>MU269985.1:64931589-66366589 GCA_021432705.1 Caranx ignobilis
GACACACACACACACACGCTGCCCCATACACTACTATACAGTGACCAGGAAGCAGCCGGCCACGCCGCTGGCGGGGACAGGCTACGCCGGGAGCCTGACCACGCCGGCCATTACACGGAGAGAGTCAGACCCAGACACACACACACACACGCTGCCCCATACACTACTATACAGTGACCAGGAAGCAGCCGGCCACGCCGCTGGCGGGGACAGGCTACGCCGGGAGCCTGACCACGCCGGCCATTACACGGAGAGAGTCAGACCCAGACACACACACACACACACACACGCTGCCCCATACACTACTATACAGTGACCAGGAAGCAGCCGGCCACGCCGCTGGCGGGGACAGGCTACGCCGGGAGCCTGACCACGCCGGCCATTACACGGAGAGTCAGACCCAGACACACACACACACACGCTGCCCCATACACTACTATACAGTGACCAGGAAGCAGCCGGCCACGCCGCTGGCGGGGACAGGCTACGCCGGGAGCCTGACCACGCCGGCCATTACACGGAGAGAGTCAGACCCAGACACACACACACACACGCTGCCCCATACACTACTATACAGTGACCAGGAAGCAGCCGGCCACGCCGCTGGCGGGGACAGGCTACGCCGGGAGCCTGACCACGCCGGCCATTACACGGAGAGAGTCAGACCCAGACACACACACACACACGCTGCCCCATACACTACTATACAGTGACCAGGAAGCAGCCGGCCACGCCGCTGGCGGGGACAGGCTACGCCGGGAGCCTGACCACGCCGGCCATTACACGGAGAGAGTCAGACCCAGACACACACACACACACGCTGCCCCATACACTACTATACAGTGACCAGGAAGCAGCCGGCCACGCCGCTGGCGGGGACAGGCTACGCCGGGAGCCTGACCACGCCGGCCATTACACGGAGAGAGTCAGACCCAGACACACACACACACACGCTGCCCCATACACTACTATACAGTGACCAGGAAGCAGCCGGCCACGCCGCTGGCGGGGACAGGCTACGCCGGGAGCCTGACCACGCCGGCCATTACACGGAGAGAGTCAGACCCAGACACACACACACACACGCTGCCCCATACACTACTATACAGTGACCAGGAAGCAGCCGGCCACGCCGCTGGCGGGGACAGGCTACGCCGGGAGCCTGACCACGCCGGCCATTACACGGAGAGAGTCAGACCCAGACACACACACACACACGCTGCCCCATACACTACTATACAGTGACCAGGAAGCAGCCGGCCACGCCGCTGGCGGGGACAGGCTACGCCGGGAGCCTGACCACGCCGGCCATTACACGGAGAGAGTCAGACCCAGACACACACACACACACGCTGCCCCATACACTACTATACAGTGACCAGGAAGCAGCCGGCCACGCCGCTGGCGGGGACAGGCTACGCCGGGAGCCTGACCACGCCGGCCATTACACGGAGAGAGTCAGACCCAGACACACACACACACACGCTGCCCCATACACTACTATACAGTGACCAGGAAGCAGCCGGCCACGCCGCTGGCGGGGACAGGCTACGCCGGGAGCCTGACCACGCCGGCCATTACACGGAGAGAGTCAGACCCAGACAACACCACACACACGCTGCCCCATACACTACTATACAGTGACCAGGAAGCAGCCGGCCACGCCGCTGGCGGGGACAGGCTACGCCGGGAGCCTGACCACGCCGGCCATTACACGGAGAGAGTCAGACCCAGACACACACACACACACGCTGCCCCATACACTACTATACAGTGACCAGGAAGCAGCCGGCCACGCCGCTGGCGGGGACAGGCTACGCCGGGAGCCTGACCACGCCGGCCATTACACGGAGAGAGTCAGACCCAGACACACACACACACACGCTGCCCCATACACTACTATACAGTGACCAGGAAGCAGCCGGCCACGCCGCTGGCGGGGACAGGCTACGCCGGGAGCCTGACCACGCCGGCCATTACACGGAGAGAGTCAGACCCAGACACACACACACACACGCTGCCCCATACACTACTATACAGTGACCAGGAAGCAGCCGGCCACGCCGCTGGCGGGGACAGGCTACGCCGGGAGCCTGACCACGCCGGCCATTACACGGAGAGAGTCAGACCCAGACACACACACACACACGCTGCCCCATACACTACTATACAGTGACCAGGAAGCAGCCGGCCACGCCGCTGGCGGGGACAGGCTACGCCGGGAGCCTGACCACGCCGGCCATTACACGGAGAGAGTCAGACCCAGACACACACACACACACGCTGCCCCATACACTACTATACAGTGACCAGGAAGCAGCCGGCCACGCCGCTGGCGGGGACAGGCTACGCCGGAGCCTGACCACGCCGGCCATTACACGGAGAGAGTCAGACCCAGACACACACACACACGCTGCCCCATACACTACTATACAGTGACCAGGAAGCAGCCGGCCACGCCGCTGGCGGGGACAGGCTACGCCGGGAGCCTGACCACGCCGGCCATTACACGGAGAGAGTCAGACCCAGACACACACACACACACGCTGCCCCATACACTACTATACAGTGACCAGGAAGCAGCCGGCCACGCCGCTGGCGGGGACAGGCTACGCCGGGAGCCTGACCACGCCGGCCATTACACGGAGAGAGTCAGACCCAGACACACACACACACACGCTGCCCCATACACTACTATACAGTGACCAGGAAGCAGCCGGCCACGCCGCTGGCGGGGACAGGCTACGCCGGGAGCCTGACCACGCCGGCCATTACACGGAGAGAGTCAGACCAGAACACACACACACACACACACGCTGCCCCATACACTACTATACAGTGACCAGGAAGCAGCCGGCCACGCCGCTGGCGGGGACAGGCTACGCCGGGAGCCTGACCACGCCGGCCATTACACGGAGAGAGTCAGACCCAGACACACACACACACACACACACACGCTGCCCCATACACTACTATACAGTGACCAGGAAGCAGCCGGCCACGCCGCTGGCGGGGACAGGCTACGCCGGGAGCCTGACCACGCCGGCCATTACACGGAGAGAGTCAGACCCAGACACACACACACACACACACACGCTGCCCCATACACTACTATACAGTGACCAGGAAGCAGCCGGCCACGCCGCTGGCGGGGACAGGCTACGCCGGGAGCCTGACCACGCCGGCCATTACACGGAGAGAGTCAGACCAGACACACACACACACACACACGCTGCCCCATACACTACTATACAGTGACCAGGAAGCAGCCGGCCACGCCGCTGGCGGGGACAGGCTACGCCGGGAGCCTGACCACGCCGGCCATTACACGGAGAGAGTCAGACCCAGACACACACACACACACACACACGCTGCCCCATACACTACTATACAGTGACCAGGAAGCAGCCGGCCACGCCGCTGGCGGGGACAGGCTACGCCGGGAGCCTGACCACGCCGGCCATTACACGGAGAGAGTCAGACCCAGACACACACACACACACACACACACGCTGCCCCATACACTACTATACAGTGACCAGGAAGCAGCCGGCCACGCCGCTGGCGGGGACAGGCTACGCCGGGAGCCTGACCACGCCGGCCATTACACGGAGAGAGTCAGACCCAGACACACACACACACACACACACACGCTGCCCCATACACTACTATACAGTGACCAGGAAGCAGCCGGCCACGCCGCTGGCGGGGACAGGCTACGCCGGGAGCCTGACCACGCCGGCCATTACACGGAGAGAGTCAGACCCAGACACACACACACACACACACACACGCTGCCCCATACACTACTATACAGTGACCAGGAAGCAGCCGGCCACGCCGCTGGCGGGGACAGGCTACGCCGGGAGCCTGACCACGCCGGCCATTACACGGAGAGAGTCAGACCCAGACACACACACACACACACACACGCTGCCCCATACACTACTATACAGTGACCAGGAAGCAGCCGGCCACGCCGCTGGCGGGGACAGGCTACGCCGGGAGCCTGACCACGCCGGCCATTACACGGAGAGAGTCAGACCCAGACACACACACACACACACACACACGCTGCCCCATACACTACTATACAGTGACCAGGAAGCAGCCGGCCACGCCGCTGGCGGGGACAGGCTACGCCGGGAGCCTGACCACGCCGGCCATTACACGGAGAGAGTCAGACCCAGACACACACACACACACACACACACGCTGCCCCATACACTACTATACAGTGACCAGGAAGCAGCCGGCCACGCCGCTGGCGGGGACAGGCTACGCCGGGAGCCTGACCACGCCGGCCATTACACGGAGAGAGTCAGACCCAGACACACACACACACACACACACACGCTGCCCATACACTACTATACAGTGACCAGGAAGCAGCCGGCCACGCCGCTGGCGGGGACAGGCTACGCCGGGAGCCTGACCACGCCGGCCATTACACGGAGAGAGTCAGACCCAGACACACACACACACACACACACACGCTGCCCCATACACTACTATACAGTGACCAGGAAGCAGCCGGCCACGCCGCTGGCGGGGACAGGCTACGCCGGGAGCCTGACCACGCCGGCCATTACACGGAGAGAGTCAGACCCAGACACACACACACACACACACACACGCTGCCCCATACACTACTATACAGTGACCAGGAAGCAGCCGGCCACGCCGCTGGCGGGGACAGGCTACGCCGGGAGCCTGACCACGCCGGCCATTACACGGAGAGAGTCAGACCCAGACACACACACACACACACACACACGCTGCCCCATACACTACTATACAGTGACCAGGAAGCAGCCGGCCACGCCGCTGGCGGGGACAGGCTACGCCGGGAGCCTGACCACGCCGGCCATTACACGGAGAGAGTCAGACCCAGACACACACACACACACACACACACGCTGCCCCATACACTACTATACAGTGACCAGGAAGCAGCCGGCCACGCCGCTGGCGGGGACAGGCTACGCCGGGAGCCTGACCACGCCGGCCATTACACGGAGAGAGTCAGACCCAGACACACACACACACACACACACGCTGCCCCATACACTACTATACAGTGACCAGGAAGCAGCCGGCCACGCCGCTGGCGGGGACAGGCTACGCCGGGAGCCTGACCACGCCGGCCATTACACGGAGAGAGTCAGACCCAGACACACACACACACACACACACGCTGCCCCATACACTACTATACAGTGACCAGGAAGCAGCCGGCCACGCCGCTGGCGGGGACAGGCTACGCCGGGAGCCTGACCACGCCGGCCATTACACGGAGAGAGTCAGACCCAGACACACACACACACACACACACACGCTGCCCCATACACTACTATACAGTGACCAGGAAGCAGCCGGCCACGCCGCTGGCGGGGACAGGCTACGCCGGGAGCCTGACCACGCCGGCCATTACACGGAGAGAGTCAGACCCAGACACACACACACACACACACACGCTGCCCCATACACTACTATACAGTGACCAGGAAGCAGCCGGCCACGCCGCTGGCGGGGACAGGCTACGCCGGGAGCCTGACCACGCCGGCCATTACACGGAGAGAGTCAGACCCAGACACACACACACACACACACACGCTGCCCCATACACTACTATACAGTGACCAGGAAGCAGCCGGCCACGCCGCTGGCGGGGACAGGCTACGCCGGGAGCCTGACCACGCCGGCCATTACACGGAGAGAGTCAGACCCAGACACACACACACACACACACACACGCTGCCCCATACACTACTATACAGTGACCAGGAAGCAGCCGGCCACGCCGCTGGCGGGGACAGGCTACGCCGGGAGCCTGACCACGCCGGCCATTACACGGAGAGAGTCAGACCCAGACACACACACACACACACACACACGCTGCCCCATACACTACTATACAGTGACCAGGAAGCAGCCGGCCACGCCGCTGGCGGGGACAGGCTACGCCGGGAGCCTGACCACGCCGGCCATTACACGGAGAGAGTCAGACCCAGACACACACACACACACACACACACGCTGCCCCATACACTACTATACAGTGACCAGGAAGCAGCCGGCCACGCCGCTGGCGGGGACAGGCTACGCCGGGAGCCTGACCACGCCGGCCATTACACGGAGAGAGTCAGACCCAGACACACACACACACACACACACACGCTGCCCCATACACTACTATACAGTGACCAGGAAGCAGCCGGCCACGCCGCTGGCGGGGACAGGCTACGCCGGGAGCCTGACCACGCCGGCCATTACACGGAGAGAGTCAGACCCAGACACACACACACACACACACACACGCTGCCCCATACACTACTATACAGTGACCAGGAAGCAGCCGGCCACGCCGCTGGCGGGGACAGGCTACGCCGGGAGCCTGACCACGCCGGCCATTACACGGAGAGAGTCAGACCCAGACACACACACACACACACACACACGCTGCCCCATACACTACTATACAGTGACCAGGAAGCAGCCGGCCACGCCGCTGGCGGGGACAGGCTACGCCGGGAGCCTGACCACGCCGGCCATTACACGGAGAGAGTCAGACCCAGACACACACACACACACACACACACGCTGCCCCATACACTACTATACAGTGACCAGGAAGCAGCCGGCCACGCCGCTGGCGGGGACAGGCTACGCCGGGAGCCTGACCACGCCGGCCATTACACGGAGAGAGTCAGACCCAGACACACACACACACACACACACACGCTGCCCCATACACTACTATACAGTGACCAGGAAGCAGCCGGCCACGCCGCTGGCGGGGACAGGCTACGCCGGGAGCCTGACCACGCCGGCCATTACACGGAGAGAGTCAGACCCAGACACACACACACACACACACACACGCTGCCCCATACACTACTATACAGTGACCAGGAAGCAGCCGGCCACGCCGCTGGCGGGGACAGGCTACGCCGGGAGCCTGACCACGCCGGCCATTACACGGAGAGAGTCAGACCCAGACACACACACACACACACACACACGCTGCCCCATACACTACTATACAGTGACCAGGAAGCAGCCGGCCACGCCGCTGGCGGGGACAGGCTACGCCGGGAGCCTGACCACGCCGGCCATTACACGGAGAGAGTCAGACCCAGACACACACACACACACACACACACGCTGCCCCATACACTACTATACAGTGACCAGGAAGCAGCCGGCCACGCCGCTGGCGGGGACAGGCTACGCCGGGAGCCTGACCACGCCGGCCATTACACGGAGAGAGTCAGACCCAGACACACACACACACACACACACACGCTGCCCCATACACTACTATACAGTGACCAGGAAGCAGCCGGCCACGCCGCTGGCGGGGACAGGCTACGCCGGGAGCCTGACCACGCCGGCCATTACACGGAGAGAGTCAGACCCAGACACACACACACACACACACACACGCTGCCCCATACACTACTATACAGTGACCAGGAAGCAGCCGGCCACGCCGCTGGCGGGGACAGGCTACGCCGGGAGCCTGACCACGCCGGCCATTACACGGAGAGAGTCAGACCCAGACACACACACACACACACACACACGCTGCCCCATACACTACTATACAGTGACCAGGAAGCAGCCGGCCACGCCGCTGGCGGGGACAGGCTACGCCGGGAGCCTGACCACGCCGGCCATTACACGGAGAGAGTCAGACCCAGACACACACACACACACACACACACGCTGCCCCATACACTACTATACAGTGACCAGGAAGCAGCCGGCCACGCCGCTGGCGGGGACAGGCTACGCCGGGAGCCTGACCACGCCGGCCATTACACGGAGAGAGTCAGACCCAGACACACACACACACACACACACACGCTGCCCCATACACTACTATACAGTGACCAGGAAGCAGCCGGCCACGCCGCTGGCGGGGACAGGCTACGCCGGGAGCCTGACCACGCCGGCCATTACACGGAGAGAGTCAGACCCAGACACACACACACACACACACACACGCTGCCCCATACACTACTATACAGTGACCAGGAAGCAGCCGGCCACGCCGCTGGCGGGGACAGGCTACGCCGGGAGCCTGACCACGCCGGCCATTACACGGAGAGAGTCAGACCCAGACACACACACACACACACACACGCTGCCCCATACACTACTATACAGTGACCAGGAAGCAGCCGGCCACGCCGCTGGCGGGGACAGGCTACGCCGGGAGCCTGACCACGCCGGCCATTACACGGAGAGAGTCAGACCCAGACACACACACACACACACACACACGCTGCCCATACACTACTATACAGTGACCAGGAAGCAGCCGGCCACGCCGCTGGCGGGGACAGGCTACGCCGGGAGCCTGACCACGCCGGCCATTACACGGAGAGAGTCAGACCCAGACACACACACACACACACACACACGCTGCCCCATACACTACTATACAGTGACCAGGAAGCAGCCGGCCACGCCGCTGGCGGGGACAGGCTACGCCGGGAGCCTGACCACGCCGGCCATTACACGGAGAGAGTCAGACCCAGACACACACACACACACACACACACGCTGCCCCATACACTACTATACAGTGACCAGGAAGCAGCCGGCCACGCCGCTGGCGGGGACAGGCTACGCCGGGAGCCTGACCACGCCGGCCATTACACGGAGAGAGTCAGACCCAGACACACACACACACACACACACGCTGCCCCATACACTACTATACAGTGACCAGGAAGCAGCCGGCCACGCCGCTGGCGGGGACAGGCTACGCCGGGAGCCTGACCACGCCGGCCATTACACGGAGAGAGTCAGACCCAGACACACACACACACACACACGCTGCCCCATACACTACTATACAGTGACCAGGAAGCAGCCGGCCACGCCGCTGGCGGGGACAGGCTACGCCGGGAGCCTGACCACGCCGGCCATTACACGGAGAGAGTCAGACCCAGACACACACACACACACACGCTGCCCCATACACTACTATACAGTGACCAGGAAGCAGCCGGCCACGCCGCTGGCGGGGACAGGCTACGCCGGGAGCCTGACCACGCCGGCCATTACACGGAGAGAGTCAGACCCAGACACACACACACACACACACGCTGCCCCATACACTACTATACAGTGACCAGGAAGCAGCCGGCCACGCCGCTGGCGGGGACAGGCTACGCCGGGAGCCTGACCACGCCGGCCATTACACGGAGAGAGTCAGACCCAGACACACACACACACACACACGCTGCCCCATACACTACTATACAGTGACCAGGAAGCAGCCGGCCACGCCGCTGGCGGGGACAGGCTACGCCGGGAGCCTGACCACGCCGGCCATTACACGGAGAGAGTCAGACCCAGACACACACACACACACACACGCTGCCCCATACACTACTATACAGTGACCAGGAAGCAGCCGGCCACGCCGCTGGCGGGGACAGGCTACGCCGGGAGCCTGACCACGCCGGCCATTACACGGAGAGAGTCAGACCCAGACACACACACACACACACACGCTGCCCCATACACTACTATACAGTGACCAGGAAGCAGCCGGCCACGCCGCTGGCGGGGACAGGCTACGCCGGGAGCCTGACCACGCCGGCCATTACACGGAGAGAGTCAGACCCAGACACACACACACACACACACGCTGCCCCATACACTACTATACAGTGACCAGGAAGCAGCCGGCCACGCCGCTGGCGGGGACAGGCTACGCCGGGAGCCTGACCACGCCGGCCATTACACGGAGAGAGTCAGACCCAGACACACACACACACACACACGCTGCCCCATACACTACTATACAGTGACCAGGAAGCAGCCGGCCACGCCGCTGGCGGGGACAGGCTACGCCGGGAGCCTGACCACGCCGGCCATTACACGGAGAGAGTCAGACCCAGACACACACACACACACGCTGCCCCATACACTACTACTACTACTACACAGTGACCAGGAAGCAGGGGGGCGGGGGAGCCGGCCAAGCCGCTGGCGGCGGCACGCTACGCCAGAGCCTGACCACGCCGGCCATTACACAGGGAGAGACAGACTCAGACACACACGCTGCCCCATACACTACTACTACTACACAGTGACCAGGAAGCAGGGGGGCGGGGGGAGCCGGCCAAGCCGCTGGCGGCGGTACGCTACGCCAGACAACAAAAAATCCCCATTGGCCCAAAAGGCATTTTTCCCATAGACCGCAATATTAAAAGAGACGGCTGTCAAACTGTTCACAGGACACCTCCAGCGGTAACCACCGTTAATCACTAATCTTTCTACTGAATATTTTTATGTCATGGACTTTTTATCCATCAAAAAGTTTTGAAAAGGCCAGAAAAGCCCAAGAAAAGTCTGTTTCCCCATGGTGATGTCACAGTTGTGCGCGGGCACTCCCAAAGTGCTCTGTTCGGCACAAAACTTAGCCAGAAAGGTGAAAAAAAGACTCAGAGGTGAGTTTTCATTTGGACACATGGAGTTAATTTAACTTTATGATGTATAATGTCTGTTGTCAGTCTCTTGTCGGCTCGTATTCTTAAACGTAACGTTTTAATTGATAAGATCGTATCGTAATAACTGGATTTACTAATGTGACACTGGCCGGTTTTACACGACTGCTCCTGTTAAACTCGTTAAACTGTTGACCCACTAAACCATCCTAAATTTTTCAACAATTTTAACTTGGTGCGTCATTCATGCTGTGTGTTCATGTGTGTGTTAGCAGTGTCTCATCGCGGCTGATGTTGAACACCTGTTCCTCGGTTCACAACGTCCACGTTAATTTATTTTACGGCTTAATATTCCTCGGTGGTAAAATGTAAACTGAGACTTGGCCTCCATGGGTCGGTGTTTGTGGCTTGAGATGGTGCAGCCTGCTCCCTGTCTTCCACCCGGGCCTGAGGAGAAGGACCGTCCTGGACGTCCTCACCATCGTCTCTCCTCCTCAGCACGTCGTCAGTGTGTGTTCAGTGTACAGTATGCTACGCTAAATGTTCACGTACATTCATTATTAAATTGTTTGAAAAACATGCTTGTGACCCCCCCCCCCCCCCCCCCCCCCCCCCCCCCCCCGAATCCAATATCTGCAGCAGTGTCTGGGGCATTCATGTATATCCTGAAATACCTGACTGTGTAACAGCTGCATTAGTGGACACTGACGTCCTACGTGTTGTGGAAATACTGTAAGGTTAAACTGTTTAATAACCAAAGAGTCACAGCCACCTGAAGGCTTAATGATGATGATGAAACTACCTATAAACACACGCAGTAAAGACAAGGAAGATGCTTTTTTCTGACTGTAAGTAAATGAAATTCAAAGAGCTGTAATTTTCCTTAAACACACAGTGTGTCTTACAAAAACAAACCACATGTGGCTGAGTTTATAACACCACCACCAGCATCCTGTAGATACAACTGTAGATCTGTGCAGCAAAGAAATTATGTGTAGGGTAAATATCCTCTTCGATATTAAAAGGTAAGAGAGTAAAGCCCTCATGATAACATAATGAGGTGTTCTGAGCTAATCTGTCATGTTTAACATTAATTTCTCATTAAAAATGCACAAAAGACAGTTGATTGTAATTTATTGCCCATTGTGATTTAAGCTCTACAGGTTCGAATCAACTCGTTTTCAGTGTAACATCGTAGATAAATAAATAATAATCAGAACGAGATAACGATCACATCAACGATCACGATCAACCTACAATCACACCGTCTTACTTTTTCAACCATCATCTTTGTTGTCAAGCCCGTGTGAGTCTCGTAAAAGTCTTAAAACTCGTTCTTTAAATTCGCTATCATAGCATCATGAACGTGCAGCGCCAAAACCAGAACGCCGATCGCGCGTTCTCATTGCCCAGAGGCATGATGGGAGGGGCCCAAACCATCGTGGGGGCGTGACTCTACTGCGCATATTCAGTGGGCCCATAACGCGGAAGTAAACCCGGAAGCCTGAAACTTTTTCGGCGTATGCGCCAGGCGGGCAACTCCAATTGAAATGAACGGCGGCCATTTTCGATCCGGCATCCAGTTCATATAATACATCCATGTAATAGATCCATGCTCTGATGACGTGTCGACAGAGTACTTTCCCAGAGTGCTCCGCGGCGCAACAGACCACGTCATACGTACGCAAGCGCAGTGGAGTAGCAACGGTGAGCTGAGGTGGACTTCTTTTCCTCGGTCAGTGAGTGAAGGAGCCGCACGGTCCAGCAGCTGGAGCCCAGCGACAACAAGGACACCTCTGACACTCAAATAGCCACACAGACACCACCATGATCCGGATAGCCGCCTTCCTCGCTCTGCTGGTGGTCGCTTGCTCGGGTATGTCACTAAAGAACCGGCGGAAGAGACATTGATAAAGCTTGTTCTGCTAACCAACTTTAGCTTGCGGCTAATTCATTCAGTCCCGTGCTTGTGTCTTTTAAGTTAGGTGAAATAATGATAAGTCTTTGTTTGACCTGTGTTGTAACATGCATTGATGTCCAGTGTTGTAGCTAACCTCGTCTCTGCTCTCTATGCTGACAGGAGAGAGCTGCACAGACCCAGTGATCACTCCGTCGGCCTACACCACGTCCGACGCCGTCATCTCCTCCGAGTCTGTCTTCATCGTTGAACTGAGCCTGACCTGCGCCAACGGAGCACAGGTAACAGTCCACAGGCAGCCCGCGATGATGTATTGATGTTATCGAATGAGCGATTGACTGATCATCTCTGTCTTCTCCAGAGCGTCATTCTGTACGCTGATGTCAATGGGAGACAGTTCCCCGTGACCAGAGGCCAGGACGTTGGCAAGTACCAGGTATGGTAGTGTCCACATGTTCATATATTGTGTGTTAGTATATACAGCTGGCATACTGCAACTGCATATACTGATAACACCTGCTGACACCAGCAAGCAAAGAACCCATTCAAACTGCCTCTGTGACACTGAGGACTTGAAATGCCATGTCAACATGTAGTGCATTTGGTTTGGGGAGCTCACACTAAACAACAGAAAAAAACTCACATCACATACAGAAATCACCTTTGGACATAAAACAAGACGTGCAAAAAGAATATGAATATTATAAATAATTGACTAGTTAAAACAATGGTTCCCACAATGCCCTGCAATAAGCTCGTTTTTAACTGTCTTTATCTGTGTCAGCTCCTCCTGTAAGGAAACTGTACTGTCCAGCTTTCTCCACTCAAGAAATTAAAACCAAAATGTTTAGACTGCAGTTACTGCATTTACTCATGACTGAGACAACTTCTCTTTGCTGTCCTCAGTTGTTCTTAAATGCGGCAGTGAGGATTTGAACTAATTAGAAGATATTTTTTACACCACTCCCATTACAACTGACCTTGTTTGCCGATTGTTATTTTTAGTTGGGGTTTTTTTGGCCCAGTTTACATTATGAACTTCTTACCCCAAAGAACCAGATCAAAACCTGAGGTCCTTTTACCAACTAGAAGTTAAGTTAAGTTAACACTGTTAAGGCTGCTGCCTTTAGAATATATTTGGTGCGAGTTTTCTGTCTGACTGATTAGATTTTGTTGGTTAAAGATCAGTGGCACTGTGACCATATTTCCAGAGGTTTTAGTGGTTGCTGGTGGACACAACAGCAGGACAGTAATTCTAGTTGTCCTGTGTGTGTGTGTGTGTTTTTTTCTTTTGGCACTCTTTTGCTCTGTGAAGCAGTTTGTCAGTATTGTTTCCAAAAGCACAACACGGACAAAGTTGACATACAGGATATCTAAGACCAGATGGTTAGTTCATTTAAGTTATGATTCATTGAATAGTCTGGAGAGTCCTTGTGCTGTCTGAAGATCTACAGCCTGCCTAAGCAAACAAATATTGTAATTCCAAAGATGCAGCAGCCATTTCCAGCTTATAACAAACAGTGTTATTAGGTTCAAATCCACAGTACCTGGAGAGATGCTGCATCTCTCGTGTCTTCTAACCTTTCAGAATCAGTGGTCTGACAAACCCAGCACTTCACACGGTGAGGTGCCATTGCACTGAGGTGTGAACCCAAGCGGGATTTGAACTTTTCTCTCAATTTAACGCGTTGTTCTTATCTTAACTTATTTATGTCTCTACAAACATGTACAACTACAACTGTATTTATGGTGACACAGTGTGCACACAGCGTGAACTGTTGTTCATCACATCTCACCCCTCTCTGTGACAGTGAACATTTCAAGTGTGGCACTTCAGAAGAGCTGTAAACCCTTTAACCCTCCAGTGTGGTTTGCCAACATTTCATATAAATGTGTCACCTGAAGGGTTTCCCAGCTTTAATCCTTCCCCATGCAGCTTGTAAATGTATCACAGAGGATACAGCCATTCATCAACATGTGACTTGTTCCTCAGGTGTCCTGGAGTCTTCCCCACAAACAGGCCAGCTCTGGAACATACCAGGTCAAGTTCTTTGATGAGGAGTCCTACAGTGCCCTGCGCAAGGTCAGTGATTCAAGTCAATTTTCTGCCACTGAGGAATTCATGTTTTGCAAAGGCTGCTCAATTTGAATGTGTGAATTTCCTCTTTTGCAGGCCCAGAGAAATAATGAGGATGTGAATGCCATTCAGCCTCTCTTCTCTGTCAATATCGACCACAGGGTGAGTTATAACACAATAATGGATGCCGTTAACAGACTCTTCATTCTTGAATTGAAGAGTCTACAATCAGTATTTTATATTAACAAAGAACCATGTGACATCACCACAGAGGATTATCACCTGCACCACCCCTCGTTCTTACAGAGCTTTGTAGCATCTTTCTGTTTCTAATTTACTTCATCTATAATAGCTGTTATCAGCTTTTTCCAGTAAATAAGCTCTTTAAAAACTCATTGTATAGTTACTAAATATACAGCAAATGGCAAACAGCATTATGCAATTGTTGGCTGGCCAAGCTGGTGGAAGCATTTAGCAGAGATTGGTATTTTGCTCAGAAGAAATTGAATATTCGACCTTCATTCACAAGCTGCCCACAAACATTAGTTCAAACAAATGCAATTGCTGTGTATTTGCTGGATGTGTAAATAGCCACATCCACAGGCCTGGAGTTGCCAAGGGCATTATAGCAGCAGCCACAAGGACTAAATGGGTCTCATGAGTAAGCTGAAGTTCACAAAACAACATTGTCAACAGGGCTAATAAAGTCAATTCACAAATCAGTTGTTACTTCCAGACACAACAGTGTCAGTCTGTGTACTTAAACCATCCAAGACCTCTGAGTTTCTGCAAATTTTGTTAGTTTCTGTTTGTTTTGTTTTCTACAAAAGAGTCTTTGTGACATCTGAGAAATTTTTTCAACTGCTAAATGACATATGAAAAGATGGCAGAGCTAAACTGATGGTATGATCATTTGCAATACACATAGCTTCAAACTTATTACTAACTCTAACCCAAAAAATGACTTTGATCATTCATTGAACCACTGTGTACCTTGTGATGTAAGGCAGATATAAGGAAACACCCACGTTGCTCTCAGCCTCAGATTAATCCTAAAACCGGGTGAAACTGGAATGTGTGGTTTTCTGTTATCTGTTGATTTCTCCTCCTCAGTAAAATCGTGCTGATCTTGTTTTGTGATTCTCTAACAACAGGGTGCGTGGAGTGGCCCGTGGGTGTCTACTGAAGTGGTGGCTGCCCTCATTGGTATCCTGGTCTATTACATGGCTTTCAGTGCCAAGAGCACCATCCAAGCATAAACAGATCCACAGTCTCTGTTTTTTTTCCAACCACTGGATCATTAAAGACTGAATTCTGGTGGAGCTTGATCAATGATCCATCCTCCAGCGTTGTGGCAAGCCAACAGGATTTTTGCTACTTGATCTGCTATGGGATGAGTAACAGGAGCAGCAGTCTTTGTATTGTTTTTATTCAGACTGTGTCTGTATGACATCTGTCTTACCTCTGTATCTATACAGACATGAATTTTGTCACAAGTTTGTCTTGTTGAATATGGAAGAAATTTTTGTAATTTTTTTGGTAAAATCTGACAAACATACCTGGGCCACGTCAATAAATAAAACAAACATAGATAGTATACTGTTTTAAGTCCTGCTTCAAAGATGCTACATCCAGGCCATGTTATCCTCTGTTCTTCGGTTTGGACCTATGTGGGACAAATATGGTCGACACCATCAGGGAGAGGTCACTAATATGACTGCACTGGATTGGCCTGAACAGGCCTGGTGGATATGTCTCTTCCAGTGAAATGAATAATTGGCTTGTTTTCCCTCCAGTGTAATGTCTTGGTTCAGAGACTAACTGCCTCGTCTATAAATTCCTTTTTCTCCAAGACAGACTGGAACAGTCATGGGCTTTTACTCCATAGCAACACATGTCAACGATGAAGTTTTTTTTTTCATTGCTTTGGTTGCCAGTGCTAAATTGTTAGTTTAAATAATTCACTGATTCTCTGACCTCATCTAGATCAAACGGTAACCAGTTCTAACGAGATTCACAGACTAATAAATGGAGGGATGACTGATGGGTATACAGATGTTCCTGGAACTGCACTTTGCATCCTTTCAAATCTGCTTTGATCACCAGTTGTCAACACCAGTTGTTTACAAAGGAAGTTTTATGATACTCAAAGAAACTTGCTGGGTTTTTTTCCTACTAAAAGCCATGGACCGAATATTTATTAAATTAGATGTATGGTAGATAAGAAACCTCAGAAGTCATCTGCTGTAAACATGCTCAGTGACAGTTGTGGATGAGCTCTCTGTGGACATGAGAGCTTTTTTTGGCTGTTGAGCGAGACACATCACTGTCCCTCTGGCTTTCCCGGTTGTCAAGATGAGAGTAAGTGTTGGAACAGATCAGCTGATTTACTGCCTTTTGTCTCAGTATGCACCAACAGTGAACACACTCATGTGCATTTATGTAGTAATTCAATGTCAGCCGAGACAGCTGCTTTTGTCTCTCACAATGGTGCAGTTCCACCAGTTGAACACACTGTGGCTGCACTGTGCTGCTTTTTAACAGTACAGCAGCCACAGGCCAGCCATTACCTCATGGACAGATTGCTTATGATTTTTACTGGTTCAATATCAGCTGTTGTTAATGTAACGCAACACATTGCATAATGCACTTTGAGCCGTTGTTCTGTTTCAGATCCACTTTGCTCAATTTTGTCACATTTACAGGTACTTAGAGCAATCTCATGCTTATGCGATCCAGTTTGTTAGAGGGATTTAAACTTAGCATGTCTATTTCTGTCGCTGGCTTCTATCAGTGTTTGCACACACAGTACGGCACACCGAGTACTGCTTTTTCATCTACAGCACAACTGCAACTTCTCACTGACTCGCACGAGAATAATGTAAACGTTGTGTAGAAGTAACCCGATCCACTCCCATGAACACTTCACGGTGCACAAAACACACAAAACACAAGGAGTTTCTCATATGTCTGCTTTTCTGTAGCTCTTGTCTGCACAAACACACACACACTTTTGTGGTGTAAGCACATCTTAGCTGTTTTTTTCACCATCACCTTTAGTGAGGAGATAATAGACGCATCATGGTGTTGTTGAATAAGAGAGCACATGAGCTGGAGCAAGTCCAGGCACTCCCTCATAGAGTCACCTATTAGACTGTAGCAATTGGAGGAGGGATATAAATGGACAGAACAAACAGTCAGAGATGGCCTCTGACTCAATGCTGACACAAGACTCTTCCCTCTCTTTGTGATGGAGTTCAGAGTTCATTGTCTGACCTAAACATCAATACAGATAATTGCGGATGTTGAGTGAAATATTTTGAGATTGTTGTTGTTACAGAATGAATTCACTCAGGAAGTCAGAGTTTATTCTTTCAATGTTGAATGATTTAGGTCATGCAAACAAACAGATCTAAATCACATTTATTTTCGTATAATTACACAACACAGGATTTTAATCTCGATTTACGGAAAGCATCTTGTAGCTTTGTTTTTAGAGGTACCACAATATTACATAAGACAAAGTATTTTACTTCGAAATAGGAGCCACTCTGGTGGATTCTCTGTGTGTGCGTGCACATTTGCGTGTGTGTATCAGTGAGTGTGTGTGTGTGCTGTGAGGCAGAGAAAAGCTGCTTTGACAGAGGTGTGTAAAAAACCAACTCCGGGGCAGACACGGATGGGCTTAGTGAGATTCAGCAATGTGGAAACTGGCGTCGCACGAATGATTCTCACATGAAGTCACACTTTCTGTCTCTGCCGCAAATATTGTTTTTATTTCTCGTCCTTCGTAAACTTGTAAAGCAGGAGCAGGTCAACAAACTGTGGGCTAGTTCAGTAATCAGAAAACAGATGGTATCTGTTCATGCTGCTGGCTTCCCCTTCTTTATACTATAATAACAGTTATTGTTCTGCTTATTGCATGGATGTGTATGTACAGTGAGGCGTGCTGTATGTGTATGTGTACTTAAACCACAACAGCTTGACTTCGTCTTCCTCTTCCTGTGCTCTTTAGGCATCCTCTAATCCACTGTGTCTGTCAATGCAGCTGCCAGTCAAGATCCAGCAGTGTAGGGGGAGACTACCCTTTTTTTTTTATCAGACGTCCCGTCCACATTTCTTTTTCTTTCTTTTTTTTGTGCACCTCTCATGTCTGGCTGTGACCCATGAAATACTGTAGGTTAAACAAGAGCAGACTGCTTCACAAAACACTTTCTTTGCACATGAATCCAGCGAGCCCATGTTGAATGAACTCCCATAAAAAGGGTTTTATCAGACGCTGTCCACATGCCTGTTTTTTTACTATGAGGGAAGAAAAAGAAAGATTACAGGGTCGTGTTGAGGTGTAAACACAACCACGCTTTTAGTAATGAAAACAAGGTGGGTGAAAGGTGATAAAAGCCAACCCTTGATCCTCAGGCTCTTAGGGTAATAACCGCTTTTAAATCAGTAAATACTTCATCTTCTAGAAGGAATGAGGGGAGATTTTGTGCAGATCCATAATTGCAGCCAATAAAAATAAATGTGTAGCTATATTTGGCTAAAATCATGCTGAAAACAGCAGCAGTTATGCTTTTGTTATCATCACTTAAGTGCGAAATCATCAAGTGGAAGGGAAAGAAAGAGAGAAAGTGAAACAAAGAAAGTTTGTCTTGCAAAGGCATGATAAATTGCCTGGCTCATTTTTCTTTTTTACTTCCTCTGATTATAAAGTATGATGCTCTCTGCGAACATACACTCTGGAGCTGATTGTGTAAGTTGGTGCAAGCCAGATATGCCTCCTGGTGTCTTGGAATGAGCTTAGTAGCAGCCTCGGCAGTCATCAGGTCTGTGGAGGGGGCTTGAGTTAAGCAATGCAGACACATTGCTCAGTGTAGTAAAGCTCCTGGCTCCAGGTCTGATTTATACCGACTTTGGTCAAGGCTGAGGGCTCTGTCATTCTTCAGAGCCACTAGATGTAGTCCTTGGCTGACCCTAAATTGATTTTAAGCGAAAAGTCACCTATTTCCCTGCCCTTATGACAGTCACACAGCAGGGTCATTTATTTCCCTTATACCCCAAATGGTGCCGCAGGCCTGGTAGGAAGCGTTGCCCCACTGTAATGAAGATGTGACCTTGAGTTTAGACATCAACCTCGCTTCAGTATGGAAACCAGGAACATCAGAACATTCCACATAAACACACCCACACTGACAAACACACTGCAGGATTACAAAAAGCAGTGACCTACCCTATAGACCATCTATCATATGCTCTGACAGAAGGGGGGGCGAGGCTGTCAGGTTTTCCATCCTCAAGAAACAAGACAGACTAACAGAGGATTTCTGTGCAGTGATGGGCCTAATTATACTGCCTATTTTGTGAGGTGTTTGTGCCAGAAAGTCCTTGACTTATTAGAATACATTCATTATTTATCAATTGTAATGTTCACTAATGGATATACAGGCAGAATAATGCGGAGCAAAGTGGGCTTGGCCTTTCCCATAAATCTGAAAGACTGGATGGATCTGAAGTCTGGCCCATTCAGCAGAGAAGAATCATCTTCTGACCTCCCAGCTTCCTGATAGGAAGAGGAAAATTCATGAACACCCCCAGGATTTGGGAGAAGTTCATCTATTTCCTGACATAACAAAGTAAGACATGGGATGTTGTTGCTGTAGTCTTTCATTTGGCAGAGAATCAAAGTGGAGGCTTGTGTCTGGGGAACAAATGCACAGTGGCGTGCCGAAAGCCCACACACCCTGGCCTCACAAAGGAAAAGGTGAGGCCTCTCCTTCAACCCAGACAAGCACTCCTGAGACACCTTGAAAGCATCCCAGCGTTGGCCTGCAGACACTGCATAACACTGCTGTCTCATGAAAAAAGAATGTGCTAAACTGGCTCAAAACGAACATTAAAACACACACTATTATTTTTGGGAACCTCTCATCTGAAATGGATAGTTTGACCAAATACAGTCAATTCTGATCTTATTTTATACAAACAGAAAGATATTGCAAATCTTCCTTTTATATATATATATATATATATGTATGTGTGTGTGTATATATCTACATATACATAAAAAGTAATAGCATTGCTATTGAGGGACATGATACATGATTACTGCATGTGGTAAATGATATAAAACTGTACATGGACATAGGGTAGTAACAAGAACTAAATTATTTATATTCATAATTTGTAGACTTTCAATTATGCAACAATAAATAAAGAGATAAAGTACACATGGCTCATGGTGTAATATATTCAGTGATCCCTGCTCTGGTGGTAAATCTAAGAATAACATGGCTGACATCATTTGAAGATTAATTCAGCGAGGGAGGCCCCTCTAAAAACGTCTGCTGACATCTCAGGCACTTGGTTTTGAATGGGAGTATTATCACATGTTGATGTGGAGTTTTTCCTACACTGGCATGCAGTCTAAATGATATGCAGTAGTCCATGTTTACACTTAATATTTTCTTATCTACTGAAGCTTTGTGACATGTGGTCTCTCAAGACCTGAAACGATTCTTCAGTTTGGCTTAAGAAAAAAAAAAAAAAACTCTTTGGTTTAACATCTCCTTGTTTTCTTCTACAGATATCGGACCTTTACAATTGTATGATTTACATTCAATATTTATCTTACACAAAATGTAATAATATCTAATGTGCCTTACATTTTCAATAAATATACATTACATTGTTCACTGCTGTACATGGAATGCTGTTGAAAGTCTCTTATTGTTTCCTTCCTGTCTCATCTCCATAATGTAAATGTTCCTTTTTTTCTTTTTTTTACTTTGAGGAGAGCGTGACAGGAAGGTCATTTTTTTGTACCTCATGTTCTGTGCTTGTACAAAATACAATCACATAATTGTGTCCCATTTGGATGTGGAAACGTGGATTGTCCAGGGTCTTCACCTTTAACTTCAGTTTATTTCTGAGTGTGTGGCTGTGTTTTTGTCTGTGTAAATCCACAGTACTGCAGGTCTTTGTGTCGGGTGGCGTCTCGACTCTGCTGCCCAGTCTTCATGAGTGAATCTCCATCCATCCTGCAAACAAATCACTATTGTTCTTCGGAACCTGAATCCTCCTGAGCTAATATGAATTCAGCCTCAAGCATCCGTCTGTAATCCACTTTCTTTGATTTAACAAAGTTTGTTCACATTATTAGATTTCAACTACAGCCTTCTCAGGACCACTCCTGCAGCTGTAACATCCATGTCATCCCCTGTCTGTTCTCAGTCCAACAGCCGTCTCACTAATTGTATGTGTATGTCTCTCTCTCTCTCTCCCTCTCTCTCTCTTTCCCTTAGCCTGCTGCTTTGCTTCCTCTACACCCACAGCTCTGGCTGCTGCTTTGTACATTAGGTGTGCCGTAGTCCCATTAATACAGTGAACCACCCCTTGCATTCCTGCTGTTCTGCTTTGTCTGTGCAGCGCTGGTTTTCCTGTTTGAATCATTGCACAGGGTTGTTACAGAGGTGAAAATCTCTTTTCTCTCAAGGACAATTTGTATAGCAGATGCTGTCACTGACGGCCACTCTATATTCCACAGAGCCCTCATAAAATGCTGTTGACATCCTCAATGACACCCTTTCTCACCGCTTGGCTGCGGAGGACAGGTGATTACTGATAGAAGTCCTGTTGACAGTACAGCTGTCCTTTGTTGTGGGAAACATCTGGTGGAGGTCAGCGCTCTCTGCTCTCAGGATGCAATGCTGGCAGTAGTGTGCAACCAACATGTTCACACAACGACCATGTGTGCACTCGTGCACGTCTGTTTCTGGCACGTCTGTTTCTGTCTCATCATCCTCTGTCAGTACAGGCCGTCCTTGGTGGTCGAGGTGTGTGTGGTGGTGGAGTCGTCAGGCAGGGAGCCCCGGCGGCCAGGTCGTGACCAACAGTTCAGAAGGTGCTGCAGCTCTCGGGACACGCTGCTGGAGAAAGCTGTGTAGATCCATGGGTTGGTGCAGGAGTTCAGACTGGCCAGAAGCATCAGGATAGTGAAGGCCACTCCTAGAGGACACACACAGACACATGCACACACACACACACACACACACACACAAAAAGGAACAAGAAGAACTTAAGTGCATAAACATGTGCAAATACAGGGACTATTATGTATACACTCATAAAAATATTCAGCTTAGGCTAGTGGTGAACATTCTTCCAGCTGTGGGCAGAAGATCACAACGTGCACAACATTGTTCTCTACTTGCTTATGAAACAGACATAAATATATACAACATCTATTCAGCTTGAATATAAACCATTCAGGATAATTTTTTTCTTTTTTCCGCCTCAGAAACAGGACTGTAAATATCCTAGAGGAAGAAACCCTACATGCTTCCTTTTTCTGTTTTCCATTTTTTTTTCCAGCTATAATAAGTCATTTACCTAAAATATTCTTATTTCACTGTGGTCAGCTGAGGACAATAGGAATAAACTGCTTGCTGAATAGAAGGCTGATAATAATCAGCGTGTGTGGAGCTGTCTGCCAGTAAAGACTCATTTGTGTGTGTGTGTGTATTCAAGCTTACGTGCCTTGCGCTGTGTGTCTGTTTGTGATCTTGATTGTGTTTTCAAGCTGCTGCCAGGGATCATTGTTGATGAAACGTCAACATCTGGCCACGTTACAAAATCAGCAGGGGATGTAAACAGGATATTTACCAGCCCCGAGTGTTTGCCTATAGCTTCACATAAGAGGACACCCACACAGTCCATACCATCAGCCACAAATTATGACCACACAGGCCAGAGTAGCTTAATCTCTGGCTGCCTAGTTATGCCCCAGAATGTGCAGAGGACAGGTAGGAGCAAATTCAGCGTGACTTCAAACAAACTCTTTAATGTTGTACTTCACTCACTGTTACCATATCTGAGCTGGAGTTTGTCTTTGGAATAAATGAGATTATATTTAGACTCACTGAGATGGGCAACAGCATTGATCAGAGCCTGTTGTTATAAACCAGACGCAGTCACTTAGCTTTTGTTTGTGGCTGCCTACAGGGCAGCGGAGTTAAGGTTTGCACGTTTAGTGCAATTAACTGGATAAACTGGATTAAACGGGATCAATCTACCAGAGAAAAACAACTTAAATTATTCATTTTGAGTGGTTATAATACGGATGTCTGTTTGTTGTTTGTCGTGGATGGATCGCAGGCCACGGGAATGTTGCAACAATGGACCAAACCTCTTGGAAATCAGGCTGGCGACATAGATAGACAGGACCCATAAGACGTGTTTGTGACTGACCTTGATCTGGAGGGTTGGGGTCCCAGGCCGCCCACAACTGGACGATGAAGAATGGTGACCAGCAGACAGTGTAGACCAACACAATCACCAGAGTCATCCTCACTGTTTTGGACATGGCTTTAGTGATGCTTGGAGGTGGGGTGGCTGGAGGGTGAGGGGGAACACAGTCCAGGGAGCAGCGGGGTGAGCCTGAGGCCAGCTCATAGGGCACGTAGGACTCCTGGCAGTCTGAGCTGTTAAGTGTTTGCTGCTGCATTGGCGATGTTGTTGTTGTTGTTGTCATATGTTCACCACAGCAACTGCTATACTGGATAGCAGACGGTACGTAGTCATAACACTCTCCCACTTGGCTGTTATGTATGTTACTGTTAGGGCTGTTATTGGCCCCCTTCAAGTGCTGTCCTCCTCTCCCATCCCTGCCCCCACCCCCGGATGTCCGTCTCCCCCTCTCCCTGGCCCGCTCATCATCCTTCTTAAAGCTGTGGAAGCGGAAGAGGATTTCATTTTTTTTCAACTCAGCCATCACCACCCTCTCTGACTTCAGGTAGATGTTGTTGTGAATCTCTCTGAAGATTCTTATCTAGGAAACAAGGATAATGAAGTGAGTTAGCACAGTGCAAAGTGACTGAAACAAGGCATCATTGAAAGGCTCAGCAGCCTGAGGGGTTAGGTTTTATGACTGGCACCTGCCAGATTCTGATTCATATCTTTGCTCTTGAAGGCAAACTTTTATGCATCTCTCCTCTTACAGTGACAGGATATTTGATACAAAAGAGAGTGTGTTGGCCTTCGTGTCAGACATTTTTACGCACCACTGTTAAATACAACTACTCCTCTGAAACAATATGCATAGCTGCCATAAATTTTTATTGATGCAAAGACATTCTTTATGGTCTCCCTAGCAACTAAAACAATAATTTGAAATAAAGGGCTGATAGGTGATTCATGCTTGTAGCTGTTTTTCCCGAATTTAAGGATTGTTACTGCCAACTTTAAAAATAGCTTTCTCAGACTACAGTTTGACAAGCCACTCCATCCACATTTCCATTCAGCATACATGAGCAAAGTACTGGGTCGTCAGCAGGTTGTGCATCATCATACTTCTGAAAAAGTGTCTGAAGTGGCCTCTCGATTTGAAATGCGATAATGAAAGAGGGTCAAGGGCTCTATGTTTGGCACAGATCTGGTACATTCCTCTTCTTGGCAGGAGGTTCTCCGAGTGGGCAGATTTTCTGAACACCCGTCTCAGCAGTGGTCCTCAAAGTGCTGCGTTAATTAGGGGAAATAGCTGGACCCTGGAAATATCTTTCCCTAAATAGAGCAGCAGGGCTGATGGTAGGCAGCCCAGAATGCCTATCCACCATGGGATGCTACATAACACCAACCACAGTTCCCATCGGGTTATCAAACAATGCCTGCCAATTGCACCCTCCATGAAAACAAAACAGCATTTCATTCATGCCACACGCTCCATTATTGGATAATGTTGCCAGCAGTATGTAATCCTAGTCAATGGTCTTTGTGGCTGATGCAGAGATTTAGAGTCCAGCTGGTTCAACCAGAATTACCTGACAGATGGTAATGATGAGTGCAGGCAGGAGGAAGACAGCCACAGTCATCCAGGTGACGTAGGCCTTCAGCCCCCACGGCTCAGCAAAGTGACCCCAGCACTCGAACTCTCCAGGTGCCACTTCTGAGCGGGAGAAGATGAACACCTGACACAGACCAAACAAATGGAGAGGGGTTCAGCACACTTACACACATGACTGTCAGTTTCCTCCTCCATTAGCTGAACTGCAGTGAACTCATGCAGCTAAAAATAGACAACATCTTGAGTTCTACTGTAGCAATCAGGGTGTGAACACCCACTGAGCTCTCATTTCCTATTTCGCCATGTGTTTGTGTGTGTTCTTGTGTATGTGATACAGGTTTTGTTTCCCCTTGTGTTTACTCCTCCCTACCTGCGGTATGCTGAGGACTAGTGCCAGGGCCCAGGCCACCATGACAGGGGTGTTCCAGCGGGACACTGCTCCCCCACGGTAGGCCTGCAGCGGGCAGCAGATGGCATGGTGTCGGTCCACTGTCATGGCAACTATCATGTAGGAGGAAGCAAACATGCCCACAATCTGCAAGTACTTGATGCACCGGCAAAGCACGTCTGGCCCCTGAAACCTCTCTGTGATGTCCCATATTAGCTGAGGGAGGACCTGGTTATGAAAAGAAGGTCACTCATGTGAAAGGAAACAGTTTGGTGATTGAAATGTTTTGCCTACATTTCTGTATGTCGTGCTTTAAAGCAGCTTGTGAACTGACCTGAAAGAGGGCCACCACCAGATCAGCCACACACAGATTGACCATGAACACGTGCATGGGTGCATTGTGCTTCCTCCTCCTTAGCAGTACCCACAACACAAAGCTGTTTCCCAGGGTGGTAAGAGCCAGCACCACACCGAGCACCGCAATCTCTGCTCTGGCCAGGCCCAGGTCCCTGGCCCTGGGCTGCGGGAGGGTGTGAGGTGTGGTGGTGGAACCATTCTCGGGGAAGATCCCAAAGAAGGAACCCCCGCTGTGAGACGTGTTGAAGGAGTTCAGTTCAGAGACAAACAAGGATGAGGAAGAAAAGTTGCTCCTTCCTGTGGCCGGCAGAGAGGAGAAGCCTAACCCATCCCAGTCCGTTTCCACACTGATGCTTTCCATTCCTGAAAGACAAACAAAGTGTTAATGTGGGAAAGCAGCTATGATATGCTGTTTGTGGTGTTTTAACCATGCTTTACGCCAAACAGTCACTGCAGGGTCATAAGATTTTACCGAGTACAGATTTATAAACAATTTACTTGTTCTGAATTATCAAGATATCAGCACCCGTTTATTCAATTTCCTCCAGCTGCCCTCATATTCGTCAGCTGAGTAATTTAGTACTCAGGGTTTTCCTAATCATACCACTGAGAATACAAAGCAAAACACACAGGCCTTTTATTAAAGATCCATAATGATGCTACATGTTTCACATCATATATTATAAATAGCATCCTTTTGGCAATTTCTTGAAATTTGACTGAAAGTAATGAAAGCCAGATACTGCAGCAATCATCATGTGAACATTGTTGTGTTTTGATACTGTTTTCAGTGTGTGTTTGTTCATCTCTCACTGCCTTCAGTTGTGCTTGACGCAAATCGAGCATGGTTTATTTTCTTTACCATATTTTCTCAAGGTTGATCTGACAGCCTTCCCTCCCTATCCCACCACTCTTATTCCTTCACCTCCGCTCTCATAATCGCTCTCATCCCAGGCCTAACCCCATACATTCCTGTTTTCCCCCTGTTTTTGTTCCTGCCCCCTCTCCGTCTTCATCATCCTCTCATACATCCATGCATTCTTTTCTTCTCTCCCAGTCACACTCTCTGTTGATCTCAATAAATTTTGCGTTTATTTTTCTTTACTTATAAATAAATGCCTCAGAAGTACGGAAAGTTGATAGGAATAATATGACAGCTTAAAAAGCAGAGTCGTGGGATGCTGGAGGCCGACTTGGTCAAATAAACCGATCACAGAGGAAAGTCTGGGAGGAAAAATTGAGCAAGATGAAGGAGGGGTGATGAAGGCAGCATGGAGAAAGAGCAGGAAAAGAAATAAAAACAGAAAAGGTAAGACAATAGAGGAATGGAAAGAGGATGATAAGAAGGGAGGTGGTCAAATATAGCTCTAAAGACTTTGTGCTGTTCCCTATCACACCAGGTGTGTTGACTGACACCACACTGATGTGTTATTTTGACTAATGTGCAAGGAGTGGTTAGGTATACAAACAAGTGGGTGTTTTGAAATTTTCCATGTCTAAGAATAAGAGCAAAACCATAGTGGTTGAACTGTGCAATTGAATGTGACTAACAAGACATTACAAGATTAGACTCACTGCTCTGTTGAGACCTAATGGTCAATTTGCTGGTAATAACGCACTCACCGCTGGGTGCGTGAGATAACACAGCTGAACACATTGTCGAGTGCTACATGCTGGCTTTGCTACAGGAATGTATTCAGATGAATGCATGACAAGCCAGGCCAGCTGGACCCCCCCCCCCCCCAGCTTGAAGGTATAGCTATAGATGAAAGGAAGAGAATCTGAGCAGAACCGCTGCTGTGAGTTCAGTCAAATACTCTCCTCTTGTACAAGTGAATCCCTTGTGCCACACCCAGCGACCACAACACTGCCATAGATGGATAAATCAAATCAAACCTTTAGTTTAGTCCCTTCTATGTCTGCATTGGTTTTGAGGTTTTAGGATTCTGCTCAAATATTCAGCCCCATCCAAAGGTCTTTGGATCAAAGCAGATAATATTCTTTCTTATTATCTGTTTATTATTATTTTTTCTTTTTTCACATTTTTTTAATTAAGGGTTTAGACAACGAGGTCTTTTTCCATCAAGGAATCCTCCTCCTGGCCCCTCTTTGTGGAGACCTGAGGAGCCTTGTGCCCCTCTCTGTAATTACAGCACAATTCATGAGAGGATTCTTTGTGCTGCACGGTCCTTTATACCCGCTTTATAATCTCATTATGTATATTTGCCCATGTGACTAATTTCTGATGTGAAATCCCCTGTTCAAGTATGCCTCTGTGCAGATAAGAAAAAGGGATGTGCTATAATACCAATGTAGACTCAAAAATTAATCCACAGTATTAGAGTAAAGCTCCCAAATTTGATTCAGAAAAATGTAATAAGAGGATTAATGACTGGTAGGAAGAACCTTCTGTAATGGTGTCAAGACATATCTGTTGCACAGAGTATACAGGAAAATGTGTGTAAGGCATTTCTTCCTGAACACATTTTCAAAGGTCTGTTCTTGCCATCTCTGAATCTTGTTCTGAGAACTTCTGAATTAGCCCCTGTTTCCTTGAATTCCTGAAGGACACCAAGTATTTTTTCCAAATATGCTCATGTGTCTCATTTGCATGGATTGTGCATCCAAGAAATCAACATGGATTGTCTTCAAATTGCTCAATGGCTCAACTACACGAGACCCACGGACA
Source organism: Caranx ignobilis (assembly GCA_021432705.1). Classification (NCBI taxonomy): domain Eukaryota; kingdom Metazoa; phylum Chordata; class Actinopteri; order Carangiformes; family Carangidae; genus Caranx; species Caranx ignobilis. Next base: position 64,960,328 of record MU269985.1, read on the forward strand.
GCGTAAAACTTCTGGCAATGGCGTTTCCTGACCTCAGAGGAAATTCCTTAAACTGGTAGTACACAGAGAAGGTAAATGTTGTCTCCAGAGCTGTGCTGAATGTGGTCTAATGTATCAATTTATGTACCCTGTATCTGAAAATGTATTCTGCCGTGCTCTCTCCTTAATAACACAAGCACAGCCACATTCCCATCTGTCTGATCGACTTAATGTAAGGCACAAATTATTCCATGTCGGTGCTAGATGGACTGTACAGGCTGCTTTTAGTAGTTAGTGCGGTATGTTGCCTCCTGTCTTTGCTTTAAAGCTTTCACCCTGATTAATGACAGTCGATCCCTCCCTGGCTTTCCTCTCCAGAGACAAACTGTGTGCAACCATCCATTTTCATGTCCTCTCCATCATGCACTGCTCTCCCCACACTCAGGGCCACAGAGCCTCAGGGATGACAGAAACAGGTAGTTAACGTGAGCTAGAAAATATTATAGCTCCCAGCCATTCATGTCTTTTAAGATGTCAGTTCTCTTTGCTCGTCATGCTCTGGTCATTAATTTCGACAAGCTACGTCATGTTTAATTTTGTCACATGTCAAACAATCCAACATTAGAGTATAATGTAGTGGAGATGTTGATCACAAACTCAGTGGGACTCTAGACTTAACTTGCTCATCAGAAATATTATCAATGTGCTTCAGCTGAGTCAAACAATTCTGAACTAAAATGCTGGTCCAGGGTCCAGAGTATCTTTTGTGAAAGTATTGTCTGCAAGGTTCATACCGCTGTTTAACATTGTTTTGTTACCTGTCATATTGAAAATAATTGTCTCATGTTATCATATAATCTGCCTGTGACTATCACACGTCTTCACCTCTCACTTCTTTACTCTGTTACTCTGAAATGATTAGTAGACAAAATACATTCAAATTCAAGATGCAATGTTTGAATAAAGGCTGGATGTCAAGTAAAGTTCAGAGGGATCAGATAATAAATAGACTGAAACATGCACAGCCTCTGCTCTGGTCCTCCAGGGAACCTTCTACTCATAGTCCAATAAGATATAACTCTCACAATAACTGGAAATATTTGAATAAACACAGAAAATATGACATGGAAACCTTGCCTACAGTGATGCACAATATTACCCATCTCTGCCTCTGTGTTACCATCTCTTGTGTGGCTGGTAAACAAATGTGTCACTTTTCATGCACAGAGGATCATATTTGCATGTTAAGACGCAGACAGCGTGCGTGACCGCAGCTGGTGGATTTAACACGGATCAGCCATTAACATGACATGATGGTGGCGGCAGTGACAGACAAAACAGGTGCTTATGCACTAGGTGCAATAATCCAGATGTAATGAATGACTCGTCACCCACCCTTCCGTCTCACATGTGCCTGTCAGTGATTAGTTCCCTTTGACCAGGTTTGACCCAGTCTGATGAACGAGGACCTCTCCATCCTCATTAGCAGCCCTGTCTGCACTCAAACAACCTGTTGGTATTTCCACCCAGCTCATCTGCTCTGTGTTGTCCTTTTATGTCTCACCTGTTATTTTCTCTAAATCTTCACATTCATCCAACCAATTCTTTTCTCTTTGTCTTTCCCAACCAATCCTCCACTCCACCCTCTGTCATTATAGATCAAAACCGCACTGTAACTGTTTCTGAAATGCATATTACTCATTTTGGTTTGAATTAGCAGCCTCATTAATAGACCTTGGCAGCAGGAAACAGGATTAAAATGGTCTGGCTTCTTTGAATCTAAGATGAATGAAAATAAATATAGGAATCAAGCACTAGATCCACACATGTGAGTGCTGCTTTACTCTCCGTGGCAAGAGGCTGTATTTGCATACCAATCAATAGATTCTTACACAATAAAGGTTTGGGTGAATCATGTGGTGGTACATACTGGGATGCGCTGAATTTCATCTGCATGATAGAGCAGCTATGACCACACTCTCTTCTTTAACGCCCACATATCAGTAAATTAGATCCCCATTGGCGCTTTCACATGCAGCATAAATTCATCATCTGCATGAGTCGGCTCAATGACAGGTGGATACTTGATATATATTTATGCATTTCAATTTGTGGAGGCACCTGCCTGCTGTGCTCATTAAAAATCTGTTTCACAGCTTTGGATTCATGATTTATCCCCCTCTCTTTCAGTGTGTGTCACTCAGCAGCTTCACCACAGACCGAAAACCATGTGGGCAATAAAAGTAAACACTTTGTTCTTTTACTGTCTTACCCAAACAACTCATTAAATGTTAATCATGTGGGACCACACCTCATTGCACACACTCATGCAGTCATTACTTGCCCACATGTCAGCTGCGCGTGCTGCAGTACCCACTGAATTCTGTATTCACAAATATCACCATGAGTTTATTTCCATAATACATCAGCCATGTGGACAGAACTCACCAGGTCTTGGTGTGGAAGAAACTCTGAGTCCCCTTATCAGCACTGATAAAGCCTGTTTCAGAGACCACTGTTTTTCTTGTTATGTATCATTAACCAGCACACTACCAACAAGCATGTGCCCCAAACAAAACAGGACCTTCATCACGTCACACAACTGATATAAAATTCAGAGTATTCCCCCTGAAGAGGGGAAACTGGGCCACACCAGCTTAAACAGGCCTGGATGTTTGTAGCTGATATGGTCTGATCTGTGCCACAGGATGAAATGCACATGATGAAATGATTCCCTGTTAGAGATCAGACTCAATTGACCATGAAAATAATTGTAATGTTGAGTATGATGATTTCTCCTGATGGTTGCTACAATCAAGGAAGTCATTTTGAGCATACTGTAAATTGTGCCAAAAGACACACACACACACACACACACACACACACACATGCAAAAAGGAAGAAGCTTATGATTAATGGAAAACCCTCTTTTTGAAGCACTCCTGCACAGACAGATTTGAGTTCTCAATCACAAAAACGGATTTTGCCAAACTGTGATTTGTTGATTCAACATCCACCTAGTGGGATTATCTAATTGTTATTACATTAGCAGAAACTGACTGGACAAACTGCTATCATGGTAGAGACACAGGCTTTGTTCAGCCCTGTGATTTTTCCACAATCATTTCTTCTCTGCTCAGCAATAATTTCATATTTCCATCAGCTCATATTATGAATGAGTTGTTATGCCACACAAATCCTTTAAATGTCAGACAATAAATCAGTGAGCTCTGAGGACATAGACTTGTGTGTACCACAAACACATCGCTGCCCCAAGATTGCAAAACTCCCTTCTAATAACTTAACACCTTTGGTTGGCTTTTTAAAATACATGTAGGACACACACACACATCCGCAGAGAAACAGACACACAAACACACACATGCACATGCACATAAAAGAAGAGCACCCCAAGGTGAGCGTGTATTGTTTCCCCCCGTCCTCTCTGGTCTCACCTTGTTTTCAGTGCATGGTAATCTTTCTCACGCGTATCCTTATGTCTTGGTGCTTTTCGCTCCCGTCTCAGTGACTGTGGGACAAAGCATTAAGAGCTGTCACCACCACTGTCCATTAACATTACATACAAGAGCAGCTCACGTTGACAACCAACTTCTCCCTTGAGCTTTTTATAATCTATGGAAAAACTTAAAGGCCCAGATGTATTTTCGGTTTGGATCTGCCATAAATCATTTCCAATCAAGCTCAGCACAACACACTCTAAAACATGTGTTCAAATCAGGACTGACAGGCATGGTGAATACATACAATGGGTTCTTATACTCCTTTAATGGATTTATGTATATAGGCTGCCATAGAAAATTAAAGGGGGTGACATTCAATCATTTAGACTTCACAGATAACTGATATATAAATGTAAACAGTTAACATTAATGTTGGAGTTTTTAAAAAAATATTCAACTCGTGGTCAATAAACTAATTACTTCAGTCACAAAACTTGTTTAAAAGGTTTAGATAGTATTTGTCTCTTAATTCATATAATAATAAAAATGACTCAAAGTTTCTTTTCTTAAAAAATATTTTGTTTAGTTTGTTTTTTTGACAATGCCACTGTGAATGTTTTAAAAGCAACTATTGTCTTATGTAAATTCTAAAAGTTATAATTATATAAGAAAAGTTTATAAAAGTTAGTATTTTACAATAAAATCAATAATGATGACTTTGATAAATTAGAAAGAAATAATAAACAAAAGGCAAAATAACTAATAAAATGCTGAATAAGGAACTTGAGTGGCAAATTTGTGTCTCGTGAGAACCTGAGATATCGAAGATACACAGGGAGATGACCTAGATTGGTCTGTAAACACACGTATAGACACACAATGTGAACAGTTTTGAGTTTCCACAACCACAGAGCAAAGTGTTTTCTGCGCTTAGAAGAAAATTACTGGAAAAATTGGACTTAGACGTATTTGTAGTATAAATGTGAGAATCAGTATTTGTCATTTCATTATACAATCATCACAGAGTAAATAAAAGCACTTACTCACATATGATCCAGTTCAGTGGTGCAGCTGTTTAAAGAAGAAGCTCAGTTAAATTTGACCCAGTATATTCACATCTTCATTGGTGTCCAAGTCCCTGTGCTGAGCGTAATATCAGCTGGCTCCTGAATGAACTAGGCAGGGAAACAGAAATCAATGAGTCCTCATCAAAGACAAGCACCTTTTGTTTTCCTCTCTTGCTTAATGTGACAAAGTAGTTCTGCAAGATCTCTTGAAGTCCTTTGTCTGCCTGCTGGCTCTATTGTCCTCTCTGTGTTGTAGTTCAATAGTGTATGTCAGAGTAATCCATTTGATAGCCATGTGTGTCCCGGCTCCTTGTGCGTCACGTTAAGCTCTCGCAATGTGCTGTGCCCCCAGCACCACCAGCAGAAATGAATTTGAGCTTCGTCTGCTCTTACCTCTCCCCCTCCCTCCCCCCTACTATCCCCTCCTCCTGGGTCAACCAGCCTGTCCTCTAGGACTGAGGGTGGAGCGTGCAGCCAGGAGTGGAGGGAGGGTATTATACATATCTATGGAGTGTATGGGTGTGTTTATGTGTGTGTGAAGGAGAGAGAGTAGAGAGTAGAGAGATGAAGAGAGAGCGACAGAGGGAAAATGGACTGTGTCCATCTGCATGTGCACATGATGTGTGAGTGTGTATGCATAGTAAAAACTTGTTTTGAAGTCAATGTTCACTTTAGTGTTAATGTTTGTGTGTGTGTGTGTGTGTGAAGGACAGGGACTTGCTTCCTCCCACTGAAATGATTTATGCCATGTGTAAGTCATTGATACATGCCGCCTGTGTTTTCACTCCAAGCCCAGCTCTGTTTTGTCCTCTGCTCTCTCTCACCTTCCATCTCCTTTGTTGTTGCTGAACAAGGGCTGGTGCACGTCCTCCACCTATACAGGAATGCCACTTGGCTGAGTCAGCTGGGCCACCGCAGGTCACACCCTTGGAGTACACACAGAGCAATGAAGGTTAGAGCACGAATAATAATAATAATAATAAAAAAAACTGTCTTACACTTTTAATGTCAAAGCTCTCTCATGCACAAAGTAACATGTGATGGTGAAGAAAGGCTGCTGGCGTGCACACACACACTCACAGGTGAACACAACGAGTGAATTCATAAATTCAGGCTCAAACTTTGAAAACACGCTGGCACAAAAACAAACTATGGAAATAGCGATGAGGCATCCAAATTTATTTTGACAAGTAAATTGCAGCTTCTTCTTATTTTTTTTGCCCCCAAGCTACAGTTATAACAAGGTGACTGTAGTTCACTGACATTTTAAAAGTATCATTCCCATTCAGTGGCCCCCGTACACAACAGACCCACACACAGACAGCACACGCAGACCTATGGGCCACTCTCTGTCTGTCTAGCCCAAAGCCATTGATCCCTGGCAGAGACTGCGCTGTCCCATGATGTCAGAAAACCTGGCCGTCTCCCTGAGCAGTGGTGCCAGGTTCACATCAGATGTCTCCCCTAGTCCAACCATTTTATCCTGCTACTGAGGAGGTGGGTCCGTAAGCTCCCTGAGAATCACTCTAATGCAATTATCCTGGCTCCTCAGGTCTTAGAGGACGTTTTGTCGTGAAGTGGCAAAGCAGATCCAAAGCTAATCCACAATCCACTTTGTTCAGTCAACAGCTAGATATGACAAGTGATGAGCAAGGAGGGAAAAAAGACATTAGTGGGTAATGACCATGATGGTGTGACAGAGATGATTAATGGTTTTCTTACATTTGGTAGGAGTTAAAAAGTTATGAAAACACAACCTTAGCAAAGGACACCCTGTGTGAAATATTTGTTTTAGGAAAACATCATCCCGAATTATTTTATAATTATCTATCATCAGGTAGAGCATCAGAGCATCACTGAAGCTGAAGAGGAATGTGGGGACTTAAAATATCTCACTGTGTGACAACCTTTTCCTCTGAGATTTCAGCCTGGACATTCTCCCACATGTTGAGGCTTATTTTTATGCCAGAAATAAAAATGACAGCTGTTTTCCCCTGAGCGGTCTCTTCTGCAAAGTGACTCTTCTCAGAGATGTCTTTATTCGAAAAGAGGTGTTGACAACTACAAAGAAAATATTGCATTAATGTCATATGAATCAGCCGTGTGGTCAATCAGGGGCCCTCTTCTGCCTGGAGAAGAGGGAAAAGGAGACAGTTCTCTTGGAGAACACAGAACCTGGTCCAAAAACAGTAACTTAATAAAGGTCCGTTTTCAGTCCAAAGTGTTTGGCTTCATCAACACCTGACAGAGTTTGCAAACACCAGCCTCAACAGAGAGAAACGAGGCTCAACTGAACGCTCATTCACAGGGACAAGAAGTCCAACAAAGACATTTGTCTTCCAGTGGGACAGCCTGAATTAGGCCGTCCCTCAGGACGAAAACTGCACTGAACACCTGGTCGGACAAAGTTGGCTCTGACAAGTTAGGGAACATCTGACAGAAACATTAACTGTCAGCTGACCTATGAATAACACAGACAAATGAAGAATTTGGGACTCGTTCTGTGAACCTGTAATAACTAGGAAAAGATACAGTGCGAGATTACTTTGCCAATAAAGTGCTGTTTTATTTCTATCAGAGGTCCTATTATGGCCATTATTCTGAGAGCTCTTTTCCAGGAGATGCTACGAGCATGAATCACTTTGGTAAAGCTGTCACTGGCCATTAAAAACACACATTCCACATCCACTTGGGCATGACGCTAATATGATTATACAGTCACAGAGGAGAGACGTCTTCTGTCTAACTAAAAGTGCCTATACAACAGTAGAGAAGCACTTATTTCACAGTGATACAAACACTATGTTTTCTCACTACCTGTAGAGGCACTTTAGCCACACATGTAGTCTCAGTTGCAATTATTCTGTCCACATATATGTGAGTGCGAGAGTGTGTGTATGTAGGACTGGAAGTAGTTCAGTTGTTGTGTTGTGACACATTCCTGTTGAATTTTTTAAATCTAATTTCCAATGCTTTGAACATTACAAGCAAAATTACATTCACCTGCATTATGCTGAGGTGAGAACAGAAAGCAGTGCATGTGAGTGAACATTATTTTTTTTGTGTGTGTGAGAGAACCCGTTTATTTTTAGGCTTGGTATTGTAGAGGAGAAACATTTACTGTGGCTACAGCGAGCCATCAGTCTGTTAATGAGATAATCCAAAGTTTTGCATGTTCCTAAACTCCATTCCCCGAACTACAGATGTTAAGGTTAAAAGGGGGGTGAAGACACTTTTTTTTATAAAGCACTTTGGCAGGACACTGAGCTGTTGCTAAGATTAAGTTTGCGGTCTTTCGGCTATGAGATGAGCTCTGTAAACAAAAGCGCCGGTGCTTGGAAGAGCAGCAGTTATGAATATGAGTTTTGTTTAGTTTTTGTTCACTTCAAAAGACGGATCGTCCATGACATAATCTGTTTATGAAATTTGTAAGCATTAAGTGTGGAGTGGGGAATTAATTCATCATGCCATTGCAAACTCTGCATATAGTCACAGTGTGGTAGCCATAGCCACTTTTCACAGAGAAACACAGCTATTATCTCTGAGTGCTTTGTCATTCTAATAACTACAGAGGACATAGATGAATAAGCTGAACTGGCAGACGTGTGATTCTCACTGCCAAGCCGGATGTTAATGGAGGTTTGTGGAGACAAATCTGATCCACTGATCTTCACATAGACAGATAGATCATGCAGGGTTGTCAGGTATAGGAAGATAAATGTTGCACCAAGCACGTGGGCATGATCCAAATCTTTGGCCAACTATTACAAATTGCATAATTGTGGGCATCTATATGCAGGAGAGGAAAAGCGATAAGGGTGAAAAATGTTGACTGAATAAAAGTGTGTGGGAACCTATGCATGTCATATGTCATGCTCTGAGCTGAACGGGAGAATTGGGATTCATCAATTTTAGCTTAATAAACTCGGCCTATTATGACCCTTTGTTTATTTTTCCTCACATCAGCTGTTAACATTGCTCTCCTTTGATATGTAGAGTGTAGAGTGAGCATCGTTTTACCTTTTCCAGTGACATTTTGCATGGTTAGGGCGCATAGCATCACATGAAAAACAAAGAATCTTTGATGGAGGTTGTATATTTTAAATGAAATATTAAAATGCCTTGACCAGTTTGTAGGTTATTTCAGCAATTATGCAGCCACAGAAATAAAACTCAATATCCTACCAGTTATTCACATTTTTATCATCTGTTCCTCCTCCTGCGTGTGGCCCCACACTGCATTTACTGCTCTGTTTTTGCTGCTCCTTCTGTCAGATGGCACTGATGGATTTTCTGTGTGCACAGCAAACATACAAAAGGCACAGACAATGGACGTGCATACAAAAAAGCACAAGTACAAAGTGAAAATACTGACAGATGCAGAGACAACAGAAAAGAACCATGCAGAGAAGACACGCAAAAGAGATGGAAAAAGACTAGACTGGGTTGAGATGGTCAAGCAGCCGAGGCAACGGATCTTTCATGAAATCAAGTCAGCATGAGAATGCTTTCAAAATGTTTTGTTATGATCAGCTTATGAAAGCTGTGTTTAAGGATGTGTCATGTCAACCGTCAATCAGTGGAGGCTGCAACGAAAACAAACTTTGAAAGCTTCCTGCCTGGGACTATTTTTCCTCCATCCTGCTCTCCTCTGCACATATTATTTGTCCATCCAGCCTCCCTGATCCTGACTCTCCTCTGTGGCAAACAAAGTGGCTGGGAACAGGAAAAACAGGGTAGGCTGTAATTCAAGCGTAAAAGATGGATAGAAGGCAGTGGAATGGCAGATATCTGCATCCTGGAAAAAAGAAAACAGTCACCATGAGGAGAAAGAATTAGAAGGATTAAGTGGAAAGGAAGGGGATGGGAACAGGGTAAACTGAGTGGGGGGTTAGTGAAGAGAAAGGAGGAAACGAGAACACCAGTGATGTCACAGTGGAATAAAGTGCACAGTTCAGGAGCATTGTGCCTGTGGCAGCTTGAATGTGATCGTCCAGAAAAAAACAGGCTGTAAGCACAACGTGATGGATGTGCGAGGCAGTGTGTGTGTCATGTGTGTACACAGAGGGTGTACATGAGTGTGCAGCGGAGCTCGGCGCATGTTTCCATGCGCATGGAAGTTTGTTTAGAATAGTGTGAGTGTGAAGTGAGTATGCAGATGGAGATGCAGATGTGGTGAATAGCACTCTGTGCTCTTTGGGGGTCCCCGGGATAAACTGGCAGTGTCAAGACGTTTTTGCCCTCCACATTTCTTCCACTCTCTCAATGACAGCCAACACCCCCTACTGCATCTGGATGCACAGTCTGCAGTGTGTGTGTGTGTGTGTGTGTTGTGTGTGTATGTGTGCAGCAGAGGATGCAGTATGACCATGTGTTGCATCTCTGTGGTGGATCTGGTGCGTGTAAATGAATGAGCACATTAACACAGTCTTTCAGAAGGTGCGTATGTTTATGTATTCTTGAGTCAGTGCAGGACCACAATAGAAATTTATGACCAGTCTGTGTAGACATAACTTCTGTTCAGTTTCAGAGTTTAATTTATCTAATTTGATTTCATCCTTCAGTGTGTAATGTAATTTTTCTTCACTTGTACACATCCCATCCACTAATGTCTACTACTTATACTCCAGCCTGAATATATATGTTTGATGGAAGTATAACAGTTTGCACTGACATTCATGGTCCCCAGATTATGAACTTCAACTTTTTGTTCAAACCTGGTTGGTTAAGAAATGTCTTGAAATCCACTGGATTGATTTCCATGACTTTAAGTACAGAAACTAACGTTCATTTTGGAATGATCAGTGATCCTCTGGCTTCTCATTTTGTGCTATCATTATAAAGACTGCAACACTGAGTGCAGTACCTCATGTAGATATTGGTACTTTTGTATCTGTTTTTGCATGGATGTTATTTATATATCTCGAGGCCCTGGGATCCTACATCAAAATCAACTTCTAGCAGTTTTAAATTGATATTGTGCTCACGCGGTACATTTTCCTCAATAGATTTGTCTTAGATCAAATTACCACACACACACACAGTGGCAAACCAGGGATATTCTAGCGAAGGACTAATAGTTGGTTTCTGGTGCTCTAGGCAAAATATAATTAAGCTGCCATGTGTGTGTGCTCTGTACTTGATTGATACTTGGAAAGAAATGGGAGTGTATATACACAATGCACAGGGAGCAGGAGGAGAAGGGGTCACTAGGAGTCCATTAACTCAATGCTTCTGTGGGGTCGCCTGTAGCAGGTTAATCCGGCCATGTGTACCTGCACATCTGGATGCAGTGCAGACTTTTAACAGTCAGGTATAGTAGTGAGTCAAGATAACAACCAGATGAGCTGCTGCTATTTGTTTAGACAGATCTCTCTTAAGAGTGGAGCATCCCTCTGTAAACCCCCGAAAGGATGGAGTGAGTGGGACACTTTTACATAAACTGGAAGAGAAGGCTGAAGAGTTGTGGCTGGAAAAAAACCCCACATACACTGACAATGCAGTCGTATCAGTTTCACTTTGTGAGAAAGAAGGAGTCAGACAAAGCCCAAGGAGAAAAACAAACTTTCCATCCAAGTGTTACAGTGAATGGAAGCAACATAAACAGCATCAAGGAAAAGTAAATCCAGGCTGGAAATCATCTTTAGTTGTTTCATCCAAAATGGACTGAGGGGGGAGGATGGATTGTTGCCCATATGTGAACACATATATAATAAATAAATAAAAACACAGTCATACTCCCTTAAAGGTGTTGTGCTTTCAATCAAAATGAGCATTTGTTTATGTCATTCTGAGAAACTATGGTTCCCCATGTGGAAAAAACACTGCCCAAATCCAAGGTGTGTGCTTGCGTGACACTGCGGGCATGTGCATGTTTGTACACACGTACTCTGGAGAATGCCCATTTCCACGTCCCTACTTATCATGCCCAGCTCTGCGTGCATGCGAGCCCTGACGTCATAGTGCTAATGATGATTATGATGATGGTGTTTATTTATCTGCGGAGGTGGAAAAAAGGTAGATGGCGGGTTGAATGAGCACAGTGTCAGGGGCTGCAGAGAGCCGAGCACGAGCCAGGAAGAGCGAGGGAGCGAGGAAGAGGGAAAGTGGGGAAGAGGGGTGAATAGTTCTCTGTGTGGGGAGTGAGAGAAAAGAGAGAGCCTCTTGTGGTATGTTTACATGTCAATGCAGTTCCTCATCTGATTGATCGTATCTGTGTGTTTGTATGTCTGAGGGTGGGTTTCCACATGCTATACCTCAAGTGTCATGATATGTTACTGCAAGTAATATCATTTAGTAACTGTTTGGACACTCTAAGTAATGTCTGGTCTATGGTAAGAGAGGGTTGAGTGTTAAAAGGCCTGCTGCTGGTTTTCCACCATTGTAATTTATCATGGCATAAACCTGCAAACCACACTGCAAGTTTGGCTTCAGATGCTGCATTGGACCGAGAGACACCAGTGGAGGTGTATTTAAAGAGAGTGAGGAAAATCTGATGAGCTGAAGGGAAATTAAAGGTAACCGCAGGTAATAGCCCCACAATTACCTGACTGTATTTACCCAACTGTGGTTTGTTTGTATGCTTAATCCATCCCTTCCCAAATTGCACCATCCACTACAATGCAATCATCCCCCATAATCAATCTACTTAATTGGACCTATATGTTGATAAGAAGGTGTTGTCAGGAAACAAGCCTTCAACAGCAGACGCTCTCTGCTCTGCTTTGAAGCATGGCTAATGTGGGAACAATTGCTGCGAATCCAAAGCGCAGATCTGAGTGTTTCCTGACTTTAAAGCTGTTAAGGAGGCGGTGAAATCAGGCTGGTTCTCATTACTGAAAAGGCAAAGGGGGAGGATTGGAGGATGGAGGGATAGAAGGATGATGGAGGACAGAGAGAACCAAACAGACAGTGGAGCTCACAGAATGGTCAATTCGTTTTTAGCCTTAAGGAGGAAATTGTTTGGTCACGTAGTGGAAAATGTCTGACATGATAAGAGGAGGCAGGAACTATGAGAAAAGGAATGAGAGTGATTAAAATGGAGGCAGGCAGGCAAACACGAAAACACGCTCTCTGACTTACACAAACAAACATGCATACTTAAAAGAGGGTGTTTAGGGGAGATTATGCTCATCTCCTGTTACAGTCAATGAAACTTTAAGTGTGTCAGTCACTATAGTGTGTCTGTGAGGTGTCAGGTTAGTTCCCTTCACAGGGAGGCTCCACTCACTCCTGGGATTGCTTCTACTTTTGTGTGTGCGCACTGTGTCTACCTATTTCTGCCTGTTTAAGGAAAGCGTCACAAGTAAAAGGAGTCTTAACACCTAATCATGCTCCTGGGTGTCACTTGGTGCTAATTTAGGGTAACTTTGTTAGACTATGTCTAGACACACACACACAAACACACACACAATGTGTACTGTTTGAGCGGTAACATCATGATCAACTGTCAGCAGATAAGGCACTTCAAAGAAAAGGCGATGATGCCAGTCTGTGGTTATGTTTACTGCACTGTTGCCATAGCTTCTCATGGAGCGTGACCCTGAAGTTCCCAGGGTAAGGACACTGAGCAGGCTGTGGAAAACCAGCAACAATTTGACCATTCATGCAATAGAAAGATCTCAGTGCACCAGCTCCTCTTGCTCCTTTTCTCCAGAGGTGTCATTTCAATTCAGGGGTTTGGGGATATTGGAACAAACTGTTTTATGTGGCATAACGAAGGTTGCATAAGTGGAGTGTACTGGCAACACCACATGGTAGTGCAGGCTCTGCCTTGTCCTCCCTCCGCTACTGCTCACTCTAGCAGTAGAGTGAGCAGGCTCATGTGTTTATGATGACAGGGCTGTGACAGGGCAGTAATGACACTGCATCATCCGGCCAAATGGGAGGGATGACAGGTTTCAGTGACTGACAGTGGATTAGCTGTTCTCTCTCTCCCACTTCCTTCCTGCTGCGATATCCACAGAATCTTGTTAGCAGTAAATATCATCTCTCTGTTACCTTAACAAATAAAGGAAGGATGCCATGTTACTTACCACTCTATTCTCCTTAATCCCCATTCAGTCTCTCCATATTTACTTCTTATGATCTGTTCTGAACTGAGATCTTATTAGGCTTTTTACATCTCTTCTACTTTTGTTAAACACATTTATTGACCTCTGTTTATGAGCATGTTGTAAACAAATGAGTTTGCCTTGCCTATAAAACCTATACACTGTAAACTGCTGTGTTAGAGTCTGAGATGCAGCCCTCACTGTAAAGCCATCCCAGGGAGGCCCCTGTCCTTCCTAGCTCCTCAGCGGATGTCTTGAGTACAATAGGTCATGTTGCATAGAGACTAGCATAAACAACCCAGCCCAGCTCAAAGGGTCATATGTTAGCCATCATGCAGGCAATTAGCCAGGGTAATTCAATAGTTATAAATACAAATTGTGTCATTTATCACTGATGTTGAAACATTTGCTCAAGACTGAAGACATCCTAAGGCAGAGCGTGGTGTCGAAGTAGTGGATCTTGATTAAGTTTTTATGGGCATGTGTAGACCTAAATAGGTGTCAAGAGACAAAGAATAGTTATATTTAGGACACGGTCAGTGTGCATCTACTGATAGAGGTTCTGTGAAACACAGCAGGGATTGGGATGTTTTCTGTATTACATTTCCATGGAAAATTAGTCACTGATGCTGAGAGCTGACAGGGAATGCAAGACATCAGAGCTTGGGTTTTATGATTGGCCTGACTTGCTGTCATTCAGTGTCACTCCACACTCAGTTCCTCTCCAGCATTTTCAAATCCACCTGCCTCCTGCAAAGACTCCCTACTGCCCCCCCCCCCCCCCCCATGCTGTCTTTCCTGGACCAAAATCTTACAAAACACCTTGCGGAGAAACACATAAACACACAGCTTATCTGAGGATTCTTTCCATGATTTGAAGTAATCATTTAATGGCTGATATTTTAGCACTGACATACAAAGAGAGTGTAGAAGAAATGATTTTTTGGCTTGTAGTTCGCTGAAACAAGCCAGAACAGCACGCAGTAAGTGCCGTGCAAAATCAGCATGACCTTATTCTGCTAAAGTTAGTGTGGGGTCAGTGATCTGGCAAAATAGATAAGTGCTTTATCCTGTGCACAGACTAAACTCTTAACACTAGAGTTTTTAAGGCACTACAACATACAGCAACTGGTTGATACAATTACAGCATGAGGTCATAGAGAAATCTGAAAAATGAAGCCATATGTTGAACGCAGCCCATCTAGAGTTGGGCTCTGTCCATTGTTTTTCTAAGATTAGGCAATAGCATGATAGGAAGCCACGGATAACACTAGTGGAGGTGCTTTGAAGTGGGTTAGGGGAAGGGGGCTGGGCACGTATGTGCACTTGAAGGGTTGCTGAAAGAAACATCAGGTCAGCAGCAGTGAAAGAATGTGAGAAAAAAAAACATAGCAAGTGCTGAACCCTTAACCTCAATGCCAAAAACAACAGTGTTTTTCTTGAGGATATGAATGTTAAGAATCATACATTTCAAAGTCCACTTTGTTTATCAGTGTACAAAAGACATATAAGGGCAAAATCCTGTTTTTCCGTCTTCATTCCTTCATGACTCTTTCAGCTGTTCCATAAGATAGCATCAAAAGAAGGATAAAACTTGGAAATGAAAGTAGAACTCAGAGGCCATTTTAATATTACGGTCTGAATTTTTAACTGAGAAATACATCCAAAGTGATAAAACCTAATGGCAGTGCATCAGTTGAGAACACTCAGGGATGCAGCCTAGTGCTTCATTCCCTATGGCTTTATCTAAAGTCTGACTAAACTGGAGCTATCCAGAGATGGCAGGATAAAAGAGAAGATGGAAGCTGGGTCGTTGCTAGACTGTCTTCTCATATCTTCCTTGTCTCAGGAGGCTTTTCAGTGGGTCACATCGGGTATGTCACTGATTAGCCTGCCCTGAGGTCAGATGTGTTCTCGCTGCTTGTTAAAATCAAACTGTACTTCCTGTCTGCAGTCTCCCACCTGATTCTCCAGGATTGAACACGCCATAAATTCACTGCTGCAGCCACCATTACATTCCTCTAGATAGTGGAAAAAGCAGTAAACACAATTGCACTGTCATTAGTTTACGTTCGATACAACTTAACATAACGTAACAGGAACAC
The DNA here is from genome assembly GCA_021432705.1 of Caranx ignobilis. Lineage (NCBI taxonomy): Eukaryota > Metazoa > Chordata > Actinopteri > Carangiformes > Carangidae > Caranx > Caranx ignobilis. The sequence goes on from MU269985.1 coordinate 64,975,993, forward strand.
AGTCTGCCACAGACACTGACTTAAGATTCATGATGAAGATTTCAAATTCCATTCAGGAACCAGACGGCATTTATGAAAAACAGCACAAGACAAAAATCCTGCTGAGCTGCCACGGCAAATGCAGAAACATAATCAAAGCTGTGTTTTCTGGTGGATTTGCAGAAGTCTGTTTCCATCAAATCTCTTTAGAAATGCTTCACCAGACAACGGTCTGGACGCAGACATCCAAGACACGGGAGGGAGGCGGGGGTCACAGTAGATAGAAATCAGGAAATAGCGCCAGATTATATGAGATGGAGAAAAGGGGGTGACCCACGTAAAACGCACGAGCCATTTCTTTAAACAGCTACTGTTATAGGTTGAAGATATGAGCGGTTGTAGAAAGGTTTTGGTTTTAGGGTGATAAGAAGATACAAAAATTAAATCTCAAATTTGTCATTTTTGGGAGTTACACAGGGATTGTAGATGTCTTAGGCTTGACATATTTACTCTCTTGATAGCATGTGTCTGGCAACAGGTGGGAGCTGGTCCAGGCCAGCTCGAGATGAACGCTCACTGTGCGCACAGTGCTGACTCACTGGACATGGAAGAGATTTATTAGATTAAACCAACTGAGTGTCGCTGGGAAATATTTTTTGTTTTGGCAACAGAGAGAACACAATGTTTTTCAACTGGTGAACACAGAGCTGGAAAGTGGGGGTTGCCGAGTTGTCAAAGTGCCAGGACGCTCCAATTTCAGGGGAGCAGAGTTGTAATGACATCAGGGCAGTGTAATGCAGGTTGTCATGAGCGCAGCATGCTTGCCTTGATGTAATGTAACTCTGGCAGTACCCCCTGAACTCACTGCAAGGGCACACACAGTAAACCACTGAGCAGCTTCAGAGATAGAGAGATCAAAAGGGAGAAGATTGAACACAAGGGAGAGAGAGAGCAGGGAAAATATTGGCAAGAATGGGAGACAGGTTTCAAATGGAAAATAAAACATGTCAATAGCCAATCAATCACTGCTTTATGTCTCCTTCCCCCCTCTCCTTCTTCTCCGGTGTAAATGTCGCCAAAGTGCTGCAGTGATCTCGACTGTTTCTCTCTGATGAGAGGCAACATATCAGCGTTCTCAGAAAACCTGGCTAGACGCACAAGCCCACTAATATATCATAAACATAAAACCAAACAGAAATAGCTCACAGGCTCCCCTCGCACTCACTTTGCCAAGAGGCTTTCAGTGCTGAGGAGAGGGGGAAAAACTGTATGAGGTGGCTGAGGGAAAGTGAGCAAGACAGACAGGTTCCTATTTAGACACAATGCAATAAAGCACCCCACACACACGCTAACTTGTGCCCCCCAACCACCAACACCACCCCAGTGGACCACTGACAGGGCAGATACCAGGGCATGGCGGTGGAAAGCGCTGGCTCATGTAGCACAGGTGGAATCAGTTTCTCTGCTTGGAAGAGAACGTGGCTGCAGAAAAAGCATATGCAGATTTGCACAAATATTTGAGACATATGGATACATACAATCATATCCATACCAGTAAGCACATGCACTTCCACAAATAGCAATGCCTGAAGCTTCACGTTTCCTCCCCTAGGGATAAAATAGAAAGCACCGTGGACATACATACTTTTACAAGGCAAGAGTTGAGCACTGAAGTCACAACAAGCAGGTGTGGTTCTTTTCAAATACACAAGCATGTTTTGGGTATGAGCACAGAGTGGGGAGGTTAAAGCAGTGTTGGGGTGGCCAGATTAATCATATCAGATGGACTGTCTAACTGCTTGACCGGGATTCACGCACCTCACTGACCTGCACATTCTCACTGGACAAGTCCTTGCGCAAGATATGGCAGTAGCATAAGCTGGAAGGATTCTGCTCTGCAGGTGGATGAGCAGCGAATTGTTAAACTGAGAGTTGAGCAATCACAACAGAATATGGAAAAACAGACATTCTGTGAGGGATTATTGGAGTGATAAGCCATTTTTATGATCTCACTCGGTGGTATCCCTCTGGTGTTAAAAACAACTCTGTAAAAAAAAAACAAAGTGCGCAGCTCCTGATAAAGACGCAGCCAAGAGTCTGATTCTTTATTGGCTCCTTTCATTTTGAAAGATAAGGAGATGGCAAAGTGTTTCAACAACTACCTGTGCCATAAACTCCCTGTCAAACGATATCACCCATATATAACATATTGCTCTTCCTCTGACTCCCAACCAGACCCTTGCCATCCTTCCATTGATAAGCCCCGTTACCCCAGCTGTCCCCTCTTGTCCTACTGCCACGTCCACACAACTCTCTCCTCTGCATTCCCCTGTGTGGATTCTCTTTGACCTCTTTTCTACATCCAATCCTGCCAAGCCAATATCATCACTAAGTTCTCCCAACAACCACTTCATAATTCTTCTCTGATTAGATCTGTCACAAGGGGAAGACACTGAAAATCCCTGTGAAGGGAAAGTCAGGGGGACACACGGATCCCAAAACACACACAGTCAGGCCCCAGTAATGGAGAATTGTTGACCGTTGACGTAGCTTAATGTAGCTAAGCCGTAGCTGTGGGGGGGGGGGGAGCCCCATTAACAGAGAGCAGAGCTGGCTGACTGGATGCAGCTGTGCTCAGCAGAGCCTGATCAGAAGGAAGTTGATTGATTACAATCACCTGGACTAGGTAACAAAGCTGATCAGCATTAAAGAGGGGGGCATGTTCATAAGTCATGGAAACTATACCTGCAGCATCTTGGGTTACACTGCACTAATTGTGTGAGTATGAAATAATGACAGCGGGGGGAGAAAGAATGACTGGGGAGGACTCTGGAAATCATCAGGAGCGAGTTAGTGCAGAATTATGACCTATACCAAAAAGTGGTTTTCATATCAGTGTCATATCTTGTGGTTAGACACAAACATTTCACAAGAGCATTTGTCTTAGAGATGCATATGAGTAATATTAAAAGGTGGTGTTTCCAAGACATATGAGTAAGAAGGGAATGGAGGAGGTGATGCAGAGAGGGTGAAGCAGCAGAGCAGAAAAAGAAGAAAGAAAAAAATTCTGGCCTGGTAAATGGTGTGCGCTCCAAACATGACACATCCATATGAGTCTAAGTGATATAACAAAAGTCTGACATTTGGATTGGAGAGTATCTGGAGAGAAAGTAAATACTTTCACCGAGTTCCCTTTCATCAACCCGACCAGTCCACTGTGTGTATCTTACCATGCTGATGGTTTGAGTTTAGTATGTCCAGCAAAAGTTTGAGACGTGTGTGTTCGGCCTCCACCCCAATACAACAAAGTTTATATTTGAGTTTGTGCCTCTCACAGTATCAGACAATCTCATTAGGTTTGACAGCAACATCTCCACTCAGAGACAGAATCCATATTTACTCTGAAGAATCACAACATGTTGAAAGGGAACTTTTCTGATTACACAGTTAACAGGTCTGCAGATTAATTATAGCTTCAGACACACTGGATCACTGGAATGACAAACATGTGATGAATTTTCCAAATGTAATTTTTCAGCACTGAGAGAACCACAAACACATTTTGACTGACCTACTTTGTACTGGGATGGCAGAGTAACTGTCAGAAATAAGTAGCTCTAAAACTGGGCACATGAAGTGAGAGCTATCAGCATGGTGAGAAAGTATCGTTTGTGTAGAATTTGAGATCCAGTTAAAGCAGCTCTTGCAGTAAAAACAACAACAACCTGCACAGCAGGCTGGGCTCCTTCACAGGTTTATGCAGAGAGTGAATGGTGGCCTATAAAGGTCAAGTGGCCAGCGGTTTGTTCCAACATCTCCCTCTCTCTCCACAAACGTCTGACCATCTGCCTCATGGCACGGCTCCAGCAGAGGCTCGGGGAGGGGGGGAAGAGCAGCTCAGGAGGTGGGGGGAGGTTGACAGCCGGGGTGAGGGGGGTTATAACTCCATCTACAGTGATGTGATGTATGGTGAGGTAAACAACTTGAATGGGGCTGGCTGATGAGAAAAAGCTGGCCCAGAGTGAGGAACCTCTTGCAGAAAATATAACAAAAAAAAAAAGACAGATTTTAAATGAAATGGAGCGGAGACACTTACGAGCCAGCTCACCGTCTCTGTGGAGTGAATAACTGACATGAATGGAGAGGGAGTAGAATGGTTAAAAACAGCCAATTGGAAGAGGCCAAGATACACATGTAGTAATTCCCTGCACATTTCACACACCGTGAACTGTATGATTGTTGATTTCCTAGAACGACTAAATCTAAAATAAAAGGAAGGAATCTGTACACAGAGGATTTCTCTGCTTAATATGCAAATGTTCAAACAGATGGAACAGTCTGTAACTTTCCCACAGAACTGGACACATGATAAATTGGCCTGTGCCATTACAATGGGATGTGCCCCTATGACCGCAGACCCTATTGGAGAAAGAGAGGCGGACTGGGATTGTTTGTACAATATAAGTGAACAGGAGGTCACTGCTGAATGATGGGCCATTATATCATCTATCTGCTGCTCTTACTCCTCCTGCATCTGCTGGCTCACGGGACCAGGACATTTTTTGTCAATATGACTGTGTGGTCAGACTATTCTAAAATAAATAAATGGTTTGGTTTTATGCTAAATGAGGATAATTTCCACAGACAGCAGTCTTCTTGTGTGTCTTAGCAACACACACTCTGAGGCCAAGAGCATGATTCCTAGAAATCACATGAAAAGAACAGGAATTTTCCAAATTATTCTTACATCCCGAATTTCTCTAGGTTTTCACGGTGTAGTGAGTGCAGCAAAAACATGATAATTCTGTACAGTGATCCAGAGCGATTACATACAGTATATTCTGCATTTTGTCACTGTCAGACAGTGTACGTAACTGCTGCACACATGCAAGCAGCTGTGCACTTTTTGCTCCAAGTTAGCTCCTGGGGGGCTCCAGAAAGTGGTGTTGCCACCTAGTGATGGAAAATGAAATAACAGCTTATCATCCAACCTTGCAAGATGCTGATGAGGCGTGAAATTGTAGAACAAACAGAGGGATCAGTGAGCTTTTTCTTATTTGGAATAAAAACAGCCCTTATGCCAAGCAGGGGGCCAGAGAGTTTTTCCTCTATGACACAGAGCCAAAAACTCAGGTTACATTTTCAAAGATCTTAGCAGTAAGAAGCTCCTGTTATATGGACAACGTGTACACTCACCCAAAACTAAGTCTAATACAGGAGTAGAAATATAAACCCTGCTTTATGTCCAGTTTATGTTTATGTAAAGTCGGCTTAGCTTCATGATCATTTCGGAGGATGCAGTTGGTCCGTACTGACTGTTGATAATGCATTAGGCAGCAGGTTTTTCTATCATTGACATAAATGATATTGCCTTAGTTTCAACTTATTTGAGCAATGTTCAGATCCAAACTTGGGGTTATTTCTTTATTGATAATATCTGTGTTATACAGTATATAGTCCCACACCAGATACGATTCTCCAGTCTTTACATATCATGTTTTAAGAGCTCTTGCATGATTACCTTTAAGACAACAGGGATACACTCTGTGACACAATCCACACTTGGGTATTATGGCACAAACACAAAAGTCCAGCTTTGGCAGCAGTTACTTGATATCCACCTCCTCTAATGATACAGTATCAATGAAAAAGCTACATAAGCAGTTTTTAAGTACAGTTAATATGATGTGAACATACAAGACAGTCAAGGATATAATATGCAATGACGATGTTGAAAAAAAAAAGTTAAGGCTTTAAATGAAAATTGCACATTTAGTTTGACTGAAAGATGCTGCACCATTATCTTCAGTTATAAAATAAATATTAACCCATAATGAAGGGAATGAGTTTGTACAAAGGCAGGATACATAACTTAAGATATTTCTGACTCCATAATGTGTTTGGTGATACTGATAACAATTTGCTAGATGGATTTTCAACTGAATGAACCTGATGAACTGAGGAAATATCTATCCTTACAGGAGGATTTATCTTCCAGAAGGTGTGATAACTAAACTTTATCAAAGGTAAACCATTTTAACAACAGACCAGTGGAAGTCATTATTGTAAGTGAAGCACACAGGTGTTGATTAAAGGTCATTTGTACAGTGAACTGGTCAGTGAGCTGTGTGAACAAGAAAGAAACTGGAATCATTGTGATGTCAGCGATAAAGATCTGATGCTATGGAAACAGACATGCAAGGACATCCTTTTCTCATACTGTACAGCTGTTCCATATAGAGACACCTGTTCAAACTCACACCTCTGATGACTGTGTGTGTGTGTTGGGCCACCTCAGCGGTGGTTTAGAGCTCCGATGTGAGCTGCCCTTTACTCTGGATGACTCTCATTACAGACTGAACCACCTCTGACGTGGTGCCCTGACCACCGATGTCAGCTGTGTGCAACTGCAAGAAAGAAAAAAAACTAAGCAAGCAAGAACATAAACATGTATCTTTTGCACTTCTTCTGCTACTGTTCTTATTTGTGAGGGCGGTTTGTGTTTTTTTAAAAATTTGCTTCTTGGTGTCAAACACCATGGTGCATCCCACGTCTGTCACCAGCACAACTGGGCCTAAAAACAGCCTTTTAGATTTGTAGCAGCGATACAATAAGGTAAAGGACCAGTGATGGAAAACTTACCCTGGTTTCATTCATGGTGGTGAGGACTGCATTGCGGATAGAACTTGCATGATCATAAAGCCTGGAGACATATCGGAGTATTACTTTCAGTATAGTCAAAGTATCACATCTCTAATGAAACCACAAACAACAAGAAGGTATGGGCATGTACATATGTTTAAGTATGAGAGTATTTCATCTATAAAAGCTTACTTAAGGTGGTCCAGCATCATGCAGCTGGCTAGCAGCATGGCAGTGGGGTTTGCAATGTTCCTGTCTGCAATACTCTTCCCTGTATTCCTTGTGGCCTGAGTGATGCAGAAAAATAAGCAAAGAAAGAGATGAAACTCTGAGTTACAATTAATCAGGGAGACATGATTCATAGATTGTTCATCCTTCAGAAACAGAGGAGACTATGGCCTTCTGACAAAGAACTGCCAGATACTCACTGTTTCAAAGACAGCATAGTCACGACCATAATTGGCTCCAGGCACAAGGCCAGGCCCTCCCACCAGGCCTGCACACACGTTGCTCACCACGTTTCCATACAGATTGGGCATCACCATCACATCAAACTGCTGGGGCTTGGACACCAGCTTAAAACACAAACAGACACGGTGGCAGGTAAATAATTTAGATTGAGCAATGAAAAACATTTCTTGAATGTATTGAAATGCGATCGACTATCACCTGCATAGTAGTGTTGTCCACAATCATGCTATCAAATGTGATGTCGGGGTAACCAGAGGCCACTTCTTTGCAACACTGCAGGAACAAGCCATCACCAAGCTTCCTGATGGGAAGAGAAAAGCCACACTCAACATCCGGCATTACGACACTTGTGATGTGACGTAAGACTCCAGACAGAGAGGACAGAGAGATCTGACACGAAATATTAGCTACAGAATTACTCACATGATGTTGGCCTTGTGTACAGCAGTGACCCTACGACGACCTTTCTCTCTGGCCAGTCTAAAGGCATAGTCAGCGATCCTGAGTGAATTGTTGCGAGTGATGATCTTAAGGCTTTCCACTACCCCTGATACACTCTTAAAAAAAAAAAAAAAGTGACAAAAATAAACAAATGACAACTGAGGTGAATGGACCGAAGACTTCAAGAGATGGAACTGGACAAATTCCTATCTACTGTATATAACATGTAAACATTTAGGAATAGACACCTGATACACTTGGCAATACATTTGTCTATTAGCTCATCTACCATTTGCAGAATAATTCAACAGTCTGATGGCTGTGGGTATAAAAAAATCTTCTGTATCTCTCTGTCCTGCAATGAAGAGAGAGGAGCCGTCCACCACCGCTGCTTCCTTGATCCAGCGGTGGTGGACGGCTCCTCTCTCTTCGTTGTTAGCTGACAACAGGAGCTGTCTTGAGTCATGAAAGTTAAGTAAACTGTGACATGATTAACAAAAATTGATTCAAATCCTCCAGGTTCCACTACTATAGTGACTCAGGTTTGGTGCTGACCCTGGCTCTCTCCTTGCAAATCTAAAGATAACTTCTATGAGAATAGACTGATAAAATGCTGATTCAAGCTCTATTTGTGTTGGTTATTCATTGTGCCTGAGCCAACACTAGCTGTCTGCACAAATCATGCTGACGTATAGTGAACACAAACACTGCTGATGAGTTAGCGAGCACACTCACAGTTTCAGCCCTGTCTGCACTCAAAGTGATCATCAAAGTGGATATGTTATGCTTAACCCAGTCATCTGCTACTGACAGTCCATGCGCAGACATTTAAAATTTGGCATGTCAAAACAGACATCCATCTTTGTAAATAAATCCTGCATTTTTAATAGTGTGTAGACACCCACTAACTCCTGTTTGGAAAGAGAACTAGAAGAGGGAGAAAATAGGTCCCTAAGGAGGGAGGACAAGTGTGTGTTTCAGTCAGAGTACAATCGATTGTGTTTCTGCTCTGGCTGACCTCGTGCTCCAGACTGCTGTATTCTCCCTCTGTGTTCTCCCTGATGATCATGATGTCAATGTTCTTGTGGCGAGTCTGGACTCCAGGGAGGGACTGGCAGTGCATCACATTGGCATACAGGTCTAAGCTTGTGCTGTTGACACACACAGAACAAGAGAGGGCGGGAAAGAGGAAAATAAATGAGTTAACTAACACAACCAAAAGACAAAAAGAAAACTTTCAGCTTTCATCAAAGAAACTGAATGTTTCATGATAACTCTTACCGCAGGAGGTTATTTCTGGATTTGACAGATGGTGGCATGGTATGTTTTGTTTCTATGTTACCTATGAGGAAAGTAAACAGTGGCACAGTCAAATTATTGTACCATGATGTTATTGTAAACAACATGCTTCACACAGGTGTGCTCTGTTTTTTTTCATGTATTCATGCATCCACCTTTGAGGGCAACTCCATTACGGCGAATGGCAGTGATGGCATTATTGATATCATCCTCAGTTTCCACTGCAGAGTTGACATGCACCACCTCAAAGTCCACAGGCACACAGCTGAACCTATGGCAAGATTACAAACCATATGTTGAGGTGGTCATCATATGTCTGTTGTTAACACCTCTTAAAAAAAAAGATTAAGCTGAAATCTAACCAACCTGAAAACCTCTCTGACATGATTCAGCAGCTCTGGACCAATTCCATCTCCAGGTATGAGGGTCACAGTGTGTCTGCCTCCATACTTTGCAGGAGGGGGCTGAAATGTTGACATTTTGCATTAATAACTGGATTCATTGCATGGTTTAACAACTTTTAGCTCATAAACTACAAATGACTTGCATAGATGCTGATTGCTGATTTGTCCCATGTGTTTTAGGTCACCCATCACAGTTAAAACTTTGTTTCCTTTTTTCCATTCATTTTTCCATTTTAGTTACATGATAATGTGGTCAGAGTCAGTGTCTTCTTTTAAGTCTCTATTTAAAACATATTTATCTCATGTAGCTTTTCCTCATTTTGCCTGAGTTGCAGGTTTCTCTGTTTTCCACTGTCATTTACCTGTTTGTTTCTATTCAGCCCTGCCAGTTTTATTGTCATTTTAATGTTTATTTTTTATCCCCTGTCTTTTACCATTTCCTGCTGGATTTTATTTTCCAGATTTTTTTTTAACTGTTATCCTCATTTCTCTGTTAAACACTTTTTTTTGATAATTGCTCTATGAATTAAGTTTATTATTATTATTGGTGGAATGGCCATTTAAAGCTATTTTCAAATCCTATCAGTAAATATTTGAATTAGGACTGCACATTTGTTATAACCGTAAGTGCTGTGGCTAACAAATAATATCAAGATGCAAAGGGACATGTTGTATAGTACAAGGCCCAATAAAATCCACAACAATTGTATATTATTTAATCAAAATTAAGGGAAGCCAGAGTGACCAATACAACTGAAATTGTACTTAAATACCACAATGTCAATATCTGATCTGTCCATATAATCATTTTTTCAATTTTGTACAGCCCATATTTGAATCAATAATAATTTGGCTTTTAAATTAAAAGTACCGTACAATGAAATGTGTGAGCTAGATGTACCCATTACTGCTGGACAGTTGTGATGCATGCACAGTACACAGCAAAAGTTTTGGCACAATTTTAATTCACTCAATTGTCTCAGGAGATGTACAAACAGACCTGTAATTATTTCGCAGCATAACAATTATCTGAAACACATCTGAAACTACTGCCACAACGAACTTGCCTTAAAAAAAAGATTTTTAAGGCACCCTCACTTTTAGAGTATAAAATCTTTGCATGGTACCGTCCATCACTGTTTTTGAAGTAATTCTCTGGTTATCATGATTACACCACCCAACCTTAGAATAATCAAAGTGCATTTGTATTGTTGTTGTACTGTATGTGAAGGCAAGTGGTTCCTTAGATGACAGTGTAATCTGGTGAACCACATCACAGTTTGCTACTTACTATGTTTTCCCCCTGTAGTTGAAGATGGACAGCAAGGAAAGCAGAAGAACAAGGGTCAGTTTGAGAACAGTGAAAGAACATGTTGAATCCAAACAGTACCAGATACAGAAGAAACACATCCACTTCTCCCCAAAGAGTACGCAAAAACATAACACTCCCATGAAAAGCAGGCAACCACTTCCAAAGTTGCACCCAAAACCATACAGCTTAGAAATAAATGAATGAGTAGCAGTGATTTTAAGGCCTCGCTGCTGATTTACTCACAGTTCGCAAGGTCTTATTCCTGCGACTTGTCACAGTTGTTCCAAATACCTGAAATACAAATGAAAGAGATGGATCAGGTTAGAATTACAATCAAAGACTCGGGGGCAGGCAGAGATAACAGCTCAGGGTTAGGGTACATGTTGGGTCAGGTAAAGGGAGGACAAAATAAAGATGTATGAGAGATGTGGCACTATTAACCCAATGACCTTGTGTCCTGATACAATTTAACGACTATCAATTGGAGCCACATAACAGGGCTGACAACCGATATAACAATAGCGTCAGATATTATCTTACTTTAACCGTATTTCCGAGGCGTCCGCCCCAAAAGGGAGAAATTATTTTGGACATCGAGAGCATTGCACTGTGCGAAGCCATCTTGGTTTTCAAGCAGTGATCGCGTGCACAAGAAGGAAGCGCTGTGTTCCCGCGATAGTTGATTTTTGTATGTCAATTTATTTATTTAATTTTCACTCATATATTTACTTATTTATTTATAGTGACGTAAAGTCAGTGGCCATTTAAAGGAGGAAAGTCACAAATTAGTAAATATCTGTTCAACACTTAAAAAACGTACAAAGTGTTTGGCGCATTCACGCCCCACTGTTTAAAGCGTAAATATAAGCAATACAGAAGGAAAATGCTTTCTTGTCAACCTGTAACTTGTAATTCTGAATCAGTTCTTACCAAGTTGAAAGGAATAGGAAAGGAACAGATATGTCAAAAAGGTTTGTTGAAAAATGTGTCTGAAAATGCCACAATGTTGTCAGTTACATAAAAATGTAACACATTCAACTCATTTAATATTACCCCGACTGTAAACTGTTTGTTTCTGGTGTCACGTGGAAAACAACACTGCTACATAGAAGTAGTTGTATTTATATGTTTCTGTCTCTGTTACCGGGTTCTTATCTTCAAAAAACACATCAAAGTAAGACTGACGGGTGTGTTCATTCTGACGACAGCTTGTGAACGCAGCATACATTTTGGTCACGTGACCTTCCCGCGCAGACTCTGTTGTCACTTCTTTCGGGTTGGCAACACATACGGAAGGCAGATGTAGTCAACCAAACATACGGTTTCCCCTACATGCTTGGCCAAAGTACGGTGACAACACTTGTTGTTTCAATGGTGGACTGAGACTGTTGAAAACTGGTTTTAGCCCATGGGCGTCTCAATGAGGAAACAGCGCAAGAAGTAATCCCAGCCCGAGTAACAAGAGCAACAGCTCTTTTAAAACCTGCATTACAGGTAACAAGAACAAGCGCTACTAGTCCGAAGCCTCGACTCAGCAGGTACGACTTGTCCTCTCACATTTCAATGTGTACATTTACATGAGTTTAGAGATTTACATTTTTGTCAGCGGAAAGGCGTGCTGGTTGTCTTGTCTCGTCTTTGGGAGAGTTTGAGTTCATGTCATACCCTCAAACGTCATCTCTTCAGAGCCATCTTGCTTGGTCACTGTAAAAAGATTATGGTTATGTTACTAATGGTTATTTTATTTTTCACAAAAATAGTTACTGGAAATGACCCATGTACCTTCTCCCTTCAAGACCTAATAAATTTAGCAAGTCTCTAAAGCTGAACAAAAACGTTGAATGTGCTGATCACTGTTAACAAAATACTTTACTAAACTATTACATAAGTACAAAATGGAGGTATTCATAATTAATTAATTTATTTTTTTTTGATTATTTGTCCAGGTCTGTGACTGCGGGAATCATGAGATTAACAGGTGGGTTGACATTCCCATCACATCCCAGTGTAATCCACTGTTGGTCCAGTTGTAATCCCATTTTTCTGAGCTGATCTGTCCTCCCATTGACAGGCCCCCTGAGAGTTGTGGTTGTGCTGCTGTTGGTGGGTCTCACCTTGCTGCTGGCTAACACTTTATTTGGAGGAGAGAGTGGTTCGTCTGTGCGACATTTCTTCAATGGTAAGAGAGCTAGTTCTGAAATGATGAATTGATTGTTTGATTGATATAAAATGTGTTGGACTTTCAATCGTTGCAAATCTGAGTCCTCTGGCAGTTTTCCTGTTGTGTTTGGTTTAGTATTGATAATCTGTTATTGGCTGTCCTAATGTTGGTCTGGCATTTTTTTTTTTTTAAATAACTTTATTTACTGGAAGCAGTTTCACAGGCATCAACACAACAGTGCGATGTGACAGAGAGGACTTCCATTCTTCCATTTTTTTCCCCCACCGCCAATAGTAACATGTAAACAATACAGAGCACATACAACAAACAAAAAAAATAAATAGAAAGGGGCGATATGATAAACACACACACACACAGGCTGCGATTATGCTCTAGTTATGTGTCATGCAAACAAAGGAGAGCGGAGAGAAGGCAACAACACCACACGTTGGCCTCAGGCTTGGCTGAATGTAGCACTAGGTTGGCTGTGGAACTATTCCAGGTAAAAAAAAAAAAAAAAAAAAAGAGCGCCAGGTATGCTCCTGAGCGTCAGGTATGCTCCTGAGCGTCAAGTGTGCTGCTGAGCATCAGATAGAACTTCATGTGAACACAGCTCAAAGCGACCTGGTGCCTCACAGCTGTTTATCTTTTCTTTAAGGGGGGCTCACTCTCTCACACTTTGAAAACCCCTGATATAAACAATAACATTGCTGTCATATTTATGCCTTTTAGATTACATTATTTTGCCAAACTAACAAAGAGTTGATCGTGTATCTCAGAGTTTATGGACAAGTGTCTGTGCTGTTAGCAGGAGGACTAGTTAGCAGCCCATGATAGCAGGCAGGCGGAGCTCCAGTAACATCACTGTGCTGGCTCTCATTGGCCCAGCCCGTTAGGATACCTTGTGTCCAAGTTGCATTTACCCCATGCACACTATTTGACCATTTTTTAAACTTCAAATCTTTGAAAAGGCTCATAAAACCGAGCGAAACTGACTTTCTCTAATGCATTTCAGTGGACGTCCTGGCAGAGAATGTTCGAGTGTATGGGAATGGATATACGCACTGTGATTGGCTCATTGCTTTAGCCATAGGTCAAATGCACCACACGTTGTGATTACACCATCAAATAACTGACAGTCACTGTCAATAGATATCAAAAGTCAAGTTATAAATATTGATTTAACCTTGTTGAATGTGTAACGGTGTCTGTATATAAACTAATCAAACAAAGCTTTTCTGATGTGAGATGATCAGTTTGATTCTTACACTTGTTGTTTATTTTTTCAGGGCGTAGTGAGGAGCCAACACCTGGTAAATAGAGCAGTAAAAACTTTGTATCATGTTGATAATATTGCATTCTTATCTTCCCCCTTATCACCACCAACTAATGTTTCATATATTTCAGCTGAAGCCCGTCCTCGAAGGTACAAATGTGGACTTTCAGCCCCCTGTCCCCCAAAACATTTGGCTTTCCGCCTGGTGTCTGGTGCTGCCAATGTCATCGGCCCCAAAATCTGCCTGGAGGACAAGATGTGAGATTCAGTGCTTGCCAGTTCTGCTGTGTTCATTTATGTTTTCTGTCCCCCGTTGTTTCATTTGTTTGTTTGTTTTTTGGTTCACACTCTGTTGCTTCTTTCCTCTGTGCTGTCATAACCAGGCTTTCATGTCTGTCTGAGGATCTGAATGCAAGTATTCTTTCAGTCTCTCCGTCCGTCACCTCTTTGGTTTTGTTTGTCATCCTTTTGTATTTCTTGATGCTTCTTGAGTGCCTGGATGTGTAGGTGTGTAGATTAATGTGTATGGGCAATAAGGGGTAATTTTTTTTTAGCATTTCACCCAATGGTACTTTTTTCTCACAGGTTGGTGAGCAGTGTGAAGAACAATGTTGGCAGAGGATTGAATATAGCTTTGGTGAATGGTAAGAGTCATATTCCTTACCTGACAGACTGTGTTTTATGGATATTTTAATATCTTGTAACATCTGGCTGATGATTCTTTTGTTGCAGGTGTGACAGGAGAGCTACTGGACACAAAAACATTTGATATGTGGGCAGGAGGTAATAAAATCAGACGCATATATATATACACATAGTGTTTGTTTTACATTCTGTCTCATAAAAATGAACCACAGTTCACAGTTCATCTGATGTTCGTTCTTAGATGTGTCTGACTTGCTGAAGTTTCTCCGGCCGCTCCATGAAGGGACACTAGTGTTTGTGGCTTCCTTTGATGATCCAGCTACAAAGTAGGAATTCATGATGTGATATCCGTACCAGTTCAGCAACTCTCCTCTTTGAAAGACCTCAAAGCATTTTTCATAGATTTTATGTCATAAATGTGATAACTGAGTGTAAATATGGCAACATTATATTTTTCTCTACAAATGTATTCACTGAAAAATAAATCTTGTACAAAATAAAAATAGCATTAAAGCACAGAAAACAGTTTGCCACATGTTAGAGCTGATACACCAGCTGCCAGTTTATAACAGTATGAATGTGCAAGGGGGACAGCTGTCTCCAACATTTAACACTCAAAAAGAGCAAAAGCTCCAATTATCACTGGAGTTAACGGAGCAGTCAAGAATGATAATTTGAAGACAAAATGTCCTGTGGGTGACAGTGTGCCCTTGTGGTGTCTGGAGTCCAGATTTTATTTTAAATATTACATCTACTCGACACCTAATGGCTGGCACATTAATTATTGATCACCTTTGGGTGGGTGTATCAAAATTAGTATAGTCATAATGTCCTTGAAGGCCTTATGGGTTGAACACGTAGCACAGTTGTGAAGTGGTTAAACCTTAGCTAAACCATGAAGTGCAATTCAGACTGAAGCCCAGGAGCAGTGACTGAGAGATGGTAATAGCCTGCATTTCATTTCAACATAAACTTTAACGGGGTGAAGTACTTGCCCCTTAAGCCTCTTGCTTAGAGGAGCAGTCAACCCGTTTAATAAACATTAACCTCGCACCCTTTTCTCATTTCCGCTGGCAGGATGAACGACGAGTCTCGTCGACTGTTTGAGGAGCTTGGGAGCACGGTGGTGAAGGAGCTGGCCTTTAGAGACAGCTGGGTGTTTGTTGGAGCCAAAGGCATTGAAAATAAAAGCCCTTTTGAGCAGGTACGGTACATTGAGTACTTATACTGAATGAGGGTAGCATTCTTTAGCTGATATACTCATCTACTTATAGTTTAAGCACAGATGTAATAAAAATAAGATATCCTCCCAATGTCATTCTGTAAAATATAATACAAAACAATTCAGAAGACAATAGTATCAAGAAGTGCTGCTTAAAATTGTAATGGTGTTCTGACACATGGTTATCACTATGTGAGAGAATAAAGAAACGATATACCCTTGTGACAGTTTCAGTTTTATTGGACCGCTAAAAAAAAAATATGAGTTTAAAAATTCACTCTGCATTGTACTAAAATCTAAGTATTTGCTCAGCACTCAGTGTATGAGCAGCTATTATGAAGTGAGAACCTGACGCCAGGCGGTTTTGTTGAAATCAGCTTTGTGTGCCTGTGGTTGCCCCCTGCAGCGTATGAAAAACAGCAAGAGCAGCAACAAGTATGAAGGTTGGCCTGAGTCTCTGGAAATGGATGGCTGTATTCCCCTTCGGCCCCCCCTGGAAGGATAACTCTGCGCAGTGACCCCTTACTTATACTACAGTAACACCTGGAGCAGCCGCAGTGGATCCAATGGACTGTTTGAAAGCCAAGGATCTGCCGAAGGACTGTAACCATCCAGGATTTGGACCACGTAACCTTAACTTTTCTCCCTCATGGCAGAGGCATGAGAGCATTTCAAAGATTGTCTTGAGACTTGATCTATTTAAAATAGTTGGAATCCGTCGTTGAGGATTTGTTTATGAAAGTTTGTGAGCCATGTTTGAACTAAAGTAATGTTGTAGAGATAAGGAAAATGTTGGTGTCTGTGAAGGGAAACTTGAGAGGCCAAATGTTTTATGACCAAAGTTGAACAGTGACTAGTGAATGAGTACAGCTGGAGTAGGTCTTCCAAAGCCATTGTAGGAAAGAGGTGTATATTTCCTCTCTTTGAGGCTGCCTGTAGAGTGTCATCATTTGAGCAACAGGTATTCTGATGTCCAGTCTGCAAAATCCACAACCTAACTAATGTTACACTAAGGCATTGGAAAACCTAATCCAGATCAGCACAATGTAAACATTAGGTACTCTAGTAGTTTAAAGCTCTTCTAAGATCCAGGTCTGTGTGTAAGGTTTATATTTAAATCCGTTAATATATTTTCATCATGTGATGTCTATGATTCTGTGATATTGATATGCATAGTGTTTGCGGCCATTATTTCTGTAGAACTTGATGCGCAGCGTTTACTGCTTGCCGTGTGTTTACAAATTAATTTAGACAAATTTGGTTGTAGGTCGTTTCCTTTTTGTTAAACCTATTTATTTTAATACTACATTAAAAAAAAACACAGCCAGGCAGATTAACTGTGTCAGCTGTTCATCATAACAGTGCCCATGGTTTTAACGTTTTCTCAGGCCTGCAAGCGTTTTTTCACTGAGTGCTTTGTTTAAAAGATTCAACCAAAACGTGTGGTTGTGTATGCTGTTTGTTTTTAACTTTGAATGTATCCATCTGACATCTTGCAAGCCGAACATAAAGGAAATGTTCCATGCATAGATATAAAAAAGATAATTTTATATATCATTAGAAGTCAGTTTGGGTCATGTTACCTCTAAATGTCAAGAGTTTTCTACAAAGTATCCATAGTCTGTGTTTATATTGTGAAATGCTGATGAATAAAATATATCTGAATAATATTCAGTGTTTGTGTATTTCCCATGGGTTTAGGTGTTCACTGTCGTACTTAGAGAAACTCACCAGAGGGCGACAAAGCCCCAGTCAAACAGGGGTTACTCAGTTCATTTTGCTCAAGGCATGAGCTTCACTAAACATATGCCCTGGTGGGGATAAACATCGCGGTATGAAAGTAGAGGGTTTTAGGTTTGACGGTGAATGTAGCCACAGCTCAGGCTCGTGTTGCCTGGTGACTCGGTAGACAAACGTAGTAATGACAAACACGGGGAATTTCATTGTTCCATTGAAATGTGTTATGGGGCCTTCAGGTGTTGTTAGGAAAATTTTGATTTGTATTTTGGAGAAAAAGTTTAGCATGCCCAAGAACTGTGAGTTATGTGTCGTTCAAAGCGGTGGCACAGACCAGTTTATTTTTACATTATATGAATATTATTCAAACTTTAGCAACAAATTATAACACAGTCACTGATATATGAATTATACTCTATGTAGGCTACAATATTATTAAGTGTTGGACAGAAATATGGTAGCTAAACATAACCGTTAATGTCCCAAAGTGTACTTTTTTATGCATTTCCTATAGATGGAGATTTATAGTTCAGTTAGTGGTTACATTTTTAAATGCATTTTACACACAAAATATGATCTGCTATGTGCACTATACAATGTTACATTTACATTTGTGCATTAATACACTGTCCAGTCAATTGCTTTACTTTTGATATTGTTGGTACATTTTCCTGTTAGTTGACTGTAAAACCTTATTTGTAATTGAGTATTTATATATTTTACCACCAATGCACACAAACATGGGCCTATCTATGAAATGTATTCAAACAAGATGTTTTATTCACTAAACCACCTGAAAATAGAAAAAATAATAGTAATAATAATAATAATAATAATAATAAAGAAAACACCATGGTATCATTTAAAGGCAACTGCCATTTTCAGTTGTAGGAAAACAGGTGAATGACAACAGCTGCTGCCCTGAACCTGAACCTGGAGATTACGAGGGACAGTGAAGGCCGCATGAAAGTCACATAACGAGCCTTTGGTGTAGGTTGCCGTTTGGCATAAAGGTACAAACACGCAGCACCGCTGCCCTCTAGTGGCGACGTGAGCCAACCGCCGGTTTTGTTTAGGAGGATGATGATGATGAGCCCCGAGGCAAGTGAGCACGGGCAGGCAGAGCGCCTCAGTACACACGAGAACCTACTGAAGGCCGTCGGAGTCGTGCGTTGTAAATTATGTACATAAGTTACTGATATTATTTGGGTACACATGAATGGCCGGTCGCACAACTCGCCGACACACCGAGCAGCGAGTGGGAAAATCAGCGAACCAACGACAAGCATCGTCTGAACGGGAACACGTACACCAAGTGCTCCGTGCCTGTCTCTCTCACACAGACCGAGGCTCTACGGCTCCGCTGGGGATTTTCAAGCCGACAAGCACCGCGGCAAAGCGCATCAAATGTAAAAGACAACAAAAGGAAGAAGAAACCGACCCGCGATTTTTTTTTTTCTAAGGCTTTTTTCTTTTTTGTAAATGTATTTTTCCAGTGGGTGTAAAATAATTTTGTAGGCAGAGAGCCCCATTGTAAATCTTGTGGAATAACGTTTGTAAATAGCAATAGGAACAATAATATTAGAAGAATCCAGTTAGCAGTGTTTTAGCTAGGTGTCTGGGCTGAGCAGCTTGTTTTTTTAAATAAGTGCATCGCTGGACCGACGAGCTACGATGTTGCATTTGGGTGAGTGATGTTTGTTGTTATTTTCTATTACAGTGCCAGTTGTAATTCTCCTTACAATATGCTGTCATTGCAGCCCCATAATCCCCGGTTAGACATTATTATTTTGTGCAGTCTCCTAAAGCACTGCTACACTGCTTATTAGGTATTTATCCTCTCCCGTGGCAGCTCGTTATTCAGAAACAAATTATGCTGTGTAAAAACACTCAAGTCAAGTGCAGACCTGCAGGCGGGCTCACTGACAGGCCCCTCACACACCGACAGTTTAGCTCATCATTTGAATGATTTGCCTGTGCTGAGGGCATTAAAGGCCAAGAGGTTTGTGGATTTTGATTTGTGGTTGTGTCAGTCGTCCCAGTCACCACGCTCTTGCCCTGTGTGGTGATTGCACTTGGTGTCTTTCACCGTTTGCCTGACGCTTATTATAAAGTCAGCTGAGCCGCCGGCTGGCCAATAGCTGCACTTCATGCTGCTTGCATGTCTAGGCATCACTGTGTTGTATATGCTGTAGCCTATAAATAACGTACATTAATTGCGTTTTGCCTCAGAGCCCGTGGACACTGAATGGTCAGTCACATCATGATGTGTGTGTTTTAAACAAATAGCTACATAGGATGTGTTCAAAATCAAAAAAAAAAGAAAAGAAAGAAAATGTAAT
Source organism: Caranx ignobilis (assembly GCA_021432705.1). Lineage (NCBI taxonomy): Eukaryota > Metazoa > Chordata > Actinopteri > Carangiformes > Carangidae > Caranx > Caranx ignobilis. The sequence continues at coordinate 64,995,924 of MU269985.1, forward strand.
GTTTACCTAAGTCTCTCAGAAGTAGTAAAGGTCATTGGCTTCTCTCTTATTGCATAGGGTTTCCATGAATTATGAATAATGCCAATCGAAGCCTCCCTGAGCCCTGTATGGATATTTTACAGGTACATGTAAAAACAGGGCATGCGATGGTCCCTCTGTGAGTAGTAGTGGAGTACTGAAAACATTGGGGAGGATGCTTTCAGTCCTCAAAACGGCTGACAGCTGCTAAACTACTGAAATCAACACTCTGCTGATCGCTGAGTTCTCCATCGCCCATAAAGGTTCAGACACCATTTGCAGGAATAATGTGGGGCTCAGTTGTTGATATGAGCTCTAGGAGTAGTAAGCCACTTTAGTAACATCCCGTAATCCCGATTCATCATTGGCTGATTAAGGAGCCTCTCTCTCACCTGGATTAGAGGAATCCTCTAGTATGGGACGGTTCTGCTCGCTGAGAGGAATAAAAGAGAACAAAAAGGGGGGTTAGATAACGCATACTCTCTCTCTCTCTCTCTCTCTGTGTCAGTGAACAGTACTCTGAGTGTGCTACCTACACTCCACTCTCCCATGCTTGACCTGGATTGGACAATAGTCCTTGTTGTGTTTTCAGCCTTGAGTTTCTCTAATGGGAAGAGAACAATCATTGTGTGTTTGATTCTTGTGGCCGGGATTTCATATTTTGTCATCAGATTGCAAAATGCCGTAGAAAGACAGACGGGGAAGTGCCATGTGCAGAACCAAGTTGTGCGATCAGTTTCGGAACAGCTTTAATCTCATTTTCTCTTCTTGATCAACTACTCACTCACTGTTCTTAAATGTCAGCGCTGGGTTTAGATGACTTATGTTTTTTAGATATTAACTTTTAATTCGTAGCCTCCTCTCTTCCCTAGATGTGTATGGCGGGCAGGTGCCAGTCCTGAACATTGTAATAAATTGCCATTGTGCCACACAATTATAGTCTGAATCTGGCAACATCCTGTTTTCCAATGCGACAGCGTCACAGACAAAGTCAGCCCTTTGAAGGTTTACACCTGCCTCTTACTGTAATGCACCCTTGGTGTGACTGTGTGGCCTTGTTAGACGTGGCCTCCCTGAACAAACGTGGCCTTTGTGTAACCTGCCAGTGTGGTCAACAGTTGAGCTGCAAGGTTCAGCTGCAGACCTGTGATCTTCAGAGAGGTAGCTGCTTGACATCAGGCCTGTTTGAATTTTGGCCAACAGCTCTCAGAAACTCTGCCCCGACTCCCCACATCACTCAGCCTCCATCTCCTCTGTATATTTCTGTGGGATGCTTGCAGAATTGGAAAAATACTGGATAGATTCAAGTGTTGCATCAATCACAGCTTGGCAAGGTTGTTGTTAGAGGCAGGTGTTGGTTTTATTTTTAGATTTTGAAAATTCAACCAGATTTTTATGCCCCTGTGCCAGTGACAACATGATGTTTTTCTGCTGTACTTCCCATCTTGGTGACAGCACTATCTCAGATGATTTAAGGGAATTTCTTCAAAATGGCACAAACATTCACAATGACTCAAGGATGAGTCAGTTTGATTTTGGTGGTCAGATGTCAAAGTTCAGTGTCACAGTGACCTCATATTCTTGTGAATGTGATATATCAGATATTTATCTGGATTTCGTTACATCTGGCACCAACATTCACTTGGGCTAAAGGATGAGCTCAGCTGAGTAGGTTTTGGGCATCAAAGGTCAAATGTCAAGGTCACTGTGGCCTCACAAAAGGCACTGTTGCCCATGACTCACAGATCCATGTGCTAGTTATTCTGTATTGATAAATAATTAAATAATATAAAGCACGTCAAAGTGTGGATCATTTACACCCAAAAGGTCAAAGGTCAGCTTCACTGTGACATCATAATATTCATCAAATTCACTTCAGGTCATTTTTCAGCAACTCAGGAAGGCGGGGATTGTGACCATGTTCCCTGCATCTTCTCTGGTTTGCAGAGACATACAACTCCAACTTAGTAATGCTGCTTCATATTGTCTTCAGCTAAGTGTCACTGCTGAACCTTCTCCACTCATGTCTGACTCCTTGGACCAACAGAGCTCACTCAGTCTTGTGATCAACAGTCGGCGGATATGCAAACTCCTGCAGCTGGCAGTTGAAGAAGAGACCTTGATAAATGACTGCAACACATGCACATTTGCTTATAGTAGACATGTGCTATGATAACTTTACAATTGAATTCTAACTGACTGCACCTGTAGTCAGTCAGAGACGTGTAATTTAAAATACTGGGTATTTTTAGAGTAAGGCAGGTGGCCCTCTGCTCTCAGTCTGTGACACTGGACATACCAGTGGAAACTATTCCTATGCTAATGTAATCACCTCATGTTTTTGGCCTTGTCCAACCAGACCTCCTCTCCTCTCCTCTCCTCTCCTCTCCTCTCCTCTCCTCTCCTCTCCTCTCCTCTCCTCTCCTCTCCTCTCCTCTCCTCTCCTCTCCTCTCCATGCACAACTGTAGCTGCTTTTGTTCAGACAGAAATTTAGCTATAGTCACTGCTTTCATTCACACAAACATTGGCACATATTTTATCAGGCAGAATCCCCCCCCCCCCAGCCCACTTTTTGTCTGTGGCACCCCCCTCTCTTTATCTCTCTCTTGTTCTCTTTCACACACACATTTTTCCCACCCCTTCTACTAGCCGGCCCCCTCGCGCCATCTCTCCTTCCCTCTCTCTCTCTGTTTGAAACTCTGCTGCCCGCTTGCTCCCACCAACTACAATCCCTTCCTGTCCCCCTCGCCATTTTTTATTCACTCTTTTCATCTACATGTCCCCCTCAATAGCAAAAACCTCGCTGTCTGCGTGCACGCACACACAGAGAGTCCCCCGGCCCGTCCTTTGTCTGCCTGCCTAATTTTCCAGCGGCAGTTTGGTTCCAGGGGATTAATGTGCGTATCCCTACGAAGTACAGGCTGCAAAAAAAATGTGCAACAGGATTGCAATGAACTTGACTTTGATGTGTGCACTTTTGAGAAAGGGTTTATGCACAAAGCACAGATTTCTCTTTTAAACTCTGAGTATAGAAATATAAATTCATGCAAAAAATGAACAGGGTCCTCTGTTGTTTTTTGGAATAGGATAAAAATCACATCCTTTGCAGTTGTGAAGCAAAGTTGTCATAATGATTTTCACTGCACATTTCAGAAATGATCAGGCAGCTGCAGGTGTTCTCCCCATGTTGGAGCCTCACAGAAGCCTGGAGGGCAGGCAGAGTGCAGCACGTCAGATGTTCAGTTCTCATGTAATCCAGCGCTGATAGAAGAATTAACAGACAATGATTCTGACATATGAATTTGACGCACGCTAGATACCGGGGTCAATTTGCTGCCGAAGCGAGATGTGACAGTTTCAGCTGTGGCGTTAGGTTTTGTTATCTTCAACTTTGGTTTATCACGTTTGCCCACATGGGCAGTTGCTTGGTCATTTGGCTGGTGTCAGGAAATTCCTCTCGGCATTCTTTCATTGAAAGGGGACATGCAGTTTGGGTGCGAGTGAGGGGTTGCTGTTGATGTGTATGTGCGTGTGTGTTTTTGTCTGTGTATAAAAGATAGAGAGAGTGAGAGATGAACAGAGAGGGGGGGTGGTGGGGGGGGGTGGAAGAGTGAAACAGAAAGTTTGTTCAAACCTGCCAGTGTGTGTCTGACATCTGTATCTGTGTGTGTCTATGTTTGTGTGTTTGGAAGGGAGACTGGGCGGGTATGAGAGACAGTGATGGGGTTGAACGTGTTTGATGTGCTGTGATAACTCTGTCCGGTATGTGGCTTTCATGGGAACTCCTTGCCCTGGGGACATCGGCGAATAAGCTCCTCTTTAAAGGGCAACTTCCCTCTCTTTATCGCCTGTTGTTTTTTCCCCCTTTATGCTCCCTACATCCCATTAGCCTTTACCTTTTTTAGTCTCACTTTACACTAATGTCACACTGTACATTCACCGTCACATGGTATATGAAGTTTCAGATCAGTAGTTTGTTCTCTGTTATTTAGGTTTGCTGTTAGTATTTGATAGACAGTGGAGACATTTGTAATCGTTTCATTTATTATTAATACCCCTATTCTTTGGCTGAATATTCATACGTATAATATTGATAACAGGTTTGAATTCAGTCTGTGGACTTTTTAACTCTTGGTTTGACAGAAAAAGACACTGTTTGAACACATCGCTTTGAAGTCAGGGAAAGTGTGATGGGTGTTTTTTTTCCCAGCCTGCTGACTTGAACGTGATTGATTGAACAACAGTCGCAGCCTTTTATGGTTGGGCAATATGATGGTACACACAATACAGCTGGAGACTTTGCTATGCAGTGTCTGTGCAAGCAGCCACCACTGTAACATGTGAGGCAGGATCAGACCATCATGGGCCTCGTGTTGGCTGTAGTGAATTTGCAGGATTTGACGTTGAACTACACTGACAGGTCAGGTACTTGATTAACTGGTTTAGCTAAAGACTCATTTGGTTATGTTATGTGTAAATGTTTTTTTGTCCCGTTCTCCAGAAAATTACCTATTAGTAACACAATCTATCACTTTCACTATTTAAATTAGAGACTGTGCTGTAATGAGTGATTTTATCCATACTGACCACTCATACTTAATGACAATAATGTTAATGATAGTGGATTTAGTTGTGGTTTTGAGCGTGTTGTGAGAGGCTTCCAGTTTAACACTAATTACGGGTTGTCTCTCAGGGCATGTGTCTATGTCTCGGGAATGTTGCAGAACTGGAAATCTTTCTTGTCCCCCGTGAGCTGCTTAGCAGTTGGTCTATATCAGCCTATTGTGCCTTTAATTTGACTGACAGCTAGTAGCATTGCACATCAGACTCTTTGCTTTGAGCCTGGAGAGACAACAGACTTGATGTGAATGTTAATGACCATGTTATAAAAGAGATAATAGCTAGCTGTGAGCCGTTAGCAGAGCCCCTGATGGTCAGGATGGGCTTTGTTCATTAAAATTAAAGAAAAACTCCAGACTTAATGCTGTGACTCCAGCTGAGCCAGCCTGACAGGGGGGAACACATTTCAGGGGGTGGGCCAAGGCTGTCCTTATGTGGTTCTAAGGTTGGATGCCTTCTTAGGTGTAACCCTAGACAAGGGTGCCTAATAGCGGTGGCCCTTGACAGTGCCACGTGTTCATTTGTAAAGTAATATGTGTTGTAAACTAATATGCAATGTGAGCTAATAGCCTGACCCCAGCTGGACTTTTTACTTTCTGTTTACTGCGCCATTACACTCCCAGGACTGCCACATTCCTTCAGTGTAGTTCTGTTGTGGGTATGCATTAACACGTCCTCTTCTTGTCCGTCCAGATCCTAAGTTATAGACAGACTTTGGACTTTATTGCATCTGTAATTGGTGCCCCAGCCGTTTTTCTCATAGTGGCTTCAGAGTAACTTCAGGCTGAGTGGTGAGAGATCATTGGCTGTCAGGAGGGAGGGGTGATGTAATACTGTGGAAAAGATAGTGAGTGATAGAGGAGAAGTGAAGATAAACATGACAAAAAATTTCCCAGTGGGGCTACACACACTCTCACAGGCATACACAATCCCAAACAGTGAATGAGTTCCAGTATTGCAGGGAGATTGCCGTGTCAGAGGAAACATGCTGTGTCCAGTTTCACCTTCTGCTGACAGAGGATAGTACGGTGGGCCAATTTGAAACAGAGTCTTATTACACTGCCTGAATGGTTGACTTGAATCATAATCATAGTTTTGTGTGTTAGTGAGCCCTTTGTTGCACATGTGTTGTAGTCAGTCCAGTACAGTTCCAGGACAGTCCCTCTGCGTATGAATTATTTACACTCAACTGGCCCGTAGCTCACCATCCATATTTAATGGTTGGTATCACATACTAACAGCAGCTTTCTGTTGACTAATGGAGCTGTTGAACACAACTTAAATCACAAGATACCAATTAATGTGCAATTGGTGGTTATTGAAGGCATGTGTAATTGTTGACTAGGCCAGCTGGGCGTTCTAGGAAGTCACTGCTTTAAATGCTTCTGCCCATAACACAGATGAAGCTTTTGTTTGGCAGATAAAGCGGATGAAAGGATTCCTCTCCCACATGGGTGGTGAAATATTTCATAGCTGGGCTGACAGTTCTGAATGAATGTTTTACAAAATGGAAATGGACATGTTTGCACTAATAATGGAGACCATCAACTCCCTTTACATTTCCTATTCTTTAATGTTTGCAGCATTTTGTAAGACATACAGTCACACTTCACTGAAACATACAGTCACTTCACTGAAACATACAGTCACACTAGGGGTCTCCAACCTGTTTTACTCTGAGAACTACTTTGTCAAATTAATAGTCAACCATCTCTATTACCTCTGCCAAAGTAGCTGCCATGCCTACTCATGTCTTACATTACAGGTTACATGTATTCACACATGTATCAGAAACTCAAACTGAAGTCCAACACAAATCAGAGGGTAAGATTTAACGAGATTTAACAGTCACACAAACTGATGTTTTCAGTTGTCTGATTAAAAAAACAACCAAACTCATTACACTCATTAAAGTAACTGTGGTAATGCATCTACAGTGGTGAATAGAGCATCGCCATTATTATTATATTCCCATTAATGCTGTTGAAAGGAAAAGTAAGATTGTCCATTCTGGCATTATGAATCTCTCCTAAAGTGGCACAGTTCATTTGAAGCTTAGCTTTCCTCCATTTATGCTGACGCTGTCTGTACTCCCTCTTTTGACTTGCTACTTTGTGTGACTTTTCTCCATGGCTCTTTATGTTTGCCAGAGGTCATTTAAACCTTGACAGGTGCTATAGCATAAAGGACCCATAGTAAAACTGACTAAGATGCTCGTCCACATACTCTGCTGTTATAGGTGGCGTCATGCCAGTCTTGCTTCCTTAAACACAGTGGTCATTAACAGTTTTAGGTCTGGTTTGGGTGTTTGTAGAGTTCAGCCATCAAAGAAAAACACAGAAATGATCAGAGAGAGTCAATTCAATAACATTCGCAGTGGGAATAGTGAAACCCTTGCTGATAAGTCCAGTTTATGATCTTGAATTACAGTTGAGCCAGTCACCAGATCAAATGTATCAAACCAAGCAATAAGTTCTTTAGAAGTGATGTTATCAGGATTGTCAATGGGAATATCAAAATCAGTCTGGGGAAGTTACTGGCATCATTACAGAAAATTCATTGATAGAATTTGGCCAGTATTTTGTGGAAGAAAGTAAAATACCAGTAATCAACAAGTTTTTCATCACAGCACAAAGATTCAAAGGTGTTAACCTCCCTTAAGGAGATCTATTTACATGAATCACCCCACCTCTTCTCCCAGAAATGTAAAATTTGTAGGAGGATATGTTAGACATTTGCACTTTAGCTCTTTTTAACCATGTTTCAGTTGAAAACATTAACTCCAGTGGTATGTAGAAGCAATATTGATGTGTTTAGGGAACATTGAGTCCACTTTTAGTCTAATGATCAGTAAAATGTTTCTGTGTCTCATCAAATAGGAATTAACACTTGTGATGAAAAGCTGGAGCAGCTAAAAGTGGTGGCAGTGGTCAGTGAAATCTAAGAGGGTGGGAAAAGGGGAAAGGGTACCTGCAGAGGAGGCTGAATCCTCAAAGGCCTTTGAGAGTTAGGGGCCTGTAGCATCCTGTTTCTGCTCTGATGTCTTATGATTAGGGCTCGCCTCAGGTGGGGGCAGAGGTGGATGTCCTTTAGCGATACTGCCATGTTGCATTTTGTCTTCCTCCTGTTTCAACTCCTCTTGTCTCTGGCAGGGTGAACAGATGGATGAGGCAGGAGGAAAATAGGCTGTAGATAAATAGTTTACCCCTGACTTGGTGAGACAAAGTCTGTCTGCCTTAAAAAGATGTCTGATCGCATAAAAAGTTGAAACTGTCAGTAAACTGAACCGAATGCACAGCACATATAGTTGACAGCCATGTGTTTAGTGCCAACAATCTTCTGAATCTCTCAGCTCCTCCTCTAACTAGTGGTAGACTAACGAACACCTCAAGCGTTCGTATTTACTGTAGAGAGTTCAAAATTTCAACATGACAGCAGTTCTCTTCTCTGAGTGTCTGAATATTAATGTAAATGTCTTTTTGTGTCTTGCAGGGTTTACTTGAAGAGATTCTCACCACTGTTTGGAAGGAAAACACTGCAGCTTTCCCGACAGACTTTAGAGTGCTAGTAAGAGCTGGAAGACCTGTGTGATTTTTCCTTTTTTCTCTCTCTTTTTTAATTCATCCTGCACCTTAGTGGGCTATGAAGACAATGTAGGAAATGGTGATGAGGAAAGTGAGGACAGAAACTATCCTCCAGCAGCTGTCTCACCCTCCTGTGCTACCATAAAGAATCCAGAGGAGACAGAGAGGAAGAGAAGGGAGAAAAAGTGGGAGAGGGTCACCAGTTTGACCAAGGTAGGAGTTCAGTCGTCGGCAGCACTGGAAGAACAGTTGGACAGACTAGGAGTGAGTGGGTGACCACAGAAAGAGAGAGAGACGGAGACTGACGGAGGAGCAAAGGTTTGGAGGAGGAGGAGGAGGTCTAGGAGGGGTGCGAAAGGCCAAGCCTCATGGCTACTGACCCAGGAGAGCCCACGGGCACCGAGGACTCCTCGGAGAAACCTGATGGACAGAGGGATGAGGACACAGAGAGGGAGGGCAGGGCCGACCAACAGAGGGAGAGGACACATAGCACCCCCTCAGACCTCTCCTCCCAGGCACAGGAGAGGAGAGCAACAGGAGGAGAGGATGGAGGAAGCCAGGGAGGGGGAGGAGGAGGAGGAGGAGGAGGAGGAGGGGGGGGGGGGGAAGCCAGCCAGGAGGGCGACGAGATCGCAGTCAAACCGATTTCTTTCTCCACACCCTCCTTACCAGCTGACACTGGTCAGAAACGACTGAGGAGAGAGAAACGCTTCTTCAGGAAGAGTGTCGAGATTTGTGAGCAGGAAGATGATGTGGAGGTGCCCCCAGAGGCGCCACACAGCGCCCCCCACCTGGAGCTGCGTTCCTCAGACTCAGTCTTCAGCAGCAGCGCTCAGCAGCAAGGAGCTACTTCATCCTGTGCTGCCCTGGGTCATGACCCATCTTGTCCCAGTTCCAGCCAGGAACCTGGCAAAGACGCTCCTTCCTCCACCCCCACCCACAGGGGGAAGGAGAGGGACCGGGAGCAGGAGGAGGAGGCAGAGATGAAGGCTGTAGCTACTTCTCCTGGAGGCAGGTTCCTCAAATTTGATATTGAACTGGGCAGAGGAGCCTTCAAAACTGTGTATAAAGGCCTGGACACCGAGACTTGGGTGGAGGTGGCTTGGTGTGAACTTCAGGTAAGACAAAGTGTTTCCATTTGTTTCACACCATTATCACACATCATAATAAACTCTGCATCAGCTGGGGCAGTTAGCTGAAAGATGAAATCATCCCAAAATAGACAGCAAACTTATCCAGAATGTGTACACATGGTAAGAGGTAAATGGAAGTGCTATATGTCAACAAATAATATTTCCAATTAGTGATCTTCTGAGACGTTTCAGCCCAGCATTGTGCTTTTGAAGTGGATTACATTAGATGTGTCCCAGGAGCCCTTCCTCCTGAAATCTGGAAATCTCAGCACGTTGTCTGTTTGCTTTTCATGCTGCGAGACTACAGCTCAGTGGAGACCAGGGTGAAAGGGAGGAGCATCGCTTGTAGCTGAGTGACAGCACAAAGTGAAAGCGAAAGGCTTTGCTTTTTCTAGGGCTGTTATGAATAATAGAATCATAGGCTGTCAGAGCATCTTCTTGTTGTGATACTGTTTCTCATTAGAAACAACATTGCTGCATTGGCTTGAATTATAAGAGTTCATTCATAAAACATAAGGACATAAGGAACTGATACATTTTAGGTGTGTTGGTGACAGTGTTTGAAATCAGGCAGGGGTTCCTTATGGAAAATAAACATCTTGAGCGGAGTATGTTCTCTACTGTATAGAAATGATTTTTTAAAGAATATAACACATCACAGATTTTGAAATAAGTGTTATTTTTCTTGCTGCTGCTTTAAACATGCATCTGGCCTAGCAGAGGCTGCAGTAGGTTACATGCCACAGCCTACTCTTGCCCATCATGTAATCAAATGAGGTCTGAAAATAGTCACGTGAAAGGGAAGCTCTGGATGAAAAGCATTTTGTGAGCACAAAGGAACACTGCAGCAAATGTTGATAACAATAGCAAACATGACTGTAACAAACTCTTTGACGTGCATTGACACTGTGGTGGGAGGACAACAGTGAAACATGATACATTTTTTTATGCATAGTGTAGCCGCTTGGGTTCATTATGCTCCGATGTAATGAGAAACATTGTTAGACGGTGTGTGAACTCAACATGTGGTGGGAGACAGACTTGTGGAGGAGAGAAGAAATGCATCCCTTTGACTCTTGGCCTCACAATAGAGAGCAGTGTTATGGTAAGCCATCTGATTTGACTGCTGGCTTTGTGTGAGAAAAGTCAGTCATGTGTTTGGTTTGGAGCTAATTCCAAAACAAGAGCCTTGACTAATCCTTGAGATCAGGCCCTGTCTGTTGGACTAACAAGCAGCAGGCATGCCCCCATCACCTTTCCTGGTGTTACTCCAACACCTAGTGAATCAGCTTCACATCAGCACTTAGGTTCTGCTGGTGGGTACACCACACTGCCACAGCTCCTGTCTAGCTCTCTGCAAATACTTGATCTGTCCATTTTACAAGAGATCTGCTCCGCCTCTAAAGGTGGCCCCTTTCACCTTCAGTAATAGTGTTATCTCTAATATGTTTTGCCACCAGACAGCACTTTTTATGGTGCCATCAAAGGCACAGCACTGTATTTTGCCATGGGGCAGGAGTGTGAGTGAATCAGAGCTGGTAAAACATTTTTTGAAAATGAAAAGACAATAGGTTTAAGCTGGTTTGTGCACCCATATCAAATCTGTGATATCCTACTTTGTCTCCGCAAAGGCTTTGGGTCAAATTAAATCGTATGGAGAGTATCTATTTTTACTGGTTATTTGTGTGTGAATCATGAGGACGTTAACATCACTTTGTATATTTTATTGTCTGAGTAGATTGTATATTATCAACAGACTGGAGGACAGCCTTTGGAAAAGTAAACAGACTTAGAATCAGACAAGAACAAGGAGAAGGGAGAAGGCAGTGTTAGGGAGAAAAACACAGGCAGTGATGGTGAAAGAGAGAGGGAGAGATAGAAAGGGAGGTAGGAAGACGATGAGCCAAACACAGGATTATGATGGCATCTCTCCCAGAGAGCAGTTGTGGAGCTAATGCTAATGCTAAGTTACCACATGCAGGATGAACACCCACACCACACACACACACAGTACACAGTGGTCTGGTCACACGCATATAGATGGATCCAGTGCCACATTCAGCACAACATTCTAGTCACTCAGGTCACATGATCACTACTTTTTGCTCCACCTTGGCAAAGCTCGCACACAGTTTCAAAGTAAAGTGAAATTCAAATGGACTATAGTGATCTTAATGATGATGATCATTCTGCTGTTTAATACTGACATGATGCAAGCAGTCTTTGATAACACAGCACAGTGAGGATGTGTCTTAGTTACGGATGCTAAACAACAATACTTTTGAATCTTGAATTTCAAAATCACTCAGGCTCGTTTAATGCTGAAATTCAAATGGCAGTCATTTCTGCTGATATATAGATCCCATTAATCAAACATCAGGCATAGACGACCATGAACTATGGACAATCTGTGCATGATTTCCAATTTGAAGGAGCCAGATGACACAGGATGATAAACGGCCTGTACATGACTCCCCGAAACATTATTTGATGTTATTGATGCTATCTCCAGTATCCTGTGAGACTGCAACCAGGGAGCACCTAGCTCCTTTCCTCCTGTGTCCACAATGAGAGGGAAGCCAGGGGATTAGCTGTCCAAATGCAGCTTGAAAGAGTGGGTAATTAAAGTTCACAGTGCGGACACCATCTCTCTTCTTTCCTCTCCCTTTCCCTGGGAATTCCACACCTAAAAGGGCATGGTTATATATCTCACTTGCAAGCGTTTTGCCATCCGTCACCCTCAGTGCAGTATATTTTCTGTGCGCCCCCTATACCATGTATTACATTTCTGTGTCCGAGCTGTTGCTCTCTGTCTGTCTGTGTCAACATATGCCACTGTATGTGTCTGCCCATCACCCTCTCTCTCTCTCTCTCCTCTTTCTCTCTCTCTCCCTCTCCCTCCATCTCTCCCCCCATCACTTTTTGTCTATGTGAGTGAGCATGCAGAGTGATCCAGGGAGTTAATTACAGTGGGTGCCTGTCAGGCTGGAACAAAAACCCTGCACAGACAGCATAACTCGGGCGGCAGAAACCAGACTGGTTCAACCCAGTCATCCCAGACTGGCCCAGCTCGGCTTACCCCAGCCACACTCACAGGACTTACAAACACTAGAGAATGATTAACTACAGTCCTGAAGGTTGCCATGATGATTACTGCATTAAATATTTAGTGATTTAACATGTTACATTACAGAGCCTTTCAGATTTATGTCTGCTTGTAGTTATGCTCACTGAGAATCACCATGTTAAGTTTCTTGGTAAAAAGACTCAGCCCTATTAAGGTCAACTTTAGATGCCAGTTTTTAACACCGTTAATACAGAGTTTAGACCTCTGGCTCACCTATATACACTCAGGACCATCAGTTCAGTAGATGAGATGATAATAAACCATTCACATGACTGAGAGATAATTTTGGTCACAGTCAACTCTCTGTTTCATGTTAGAGATAATAGCTGTTCATACCGCAGTTTCATTTGCTTCATTTGCTTAGTTACGTACTTCACACTATACGTCCATTAACCTGTAAATACTCAGATGTTAATAGTACTTTATTACATGAGCAGTAGTCAGTAGTCACATTACAGTTATTGTGCAATATTGCTGAATTATTTTTGAGCACTTTTTTCTCATGGGTTTTGCCACACCCAACGTCACTGGAACTACACACCTGTAAGGTTACAGGATTATGTTTTGCATGTTTGTGCAAGGTGCTGTTGCAGTGGTAAATACTGTCCACAGATAAACAAACAAATGAGGATCTGCCAAAGTACTCAAAACCACCTCTGTGACAGTTCCTGTGATGTTAGATGCAGATCCAGGACCACATTTTACCATGATAACACACACACACACACACACATTCACAAGGTGAAAATAATATCAGCATCACTGTCACAGCTGGTAACAACAGTGAAGGGAGGTGCTGGAGATTATATCAGTTGCTTAACATTATGAAAAACCAGTTGGGTTAGGACACAGAAAGCAAAGCCAGACCACTGATGGCTGGTTAAAATTAGTAGAGGCCAAATCAAGTGAATTTGGCCTCTACTAATTTTAGCACAGAATCAATTCCATCTGGGTCTGAACTGACCAGACCCGGATGAAATTGATTCAACCAAACTGACCAGACGTATGTTCATCAAGGGCACTGACAGTTGGCAAGTGTCCCCCGGGCTGTATCCTCCCACCACAATGTTAGTTACCTAACCGGCAGCAGAGATTCAATTGCTATTGAATGTCTGGGGCATTAACCACATAACACTAGCATTAACTGCATAGCTTAAACAAAATTCAATACATGTAAGGCACTTATGATTAAATGGTTTTGACATGTGATCACCATCAGAGCTGGTCCAATCAGCCCCTCTAATAAACCCGTGGAAGCCCCCTTTTAGGTGCCCACTTGTCACTTAAACAGAAACTGGCTAGCCCACTCTATAGATCCCCAAGGGGATCTATAGAGGTTAGTGAACTTGGCCCACTGGCCTGCTAGGGTTCTAATCCGACGTGCAAGCTAGCCCTTTTCCAGCAATCTATCTTGTTAGTCTGAGCTGTTGTAGCTTACAGTAATCTAATCCTAGCCACCCGCCACCTCGGATTTTCAAGCACTGACATGCTTACTCACACTGCAGGGCAACACACACTACATATCCACAAATATCCACCTACAGCAAGAATAACACTCCCCTATTTTCCAACAGTGCCCTAAGACCAACCCTGTTTATCCCACAGTAGCTGAGCCACGCTCCTCCTTCAGACAAAAATGAAACCAAACCATGAATGCCAGTTCATCTCGTGTCAATTTTGTGATATCTCACACTCACGTGGTGTTTGCCAGAATAGATGTTTTAGTCCTGGCATGCGTTGGCATTTATGACCCCAGCGTCAAACCTCTTACGTCTACCAAATGTGCCTCGTGAGCCATATACTGTCCATTCCCCCCAGTGTTTTATGAGACTACTTAACCTGCAGCCTGACCTTCTGCTCTACCAGATGTCTGATCCAAAAAAATCTCACAGTGCACAACATGGTCTTAAGTTTTACTCTGTTTACCAGGCTGTAGTGGATCTCCCTTGCACCATGCAACAGCAGCATTGCATGGCCAAACTAACTATATAGGTGTAGACAAAATTGTAGGAACTATGCTGAATATGATGTAATCAATTACAGTTATCCTGCATTAATTACTACATTTGTGAAAACTTTAATAGTTGCTTTTATTAGTGCGATAACATAACAGGAAAGACAGTGACACAGAGGACATGACAGAGACAATGACAGTATACAAAGCACAGGGATACAAATGATGGTAATGAGACACAGTTATTGGTCGTCCAATAATCAGAGGGTTGGAGGTTCGAATCCCGCTCCGTCCCAGTCACTCTCGTAGTGTCCTTTGGCAAGACAACTTACCCACCTTGCCTTGTGTGAATGCGTATGAATGTTTGGTGGTGGTCGGAGGGGCCGTTTGGTGCACATTAGCAGCCACGCTTCTGTCAGTCTGCCCAGGGCAGCTGTGGCTACAGAGGTAGCTTACAGTCACCAAGTGTGAACGTGGTATGAATGAATAATGGTTTCTCTGATGTGCTTTGGGTATTGAGTATCGATAAAAAAGCTCAGTTTCTTTCTTTTCATTGGTTTAAGTTATATCTTTATTGTTTTCATATTGACTTGTATGTTCTCTTTATCCATTTGTTTAATTTCCCTTTTGTCATATTGTTTCCTCGCCTGAGAGTGAGGAAGAACATGTCTTGCCCCTGCCCTGATCATGCCAGCTGGGGGCCAGCCACACCACCAGGAGGACATCCCCATGGCACCAGCAGTAAACCTCCCTAAACCGTCCACCGTGTCCCGCACACGCTCACTGCTATGAATTAGTAGCACAATTTTCACTGTGTAAACACTGCTACAGACCTACAGATTTAATAATGTAGAGATGAGAGGTAAATTGAGAGCTAATTTATACCTACATACACACAAGTGCAGACACAAATGCACACTGATAATAAACCCGCAGTATGTGAATGGAGGACTGGACATAAAGACATAAGTTATGGAGCAGGAAAAAAATTATTCAATAGGGTGAGATAAGAATGGTAGCAGACGTCCAGTGTTGTTCCAGTAATAATGGGGATCTAATATAGACAACTACACAAGTAAATATATAAGGTTTATGGATGGGCTCACGTACTTACATGTACACAAAAATGCCCATACATACCCACACACACACACACACACGCACACACATACACATACACACTTAGGAGATATACACATGAGGTATTTGTTGACATTCTATCACAAGGATTTCCCTGTATTGTAAGGGATTTTGCAAAGTGATCCTGATAGTTTGTCCATCAACTGCAGCCAAAATAAGAAAATAAATCGATATAATGCAGTCTGATCCACGCCACACACTACAGCTGCTTCAGATATTGCTATAGAGTTGAATCAACATCTCACTTACACAATCTCTGCAAAATCAAAGCACCATCTCTTTGGATTGCATCACATTCCCTATTGCTTTTAGTTTTAGAATAAGAAAAAGTTGAAATCACGAGGCAATGGATCTTTGTCTTTGACATGGCTCACATGGTAGTAACAATATACGCATTAGTTAGACACAGTGGCTGAACAGGAAGTGGCTAAGTGCAAATTCGTGCATGTGCATGTCAGCACAAAGCACCTCACTGGTTGTTTATAGTTTTAGAAGCAGTTTTCCACCTTGTCTGCGACAAACAGTAAGAGTCGAGTGCATTTAGAGCTGTGTGTTCTGTGTACTGTCAAGATATTCATCAGGGTAGGGTATGTCCTAAAAGTGAAGCAATTCAGCCAACTCATTGACTCCTTTTTACACATGTGTATACACAGACTTATCAGATCTGAGAATGGTTATTATTGTTATTCCTTGTTGATATTACTTTGACCTCTCTCTCGTGCATTTACTTGTTTAGGCTGCAGAAATGGAGAACAGACTGGCTGATTTACAGGAAGACAGATCAGGGCAGTCGAAATAGGGCTTTGTCATTGTCTCACTTTCTGTTTATTTGGCTCTGTGTTGTTTCATAATTTCCCTTTTTCTCCTGTGGCGTCTGTATCCCGTTTTGTTTTGTCAGTTCCATGTTTGTTTTTACTCCAGTACCAAGGTTGAGCTGATGTGCTGTAGCACACAGCTCCAGGTACTACACAGGTCAGTGTGGCTAGGGCCTCTTTACTGCAGTAGGTGTTTTGAATTGGGTGTGTTTTGCAGTCTTGGTGATGGAGAAAGGGCCCAGGCTTATTAATGACATACTTGCGTTGCTTTTAGCTGGAGTTGTTTTTGTTGTTGTTGCACCTTGTTTTGGGTGAATATGGGTGTGTGCATTTGTGGTCGTGGATATGCAGTGGGGAGTAGGTTTGTGTGAGTCTGTCTAGACACAGTTCCACTCACTGAACTCTTTGTGACCTTTTTGCTGACCCTAAGGCTGTCTGATACCACACTCTGGGGGAGACACAATAGACGCTGAGGAGGCATCAGACAGGGACACACAGGCAGCACTCTGCCTCACACTGAGCCAGACAGTGATGCAGGGTGATGTCCTGACTGTGGAGAGAAGAAGAGGACAGGGGCACCCAAACAGAGAGAATACTCCCCGACAAAATAAAGCACACCAGAAAGATGACACATGTACTTTGACTTGGCATGGTCAGATGCACCTGCATAGGTCAGGTACACACATGTAATTGCCCGAGAATAAATACATTATATTATAATAGCAGTGTGATGTAGCCTGTGTGAAATATGAAAGTATGAGGGTAGGCACTGGCTGGCCATCTTACTCTTAACCATAATAGTGCATTGAGGAGCAGCCTTCTTGTTGATGCAACTTCCCTTTTGGGGGAGGGTGGTAGTGGAGATTGTCTCCACCAGTACTTCCAGAAAAGGACACTGAACCAGTACAGACAGAGAGTGGAAGATCTCAGAAAAGATGAAACACAGACACTAAGAGAGAGAGAAGCAGAGGCACTGAAAGAAGAGCACAGGCTGGAAAAATAGACAGATAATAAATATAGTACATGGTGCATGCGGTGACAGAGAAACTGCATACATGAATATCTGTTTATTTGCTTCCAAACATCTGCAGTACACTGCCTCCCTTTGGGGAGCTTTGTGTAAAGCAAAAAAGCTCAACATCAATGGAATCGATCAATGGAAAGCCAGTGTTATGACGACTTCTATTTATAGTGGGGTCTGTTTGTGACATGTCTATGGCTGCCATCCGACTCCCTCGCAGATGTTTAGTCAGACACGCTGTTTTGTTTTTTTCTGTCCTTATATTTCGCTCTCACATCAATTGTTGGCAGTGATTATTATTATTGAATGAAAAGCAAAGGGAATGGACTCTCTGTGTTTTCTTTTTAAACTTTTCAGATAATACCCTCAATTAGCAGGTCACATAGTGAACAGAGGTCAAAGGACCACTGACCAAAAAGGCTTTGTTTGTTGTACACATGGAAATAGCAGACATAAACAGTTGCTTGTGACAAGTCTAAAAATATACACTGCCTTAGTGACGCCAGTCTAGAGGTAAAAACCTCTGATTATTAGCATTGTGTTTGATTATTTAATAACATGTCATGATCCATATCAGTTATTCATAAATTCCCTTATCTATTCACTTTGTGTTTTCTGTCTGCACATATATATATGTTTAAGTTATTGATGAAGCACCATGGGGCTAAGAAATAGAACTGAATAATAGGCCAGAAATTTAAGACACATTGTGAGACATGCATTGAATGGAAAGAAAAGAAAAGAAAAGAAAAACAGAGGGTGGATACCTTCCCTGCATAACCTTCATGAGCCTTAGGTTTTATAAATAACCTATGCACCAGTGCTTAACAGAGGGATTATTGAATGACTGTGTCTGCTCCCATTGGGATGCTGCTTGTGCCAGTGAATTGGATTTCTGCCGTGTCCAGTGGTAGCCTGTCCGCCATAGTGGGAATGTGTGGCAGATGCAGTAGAAATGTGTTTTATAAAGCTAAAGCTTGGGTGTTGTCTCAGCACTGCTGCAACTTTATGCTGCTTCCACCATCTAGTGGTCGATGTTGTTAGTGCACAGTCACGTACAGTGTCAGGATGATGTTTTTA
The DNA here is from genome assembly GCA_021432705.1 of Caranx ignobilis. Lineage (NCBI taxonomy): Eukaryota > Metazoa > Chordata > Actinopteri > Carangiformes > Carangidae > Caranx > Caranx ignobilis. The sequence continues at coordinate 65,014,417 of MU269985.1, forward strand.
GGCTCTGAGCAGACTCACGTGGCCGAGTTCCTGTACTGCTCAAAGCAAATGTTGACATTCATGTAATTCAACTTGATATGCACCTCTCACCTCTCAGGACCGCAAGCTGACCAAGGCAGAGCAGCAACGCTTCAAGGAGGAGGCTGAGATGCTGAAGGGACTTCAGCACCCTAACATTGTCCGCTTCTATGATTCCTGGGAGTCTGTGCTCCGTGGCAAGAAGTGCATCGTCCTGGTCACTGAACTCATGACTTCAGGAACACTGAAAACGTTAGCCCAACCTCCACCTAATTTCTGTGTTTCTTCACTCAGTGACAACTTACCATCATTGTATTATTTGATTTTAGTGTCATCTGTGTTTTCTCTATAGTCTCCTATTGACATTTTGACAGTTTATAGCAATGTTGATTATAGCCATAGTGTAAACCAGTAGCTTTGAACCTGCCTTCACAGATAAATGACAAGACATGCCACTGTTGTTCTGTAAAGACTTAGTAGTGCTGTTCAGTTTTCTCCCAAACAAACAACAGAGCAGACTTTCTTTTCATTTTAGTAGATTATACTTATTGTGATGATTGCAGCAAATCACTTGTAATTCAGTTTGATGGAGAATTAAATTATTCTGAATGTCCAGTATATTAATGTTTTTCTCCATGTATAAAGTCATAACCATTTATCATCATACATTGAAACTTATAAATAAGGTTGTTTTGTCTCATGCTGATCATCTAGCTGTCCCCTAATGTTCTCTTTGACTTAAACTTCATTTGTTGTCTCTGCACAGTTACCTTAAGCGTTTCAAGGTGATGAAACCCAAAGTCCTGAGGAGCTGGTGTCGGCAAATTCTGAAGGGCCTTCACTTCCTTCACACCAGGACTCCTCCAATTGTCCACCGGGACCTCAAGTGCGACAACATCTTCATAACAGGTCCAACAGGATCAGTCAAGATAGGTGACCTCGGACTTGCCACGCTGATGCGGACCTCCTTCGCCAAGAGTGTCATAGGTAGGCTACATATTGTAGACCAACTACTTCAGAGAATAGTGTCGGACATGTAGCAGCTTCACTGGCAAACTGAGTCAGGGCCTGTAAATAAACTTTTTTGTGCATTCAGCACCGTAAAGGTTCTTACAGAGGGCCTCAGTGGCTTGGGAGTATAGATTATTATTGATAAAGTCACTCTAAAATACACGTGGGTAGCACTTAATGTAAACAGAGACCACTGATGTGATGTTGGCTGTGTGAGCCAACTTAAGCAGTGCACAGTGAGTACCATTTAGCTCAATATATATAGTTTAACTCAGGAAGTAAGAGCAGTTGCCAGGAAGAATCTTATGGGAGTTTAAATTGAATTTCAATCATTTGATTCACTTTGGGGCATTTCCGCCCTGCGTGGTCATTATCATGGCAGGTTAATACAGATTGAAAAATTCTAAGTAGTATGTATCTGTTCTGATTGGTGATGACCGTGAACTGCCGTCTGGTTTTAACAGGAACACCGGAGTTCATGGCTCCAGAGATGTATGAGGAGCACTATGATGAGTCTGTGGATGTTTACGCCTTTGGGATGTGCATGCTGGAGATGGCTACTTCAGAGTACCCCTACTCTGAGTGCCAAAATGCTGCTCAGATATATCGCAAAGTCACAAGTGTGAGTATCTCTGACTGCATTACTTGCACTTAAATTCAGCACATTTGTGTGGATGGCATGTTCAGACCTATAGTTTATTTAAAGCGGGTCCATGGGTCCAGAGTGAAACAAATATAGAAAGCGAATATGAATATGGTAAAATATAATTTCCCATTTCTGTCTTCAGGGTATAAAGCCAGCCAGCTTTGATAAAGTGAATGACCCGGAGATAAAAGAGATCATCGAAGGCTGCATTCGTCAGAACAAGAGTCAGAGGTAAGTCAGTTTTACTTTCGTGATATGACATGTTGCACCGTCTCGTGGAATTCCTGATCTGTTAACCCTTTCACCATCCTCTGCTACTTTTCTTGTCTTTCCCTTGGTAGACTCTCCATCAGAGACCTCCTGAACCATGCATTCTTTGGGGAAGACACAGGGGTCCGAGTTGAGCTGGCAGAGGAGGACACAGGGACTCAAGACTGTCTGGCTCTCCGGATTTGGGTTGAAGAGCCAAAGAAACTGAAGGGAAAGCACAAAGACAACGAGGCCATTGAGTTCAGCTATGACCTGGAGAATGATAGTGCTGAGGAGGTGGCCTTAGAGATGGTGAGACACAAGGAAAATCATGGCTAATGAATAGATGGGAGACCATGGATGTCACATAGGGTATAGGATAGGCTGGGAAAAGATTTTTAAGCTTAAAAGCCTGAGGGAAAAGTCATGTGAGGGAAATCCTCCAGCTCATTTATCAGCCATTTCAGGGTAGCTTTTTCTGACCTAAATTCCTGCAGCTTAATTCTAGCCATCAATTAATTAAATCCCCCTCCCTCACCACAGGTAAAGTCAGGTTTCTTCCATGAGAGTGATGCCAAGGTGGTGGGGAAATCCATTCGGGACCGAGTAAATCTCATCAAAAAGTCACGGGAGCGTCGACAGCAGCAGCTCCTTCAGCAGCACCAGGGCTTTGAAGAAAGAAGAGACTCCACTCTCACTTCCTACACCTTCTCTCATCCATCATGCACATCTTCACTGGGGCCAGGGGCAGCTGGACAGACAGGAGGGGGAGGAGGAGGACAGGAGTCTGAGGAGCTGCCTGAAGTGGACCAGCACGTCCGGCAGCAGCATATTTTCAGCGGGACAACCCTTACTCTCCCAGGTAGTGTTCACCATCATGACATGATCAGTATGCCAGGGATTTTTTAGAAAAGTGCACTGTGAATTAACAGGTCATAACTGTGAAACAAATGACATGGTTTAGGGTTAAATGTCCAGATACTATAAAATACTTTATATGCATGTATGAGTACTTTATGTGTAGTTTGCAATTTTATATTTTGTCTCTTTGCTTCAATTGTGTTTCACTCAGAAGGTGAAAGCATTGGGTCTGCCAGTTGTGAATCTTATGCAAGTGGACAGAGCCAGGCATATTCTCAGCAAGGGGAGTCGTATCCCCACTCGCAGACGACTCTCCCTCCTACGGCATCTGTATGTCTATATGTCGTTTTCACCTCCTTTGTAAATGATACTAAACTGATTAAATAAGTGTTTATTGTTTGACATCATTGTTTTGATAAATCACATGATCTCGCTCCACAGAGTGCTGGTGCATTGGCTCATCCTCAAATGCTCCCCACTGGTGAAAGTGGAAGTATTTCAAATGTGCCTCTCGGTCAGAGTGTCAGTATGTCCAGCATGTCGATCAGTCAAAGCGGAGGGGGACCTATTGGACAGACATTTCTTCAGCCCGGTTCCATTCAGGTTCCGCAGGTATCACCAAGTGTACCTCAACAATATTTTCAGGTGAAAAGGGTGATGATACTAACGTGTATTAAAATGAAACCATGTTTGCATTGGAGCTACAACATTTCAAACAACTGTCACTGCAGTTAAGCTATGATCCCAACTACTCTGTCACATTGTGGATTATTTTCCTTGCAATAACTATTTACCCAACCACAAATCATCCTCATAATCCTCTGAGATTGACTATCTGGTCTGTGCGCTGGGCAGGGTTTCCCCCAGGAGCTTGCTTAGCAGAGGTTTTGAACTGTAACAGATTGATAGCCTCTGTCATTAGATATAGATTCTCACTCTATTCTGCTCATTTTGTTTGAGGGTAAAAGCTTCTCTTATAAGATTTAAGTAAAGTTTGTTTGTGCTTCAGGCGAGGCGCCCTACTTCTGCTATAAAACACTGTGGGAAGTCCTGTTCTATACAACTAAATGTGTTGTTAATTCATGCCCCTTGCTGAAGCTTATTCTTACCTGTTTTTTTCTACCATTTTCTTTTCCCTCTTCTTCCAACATCAATCATCATTTTGTCATTACCACTGAATAGTCACAAACATTCCCATCAGATGCATTTCAAACTGCCACTCCCCATGGCTCAATGGCTCCCTCACAGTCATACATACCACCTGTTTCCCCACAAGCACCCATCAACGTTCTCCCCACATCCATGTCGGTCAGTGATCCTGCTGCAATAGCGGGGACTATTGTGCCCCTCGCTCAGCAGACACAGCCCTCTGCCACTCCCATGCAGCTCACTGACATCATTCCCCAGGCAGCACCCCAGCAAACACAGCCTGTCATGATCCCTCAGCAAACTATTGTCCAACAACAACAGATAGGGATGGATTGCCAGACCTCCACCCTTCAACAGCAGCCACTACAGCAAATGGAGGCCCAGGCCACTGTGCTCGAACAACAACAACAACAAGTTAGTGCCACTCAGCCACCACCAGAACAGCAGCAACATGAGCCTCAGCAGCAGATCTATGTACAGCAGCCTGTTGCAACTGTTCAGCAGACTCCTCAGCAGCAAGTGTTACCTACACAAACAGGTATGGAGCAGCGAGCTATGTCGTTACCGCAGCCAGGGGAGCAGCCTCAGTCTTACAAACAGCAACCAACAGGGGATCCCATTGAGCAGACTACAATGCAATCTCAACAATTGCAACAACAGCTTCAGCAACAGCAAACTCTGCTACAGCAGCAACAGCAACAACAAGCCTTACTGCTTGAGCAACATCAGATGTATGTCCAGCAACAGCTTGATCAGCAGCAACAACAAGCATTGCTCCAACAGCAGCAGCAACAGGCCCAACTACAGCAACATCAACTGGAGCAGCAACAAGCTCTCATACATAAGCAGATGCTGGATCAACAGCAGCAGGCTCTAATTCAACAGCAACAAGAACAGCAGCAGCAAACGCAGGGTCTTCTACAACAACAACAACAACATCAAGCACTTTTGCAACAGCAGTTAGAGCAACAACAACAACAACAACAACAACAACAGCAGCAGCAGCAGCAGCCTTCTTCACAGCAACATCCACAGACTCAGTTGTATCAACAAATTGGACAAGGAACACCAATTGAACCAGAAAAGCAACAGCAAAGTGGACCACAGCAGCAACAAATTGTATTGCAGCAGCAACCGCAGCAGACTCAGCAGCAAAAGGAGCAGCAATTGCAACAGCAAGCCTTACTGCGACAAATGGAACAACAGCAGCAACAGGCGCTCATACAGCAGCATTTGCAACAGCAGGCTATTTTACAGCAGCAGCAGCTACAACAGAAAGCTCAGCTACAGCTACAGCAGCAAGAGCAGCAACAAATGCAACTAAAGCAGCAGATGGAGCAGCAGCAACAAGCTCTGTTGCAACAACAGTTAGAACAACAGCGTCAGCAACAAGTCCTGCTTCAACAACAACAAGCAGAGAGATTACAGCAGCAGGCGCTAATACAGCAGCAGATCCAGATTCAAGAGCAGCAGCAGCAGCAGCAGGCAGCCATCATTCAGCTACAGCAAACTGAAAAACAAGAAGCTGGTCCTATTCCACAGAGTAACAGTGAGCCGCAGATTCAGCAGCAACCAACTGATGTACAACATGTGTGCATCCCACAACTAAACACTGCTCAGTTTACACCTCACACCACTCTCACACAGCAGCAGGTGATAGAGCAACAACAGCAAGTAGTATTGATCCAGCAGCAGAAAGCCTTTGCTGCTCAGCCGCAGCACCATACTTCTGTATTGGAATCTCATATCCCAGTTGGGACTCCTGCTGGCACTGAGGTGATTCAACACCAAACTCAAACTGTCCCACAGGCCCACGTCCCCATTGGGATTCAGGCTTCACAGATCGCTCTTCAGGCATCGGCTGTTGTACCACCTCAAGTCTTTACCCAGCAAGGACAGAATGAGCCTCATCCCCAGAACCAGGGCCAGGTCCCAGTCCAGATTATAGCCCAGCCCACAGCCCAAGCAGCTCAGGCTATGATTGAGGCCCATGTAACTCCAGCAGCAGCAATGATCCAGGGACAGACACAAGTGATCCCAACTCAACAAGTTCCTTTGCAGACTAGTTACCCAGGACCTGTCAGTCCTGCACCGACCCGTGTAACTGCTCAGACATTAATCCAACCTCAGCCTCTGCACCCATCGATCACTCAACCCCAGCAACATGGCCAGGGCCCAGCTGTTGACATTCAGATGATGGGCCAACAAAGTCAAACTGCGGTCCAGCCTCCAGTTGCAATTTCTTCAATTCCCAGTCAAATCCAACACGAGTCTTGTGTTCAACAAAATGCTCAAATGGCTGGGCTTATGCAGCCTCAACTACAGCAACCACCTCAAGGCCAGCCACCTAGCCAGGTGCATGCTCAGGCTGCCACTGGCCTTTTGACCACTCAGTATGTTGCTCAGATTACCCACCAAGCTATGCCGTCTGTACAGCAGGATGTAACTCATATTGCACAACAGCAGCAGCAACCACAGCAGCCAGTACTGCAGTATCAGCAGATGATTCTGTCTCCTGGATCAGCAGGTGTTGGAACTAAACCAGATAGTCTCAGTTCTGTAGTTGACCCTGCAAACTTTGTTGCCGCTCCTCATCCTGTGCAGCAAGCTGGACAAGCCTACGTTCCAGGCCAAGTTGTCCAGGCCCAGCAACAGCCCCAAGGAGGCAGCACCGACCCTTCAGTTATGCAGCCCATTGCCCAGGCTGCTTTGCCTCAATCTGCCGAACAATACCAGCAACAGCTGCAGAAGCTTTCTCAAGTGCATCAGCCACTAGCTCCACCTCCTCAGCAAACTCAGTTATTGGCTCAGCCCATCGCAGCTCCCATCCAGCAACCACTTCCTATACAGCAGACTTTGAAACCGCTTGATGAGAGTCAACTGGCTGCACAGTGTCCACCACTGGTGACCCATCCTCCTCAACAAATCATCTCAAGTAACATGGCTGACCCTCAATCGCAGAGCAGAACCCTCCCCCTCTACAGTCATCTAGTGGCAGGGACCACTCAGTCTCCACAGCACCAGCCCAAACAGATGCTGCCAGCTCACACACACACACAGACCAGCATTCAGGCCCAAACACATTCACAAACACAGACACACATTCAGACACAGGCCCATTCTCATACACAGACACACACTGAGACACCCATTTCTGAACAGCCTGTTCTGCCCAATGCTGTCTTTCCTGCACAACAAATTCCCCTCAGCCCCTCTCATACTTCATGTCCCCCAGCAACTCTACCATCTCTCCCATCCCACCATCCTGCTGCTGCCCCCGCTCCAGACTTGCCTACATCACCACCAGCAGCCCAGGTAACCTTACCAGGGCAGGCTGACTTTATCCCCACCTCTCCTCCGCCTGTAACTACTCTACAGCTGCTTGATTCTAATGCTCCCAAACTGCCCCAAGCCTCGCTGCAAGACTGTGACCTTTCCCTGCTGGGTATTGCTCAGGTACAAGAAGAATGGAAGTTTGCATTATTCATTGACACATTGGCAGAATTAATAAGAATACTGTTATCTAATTATTTGAAAAATCTTTGATTGTGTCTTTTGGATCAGCTTTTTGACTAACAAATATACATTATACTCATTATTAGATGTAATATTATCCATAATTACATGATAGCTTTATTTGCTTTAGATGTTTCTAATATTGTGTATGTGCTTTTTCTGTGTACATGTGTACTCTTTTATGCATGTCTTTATGTTAATCCACAGGATGGTCCATACCTGTCAAGTGTGGAGCATCATTCCTCTTCAGGGTATGTCTGATACTATTACTTTCTGGTCTTAGCTCCATTAGTGATAATGACTGGTGCACTGAAGTCGGGTCGTATGTCATCACTTAGGATTAGACATTGATCCTAATCAAACATCTGTAAGTGTAAACACAATGTAAAGAATATTGTTAATTAATATGTAAAAGATATTTTGTGTTTGTCATAAATCTCAGTCCACTGGGTAAGCAGCCCTTCACTATGTTCCAGGATATATTTGCATTTATATATGGCTCAGTCCACCTGTGAATGTGGTCTGTGTGATTGTGATCTCAAATACATCGTATTGTACTTTAAGCTGTCCGGTGAACAGGGCCTTAATTAACGTTCTTGATTTAAATGATTGCACAGTATGTGGTCCTGCTGTGGGACCTGTCATTTACCTGATGATATGTAACATCCCTGCTATCTTCCCACCCACAGGTCTGTCCCGCCTAATGGAGAAGAAACACCTCAGCTTCTGGCCAATGGGAAATTAGACAAATTAAAAACACAAAGAAGAACGTCCTGTCAGAGACCTGAAAAAGTTTCACATCAGTTTCAACTGAGCATGCTCCAGGTGAACAACAGAATGAAGCTGTTTTACTAAAGTCATATATCCAATAGATTTTTGAAAGGACAATCCCATAATGTTAATTTGTCCTGTCCTCCATAGGTGTCGGGCAGCGGGGACAACATGGTGGAATGCCAGCTGGAAACCCATAGCAATAAGATGGTGACATTTAAATTTGACATCGAAGGGGATTCACCTGAGGACATAGCAGATTACATGGTGAAGTGCTCATGTACTGTCAAAGTCTGCTGTGGCATCTAAAACGTTATCACTCCACAGCTTAACAATTGCTGTTTGGCTCCATTTGTTTATAGGTGGAGGAGGACTTTGTCCTGGATGTGGAGAAGGAGAAATTTGTTGAAGAGCTCAGAGCAATAGTTAAGAAAGCCCATGAAATTCTTCAGACACATTCACAGGTATGTTGATTTCCATGTTTACACCTATAAAATTCTCCCCACTAGTATGTTTCTGTTTGGATTGAATGAATGATGATAATTGTTTCATTTCTTTTACAGACTGGATCGACTGATCAGCTTCATGTTAGCACTCCCACTAGCACAACAGGTGAGTTTTCAATCTTTATATTTTATTTTGTACTTGAAAGTGACAGTATGAGGAAATGCTGCACATCACTTCTTCTAACAACAGAAGTGTCTTTGTGATTTCTCAGCAGACTCAGTGCCCCATTCCTCCCCAGTGGGACGCTGGCGCTTTTTTATCAACCAGACCATCCGCCATAGAGACTCTCTGTCCAACCAGGGAGCAGGCACACCAACATCAACCACAGAAACAATGATCCCCCAGTCTCCTAAAAGAGAGAAAGGTGAGCTTTACCCTAAACAGTTTTAATGCTATGGCTTATTAACATGACTGAGTTAGCAGAATAACAGAAACTAACAGTGCGTTCCTCTCTGTAGCTATAGAAAGTGAAGGATCTCAGAGTATGGAGTCCTTGACTGGGGTGGCCTCTCCCCCTTGCCCCACCCTTTCTGCTACCTCCCCTCCGGTCTCCACTGTCTCAGCCCCTGCCCCCATGTTGCCCCCAATCACTGCTGCCCACGGCGCTCACACTACTGCCTCTGAAAGCATCTCTGCCCCAGCCTCCATTATTGAAACCTCTGTCACTGCTTCATCTGGCCCTGAAGTGCCACGCCTCACCTCGGCTTCTACTGAACAGATTTCCAGCGCTCCCTCATCCATAGCAATACCTGCTGTTGCTAACCTCCCCAACTTGCCCACCGCTCCCGCTCTTATGTCTCCCACACCCACTACTGTTCCTCCTGACGTACTCACTTCTCCTGGAACCAGCGGTTGCTCCAGTTTAAGTCAGAGTATTGGAGATGCAGTGATAACTGCCCCAAGGTCATGTGTGTCTGCGGTGGATCAGTCCTCAGCCTCTTTTCATTCCCCTCCACTGGCTGCTATAGTGGCCACATCCGCGGTAAGCCAACTTAGCATGGAGCAGCAGCAGACTCTTACCCAGATGGCCAAACCAGCCCCACAACAACCACAACCGCAACCACAATTACAGGTTCAACCTGTGTTACAGCAGCAGGTGCCAACAGCTCAACAGCAGCTGCAGGCAATGCAGCTAGATCAGCATACACAACAGGTACAGCATGCAACACCACCACAACCACAGCAACAACAGCAATCACAACACCAAGTGTACCAGGAACAACTCCAGCTGCAGCAGGGACAGGCTCTGCAACAGTCTCTCCAGCAGTTACAACAACAGCAACTCATTCAGAAACAAATACCACTTCAGCAACAGCTGACTGAAGTGCAGGTGCTGCCCCAGCTCGGTCATGCAGAGGTGTTAAAACAATCTGTGCCTCAGCAGCAGTTTCTGCCACCAGTGCCCATACAGCAGACCCAACAACCCATTCTTCAGCAGCAAACAACACAATACACCCCACAGGTGCTGCAACAGTCTCAGCTGCAGCAGCTACCACAGCAGGTTATGGCGCCACTACCTGCAGTGGTGCCACAGCAGCAGGCTCACACTGAACACCAGCAGCAGCAGCAGCAACAGTTAAACCTACAACAGACAATACAATTACAGCAACAACAAATGGTGCAACAGCAGCTTCAGCAGCAGCAACATCAGCTGTTCATGGGTGCTGTGGCTTTAACCCAAGATCAAAGCCAAATGCTGCCCCTGTCAGTTAGTCAACAGTTTCTTCAACAACAGGCACAGTTAAACGTGAGCTCTGTTCTGCAGCAGCCAGTTCCACAACAAACCCAAATCCCTGCTGAGCTGCCACCACAACATATACAGTCACAGAAACCACTGCAGCATATTGAGCACCAACAGGAGGTTGTTAAAGCCATGGAAACACCCCAGAAACAGCAGCAGTTTTCACTGCAGAAGCAGTCCTCTTTACAGATGTCAGAGTCAGAGGTGTCCACAGGAGAGACGAGTGTCACAGAGGACACGGGTAGCTACTCTGCCCCTTTTCACCCTTCCTCTGACTCTTCTCTGCCTCCACTTCACCTAGGCACAGCTGAAACCCCAGTACCCACCCTCTCCCTCACAATGACACCATCCCCTGCTCAACCTTCCTCTGTAGCCGAGTCTGACAGCGAAGGCCCCCCCAAAATTGAATTTGTAGACAACCGCATAAAGACACTGGATGAAAAGCTGAGGAACTTGTTGTATCAGGAGTACAGCAGTGGGGCTGTGTTGGCTGGGGGAGCTGCCTCTGGCCCTACATCCGCTGCCTCTACATCAGCAGGAGGAGATGAGTCGTCTGAACCACAGTCACTCCACCACTTGTCTTTCCCTCCGCCTGCATCCTCCTCAGATACTTCCCCACACTCCTCGTCCTCCACTACCTCTTCCACCACCTCCCGTTCCTCCTCCACGTCCCCCGACCCAGAGAGGGATGGAGGCCGAGAGGATGCGTCCTCAGAAGTGCCCAACTCTATGGAACTTGGTCCAGTGGAGCAACAGCCTGGGCCATCTCTCCCCTCCACCTCTGCCTCGATGACCCCACCAACCTCTCTCCTACCTCCCAGTCAGGATGACTCCTCTGGGCCCCAGCGCCCACCTGTACCAGGAGAACCAACTATTCTTGTGAGTTAATACCACAGATTCAGTTTTGAGTAAATTCTCTATTTTGTCCCTCACTGTACTGAATTTACATCTTTTTACTGTTTATATTTCAGTGTATAAATGTGACTCCACTTGGTTCACAGACAGCTCTCTGTGATGTATGTTATATTTGAGTGTTACTCCGTTTTGAATGTCTCAACTCCATGCAGCCACTCTTAACTGTCTTGACTGTTCTAGGCTGTACCCCCACACTCTGACACCAGTACCGCTGGAGAGGCATCGTGGCCCCCCAATCAGCACCCGATCCCCCTCCGGCATGGACAGCAGCAGCACAATGCAGGAGGTGGATATTTTGGCCTAAACCTGACATGTCCTAGTATCAGAAATCCTGTTAGCAAGAAATCCTGGACTCGCAAATTCAAAAACTGGGCGTGCAAACTGCGCCACTCCGCCAGCTTGTTCAAGAAACCCAGAGTCCAGCAAGGTAGCGTCCTCTTAGGGATCGAGCAAGAGCGAGAGAGAGAGAGAGAGAGCGAGAGAGAGAGAGAATGGGATGTTGGGGCATGGACCTAAATCTAATATTTAGTGCTAGTTTTAACATAGTAAAATAACTTTCTTAACCATCAAGAATTAATAACTGTTAATGTTAATGGATGTTAATGTTTACAGCTAAATAATTCTGTTTTTGCATATTGTTATGTGATCCCCATGTAATGTCATTGTTGACATCTCTACATACATTTTTGTTTTTGATTTAATTTAATTTTGTCTGTGAATTCCTTTATACTAAATTTCATTTTCTTGGCAATCTTTCTTTTTGCATGGGTTACTCACCCAGGGGCGAGAACAGTGGAGAGTAGAGGAGGGTGGGAGAGTGGCACTTTGTAGGAAGAGATCGCAATGCAAAGCCAAGCCGTGACTGTGCCCAGGACATATCCCTTCATATGACACACCTACCCCTTTCCCCACCCCAATCCCGCAGGCACTGCCAGCAGCAACCATCTCACCTCCTCACATCCACCTGCTGGCTCGATGTAGCGAGAAAAAAGCAACTCACGTCACAACGCAGATAAGAGAGATGCTAAGCTATTACATAACCACTTGTCCTTCAGAATTCATGTACACTCTCTCAGATCATAAAATATAGGGTTGGTCCCTGTGACCCTACTATATACTATATATATAGTATAGATTACTTAATTTGCATCACTTGTATGAAATATGAAGGTTAGGATCAACACTATCATTTCAGATAAGCCCAGGGTTTTTAAATTAGTTAGGTTCTGTTGCACATGGCTAGGCTCTTCATATAGCTAAGCTTTATCACAATGTTTAAGTATTCCAGTCATCTTGCATGTTTTTGTGTTTGTATGTGTAATATGTGTAACAGTAGCTTATACCCTTTGCTACAAGAACACATGCATGAGCAAATGTTTTGTCCCACACAAGTGACTAATAATGGATCGTTATCTGTAAGTAACACTGATTTCAGGCTGCATATTTTTATGTTGGCCTTAAATTATGCAGTTATTATCCATATATACACTTTGTTAATGTGGTAATCCCAAATGTCAAACACACTGAACAATATCACTGTGGATCTGAGCACAGATCTCTAATCTGATATTGGGCTCTGTTGTCTAGTATATGAGTGAGACAGTGGTGAGTCAGTGAGAATGAGAGAGTGGATGTGTGGGTGGGTGGGGGTATATTATTGTAAACACTCAATTGCCATTTCACAACTTGATTTTTATTGAATGATTTCTTATGATTTTGTTTTTAATGAAACAGATTTACTGCTCCTTCCCACACTCCCATAACACATTTCTCATTAAGCATGTGTTTTAACATCCCCAAAACCTAAATGTATTTTTCAGTTTATTGTTCATAATTTAAACAAATGTCTACCACTGAACTCATCATATGTTTACATATTTCATAGACTTGAATGCAAGCCACGTAAGTCACAAAGTTGATGATGTGTGACACTGGTGGATGATTTTTAACACTGTACCTTTGTGTTTGTGCCCCATGTCTGTTTGTGTGTGTCTGTATGTCTCTCTGTCATGTACATTTTTATTTGTTTGTTGCTTTTGTGTATGTCTACCTTGTCATCTATGTCATTCTTATACATGTGTTTCTGTTCTTGTCTTTGGGTCCTTGTCTTCCCTTTTTTTTTTCATCCCTATCTCTCTGTTAGATGGACGTTCTAGCAGTCAGGCATTAAAGGAGGAAAAGGAGGCCGCACCTCTAAATCCACCCCAGTCACGCAAAGGACGATTCCAGGTAGGATTAATAGTACAGATTTTACCTTTGGCACTTGTTAGTATTTGCTGACAAGCAGCTAATGTTCATCACATCCTCTGCCATCAGGTGACTCCAGTGCCCCAGACCTCCCCCCCAAAGGATACCCCATCAGGCCACAGTGGCACTCATCGGAAAGTGGGACGCTTCTCTGTAACCCAGGCTGAGATGAAAAAAGAGGATGGGCAGACTGGCAGCTCTCCAGTGTCTCCCCATTTGGAGAGGGAGAGGAGGAGATCTCGGGCAAAGGAAGGGGAGAAAGATGAAAGCAAGAGAACCCCAGCGATGGGCCATCTGTCGCGAGGTCATGGTCACAGCCACTCGCCTCCAGGCAGCAGTGATGATGATGATGAGAGTGAGTTGGAGGATGAAGACCTGAGAAGAGAACTCCACAAGCTCCGAGAAAAGTAAGTCAGAGGAGGGGCATATTTCACTCAAGATATTTGTCTCCTCATTTATTATATTTTCGGTTTTATGCTTCTTGCTCACAAAGTACTCCAAATATTTTCTCTGCTTTGTATCTCTCCCTCTGTAGGCACATCAAAGAGGTGGTATCCCTTCAGGCCCAGCAGAACAGAGAGTTACAGGAGCTGTACAGACAGCTTCGTTCTCTCAAAGACCAAAGGCAGAGTTTGCCTGTCTCCCTTTCTCGAACCCCTCCTCTCCCCACCGCCCCTCCTGTCCTCTCTCCTCGCCGACCTAGGCCAGCCAAAATCAAACTCCGGCCCCGGCCTCACTCTCATATGGATAACAACGGAGTTACACACTCTGGTAATGTTTATTTTGTCTATTCTCTCTGTCATTCCTTTATATAATCTTTATGTTTGTGTAACTTTTCCTTGTATCTCTCATCCAGGGATTCAGCAGTCAAGTAGTTTCTCAGGAGGTGAACAGAGTAGACTGCCCTTATACTGCGACCCAGAGCACCGCCCATCACTGCCTGCTAAAAGAGGTACGGTTTGTTGTGCCATAGTAGTGATGTGACCAATTTAGTGACAAGTGGCATCATGTGCACCCCCTCATTTTTCCACAGATCAAAGTCCTCTTAGAAAAAGCACCTTCACTGATGAACTGCACAAACTAGTTGATAATTGGACAAAGGAGACAGTGGGCCAAACCCCACCTAAGCCTTCGCTGAATCAGATCAAGCAGATTCAGCAGGTGCAGGAGTTGGGAGGTTGGAGCCAGGCGACTGAGGTAGGAATGCACACTATAACGTCACATTTTTAAACAACTGTTAAAGCTTTGTCATTTTTTGAAAAATTGAAAATTGAATTTGTTTCCAGTGTTTTTCTTGCTTTTCACTGTATAAGCAAAGGTCCATTATTACATGGTCAAACAGGTTGTTCTTCTAATATCATAAATTTCATCTTCTAGTTTCTCCTTTTGTAATATTTATCACTGGGTCTTGCTCATAACAGACATTTTTATCAAAATATCATGAAAAGTGTTCATGTGATTTTAATAAAGAGGTGACTTTTTTTTTTTTTTACACATATAGGCTGCTCCACCAGGTTGGTTCCCAGTGGCACCACTGAACCCCCAGGCATCCCCGACCCCTGCCAGCTTGCCTGTGGCAGCCCCTTCCCATTACCCAGGTGGAGGAAGCCTTTCCACCTTGCCCTCTCCAGGACCTCCGCCACAATCGCACATGGCCCAGGTGCCACAGATGCAGCAAAGTTTACATCTCCACCAGTCTCTCCCCCTCCAGCAGATGAGCTATCAGCAGCCTCCACTCCGCCAGCAGATACCACAGCCCCGGATGCAAACTCCCATACAGTCTCAGTCACTACCACAGACACAGCCTATTTCCCAGCTGCCCCATTCTCCACCTCAAAGTCAACCACTGCTGCCTTCCCAAATGCCCACCTCTCCAGTGTCCACGGGCGCATCTCTGCTGCCCGGCAGTGATACCACTGCACCCACAGATAGTACTGCTGCTACTGGGGGGACATTTTGCTCTTGTTCCTCATCCTGTTCCACCTGTTCCTCTTGCTCTACTGCTGCTCTACCTTCCAGTGCCAAAATTCATCCAACACCCCCCACCTCGACTCTTCCTCTGGGACAGAAATGAATGAGTGAGGCGAAGTGTGAGGTCAATATGAAGGTGCAACAGATGGAAAAACTAAGTTGATCAGGACGTAAAGCAGATCCATTTGGAGTGTTAGTTTCATGTATGCATGAGAGAGTTGTGACTGCAATGAGTATATGGATTCCAGTGTATTTGTGGATGAGATGGTGAGTGAATGTGAGACATGATAGATTCTGGTATGTACAAGACAGAAGGTAATATGGAGCACAGCAGCTGGGTTTATGAATCATGGTATGTTTGGGTGTTGAGATGTAAAAATTCTTTAATGTAAGAGTGAGTGCAATTATGAGTGTGAGTGAGTGTTCATGGATTATCCAAGTACATATCCCTAATGTCCTTTGACACAAATTAGCGTTCATGTTTTTGTTTTCAAACCAACTTAGTTGGACCTGAACTCTCCCTAAGCAGAGATAATGAGGACAAAATATTTGACAGTGTGTTGACATTTTTTGTTTAATTTGTCAATGCTTACAGTGAAAGGACTATCAATTTTAAAAGTGCAATTAGTAATGGTCATCTAAATTGATCAGCATGTATTGTATTGATCTGTCTGCAAGGCATAAAGTATTTTTATAGAAGCACATTGATGAAAACCAGATGCATAGAGCATTTTTCATGATCTCTTAATGATCTTTTAAAACTGCGGGCCTCCAGCACAAGGTGTTTAATGGGCAATGAAAAAAGTTAAACAACAGCATGTTAAACAGTAGAGCACGGTTAAGTTATCTGGCTACGATCATTACCATAATACAACCAAATTCATTGTTGCAGTGTCGTGCACCATACAGCATGTGCTTAATTTGTATTATTTCATTTTTGTAATATAGATGCTGTCTGAATTACTATGAGTGATATGATATAAATTTCAGATTCATTTTTAATATGATGGCAAATTGAAATATGCTGTCTGTGTTCAGTGGATACCTGGATGTGCTCAGACCAAGACTGCATGACCTTAAGACTAACTGGTCTTGCCTGAGTGCAAGCTGTTTGCGGCCTACTGAGATAATTCATCAAAATTTTCTTTCATATTGTGACATTTGTGCTTTCAGTTTGTGCTGCGCATATCAAAATATATCACAGCGTCATGCTGAAGAGGAGAACAAAAAACAAATAAAACTGCCAAGTTATAATAGAGTGGGGAGACCATATAAGTTATTTCCATATTGCCTTTTAAAATTTCTGCATTTTTTGTGAGTGTGTGAGTGTATATTTTTTGTGTGTGAGAAAACTTTGTGATAGTCCCATGATATATGGCATTTTAAACTGCAAACTGCAAAGCAGCCTCTCAAATGTCACTGTACCCGACTGAAAATGTTTACTTTGCCTATGTCTTGGGCTTGTTTCCTTGAGAAACAAAGTGAGAGCTTAGACCATAAACCAGTTGTAAGTTTGATGTCCAACTCTGTTGTGGGATCCTCACTTGCCTATTTGTCGACTTTGTTTGGCTTTGTACAATTTCCTTATTTCAATGGTCAACTATATAGTCTTCAACCATAGGTTGTCAATGTGAATACATCTGTCAGAAATTGAACTGTGGGCCATAATTGTGCTTTATGCACACTACAAAAGGTTTACTCAAGTCAAAAATGTTCCATTCCTTCTAAACTCACTTCATTTGTTGTTGCAGATACACAGAGTAATATATCAGCAGATATATTACTGTACATTTTATTGGGTTACCAGTGCACTTAGCCATACACACATTTGACCATTGGTGGTCAGGCGTTAATATATATTTTTTGGCATAATAAATAGCCTGTAGTCAAAACAGCATTTCTGTTTTAATAATGATAGGGAGATTGTGTGCCACAGAAAACAGGAGATTGTACAGGTTGTTGAAGACTGCTAAATGTGAGTCAAATAAATTTAAAACATGAATGGGTACAGAGAGCTAGTTTGTGCTAAAGGATATGGTTGTTAAGAAACAGCAATTGCATAATCTAGAGTATAATAATGGTTTTCTGTATTTGTTGCTTTTCAAGACAACCCACATTTTCACAGAGATGTAGTTCATTATTAGTGAAGGTGAGATACTGTGCTGTCCTGTCTGATACTAACATGTTGACCGCAAGCTACAGCTAAACGATCATGACTCATGATGTCGAGCTGGCTTTGTCCTTGAAGTGTTACCAAAATGTTATCTAAAAGATAAAGATTATTTTTGTATTTTGAAATGGGGGTTGTACAAATTGTAAAATTGTGTTCTCATCATTACAAATCAGAGGTTATTTGAAACGAGAAAACACTGGTTTTCATCCCTGTTTACATGGGACTCCCCTACCTTGATATACCTCTCTGATTCCTGACAGGGCAGGGTCTTTTAAGATTATATTCAGAGAATCTTTGGTCATTTAAGACATCTTATTTCAGTTTTAACCTTGAAAACCTGGATGATATATGATATAAGCTACTGGGCTGCATTTTAAATATAATACATTTCCAAATTAAAGCAACAAAAACCTGGGGAGTCCTAAATGGCATGACTGAGAACCAATAACTTAAAGACATTTGGCAAAGAAACCTGGAAAAAAACAAGGTATGTTGCTGGTGATTTAGCCTCTGTAAATTGTAACTAATTCAACTGTTGATTTTATTTATGTTTTGTAACTAATCAAAATAAATGATGTTAAACATCAAACTATGACATTGTGGGTGTCCGTGTGTTATTCATAATTGGTACCACAAACCACAGTGGGTGGATGAGGAGTGTGATGTGGCACAGCACATTTTGACTCAAAGTTGACAGCCAAGAAGACCCATTCGGTTCTCATATGTTAAAGGTAAGCACATGTACAAACAAACATTACAAAATTATACAATTTTGTACTGCCACCTTATGATTAGTTTTCTTGCAGATAGATTTTAGAATACATTTTGGAGGATTGTATGTGCAGCATATAGAAAAATATACAGTAAAATAATTTTCTAATTCAGAAAGCTGTTTACAGTTATTATCAATTAATATGCCTATATAATGTATGTAATGTAAATGTAAAAATCACAAGATAAAACTGAAATAATCAACTAAATTATGCTGTAGATTTTAGAGATAGTATGGGCATTTGCTGCATTTGTTCTTTTGATGAACTTAGTAAAAAGTAAAAAGAGAGTAATGTTGGGTTTCTCATAGAATTTTATGTGCATGGAATTTACCAAAGGCATAAATCTAATGGTGTTCTCCACTGTGTTGAAATTAATTGATCACAAATCACAATATAACTTTCTAATGCTGTAATCTCCATGCCAATAAATGAACTAAACTGAGTTTTCCTTGACAAATGTTTCTATTAACATTTAGCTGAAACGTTAAAAAAAAAACGTGGTAGGTTCATTTTAACGTTTAACCATTTAAATCTAATAAAAGTATCAAATTAGTCTCTGCAATTTTGTTTCCGCACTAGCGTCCCCCAGCGTTTTGTCCTGAATGTACCTCCATACTTCACTGTCTGCAACTTTATTGTTTTTTCAACAGCGGACAGTGACGAACAACGGTCTGACGCTGCTGCCTTTGAAATGGCGTTGGTGCAGTTAAATACGCCGTTATTTGTACTTATAGAGCTCGTTTAGGTCGCTTCGTGTTGCAGTTTTCTCGTCCAGTGTAACCCTCTGGTTCTACCCTCCACATTGAGCAATACAGAGTTAATAACATGAGATGTGGTGAAGAAATTTGTTCATAATTTACGTTGCATAATAAGGCCGCGGCTAACCCCGAGCTTGCGTAGGGATTACAACGGCTTTTGAATGCTTGGCCCTCCCGCGGCTAGATCTCGGTGAGTTGCTAGCGTTTATTTTCGATTTAGCTCACAAACGATGTGTTTCAGTTTGCTATGTGCAGTGAAAGAAGCGTTTGTTTACACTTTAAAAGTTTGTACGTAGCAAGTAAATAGAAATAACAAGGTAACACCTTAGCTAAATCTCAGGTTAGCTACATTCTTGGCTAGCATTGCTAACACATAGCGTGTTTACAAACAGCGGGCTAACGTTACAGCCTGCCTGTTGGCTACTGTTTACAATTCGTTAGCAGAGGCAACAACTTTCTTTTACTTATTTATGTATTTTATTATTATTATTTACAGTTTAGACACCGCATGTATCAGCTGCCTGTTTAAAGTTGTATTTGAATAATGTAGGGAAGTGTAACACTGAAAGAGTAATGTTGTACTACAGAAACGGAGCGTCAACTAATTGAGCTATCTAGCTGGTTGACTGTGCCTGCACTTTAGGTTTCAAGAGGAAGTTTACACATTTACTATGTTCCTCTCAGTTCACCTTATGTACTAATGTTTTGAAAATCTAGTTATTGCAATTAAAGTTATTATTGTGTCTCGCGATCTGCTATTAACAAATAGTATATTATTTCTATATTTCAGTCAGTGTCCTGGAGAATTCTTGTGGACATGAGTGCGGACATCTACTAAAGGAATCTACGAGTGAAGTTACAGATTTGCAATTCAGTTACATATTGACATTACCCTTTCTACAGCAATTAAGTCCAGAGTTTTTGAAACAGTCCCCACCACCCGCATTACTTTTTGACATCCTCACAATACAGGTTGATAACTAATTCACACACACAATTCAATATGGCATCGGTTCCAGTGTACTGCTTGTGTCGCCTGCCATATGATGTGACACGCTTCATGATAGAGTGTGATATTTGTCAAGACTGGTTCCATGGAAGGTAAGTCATTTTCAGATATATCATTATTGTCTGGATTGTTGTTAAAGCATGATATATATTTCGTTGTGTGCATTACTACAGATTTATATCTATTGAGTTAGTTGCATGGTTTGCTGTGTATTGGGCCCCTCACACTTAACCTTGCGATTCTGGATGTGCCCCCTCTGATATGATAATGTATTTTGTGTAGCTGTGTTGGAGTAGAAGAAGACAAAGCAGCTGAGATTGATCTATATCACTGTCCCAACTGTCAAGTCACTCATGGGCCATCTGTCAGTAAGTTACCATTTCCGTGTTTCTTTAATTACTTGAATTTTATTAGTTTACTAAACCACACATTGCATTTATGAACCTTTGTTTTCTGTCTTTCTTTTTTCTCAGTGCGCAAACGCCGTGGAGGCAATAAGCAGACAGATGGTAGCGCTGCAGGAGGAAGAGATCCAAGTCGGCCGGTTAAGACAGGCAGTCCACAGTTTGTCAGAGAGCTACGAAGCCGCACCTTCCCAAGGTAAGTCTGTCACACTGTCCTGCAAAGTCAAAAGTCCAATGTTTTCAAGTTTTGAGTTAAAACTATGATTTACACTGATTGATGTCCTGTATGTACTATAAATGTCATGTTGATTCAACAACTAAAATTGTGTGCTCATAAGGCAATGTTCTGTTGTATTGTTTATTGCAGTAGATTAAATTTTAATGCTTATAGTGTAGTACTAACAGTACTGACAGTTTGTACTCTTTGGTTGACTGAAGAGCATTTGTCTTATTGAAATATAGTAATAATAATAACAAAGCACTGTGTGTTGTGCTTTTTTTCTGTGATTCCATGACAGTGCGGATGAAGTCTTGCTAAAACCATCTGGGGCCCAGCTAACTGTGGAGTTTCTTGAAGAACATTCATTCAGCGTTCCTGTGATGGTGTTAAGGCGGGATGGCCTAGGCATGACCCTTCCTCCATCATCATTCAGCGTTACTGATGTGGAGCACTACATTGGTAAAATTTTAAGGCATTCACCTCTATTTGAGGATCACAGATCTGCATTGTTCTCTAATGGCGCTTTTCCACAACACAGTCATGGCTTGGCTTGGCTCAACTTGACTCAGTTTAGGTCCTTTTCCATTACTCCATTACCCTTTTCCAACTGACTACTTCATAGTACCTCCTCAAGGTGGGTGGGGTCGTCATAGCACGGCGGCCATGGCCCCGTCGTCTCGCTCTCTTTTTTCGATCCTCTCCTCTGCTTCAAACTCACTCGTCTGCAACTCGATTACTGACCACGGTGTGAAACAATAACAGTAGTCTCAGTACAGCTCAGTGGTCGCTGCTGCCGATGTGTATTTAAAATTAGCGGGTCTGATTCTCGTGTCGGACGTAGTGCTTGCAACTCTTCCAGTGACGACACTCTGGCCAATCAGTGGATGGCAGTCGGTTGACGTGAACTTTTAGTATCGCCTTGGCTCACTTGGAACCCGGGCTGAGGCGTTGCCAAAAAAGGACCAGGTACCAGGTACTAGGGCCTAATGGAAAAGCAAAAAAAAAACGAGCAGAGCCGTGCCGAGCTGCGCTATTGGAAAAGGGCCATAAGGTTTTTGGCTGATGTATAATGTGGAAATTGAACATCTTCATTTTGTTTCTCAAACTCATTCATTTTGTTCTTACTACAGGTGCAGAGAAAGAGATTGATGTGATTGATGTGTCGCGCCAGTGTGACTTGAAGATGCGGTTGGGAGACTTTGTTGAATACTACAACAGCCCAAACAGAGACAGAGTGCTCAATGTCATCAGCCTAGAGTTCTCTGAGACCAGGTACAAAAAGATATTCACTTTGATCCAATATCTCGTTTCTTAAGTAAAATGAAATTCAGATCGTATCAAATTTTATGTACAAAACTAAAACATATTTGTAAACACTTTGTGTTGCAGTGGTTGTAATGATTTTTAAGACTAAAGGCGAATCTTCTTTTAGGCTCTCAAACTTGGTGGAGACTCCAAAGATTGTGAGAAAACTGTCATGGGTTGAAAACCTCTGGCCTGAAGAGTCTGTGTTTGAACGGCCCAATGTGCAGAAGTACTGTCTAATGGGAGTGAAGGATAGCTACACAGACTTCCACATTGATTTTGGAGGCACTTCAGTATGGTACCATGTCCTGAGGGTGAGATGTTTTTAAAATTTCCTTACTGAACATTTTTTATATATACAAAGTGATATCATCTTAAGAGATTGTTGCTGTCTGTCTTTCTAGGGCGAGAAGATCTTTTACCTGATTTCTCCCACCCCAGCAAACCTGGCACTTTTTGAGAGGTGGAGTTCTTCATCGAACCAGAACGAGATGTTCTTTGGAGACCAAGTTGATATGTGTTACAAGTGCTCTGTCAAACAAGGAAATACCTTATTCATACCGACAGGTAAACTGAAACTTGTCTACTTGTTTTGCTAGGTACAGAAAGATAAAATTAACAGTTGACGGTCAGACCAACCTGGATTGAATAATGTTTACAATTTTGTCATCCAGGGTGGATTCATGCTGTACTAACTCCAGTGGACTGTTTGGCCTTCGGAGGAAACTTCTTGCATAGTCTCAACATTGACATGCAGTTGCGGTAATATTTCCTCAAGTCATCTTAAGTCTTAAGTCAAGTCTCCCACATTGCATTAAAGGAATTTGTTAAATTCCATGCAGTGAAAAGTCAAAGGTTGTAAAGGGCTAGTGCCTGAATTACTGCTCCTCAGGGCTCAGAGTTGATGTGGAAATTTGGTCAAAAATTTTGTCATATATATTTGTGCACAGATAACATTGAAATTATTGAAGTTTTTCTTCATAATGATTCATGTCTGTTTACTAATTTTTAGAGCGTATGAAATCGAGAAGAGATTAAGCACAGCAGACTTGTTCCGATTTCCCAACTTTGAGACTGTGTGTTGGTATGTTGGAAAGCATCTTCTTGATACATTCAGAGGTGAGGAAGTAATATGTAACTTTTGTTGGTATGTACATGGATCTTCAATATCATTGCAACATTATTGACATTGTTTTGTTGTCTTGCAGGTTTGAGAGAAAATCGCAGACATCCTGCCACATACCTGGTTCATGGAGCCAAGGCCCTGAATAATGCTTTCCGCGGCTGGACCCGTAAAGAGGTAGGTAAAACAAGTAGTTTCAGTTTCATATTTGTTAGAACTCTAGGTAATTTCCCAGCTGTTTTGCCTCTCAAAAGGCAACACGGTATTTAAAATATAATACTGACAGATTTAGTGAAGAACATCAATACAAGTCTTTTTTTCTGTGAAGTATGAATTAGGAGCTGACTGAGTAAGCATAGCTCAGCACAAAGAATATAAAAGAGGAACAATGTTTCGAATTAAAGGGTCAAGATATTTGTAATTGGCAAGCTTTAGAGGAGCTGGTCGTTGAGTTTTGTGACCATTTCACAGAGCTACATTAGCTCTATCCCTGTTTGTTGGCTTTATGCGTAGCTCAGTGTAACTTTGCAAAGTAATGTCTGGGATCATTAATAGTTATCTTCTTGACATCCTCAGGCTTTAGGAGAGCATGAAGTGGAAATTCCAGAAACCATCAATACAACATCACTAGTGAAGGACCTGGCCAAGGAGATTCGTTTGGTTGAGGTAAAAATTAAATTCACTGAAATTCATGGCATGTTTTAGCTTCGTATTAACTTTTCAAGTCTGTAGGGGAAATTCTTTCTTCTCTAACTTATTTTCTTTTTTATTGACCTCGTGGCACTCTTTCTTTTGATAGGATATCTTCCAGCAAAACATTGGCCGCACAGGACCCCAGTTTCCTGGTTCACCACTGTCTAAAGCTCCCCTGACCACGTCTCAGAATTCAGGACGCCCCCCTGGAAAAAAGAAAGGACCCAAGCCGAAAGAAGTGATTGGGGGTCTTGGGCCCCCTGGAACCAAGAAGAAGAGTCAAAAGGGGATGCTTAAGGCAGAAGCGGGAGAACTTGACCTCATTGAGATCCACACCAAACATACACTCAAGAAATTTCAACCTGGCAAGTCCAAAAACAAGAACAAGGTACAGAGTTTGCACAGATTTGATAATACATTGGAAATGCTAGCTGTTTTTCTGTGTCTTGTACTCATGTTTCCTTGCAATTTTTATTCTATCTGCCCAGCTGGAGTTGCCTTTAGAAGAGTTTGAAGGGAAACTAAATAAGAGCAAACTGAAACTTGTGCTGACCAATGGAAAAATCCAAGGGTAAGCTTAGTAGCTATTTGGTGTGTTCCGTCCTTTTAATTTTTTGTCCTTTTTAAAGTCCTAACAAAGGTTGGAGTTTACACCTGTTGTTTTTCTGAATGTAGTAAAAAGGATGGAAACAGCAATGGTGCAGGAAGTGCTGGAAACTACAAACATCTTGCCATGGAGGGCTCTAGTCTGTCTGACCTAGAGTCTGAAGATGAGCTGCAGATTGACGAGACCCCTCCTCCACGACGCAAACCTGCAGGACCTGGCAAGAAAAAGAAACTCAGTGGTTAGTATTGGACTTAAAGTAATAGTATTATTAATTTTTTATATGTAAGGGTGAATGGAAAGTATTGTCTTTGCTGTTTTTGTGTTTGTTTGAAGTATTGTTAAGTCTTATTTTTGTGGTGTTGTCGCATCTGTTGTGTTGTTTTGTCAAAACAAGTGCAGTGCTGTGGAAAATAAAAATCAAAACTCAGAATGCTTAAATTAAGGTGCTAGTCTCATATGGATATGTTAATGCTGGCTATGAAGGCAATGAGAATTTTTGAACTGTTGGTTAAATGTAGTATGGTGTCAAAGCCACCACGCTACTCTAACCCAGCTGTGTGAAAATGTGCCTTCAGGTCTTCCTAGGAAGCTGCCCAGAGCCAAACCTTGCTCTGATCCCAACCGCATCAGAGAGCCAGGGGAGGTAGACTTTGACATTGAGGTGAGATCATTACGGCTACATCAAAAAGGTTTTGGTGCCTTCTTTAAGCTCTGGTAGCAAGTCTAAGTTATTAAATCGGTCCCTAAGATTAAAAAATAATTTTCTTCACACATGCCAGTCCTTACATCTGTAAACATTTCATAATCGTGATGATGTTTTGGCTTTGAGTTTAGCTTTGGCTCAACAGTAATAAGAGAATATTTATGCATGCGGCTTTAGGAGGATTACACCACAGATGAAGAGGCACTGGCTGCCCATGGAGTGAAAGGTGGCGCAGGGGGCATTCTGGACTTGTTGAAAGCCAGCAAGCAAGTTGCAGGCTTGGACTCTGCAACGCTTAGGTTTGATGCCCTTAATCACCAGTCATGTGTTTTTTTTTTCTTAATATATTTATATATATAGTTAGTCAACACAAACTTAGGAAGATTCTGTTATGATATTTAGAATATATATATTTTTTTAGTTATATGTCATTTTCAGTGGCAGGAGCTGCAATTTTTTTTTTTATAAGGGTAAAATGTGTCACAGAAATGTTCCTTTCATACGCATGCAGCCCTAATGTAATTTGATTTTCAATATTTTTCGAACCTACTGCCTATATTTGAAACATGCTTACTAATCTCTGGGTACCTGTGGTTAGACTAGAGCAATTTCTGAGCAGCAGTGGGAATAATTGTCTCACTGTGCTTCTGCACGAATCCAATAACCTTTGAATAGTTTAAATATTTGTAGTGGCTGTGGTTGTGTGCTATGTTTAGGATGTTATTTTGGAGATGATTAGTGAGTGCTTAACCCTGTCCTTTTTGCAGTGAGGAAGCCCCAGCCTCTCCCAGTACTCGTGATGCCATTCAGGGCATGCTCTCCATGGCCAACCCACCTTCCTCATCTTCGTCTTCCTCCTCTTCCTCTCCTTTATCTATCTCTGGAGGATTGACAGAAGGATTAGGGGTGGTCAAAGAAAAAGGTGGCAGGGCTGTGTGGGTGACTGGAGGTGTCAAAAAGACAGGAAATCCTGAGAAGAAACCTGTGATCCAGCGGCCTGGGAAACGGCCAATTAAACGGCCAGCTCGTCACTTCAGTGATGAAGAGAGTCCAGATGAGCAAGAGACTTTGGGAACCTGTTTTAAAGATTCAGATTATGGTGAGCAACACACTCAATCCCCTACATCTGATGATTCACAAGCAAGCTGTTTAGAGCTTTTATTGCTCTCTCCATTGGTTAATCATGTTAATCAATTTTCTAAGTTTACCCGTCCTTGGAGTCTGATGAAGAAGACCACGCTAACAAGGCTAAGATGAAGCGCAAGAAAAACTGGGATGACACACCTTGGAGCCCAAAAGGTACCTGGCATGAACATAGCAGTAAGATGGATGAAATTTGGTATTTAGATTTTTAAAGCTTGATGTTCTAAATTTCCTGCATTTATAGCCAGGGTGATGCCCACCCTGCCAAAACAGGATCGGCCAGCGAGGGAAGGGGCTAGAGTTGCATCTGTAGAAACTGGTCTTGCAGCTGCCGCTGCCAAGCTGGCACAACAAGTAAGTTGGGGAGGGCTGGCATACTGGTCTTAAAAGGATGTGTATTGCAGAGACCATCAAGGAAAACAATATGTCACTGCAAGGCCTAGCAGTGAGGTCTTTCAAACAAAAACACAACTCTGTAACATAGAGTACTCATTATAGAGACAAAAAAATGACTTACAAGATGCCCTGCAATGATGAACTACTGGAGCAAAGTCTCCTGCCCTGTCTCTATCACAGACCAAAAAAAAAACAAGCAGATGAGCAGGTGCTCTGATATTACCCACTAATGCTATGTCCTAGTGACACACAGACAGCACGTCCACAATTTCCATCAATATGACTGAGAGACAAGAATTCAACTCCAATAGGTTCCTTGCTCCTACAGTGTACCTAGTGAATAATCTCTCTCATTTCTGTTTTTAAAATTGTGATTCAGGAGCAGCAGAAGCCTGCTAAAAGGAAGTACACGAAAAAGCAGCGTCCTCCTGCTCCCGTGGTCACTCCTCCCCCTGTTCAGACAGAGCCAACCCCACCCTCCCCACAGCCTGCTCCAGAGTCTGCAGCAGATTTCAGCCCTGAAAGGAGGATGGATTACTACTCTGCTAGTCTTTTGGACCATGAATATACAGCAGGACCAGGACCTTTTGGCCCTGGAGGACCTAGAGGTAGTGGTGCTATGGCCCCTGGTGTATTCCTCACTTCGCGCCGACCTTCCCTGTCTCCACAGAACAGCAGTTCTCATTCTGGTGCATCCCCTGCAGGCTTAGCCAGCCAAGGCACAACAGGAGTTGGTCAAGGTAAGCATAGACATTGACAGCATAATTGCATGTCTTTGTGATGAAAGTGTTTTCTAATCTATTTCATCTTCCACTTTAATTTAGGGAAACGCCCAAAGAAAGGACTGGCAACTGCAAAACAGAGACTTGGAAAAATTCTGAAAATTCACCGCAATGGCAAACTTCTCTTGTGAGAGTTGTTGTAAACGTGGATGAAGACTTAAATGGGAATGAAGAAAATGGACTGTGTAAAAGTAGCTCTGAAGGAATTAGAGATAGTAATCTATATTTTGTACTTTTAAATTTGTTTACTATTTTCACCTGTTATTGAACCGTACAATATCTTGCCTGACTCCAAGTATTCAGCCCAGCTAACTAGTTGCCAGTTTTGGCACACTACTTACCTATATTTGCCTGAAGGTGTTTTCTGAGGTACATCTGTGACTTTAAACAAATCGCTATAATTAGAATTCAGATGAACACCTGCTGTGGTGAATATTCTTAAATGATTAGATATTTGACAATTGACAGGAAAACAAAAATAATGGAAAGCGTCTCAAAATGACAGGTGGACAGTGATTTAACTAGCTAGATTAACTAGCATAATAAATTAAAAGTCAAATAGTTTCTTTTCTTCTTTCTACCTTTTTGGTAATTTTAGTGGCTGTATATTTATGTTAACATTGTATTGTCCATCACAGTTTTTTAAAAGGGAAAGAAAAACAACACGTTTTCTAGTCAGGTAATATGTAATGTTTATAGGGCCCAAAATCCCACAAAAATGACACACAGTCATGCAGTTGTAACATTGTATTTAGTTTTCTTCCTTTCTATTTTTTTTTTTTTTTTTTTTACCTCATTTTTACCTCAAATTCTTATTTGAAAAGGTGATGAAAGCATGTCAGTCTCAGCACACAATTAACACATCAGCAAAAATCCAGTGTGCACATGGTCAGCACCCAGTATGCCACATGAACTTATAAAGTTATCACTGTTTGTATAACCCATCTCCATATACTGTAGCTCTACACATAAAATAGAAAGTGCTAAACTGATGCCAAGAGTAACATACAAGCATATTTATTCTGATCATATTTATTTAGCAAGGCAAAGGTTTGTCATCTCTAGGCCTGTAATTAATGTATGTTTTTACCACCGTATGATCTTGGTCCGTACTTTGATTATTTTCCACCACTTAATACCTGTACAATAATTTTATCCATGGCTTTGTTCATTTTTTTAAACAGTAAAAAATGTCATTGTAAATATTTGTAATATTTGTAATTTATACAGCTACATTGGAAAAAAATGACTATGAGTTGAAGAGACTAGTGTCCGGCAGGTTGCCATTATCTATGCCCCAGCAGTTGATGGCGTTTTTGGGCCAGATGTAGAAACATGCTTTCTTTCCACAGAATGTACTAGTGATAAAATGTTTGCAGAAATGTAGATTTAACTGTGTGAAAACATTGTTAAAGGATATGAATTCATATGTAAATATATGTTGTAATTTAAGTTCTTTTATAGATCAAAAAACTTTGGAATCTTTCTTAACATAACTTGTACATGATACATTGCTGTATTTGGAAAATATCTGAAATAGTTCTTTTTTTATATTTGTACGCAGTGATTGTCATGCTTAGTTTGTCATGTTGTCTTGTTATTATGATATTGGAAGTGTGATGGAAAAAAAATGCCCTTGCTAAATTTCATCCATTTAGTTTTATATTAATTGTTGTTGATATTCACTCTTGTGTTGGTGTGTACTGTGTTTTAAACATTATGTGTTTAAATACGACCTGGAAAGATAAAATATACCTTGGGCAAAATTCCATTTTTTCATTGACTTTATTTGAGGAACACCAAATCACCAAAATTGTGATTTATGGCTCAAACAAATCATTTTCTGTTTACTATACTTTTAAGCAGGTGGAGAAATTTCCATTACCTTTGCCAGTTTTTTGTATTGGAAAGTTATCATTAAGATACAGCAAAAACATTGTGTGGTATGAAACACCACTACACTTAATAATTCTTACAATGAAAGGACAATTTGATGCTTTGTGTTAGAGGACAGTAAAAACCCACTTTAATACTACTTTTGAATGATAATTTGTGGCAACAGTTTTTCTCAGGGTCTTTTTTTTTTTTTTTTTTTGTACAAATTACTGTACTATTATTTTCATATCTAAACCGTCTAAACATTTCCATTGCTTTACTTTGCCGTTTAAACAGGTAAATGCATTTGTTATTTAAATGTGCAAATCTTTATTTCTTAATTGTCAGTGGATTTGAATACACTTTCATATTAAATTGAATTAAACTATATTTTTCATAAAAACAAAAATCTGCTGTGTGCTTTCATGTGCACATCCTTATCATAAGGTTGAGACTGGAAACACCAGCTGTGTGTCCACTAGCATTGTTTTTGTACAACAATTACAAGGGAGTGCCCGGGGTAAACGCAGCTGCAGGTATTCTCGCGAGATCCAAACTGCCCTACCAGTCGCCAGTGCAAGATGGAGAAGCAAATGTAACACGCATTCGAGGTAAGCAGAAAGACTTATTCCAGACCACTGACATGGGTTTTAGCTAACTGCTGGCGTACATCCCCCCTCTTAGCCAATACCATCGCCGATTCTTGCCCTCACAGTGATCCAAGACGTCAAAACGGGTGTCTTTTGAGGGTAAAGTACGAATCTTCTGCTGTGTAAACCGCCATTTTTAATTTAGCCATAGAGCATTGTGCGGAGCTCTCATTGCTAGCTAGCTAGCCTCGCGCGAAACCCGCAAACGTACATACACACTCATGTTCACTGTGTGGGTATGTGCGTTTCTGTTCAACTACAAGTCAAAGCTGTATCCTCGTTCAATGACGAATGGCGTTCCCCGAGAATAACCGGTGAGAGCTATAATGTGTGTTAGATCGCAGATTTGACTTTTCGTAACATACTAACGTTACCCGTCAGAGCGGAATTGGAGGCTAAGAAACAAACGTTAGCCTAAACTGCTAGTGAACCTAGTTACCTAGCTTTTAACTTTGCTAACGTTAGCGCCGCCGTTGACTTCACCCCAGCTGCTAAGGGCGCTGCTTATTATTATTGACAAACTATGCCAGTTGATTTATATACGTTTGCAACTAACCTAGCTAATATGGGAGAGAGAAACGATTTAGCGAATGTAATAATGTCGCTCAAACTACGACTGTGTATTTTCTGTTGCAAATTATGATCTGAGCCGTTCGTAGCGTAGCTAATATCAACATTAATGCCGCGTTGTTTCTTGTAGATGTAATTATCCACTGAGACGTCATATATATAATGCACTAATAGCGGACTTGGGATACCTTTCGATGAAAGCAACCATAACAATTTCTGTGTAAACGATATGGGTCTGTGGTACCTGTCAACATCTCATTTGGTCCTCTCAGAAACTGACCATTGTAATGACATGACAACAGGAAGAGTGAACTTGTTGCAAAGAATGCTTACTATTGGTTGTTTTGTATTAAACAATTATTTGACAGCAGATACAAATGATAACTTGAAAATGCATACAGCTGAATAGTGGATTGTAAAAGTTTTGTATGTGAAAGAAACGAGTTTGCACCCTAATTTTAAATAATCTCAGTTAATTTTATGTAATCGTGAAAGTACTGAAAGTACTAGACTATTAAGCAAGTTTGATGGCTTGAAATCTAGAATGTGTGTTGTGTCAAAGTACTTGCAGTACTTACTCTTGCAGACTCTTATGGTCAGTCTGAATAATCATCTCCAGTAATGCACATTTAAAGTGAAAGCAGGCCTGAATTGAGCAATCTAGTTGAGAGGCAGAAGGACTTGCTGCGCATGGTTGTGGTTGTGAGTGACAGGTTTCTAGTTCATGCTGCTAATTTAACATTTACATAAATAGAATATGCAAAATGTTTATAGTAATTACAGATAAGATAACGAAGAACTTAAGTAATGTTTAAAAATAGTTCATGGTGACCAAAGCACTGTACAAATTTTTGAATCCGCAAACATAATAATAATATTAACTGTAAAGTAGATCGAACAACTAGATTTCTATACATATTCACACTTGCTCATAAAAAGAGACCATGTTGGCCCCCAAGCTAGAATATAGAGCGGGCTTTTAGGGTGAGATAAATGACAGAATGTGTTTTAATACTGTGAAAAACTTTATCTTTAACACACTGATTGGCATTTTCACAGTATAATATCTAATTATAGTTAGGTTTGCACAAATGTCATAATTGCTTACCTATTTACCTACAATAAGTGACCTACTATAAGAGTAAATCTGTTAAGTATTTTATCTGATAATTGAGTTACTGTATTTTTCTTGTCCTGTTATGTCTGATTTGATTGTTTTCTACATGTTTTCAGATAGTTAAAAGAAACTTCAAAGCAAGCCAAGGATAACAATGGTGGAGCTATTCAACCAAAGCAGTTTCTGGTATGTACTGCTAACCTATTTAGTATATTGACTGAAACAGTTTAGGTGAAACTCAAACACATAATGGATATAGTGATTTGTCTTTCTGTAGCCATCTAGGGCTGTCACAATCATGAATTTTGGTTGACAATTAATTGCCATACAAATAATTGTGATTAACGATTTAACTGTCTTTTTCTAATCAATTTATGCCACTATTATAATATAAGCCTAAACATAGTGTAATAATGGTCATACACCTTATGAAGAACAAGAGCCATTTATTGACATTAAACATTGGACCATATAAATAAAAATTGCATTTCTGTTTACCTTCAGGCTTTGCAACTAAATCCATAATGCTAAAGTCAGTTGATGCTCATCCAAATATGGACGTTCAATATTAGAAATCAAGCGCCTCGAGATAAATGACTATATATGTGGCGCTCCACTCATGTGCAATTAAACTGTAGCAGAAGAAGGGGGTGCAACATGATGATGTCATTAAAAGACCACCATTCAAGCCTCAAACAGTGGAAAACAATGTGGAAATAGTGAGGGAAATATGACATTCCTGTTAGTTTAATCCAGCAGTTTTTATACAGATGAATGGAAACATTTTTAGCAGTTATGCAAAATGATTGTGGTCAGCTAAAATAATTGTGATCAGGCAATTATGTCATAATTGTGACAGACCTATGTCCATCCAGACAGTAGCAAGAATTACTGTGATTTGTATTCATAAGCTGTAATTCACCTCAGTGCTTTGGAGATCAGTGGCAAAGGATTTGTGTTTCTCATAGCACCTGAACATTATTATGAAGTCATGCTTGAGATGCAATTGAGATTTTCATATCTGCCAATATATAAACACAATATCATTATTTGTGAGTTTATTGAACTAAATTTAAAGATCTCAAAACCAGATCCCAGCCAATCTTCAAAATCATATTGACTGAAAATACTATTGACACTGAAAATCCTGTAGCACTTCTCATGTACAGCAGGTTCTTGTCTATGGGTGTGTAAGCTCTTGATATTGTCCTGTGTCAGTAGTGAAGATGGGACTGGTGCATCAATTTTGACATGATTACCACAGCCCTTCAGAGATATCATGACTGAGAGAACAGCTTGCTTGACTTTACTTTTAACACCCTTAAGTGGTGTCATAGTTTTTTGGAGGTTTTGGAGAATCACATATGTCATACTGCAAAGCAACATTATGTTAATTTTATTCCCTATTTTAATTATAGAGATGAGTGTTTTGGTCCACCAAGTGAAATGGTTCCCTTGTGAAAACCAAAAACACCTTGATATTGTCATTGTTTTAGGTAGATTTATCAGAGTAGCTTTCAGGACTAAATGAGTCTTTCTTTGGGTTGGTAATATTGCAACAGTGGTGTATGTGGCTAGCTGAAAGAACTTACTGAAATAGCTGAAGAAGTATCATGTGAAGTCATTGGTGATGATGCCACTAGTTAGCTTCAGCTGACACAAGAACAAGGATGCTACTAGCCTCTTTGCTCAATTATTAACATAATAAAATCTACTCCAGTTTTAGTAAATATGTTCTGAAAGTGCCCACTTAACTTTATATGCCTGTATCAAATACTGCAGCTGTGTTGATGCACTGTCTTTCAATATTGAAATATTTTTTGTGTCACTGTTCATGTC
Organism: Caranx ignobilis; assembly: GCA_021432705.1. Classification (NCBI taxonomy): domain Eukaryota; kingdom Metazoa; phylum Chordata; class Actinopteri; order Carangiformes; family Carangidae; genus Caranx; species Caranx ignobilis. The sequence goes on from MU269985.1 coordinate 65,048,159, forward strand.
AGTTGTTTATTGCTTTTGACGCACATGTATAAAACATGCCCCGACAGTTGTCAGTCGTGTGTCTGGATTTTGATGAAAATAAATTAGAGGATTATGTAGTCATATTCACTATTATTGTTGTGTTTTGCTCGTATACTGCGGATGTTGTTGGTTGGAAACCTGTAGTTGTCTTATTTGTAAAAGGGAGCATACAAAATTACTGATTTTAAAAATGAAAAATTATTATTATTATTTTTTTTCACAGGAGGCCCGTTGTCCTATATTAATATGCACTGCATCGATAAACAGTGGCTCATTCTCAGCCGTAACGTTATTCACTTTTTGCACACTACCCAGAGTCATCATGACTCTGCCAACAGCTAGTGCCTGTGTGCTATGGAAACAAGCGCCGATACTCTGAAAAATAATACAAGCCATGGATTAACAACTTCTTTATCGAGTCGGCGATCCGTAGTCAATTAACCTGAGCGAAAACTGAAAACAAAACTCGCAGTGTCACGTTAGACCCAACCGGCAATGATTCAGCGAGTTATTATGCGTTTCTGCTTGCTACCCAACTAACGATTGCTAGCTTGCTAGCTAGCGCGTGCTACGACTGTCTAGCTGTGGAACCAGGGTAAGACTCCGATACTTAGCAAAGTAACGTTAGCTGGTTCCAGGTATTTGACACACATCAGTCTTTCTGCCTCTGGTCACTGAATGTTGTTTACAGTTTCATTTTTACTTAGAGCGGGGATGGTGCAGGAGTGGGGAGTGCGGGTTCCTTTTGCGGCCTGCGCAGCCCCGATCTAAATTAGTCAAGAGTCAGGTCAGGACAGCATGGTGAATCTGTGGGACCTGGATTGACAGATGTGGTACAAACGGCTAAAACAGATTTATCTTTGGGTTAGCTGTTTTGAGGATGTTTATCAAGGGTCAAACAGAGGATCTGTTTGTGACTAGGCTGACTTTTGTGCGGTCTAATGGTATAAATGCTTTGAAGTATTTCAGGAGAATATCGGTTGTTAACGTTACCGGTTGCTCAGTGTTAGCTGGTCTGGTGCTAACGTTAACTCCGCAGCAAACATTACCGATCGATGCCCTCGGTTCGTTGAGTGTCCCAACCTATCTTAGTTTGGTTGACGTGTTGTTAGCCAATAATTATGCAGTCTTTAACATTTGTGACAATTAACCGCAATCCCACGTTTGTGTAGTGACTTGTTAACATCAGGTAAATAACGTTATAGTGCTAGCAAGGGTGACGTTAGCATATTAGCTAGGTAGCTATAACTTTAAACCTGTCAGCGTCACTTCAGTTGACGAAGAGCAAGAAGCGACATAGGAATGTGGTTTATTTAGATACTTGTTTTTCAAGTACGTGAAATGGTAGGAAAATGTTTTGGGTCACAGAAAAAGGCGTAACCTAATATAATTAACTTTGTGTCGTATGTCGCTAGCTAGACACTAGCCATTGCTTTCCCACTGTCTGCTTTGTGATGATCAGACCTGCTAGAGAACCGACACAGGTTTATTATTTTACAATGACTGTGATCAGTCATATGTTAGCTGTTGGAGATTTTAAATAAAAAAAGCCATTCTCCCTACCCTAGATTGATAATTGAGTTATAGTTGGCAGTAGTTGTCAAATGCAAGTTTGACTGTTGAGAGTCTGTATTTTGATATGTAACCTTACTGTATGTGATGTAATCATTTCCATTTAATCAGTATATGCTGCCATGATGCCTGTTTAATTAGCAGCAACTCCATACTTAATAGAAATATAAATACTACTAGACTGAGTCCTTTAACCACTGTACATACCTTTTTCCAGGTTGAATCATGGTATGTTCGACATTATTGCTTGACTGACTTTTTTGCCATAATTTTTACAGGTAACGTGACTGGAACATGCTGTTAAGTGGGTATTGCCAAATTATTTTGTGTAAGTACTTTTCATATTTAAAGCTGTGTACAAGTCCAGGTGTAATATTGTCCCATCTGGAAATTGTAGATCTAAGTAACTGACTACTGTATCATTATGAAATTAAGTGTCAAGGGTTGTTAATTTGTTAACAGGATCAACAAACAGAGATTATCGACAATGAAGGTCGACAGAAGCAAGTTAAAGAAAACTCCTACGGAAGCTGTGAGTATGCATAATAACTGCTGTTTGATCATTCCTAACCTCACAACCCCATATCTCCATATAGCTGGGATACTAAAGATGAATTCAGTTTGAGCTATCCAGGGTTGTAAAAATATATATATATATTTATATTTATGCGTTTGACACATATGTGTCAAACACATAAATACACAAAGTACACACAAATGTCAAAAGAAGCCTTTCACCTAAACCCCTTTGTCCTCAGGCTACTTTTCCCTTTTCACCATTTCTCCCTCACAAAATGTTACCAATAGTGTCCTAAAATTGTATTATAAAAATTGCACCCCAGACATTACATTTAAGGCTTAGGAGCACAGAATGAAGAATGAAGGCTTCTATTGATTGAACAGAAATATTGCATGATGGCCATGATGGCCATGTCACATTGTTGGTAAAATATACCATACTGTGCTAGTAGGAAAGAGGCATAAGTAGTCCATGTGCTCTGCTTGACTCACCCTTTTGTACTCCTTCTGAACCAACAGCCTGCCGACTGCAGGATACTTATAGAGAAGCTCAAGGCATGTAGTGATGAGCAGCTGCTGGTTGAACTGCAGCACATCAAGACCTGGAATATTGGCAAGGTAAGTCTTTAAGAAACAATTTAATTTCTGAGGCAAGGTGATGGGGAAGAGCTTCTTCCCCAGTCATAACAGAGTGTTAGAACAAAATGTCTAATTTTCAAAATGATATTTACCCGCTTTTGGCCACAACAGTGTCCAAAAAGAAGTGACATAAGTGAAGGTTATAGAATAACCTGAAAATTGTAAATTAACTGTGAGGAATCTATACTACTTAATCAGTTCATATTTGTTTGGTTTCTTCTTTTGTGTTGACTCATTAAGGTTTTGTTCAGTCCCTTTGTGCTCAGTACAGTCAGATTCATTAGTTGTTCTCAAAAACACTATTTTCTGTTGTTCAGGAATGAAGTTGTGAATTAATTGTGACCGATGCCTACTACATGTCATTCTTCAGCCACTGCACTGCAAATCATATTTAAGATTGAAACACTGTCAAAACAAACAACAAAAAAAATCTGCATAAATGCAGACAAATAATAAGAATTATGCTTTGTGATTAAATGAAAATGAGAGATCACAGTTTAAGTTTTAGTCAAGGTTTGGGTGTTGAAATTGTATATGCAAGCTGGAAGACAGAAGACAGTTGTATATGGGTTCATGCTTGGACTGATTTCCCACCAGGATGTCTTTATTGTTGAACATGTTTTTACCATTCCACTATGTTCATGTACATTTTGCTTATAATGACTGCTCCATCAAAAGACCTAGAAAAAAGGAAATAATAAAAAATACAATTGGCTCCAGGGGAGGCATATATCTGTACCATCTTGAATATAAATTGAATGGTGGTGGTTAAACATTTCCTGAATCTTGGTTTTTAATTTTATTTGTACACTGTTGGAACATTTGTCCTGGTTTAAAAATGGACTGAAAGTACTGTATTGTCTGAGCTAAACAAACTAAAGCCAATTAAGAATCAAATTTGTTCGATCTGTCAGACTAAGGTTCATGGAGCTATATAATCTGTTGAATGGTATGTCTATTTGGACCCGCTATCATACGTTCCTACAACCGTTTCCTAGTCTGAAAGCAGTTACCCTATGTTTTGGGGTAAAATTAAATGGTCTGGGATATTTAGTGATTGTGTGATTGATCACTGATCATTATTTATATCTGTCTTCAACAGTGTGAGCTGTACCATTGGGTGGATCTGTTGGACCGCTTTGATGGCATCCTGTGTGATGCAGGCCAGACAGTGGAGAATATGTCATGGCTGCTGGTGTGTGACCGCCCTGACAATGGACAGCTCAAAGCCCTGCTTTTGGCAGTGCTCAACTTCACAGCCCTGCTCATTGAGTATAGCTTCTCTAGGCACCTCTACAGCTCCATAGAGGTAAGCTTGCACAAAGCAAATTTATGGCCACTACTCAGTTTTTCTGCATTATACATATGTCACAGAGGAAAACAGAAAATAGCGAACTGTCATTAACCTCTTACCTACCCTTTTCATTTTCCTTACAGCACTTAACCACCTTGTTAGCATCATGTGACATGCAGGTGGTCCTGTCTGTGCTGAACCTGCTCTATGTGTTCAGTAAGCGCTCCAACTACATCACAAGACTGGGATCTGACAAAAGAACACCTCTACTGGCCCGTCTGCAACACCTGGCCGAGGTCGAGTGAATACCATTGTTTTTTCTCTTGCCATAATTTCAGCTGTCCCTCAAGAGAAAGAGCTGCATTGTTTAGTCTCTGTGTCCTCTTTTGTAGAGCTGGGGAGGAAAGGAGAATGGCTTTGGTCTGGCTGAATGCTGCCGGGATCTGCCCATGACGGTGAGAATTTCTGAGTGATATTCAGTAATTGTTTGTCAACTACCTATGGCCACAGCACAACTAAATAAGGACTTTTGAAGGATGTTAAATGCTAACATGGACCATCTTTCCTTACTATGGTGTTCCCCATTTGTGTGTGCGCAGAAGTACCCTCCCAGTGCCACCACACTGCACTTCGAGTTTTACGCTGAACCAGGCCCAGAGGTCAAAGTAGAGAGGAAGGTAAGGCCAAAGGCATATAATTATGATTGTGTAATAAAAATTGAATCTGTCTGGATTATTGTATTGATTGCTCAACCTCTTCCCAATCTCTTCTGAACTATTTATTTCCCCAGCAGACAAGTAGTAACACACTACACTATATTCACATCGAGCAACTTGACAAGGTACAGTTGGATTTTTATTAAGTCACTAACTATGTAATGATAATACAGAGGTTTGTTCACCTTACACATGGTTTCCTCTGACTTTCAGATTTCAGAGAGCCCATCTGAGATCATGGAGTCGCTGACAGCAATGTACAACATCCCTAAAGACAAACAGACCCTGCTGTTCACACATATTCGACTTGCTCATGGTTTCTCAAATCACAAGAAGAGGTTGCAGGCTGTTCAGGCCCGACTGCATGCTATCTCTATACTGGGTGAGCAGAAGCATCCTTCTTAGGCATCAAAGTGGTTTTGCTCCAAGTTGTACCTGCTGACCTTTTCTGTTTGTTTGCAGTGTATTCAAATGCACTCCAAGAGTCAGCAAACAGTATTCTGTATAACGGCTTGATAGAAGAGCTGGTGGATGTCTTACAGATTACAGACAAACAACTTGTGGTAAGAGAGTAATTGCCTTTTCTGCTTAAATGCTGTTTTTGCAAATGAGAGTGCTGTATTGACACTAGATATATCTTGCAGTTTTGGTCTTAGTTAGACCAAAAGTACTTCCAAGTCCTGTTTGATTTTTTGTTTTCTTAAATGATGTATTTGATGTTTTTTTTATGCTCTACAGGATATCAAGGCAGCATCTTTGCGCACTTTAACTTCGATTGTCCATTTGGAGAGGACACCCAAACTTTCCAACATAATCGACTGCACTGGCACCGCCTCCTACCATGGCTTCTTGCCTGTGTTGGTGCGCAATTGTATACAAGCAATGATTGGTGAGAAAGTGGACAGAAATTTTTGTGCAACAGTTTAGAATATAACAGCATAAATGGAAGCTTATTCATTCACCTCTCATTTCGTAGATCCTCTGATGGAACCCTACCCACACCAGTTTGCCACTGCACTCTTCTCATTCCTCTACCATTTGGCTAGCTATGATGCTGGAGGGGAAGCCCTTGTCTCCTGTGGCATGATGGAAGCCCTCTTGAAGGTACATCCTGTTCCTAACAAAATATAATTACCGGTGGTGGTTTTATCTTCATAAAGCTGAAGTCTGCCTCTTTGTCATCTTTTACACCGTAGGTGATCAAGTTCCTGGGTGATGAACAGGACCAGATTACCTTTGTTACACGAGCTGTACGGGTCGTTGACCTCATCACCAACCTTGACATGGCTGCCTTTCAGTCCCACAGCGGCCTTTCTATTTTCATCTGCAGGCTAGAGGTTGGTCATGTATTTAATGAATGAATTTAACATGTCTCTGCTCCTAACACTGCAGCATTCAGCCACAAAATCACTGAAATGGCTACTAACCTTTGGACTCACCATTCTACTCCACATCACCCCCTCACTCACTTTGTATACATAGCATGAGGTGGACCTATCGAGGAAAGAGTGCCCTTTTGTCATCAAGCCAAAGATTCAGAGGCCTAGTGCAGCTGTGGAGTCTGAGGACATGGACACAGACATGGAGAGTAAGTTGTTGTTCTAAAGACCTTCAGAGGGTTTGACCCTCAGAAATGAACAAAAGTTGAGCATATTCAATGCCAAGTTATTAAGAGTATCCCTGCTATTATTTTAATTTGCCCAAATTATGTATTCACACAGTGTCAGAAGTTGCCATGGAAAGCAGCCCTGGACCGTCAACATCTTCTGGCTCCAGACCGGAGGGAGATCACCGGGCACAGAGCAGTGCTGCTAACACGCCTCGCGCAGGTACACACAGCGCACACACAGAAATGCAAACACGCATTTGTTACTATTGTCATTGTCCATCACAATGGCAATCTTTGTCTGTCTAGGTATGCAGTGTATCCCCCAGAGGGCAGCTCTATTGAAGTCGATGCTAAATTTCTTGAAGAAAGCCATCCAGGACCCTGCCTTTTCTGATGGTATCCGCCATGGTAAGTCATGGGCATTCTCTAATTTGGTCTATATATAAACTTAAGGTTATCATGTTAATATATGCTCTTGCCTCAAGATCCACCCTTTCTGTTATGAAAATGTTGACTTTGTGTCAATCTGCACCCTTTGTTTCTCAAGTAATGGATGGGTCCTTGCCTACCTCACTCAAGCACATTATCAGTAATGCAGAATACTACGGCCCTTCGCTCTTCCTCCTTGGTGAGTTCTCAGCAGCACCTCTGAATTCTTCAGGTGTTCTTCTGACAGAGCTAGATGCTGTCACTCAGCAGTTTGATGGTTTTCTCTTAACCTGTGCATCGACTGGAAAAGTTAATGAATGTGATATTATTTTACTAACTGCTTTGGTTGTATGTAAAATGTGTTGTTGTTTTGGATTATGATTTTTCTTTTCCCCCTTGCTCTTGTCTCTGTCTTTTGGATCTATAGCGACAGAGGTTGTGACGGTGTTTGTGTTCCAGGAGCCATCCTTGCTCTCCTCCCTACAGGATAATGGTCTCACAGATGTCATGCTGCATGCCCTTCTCATCAAAGATGTGAGTTTCCAGTACCGCAGTTGTGTGCTATTTTTTTTTGTCTCCCCTTCTTTATTACTAGTCTGACAGTTGGAGATCAATATTATGTTTCATTTTCTCCCATTCTCTCAACTGTTAAAAAAAAAAAAATAGATCTTACTGCAGAAAGAAAGTGCAAGTGTAATAGCCTGGTAAAATGACCTGATATTTGTGTGATGGACTGGGTGACCCAAGTCAAATTTTGGCATGAAGTGTGAACAACATGACACAATAGCACGATATGTGAATTTTTCGTGCAAGGGGTTACAATGCAAGCTATTACTGTTGTCCTTTTTATGAAGGAAAAGATATTGATTAGTTCATCTCTGTCACTTTCATGCCCTTTCTTTTATTTACATGTTCATCATTTGCTCTCTTTCCCAGGTTCCTGCTACTCGTGAGGTGTTGGGTTCTCTCCCCAACGTGTTCAGTGCTCTGTGCCTGAATGCAAGAGGCCTGCACTCCTTTGTTCAGTGCCAGCCGTTTGAGCGCCTCTTCAAAGTGCTTTTGTCCCCTGACTACCTGCCTGCCATGCGACGGCGACGCAGCTCTGACCCTTTGGGTGAGTTGGATCGTATGTGCTGTGTTGTTCAGATTTTTCTGTGTGGGAAGGGAACTGCTTTTTGACGGACATGTTTTGTGTTTGGCTTTAGGTGACACTGCATCCAACTTGGGCAGTGCTGTCGATGAGCTCATGAGACATCAACCAACTTTGAAGACTGATGCTACTACTGCCATTATTAAGGTAGTTTACATTCTTTTTTACATTCTCTTTGAAATGTTGTCGTATGATATGCAAGATAATTGAAGCTAAATTGGTGTTACAGTTACTGGAAGAGATCTGCAACCTGGGTCGAGCACCTGAATATATCTGCCAGAAACCATCTATCCAGAAAGCAGATGGCACTGTGGCAGTGCCACCGGCACGCTCCAGCCATGCTGCTGAAGAGGCCTCAAGTGAGGATGAAGAGGAAGAAGAGGCCCTCCATACATTCAGCCAGCAGCAGGGGGAACCAGAGAGCAACAGACAGTCAGTGCCACTTGAACTGTATGACGCTGAGTTCATAACACAATAGAATAGAGCAACAGACTGATTTCTTTTTTTCAAGTCAAATGACTAAATTTCATATATTTAGTCAATGGTCATTATATTGATGATATGTGGACTCTTCCAGGGTGGTCGGCACTGAGGAGCGGATACCTATCCCTCTAATGGATTATATTCTGAATGTGGTGAGTATTGATATTTTGACAGTTTTGTTAGTGTTTGGGCATGTTGTGAAATATTCCACTCTGTTGAGCTGTGCTCTCCATCTATCATTCCCGTCACTCATTTGTGATGCCCATTTTGCAGATGAAGTTTGTGGAGTCTATACTAAGCAACAACACCACAGATGACCATTGTCAGGAGTTTGTCAACCAGAAGGGACTGCTACCACTGGTTTCTATCCTGGGCTTGCCCAACTTGCCTATAGACTTCCCCACCTCTGCTGCTTGCCAAGCTGTGGCTGGCGTCTGCAAGTCCATACTGGTGAGCACAAAGGAAAGCTCATGGTTGTGATTTTGTGAATTTCTGATATGAACTTATTTTTTATTTTCATTTGCCTTCCCTGGGCAGCTTGATAGCAACAATCATAATCTGCTGGATTTTTCCCCCCTAAAACTTCTCCACCTTAGACTCTCTCACATGAGCCTAAGGTACTACAGGAAGGCCTGTGCCAACTGGACAGCATCCTGACATCTCTGGAACCACTTCACAGACCAATTGAGGTGCCTGGTGGATCTGTGCTTCTCAGAGAACTGGCAAATGCGGGTCATGTTACTGATGCCACATTGTCAGCCCGTGCCACACCACTTCTTCATGCACTTACTGCAGCACATGCCTACATCCTCATGTTTGTCCATACATGCAGAGTGGGACAGGTAAATGTGGATGTGTTTTTATTGTAAAACATAATTGACACCCCTCACTTTACTGTGTTAAATAAAATTAAATTACTTGATTTGCATACAGTTGATCTCACATTGTTCTTCTTAAAGTTGGTTACATCAGCAGTTGTGTAAAAGGAGTGAATACTTGTGTGTCCAGTTATATTGTATTATTTATTTGTACTTAATTCATACAATTTTTCAGAGAATGTCGTCAGTATCAGTGTTATGAATGATGTAAATCATTTTATGGTCGCTACTCCATACAGTTACCTTGTATAAGTAGTTTTAACACATGGATTTAATCTATTCTCTCATCCCTCATTTTTGATGTATGGGCAGTGGTAGAAAAATTGTGCATGAGATATCGAATTAGGGAAGTATAAAGAATAGTGTTTGTCTTATGAGCTCCATAGGAGTCGTAAAATTTGTGATAATTTTATAATGGTTTAGCATCTCTGAATGTTTCTGTTTTCTTTCTGAACAGAGTGAGATCAGGGCTATCTCAGTCAACCAGTGGGGTTCTCAGCTTGGTCTGAGTGTTCTCAACAAGCTCAGTCAACTCTACTGCTCTCTGGTATGGGAGAGCACCGTGCTGCTGTCCCTTTGCACACCTAATAGGTGAGTCTTATTTATTTACCCCATAACTGTACATGTATGGTTAGCTTCAGCCCTCTTAACACATCATCCATTCTCAACAGCCTGCCACCAGGATGTGAGTTTGGCCAGGCTGACATGCAGAAACTGGTGCCCAAAGAAGAGAAGCCATCTGGCGGCACTGCAGCAACCACAGCCTCTGGCTCCAGGAGAACTGGTAATATAACCATTTAACTTGAAAACAGTCGAATCCCACCATGTCCCTGCAACACCCCCTAACAACTTAACTTCCTCTTCCTTTATCTAGCTGAGTCTGAGACGGCATCTGTGGATTCATCTGCTGGTGGGCTATTGGAAGGCATGGGTCTAGATGGGGACACCTTGGCTCCCATGGAGACAGATGAACCCACTGCAACAGACCCTAAAGCGAAGTCTAAACTTACCCCAGCTATGGCCACCCGTATCAAGCAGATAAAACCATTACTCTCTGGTGAGATAATTTCTATGACACATTATCCATCAATTGTAGTCACTGTCATAAATTACCATAACGCCACAAGTTTGTTGTCTCACAGATCTTGTCTATTTCCTAGCTTCATCTCGATTAGGTAGGGCTCTGGCTGAGCTGTTTGGTTTGCTGGTGAAGTTGTGTGTCGGCTCTCCAGTCCGTCAACGCCGCTCCCATCATGCCACAAGCACAGGCACCACCCCCACACCTGCAGCCCGGGCCACTGCCTCTGCTCTTACGAAGCTCCTCACCAAGGGTCTGAGTTGGCAACCTCCGCCCTACACACCCACTCCTCGCTTTAGGTAAGAGCAGACTACCCTTACTGTCCTTTGCCATTGATATTATGTGCACTGTACACAGAGGTAATATTAAGTATACTTTTGTCTGGCAGGCTGACTTTCTTCATCTGCTCAGTGGGCTTCACATCCCCCATGCTGTTTGATGAGAGAAAGTACCCCTACCACCTCATGCTGCAAAAATTCTTCTGTTCTGGGGGTCATGATGCCTTATTTGAGTAAGTCCCACCACATGATGTTGTATCATGAGCAAGAACTGTACTGAATCTTCAGGTGTTAATTGTTAATATCCATTATAATCTCTATGTTTGACAGTGGGCTAACAGTTGTGTTGTTTTTGTACAGGACATTTAACTGGGCCCTTTCAATGGGTGGGAAAGTGCCTGTTTCTGAGGGCCTGGAGCATGCTGATCTACCAGATGGGACAGGGGAGTTTCTGGATGCCTGGTTAATGCTAGTGGAGAAGATGGTGAACCCAAGCACTGTGCTGGACTCACCCCACTCGCTGCCAGCAAAAATGCCTGGGGTCACACCATCCATGCCCCAGTTCAGCGCCCTTCGGTTCCTCATAGTCACACAAAAGGTCAGCATCCACCTCATTCATCAAATCAGACTATGTTAACCTGCAGGTTTATGTTTTAAACATCAAAGGTCAGTCATAGATAATGCATAGCCATCAAGTAATGAATCTCATGAGATGGTGATGGTAGTTACGGACAGCAGCAAGAAAGATGGACTCTGTTCGAGTCATGTATATGAAAATTGATCATTCTAGTACATGTCCCAGGTCTGTCAAGAGATGAAAGTGTATGTTGGTGATATTATTGTAATATGGTCTCTTCTTCATCAAGGCTGCATTCAACTGCATCCGCAGTCTGTGGAACAGAAAGCCGCTAAAGGTGTATGGGGGCAGGATGGCTGAATCCATGCTGGCCATCCTCTGCCACATCCTAAGAGGGGAGCCTGTCATCCAGGAGCGCCTGGCCAAAGAGAGGGAAGGGATGGTACGGCCTGATGATGAGGCAGCTTCCACTGGTTCTTTGGGACCCAGCGGAGCCCCTGGAGCATCTGCAACAGGCGGAGAGGCACCAGCACCAACTGGAACAACTTCTGGAGGACCAGCAGGAGGATCAGCTGATGATTCAACCAATTCTACCCCACGCCGTGAACCCCAGGTTAATCAGGCTCAGCTTACACAGGTATGCTGGAAATCTGTCTGACATTGCTGTCATCACTAGAATATAGTTTGAATAACAGTTCTTCCATCTTACCATCTATACTTTGTTCCTGCTGCCTTTTTGATTTGTTCCGCATGTTGTTCCACATTGAAGATGGTTTAACAGCATAGTTTACTGCATAATTACACATGTAGGGGCTAATATAAACAAGAAACTAAAGGAAAAGTTCTAGATTTACCAGTCATCCCCCAGTATATCCTGCATGAACTGAATCCTGGGCCAACGTTTATGTCGTAACAGGAAGGATGCAGAGGGAGAGGAGGGCATGCACAGGTCCGCCAGCAGCAGCTTCAGCAGGTATCAGAGCCATCAGGGAGAGGTGGAGAAATTGAGTGGTGGTGAGAGGGGAAGGAGTGAAGGACAAAAGTTGGAGAGGGAGAACTGATTGAACAAGTAAAGGGAGTGTGGCCTTTGGACCACATTATTGTTCTAATCAGATATTTTGAGTCTGAATATTAGGGTAGAGATGTGAGGGAAAATGGTTTGATTAGAGAGGTTGTGTGTAGAGGCCTCTCAGTCATTATTTTTTCAAAAAAGATGGAAGTCAGGGAGTAACTGGAAGATTGTATTCTTGTCTTAGATTTTGCTTCATTTCTCAATCCTAATTATGTCCGATTTGAATTTGCCTTTCGATCATGCTATCATTAATATTTACTTAAGTAAAATATCACTTCCGGTTTTGTGTTTGTTTTAGTTGATGGATATGGGTTTCTCAAGAGAGCATGCCATGGAGGCTCTACTGAACACCAGCACCATGGAGCAGGCCACGGAATACTTACTTACACACCCTCCTCCACTTCTAGGGGGAGCAGTAAGAGTAAGGCTTCATAGACACTAACACGAAACACCATGTCCATTCTGTTTAATATTCATAAACCAAACTCAGACAACTAACTGATTGTTTCCCTTTCTCCACGTAGGACCTGACTATGTCTGAAGAGGACCAGATGATGAGGGCTATTGCTATGTCACTTGGGCAAGAGGTTAGCATGGAGCAACGGTCTGACTCTCCTGAGGTGCGTCATTCTCACTGCTCCGATTACACTAAAAATCATTTTTGCTCCAATCTATCTTCAATGAAAAAACTTCTCCTGAACAGCTGTTGAATATGTTAATGTTTGGTTCAGGAAGCTGCACGTCGGCGTGAGGAGGAGGACAGGAGAGCCAGGGAGCGGGCAGAAGAAGAGGAGGCTCGCTGTTTGGAACGCTTCATGGAAGCTGAACCACTGGACCCCCAGGAGCTGCATGCTTTCACTGACTCCATGCTGCCTGGCTGCTTTCATCTTCTGGATGAACTGCCTGACACCGTGTACAGACTCTGTGACCTGCTGATGACTGCCATCAAGAGGAGTGGCCCAGAATATAGAGATCTTATCCTTGGCCAGGTTGTCCATCAGGTAAGCAGATAAGTCCATGTTTTAATTGTGCAGTTTATTCCTGTTTTAAGTTTCAAAGCAAGACCTTGGAAATGCAGCTCTGAAAGACAAGAACATTTTATTTGTTACTCATCACACGGGATCAAAAAGTCTTTTGAACCATCTTTAAACTGTGTTCTTGTCAATCTTGGCAATTGAGAGACAACATATTTGAACCACCCTGATGTTGTTCATGTTGTGTGTAGGTGTCTGAGGCAGCAGATGTGTTGATAAAGGCGGCTGAGCCCTTGACAACCAGCGACACAAAGACGGTGTCTGAGTGGACTAGACAGATGGCAACACTGCCCCAGGCCTCTAAGCTAGCAACACGGATTCTGCTGCTCACGTTGCTCTTTGAGGTAACAGAAGCACACAACATTTGAAAGTTTGAGGCATAAAATGTTTACTCATTGATCATAGAAATATTTGCTCATTTTTCTATCTACAAATTCCAAACAATCATTTCTTGTTTTTCTGCTCTGACAGGAGCTAAAGTTGTTAGGCGCCAGAGTGATTGAGAACAGTGGGATTCTTGATTTGCTGATTAAGCTGCTTGAGGTCGTGCAGCCCTGTCTGCAAGCTGCTAAAGAACAGAAAGACATCCAGACACCAAAGTGAGTTTTTCACACACCTACATACCTCACTTAACTAATTTTAACAGCAGCTTTCACTCATGAGATGCCCCAAGTATGTTATATTTATTAAATGAAATGTCTTCCTTTTTTTGCAGATGGATCACACCAGTACTATTGATCATTGACTTCTATGAGAAGATGGCAGTCTCCTCAAAGCGCAGAGAACAAATGAACAAGGTGCAGGTCAACCTCATGAAACAAAGGCAGTAATACTGATTAAAAATATTATAATGAAATGATTTAGACCTAGTTAGAAGTACAGGTATAGAGAGCCATGCAGGAAAAAATTAAATACTATCCATATGTTGGTACGTATCAATACACAGAGTAGATTATTGCAATAAACAATAAATTAAGTTATGGATGTAGTTTGTGAATCTCTTTCAATGGTTATTGAATTCTCTGGTTGTACTGTTCAGTATCTCCAGCCCAATGGGAATAACTGGCGATGGTTTGATGACCGCTCCGGCCGTTGGTGCAGTTACAGTGCATCAAACAACAGTACCATTGATGCCGCATGGAGGGCTGGGGAGAGCAGTGTCCGCTTCACAGCTGGACGCCGAAGATACACTGTGCAGTTTAACACAATGGTGCAGGTATGCACAAATATTCAAAATCAGTCTCTACTGTTAGAGGATACATAAGGAAATCTATGGACCTTTTTTCATGGTTGATTGTGCTTAGTAGAATTCAATGGGTTCCATTTAATTAAATGCACATTGTTGGGCAGGTAAACGAGGAGACTGCTAACAGGAGGCCAGTGATGTTGACTGTCCAGAGAGTACCTCGCGTGCCCAAGCCCAAGACTGGCAGCATGACTGACTCTGAAAGAGAGGAGGCAGACAGGAGCAAAGCAGAGGAAACTCAGACTGACCTGGACACAGGGGCAGCAGTGGAGATGAGTGCTCCTAAGGATGATTCCAACCAGCAGAAGGAGACCACCTCTACCCTGGAGTCTGATTACTCTCAGGGCTCTGATATTGTTGTACAAGGCCTGACTGAGGACATGACCACCGTTCTTATTCGGGCCTGTGTCAGTATGATCAGTGTTCCAGTGGACCCAGACACCCTCCACGCCACACTGCGTCTCTGTTTGCGCCTGACACGCAATCATCACTACGCTATGATGTTTGCTGAGTTGAAGAGCACACGGATGATTTTAGGGCTGACACAGAGCTCTGGTTTCAATGGTTTCACCCCACTTGTCACTCTGCTCTTCAGACACATCATAGAAGATCCAGCCACACTCCGGCACACTATGGAAAAGGTTGGTCTATTCTCAATTATCCGACAGTATCTTTCTTTTTTGCTGAATGCCTTTCTTCTTAATAATACATCTGTGGTGTGTTGATCACAAAAACAAAATACTAAACAATGTATTGCCTTAGGTGGTGAGGTCAGCTGTGACCAGTGGAGCAGGCAGTACCACCTCAGGAGTGGTGTCTGGCAGCCTTGGGTCCAGAGAAATCAATTACATTCTTCGTGTCCTTGGCCCGGCTGCCTGCCGCAACCCTGAATGCTTTGCTGAAACCGCCAGCAATTGTGTCCGCATTGCTCTGCCGGCACCACGTGGAGCTGGCACCGGTGAGTGTTCAAGGACCAGGCTTTAGTTTTAGTCGGTGTTGTAACCTCATTAAGTTTACAGTTACTAGTACTGAGTTGATTTTCTTTAGCCATGTGGTTGTATGCTTATTTTTTAACACCAGGCTTATTTGAATATTTTTTTCTTCAGCCTCTGATGATGAGTTTGAGAACCTTCGAATCAAGGGGCCTAATGCAGTGCAGCTGGTGAAGACAACTCCACTGAAACTCTCCCCCTTACCCGCCATCCCTGACACCATCAAGGAGGTCATTTATGACATGCTCAATGCTTTGGCTGCCTACCATGCGCCTGAAGAACGTAAGACATGTCATCAATACGTATTTGAAGGCTGTATGTAATTTTATTCAATTATCAATTTGAAACAATTGAATTGATGTGTATGTTTTTGTGTGGCACAGCTGAGCGTCCAGAAGAACGTGCAGCAGCTGTACCGGGTGGTCAAGACCTGTGCCAGATATTGCAGGATGTTGGTGATGACGTTTATCAGCAGTACCGACTCACCCGGCAAGGCAGTGACTTTGACTCCCAGTCTGCATTCCATATCAATGTGAGTCTCAATCACAAGTACACTTGTTTTGCATTTGTATTGAAATGTGAAATGTGCCATCTCTTTATTTAATAACCGAAACCACATGTCTTTCTCCCAGACTCAAGTGTTTGCTGCTGATGGAGGCGTGGCAGAGTCTTCTCAGTCTGGTACACCACAAGGAGAAGGTGAGAAGGTGTTTTTTAACAATACAAATGCAACTGCACATATGAGATACTCTCAGGCTTGCTTTGTTAACATGGGTTTAGTTTAATTTGTTCTCACCAATAAATGGATTTAATGATCAAACGAAAATGCTTATTTCAAAATGTGCTGTAGAACATTTTCTTGTGTGCCAGAAAAGGTGTAAAATTAGGCTTTCAAGGTTTGTCCTCATTTTATTTATTAAAGACAGTTCTCCATATTAGTGTGTGAACTGTACATGATCTATCCTGTTATTCTGTTTTGTATTAGCCTCCACACCGGAAGAGATGCGGGAGGAGAAGAAAGAACAGGAGGGAGAGAAAGGTACCAGCTCAGATGAGGGTAAAGCAGCCAACGTGAAGGCAAGCAAGCCTCTGATGCCTACTTCCACCATCCTGAGACTGCTGGCTGAACTTGTGCGGTCATATGTCGGCATCGCCACGTTAATCGCCTCCTACTGCTACACTGCTGGACAGTCTGAGCTTATTAAGGAGGTGGGTAATTAAACAAAAAATTGTCAAGTCTTGACACCTCTGTATTTCTCTGCTATCCCATTTTAACTTTCATGTATCCTTACAGGATTGCAGTGTTCTGGCCTTTGTGCTTGACCACTTGCTGCCCCACACCCAGAACTCAGAAGACAAGGACACCCCAGCATTGGCACGTCTCTTTCTAGCCAGCCTCGCAGCTGCTGGTACAGGCACTGATGCCCAGGTTGCCCTAGTCAATGAGGTGAAGGCAGCCCTTAGTCGAGCCTAGCAATGGCAGAAGGAGCTGAAAAACATGCCAGGTAAAATGCATTAAACATACGTCCACAAACCTGTTCTTAATAATAAAACCCTTTCATTGATTAATAATGAATTATATGGATCTCTACAAACCCATGCACCTCCTCTCACTCCTTGACCTGGCACAATTATTTCACAGGCTTCAGGCTGTGATGTGCATCATCAGCACCATCATGGAGTCGTGTCCTTCCACATCAAGCTTCTACAGCACCGCAGCAGCCAAGACACAACATAATGGCATGAACAATATCATAAGGCTCTTCCTTAAGAAAGGACTGGTGAACGACTTGGCCCGTGTGCCCCACAGCTTGGATTTGTCCAGGTAAGCACCATGCAAATTAAAAATCGGAAATACTTTTGTGCTTCAGATAGTATTAGTATTTGTAGTTTCTCACTAAAATGTACTGAGCATGTCCTTGAGGTCTGACATGTGGCAAGTGAACTTTATAAAATATATTTATTAGTAGATTAAATTTGTGTCAAAAAATCAGTCTAAAATAACTGACTTTTCTTTTACTTTATTTGATTTAGTCCCAACATGGCCAACACAGTGAACGCTGCCTTGAAGCCTTTGGAGACTCTGTCCCGAATTGTTAACCAACCCAGCAGTCTGTTTGGAGGTAAAGGAGGCTCCAGCAAGAACAAGGCTGAACATGATACTGTTGGCACTGCCAGGGACAGCAACAGCAATACTCAGGATCAAGGTATTGACATGATTCCAATAAGATATTTCAAAACTCTAGATCCAGTCATTTCAATGAGTTTCGTGCTGATATGTAACATTTGTTCCAGGAGAGCCTGGAGAAGCAGAGCCAGTGGAGGGCAACCACAGGGTGCAGGGAACAGACAGCGACCTGATGGATGGAGAGACGGAGGGAGACACTGTGGTCATTGCTGGTCAGCCAGAGGTGCTCAGCACACAGGCTATGCAGGTGATTGACTTTATATTACATGAAATACTTCTGAGTACTACTGAGTAATACTGAGTTGTGTTTTACCACACTGGCTGTAATCCTAATGAGTACCTCATTGTAACCTCCATGAGTACTAGTTATTATATCTGTAGCTATGACCAAAGATACTCAGGCCCAAGGTGATGTGCCTATTCCTCCCCTTCTCTGCATTTACATATCAATTTATGTGCTTACAGGTGGAGAATGAATTGGTGGATCTGATTGATGAGCTGTTGGAGAGAGATGCTGGCACTGTAAACAGCACAATAATAGGTAAGCCGGCAAATTAATCTGTGAGGAGTCGATGAAGGTGGATAGTTAACGGGCAAGGAAAAGGTTAGAATAGCTGTCTGCACACCCTATAACCCTCAGTGGGACAAGTGCTTAGTACAAAAAAATAACGAAATGACAAAAGAACACCTGCACTCAAAGCTTCTTATAGTTTTATGAATTTTATGACATGAGATTGAGAGCGCAGGTTGTCCTTGTGTTACAAACAGGTAAAGAACAAGTGTATCACTTGCTATCTGTTCTGTCATCCAGTGGGACGCAGTGGTGAAGATGAATCACAAGAGGATGTGTTGATGGATGAGGCCCCTTCTAATATCAGCCAGGCTTCCACTCTTCAGGCCAACCGGGAAGGTAAGACCTTGGCTCATCAGAATGTTACTTGGTTATAATGATAAATAACTTGACAGTTTTTTCTGTCCATCTCATCCTCATGGCAGAGGCTTCAGTTTAAGGTCTACTTGTAACGCATGGTGTGTTTCTCTCTTCCTTCAGACTCCATGAACATACTGGAACCAGAAGATGAGGAACACACACAGG
The DNA here is from genome assembly GCA_021432705.1 of Caranx ignobilis. Taxonomy (NCBI): domain Eukaryota; kingdom Metazoa; phylum Chordata; class Actinopteri; order Carangiformes; family Carangidae; genus Caranx; species Caranx ignobilis. Next base: position 65,067,030 of record MU269985.1, read on the forward strand.
AGGAAGATTCTAGTGGCAGTAATGATGATGAAGACAGCCAGGATGAAGAGGAGGAAGAGGAGGAGGAGGAAGAAGAGGATCAGGTATGAATTAATGCAATGAAATGTAGTAATGAAGTTTTAATTGGTGCTTATCATTAAGACACATGGCTGCCACTTTCCTTGAAGGATGATGAAGAAGGAGATGATGATGATGATGACGAAGGTTCAGAAATGGAGTTGGATGAGGATTTCCCTGACATCAATGCAGCACCGCACATCCGCTTCGAAAGGTTTGACAGGGATGACGACCTCATCATAGAGTTTGACAACATGTTCTCAAACAACGGTAAGCAGAATCAGGTAGTACTAACAATCATTAAGTTTATAGTTTGTAATTGGTATGAATTTTCTAATTTTGATAGATTGTTGGTAACCAAAATCTCTATTTGACTAATTAAATATGGTTTTGAATGGAATCCATTGTAATGTTAAACACTGGGCTTCAGTCTCCTTTTCTTACTGACCTTTGTTCCTAGATCCAAAAAAAAGGCTTGCTATAGTAGGAATAGAATGGTGAAAATAAATTTGAAAGTAATGGCTCAGTGACAGCATGCACAATACCAGGGCTCTGAAATTATCTCACTTTAATGGAATGTACATGTTTTTGATCACACACACACACACACACACACACAGAAGATGGTGCAGATAATAATTTTCATAAGTGTTATTTTTCATGAACGATACTTGGGGTTTTGCCAGATTCTCCCCTAATGTCTGCCTACTGTTTTCTGTTATTTTTCCATCAGCTGACATCCCTCCTTCCCCAGGCAACATCCCCAGCTCCCACCCACTGATGGTGCGCCATGCTGACCATGGCTCCCTCACCTTAGGTGTAGCAGGCACCAGTAGCCGCCTAGCACAGGGCATGGGTCGCAGTCAGCGGACTCTGCGCCAGCTCACTGCCAACAGTGGACACACCATCCATGTCCACTATCCTGGCAATCGTCAGCCAAACCCACCTCTCATCTTGCAAAGGTGAAAACATATTTTTTGGTGCTTTGGCACAAAACATATTGGTCTGCTTTGTTTGAGTGATAGTGATTAAAATGTCTTTTCCTCCTCCTACTCCCTCCCCTAGATTGTTGGGGCCAAGTGCTGCAGCTGACATTTTACAGCTGTCCAGCTCTCTTCCTCTCCAGTCTCGTGGTCGTGCCCGCCTTTTGGTGGGAAATGAGGATGTACACATCATTGCTCGTTCTGATGATGAGTTGTTGGATGACTTTTTCCATGAGCAAAGCAGTACTGGTGGACAAGCAGGTGAGACTTACTGTGAGGTATCATTGATAAAATGGTCATCTTGTCTGGTAACAGAGTTCCTAACATGTTTGTTCTCTCTGCCTAGGCACTCTCTCTAGTATTCCCACTGCATTAACTAGATGGACAGATGAGTGTAAAGTGCTGGATGCTGAGAGTATGCATGACTGTGTAGCAGGTGAGCTGGTTGGCCAACACAACAAATGGTTATGACAGTACCTCACTGTTGTTTATGACAATGACAATTTGGGTTGGCTACTTTCAGAAAACAGTAACACTAGGGGTGTGACGAGATCTCGCAAGATCAAAACATGACGATATTTCTCATTTAAGTGAAACGCTGTCTCGCGGGCACAGGGCAGAAGCCTATCAGACTGTGAGCTATCCAAACTTCTATTTGTGACGTGCGGGGGGCAGTAACACACATTTGTGTGGCAGCATTTTGTAGTGGTGGTGGTGTAGTTACAAAACATTTCAAAATGCACCTGCATTGTTTTGTGACTCAGTTAAATAAAAAAGTCTGTTTGTCCAGTCATATATTATATTTTGTCATAGTTTTCTTAAAAGTAATGTTCAAATATCGTCTCGTTCTCTGAACTCAATATCGTGTATCGTCTCATCTCGTGAGCTGAGTGTATTGTCACAGCCCTAAGTAACACATGTGTTTACACACACACATACACACACTCATAGAGGTAGATAGATAGAACCAACCAAGAAAGATTGTTGACATCTGTGTTTGCTTTCAGTGGTGAAGGTACCTATCCTGCAGCATCTCGAGAGTCTACGAGATGAGGAACTAGAGGAGAGGAGGGAGAAGAGAAGGAGGCAGCTGGCGGAAGAAGAGGAGTCCAAGCAGAATGAGAGGAGGGCCTCTGGAGCTGAACAGGCCAGGGAACAGAGCCTACAGGTCTGCAAATAATACATTTTTTGAGCTGTGTAGGAGGAAGATTTTTCAAACATAAAACTGCGTGCACCTTTTTAGAGTTAATTTTAGCTGATGTCATTTGTTTTTGTCCCCAGGGTTCTGGATTGGGGACAGTAAACGGTGCAGAGAACACTGCAGGTACTGGCATCTCTTAAGATATTTTTTGTTTGTTTGTGATTGTTTTTCCCTCACTGTTTCTCAATGTTGAAATTCCTGGACCTGCCTGAAATCGACAGTCTCAATCTCAATGATGGCACCCAAAGGCAAGCTGCCAGTAAAGCGTGCTGTGGGATGAGGTAGTAGTTTGTATAGTTTTAGGATCACACCAGATCTGGGAGATAACTATACAGTCTACTGTCTTTCTTATGGCAACGCCATACCACCTCGGCATCTTCATCGGCTGCAAAGGACATCTACTCTTAACGTGCAAATATCTCAGATAATTATTAGACTGAAAATAACTGATCATTTCTGTCTCAAGTATCTAACTCCACATATTTACATTTTATTACCGTATTGTTCCTCATCTTGTTTGTCAGTGGTTTTCTCCTGTTGGCTGTGCTGTGGTGAGGTAGTAAGTTGTGTTGTTGTTGGGGATCAAGATTATGCACCCCATTCAGGAGATAACTATACAACTTACTGCCTTCCTCAGCAGATGCTATTGGCATCTGTAGAAAATCCGCTTCTGTTCTCTTTGGCAAAATTGTGTGTAGGGGAAACGTTTTCTGGAATTATGTAGTATAGAAAATAGGTTCATAACAAGTATCTTAGCTTTTTAAAACCTTGTTAATTGTGCTTAATCACTGAATTCCTGTAAAGAATGCTTACAAATTAAATCTCTGTCTTCACGTAAGTTTTCTCTCTGGATCTTGCAGAGGGTGAGCAGGCGCAGGGTGGTACAGTGTCATGTCTGGACCCACCCAGGGTCTCGGAGGGCTTCCTCACTGCTCCCCCATCTGGAGAGGTCACTCCTACCACACCTGCTCCTCATGAACAGGCCCTAGTCTCCCTGGAGACTGCGATCAGTCAGCAGGTCCACCAGCCAATTGCTGACCTGTTGCTGGCTGATTCACGTACCAGCTCTCTGGCTGCTCTGGCAGGGGCAGGGCTCCCACCCTTGTCGGCAGCCGACAGACCAAACAGTGAAGCGGAGGCATCTCAGATGGAAATGTCCCCAGCACCCACAATCGGTGAGAGAGTCGGGAGGAGGAGGAGGAGGAGGAGGAGGAGGAGGAGGAGCAGTGGATGAAGGCAGGGAAGGTAGACTAACTTTGAAAACTATCCTTTTACAGACTGGCCAACAGTAAGGACCCACATCGGGAATGTAAATTGTGTTGTTGATCCTGGTTTATTATGAAATATTTGGAACTCTTTGAAACTTACGTCAATCAAGAAAGGCACTACATTGCATAAAGTGACAGCTTCTTAAAGCTTACCATCACTGTTTTTTCCCACTTTTTTCAGCCTCCCTAAGTCCAGACATTGTGGAAACATCAGAGCCTGCAGTAGTGGGTGTGTCACAACTGGAGGGGTCGCCCATGGATACTAGCAGCCCTGCCTCTGCCACTCAGGAAGAAGCTGCTCCCAACCCTACTCAGACCACACAGCTATCTCAGGAGCTTTCTGGTAGCGGGGAGAGTGGGCTGACTGACAGGCAGACAGATGCAGAGACTGGGTAAGTAGCTCTAACTCTCAATTTTCTCAGCTAAGTTTTTCCATTTCAGTTAAAATTAAATTGTTAAAAGTTTCTGCATCAACTCATTTTTAGGTATTGAAACAAAAAAGTAGATTCCATTTGATTGTTTTCAAGAGTAGTCTGGTACATCCAGTCATTCAAACCAGCTGTTTGCCAAAACAAAATGATTTTGGGGTTCTGTTAAATCCTCACTTCTAAGCAATTCAAAGTGTTATGGTGTGTGAATCAATAAACTATATTTTGACACATTTTTGCTAACTGACAATAATTTTTTGGGTGTTCTTATTGTTATAGCTCTACTTCTGTGTCATCTCCTGGAGAAACGATGCCCAGGAGTGATAGTGCTGACAGCCAGTCTCAGGCCATACAGGAAGAGCCCCTCCCATCTACCAGCAATGAGGAGGAGGACCCACTTGCAGGTAAATGAATTACTACCATATTCTTTGCAGTCTCTTGACATTTCTGATACAGTGTTACATCTCATATTATATTATTATTCTGTTGGTAGGCATCAGTCTGCCAGAGGGTGTGGATCCCTCTTTCCTGGCAGCTCTTCCAGAGGACATCCGTCGCGAAGTGCTGCAAAATCAGCTTGGCATCAGACCACCCTCCCGTCCACCTGCTGCCACCACCCTGCCATCCACGACTGCACCTGTACTGGGTGGACCAGGGGTTACTGAGGTCAGCCCTGAGTTCCTGGCAGCCTTGCCACCTGCCATCCAGGAGGAGGTGAGACTTGCAGAAAAAATGCTCATCTTTAGATCTGCCAACTGGGGGAAAAGATAAAAGATTTCCATCTGAGTCAAAGAAATCTAAGCATGCCATTGATCATTCTAGGTTCTTGCCCAGCAGCGGGCAGAGCAGCAGCGCAGAGAGCTAGCCCAGCAGCCTCCACAGGGAGACACCCCTTTGGATCCAGTCACCTTCATCCAGACGCTGCCCTCAGAACTTCGGCGTAGTGTCCTGGAGGACATGGAGGACAGTGTGCTGGCTGTTATGCCCCCGGACATTGCAGCTGAAGCAGCTGCGCTGCGCAGAGAGCAAGAGGCACGCCAGAGGCAACTGATGCATGAGAGGCTGTTTGGCCATAGCTCATCTTCAGCCCTGTCAGCAATCTTGCGTTCCCCAGCCTTCACAAGTCGGTTAGGGAGCAATCGTGGGGTCCAGTACACCCGGCTGGCTGTGCAGAGAGGAGGCACGTTTCAGATGGGGGGAGGAACCAACCACAGGTGAGAGAAGACAGTGATAAATTTTTAGAATAGTTTTTGTTTTTTTAGTGAAATAGCAATAGTAAAAATGTGGATTTTAGAAATTGTTTAAGTTACTGAAAATGTACTGTTTTTGACAGGTGACAGAATGTGTTTTCTTTTGTTTCCACAGACCATCCAGTTCAAGTGTAGACTCCTTGTTGCGTCTGCGCGGCCGACTGCTGTTAGACCATGAAGCATTGTCCTGCCTGCTGGTTTTGCTTTTTGTGGATGAACCGAAGCTCAACACCAGCCGTCTACATCGTGTGCTCAGGAATCTCTGCTACCACTCTCAGACACGTGGGTGGGTCATTCGCAGCCTGTTATCCATCCTACAACGCAGCAGCGAAAGTGAGGTGTGTGTCGAAACCTCACGTCTAGAAGACTCCCGTGGCAAGAGGAGTGCCCAGGGTGGCTGTGGAGGAAAAGGATCAGCAACCCCCTCCCTTCCCACTTCATCCTCCTCGTCCTCCTTAGAGCTACTGAACAGGGTAGAGTCTCGCAGCTCCAGCCAGCTTTCCTGGCTTTCTGTGTCCATGGATGCAGCCTTGGGCTGCCGAACAAACATTTTCCAGATTCAGCGAGCGTCAGGTAGGAAGCATGCTGATCGACACTCAGCTGGGGGTTCTACTGGATCTGGAACACTGGGAGGAGTGTCAGGTGCTACTGCAGGAGTCACATGTGCTGGGGGTGGAGGCTCAACTGTCCACATCCATCCACAGGCTGCTCCAGTGGTCTGTCGACATGTGTTGGACACACTTATCCAGCTAGCTAAGGTAAGGACCTCTTTTCATCTACATTTGCCATAGTGTGTGTGTGTGTGTGCGCGCGTGTGTGTGTCTGTGTATATATATATATATTCCATGCTGTAGAAAGTCAGTAACCTAATAATTTAAATCCTTTCTTGTTTATGCCTGCAGGTGTTCCCGAGCCACTTCACCCAGCAGCGCTGTAAGGATCTGTCAGCATCATCTTCTGACCTGGACTCTCGTCTTTGCTCAGGCTCCTCTGGGGGAGGAGGTGGAGGTGGGGCCTCCAGGTCAGGGTCGCAGTCCCAAAACCCCAGCTCCATTGTCTCTAACACCCAGAACTCCTTTGGCTCCTCTGCTCTTACTCCCCAGTCACTGGGTATTTCCACCGATTTTTGGGACCTGCTGGTCAAACTGGACAACATGAATGTCAGCCGTAAGGGCAAAGCCTCAATGAAGACAGTGCCTCTGGGGGGCAGTGCAGAGGCTGAGGGGGCCCAGTTCAGCCTGGAGACCTCTCCTCTAGGTCAGCTGATGAACATGCTGTCCCACCCAGTAATCAGACGGAGCTCCTTGCTCACTGAAAAGTTGCTGCGTCTACTCTCCCTCATATCCATTGCCCTGCCTGATAACAAGGCCACCGAGGTGCCTGCTGGACACCCAACCCCACAGGCTGCCAACTCCAACACGGCAACCAGCTCAGGAGCCACAGCCTCAGTCACAACACAGGGCATGGCATCAGTGGGCTCCACCCAGCCTACTGTGGCAGGCCCAGGAGCTTCTGTAGGAGCTGCAGCCCAGGGTACATCCTCAGGGACAAGTCTAGCAGTCTCTCAGACATCCTCTACAACAATCTCTATACCCACATCCACTGGAACAACCTCTACAGGTAGTGTTAATTTATTCCAAAATAAATTACCATCTGTTCAGGCATTAGTGTAAAAGAGATTGTTGTAGAAAATGATGAACAATTTTGGGTTTGTTTGCCAAAACAGGGAAACAGAGGGGCTCTACTGTCAGTACAGAGAGCGACAACAAGATGGCCTCCTCTGGACTCACGGAGAAACAGCTTCAACTCTCTGTGGAGGTACAGTAAATTGTAAAACTTCCCATAGGATCTCAGTGATACAATGATGAAATGCGGATGAAATTTCATTACTGTTGGTGAAAAGTGCTGTGACCCTGTGATTGTACTTTGTACGATTTTCTGAATGTTACTAAATGAGATATAAATTATAAATCTGCAGCCCAAGCACTAAGCATTCATTAACAAGTAGGTCTGCTAAAGAGATGTGGTTCATCAGAAACATGAGCCCCATAACCTAAAACCTGTTTTGCACAGAAGTTTTTATCACTGTTCAGACTTGTCTTTGTGGAGATAGCCTGCTAATGCACCGTGAGATCCATCGATTATTATTATTTAGTCTTTATGGTGATCTTTATAAAGTCTGAAATGTGTTGGTATACGAGCAGGCAAGCACACTTCATCAGTATTTAAAACTATAAGAATTAAGCTGATAATAATCATAACGACCTAAGAGTTTGCCCTCAAGATGCTTTTTTGAGATTTTGCTTTAGGTTGTTCACATTCCAGCTGTCACAAGTCTTGTTACATGTACAAATTTGGTAGCCAAACAGATCACTCACTCAGCAGTTAGTTACCCAGCAAACATTATGTTGATAGTCACACACATGGTCATGTATCATTTTTTGCTTCCAAATGAAGTCAAAATCATTAATTCCTGCTCACTGACTTCAACAATGTCTTAAACCTAGAAATACTAATCCCTGAGATTTTGTCCTTCTCCCTGCAAGGTGTTGACATCTCACTCATGTTCAGAGGAGGGTCTGGAAGATGCAGCCAACATTCTGCTGCAGCTATCCAGAGGTGACGGTGCCACCAGAGACACTGTGCTCAGACTGCTGCTCAGTGGAGCTAGACACCTCGGATACACTCTTTGCAAACAAATTGGTCAGTGCTGGGCAACTAACGAATGCCAGTTACCACCCCTGCCCCCACAATACAGTTTTGTCTGTTCACACCTAAATCAAATATTTCCTCCCTCTCAGGCACATTACTGGCCGAGCTTAGAGAGTACAACTTGGAGCAGCAGAGACGGGCGCAAGCTGATTCACATTCCCCAGATGCTCCTCCAGAGGATTCCTCCATCTCAGCCAGGCTCAAGGGCAAGATGACCAGCAGGTTGGCTTGTGATGACTTTAGATCACCAAGTGGCCATTGGTTGTCAACACACAACCAAATGTCCATGGGTTTGCAACAGACTAGCAAATTATTTCTCTTAAATATAAAGTAGTTAAATGTGATTTCAGTATCTGTTTTTACATGAAGGTTAATTTCTCTTTCGCTACAATTTCCTTTACCTCGTTTGCCTCTTGTTGGTTGCGACACAGGTTTGATGGGTCAGAGAGTGTGGTGATTGTGGCTGCCCAGAAGCGTACACTCGGCGGACGTGAACTACAACTTCCCTGTATGAGCTCACTAACCTCCAAGACATCGACACAGAAGTTTTTCTTGCGAGTGCTGCAGGTCATTATCCAGCTTCGTGAGGACACGCGCCGCGCCAACAAGAAAGCCAAACAGACAGGTCGATTAGGTAAGATGATGCTACATGCACCCAATATGCTTAGTGTTTGCATACAGTAATGTGATGATCTGCAGAGAGTTAATACCCTTTTGCTTCCCCCCTTGAATGGACAGGCTCCACAAGCTTGGGCTCAGCCAGCAGCATTCAGGCAGCAGTGCGTCAGCTAGAAGCCGAAGCTGACGCCATCATCCAGATGGTGAGAGAGGGTCAGCGGGCACGCCGCCTCCAACAGGCACCCCCACCCACCGCCTCCTCTGCCTCTGCCGCCGTCACCGCCGGATCTTCAGTGGCGCCCCCCCATGCTCCCACTGGTGCTGCTCCCCCTGCTGGCACGGCTGCTGCTGCCACGGTTAGCATGGGCTGCACTGACAGCAGGCATACTCCTACTCACACATTTACACACCTAACAGGGAATCATTTGAAAGAAAAATAATATTGACATTTTAGTATGACCATCACACTGTAGTTATATAAAAATGAAAAAAGAAAGGAAAGATAGTATAACTGTGATGGTCATTAGAATAGATGCTATGAAATGCCTAAAAGCTACTGACATGCCTCATTCCTAATTTGGCTTTGCCTCTACTGGCTTTGTGCGTTTGGAAAGTTCTAAGTCATCACTTAAGTTGTTGTGCATAGCTGTCTTATTTAATTTTGTATTGCATTGTATAATGTGTTAACAAAATAATGCTGCAGTATAGGGATGCCCCAATCACTTTTTTTTTGCCACCAGCACTGATAATCTATGGGTGTGACCCACCAATCCATGGCTGATACCAAGCATTTTTGGCATGCATTGCACATGCTGTATGTAACATGTTTTGGTGGCCTGTCGCATGCTGGTGAATTGAACTAAGACACTTTTATATTTAATCAGTTGGTGGTTTTTAGGTGATTGGTGACTAGAAACCGAAATTCTGACTTACCAATCACATATTTTTAATTAAAAAAAAAAAAAAAATCACCCATTCAGTCAGGGCATCCCTAATGCACTGTGCAGTCAGCCCAAAGCCTGCCACCCCAAGTGGTTAATGCATAGTGACAGCATCTACAGTGCTGCCATGATGAACATTGACAGCCCCAACAGAAGGACAGATGTGCCAGTGATCCACTGCATTCTACATCAGTGTCTTTGCATTGACATGTTCGACTGCCAGAATGATCTGTATGTGAATGTGCTGCCTGCTCCAAACTGTTTGATCCATTCCACCGACGTTGTCCGTTTGCTGGCTGATGTGGCTTCATGCTTTCGGCCCTCCCTCCCTCCCTTTCTCAGTCCTGGTTCCACTCCTCTCAGAGGATCATGGGAATGTCATTTTGCATGGCAATGTCTCTCATTATGGATTGCTATGAAAAAGAAAACATACGTTATTCATTAATTCTTCCATGTTTTTTTCTCCCTGTTGTTCATCCTCCGTCTCTCTGGTCCTTCCTGATTTGGTTTCTGTAGTCTGAAGTGCAGTCTATGTCAGAGACCCAGGCAGCCCAGAGAGATGATTCTCCAATGGATGTGGACCAGCCCTCTCCTCTAGAGCAGGACCCTGCGCCTCTGGGTATGGCTTGCTTGCAAACTGCATATGACAGTTTAAACATCAGCTGATTTTTGGGCACCGTCTTTGATGTACTACACTACTGCTGCTACCCAGAATTGTTTCTATTTTTTTTTAGTTCAGCAGTTGTGCAATGCAGTGATTTATCAATCGTTGAACTACTCGGTAGACACTTGGTTTAAACGTTGTGGTTTATTCTTTTAAAGATGCAGGTACATATGTTTCACTAGCTTTGCATGGAGCATATGAACATGCATACAGTTTTAATCATGTAATTGCTGATCTTGATCGGGATTAATTTCATCTGAAATGAGAAGCAACAGTAATAACTGGCAATTATAATCTTGATTGACAAATATGGGGTTTTTAATCAACACCAGAGCAATGTTGTTAAAAAAAAAATTAAATTTTTTTTTCTAGTAGGCATGTAATGGTTCAATGTGCATTTGAAATTTCCCCTGTTAGATGAAGAGGGAAATGGTCAGTCAGAGAGTGAGGAGAGACTCCCAGACCTCCCTCTGCTCAGTGAGCAGCTGTTGTTGGATGAGCTATGGGACATGCTTGGGGAGTGCCTAAAAGAGCTGGAGGAGTCCCACGACCAGCATGCTGTACTGGGTAGGTGGAATTCCTCTGAGGAAATGCATTTTCAGTCGCTATGTGCGACTGATATGTATTTATGATGGAGCTTGATTAAGTGATCTTTGCCTAATTATATTTTCTTTTATCTCTTCAGTTCTTCAGCCTGCTGTGGAGGCCTTCTTCCTAGTCCATGCCACTGAGCGAGAGAGCAAACCACCTGTTCGGGACACCCGGGAGAGCCAGCTCTCACACATCAAAGATGAACCTCCTCCATTGTCCCCAGCACCCCTTACACCTGCCACACCTTCATCTCTAGACCCATTCTTTTCCAGGGAACCATCCTCCATGCACATCTCCTCAAACCTGCCACCAGACACCCAGAAGTTCCTCCGTTTTGCTGGTAAGCCTGCCAGATTTTCTGTAAGAAGTAATGTAAAGCTTTGTTATATTTTGTAGCATACTAAATGAAAGACTTATTCTTCTTCCCTTTTAGAAACTCACCGCACAGTGCTTAACCAGATCCTGCGCCAATCCACCACTCACTTGGCTGATGGGCCTTTTGCAGTACTGGTTGACTACATACGCATCCTGGACTTTGACGTTAAGAGGAAGTAAGGGGGATCATCTTCAGTTCCTATGTAACACTAATAGATGGTTTTGGGAGTTTGGGCTTACTGAACCTCTGGTCTTTCTCACCATCTCTGCAGGTACTTCCGCCAGGAGTTGGAGCGACTGGATGAAGGCCTGAGGAAGGAAGACATGGCTGTGCATGTGAGGAGAGATCATGTGTTTGAGGACTCCTACAGGGAGCTGCATCGCAAGAGCCCAGAGGACATGAAAAATAGACTGTAAGACTTCATTAGATTTCTGTCCATTTGTTTTCCTCAGTTCTAAGCCAATCAACCTGAGCCATACTCTTATCTCTATGTATTACAGGTACATTGTGTTTGAAGGCGAGGAGGGCCAGGATGCTGGTGGCCTGCTGAGGGAATGGTACATGATCATCTCCCGTGAGATGTTCAACCCCATGTATGCCCTGTTCCGTACTTCACCAGGTGACCGTGTCACCTATACCATCAACCCCTCATCTCATTGCAACCCCAACCACCTCAGCTACTTCAAGTTTGTGGGGCGTGTGGTGGCCAAAGCAGTCTATGATAATCGGTTATTGGAGTGCTACTTCACCCGCAGCTTCTACAAACACATCCTGGGCAAGAGTGTCAGGTATTTGGTCTAGTGGCTGTTAAAATCAAGTAACATAAATGTTGATGATGTGTTCCAAAATCAGGAATACCAGCAAATTAAGTCTCATTGCTTATTGTTAAGCGGTATTGCTTGCTGCACTTGAACATGCAATAAGACATAGCTGGTTATGGTCGTTATGCAGCATGCTGCATGAATAAATGTTTGTATTTCTGTGGTATATCCAGGTACACAGACATGGAGAGTGAGGACTACCCGTTCTTCCAGGGCTTGGTGTACTTACTGGAGAACGATGTGTCCACACTGGGCTACGAGCTGACATTCAGCACAGAGGTTGGCATCTGTTCTCTAGATGTTTCAATTAGCTTTAAGTGGAAAATTGATTCTCATGGTCATATAATAACCTTAACTGTTCAAATTGGGATTGGGCCTCAAGGGTTGGAATCCTATTTTCCTTATATTATCATTTAAGAGATGATTTGAACCGGGGTGGTGTGAGCCATACATATCTATATACCATCTTCCTTACAAAGAAGTGGTGTCCTTTGGTACTACATTTTTCTTAACCACTGACCTACCTATTCCTAGTACAAGTACATCTACAGTACACACTGTGTTAAATAGAAAGAGCTAAACTTCACTATGTTGTGAAGTTAAAGCACTGAAAAATATTCTACATGAAGTGTAAACAGATATTGGATTGTTTTTGATATTCTTTAAAAATATCAAAAATGTTTTTTTTGTTTTGTTTTTTTTTCCACTGGATCTGTGCACAGCAGCATATTGCTCTGCCTGTGCTTCCAGCTGCCTCATAACTGCAGCACACTGATCCAAATATGCTGCAGATAACACATTGACTATGCATGACTACCTTACGCAACCCTACGTTAAATAACCCAAACTATCTCCCTGAATAATTTCTGCAAAAGTGTCATTTGAAGTTTGATGACACTAAAATAACTGATGTTATTAGAAACCATCCTCGACTTGCATTAAGATATTCAGCTGCGACTCTGCAAGATGTGTTAGACTGAAGTTGCTGATGTCTTCTGTGGGTGTAGGTCCAAGAGTTTGGTGTGTGTGAAGTGAGAGACCTCAAGCCAAATGGAGCCAATATCCTGGTCACAGAGGAAAACAAAAAAGAGTATGTGCATCTAGTCTGCCAGATGAAGATGACAGGTAAGACTGCTTATGTTATCAAATCAGTGAACAGTGACGCAAATGCTCGTGCTGTCTGTATTTTTTGTGAGTGAGAATTCATCCAGGCAAGCTCCAGGTTATCCACTAGTAGCGAACTCCAGTGGTTCAAATCAATCAGCATCCTGAGGGATAAACAGCTGGCAGCTGTGGCAGCCACTGTTTTAGTATTTGCAAGAATGATTTTTTGTGCAAATTTTCCTTTGAAAGATGAAGAAATACCTACAGCACAGGTCACTAATAAGCAGACTGTGTTCTGGATTCAGACCTAAATGCCATCTTATTGGAGCAGCAGCTATAACCTCAAACTTGTTGATTTAGTACATTTTGACAGACTGTTTCTTTTAACCACTGGAGCTTTTCTATGGCCTGGTCACATGGCACTACTATTCACATCAGTCAGTGAGATACATAAGCAGTGAGAGACAAATGTTAGAGGAGGAAGTGTAGAGAGTGGGATGAAAGAGGGAAAGAAACAGAAAAGGATAAAAGGATGAGACTGCCAACTTATTGGTATTAACCCTGTAGAAAAATTGAACGTCACGCCACGCTGTATTTCATTTTGGAAAATGAACTGTAATTTTCCAAAAGTTGTGTTTTCTAATAATTTAATAATTTCCTGAAATGATAAAAAAATATGATATGCCCACTGTGGAAAAGCACCTGTCTTTTTCCAAACAGTTGCTGACGAAGCCTTCCCAGATGGTTCTGTGTAACAAACCATCTGTTGTGTCAAGGTTAGATGATCTTAGTGATGCACAAAGAAAGCACTAGGTGGCACCACTCCTAAATGTTGAACTGATCAATATGCAGCAAGGAGCCAGTGGTGTTTGTCTACGTAAGATGGCTGATTTATCATAAGCAGCATCCTCCAGCTGCTACTCAAATGCATTATTCAGCGAAGACTTTAATTTTCAGATGTTTAATTGAAAACAAATAGCTACCAAATGAATCGATAACACAACATTTAGTTAGAGCCAGGAAAAGAATATTGTGTTACAGAAAGATCCTTGAATGAATATAAATTCTTGTTTTCTAGGTGCAATCCGCAAACAGCTGGCAGCCTTCCTGGAGGGATTCTACGAGATCATCCCCAAAAGGCTGATCTCCATCTTCACTGAGCAGGAGCTGGAGCTGCTCATCTCAGGCCTGCCCACTATTGACATCGATGACCTCAAGGCCAACACTGAATATCACAAATACCAGTCAAGCTCCATCCAGGTATGCACAAGCTAAGACATTTTTATAGAGACTGTCCACCCACTCCTCAGAGTGTGAGAGACAACTGAATGTGTTTAGAGAAAAGATGGCTGTTCAGGTTTCTTCACCTGGGTTAGATGGGCAGTTTTTCATTATGAGATTATCTGTGTATTGAGCTGATGTAGCCAAATCTTTTTAACAGCTGTTATTTCTGGAGCAGATATTTCAGTGTATAATCCTGCATTTCACTTGCTAACACTGAAATACTGTGTAAATGAGCTGTGCCATCACTAAAACCTCCAGACTTGGCAGCATACTGTGTGAAATTGAGTAACAAAAATTCTATTGGAACAGATACATATCTTTTTTTTTTTTTTTTTGAATAACTTTAGATTCAGTGGTTCTGGAGGGCCTTGCGGTCCTTTGACCAGGCAGACCGGGCCAAGTTCCTACAGTTTGTCACTGGCACGTCCAAGGTTCCCCTTCAGGGTTTCGCTGCTCTGGAGGGCATGAACGGCATCCAGAAGTTCCAGATCCACCGTGACGATCGCTCCACTGACCGCCTGCCATCTGCTCATACCTGGTACACACACAACAGTTTCACAAATAAACAGACTAATGACATTATAACAATAAATTATGGTAAACATTTTGAAAGGAACACAATGAAAATGAAACTTTGTGCTCTTTCTCTTTCTCCAGCTTTAACCAGCTGGACCTCCCAGCCTATGAGAGCTATGAGAAGCTGAGACATATGCTGCTGTTGGCCATTCAGGAATGCTCAGAGGGATTCGGACTGGCTTAAACTACGAGACTCTTAACAAACTCAGACATGCATACACACAGTTGATTTAGATCTGCCTACACCTGACACATTCACACTGATAACCTTTGAACGCACGCACACACTATCATAGACATTTCTGGATTACTTGTTGAATGGCCTAGACTTACTGGTTTCTATTCCATATAAAACAGATAAAACCAGCAAGTGAAACGGACTGATTGACATTGCATACAACACAGAGAGCCTCATGTTGACACAATTGTGTCTCCCTTCCCAAGTTAATGGCAAATGCAAGAGCAAATTCAGAGGATAAAACATGGACTAATATAAGAGACGTTTTCTTCATTTAGTTTGATTTCTCTGTACAAAAGGTTTGGGAGTTTATTATGTTTAATCTTTTTTGTTCTCTGGCTGTGTAAAAAGAAAAAAGAGAATGTTGTTTGAACAGGATGGTTATAAAACCTTTGGGGAAAAAATGTTGGTGGTTTCTTGTTGCAAATTTGTGACCTCACGAGCCTTGATGACGGGGAACATTTTTATGGGGGGTATATGGATAACTTGAGAAGTTTTGGAGATATTCACAAAAATGCACTTTTCAAAGTTTTGTGGCATTTTTAAGGAAGGATGGTACAAAAAATGAAGAGAAAACCTGAAGGAGATAAAACATTAACCATAAACTCTAGAGTATTTTTGGCTATTAAATTGCTGACCCAGCCTTGAGCCTTTGAATCAGAGTGGAATAACTACATGAATAAATGCATAAAATTGCGTCTATTGTCTCTTTTAACGATGTTTTACCTGCAGTGAATCCATTCCATCAAAATCAAATGTGACACTTCTGTGTCTAATCACACCAAAATACTAGTTAATTATCAGACAAAGTTAAAAAAACTTTTTTTCTTTTCCATTGACATTCAGTCTCATCAACTTTGTCCCCAGTGATTCTGTGACAAGTGAAATCAAGCAAAGGCACAGTCAAAGCTCACACTGATCCCAGCAGCAAATCCGACGAACTGTCCTTCATGACAAAATCACTTAAGCATAGGAACATCATGTCTGATGACTGACATCGTCCTAGAGTGCATTTCTGAAGCACTGCCTGAAGTCTCTGGGATTAAACGATCAGTTTGAAGCCTAATGGGAGCTCGCTGCAGCACTACTGTCATTTCGCATGCCGACACTGACCCAGTATGCCCTCCGGGTCCAAAAACAATTCTCTGTACCGTTCACGCAAAGACCAGTGTCCCTTCTTTGCTTCTTGTTCAGTACTGATCAACTAAAGATGAGTGGGAGCACAGGCTGCGGTTTCTTGTCATGCTTCAGGACACAGAGTATTTAGACGGATAGACTTGTCACAGGTATCTGCTCATGTTCATGCAGCATGTCACGGATAAAAGAGATATTCGCAGTCAACACAGCATAGCAGGGAAAGTGCCACCATGGCTTACTGGGACACTAAATGAAAAGCAGCCATCGTTAACAAAGTATGTTCACCTGCCATGACAACCACATTGTCCTGAAAAAGGGCTTTGTGCCGCCCTGTTTTTAACAAGATGACAATGGAAAAGGAAGCTGTGATCTGCCTCTATCTGCCTCTGCCTGGGTTAACCAGCCTTTCCTAGACCTGTGACTTTGTTCTTCCTGTAAATTATGGTAATTTAAAGCTAGTTTCAAACTAGAAATTCACTCAGTTGGGCTTCGCTGTTAAAAATCTCTAGCAAAGAAAAGTAGCTTGTGGGAGTTGAATGTGAGGTTGTTCAGAAGGAGTTCAAGATAGAAGCAAGAATTTATCAATTTACTAAACTGCACAATAATTTTGTAAATGTAAGTTTATTTGTTTTTACATGCATACATTTAATGTAGAATTGGGGTAATAGTAAATCATGCAACACTTACTGATGCTAGCTAGACAGTCTATTTTATAACAATTATATAACCATATTAAATGTATTTATAAACCACATGTAGAAATGACGGTCAAAGTGCTGTACATCTGGAAGACACAACAGAAACAAAACCACCAGACAGCTGTAAGAAGAAAACAAGAGGAAATCAATAATTCATATATAATCAATCAATAATCAATAATTGGTCTTTGTGTAAAATTAAATTATTCAGTGGTGTAGTCCACTTTACTTAGTGATGTTCCAGTCTCAATTTGCTGAATACTTTCGTTACACTGGGAATCATTTTAAAGCGATATGGTCTCCAGCCATGTGATCTGTGGCTGCAGTACTAGAGATGACTAGCTCTTGCTAAAAGACTTGAATACAAAGTTAATTAACATTTAAATAGTACTCTTTAAAACTTAATTGTTTTCATCAAGAAAACATTCAATATCATCATTGATTTGAAATGTTATTCCTCTTTCTGTGCAGCCACAGAATCCAGTTTGGCTCCTTGCTCTTCTACTAACATTCTTGTGTGTCTGCAGCTTGCACCTGTAGTTTCCTCTCTCTCTGAGCACTGCTCTCTCTTTGTACCTGCTCTTGCGTGCTGAATTTGTTCCACATGAGAACCCACTACAACATTGGAACCCCCCCCCCCACCAACACCACCACTACTGGTGCACCTCTCTGCTGCTCCCCTGACCCTCTCCCTCCCCCACCCCAACCTGCACACCAGTTGCAGAATAGGGAGCGTCCATGTCTGATTTGGTGTGTGCTGAGGCGTGGTAAATGAAATTACAGTGCTGTCATGCAGGGATTTCAGACCCCACAGTAAGCCCTGCTTTTACAGTACATTGGCCAGCCAGGGTTGTGGGGGCCCCCCCATCGCCCACCCACCTCTTCTTCATGTATGAAGCACAGATGCAATTTTCTACCAGCCACGCTTGATTTATGTATTTTATACGCATCTGTTGCTTTGATTCGCAATTAAAGGAGGAAAAATTATTAATCCAAGCAGGGAATTTTCCCTCGCAAAAGATTTCACAATGCATTTCCTCACAAATGGGTTAACTTCTGTGCTAATCCCTCTCCTGGGGATGTTGGATACCCTCCTCTCTCAGAAAATGTTTTGGCAACTTTGCCTGGATATCTTTTCCTGTAACCATCAATCCGAGACAGATATATCAGTTGTGCTGCCAAATGAGCCATTGCAATGCACTGCACCGTCCCCTCCACTGGGTGGGGATCATCAGGCTATGCAGAGTGAACAGGATGTTCCCTGTCATACGTGCTCCATGTCAGTACATCTTGGTTTCCAGTTACATGTTTTCCATTTCATGCAACAAGATCAATTAAGGGAGGACTATTGCATAAATAAGATGTTTGAATTGACCTGCATGTTTTGGTAACAGTCAACACTGTGACAAAATTTAGCATCTGACAGACTGCTGTCTCAGCTTTTTTTTTTCATACTGCACTATGAGAAATAAAAGCCTGGCAAATTGCTTAAAAGCAAGCATAAATTAACCAGAGCGTGTGTCTGCTACATTAAAAATAAAAACTAGTTGGTAGTAAACAAAGTGCATTGATAATAGCAATCCCTCCTCATCAGTGATAGTGGAGCTGAGGAGGAAATGAAGGCCAGTGGTTTTCATTAATAATGACTGCTTTGTGTATGAGCCAGAAAGCTTTCAGAGCAATACATTTGACTTGCTGTCCTCTGTGTCTGCGGAATAAATCACAATATTACAACGCTCACAGCAAAATGGTGCAGCCCTCTTTAGCACAGGGCTGAAACGTGCAAAGGGACAGAATCAGTTCATTACAGTAATTGGTTTAATGTTTCTAATTAGCTTGAGAGATATTTATGCTGCAGAAAACTGATGGCAGTGCTTATCCTATTCTTTGCAGAAGTCATCCGCTACTTCTTTCCCAGTCAAGAGTTTCGTGATCCTCCAAATCTCTAGAAGGAAAAAAAAAAAAGATGAGCCCTGATGAATATTCATAATCAGCAAACACTGGCTTAATTTGCAGTAGCAACCAGTTACCAGTGTTGCTATTTACAGGGTGTGAGGACCGTGTTGACAGCTCGTCATTGTTGCTCCCCCATTAATTCAGTGTGGTTTATTCATGATAGATGTTCCAAATATAAATTATCCCAGTGGTAACTTGCACACGAGACTCTCTTATCTTAACACTTCCGTACTGTGAGAGTTTCTTGGAGCGAACATTGCGAATCCTGAGCTCTGAATGTATAGATAAAGAAGAAGCTTGATGTATCAAGGTGGACAGGAGCAGCCCTCAGTTTTGACAGCAGTGTGACAGGTTAGGGAGGGTGTTATGTGCTGTTGTGAATCTGTCGGGTTTGTCATCACCTCCCGATTAGGCTGCTATCTCTGCTCTGCCTGTGAGGACGAGGACCAGGGAGGAGAAGCAACAGAAATCCACTGTCTGCTCATTCTCTAAAAAAGAATGACAATCCCCATGCAGCGACAAATCTCCTGGCTTAATGCTGATATATTTGTGCATCTGTGTGCATTTTTGTCCTTTGGGGAGAAGTGGCTGTGGAATAAGTTGGGCTCAGGTGGGTGCACACAGGCTGGCCTTTGGTCACAGATGCAAACACAAGAGACCACAGAGTCCAGAGTCAAACCAGAAGTGACAATCTGTCTACTGTAAAGGTCAAAGTCTCCAAGTATTTGCGGTCGCTATCTGTTAACCACATTGCATCCTCAACCTCCACCCCCCCCCATCCAGGTTCCTCCTCACCTCCCCTCTGTGGCACAGCAGTGGGCACCTTGTGGCATTTTAGAGGCAGAGAGGCTATTGCATGAAATTCAGCCCTGGCATATTACAGATCAAGTAATGCAGGCACCTACTGAAGGTTGTCATTTAGACATACAATACAGCTGAGCCACTGCGGGAGGATTTGAAGGCACCACTTGAAGTATGTGGCTTATTTATCTGTAAATATAACATGGAGGTATTCACAGCGCAGCTCCAGAGCTCCATCTCCTCTTTGTGACATTTTCATGGCTTCCACATCACACTACATTATTAAAAAAAGATGCAAATCACTTTGAATGAAGGATGCTGTAACTCCTGCATCGTGCATCATAATACAGCACAGAGGACAGTGAAGGGTCAGTACTATTTGTGGAGGCAACAAGCCTTTGAAGTAAAAAGGCAACTAACTAGTAAACATCAGAGTCATTCCTTTGCTCATACAACTAACCACACGCCTTAATAACAACTTCCATGCAAACCTCGATTTGAATATCAATGATGTAAATTTGAATATACATTAGCTGCAAATTGCCATTTCCAGTCTGTTTGACTGTGCCCTTATTTTGATTCTCTGATGACAACAACAACATGTCTTGGATGGTGCTCTAATCCGTGGTGTACCACTGCACATTTGTCTGAGGCTGACTCAGTGCTATTTACATGCAGTTAACATGGTTAATGATATGTGTTATGGTGAGTGAAGTGCTGGTCATATCTGGCAGTGGGGCCACTCTAAGCATGGCAGGAAACTAAATCAGAGTCATTTCCCTTCAATTAGTGAGTGATTAACACCGGGTCAGAGACGGCTGGCTGACCTTCTGCCACCTAATGACTTTAGCTGGATCAATGGATCTCCAAACGCCAGCCACATCAGTAAACCAGGACCTGTGCAGTCAGTCAGTGTTAAGGCCCCTGCAGGAGCACAGAGTTGTTGAATCCACCGCTGACTGCCCGCTTCTCACTCATGTGCTATCTTTGGCTCTGTTGCCTGTCACTTCTCTCTCTCGCTTCCTCTTTTTTCCCCACTCACATACTGTTGGTTCACTGCTTTCTTTTTATCTTTTGTCTGTCGCCCTCTGTGGCTCCAAGCAGCTCCTCAACACTCTCAACACGTTCTCACTTTCTTATACTTTCTTTTAACCCTCTGTTACCTGCCTGCAGAGTCCAGCGGGCCTGGATTTTAGACTGCTTTGATTTGTTGGGGCCACGGATTGATGTTGACAGATCACCAACAGTATTCAAGAGTGGTTACCAGGGGACTCCGAGTGTTGTTTAGGACTGTAAGCTTTAAGAGGCACTGATGTAAAACTGAAGATATAAAATCTAATTATACATAAACCTATAATGTGTTTAACTCAAAACCACCTCCACCCCCAAATGGGGCAATCTCATTTATATCTGATTATCTCTTCTTACACGGACTGGTATATAAAGAATGAGCCATCTGCTGTAATCCAGGGTATTTCTCTAGTCTTCTAATGTATTTTCTATTTAAATGGGACTCAAAAATATAATTGGCAGTGTCAGTTTTGAATTTTACTGCTTGTGGAACTGGGTCGGGGATTGCAATTGCAAAGATAGTGGAGTAACTGCTCTCCCTGCTGCACCCAGTTCGGATATGGTCAGACCAACCAATCAAATATAAATAAAGTTTGATTATTTGAATGTGACATGTTTATGATTGGTCAAACCAACGAGGACAAAATAACATATCCCATACCTAGAGCTGGGACTGGAGTTCAGACTAGTGCTGCAATAAATAATTGTGAAACTGAGGCAGACAAGTGGAGATCAGCCTTCATTAAAAAGTAAAGTAGCCTGCACCTTGGCTTCTCTTGGAAGGGAGCAGAAGAGCAGTGGATCAGCTGGGAAATAATTTGTTGTGTAATAAGACACAAACACTGGCTCTGATTCTTTCTCTGGAATATGTAAGTAATTTAGATCAGGTTAATGACTTCAGTGCCTCTTTATTTCCAGTGATTCGGAGCTCCTCTGTGAACCCCAGGTTGTTGCACTGATTTCTCATAAACTGTGAACTTAGTTGTTTTTTTTTTACTTGGCCATCTGCGTTCACTCAGGGGCCCTGTACACTGTCCATCTGCTCATTTCCCAATTTGTTACCGTTACAATTCGCACAAATTCAAATACCTCCTCTTGTCCATTTTATTCTTCTCTTCCTTTTCACATGCATGTTTCTTAAGATCAAACACTGAGATTTTATTATCATCTTTTTTTTTTTTTTTTTTTTCAACTCTGTAGCCTGTAGGGGCCTCCATCACAGCCAGCTGTTCTTCCTCCACTGCTGCTGATGCTGTATCAGTCTCAGATGTAGAGCTGGCCCACTGTGGCTCTTATGATTTTACACTTCTAAAGCTAAAAGTTTCCTTCTCTGGCCATTCAGCCTGATTTTGGAGGACTTTATTTTGCAGAGATCCTATAGGCCTCTGAAGAGGTGGCTTTTCTTTTTTTAGAGCTTTGGATCCAACAGACCGTCCTCTTTGACACAGCATCCTCTTCTTCCTTTCTCCTTTAATCTTTTGTGCTTTCTATCCCAATACATTGGTCCCTCTCTCTCTCTGAACCTCCACACCCATACTGCAGCCATTTACTATATTGCCTCCATCCCCTTGTTTTTAAGCTGATGGAATTCTCTCTCTCTCTCTTTCTCTCTCTCTCTCTTTCTGTTTTTTGCTGACTGCGTCTGTTTTCCCAGACTTCAGCTGGTCATTCACAGCCTCTCCCTCCCTCTTTCTCTCTCTCTCTCTCTCGCTCTGTGTTCTTGTCTTCCTCCTCATATATCATTCCATCTCTCCCGCCAGTCTGCCAGCTGACTCACTTACAGTCAAGTGCGGAGGAAGGAAAATGAGCAGAGCCTTTGCAAGGGCAAGCAAGTCTCTCACAGATGATTGAGTTTGAGTGAAGGTAGATATGAAGGGGTGACAGCTCAGGTAACTGTCTCCTCACGTGTAAGTTTACATTACAGCGGTGAGGGAGGTGGGTTAACTCTTTCTTCAACATGGATCTCCAGCTATGAGTGGGTGAAAGAATCAGAAAGAGAAGAGAGAGACATTATCTCTATTGATTAGCTGTAGTGAGGCTTCCTACAAGTTGAATGCTGTTCTCTCCATCGTCCACTTGCAGCTGCCTCCTGAATATTACAGTGTTGGCTTTTGTTTTAATAGCTTGGACTCAACAAAGGAGCTGACTCAGACAGTGCTCGGGAATCACATCAACTATAAATCCTAATAACTTCCTGTTGATTAAGTGAGATGCGGTTTCATTATAAAATCAACCTAATATTGTAATATATGTCTTTCCTCTTCTGTTCTCCTTGATTCCATATGAATTGAATATAACACAGTCATGCCCGTCCCGTCCCATCCCCTGTCTCCTCCCCAGTTTTTGTCTCTTCTCCTGGCGTCCATCCAATCACAGTTTTGACCTTGAACTCTCATCTTTTCTCCAGACATCCTGTCCCTCATGAGAATAAAGGAGATTCTCACCTATCCAAACTGGCGTCATCAATCATTTTCCCATGCTGTCTGCTCATGTGGCAGCTTTTGTCTGCATGCCTGGCAGATCCTCGGGCACCAGTGGCAGATGGGCACGCTGGCACCATGAGGTTGGAGAGGCACAAAGAGAAACTACAGCAGTGTTTTGCAGTTTCTGAAATAGATATCAAAGAAGCAAGAAGTGAAAGTAGTATAAAGGTCTTTATCAGCACTAGAGTCAGTCTGCCTAGCAACAAATAGAAAGCACTGGTTTCTGTAGGTCAGGACAAGTTGTCTTGAGGACATGGATTTCCAGTATCTGGAATTCACTAGAACATTTCTCACAGCAACTGCCAAAACACCCTCATGGCCATGTGATGGTACTGTTTTCCTCTGTCTGGCCGGACAGGACTCAGCTGTGTGGGTAAGATTACACAATCCTACACTCATAATCACACTGTTCTCATACACTCAGAATAATGTGAACAGTAAGATTAGTAATAACATATGGTTTCATATATATCCTACATATATAATGTAACCTATACTGATTATTTATTTGATTATAAACCACCTCCTCAGCTCAGTGGGAATGGATTTTTCTGACTGGACAGGGAGCAACAGCAAATTCCCTGAGCTGTTCTAAGGCTCTTATGTTTGGGAACAAATGTGGGAAGTGTGAGACAGTGTCCTGTTTGCTTTTGATCCCAGGTTTTCTTTTTCTTCCCTTTTGTCTTATTACAGCAACAGACCAAAGTCATCTGTGTCCAGTATGGGTGCATTTTTTTGGAGAGCTGAGCAATGACCAAGCTTCAACAGAGTGAGTACCGTGCAATTTAACAAATGTCTGTAACTTATATACAAAGCACACGCTGAAATACAAGATTGCCTTGAGTGCTCTTCAGTTAAGTCCATGATATAATTAGAGAATTAATATAAATAATTAAAGATATTCCAACAAGTCTACAGACATGCCAGGAACTCTACGAGGCTGGCCTAAGCACTAGTGTTAGCACGCCATGCTCAAAATCACAATACTGATGGCAAATAGGTGTGATGTTTACCATGTAAATCAGCTTAGTTTAGCATGATTAGTATGGCAACCAAACAGAAGGACTTAGCAGGAATGTCATCAGAGTTGGAGGAATTGTGTTATAATCAAAGTCAATAGGGTTCATCCTCTGAGGACTATAAATAAATGTCTGTACAAGATTTCATGGATAAACATCCGGCATTTTCTAGTCTGCAAGGTGGTTAAATGGCTCATTCATAGACCATTGCTATTCATAAAGTCTCTTTGGCACCACAGCTGATAAAAATACTACAAAACCACAATGTAGAGAAACACAGAATAAGAGCAGTCACATAGTTACAACCACTGCAGTATAAAGTACAGTTAGTATTTACTGTATTTTGCAGTGTTTGTTTTGACTTGCTCAGAGGCTTGCAGAGCCACAAAGGCATTTTACAGAAAAAAAGTCATCTTAAAACAAGACAAGAGGTTAACTGTTCCACAGTTTTCCAGGCACAATGTAAAAAATCTCTCAGTTCTGTTTTTTAATGGGTGTGAAGAATTGAGAGGAATAATTTTCACAGGAGCTAAAGGGTTTGGGGAATAGGGGACTGAGAAGGTTTAAGCAATAATCGAGTGCCAATTTATGCAGGGATTTATTAGCAAATAAGAGAAGAGTCAGTTTTGTACTTCTGGATTTTACATGAGCTGGTGGGCAAACCAGGAGCGACTGACTGCCGAAGAAATAAACAGTAATCATGATGAAACATCCAGAAAATAAAAGATTTCTATCGTCGTGTGTGGGAACATAATCACCCAATGACATTTGACAATGTTATCATGTCAACAACAAACACTGCCAGACAACCCCTGGATTAGCCGAGCCTTTATTACCCTGAAATCATCTCTGCAACCCCCGCCCCCCAGACTCAGATTGGAGATGTATTCCCTGACACATTTTTATTCATCAATGTTACGTAACATTCATCTTGGTCATGCCTTTGATTACACTATAATGAACTGAGGCTCAGTTGATGTCTATGTTGTAGAATAAATTAAAGGAGTTTATAAAACTTGAGTGTAGTGAAGCATGCAGCCCTAACACACAACCTCATTTGGCCATTATTTCACCTTTGTAGCCCATTAGCTCCTGAATTGATGCAGGAGGGGAAGGGAGTGGTGGTGCTCAGGGGCCATAGGGTATGTGCTCTATGCAAATGCACAGTATGCATTAATATGCTTGGCAATGCATGGCTGAATATAAGCGCAGTAATAAAAGCAGCTGGACCCACGAAACCAGACTGTATACATGGAGGAAGAAGGGGACAGGAGGAATACATAGAGGACAGGAAGGAGGAAAGGAGGAGGAGGAGGTGGTGAGGTGGGGGATGTGGGGGGGGGGGGGGGTGGGAAAGGGTTTAGGTACAATAAAGGAATGGCCAGAATACACAGAGATGGAGGTGAAGGGAGAGCGAGGGAGGGAACAGAAGAGGATGGAGGGAGGCAGGCAGAGTAGAGGGGTGATGTCACCTCTAACAGGCAGCCAATGAGAGTCAGGGAGGGTGGAGAGAGAGCGGCCAAAGGAGGGTGTGTTTTTCTATCACTGCAGCATCAGCAGAGAGGAGAGGGGCACAATCAATTTCACAGAGAAGAAGAAGAAGAAAAGGCACAAGTAGACAGAGAAGACAGGGGGAAAGGACGCAAGGAGCTGCCTGAGGAAAGTAGCATCACTGTGGAGGTAAGAGGCTCTTTATGCGATGAGAGGAACAGTTTGTCATTTAATGGGAAGAGAGTGGGAGAGAGAACTGGTGAGCGGACTAATTAGGCTCTTAGGTGGAGGTGGTTTGTTATGGCATCGCACCTTTGCTTCACCGTCTACTGGCAGCGAAAGATGAAAGTCATGTAAATCACTTAAACAGACACTAATTTAAAAGTCTTCTCTTCAGATATGTATTTGGTTGCTGTCAGCCGTGTTGATGATTATGAAACTGTATAATTACAGCTATTTTAACACACTTCACTGAAAAAAAATATAATTAGATTGTAAATGTCAAAAACGTCTTTCTTTCAGTGGTAGCCCTGTGGCTCTGCATCACTTTCAACTGTTAAAAGAAGTATTCAGGCCACGTGCCATGGGTAACCTGTTGGTACTCTGAGAGAAAAGGTTTATTTATTTTGATTCTCTTGTGTTATCTTTCTGATCTGATCTGTGCGTCACATGCAACAGGGTCTCCTGCATCATTAATACTGAATATACAGCAGGGCTGTGTGCCATTGTACCGCCTCACTGAGGACTTTATTGGCCATCATTACACTACAGCACTGCCTCATATTTACTTTTTTTTTTTTAAATTTTCTGTCATGTGATTTAAGTTGAGATTAGTATTTTTAGAAAAGTAAAGGTAGTAATGCTTTGAGAATATTAATGTATTTTTTTAAGTGAACTGACCTGCACATCAAGTCTGTTGCCTTGCTATACGTTTATAGCAAATAATGCATCAGGGCTGTCTATATTACATGATGCAAATATTTAAATCTGTTGCTTTGCAATTCCTGATGCATTGTGCATTTTCTGCAATCTCATTGTAATTTCTCATGCAAATTGTTTGCTTTGCATCATCTCTCCGTCTGCCTGGCTACTTTAAAATGAATATTCGTTTTCTCTATTCCCCTCCCCCAGCTAATAGCCAAGTAGCTTAATGTTCAGCACGGCCCATGATTGCAATGCGCTGCTACAATTTTCATCAATTTGAGAGATAAAACTCAGCAGTACGGTGAACAGCACAGCAGAACAGACTACAACAATTTTCCAGTCTACCAATCTTATCTCCTGCAGCTCCACTGAGTCTGTTTTGCTTTGGCAATGACAGAGCTGGGTAACCTTAAACTACACACCTCAGAGGGGGGAAAGAGAAGAAGAAAATCTGAAAAGGAGACTGTAGAAGGAAAGAGAGAACGGAAGATTCAGATATTAACAGGAAACAGAGCGCGAGAGAGATACTCAGATGGAGCGAGATATCAGGGTGGAAAATAAGGGTGGGGCAGTGCACACAGCAGACTGTAGAGGTATGCCCATGAAAAGGAGGCCCTCACCTGGCTGTATGCCACACAGCTGGCTGCTGTCACCCTCTGCAGCCTATTGCACATCTGTTGTACCCAACGGCAGAAAACAAACAATATTCCACCCACCAGTTGTGTTAATGATGTAGAAAACTGTATTGCCGGAAGCAGCTGCCAAAGGCCGTGAGCATTTTTGTTGTGCATGTACGTCTGTGGTGTTCAGTTGGGATGTGTTTCTGTTGGGATATCACACACAAAGACAGGACCCGATCTTCAAAACTATGACTACATGTATAAAGATGTATTTGTATGTGTGGGTTTTTGCATATGTTTGTGTTGTGTGTTTGCTCTAATTGTGTGTATCTGCTCTAATCATATGTGTGTATATGTGTGTATGTGTGTGCTGGTGGTGTAGTGAAACTGCTTGCTCGCTTTCTCTCTCTCTCACTCCCTCTATGCCTCAGTAGCCTGCAGCTTGTCCCAGATGAACCCAGTCAAGGGACTGGAGGGGAGGGAAGGCGCTGTGCCTGACAATGACTTGTTACCGTCTGCACAACATCCATAAACACACTGCACTGTACTCATTCACACAGCAGATCACGATACTGCTGCTGCTGCTGAGGAGGGTGTGTTGGGGTGAATGCGATGTATGTGTATGTATGTACGTGTGTGCGCGTGTGCGCATCTTCTCCATAGCAGCAATGCTCCAGAGACCCACTGCTGGTCACATTATCATACTATTTAATGCAGTGGGGTTTGTGTGGCCGTGGCAGCCTGATTTCTTGACAGAGCTAGGAGCTGCTGGTGTAGCAGCAGCGATGTTGTTGTCAGAGTAGCTGGCTAGACTTGGAGTGTATGATTACCCTCGCTACAGTATGCTGCAGAAAGTAATCTCCCCTCTGAATCCGGCTGGTTAATTGAGCTGTTCCATCAAAGAGATGGATGGAAACAGGGATTTATGTGAGGAGAGACGGACAGAGAGGCATGGATCTGCAATGGAAAGAGGGAGAAAAGGCAGGGGAGTGTAAGCAACGTAAGAAAAGATAAAGGAGAAGGACAAGAAGGTGGACTTCCCTTTGAAAGGCAAAGCACCTTGCATCCTTTTAATGCATGTTCTCCGCTATAGGTGTTGAAGGGTGCAGAGAAAAAGAAGGAGGGATCAGTTGGGATATAAGAAAGGGCAAGGTCACAAGGGAGGATGGGAAATAATGACATGTGAAAAGATTAAGAGGAGGACTTCTAAACATTCCACTATTCACAGATAGTTAGTCTGATTACAGTAGAAAAAGATGAAATAAAGGCCTACCATTATATGGTCAGTAATCTATGCTTTTGTTGTGTGTATTGGCTGTATTCATTTTTCTGAAATGATAATGTCAGAGATTGGACTGATTCCAAATGCCTTTAGTCCTGCAGTTGAAGTGGAGAGCTGGTGTTGTGTAGGAGGAGAAGAATGATCTGCTCTCAATCTGCCAGTTCGGAGCAACTCCAGGGAAGAGCAGTGCTGCACTGGCCCTACGCTCCTTGGCCACCTGTTATAGCCTCAGGGCACGTTCGCCAGTGATACTGCTCACCAAACTCACACACACACAAACGCATCTGCACATACTCAACTTCTGCAACACATGCAAACAAACACGCTGTAAATACATGCTGCAGCGATCCTGTTGCAGTGCGCCAAATTAAAGATTCCCTGTTGCCTCCTTGGCCTGATTACTTAAGCGTCTGGTAGTGATCAAAGACCGCACACAACACTTTATGGGAAATCAGCCATTAAAGCAGAGACAGGGTAAAATAAGGGTTAAAGAGAGGAAACTATCTCTTAGACTGAAGTGTCAACAATGGCTGTTTCATCTCTGGTTTCTTTTTTATCCTCCTTTGAGAAAATAAGTTGTAGAGTTACAAACACAAGCACAGATTCAAAGGCTTGTGAGCAAACTCCCTTGAGTTATCTCCAAGCGTGTGTGCATCTTTCCGATGCCCTGCACAGCACACTCGTGCTCGCAAATTGCGTGTGCACCTTCAGGATGCTGTCAAGATGGAGAGTCCCCCCTCCTCTCCACACCCCACCCCACCACACCCCTCCCCGGTTGCAGCTCGGAGGCTGTTTGATTTAGACTGTGCAGATGGGAGTCAGCCCACTGGGTGTCAAGTGGGGGATCGTGTAGACATGCTGTCAGGGTTTGGTGGAGAATACATTGCGGTGATTTAGGGAGCTAAGGGTCAGATGGATTGACAGACCGGCTACGGGTAAATGATTATAGAGAACTGAGGAGGAGGGAAGGTATCCAGCAAAAGGGGAAAATGAAATTCGTAGAGGTGAAATGAGATAGGCGGGGAGGAAAACCAAAAGATGTAAAGGATTGATTTAAAAGACAGCAGGGTGGTATGGAGATGGCAGGAAGATAAAGGCTGTTATGGAAGATGAGACAAAGCAGGAGAGGACGGTTGTGGCAATTTCTCGGAACCACCTTGTTCCAGTCATCTCTGTTCCCTCGTAGACAGCTCCAACAAACCTTTCAACCTGGGTAATCCATTTTCCTTCGCTGCCTCTGTGTCTCTTTCTTTTCCCACCAACCATCTTTGGTTTCACTTATCCTATCAGTATTCTGGCAGTGGTTGACACAGTCGCCCGCATCGAGGTCTTAATCAAAATAATGACTGAGGTTCCTATTAGCTTTCCCAGAAAGAGGCTCTTGGACAAAGACTCATAAATCCAACCCCATTATACAATTGAACCTGTGATGGCGACTGAGGCACAAATAGAGGCGTCATGTATGGAAATGAATTTAATTGGCCAGAGTGAATTACCTTATTAGAGCTCTCAGAAGTGATGGTATGAGAGAGGAGAAATTGTAGAATTCCCCAGAGTCACAAATATGATATTGGTGTGAGAAATAACACAAGTGGAGCCCCCCATGGCAGATATTTGAAACCAGGAGAGAAATTAATTACAGCCAAACCAATAATGAAAGTGCAGGCTCCAGATCTCTTAGAAAACTACAGTAAAAATGGGAAATTGTGATGAAAACATTTTCAATCCAGTGAGTAAAACTTTGCTGCACACTGTTTAAAATAAAGAACCAGTAAAGAATTAAAGTTGTACATACTGAATATAAATTAGTGGAGATATTAAACTCCGTGTGTGACCTTCTCTTTGCCTCTTTGATGCCATTCTCATCTAATTTTTTGGACAAAATAATTTCTTTGTCTCAGCAACACAGAGAATTCCCCTTAGCGTCACTCCTTCTGGATCCCAGTCAGCTCTGTGAAAGAAGCGTTATTGTTCACATCAGTGAATATAATTGAACTAAATTGACCCTCTGTCCACTGTGTTTCCCCACTGCACGTATCTGTCTCCATAGTGCCCTGTGGGTTGTCAAAGATGCTTCTCTGTGCATTTTGCCTGTGTGCATGAGTCACTATAAATAAGTAGGGGCCCTTGTGAATGAATGAATTATAACCCAGCCCACATGAATTAACAGTGTAAGGTTATTGCCTTGCATTTTTAAAAGACAGAGTCAAGTGTCTGATGGCAGCACTGGCGAGTTCCAGTATAAGTAAGTATGTAGGTTTAATGGCCTCTGGGTAAAAATAGCTTTGAAATGAGGTTATGTATTAACTTTTCTGCCTCATAGGAAGTTATTAATGCTTGTATTTTGCCTTGCATTATTCCCACCATTGGTCATTGCAGCTCGAAATAGAGAAGGTTTTAGTTCATGCTCATCCTTTTCAGAATGGAGTATTGATTTAAAACAGCCTAGAGTCCCCAAAGAGTTTGTTATGAATTAGATTCTAATTCAACTATAAAAGAAGAAACTTACTATCATGTCTGCATTGTATAGGACCTAATGCTGCCTGTTTAGCCTATAGCTGGCTGAAGCTAAACCTATATTAATGAACCTCAGGTAAAATTTCAAAAAACACAATCTGGTAAACCTGATATAACTTTATGGATTATCTGCTGTACTGGTGTAGTAGGCTATAGACTAGCTTATTTATTAATGCTAACTAACTCAAGTTAGGCCTACGCTACATTATATGTTGCTGTTAGCATAGCCAGAACTAGCTTAACTTAGCTTATTGAGGCACTGATTTTTTTTCCAAACGTTTTAACTGGAACAAAGCACAGACCACAGCGAAACCATCGAGAGCAGCAGGTAACATTTACTGTGCTATTTGTTGTTGTTGTTTTTGAAAAATTCAAAACATCACATTTAACTTCATCTAATATAAGCTAATATGACTGTTTAGCCATATTGACAATATCTCAGACACCACTTAGTATATTGTGACACCTTGGGAAATGTATATGTCATACGACCATCCTGGCTTTGATTACATTGTGCAGGCTGTTTATTAAGGGGTCATGCAGCATTGGTTTGCTAATTTATTGATTTGTTGCTGAGAGGCCGGTTAAATTTTTAATGAAACTTGGAAGCATGGCGAACTACTTCAGCACTGGTGGTTTGCTTGAAGTTACATCATACTGCTCTGCTAAGCTTTTGACAGGCTTTTTCAATACCATTGGAATTTATTCTTGATCTGCGCTCTGTGTTTTTCTCGTCAGTTTCCCCTCGACATTGCTTCTCGGTGTCCTTGACATAACTTTTATCCTAACCCAGATATTTTCTGCAGCCATTACTTACATACCAAACTTAGCAAAAATAGTTTTTTTTCTGACAGTAGAAGAATTCGGCCACCGTTAAAGGTGCATGGGTAGCCGAGTTGACAGTCATCACTGTTTCTGCAAGTCACCGTTTCACTAATGCTGAGGAGGTTCTCCCAAAATACATTTACATTTTGGCACTAAAACACACAGTCAAGTGGTTGATGTTTCATTCTTGATTGGATTCCAACATTAAGCTTTATGCCAGAGTATATTCAATCTGAAGCAATTCAGAGGCACACCCAAGATTTTACTCATCAAATGATGCTGCTTGTGCTGAAAATATGGGAGTGCTGTGCTTCTGCAAGTATATAAATCATACTGAAAAGCTGTGAAATAGTGTCTGGTATGTTGCAGCTTGGACACACATAGTTACACAAGTTGACATAAGCAGAGTGAGTTTTTCTCTTGAGGCCTTTGGGTGAACTGTGTTGAATTGGAGGTTTCTTCTTGACATTGACAGAGTGGCACATGTCAGCTTCTCTCATGTGAAATACAGTGTGGCTTGACACTGCTCTGAAACATTCAATGGCTTATTTATCTGCGGTGTTTACATTTAAGTGTATTGATTTCATTTCACTTTACTCTTTCCAGCTCTGTACCTACACTTCATTTGAATTAACCGTAACTGAACTAGATGGGGCATGAGGCATGAGCATACAAACACACTCGAACTGACACAGCATTCTCAAGTACTGCTGGGTGATGTAAGAAACCAGGCTGTCTGTTTTTGTCTCCCCTTTATTTCTCGGTGATGTTGTGATTGCAGTTTCTTGCAGGCACTTTATCTGCTGTGTCAGCCGTGATATATTCATTAGGGCTGGATTTCAGAGGGTGGGAGGGGATCAGGTTTTGAGTGGGTTGTAATCCCCATACACTGGCCTAATTTAATCTCACCTACTGTGCCATCCTATTACACACTATACGCCCACCACACGCATGCAGTCTGTGGCTGGAGGACACCAGATGAGGGGCACGAAAGGCTAAAACAGGGTAATGTCAGACAAGAGGCGTGGAGACAAAGGTGGATTGTGAGAAAAGAGAGCTACAGAGAAGGCAAATTGATTATGAGCAGCAGGAGAGAGATTCAAAAACAGGGAAAGAAAAAGGAAATGTCAAGGAGTAAAGAAATGTCAGACAGCAGTGGAGAAAGACTTGGAGAATGGCTCTCTTTAAGTTTGTTTTGGTGTCTTTAGTAGTCTTGCTCTCCCTTCAGAGATGGCAGCCCCTGCTCTCAGAATGCATTTAGGGGGTTAGAGTGCACTTAGATCAAATGACTTATTCTACACATTAACAATAATGAATTTAACTGAGCATCTCTGTCAGCGTCTTCTTTAGGACATTGAAGCCTGTTTTGAGAGTGACAATAGAAATTGATGGGAAACAATATTTTCCCAACCCTACAGCAGCGTAGAATCCCTCACCTGGTGATAAAACATTAAAATGGCTCCTATCAATAAAGTGGGACATGCTCCAACACTCATGTTATTGCCCATAGATTTATCTTCAGCATAGCCACAATGATCATTATTCACAATGCAAGCGCTATTTCACCTGTATTGTCACATTTTAGTCTCACAGTCTGTCCCACTTCTTCATGCTTTTGACAAAATAAACACATTTGAATTTGACAACCTGTCCACTGAGCCTTCTGCTCAGTGTATCTTGAGATGTACCCTGACTCATTATATCTATTACATCTATCGGAGACTTTATGCAGTGAAATAATGGTTTATGTAACCTATTCTCTTGTTTTCTTTACCATTTATGACCTACATATTTCCCATCGTCCATCCTCATCTGCTCATAGCCAGAGCAAATTAGGCCATGCTAGCAAGCTATGCACTCCACACGCTTTCTACCTGAAGAGGATGTTGTCTGTGGATCTGCTCTTGTTAACATGGGCTTGAATGTGTGTTTTTAAATCAGGTTGGTTGCTGGGGTTGTTTGAGTTTGCTCTCTGAATTGATCAGGGGTAATTGGGCATGGCGCTACAGACAGGCTCACACAGGGCCCAAGCTGCAATAATGAGCCGCTATATTTAGCTATAAAACTGTCTGTTTACATCAAACATCATGCTCCGTTGCACGGCGGGACAAATTGAGCAAATGTGTTTTTGTGGCAAAACTTGCAGGAGCGCACTTTGGTGTCAAGAATTTCTGCTGAACTCTGTGCTGAAGAGAGGACCGACAGATGTAGCAGGAAGTGATAAGGAGACATAGGGTGAGGCGTCTTGTTAATACGAGGAAGAGATAAAAGATACAATCCCCTGGAGAAAACACAGGAGCACCAAGAGGGAAAAATAGATTTATTTAGCTGTGCTGATGTCACACTGAGGAGAAGGAGCGAGGTGGTGAGAGAAAAGACAAAGAGCAGAGAACAAACCACACTGAGATAAAGAGAGAACCTAGAGAGAAAAGACACAGGGCCCGGATACTATTAACGAGCTTAATGAAGTAATTATACACATAAGCAAAGGCTTCATCCTCCGGGTCTTATGTGGCTGGGTGGGGCAACAGAAACAGAAGACAATAAGTGGAATACAGGAAGAGAAAGAGGAGAAGAGTATTTATCATCAGTAACCTTTTAATCATATTGATTGTACCGTAAAAGTGTGATCCTGCTAATGGCGACGAGCAGGAAGTGTGAGTGTGCGGAGGTTAAGATGGGGGACAAGGTGGGAAGAGAAGAGCGAAAGATGCAGGGAGCAGAGAGTGATGGGAGGGTAAAGGACAGGAGATCCTGCAGCGATTAAAATGTCAGTGTGTACAGAGGCAGATGCACACCTGCCAAGCACACACACACTTTTAGACACACACACAGCTCACCTGCATCCTCTCAGGCTGTGCTGTGACTGACTCTATGGCACTAACTGACTAACACCAGACAGAAATAGTTGAACTGAAGTGATGGGATTAAATCACCGTGTGTTCAATGCAGGGATGACTTTATTCTTCGCAGGTGCCATGTACAAGGCATACATCACCATAACTCTCCCTTTCCCCTCCCCCCACCCCCTCTCTCTTTCTGTTCGTCCTTCCCTCTCCCCTCCGTTCAGCGGTCCAGACAGTTAGTGTTTTATTTATGAATACATAGTGAACACTGTTTTGACCAGTCCGTGGTTCAGGGGGGTGGACATGAAACCAAACAATAAATGTTAGTGACAGGGATGTTACTGGCTGTGCAGCTGTCATACACATTGTTTTGTTCCCCGTGTTGTTGGCCCCCTCAACCTGGCTGCAGGGCCCGTCTGCTTCCACAAGTGTCAGAAAGTCTGGTTTCTCCTTTCACTCTGAATGAAAGAAACAGTCTCTGAGATGTTTGAAAAAATGTTGTCATGCAAAAGCTGTGTGTGTTTGTTTGTTCGGCTGGTTCTAGCTGCCGTGAGTTGCTGACATGCCGCGTAGGTGTCCTATATAGGGACCAGCATGATCAGCAGATTTTAAGCCATGCTATCATGGGATGGAGATGATTAAGATAACTGCCACTGTAGCAGGATTTTATTGCACTGGTCTGCATGAGAATATGTTTATGCGTGTTGCTCAGAAATTTGACTGTGGAACTATCAGTTGCTGGCCATGGGCATCTTTGTTGTGTGTGTATAGTATAGATTGTCAGACCTTGTTGGCCCAACTCTCTATGAAAAGCTCATCAACTGGTTGCGTAGCCGCAGGGAAAGGTCACAACAGCTTCCCCTGCATCCCCGTGGCCTCTCTCTCTCATTCTCCATTCCTATCTGTTTTTCTCTCCCTCTTTTTCTCTCAGTGGATTCCTGTCATCTCTTATAACTGAGGCAAAACGGGATGGAAAGAGAGATGAGAATGTGCGGTGGAGCTGTGGCCTCAGCTGGGGCTTCTGTGTATGGGGCAATAACCCAGAAGGAAGAGAAGGGGGAAAGAAAAATGATGCAGGAGGAAGAGGCGAGGAAGCAGAGAAACAGTGAAACTCTGGGAAACAATATAAATAGAGAACAGATGAAACAGCATCCTCATTTTTTCTTTTTCTTTTTTTTTGCTTATTCACTCTGTCTGCCTCCCAGAATAGATAATATTAAGCCAGATATGCTTGTCACTCCCTCTACATGTCTGACGGGAGATAGATGACGCACACACATATGCAAACACAGACAGGATGGAACAGGTTGTCTGTTTACTCTCTTTCATATTGCGCCTTGCTGAAAATTGCTTTGCGTTCTGGAAAATGTCATGTCCTTGATCTCTTTGCACCGCTACACACTGGTGTGTAGAGGGGCTGGAGCTGTGTAGAGACATGGGGAGGGGGATTTGCAGAGATGAGGGTCTGCAGCAGGGACGTGGCTGTGCGCCTCAGATAACACTGCAGCCTTTGATGGAGCCTGGCCCTCCTCTGTTGGAGAGCACAAGCCGCTCCGCCTCAAATAGATCTCCGCTGTGGACTCCATTGGTAATGATTGGATTTAGTTACGGAGCAGAAATGGTTTGATGATGATAATGATAACAGATGCGATGGGAGTTAGTCAGCCACTTAGGGTCGAGGGATTGTATCAATGCTGTGCCAGCCTGCAAATTTCCCCTCAGACTGGGCAGTCTCAGGCTTGATAAAAGTTGATGGCAAAGGTTGATAGAATGCTACCTGTAATTGCATTGTGGATGATCTTGGCTGTGTGGTCATAATGAAGATGTAATGCAGGACAGATGGAAGACAGCTCTCCATAAGCTTCTTTCTATAGGGAAGGAGAGGAAGACCAGCAGGGAGGGGTGGGGTAAAGGAGTTCAGGTAGAAAAAAAGAGAGTTTCATACTGATATAAGGTGTGAGACACAATCAGCAGGGAGCAGAGTATAGAGAACAGAACCGAAAGAGAGACGAGTGCAAATAAAAGATAGACGTTTGGCGCAGACGACAGCCAGGAAGAGGGAACTCTTTCATGTATTGGTAGCATGTAGACATAACAGGGGAACTGGAGAAAGGCAGAGATGGGGAAAGAGCGAGAGATGGAGACATGGGAGACAAGATGAAGGTGGAGAGTATAAAGTACAGATAGATGACAGAGTGAGAGAGAGAGGGAGAGAGAGAGAGAGGGTATGGGGGGTGGGGTGAGGTGGGATGAACATGTGAGAGGGGGATGGGAGAGAAATATTTGCTGTGTGCAGCTGAGCTGGAGTCAGGAGGTTGTCATGGTGATTGCAGGGTGAGAAAAGGAAAGTGAGCCAGGGGTATTGACACCTAGTCCAAGATAGTGCACGTACACACACACTCATGCGCACCCACGAAAACAAATAAGCATATACACACATGGACACACACACACACAGAAACACATACTACAACAAATAAAATGAGTCATGCATGACCTGTCACATCCTAAGTGGACGCACTCACATTTTCTCACACACGCGCACACACACACACACACACTTCAACCATGTATGAAGCCCAGTGGCCATATCACCATGCAAACTCGGTTTCCCATGTCTCTCCGCTGTCTTTTATCCTCACTCACCCCCATTTGAATGGCAGGCAAATCTCCTCAAACTGACTTGTCTTGCCAGACAATTACCCCGACTAACCTTCAGTCTGCTGCTACCTGCACGTGTGTTTGTGTGAGCAGGTTTGAGTGACGGTGTGTGTTGGTTTCTCATATCTGAGCTTTGCTGTTTTCCAGTGTGAGCTGATGACACAGAGAAATGAAAGAGGCAGAAACAGGCAGATGAAGAGACAAGCAGCATCTCTGGTGGGGAATGGTTTCCAGGCTGGGGAAGTCACTTATATAATCATAATAATCTGTATTGGAACAATAACTTTTTTAAGAATACAAAAAAACTAAACTAAACTTGTATGGTATTATATAAAACCACACTAAAAATGGATTAGTAAGAGTAAGAATAACTTTATTCATCCCAAAGAGAAATTAATTTGCAGCTCATCTCTTAGAAGAATTAAAAATACCAAAAAGTCTGATGGCTGGAGGTATAAAGGATTGTCTGTATCCATCCCTTCCTGCAGCAAAGAGAGAGGAGTTGTCCACCACTGCTGTTTTTTCTATCCAATAAAGGTGTTATGATTCATGAAGTGGATGATCTGAGTTGTTAAGAATGGCCTTTGACATCTTCAATGTGCATCTCCCCACCACCTCCCCCAGTGTGTCCAATCTGGCTCCAATCACAGAGCCAGCTTTTCTAACTAATTTGTCTGGTCGCCTTGCATGTGTCTGAGACCGCCTCCCCAGCACACTGCAGCATAAAACAACCACAGACTGATAAAACATCTGCAGCATCTTACTGCAGATGTCAAGAGTTCAAGTTCTGGCAGATTTTTTTTAGTATAGTATGAACTGAATGTCAAATCGTTCGCCACTGTGACCTGTTGGGAAGGAACGTTTTCTACAGAGAGTAGATGGATGACAGTTTCAAAGATGATGATGCAGATTTTTACCTTTAAAATTAATTCACCTTGACTAGAATTTGAACTTGACTCACATTGGAATATCAGCTGGTCTGACTGAAAAATACCATGAATTCACACAGATTGCTACAATAAATCTGGCTTGTGACTGCAGCACGGGGAGACAGTGTGCAGCATAAAAGAAATGAAGTGCAAACGCAGCAGGAAGAATGAACGATTTCCATACTGGACAACAAACAAATCAATGAAATGCTTGCTCCGACTGTTAGCACTTATGCTAAAATGTGGTTGTGCCCCAACAGAACATAGAGATGATGTAAGTTTTTTTTTTTTGTTGTTTTAAATTCAGTCTCCACATTGAGGACTGGACAGTTTCAAAAAAGCTAGAAAATCCATTATTTATGTCTTCACCCCTTCTCTCATTCCTTCTCATCCATACACACAAAGCTTCCCTCACTCTTTCCAGTCCATAGAAATCTACTAGTGTTACATCTCCTGCTTCATCCCCAGAAGACCTTGTATTTGATTAGGTAAGGACCACTTAAGGGGAAGTGCTGCTTTTGCAACTTTTAACAAAGTTAATGGGATTGCCAAGAAGCCGCTGTCTGACCTGGTTAAAAATTCTGAGGATGCTCACCAGGTCCCGTGAGTTGTTTTGCTACAGCTGTGGTCAGTTAGCTTGTAGTGTGGTTATGCTTGGGCTGCTTTGTTTGTTTCTGTGTTGAAATTTGCAATTGTTGATACATCTCTCTTTTGCATTGCTGCAACTACTGAAACTGTGTGTCTTTGTACCACATGCGAATGGTTGCAACCATGTATGACACTGGTTTGCATCCATTTACTTCTTGTAATTTCATATGTGACCTTTTCTTCTTTTCACAAGCCCAGTATGAGGTTAGAAAAAAGATCCAGCCACTTTCCCACAGTCATTGAGCCACTGGGGCCCCTCCATGCAAATGTGTCAGTGAAGTACCATGTGTGACCTTGTCCTGCCAGTAGCTCATTTCCCTGAAGTGGTGGAAAAGACAGGATTACATCCAACCTTAGGAGACCTTGACAAATGTTTCTGGCAAAGTATAAAGCTTAGCAAAAAATCTGTCTACAGGGCAGCTTACAGGCAAAATTTACTTTTTTGAAATATTATAAAAATGTATCTGCGCTTAAGAGCCTGGAAAACAGAGACATAAAGGTTTCTCTGCACAACAAAGGTGTCACAATTTTCACATTAGGCAGAATTGATATTTTTGTCATGATTTTGAGGAATCTTCAAGGTCTAACCTGTTGTGTTGAAGGTCACAGGTCGCGTTTACATACCCCCCCCTCTCCTCAGGGTGTGGCGTGCTAAATTTCCCAGTGGAGGTGGCCACGTGTCCTTTCGTGTCACACGAGTTGCAGGCAGCTGTGTCCTCCATCGCTATATGGGCCACTTATCACCTGACCCAAGGGACCACTCCCTCCTCCTCCTCTCTGTCTGCTCAATGACTGACTGCATAACGCCTCTTCAGACACCACTACCTGCAACAGCCAACACAACCCCCACTCACCTGCACTCTACACTTGATGCAGCCCAGACACAAGTGGACACATATGCTCCCATTCACACCAGAGACTCATCAGATAACCTTAGGCTCATACAGCTGCTCTGCTGCTTTACACTCTATTTATGCATGGCTGACTTGAATAACAATGTGACCTGTATGGAAAATAACCATAAAGTCATGTATGTGCCTATGTTTTTCTTACATACACAGTATACCATGGTATGAATATTCCATCATCTGCTGCTTTGGCTGATTTCCCTCTGGTGCTGTTACACACTGTTTGTGTTGGTGTAGCGGGTTTGTTCTCTCCTACAGTGTTAAGCTGCTTCATCTGGTTTCAGTGTAACTCTGATAGATGCTTTAGTGATGTCAGCTCCTTTTTACTGGCCTGTCTGGCTCCAGTTTGATCCCCAGTAGGATTTACTTGCACACACGCATAAAACCTCCTCTTCACCCTTATGATCTCCCTCTAATTTCTCACTCCAAGGGATTAATAGCTACACTGGAACATTTATTTACTGTAGGAGCTCCGTCGTGCTGCACTTTATATATAGAAAATGTCGTCATAAAGATAGAGGAAAAAAAGTGTCAGTAAAGGTCAAAATACACACGAAAATAAGAAGAAACACAAGCAAGGCTGTTAGCTCCTGGGTAGCAGGAGAGAGGGGGAGAGCCTGCTTATGAGAGATAAAGAGAGAGAGCAGTTACTGGATGGAGCTGGAGATGTAAGAGGAAGTGGGGAGGAGGAAAGGGAGAAGGTCACTCCTAATAGCTCTTCCACATAATTTCATAATATCATGATTGGCTCTCTTTACACAAGCTAACACCATTAACTATCTACAATATGGACACTAAACCAGCCAGCCACAAAAAAACGTGTCTTTATAAGCTGTGTTCATCATCACATGTTCCCTCTGCAGCGCATAGCAACATGCCTATGAGGACGAGTTTGGATGCGTCGCATCTTATATCTTCTGTGTGACACCTAGGGTGTGTCTGTAATTAGCAAGCTTTGTGCTGCAGGCTCAGACTCTGACTGATGCTGCTGCTAATGAAGGGAGTGATACCCACGGGAAAGCGTGCAGCAGTGTAGGCTGGTACATGCTTATATGTGTACATAGAGAATACACACGTTTCTCATTTAATATACAAAATGATTTGGTTAGTTTCCTTGATGAGTGTATTCATTTTTCCAATTAGAAGGGACAGTGTTTTCTGTCTCTCTGTGTTTTATGCGAGTAAAGGCTGCTGAAAGGAAAGAAAGAGATTCAATATTGCAGTCATGAGTTTATCTATTTTTGTGTTTTTTGGGGTTTTTTTTTTTATAGATGCCATAGATCTCTGACTGGTTACCAGCCGAGTGACAGGCGAGCCATAAGGAAATTATGTTATCAGCTGTCTACCTAAGTGAGCAGCAGCTAACATGCTAGAAGCACAAGGAGCTGGAGGCAGCACTCCATCTGCAAGACTGGTTCCATTAGCTGACAAGAGAGATTAGCTGACCTGCTGACACACAGCCTGATCTTTACTGATACGCACATGCACTCATGCACACAAACACACACGTATTGGGAATCTGATACACTATTACATTAGAGTATCACCCCTGTTTTTGATTGCCAGAGAGCTTTTACTGCCCAGTGGTCCCATAACCAGTTGCCTCTTTTTTCACATGTATCATTTACACTTCATTTTCCTTCTCGTCTTTTTTCTCTTTGTTCTTTCCATTCCACCTTTTTTTCCACCTCTCTTTGTTTTCACTTTCTATTAATTTTTCAGACTTTTTGTTGTTGACTTTGTTGTCAACCCCGCCTTTGATCTCCCGCCGGTCTTGCCCTTCTTTCTCTTTGTCGGTTTACCTTCCTCCATCCCTCTGTCCCTCCTTCCCTTCATCCACCACTCCTCTCTTTCTCCAGCCCTCACGGATGTCTTAATGAGTCCACTCCTTTTTCCTTGAATTATTCACCACTTCTTTTATTCTCCCATTCTCATTGTGTCTTAAGGGGAAAAACATCAATAAATAAATCACGCCAGAGGTAGCTTCTTTTGCAGTCTTGGCGGGATGACAGTACGTGTGTTTATGGGTGTACAGAGAAGACAGAGTGAGAGCGGGGAATTGGAGAGGACTTTGGAAATCTTGTACTTGTGTTTTGTCTTATAGGTGGATATGTTTGTAAATGATTTAACCTCATAAATCTTTGATTAAGTTCAACACTTGCTGCCAAGTCTGGGTGTTTCTTCCATCTTATGTGTGTCCATGTGTCAGCTGACGTACCTGTACATAGTATGGATGTGAAGACATCCAGCATTTGGACTTACGCATGAACATGTGTGTGGCTGTGTGTGTGTGTGTGAGTTTGAGGGACAGCCTGCCAAGGCACACCGGCACATGAGTGAGTGTGTGTACGTGTGTCCGCATATGTTAACAATACGGAAAACCTGTTAGTGTCCATGTGTGTGAATAACTGATTTTGTATGTGCAAGGGGGGGGGATGATGTGTAGAGACCCTGTTGTCATAGCAACCAGGATAGAGAGAGTGTGGGCGGTTGCCCTCACGGCTCCTCTGACAACCTTTATTTTCTCCAGCTTTGTGTCACTCCAGTGTTAACCCCTAACCCCTGACAAAACAGAAATGGGTGGGGTCCTTAAAAGATGTGCGGGCGTCGGGAGCTGAGTGAAATATGGCACGGGTTCTATCACTGCATCTGTGGGAGTGGGAGTTGCAAAGTATCTAACGGCCGAGCTTATGCTAATAGTGGTATTGATAAATGGGGTGTCTGAATACCGCGCTTCCAGATAAGCTGTAGCGCTGCAGCTTTTTTTCCCCCTCTGGTAAATTTTCACTTGCAGTTGACCACGGATCATCATTGAAGCACAAGTTCAAAGAGTACCAGCACAAGAGGTTTCCTACTGTGTCATTAAACCCCCTCTCTATTTAAGTTGCAAATATTGGATTAATCAGCCATGCTATGCATTGTCCAAGACAGAGTGCTACCACAGCAGGTTGTGAAACTGAGAAAAGGCTTTGATTATGGAAAACAGGAGAAAGAGAAGACAGGCAAAGTGACCATGAAACATATTGTAGAGGGTGATCACTGATGAAAGCTTTTAGTCTCAGCCATCTAGGAATGGGGAGAGGAGAAGAAGACCGATACAAAGATGACAAGAAAATAGGCACTCATTGTTCTTCGACAGTTCTCATTATAAGACTCGGCTTATAAGTAGAGAGACACTGAGAAAATGTGAGGGAGAGGCTTGAATGAAACGCGCTCCTCACTGTGGTGAATGATGGTGGTGTGGAGTGAATCATGGAGCAGAGAAGAAACAAGTCTCCCGTATTATTTCACATGATTTGTGGTATTTTTCTGCTGTAGTGACGAAGTGGGTTTGAGACTTGTCTCACTGCAACAGGCTCATGCATTAAGTATGACCCTGCCAGAGAGAGGCAGAGGGGAGGCGGCGAAGGAGAGAATCAGACAGTCACACCAAAGACACCAGGTATATAGATGGACAGCATCCGTCTGAGACCAAAGCAAAATGTATGGTGAAGGGGTGCGAATGAATTATGAATTTGGGTGAATTTAGGGCAAATTGTGCCGACAGGAAGGGGATTTCTATGAATAATTCACTCTTCAGGGGGCCTGATCATCTACCCCCCACCAACTCCACCTTGTTCCTCAACACAGCCTCCCTCCCCACTTATTCTATCCATTGACCCTCATAATATCTCACTGCCCTTCTCCTGTAGCGCCATAACTCTGTCAGTCCATTTGTCTCAGTGAGTGCTCTCTTTGTTTATGTCAAAATTACTATCTATTCCCCGATCTTCCGTCTGTCTCTTCTCTGCCTCATGTTTCTCCAGACAGACAAACCCTGGGGGAAGAGGAGGAGGTAAGGGGGGGGGGGGGGGGGGGGGGGTCATGTATTCGTTTATTTTTCTCCCCCTTCCTTCTATCTCGCGTCCTCTCCCCCTACACATCTTCACAGCTGGAGGTAGTTAATATTTAAAAGAAAGGCATGACAGGACGCAAGACCCGCGCACATGTTTGAACATGCATGCACACACACAAACACACACATGCACACATGCACGCACACAAAGTAGAATCCAGTAGAGCAATCAAAGAGCAGAGAGGCCTTCAGAATTGATATTTGGATGACACGCTGCGTTGAGATAAAACATACCCAACCACATTCATCAACACCGCAGCTCCTCGCACGGATGCGTAAGGATATGAAGCAAACAGTTAAAGTAGCGTGTCTTGAGTGTGGGTGGTTTGCACGATGGAGATCAGAATATGTGTGAAACTCACTACATGATTTGACTCCTGAGATTTGATCTTGTGTGTTTTGCCCTCTCACCACACACACACACGCATGCAGAGATAAGAGAGCCTGTTCAGCATTTCAAGTCCTTGGCAACGCCCAACATGTCTTCTTAATGCTAATTGCTACATTTTGCAGAGGACAGAAGGGTGCAATTTTCTCTCTGATGGATGACAAGGGTGTTACAAATCACATTGGTAGTACAGCAATTAAACTCAACTAATGGCAGCAACAGTAACATCTTAATATAGGCTGTTTGGGTTATTTTGTTTTTGTAAGCAAAACGCCTCAAAGCAGAGATCCATGAATAATTGAAGACTTGCAAAATTGACTTGGTTGATTTGGCTTGCTTGATACATGGTCTGCTGATGGCAATTTTTTTGCAGTCAGGCTTTCTTGTAGAAAAAAGAAATGACCACGCCCACAAATCTCCAGTCAGTACCACACGCTCTACAATCTCGTTGTGATTGAACGACTTCTGATGGCGCCCTCTGACATCCCGGCAGTGATAATAGTTTTTAAAAAGCACCTCGAAACAATATGACGGGTCATCTCAACCCAGCTGCAGGCAGCCGCCCCAGGCGTGACCTCTGACCCTGTCCAATGAAGCAGGTAACAGGGCTGGGATTGGATCACTGACAGCTGCACAGCGGACACCCTT
This sequence comes from Caranx ignobilis, assembly GCA_021432705.1. Lineage (NCBI taxonomy): Eukaryota > Metazoa > Chordata > Actinopteri > Carangiformes > Carangidae > Caranx > Caranx ignobilis. The sequence continues at coordinate 65,111,889 of MU269985.1, forward strand.
GAAGAAGTGAAATCAGGCATCTGCTTCACTGTCAATGTCTCTCACCCCTGAGATAATGGACCAGCCACAAGGCTCCGTGCCGTGCACACAGTGTGGAAGTGTGTCTGCTTATGTGTGTGTGTGTGTGTGCTTTTGTGTGCATGTGTCTTAAGCCACATCAGCCTGTGCTATCAGAATGTTTGGATGGTGGCACTGGCTCTGTTATGTGGCAACCTGCCATACCTCTCTCTCCCTCTCTCCCTCTCTCTGTCTGTCTGTCTCAGCCTCTCCCTCACCCAGTCACACCCATGCCAACCCATTATAGTGTTCCTCTTTACTGCGCCTACTCAACATGACTGGAATATTCTGTGGCACAATCTACCTCCTGACTGGAGCCCACTGGACCATGCCCTTTTATCTGTCTGATCTCTTCTGTCAGACCACTCGAGGTGTGTGTGTGTTTGTGTGTGTGTGTATGTGTCTGCCCGCCTTCCTTACTGTCTGTCCACCCGTGCATTACAAGCCTCTTTGTATGTCTCCCCACTGTTGTCTGCCTCAGTGTGTGTGTGTCTGCTGGCTTGTGCACGGCCCCTTAGTGAATTGTGATTGGCATCATGACAAGCTACGGCCCGTCACATTATCAACCAGCATCCTGTTTCACTCCTCTCAGCTCTCCTTCACGTCTGTTTGGAAGAGGGCAGTGATAGACAAGCTCCCACCTTAGCTCACATTAACACCAGCACTAATACCCTGACTAGCTCTGCTGTGTTCATTTGACTGTAATGGTATGTTGGAGCAGCTGGTTTAAGACCGGATCACTGTAATTGGCCCCCTGTCTCTGGAGAACAACAACTAAAGCAGCTTCAGTCTGGTCCAGCAACTGGAAAAGTAGATGCACAATCAAAAAGTAAGTGAACAAACAATGTGCACTGATTAGACGAGCTTGCACATGTTCGTATGCGCGTGCAAGTGAACAGATAGGATTAGCATCACAGCTGTCACCCTCTGTCATTCCTCCTCCTCCTCCTCCTCCTCCCTCCTTCTTCACATTTCTCCACCCCTCCCATCACCTCCACCTCTCCCTCTCCTCTGGTCTCCAGCTCAAACCCACTTTTCATTTCCCCCTGAAGCCCTCCACCCGCCCTCACCCCCTCCCTCCCCATTTGCTTGTTGTGCCAGTCCTCCGACAAGGCAAGCGAGTGTAATGGCTCATTTAATCCTAATGCTGTTAGTTTAAACTGCCTTATTAAGAGCTTAGCTATTGTTTTGTCTTTAATTTTACCTAATTTGGCTCCTTTGATGTAGACAATTTCCACATTCCTGTTTCTCTAACTGAGATACTGGTATTAGATATTCAATACAACCTCCATTGACTGACATATGAATTATCCACAGCAATTAACTTGTCAACCATTACCCACTAGATAAAAGAAAATGAACGATAATTACCACTCTCCATTTGCTTCTCGCCCACTGTCTTCTCCATCATCTTCATCTCCTCTCCTGATTGACCTTTCCACACTATCCAAGGTCACCCATCACTCCATTTTGGCACTCTGAACAAACAGCGCTGTGCGGAGCCAAATCTCTTTCAATCAAGCTGCCATCACTGCAGAGCTGCCAAATAGGCATGTTCTCTCTATTGTCGTTGTTTTCTTTTGTCTCACATGTACGTCTTAATCATGGTGTGCAGTAACATTTCTTTGTGTGATACTGAGTAGTGTAAACACTCAGTGGTCTGCTCCACGTGGTGCCACGGGGGAGGACAGCCTGCGTGTTGTGGCGAGGACCGACTCCAAGAGTACAGATGGAGAACGGATAGACTCCTAGCAGGGGTGGTTTGCCTCACTCACCATGACTGATAGCATCTTTATCGCACACTTATCACAGCAATATCGCCCAAGTACACTATGAACTGTACGGCCCGTGCGATGCGGCCTCGAACAGTCAACCTAATTATCAAATATTTGTTTCTCTGTCTTGCGTATTATCTGATTTGAGACTTCATCAATCTGCATTTGTCTGTCCACAGCCCATCTGGGTTCTGCAGCTTTTTGTGGCAGCCTTTCCATATGCACCACTATTCATGTAATTAATTAAATGGGATTTTTTCCCTCTTTTTTGCAGGAACAGGTTCAGTGAAAGGCATTGTTGATGATTTTTGTTGGGGTGTGTGTTGTCAACTCTTGATTGGTGTGTTAACTCCGTGTCTCGGTCTGTCTATAGGTCTGACCACATGGTGCAGGGCAATTTTTCTCCCATTCTGACACATGGCCCCTCTCTGCCCCTCCCTCTCCCTGTTCCTCTTACCCTCCCCTTCACCCCCCCCCCCCCCCTCTTTTATCTTTCAGAGAGGAGACCAGCAGGAGGGCGTGGACCTTACTTAAAGGAGACAGGACAAAAAACAGGAGAGAAGACAAGGGCCCAAAGACGTACGAGGCAAAGCTGAGGCCTCCTGGAAGACACACTCAGCACGAGTGTGTGAGGGTGCCCTCTGTGTGCATTTTACTATACTTGTGTGTGAGCAGGTGGGACTTTGATGGGACAGTGAGCAATGCCTCACACGCAGCGACAGCAGGTTGGCAGTAGGGGGCGGTGCTCCTCCCGCCTCCTCCCCTTCCTCCTCCTCCTATCCCTCACCGCCCAGCACAGCCAAGCAGCCATACACATACCCTCCAACTGTGAGTACTGACTGATATCACAACCATTCATAACAATGGTAGCCCAATGTTTCCATGAGCTTCAAATATCTATTTGTTGTGCTAATTACATTGTTGATACTTCAAAGCCGGCTAATAATGATCTTTCATCGTGATTAATTAGTGCAAATGAGTAGAATGAGCGTGTTTCTCTTTCAGTAGCCTCAATAGTCAGGGATGGATCGAGCTTTTATGCTTGAAATACTACACTGTTTGAGGCCTCTTTGGTTTGCACTCATCTGTGCCTGTGGTGTGTCTAATTACTCTGTAATTGATCCCCTCATACTGCATTGATTAGTCCCACTATTGATCTGGTTTCCTTGGTGCAAACCAGAATCTGATTGGGGAGTAATTTAATCAACAATTGAGTTATACAACAATAATGTAGCAAGGCTTTTTCTTGGTCGGTCTCATTTTCTTCCTCCTCCTCGATGCAATATGTGGGCATTAGGAATACAGCTGAGCTTGTGGCCCTGCAGGGAAATTGATCTTCATCTCCTCTGCCGCTGCTGCTGCTGCTGCTGGCCTGCCCACAGAGCTCCAGTGGAGAGAGAGGGAAAGAATATTGTTTCCACTATTGCTTTTGTTGTTCACTCTTTATCTAAGACTGCTTGCAATGAGTCACTGTCCTTCACCACCCACGCAGATTTCGAAAGTGTATGTGTATACAAACAACTAATCCTGTCTGTACACATATGAGTTCACACTCACACGTCTATTTTACCCTGTAAATGCTGATGAAATGCAGTAAATCTCCCGATCTAATTCCCCAGAGGACAGGGTGACACAGGGGTGAGAGGGCTGGACAAGGATGAAGGGAGGATGATGAGAAGGTGGAAGGAGGAGCAGGTCAAAGATATAAAAGGTCAAGGTGTCCCATGCCTTTCAATTAGCAAGCCTCTGCCAAGTCAGTGAGAGTCAGTGAGGACTGATTGATCAAGATCAATAAAGGAGATGCGATTGAATCTGTGTGAAGGAGGCCGGGGTCAAAAGTTACACTCGGTTACAGGAGATATCACACTGGTTTATTGTCCATGCATCATAATTGTTGTTCAATTATGGGTAGACATTATTGGACTGTTTGGCCTCTCTGTATATTTAACGTTATCTCTGTCTTCTTCTTGTTTATTGCTGCTGAAACATTTTTCCCCCTTGCCTTTTCTCTTTGGACTAACAGACCACATAAGTGATCGTAAGTGCTTTTAACTTTATTGATGTCTATCTGTCTTAATGTAGGTGCTGGCAAAGCTTATTGTGAACACTTTAATTATGCCAGAGAGGTTATTTTCCATCCAGCACACAGTAAAACACATTTTGCACTTAGAGGGATCTGGCATTAGTGTGCACTTGCAGTGTTACGCTTGTGTCCGTGTTTACGCGTCTTTCTCCAAGGATGTGTTTTGTTGTGCATTTGTGATTGTAGTGTGTGCAGTGTGTGTTTTATCGTGAACATGTGCCTGTTTTTGTGTGCTTTTTACTGCATGTGGGAGTGTGTTTTGCCTCATTGGCTCCCAGTAGGTGAGATCCCTGCAGGAGCAGGGAAGAGGAAGTGTGAGGAGCTCCTGTCTGTAAAGAGACAGCAGGGCTGTCAGATCAAAGACACTGAAAAAATAAAGAGGAGTTAAAGCGCTAAGCACCGGCTCCTCTCCTCCTCCTCTGCCAATAATGGAGCAGTGCCCGCAGCCCAAACTTCAATTTGATCAGCTGAGGAAACGTGCTTATTTCTTCTATCAGTGGGAATTCTTTCATTAAATTCCCTCACTCTTCCTATCTGTCTCTTTCTGAACCTTGTTTGTTTTTTCCCCTGCATCTCAACCTCGCCTTGCTCTGTTTTTCTGTGTGCACTCTATATTTGCTCTTCCACCCTTCCCTCCTTGCTCTTCATCTCCATCGCCTCTTCTCATCTACCACCACCCCCCCCCCCCATCCTATGCCCTCCTTTACCCATTTACCTACATAATGCAAATGAATCTCTGTCTAGAGCTCTGTCTCTTCCCTTTAAAGTGAAATTAAAGACTTTACCAACAAGTATCAAGCTGTGGCCTGTATTCCACCGTGAACAGCCTTTATGCAAAGTCACTGAGACTGTGCAAACGAAAAGATTTAAAATTTTGTCTATAAATATTGAAAAGCAGAACGTGAAAATACGACATGGGCTGTAAACCACACGAAAGAATCAAAGGTGCTGGTTCAATTCATGCCACACTCCAGCATCCTGGTTTTTATGAGTCCGTTATCATGGCATTGCTTTATGGCTGTTATGGAGGGTAGTGACAGAGAAAGAGAAACCTCTTCTGGTGGTCATTACTTTTTTCCTTCAAAATCCCTGCTTCATTTCCCCACAGACACTTTCCCTCCTCCTCCCTGTCTCCCAGTCTCACAAGGAGCTTGTGCTATATATCTCTTTTACATGAGCTCTCCCTCTTACATTATGCTGTATCAATTTCCTCTCATCTCAACCCATTTTCTCTGCCTGCTCTCTTACTCTCACTCTTTTCCTCGGCCTACATTTCATTCTATTCTCTGGGGAGTCTTTTTAAGTGATATTGACTGAATATACTTATGGGCACCTGTTAAAGTATCTCTAGTTATACTGTGTTGTTTGTTAGGCCATTGCCAGCAGCCACAGAGTGTGTGTGTGTGTGTGAGATACAACCGTACAATGTATGTCGTACAATAGTTTTCTACACTAGCAGTAAACAACTTAGGTGCCTGCATGCCTGCTTGATAATACTGTAAAAATGCAACCTGTTTTCGATCCTTGCAGTGAAAAGGCCTCCAGTGATCACCACTCATCCGGAGTCTGTCACAGTCTTCAGCGTAGAAGACCTCGCCATGAGCTGTGAAGCCTCTGGAAACCCTCCACCCATGTTAGTCAGCACAGCACACATGCATCCACACAAATGGAAAAATGAAAATATGGTTTGTCTTAGATTGAGAATACCATATTACTCATGGAGGAGACATGCCTTTGGTTATCTTCGCAGACAACTGAGAACAGCGACCTTCCCTCTCCTTGTTCGGTTGACATCTACATATTAGTATTACATGAGAGCACAGCTTCTCCCAGTCAGAGTTCTCATTTCAGCAAGGGATAAATGTCATTAAGCCCTCGAGCAATCTTTTCAGAGCGTCTTAGCTGCTCTGAAGTGGAAAACTGCTCCGATTGCTAAGGAAGAGATGAATATCGCAATTACACAGCACAGAGTCCCACTGGGGCATCTTCGTGTAAATTTTGCAGCAGTTCATTTGTGTCCTCAACTGCTGTGACATGTAAGGACATCTTGTGCGTGTTAAGAAGTGCTTTTAAAGGCAAGGGTGTTATTTTTTGACTTTGATGTTTCACTGAAAGCTCTTGCAAGAGTCTTACTGATTTTTTTTCTTTGTTTTGTCTTGGCTCAAGTTTCCGATGGACAAAGGACGGAGAAGAGTTTGACCCAGGCAGTGACCCAGAGCTGAAGGTCACCAAGGACACTGGCTCATTCGCATTCTACACACTCAGTAATACTATGGACACCCTGAAGCAGTACCAAGGCAAATATGTCTGCTACGCGTCCAACGAGCTTGGGACCGCCGTCTCTAATGAGGCCACACTCACCACTGACGGTAACAACATACTGATCACTGATTAATCCTCAAGCAACCACTGATAAGTTATTGAAACAGAATCATTACATTTTGAAAGGGTGGTAATTCACATCTGAAGCCAGTCATGCTCACTGAGTATTTGCTGATTTCGTTTCAGCCTTGAGAAAGGAATCACACCCTTCCAGAGAAAATCAAACAAATCAAAGACCCTCTGATATGTTTTCAAACAAACAACAGCACACTAGGGGAGTTACATATCTTTTATAGATGCCAATTTCAGCACCAGAGCTCCCGTAAATGCCTTCAAGGTCCAGATTACAGAAGGGAGCTGGGTGTTGTCAGTGTTATCAGCAATAACACAGCAATTTACAAAGATGTAAGCAGCAGCCAGCGTAGCAACCTTTTCTTGCCCTGCTTTTTAGAGAACCCATTTGTTAGCAGATGGAGGCTCACGCTGAGACCTTCCAGTACCGCCACCGAGAACATAATTACATGCAATAACATGGTAATCAGCACATATTCAGGTACACACATGCGCACACATTACATTCATGCACACGCACACATGGTCCCCTGAGCAAAAGTGCAGAGCACCTCTGTGTATCCATCCACCTGTGTGACTGGCTCTCTTCTGGGCGACCTCCTTCCCTCACAGTTTCCCTGACAACGGTTTCCCCAGAAACGCTCTTGAGTTGATGTCATGTGAAGCACTCTCCAGTGGCTCCTGTGGGGTTATCAACAATGGGAGGGGAGGGGGGTGGGTGGTGGTGGTGGTGATGGTGGTGCGTTGGTGGGGGCAAACACATATGATTCACAAATCACGTCACTCAGCTTCTGCAAGACAAAAGATAACCTGGTGCTTTCTCTTAAGAGGCTTCTCCTCCAATCCTTGAAGTTCCTCTCATAAAAATGTATGAATAATAGTTCTTTATTGTTTGTGCCCTTTATTGTGTGTTCAAGTTCACCTGTGATGTGGATTGCCCCAGGAAGTCTCACGTCTGCATAACACAGTGAATGTGTGCAGATGTTAGTGTTCATCACCTGTGTGTATCTACGCAGACTAACAGGTGTGTTTGGTGTGTTTTTCTCTGTGCCTCCCCGTAGTTCCCCCAACCCAGCAGAAAGAAAAGAAGGTTAATGTGAAGTCAGAAAAGGGAAGCAGTATTGTTCTGAAGTGTAACCCCCCACAGAGCTCCATGGAGCCTATCATTCACTGGATGGACTGGAGTGAGTACATTATCTTTTCCATCTCTGCTTCCATTACATCCTTCCTGTCTCGAACATAAATCATCTACATAGACTTAGACCTGTCTGTCCTTTTGTTGTCTAGTTTTAATCAGAGTTAGTATTCATTTTTTGAAACAATCTTATCTAAATGTTTCTCTTTCAGAATATTCATAGATTTAAAACACATATCTTCAGTAACTTTTGAGTTGAGCAGGATCTATTCTTACCCCACTTCACCAGCGTCTGTTTTATCATATTTTTCTTCATTTCTCTCAGCCTATTATATCTCTGTGGTGCCCTTTACCATTTATTTTCGCTGTTTTATTTCACTGTCGAACACTGAATGTCTCTCTTGTGTGTTTTTTTTCTCCATTGTGTCTACCTGTCGTCATTCTTTCTCTTTACCACTTCCTCTCTTCCTCTCTCTCCAGGGCTACACCATATCCAGCTTAGTAAGCGAGTGGTGGTAGGGAAGGATGGAAACCTCTACTTTGCCCATTTGACACCTGAGGACAGCAGGGACGACTACACCTGCAATGTCCAGTACCTGGCAACACGGACCATTCTGGCAAAAGAACCTATCACACTGACGGTCACCCCCTGTGAGTTTTACTTTGGTCATCTGAGCTCTGACGGTTTTAAACTGAACTGATCAAACCTGAACTTAACTGGGTTCCTGTAACTAACTGTAATAACTTTATTTTAAAATTTAATCCAATAAAGCGCAATGGAGGAAGATCTAATGTTAACACCATGTAAGAAATGAAACATTGTCTGAATGTCAGGATCATGGGAAAACATTTGATTATGTAAATTTACACATAATACAATTACTTTGATTTATTCTCTACAATGTCATTTTCTGATTCTGACATGCAGATAAGTTCATTTTGGTTTTCAGTTGCCACTTCAGTACAATGAAGTTACATGGGCGTAGGCTTTGCTTATGGACAGGAGGGACATTTCTCTATCAACATTCTGGAAGCACTACCAATGAGGGAGGACTATTTATTGAGAACAACTGAGGTCCCATGGTTAAACCAAAGTGATATCACCCCTATGTTGTGGCATGTTTTGCTGACCAAAGCGATGATCGTATCCAAGAGACTGCCCCAGCCCTGGGGGGCTTATCACCACCTCAGCCCAGTGGTAATGAGATGCAGCTCACACTGAGATGTGGCTTCCTGCATCTGTGGCCCAACTAGAGGTCAGAAAGATGAGCACATGTTAACATGAGACCTCTGCATGAAGGTGGAAAGTCTGTATGATTGTGTGTTATTTGAAAGGTTAAGTCTCTAGAAAGGCTGCCGAGTCGTCTCTGCGTGACACCACACCCATGTGTGTATGAGAGTGGCTGCTGTGTCAGCAGGACGGCAATCTGAAAATCAGCCATACATATGGATGAATCTTTTCTCCCTGTCTTTGTGTTTCCACCTCTCTTTCTGCAGCCAACTCAGTAGTACGAAACAAGAGGCCCCAGATGATGAGACCTACTGGAGTTCATACCACTTACCACGCCCTCAGGGGCCAGACCTTGGAGCTTGAGTGCATCGTCCAAGGCCTGTGAGTGTCTGTGTGTGCATATGTATGTGTTTCTGCTCCCATCAGTCAGACAAGTTGAGCCACTTCTTATAATCAATTGTACCTGCCTCTTATCCACTCCCCCACCCCCTCCTCCAACATCCTCACATTACCTTTGTTATCCTCCCTTCCTGTCTCCTGCTTCATGCTGCCACATGTTCCTACTCCTCTCTTTTGCATTCTTTCCTCTGTCACACTTTTCCATCTTCATTTTTTCCTCCTCGTGCTAAACACGCTCTTCCTCTTTCTCCACCACTTCAGTCCAACTCCAGATGTGTCTTGGCTGAGGAAGGATGGTGAACTGTCTGAATCTCGAACTACGATAGAAATGTTTGGCCGACGCCTGCGCTTTAGTTCTATCTCGGAGAGCGACACGGGCGAGTACCAGTGCAGAGCCAACAACACCCAAGGAAAAGTCACACACACTTACACCGTGATGGTTGATGGTATGTCGTATACCCATATATTATTTTTTCCCAGGTTGTTTCATCATAAGAATTATGAATTTACCTGAATTTAAATCTCAATATAGACAGAGCAGTACAACAGGTTGGTGATCAGTGCTTTGTTTTTGAGTCTGTCACAGAAACATATCATGTCCCTTGCAGCTGCTCCCTACTGGATCAAAGAGCCGGTCAGTCAGTTATATGCCCCAGGTGAGACTGTCAGACTAGACTGCCTGGCAGATGGCAGACCCACTCCCACCATCAGCTGGACCATCAATGGGATCCCTCTCTCAGGTCAGTACACACACCTACCTGCACACAGGCATTTCAACACACTGCACATGTACTGACAGTATGTACTTTCAAACAGCAACCGATAAAGACTCCAGACGTACTGTGACAGAAAGCGGATCTTTAATCCTGAACGATGTCAACTTCGGAGACACTGCCATTTACCAGTGTCGGGCCTCCAACAAGCATGGAACCATCCTCACCAACACCAATGTTTATGTCATTGGTGAGTGTTTGTGTTGTACATGTCACTTGTGAAAGAGTTTTGTGTGTGCTTCTGTGTGCCTTTCATTTCTCCTTGTGTGTTGTTTCAGAGCTTCCTCCACAGATCCTCACTGAAGACAGGAGTGTATACATATTTACAGAGGGTCAGAAGGCTTTACTGGAGTGTGAGACCTTTGGTTCACCTAAACCCAAAGTCACATGGTGAGGCACACGACTGTTGCTCTATATCATATTTATTCTAGTTTGGTGTTTAGCAGATTTTCATATTAACAGTTTTCACAGAGGTGACATTCTGTAGGTGGCACTTCATATGCATAAATTAACAGCCTCATGCTGTTACATCTGGACTGTGAATTTTATCACTGTGGCAGATATCCAACCAGGCTTTGTTGTTCAGGGTTAAAGTGGTGAATTCATCAGACGCTGAAGGTTTCACTCTTACTGTTTCTGATGTGTGTGTGTGTGTGTGTGTGTGTGTGTGTGTGTGTGCATTTTTTCCAGGGAGAGTGTCAGCTCCTCCTCTCTTCTGGCTGATCCCAGAGTTAACCCACTCACCAACGGGGGGATTGAGATCTCTAATGTCACCCATGACGATGAAGGCCTCTACACCTGCTTTGTAGAAAACACCAGCATGTCAATCAGTGCAGAGCTGGAAGTGCTCAGTGAGTGAGACACACACAAACACACTGTCCCTTAACAGCTGATGTTATTAGCTGATGTTGTTTGCACCTAAACTAGCCTCAGTATCATGTGTCTCCTTGCTCTCTCCTCCAGACAGGACAGTGATCGTGTTGCCACCACAGGACCTAAAGGTGCAGCCTGGAAGCACAGCAATCTTCACCTGTTTGGCAAAAGTGGACCCCAAGCTTGATCCACTCATTCAGTGGAGAAAGAACAATCAGAAGTTGTTTGAGTCCCATAGTGATGAAAAGTAAGTTTATATTCTTTACAATGGATAACTACCAATAATGTTTAAAATGCTTGAAATCATTTGTTGTGTCATCAGGAACAGACACCGTATTGTATTGTCCCAGTTTCATAAACGAATAAACTAAAATTTCATCATCAATTTTTTTGTCACCATAGAATTTGGTGACTAAAAAAATTAGATGATGAGGTAGAGATGATATTAATACCATGAAGGAGGTGGTTTTGATTAAAAAGAGGAGTAAGCTGTAGATAAATTGACCGCTGTATGTTCTGCAGATACACATTTGAGGGACCAGACCTAATGATAGCTAATGTGGAGCCAGATGATGAGGGTGTGTACACCTGTCAGATCATCACTAAACTTGACATGGCTGAAGCCAGAGGCACTCTCACTTTATGTGGTAAGATCACATCATCAAATATTGTATGATCAAGAGCCAGTGTATTTTATCTCCTAACTCACAGAGAGCTATTGATTGATAAACTTATGGAGTGCAGACAAACAGTGTGTTGATTGTTGTTCCCCTCAGATCGTCCTGACCCTCCTGTGCTACTCCAGATCTCTGATCCTAAGAGTCGTGCAGTCACGCTCAGCTGGACTCCTGGAGATGACCACAACAGCCCTGTGCTAGGTTTAGTATAGACACAAATTCCCTGTCCTACACATTACACAATACAGCTTTTCATTTTGTCTAACTCTAATACCCAGAGTAACAAAACCGGTATTATCTATCTCATTAATAATGAAAGGCTGCTCTGTTTTCAATACCTGGACATGAGCAAAGTCAGACCTTTCTGAAGTGTGTCAGTATGACTGAGTCTATGTTTATGTTTTTCTTCCTTACCTACTTACTGTACTCTGTTTTTTTCCATCTATCCTTAACTCTTTGTCAACAGAATATGTGATGGAGTTTGAGGACCAAGGTTTGAAAGAGAGGGGTTGGGAAGAGCTGAAAAGAGTAGGAGGGGCCAATGAGCATGCTAGCCTCTCCCTGTGGCCCTATATGTCCTACCGTTTCCGGGTCATTGCCATCAATGATGTGGGTAAGAGTGATCCCAGCAAGCCATCCGAAATCCACAACACACCTCCTGCAGGTAAGAACCAGTGTTCTTTAACCAGCTTTAACAGCTTTTGATTGTCACGGGAACACTTACGCTGAACTGTTTTTTTTTTCAATCACAGTACCAGACAACAACCCTGAAGATGTCAGGAGCGAGTCCTCAGACCCAGACTCTCTTGTCATCACCTGGGAGGTACACCTATTACCTGATGGTTCAATATTCTGAAGAAACACCAAACTAATTTTTTAAAAAGCTTTGTGTCTTATTGGCTACTGTTCCTATCACTTCAGGTAATGGACAAACGCAACTTCAATGGACCTGACTTCAAGTACAGGGTGCTGTGGAGGCGGGTGGTGGGCAGTGGGCCCACCTGGCACGTCAACCAGACAACGACACCACCATTCATCGTCAATGACGTTGGCAACTTCTCTGCCTTTGAGATCAAGGTCCAGGCTGTCAATGAGTTAGGGGAGGGACCTGAGCCAGATCCCGTCATTGGTTACTCAGGAGAAGACGGTAAAAATATTTAACCAAAAAAACACACTCAAATGCAAAACTGTTTTTCAGCAACAGTCCTCTATAAGTTAGCATTCTTTCTTATCTGTCTCTTTCTTGTCTGTCTCTCTGTTTCTAGTTCCATTGGAGGCTCCAATGGATGTGGGTGTTGTACTAATGAACAGCACTACCATCAAAGTGACCTGGGCAGCAGTAGACAGAGAGACGGTCAGAGGACACCTGCTGGGATACAAGGTACTGATCCTGTATCTCCTTTGTTGTTTGGCCTAACATATTCAGCCCCTGTACCCATGAATAATACATATTTTGGGTTTATGGAGGGGGCAGCCACACCTCAGTTTGGCAGAGGCTTCAGAATTCTCTTTAGTCTCAAGGTTGTGAAGGATAAAGCCTTTTTTATTTTAGTTGATTTTACCTTCAAAATGTATCACTCAGTATTTAACTTTCTCCTCTGTCTTGGCCTCGATGCATGTTCCATTCAGTCCTAGTCATACCTCATCACTCACCATAATCATATTATGAATTGCATAAAGGACGTGTTTGAAATTTTAAAAACTCAAGATGATTTCCTCTTTCATCGTTTCTCTTGACTCTTCCAGATCTATTTGACCAGAACTGGCTCTAGGGGCCATCACAGAGGCCGGAGAGCCAAGGAGTCAGAAAGCACCGTGGTGGAGACAGGGCCAAGTGAGGAGAAGAAGGTGATCAGTGATCTCAGGCCGTACTCCCACTATACCGTGGCTGTCACCGTGTTCAACAGCAAAGGAGAGGGACCTCCCTCTGAGACGCTGTCCTTCAAGACACACGAGGGAGGTGAGAATGAGAAAAAGGAGGCAAGAGAGACAAAGATGGAGCATGATGGGTGGAATAAAGGGAGGAAGGGGGGATCATGGTGGGTTGGAGGGGGGTGAACCTGATGTAGGGGTGGAGACTATTGAACACACTAGGATTTTGGGAAAAAAGAGTGACAATAGATTGAATTGTATAATAATCCCTTTAAAGTCGAGGCCATTTTTAATCAGGCCTGTTTGTGTCACGCCTAGTTCCTGGTCCTCCCATGACCCTTACGTTGGACAGCCCATCAGAGACAGAAATGACCCTCCACTGGACACCTCCTGGCCAGCCCAATGGAGTCCTTATTGGATATCTGCTGCAATACCAACGGAGTGAGCAATGTTTAAATTGAATCTTTATCCATTCAGCACACATACAGTAAATGCTTTTGGTCGATGAGGTTAAAAGTGCTGTAGCTTTAAAGACACCAGTACAAAAGATCAGTAGATTTAATAACACAATATGTTTCCAACAAATCAATAACACCAGGAAACTGTCAGAAGCATAACCCCCTAATGAGGCTCATCAGTCAGTCACTTGTCACCCAGAACAATGTGTCACCCCTAACGATGTGTTAAAGACCGAGTCGTGATTGAATGTTTTTTTGACTGTGCTGTGGTCAGTTGTCGAGAGTGATGACAGCCCCATGCAGGTAGAGACAATAGATGACCCCACAGTCAGACACCTCATTCTGAAGAACCTGGACCGTCACAGCCACTACCGCTTCTACTTGAGGGGGCGGACAGGGGCTGGGGACGGAGAGCCCATCATGAGGGAGGGTGCCACCACACTGGAAGGAGGTACAGACTACGTTCTTTATAGTCACAAATACAACTCATTCAGGAACAGATTGTATTAGAAAATGAATGTAATTCTCCTGTTTGCCTGGATTTCAGTGCCTCCTGCCAACATCAACCTGTCTGTGGGGGAGAACGCAGTTAACTTCAGCTGGGTGGCCAAAAAGAGACACAGGAATGTTAGCTTCCAGATCCACTACCTCAAAAAGAGCGGTATGATAATTTACACTAAAATGTGAGTAATGAACAGTTTCACAATCCTGAACAACAAAAAAAAGAAACATGCTGTGTTTCTGCAGATGGGGATAAATGGAAGAAATCGGAGAAGGTGAACTCCTCTCAATCTTTCTACCAGCTCCAGGGCCTGACACCTGGCTCTCATTATCGTCTACGCTTCACCTATAACAATTCTACCTTCTGGGAGACTGACATTGATACAGAAGGAACAGGTACTATGAGCGTTCTGCCTTCATTCATCCTTTTTTCTTTCATCTTCTTTGCTCGCTCTCCTCTGGGCTTCCCACATCTAAATATAAAGCCTGATCCTACAGAGAGTGTCTTGCAGTTCCCTGTGCTGCCTGTGAAGTGCTTTCAAAGTCTTGTCTGAAAAGAGAGCTTGGTTAGCCATATGAAATGATCCATTACTTGTGTTTGTTTGTGGTATTTTGTTGTATTCTTTAGCTCCCTGGTGAAATGTCACTGTCAGAAAAACATACTGCTCTGTCTGCTTTGTTCTAGATTCGGCTCCCTCTTTTATCTTGTTCCTCCCTCCCTTTTTATCCCTTTTTGTTGTACTTTTATTTTGTACCCTCATCACAAAAAAAACTCAACTCACTTCTTTCTTTTCCCTCTGCTTGTCTTCTTTTTGAAGGAGTGACAGAGGTGCAGCCAAGCTTTGCAACACAGGGCTGGTTCATTGGCGTCGTGAGCGCCATCGTGTTGCTGCTGCTGATACTACTTATCCTCTGCTTCATCAAGAGGAGTAAAGGAGGAAAGTACTCAGGCAAGTGTGGCCCTCCATAATGGTCGTTAAGTATTCATCAGTACACATGTCAAACTGTTGGAGAGAATCTATTTGGTGTCAATAAATCATTGACATCGTGGGCAAATGTTATGTAGAATTTACTGTATTTGTCTCTCCTTTAAAGCCTGTATGTAAGAGCAATGTACTGGTCAACATCCGACACACTTTGTGGGTACCACTGCCAGTTTGGAGCCATAAAACTGCTCGATAATGAAAATGACACTGCAGTAGAAAAAGAAGGAAAGCATTTACAGGGAAGCACTACAGTAAACAAAATTGCTCTGGCTGGAAAGAAGACAGTAAAATAAGATTGCACCATGTTTAAAAAGCTCCCCAAATAGTTCTCTACACTCTTTAAGTGTTAAAGTGGCCCCAACTCCAAATAAATGGTCGATTTCACTTTGCCGACTTTCTCCCTCGCAGCCTTCACATCAAACATGTAGTGAGACAGACCTCTAAGCTTACACTTCCTTACTTTGATAGTAAGGAAGTAGCTCTGCCCTGAAAAGAACCGTAAAATAATAATCACAAACCACAAGAGTAACTGCAACCTGCAGGCCACTGTCTGCCTGGTCTGAGAGAAACACCAGCCTTTCATCCCTCTCCACACAAGGGAATAACAAGTGACTGGCTCTCTCTGTGCTGAAGAACCAAGAACAAACTGAATAACAAATCTGACCATACCCACTGGTGCCATGCTTCTGAACAGCTAATTATTTAAATAGTTTGAAAATTTAAATGAAATATTCAGGCATGGCAGCCATATGCTGAAAGTCAGGCAAATAAGTTACTCAGTAGTCAAACTATAAACAACATCAATGAGCAGATAGTCCACAGATAGTGAGAGTATTTTTAAACTACGCACATAAACTTGGTGTTATCTCGCTGTCTGACAGAATGTCATTATTGATGTCTCAGACAGTGGCTTAGAGAGAGAGAGACATGGTTGAGATCGTGCTGATAATGAAATCCAATAATCTCTCTCCCTCACAGTGAAAGATAAAGAAGATGGTCCCATGGACTCGGAGGCGCGGCCTATGAAAGATGAGACGTTTGGAGAGTACAGGTTTGTTATCTGAGTGCATGTCATTTCTTTGAGCGTCACATGATGTTTCTATCGCTCCTTTGAATTCAGACTCCTAACACAGCCCTTATTCCCTCAGCACTGTTTGGTTTTCCTAACCCTTTGTGTTCCTTTCACTGTCCCTCTTTTTCCCCTATGCCTGCCCCTTCTATGCAGATCTCTAGAAAGGTATGCTGTGATGTGTTATGCTGAACCCACTTATTTATCGTCCCTTGCCAATGCATCTCTCACCTACTGTTTTGGCCATAACAATTGGGTTAATCATAGAAATATGATTAATGATAATGTATTGTATTCTGAAGGGCTACAACTAACACTTCCATCCATCCATTATTGGTTAGTCGGTTCATTATTTTATTTTTTAATTAATCTATTGATCATTTGGCATAAGAAGTGATAAGATAATTGGAAAATAATGATATTCAATTTACCATATTATGAAAGACCAAGAATCAAATAATTACGTATAAGAATGTGGAACGAAAGCAGTTTTGGTTGAAAAAAAGGTTTAGCTGGTTTTAGTATTATGTATTTTTCAGGTACAGAAAGCTTTTTTTTGGGAAAAAAATCTTGCTAAATAAAGATTAAGCCAACTCATATTTAGCTTTGTTCATGCCTTCTGATAATATTTTTCCTCACATTCTTTAGTGATCTTGAGGAGAAGCGCACGACCAGCCAGGCATCTCTATGCGAGGAGAGCAAGCTGTGCAGCGAGGACAACCTCGACTTCAATGGCAGCAGTGCCATTACTACGGAGCTCAACATGGATGAGTCTCTGGTCAGCCAGATCAGTCGGCCCAGCGATGGCCCAGAGGTGTTCCATGGCCTGCCGGACAACACCACGCTCACCACCACCGCTGTCTCCTCAGCCACCAACGGCATGCCCAACTCAGTCACCATCCTCGATTAACACCCCCCTCCCCCTACATATCCACTGGGGACCATCAGACCAAAACATGTCAACACATTCGTGCCCATATGCTCTTGTTCCTTACTGACCTGCTGATCTGTACTCTGACGACTAATACACAATCAATTTATTGACCATTCAGATGCCCCTGGCAGGTGTCTGACCGACTGGACTATTTTGACCAAAGGAGTGTCCAAAGTAGTGGACAACATGATACAAGTCTGACTGACCTGAAGATGTCCTTTGACCCCTTCACCCTCCTATATCTGTGTAGTTCTAAACAACTAACATGCATTACTCTCCTTCTCTTCTCTTTCTTCCAGCAACCAACTCTGTAGAAAGATAAAGACAGAATGCTGTACAGGTAGAAATATCAGAGGGACTGTAGGTGTGGTCCTATAGAGATACACACTAGAGAGTAGTACACTGAAAAAGGAGGATGATACGTGGAGAAACAGACAGCACATGCTGCTGTAACAAGTCTCATCACTTCGATGTTTATCATGTCTTGACTTATTTCACACATGATGTTGTGTGTCTAATGCCATTTGATGTCTCAGATTGTACTTGCCAGTGACATTTTTTACATTTTTATTTTTTATGTGTTTGAAAAGAAAAAAAAAACATCAAACAAACCTTTTTCCTTGTCCGACATTTTTTTTTTACCATAATTTTTCATATTGTGTTCTACACTATTTATATAAACCTCATGACTTTATTGATATATTTCACGATCTTTTCATTGAAACTAAGTGAAGCCAAGTTTCTTACTATAAATAACATTGGATGCATTAAGGGGAACTTGCTGTGAAGATGCTGACTAGCATCTGGTGTATATAGCTGCATCTACATCTATCTATTTAGCCATAATACAGTATTATAGATATGTACATGCTCCTTACATGTTCCTGTGCCTGCTGGGTCTGCATAGAGCACCAGATTGATGTCATTACTCTCTCGCCTTCCCACCAGAAGTGAAATGTCATTATTGGAAATGATATTGTAATTTTTTGTGTCGAGACCTATGTGTAGCTTTCTGTATCTGTCTTTGTCTCTTTCTACACTGTATTAAAACATTGTTGTCTCTAATTAACAATCTTTTCATACCTGTTCATCTCATACTACACAAATTGTTTGAGGAGCAGTATTTATGTATACTACAGATTAAGGGAGTGGAGTCTTGTGTGCAAACACTCTCTCAAGTTTTATTTTCAGATCCTCATCAACGCAAATGGCCATCGCAGACCGGCTTTATGATTGCCAGTTGATGTATAAGAAAAGGCCAACAGTTGGTATTTGCATCAAACGCAGAGAATGTATTTTCTTTTTAGTACTGGGTAGACGTTGTATCTACATGCTACTGATAAACAAAATCTGAGCTACAACGTAGCTACAGGAGAGAGGGGAGTGGTTAAGAGAAGACCTGGAATGACAGTTTTTTCCCACTGAATGTAAATACAACCCTTAAAGATTGTTTTGATGAACCCAACCATGTTTGATAAAAAAAAAATGTGAAAAATGTGCAGGTTTAAAATCACTTAATTTTAAAATGTTGCAAGCTGTACTTTTTCTTCTTTGTACTATTGCTATGAATTCAAACTTTACGTTTTTTGACTAATGACTGCAGTGAGATTTGGCAAATTTAGCAAAACTAGCTCATAGTTAAGGAAAGAAAAAAAAACGAAAAAGGAAAAAAAATCCACATTGTTCTGTAGATGTTTACAAACATTTCACAATTTGAAGATCAAAAAATTGTACATTAGTGTCATGTAGTGATAGTAGTAGTTACATCATGATGAAAGCTAAGGTCGCATTCATGCCCATAACCATCCAGCAATGCATTGCAGTGCAGTGAATATCTGTGGAGTTTTTGTCTGATGCAGTTGTGAGCGGCAGGGATGCAGCAAGCCAGGTTGTGCACACCACAGGGAGCATCTATATGCAACATTGCTGTCTCAGTTGTCCTTACATAAATAAAAGCTTGAAACTGGCCAAACGTCACCAGACAGTCCCTGAGGTAAAGAATATGGGATGTCTACAATGGCTAGTGGCGCTGAAGGAGGTGTGTGTAAGCTCCCTGCTGTTGGTTATACAGACACACTCAGGACAAATAAAGCTTTTAAAATAATCTATTTTCATACAGGAGCAATGAATGACACAAAATATGCCAATATTCTAACATGACTATCTGCTGCTAAACATCTGTGTTTGTCAGTGTTCGGGGCAAATGTTAGCTTTGAATGAGGAATGAGTGTACACACAGATACTCACTCGACTGCCACTCACTCTTTGCTTTTCACGTGTCAAGGGGAAAGCTGGGGACGCTGGCATTTGCTTTTCCACCATTGCTTCCCCCCCCCCTCTTTTTATAGTTAAAAAGATTTAGAAAAAAAACTTTCAAAAAGTGAATTGGTTCGTTTGGAGAAGCCTCTTCATAACTCAGTAAAACAGACAGACTTTAAACAACAATGCCTGAGTGGGAGGTTAGGGGTTGGGCGTGTGTATCCCTGTTGGGGTGGAGATGTGCCTGTATGTGGTGTGTGGGGAGCACAATTGGCATAATGGGACTGATGGTATCTATATGAGTTGGGTGGACTTGTACCATGGGGCCAATATAACTGTAACTGCATTATGAATCTACCACTGTAACTGGATATATGACTGAAAAATAAAATACATGGAACAATCTGTACCAAAAAAGGCTCCCTTTATTGTCACCGATATCAGCCAATAAAATCAATGAATACCTGTCACTTAAATTTAGTCGGTACGTATTGATTGATTAGGATTCAATTCACATTGACTGTAAGTATAACAATCAATTTTATTAGCACACTGTCAGATGAGGACAAGCCTGTGTAAGCCTGTGTAGGGTCTGCGATGGTCAGCGGGAGCTGGTGTTGAACTGATGAAAGTAGTCCTTGGTGGGTTTGTTGGTGTAGAGCTTCTTGTTCAGGTACTCCTGACTGAGGGACACAGACACGCATACAAACACACTGTCTCCAAAAATGCTTATTGAAATCTATGTTATAAATTATAACCTACACCAAATATAGATTCGCTGACTATACTGCCTGGATATTAAGTGTATGTGCTATATGTATGTGCAGTGCTTACTGTGCCTGCTGCTCTTTTGCGAGCTGCATGTTGTACTGGTCCGTCTGAATCCTCCTCTGTCTTCTCATCTCTTCTGCTTTTGCCTCCTTCTCCTCTGCTTCTCTGGACAGTTTCAGCAGCTGAAGGTCCCAGGTGGCATCTTGAATCTTCTTAGCATCCCTTTGTCTCTAAAGATGGGAAGAAATAGACTCTAGGCTATATGTGAAACTGCTATGAGGACACTGGGTTTTGAATATTTTTCAGTTTTTATGAAGGGATGGTTCCCAGTGTGGGGGTTAGGACCTGACCAAAACATTGCATGGAAGAAAGTAGACATTTTTTCTGATAAATTTACTTCAATGTTGAAGCAGAGGATTATTGTATCACTGTATCTGAATCCACAATCAGAGCAGGAATAATACATTGAATAGGAGCTTTAGATATATGCACCTTTAAAGAAGGACTTTCAAGGAGACATTGTGATGAATGTAAAATTCAATGGAAAACTGAATAAATTAGCAGAAAAACATAATAAATTCAGATCCATAAAGGGCACAGGAGGTCACTGAGTGTTTTGATGAATTTGAAAATTATGTAAATCATATGCTATGGCCTTCAAAATTACAAGATCTCAACCTGATTGAAAACCAATGGGACATTTTTGGATCCATGTATTAGACAGCCTTCACCATCAAAAGACTAAATGGTATTGTCTTTTATGTGAATGCTGATTTTCAGAGTCTGGAGGCTCATGGTGGCTCATCAGGGTTTTGTGCTTTTTTTCCACATCTGTGACTTTATTCTAAGGGATCATAGGTCTAAAATTTTAGGAAGCTGTGAGGGGATTTTCCCAGTGGAGCTTAGAGGAGAGTAAGATGTGACTTAAACATGAATTGCTCATTTGTGTATGTGTATTTAAGGGCAATTCCAGTACCTGTCTCTCAAGGCACTGTTCCTGTCTCTCCCCATGGATGGCACTCAGCTGCTCTGGGCTCATCCCCTTCCACCTGTCAGTCAAAACCTGGGTTGGCTTCCCTCCTCCCACCTCTCTGTTTGCCGTTTGCACGCGCTCTGTCATCATGTCAGACGTCAGTGTGTGCCACATCTCTGCAAGGTTCTCCCTTTCCTCGCTCCTGCGCTGTTGCTTCAGTTTCTCTGCCCGCTCTGCAGCCTGTGGGAAACAGGACTTAGTGAGGCCTTACTGGGGATAGTTGATTGATTATTCCCTTGATGATTGGAATAGTTGCAGCTTTACGAAACCCGAGCTTAAGCACGTGGTTACTTCTGGCTTAGAGTCAAGAATCAGCCATGTGGTGAATGTCCTCCTGAGGGCTCAAATCAGTCAGTTGCATTTGCTTGTGCATCATGCATGTGAGTGGTTATTAGAGAAACCACAAAACTGTCAAAAAAAAAATACCAGGACCTGAAGGACTTGTAATGATGCCTCCCCATGGAGGATTCAGTTGAGTGCATTCAGGCAAATGAGGGTAGAGCTAAGTGGAGCCTTTTAAAAACAGACAAGGTCTATCTATGCATACATCAAAGCAGTTTAACCATCCACATTGCTTGGTGCTAACAAATACAATGGCAGCCTTCATGCAGCAAATGTGTGCATCGCTTAACATTTTCTATTAGCAATTTTAATTTTTATATCCCACCTGAGAGCACCATGCATCTGCTGAAAACCCCACTGGATTTTGCTTTGAGCATTCACATCAGCAGGGGTTGTATGTCTGTGTGTGAGTGTCTGTGTGTCATCTGTGCATGCACATGCTTGTACCGTACCAGAGCTTGATTGTAGTTGTTGAGTGCGATGTGGGCAGCTTTCTTACACTCCTCCTCTAGAGCTGCTTGGTGAACCCCCCTTAGGTCCTGATGCACCAGTTCTCTGCTCACAAGCATGTCTGTGACACACAGACACGAGATGGAAATCACCTACTGTGTGTGTTTTTCACACCTGCATTAGCCATTACCCACTGCGCGAGACTCTTAAACAACACACTCACACATACATAATGACTTCCTGGGATGAGCATCCATCACTGCCACCTGGCAATAGGGGCTCTGCGTAGGAGTGTGTGATTGTTTGTGCAGGAAAGCATGAAGCATGTGTGATTTACAGAAGCTATAGCATGCAGTGTGTAAGCTCATCAGTGATTACAGTGTGTGTGGGTGACTGTGTGCTTGTCTCCTTTCACCTCTGTGCTTGTGTCTCATGAGCCTGTTCCTATTGTCTTCCTTCTGTGCGCACAGATCTCTTTTTGCCAGCTTCATTTGTTCTCTTCTCGTTTGCTCCTCTCCGATAGCCTCTCCCTGTACATGAAACAAGGACACGGTGCTCCAGGGATAATATGATTATTTATTTAACCCTTTCCTGGATTGTGTTCCACTGCTTCTGACGCACAACATGTACATGCCAGTCACAGGGAGCCTACCTGAAAGATTTGCATGCTGGCAGGCCCCAGACCACCCTCTGGAGTGGTGATACTGAATGCCCCCTTCAGGCCACACTTGAGATCAGCATCACTAGAGTCCTCCACACGCTGATGAGTGACCCAATACTGGGCCAGGTCAGCATGCAAAGCTGCCTGCTTCTGTCTCTCATCAATATCTTGCTGCAGCAGTATGTCATCGTGATACTCTCTCAGTTTATCTGCAACGCAATGAAAATAAATACACCGGTGGTCATTGCTCAGGAGTGAGGAAAAATGATTTCAAATATGGAGACGGCTCAATAATCTAAACCGTATTTCAGTTTACCATATGCCTTGTGTCGTTCTTTCTCCAGATTTTCCTTGTGTTTTTTCTCCTGGACCTGTTGGTTCAGAGTATCAAGGTCAAGGCCCATCACCCGCAGCCTGGTGTTGAAGATTCTGGCTTTGCGTGCCGACTCTGCAGACCTTCTCTCCACAGCCCTGTCAGTGGACTGGTCTATGGGAAAATCCACTTTAAACATGTTCACAGTCTCCAGTGAGCCTGTTTGGAGGAGACACCGAAAATACTGGAATATTCCTACTCAATTGTGAAACAGCGAGCAGAGTACAAGTAGAATGGCAATTGAAATACTCAATACTCAAAATTGTACTTGAATGCAGTACTCAAAATACCTAGTTTCCACCACTGAAAGCTGCTATCACAGGAGACACGGTGTATTAACAAATACACCTTGGTGGATAAGTAGCTGCCTATCAATATGACACACCAGAAAGGATATTTGAAGTTCTTTAATTCAGCTTTAAGTAGTCACTCACCTCTGATGTTACAGGTGTGTTAAATATTTCAATGAACTAATGCGAAGACCTCTGCATGAAGTGCTGCCCTGCTCGAGTCCTGTTGTGTTTCTATGCCCCTGGTTACCATGGTAACACCTCAACACACTGATCTGTGATAGGAATAAATCACATAGTCAGTGACTAGTGTACTTGCACAAACATGCATTCTCTTTAAATTCAATGTGTTAGGCCTATATCCTAATGTAAATCATAGAATTAAACATCAGTGGGGCCGTAAACAGCTCACAGCGGCACTCATGGTAACTCCACTACCTATCGCGAGAAATCGCGAGGTTTCGTGTCTCGCGCGCTCAAGGGTTTTCCTGTTGGATTGTAAAATGGCGCATTGTTGTCACAACTGCATCGCGGCTATTTGACTAACATTATGAAGATGTTTAGATTATTAAACTAAGTATGCATTTAATAATGTGACTTATGCATAGGTCGGCAATAGATCGAACCGGGATTCATTCATTTGCGCGCATGCTTCATCTTTGAGATTGCTTGTTCGGTGAACATTGGTTGTTAGCATTAGCAACATTTTACTTGCTAATATTTACTGTGAATTTTTTTTAACACAGCGGCACAAATATAACGATCATGGGCTACTTGAAACTCATAGAAATTGAAAACTTCAAGTCGTATAAAGGAAGACAGATCATTGGACCTTTTCATAAGTTTACTGCAATCATCGGACCCAATGGATCAGGTATGTTATGATCGCGGCTAACGCTGAATGCACACAGCTTGTTAGCATTTGCTAACGGTAAAAACAGTGCACTAAAGCCCCGCTGATTTGATACCACTATCTATAATTAAATGCATGTTCGTGAGTATTATGACTTGCAGGACAGCCGTTTGATCATCGCACTAACTACGTACTATATTACCATCTACTATTAGTTGCAAATTTCAGCGGTATTTGAGTAATGGTTTGTGCATGTTAGCGTGTGCAACACTGCACAAGTTTATATATACAATTTTACATATTGTAGAAATGGCCAGACATACCTTTTGTCTGTAATCTTTAATACTTTCAAATATTAGCTTTTGCAAACAAAGTCAAGGTTCATCTGCTTTGTGAGCTCAGATACTCCACCCTGACTTAAAAATGTGTTATGTAGTTCAAAGCAGCATTACAACAAACTGATTTGTAAATTGATTGGAATTGACAATTGATCTCTGAGGTCAAACAGAACCTGAAACTTTACTGCATGTCTACAGGTTTGAATTAAACCAGTAGATTATATTGTATTTGTATTGTATTACAAAAACATCAGTCCACCTGGTTGATCTTTTGCTTTACATATTGGATTTGTGTGAGATACTGAAAACGTAAACATTCTCGTTGCAGGAAAGTCCAACCTTATGGATGCCATCAGCTTTGTGTTGGCAGAGAAGACCAGTAACCTGCGTGTGAAGACTCTGAAGGATCTAATCCATGGAGCGCCCGTAGGGAAGCCAGCTGCCAACAGGGCCTTTGTCAGTATGGTGTACCAGGAGGATAACGGAGAGGAACGCTCTTTCACAAGGGTCATTATTGGTATGAACCTCCACTGGAAGTCATGTTGGATTGTATGGTTCAGTTGCTTTGCTTATATCTGCATGTGCTTAGCTGTTCATGTATTCTGTGTTTTTTTGTGTGTGTGTGTGTGTGTGTGTGTGCGCGCCTTTGTGCATCCCAGAGTGTAATGTTACATAAATCATATCTATAAGGTCATATAAATGCATCCAAATACATGCACAAACAGAAGTATTAAATGTATGGAATTGAGAATTGATTTCCTCAAAATCCCACCGGTACCATTTGTCTGTATATAAGACCCAATTTCAAAATATACAGACTAACTGTCAATAATTTAAATATCTAACATACCTTAAAACTCACTGACATCTTTTTAAATCTGTATTCACACTTTTTCAACAGTTTTTTGTCACTTGATTTTTTGCTGTACAATATCAAAGCTACTTAGACAAAACTGTATAATATTTTCAGTTTTAATTTCCTAAAATTGTCTTTGATGGGCATCTTTTGTGTGCTTTAATGAGCTAATGTTTCTGGTTTTTTATCTCCTTTCATATGCATGTGACATGTGGATCAGGTTCCTCCTCTGAGTACCGCATCAACAACAAAGTGGTGGGCCTGCCTGAATACAGTGAAGAGCTAGAAAAACTTGGGATCCTGATCAAAGCCAGGAACTTCCTGGTCTTTCAAGTGAGACTCCTAAATATTTTTTCTGTTTTTATGTATTTTTATGTGTCCTTTTAGAACAGGTTTGCTTTCAGACATGCTGGACAATGATCTCAGTAATGTTGAGAAATGTGTTATGGTTTGAAGTTTGAAAATATATGTAATAAACTCTTTGTGTGCAATTAACACAAAATTATTGATTACAATATGCTCTTAGGACAAATATAGGCCTGCTAATGAGCATGTTTTGTTTTGCTTATTGTTAGAAATCTTTGTAGTGTATTCACTTAGATAAAGTCAGGCATGTGTCTTCTTTTTCCATCACTGCTATGATTGTGATTTTGTCAATTTCAATCAATCAATAACTCAATCAAGACTTTATTGTCATTTTGTTATAAACAAAATGAAAGAATGTTTCTCTGAGATCAAACTAAAACACAGACATCCTTCCAATTTAAGTAGATGCACTCAAGAAATAATAAATACTCTAAAGATGTAAATTAAAAGTGCAGCATAAAGTGCAGCAGTGGAGTCTCTTACAGTGCAGTTACTGATTTAACAGTCTGAGTGCTTGTGGCAGGAAGCTGTTGTGCAGTCTGGTGGTACTGCATGTGATGCTGTGATGCCATTTCCCTGATGGCAGAAGCTGAAAGAGTCTATGCAGAGGGTGAGAAGCACCTCCGTAAATGTTCAGGGCCCTGTTTCTACAGCGGCTGTGGAACATGTGCTGGACAGAGGGAAGTGAGAATCCAATGATTTTTCTGCTGTCCTCACAATCCTCTGCAAGGCCTTTTTATCCAGCTCCCTGCAGCTTGAGTACCACATTGAGA
This sequence comes from Caranx ignobilis, assembly GCA_021432705.1. Lineage (NCBI taxonomy): Eukaryota > Metazoa > Chordata > Actinopteri > Carangiformes > Carangidae > Caranx > Caranx ignobilis. The sequence goes on from MU269985.1 coordinate 65,138,471, forward strand.
TGCAGTACGACAACACACTCTCCACTACACCCCCTGTAGAAGGTTGTTAGGATGCTGGTGGGTAGTGAGGCCGGTTTCTGTTTCCTCAGAGAGTGCATTTGAGCACTGAATCATTGTCTGTCTGGTGTAAAATTCATATTTGGTTACAAGGTGTTGTCAGTTGTTTGTGATGATCACATTTAAGTTCCCTTCTAATTTTCTCCTCCTTCCAGGGAGCTGTGGAATCCATTGCCATGAAGAACCCTAAGGAGCGAACAGCTCTGTTCGAGGAGATCTCTCGTTCTGGAGAGCTGGCACAGGAATACGACCGCCGGAAGAAGGAGATGGTGAAAGCAGAAGAGGACACACAGTTCAATTATCATCGCAAGAAAAACATTGCTGCTGAGCGCAAAGAAGCCAAGCAAGAGAAAGAGGAGGTTTGTCCTTTGCATTGATTGCAAATAAAATATCTTTACAGTTGTGTGTGTGTTTGTGCATTTTAAATGCATTTTGTTTGGATTAGAAAAAAACTTCGTACAAGTTTATTATTCTGTGCGAGGAATTTGACAGGAGTTTACATTGTCTGTCTGTCTGTGTTTTTGTCTGAATGAAACTCATCGTTATTGGCAGTCTTGGCAAGGACACTCATCTAAAAAAGATTTTTAATCTCATTGGGGTTTTCCTGGCTACCAATAAAAGCCATCATTATAAATAACACATAAATATTTTCCTCTTGCTTCCTGTGTGTCTCCTACTCTCATTCTCTAGGCTGAGCGCTACCAACGTCTGAAGGACGAAGTAGCCAGGGCCAGTGTTCAGTTACAGCTCTTCAAGCTGTACCACAATGAGACAGAGATAGAGAAGCTGAATAAAGAGCTGGGCCAGCGGAACAAGGAGATTGACAAGGACCGTAAAAAGATGGACCACGTAGAGGAGGAGCTGAAGGACAAGAAGAAGGAGCTGGGCAGACTCATGAGAGAGCAGCAGACCATTGAGAAAGAGATCAAGTAAGTCATACTTGGTTGATGCACATACATAGATCCTGTACATTTAAAACCTGGGCTTTGTAAATCATATGATTCTCTCCACAGAGAGAAGGACTCCGAGTTGAACCAAAAGAGGCCACAGTACATCAAGGCTAAGGAGAACACCTCACACAAGATCAAGAAGCTTGAGGCAGCACGCAAGTCATTGCAAAATGCCCAGAAGATGTACAAGAAACGCAAGGCAGACATGGATGAGTTGGATAAAGAGATGAGGGCGGTGGAGTTGGCCAAGCAGGACTTTGAGGAGAGAATGGAGGAGGAGGCGCAGAGCCAGGGCCAGGACCTCACCCTGGAGGAAAACCAGGTCTGATATCTAAGAATATCGTATTGTTCAACAGCACTGTTTCATTTTGAATAAATGGTCAGCCCCTGTTAAAGTATACATTTACTTTTTGATCAGTTTGAGTATATTCTTTTTTTTCTACAGAAAGTTATTTATACTTAATCTGTCCTGCAGAGCTTCCAATAAAACAAATGCAAATGTCCTAGATGACTTTGGATCCTAGTGACATTGTAGACTAAAATGCATCTAGTAACTTAGTTAGGTCAGGTTAAACTGGTGTGTTAACTGGATCTCAGATTTTTCTCATCATGTCAAGTCAATGTGTGTGAAAAGTTTAAGTGACTTAACACAACCCCCTGTTTGTCTGTCCCCACCAGGTCAAGCAGTACCATCGTCTGAAGGAAGAAGCCAGTAAACGTGCTGCTACACTGGCACAGGAGCTGGAGAAATTTAACCGTGACCAGAAGGCCGACCAGGACCGCCTGGACTTGGAGGAGAGGAAGAAAGTGGAGACAGAGGTAAATAAGATAATGATGACATCGTTTCCCTGTGTTAGAACAAACTGATTTGAATGAATATACTCATTGTCACAATCCTTGCGTTGTTTCTGTCCAGGCTAAAATCAAACAGAAGATCCGTGAAATTGAGGAAAACCAGAAACGTATTGAAAAATTAGAGGATTATATTGCCACGAGCAGGTATGCTGCTCTCATTGTTACATGTGTTGATTTGATAGGTTTCTACATAAACTCCCTTGCTCACATGTCTTTGTCATGTTACCCCACCAGGCAGTCACTAGATGAGCAGAAGCGCATGGAGGAGGAGCTGACTGAGGAGGTGGAGATGGCCAAGAGGAGGATTGATGAGATCAACATGGAGCTCAACCAGGTACACAAAACACAAAAGGAACAAAGTATTGTAGTTGGTATCACAATGTCCAACTTTCCAACCATTTTTCATATCTAATATACAGATTTCAACCCACATAAAGTGAAGGTAATTCCAGAAGCGAGCAGCACAAATCTAAATTTCGCCACATGAATCGATAAATGATTCTCGCTGCAGATATTTTCACATACCAGGAATAAACAGTGTGAGAAATGAAATTAATAATGGTGCCAGGTGTGCCAGGAAGCCATGCCAGTGGGCCAGCATGCAGAGTGCCGGGGCTCTGGCACTGGTGCTCGCATTCTTAATATTATTAGTTACACCCATGTTTGACAAGGGAAAATGTCAGCAGTGAAAAAGTCCATAACAAATCCTGTTATTATTGGCTTTTTTCTGTAGGTAATGGAGCAGCTGGGAGACGCCAGGATCGACAGACAGGAGAACAGTCGCCAGCAGCGCAAGGCTGAGATCATGGAGAGTATCAAACGACTCTACCCTGGCTCTGTGGTACGACAGCTGTCACACCTTCCAGTGCAATATCATCTACTTTTCCTATTTAGATTTTTCTTTTTGCTTCCCTGCTGGTTTTAGTGAAGTAAACCACTCATTCTCTCCCCAGTATGGCCGTCTAATTGACCTGTGCCAGCCCACTCAGAAGAAGTATCAGATTGCTGTGACCAAAGTGTTGGGCAAGAACATGGACGCCATCATTGTTGACTCTGAGAAGACTGGCAGAGACTGTATTCAGTACATCAAGGAGCAGAGAGGAGAGCCTGAGACCTTCCTTCCCCTCGACTACCTTGAGGTGAATACTATAAAACACTAAACACAGATTTAATCAAGAGTCTGAGAGGAGTTAAAATATACAATATCAAAGTTACCATTAAGAATGGAAACCTTAAAAGCATATTTTATTACTTGACTCCTTTCGCATATTTTTTTTTTTTTTCAGAACGCCTAATTAAGAAGCTCTTAAGTTATAATATGAGGCACTAGTATTCCCTCTAAAAATGGCACTTAACATAAAACCAAGTCTGATTGAATTCTAAATGAATACTGTGAGTGTCATGAATTTTTATTAGAAAACACTTAATAATCTTCTCTGTAAACAGGTGAAACCAACAGATGAGAAGCTGAGGGAGCTGCGAGGAGCCAAGCTGGTGATTGATGTCATTCGCTATGAGCCCCCTCACATCAAGAAAGCACTGCAGTACGCATGTGGCAATGCCCTTGTGTGTGAGAATGTAGAAGATGCACGAAGGATTGCTTTTGGAGGGCCATACAGACACAAGGTACTAGCTGATGTTTTATATGTAGCTTCAACCATGTTGTGGGAGGATTTGAAAAGGCATCACTTCTGCCTAATGATGAGGGGGATGTAAACCTGAGTCGATTCTGGCTCCTAAACTCTCCTTGTCTGCATGTTTCCAGACGGTAGCCCTGGACGGTACTTTGTTCCAGAAGTCTGGAGTCATCTCTGGAGGAGCCAGTGACCTGAAGGCCAAGGCCAGGCGTTGGGATGAGAAAGCAGTGGACAAACTCAAGGAAAAGAAAGAGAAACTCACAGAAGAGCTCAAGGTAATTTTAGATATTATTCATTCAGGTTGGGGCTCAAGTAAGTTAATGTGAAGCAGGACGTAAACTGTTGTAAATCTCCTTATAACATCAAAATGTGAACTATTGTTGATGTGTGGTTACTGACTGCCGTTTGATGGTTTGTCACTTGATTTGTCAACATAAACATTTTCTCTCTTAATGTGTTGCAATGTAGGAGCAAATGAAGGCCAAGAGGAAGGAGGCGGAGCTGCGTCAGGTTCAGTCTCAGGCCCATGGTCTTCAGATGAGACTCAAGTACTCCCAGAGTGACCTGGAACAGACGAAAACACGCCACCTCTCCCTTAACATGCAGGTACAGCTTTACAGATCATTATTTTACACGTCCAGTCTTCTGTTACTGTGTCGACTGTGGTGCTGAAGAGTTTTTCCATTTGCATTATGCAGGAGAAATCTAAGCTTGAGAGTGAACTGGCAAACTTTGGCCCCCGCATCAATGACATTAAGAGGATCATCCAGTCCCGTGAGAGGGAGATCACTGACCTGAGAGACCGCATGAACCTGGTGAGACATACAGCAAGAGAAGTCCATGTATTTGTGAATATTTGGTGTTTATCTAACACCTATATGAATGTTCTCATTTGCCAGGTGGAGGATGAGGTGTTTGTGGAGTTCTGCAAGGAGATTGGAGTGAGAAACATCAGAGAGTTTGAAGAGGAGAAGGTGAAGAGGCAGAATGAGATCGCAAAGAAGCGGTGAGTTTAGTCATTTAATATTCAGTTCCAGCGTAGAGCTTTCATCAGTCTTTCCACATTATAGCTAATCCTGATCTTCAATTTTTTTATTTTACACAGTCTTGAGTTTGAGACCCAGAAGACTCGTCTGGGCATCCAGTTGGACTATGAGAAGAACCAGCTGAAGGAGGACCAGGAGAAAGTCATGATGTGGGAGCAGACTGTCAAGAAGGACGAGGCTGAAATAGAGAGACTTAAGAAGGTAAAAACATCTAGTGAGGAATGAAAAGAAAACTTACTGTCTGGTCTGTCCTCAAATTTAACATCACGCTAATCTCACACATCCTTTGCTTTCCTGTAGGAGGAGCACAGACACATGAAGATCATTGATGAGACTATGGCCCAGCTGCAGGATCTGAAGAACCAGCACCTCACCAAGAAATCTGAAGTCAATGATAAGAACCATGAGATGGAGGAAATCCGCAAAAAACTGGGTGGCGCCAACAAGTCAGTGGCTGCAGGCACATTTTACACCCCCTTATTTTGTTAATAAACACATTATTTCTGAAGTGAATTTGCACTAAAACTGTTGTTCTGTATTGCAGGGAGCTGACCCAGCTCCAGAAGGAGGTGACAGCTATAGAGACCAAACTGGAACAGAAGCGCAGCGATCGTCATAACTTGCTACAAGCCTGCAAAATGCAGGATATCAGGTTGCCTCTTCGCTCTGGAACAATGGATGATATCAGCCAGGGAGAGGTACACATAAACACTCTGATACAGGCCCTAGCTTTGATACCACTGGGACTGATACAGATAATTACATTGTCTCTTTTTGTTTTTGCTGATTCAGGGGAGCTCTCAGACAGATGAGTCTAGCAGCCAGAGGACGTCTAGCAGTGTGTTGGCTAAAGAGGCTCTCATAGAAATCGACTACAGCAACCTGTCCGAAGACCTTAAGGTAACACCCCAAATGACACCACATTTAAAGCATCCAGCATCACCTCCTGCCATGATTTTATGTAAATATGACATCCACAGTCTGGATATGTGTTTCTTGGTTGTCTGATATATTAGTAACACACTTTTTTCGAGACAGTTGTAAACATTTTTACACAGAAGAGGAAGAAGCGACGTCTGCAACAAAGTTGTGACGTCTATGTTTTGAACTACTCTAATGAAGTACGCTTAAGCTTATTCAATCCTGTTTGACCTTCCACAGGATGCGCTGTCAGAGGAGGAGATAAAGGCAGAGACAAACACGCTGCAGCAGCGTCTGAACGAACAGCAGAGCATCCTACAGAGGATCAGCGCTCCCAACATGAAGGCAATGGAGAAGCTCGAGAGCGTCAGGGACAAGTTCCAAGAGACCAGTGATGGTGAGATGACAGGAAATCATAAAGGAGTGAGAGAAATAAAGCATTGTTTTTTGTAGAGCTGTTAATGATATCATCAATGTGTACTTCTCTTTATATTTCAGAGTTTGAAGCTGCTCGTAAGAGAGCCAAGAAGGCCAAGCAAGCTTTTGAGCAGATCAAGAAGGAAAGGTTTGATCGTTTCAATACCTGCTTTGAATCTGTGGCCACCAACATCGATGAGATCTACAAGGCCCTGTCACGCAACAGTAGTGCTCAGGTATGCCTCAAGAATGGTTTTACACTGTCCTACTGAAGTCTGACAGCGTGCATTTTCATGTTAAATACTTGAAGGAAAATCTCACAGTGATTGTCCTTCTCCTGTAGGCTTTCCTGGGCCCAGAGAACCCTGAGGAGCCCTACCTGGACGGCATTAACTATAACTGTGTGGCTCCAGGAAAAAGGTTTAGACCCATGGACAACTTGTCTGGAGGAGAGAAGACTGTCGCTGCCTTGGCTCTGCTCTTTGCCATCCACAGGTGAAACAAAGGAGGAGAAGGAGAGGGAGTCTTAATACGTGTTTATGTTGCTTGAAAGTTGATGAAGATTTATGCTCTGTTGTTGATGTCCTCTCTCCTCGTGTCCTTGTCTGCAGCTACAAACCTGCGCCCTTCTTCGTCTTGGATGAGATTGACGCTGCTCTGGACAACACTAACATTGGCAAGGTCTGCACAGAAATAAGACATTGTGTAAACACAGGCCTTTTTGTGAATAATGAAAATCTACAACTCATGTCCTTTATCTTAAGGTGGCCAATTACATCAAAGACCAGTCAGTGCAGAACTTCCAGGCCATCGTCATTTCTCTGAAGGAGGAATTCTACACCAAGGCAGACTCGCTCATTGGTGTTTACCCAGAGGTGCGTTTCTCAACATTGATTATACAGAATATCTCCATGAAGCTTTGACAGTAGAACATGGTTTCTGCAGGTTTCTGTCTTTCAGTGTAAAGCACTGAATTCACTAGTGCAAAAAGGTATTAAAAAGTCTGCTTTGTAAATTTAATTTACAAAGCAGACTGTCACCACATTTTATGCTTCTATAAATACAAATGAGACTGTTTTGACACTGCATTGTGTTTGCTGCGGGCTGTTTAATCCTCTTTAGGTTTCAGCCAGCGCTGTCAGAGCTGCAGCAAACACTGTGCACACTGGTGCTAGTTACCGAAGCTCATCAGCCCTTGTCAGTTTTAGTAAAAACATACATCTACTTAAATTAATTGATATTTTTTAATTGGTTTATCAATCCATTAATTTACTTCTACTCTCCTGGGACAAAGTGATCTTAGTTCAGGATTTGATTTATTAAATATGCAGTAGGAATTACTGTTATTTACTATTGACATAAACGTCCATGATATATTGATATAAATGTCAGTAGATTAGTGTACTTAGTGTAATAGTAAGTATTATTGTACATGGGAGCTGTTCTGTCCCTGCTGGTTTTCCCTCAGTTGTTGTGTGAGTATGATGATGAAAGGCTCAACATTGCAGCCTGTGGTGAATTTAAAAAGTTCTCAAAGTCGACAGTTTAATGTGTTTGTTGCAGATACCCTGTGTTATTTATATGGTCTCCATTAAAAGTAAAGTTGTAATGATTTTCTAATCCACAAAAATCTGAAACTAGATGTACTGATAAGATTTCCAATTAGGACTGCAACAAACATAAACATTCTCATTTTCAATAAACCATTTGGAAAATAACATGTCAAACAGTAATTAACACTTTTAAGGCAAATGATGAAAAAACGCCTCTAATGCTTCAGTCATTTGGCTCATGGTCAGATAGAGAGACTCAAGGAAAGCTCCAATTGATGCAACTACTTTTTCTCATGTCATTGTCCAAATGATTCATTAAATATGAGAATGTTTATTTGTTGCAGTCCAAATTGGAAATATCATCGGTACATCTTGTTTTGGATTTGGCATGCTTAAAGCACATGACTGATCTGAGCAGCATCCATCAGAACTTTGCCAGAAATGCATATTGGAAACATGGTCTGCATTTGAAATACACAATTCAATTATTAACTTGTGTTTCTTCTCCTCAACCCACAGCAAGGAGACTGCGTCATCAGCAAAGTTCTTACCTTCGACCTCTCTCAGTATCCAGATGCCAACCCAAATCCAAATGAGTAGGACAAGGCAACTCTCAACACTGGCGTCTTGGCAAGGTGGATGTTCATCTGCCACTGTCTCTGGATTGCTCATGTATTCTATAGACACAGATCATGTATCCATTAGGTTCTACATCTTATTTCCTATTATTTTTTTATGTTCATGTTTTTTTCCCAATATGCTAGAGTAGTGAAATAGTGAGTTGTTTTTTTTTTTTTAAGTTGTGGAGCAGTCCTTTTTAAACTGCGACAAACAGGATGTATGTACATTTATACAAGCCAGCCCTTTCTCAATTTGGCCATACAAGAATGATTATAATAATCAATAAATTAAATTCTAATCTAATGAAGGTGAGTGGGAATCAAATGTTTTTAACAGACTGTTGAGTTTGTATCATGTGGTAAAATGTGTCAAATTTACCAGAAACAAGTTTTTGCTGTCAGAACTTTTATACTGTTTATGGTCCACCCTTTTCCATGGTGTGCTTTAAAGCCCTTCCCTGTCTTCTGTTGTGTGTACTAAAATATGTATTTGCATTTTCATATGTGCTTCATTGTTTTAAAATCTGGAAAAGCAGGAAATTGTTGTTACAGTATGGTGGATACATTCCCGTGTGTGATAGCTAAATGAAACCACTAGTTAGCTGCAGCCGCCAATGCTATAATGAGATCATGGAGCTTTCATCAGAAAAGTACTACAAGGGAAAAATGCTGAGGCTGTACAACTGTATGAATAACAACAGTGTCTTTTTATTCCTCGAGTGAAATTCTGAATCAGCTATAGGTGAATGGAAAACTCAACATGAGTGAGAATATTTTGTCAGCTCTGTTTTATTGATTGCTTTGCTTCAATAAATAAAATTTGAATTATTTAAGCTCCTTTAATTTTGCTTACTTTTATTTTGCAGTGCAGCTCGTTCACAGGTGTCTGAATACTTTGATGGCCTTGTGCCTCTGTTTTAAGGAATTTTCTTGCCTTTCGATGAACCTGTTTGAACCCACAATGCAGTCTGTATCTTGCTGCATAAGTTTCCATTCCATAAGGGGGGGGAGTCTTTGCAGTGCTAGGCAAGACTATTTATAGAGGCTCTCAGTTTTCACACCGTAGCTTCAGCGGGGGGCAGAAGCAGCAGTACTTACCTTCTCATCGAGAATCTGCACTCACCGTTTCACTTCAATGTCTCTTTATGACAACTCTTGATTATTATTATTTGGAGCAAATTAACCTGTCTGTGTTGTTGGGCACCTGTTTTTGGTTTGTTTGCAGAAAGACAACTAACACAGAAATGAATGTTTAGGATGATTTATTTCTTTTGCCAATGGTGAGAACACCGATGTAACATCAACTATGTTGGCACAGATCCAGAAGTGAAGAAGAATTAAGGTCAGAAGTTGAGCTATAAGATTCACTCAGACTAACGGCGTCTAACCTTGAATAATGACGTAATGTACGACAGCAAAAACACAGGCTGATCAGAGGACAGTGTAAACAAGAATAAATCAGTCCTCTGGAAGGTCGGTCATGTTTGCATTCAGGCACAAAACATTAAACATGTGCAGTCACTTATGCCCATGCAATTATGAATAAAATTTGTTCATACGTCTTGGTGAGCTTTCAAACTAAATCCACCATACTCCAGGTATGCTGAAGATACATTCTCTGTACGGGTCAAACTGACTACCCCCCAACTCAACAGTGCAATACATAAAAACAAAAAAACATAAGTAAAACCTGTAGCAGTAGTGACTTACAGTGGAAAAAAATCACATGCACTACATTACTACAGAAAGGCTTACATTTATCAAAGAGCTAAATCTTCTTATAGATGAAATGTACCTTTATGTCCCAAATAAAAATATTCATAAAAAAAGATGTTTCCTCTTAAAAATCTGATGAAACGAACTGTATGCAAGAACAGCCGACAACAGGAGGAAACTTCAAACCTCAGTATTAAAAGAATAAAAGACAGCAAGTCCAAATGGATCACAGGACACTGCTTTAAAAACAGAAAAAATGTCATTTCATTGTCAGCACCAGGACCCTTTTAAGAGTGTGAACTGAATACTCAGTTGAACTGGACCTGGATGCACAGACACTCAGTTTTACCATCTTCCTCATTAAACTGCAGCGTGATAAAGACAGCTGCCTGCTCCCTGCTTCATTAAGTCACTTCAGACATTTCTAGTCACCTGTCACTATCCTGCCTCTCTGTTTGAGACTTTCAACAAGACACTCAGTCTGCTCACATGGTTGTCCTATAAGTCTATGGAATGGATAACCTTACAAACACTACAAAGAAAGGAGTGCGTCAATCTGTTCACTCTGAGATAAGTTAGTGTTTTATTAGTTTCAATAAATCTGAAGATTATGATGTTTCATTATCAGAGATATTGTTTCTCCTTCATTAAGTTTCAACCACACTGGACAATATATCGAACCTGAGCTAATGTGCCTTTAGGCCTTGAGCCAGGATAGTAGATACAGATTGTCACAGGGGAACAAGTTTGGTGAAGTGAGGTGAGGTGAAGTCACCTGTAAGAGTAAAAACCACATGATAACCACGTACACTCAAGTGACAGCCTCTACACTTTGGAGTCGGCCTCGGCTTGCTCCTGCACAGAGGGAATCAATGGGATCGGACGTCTCTTTCTCCTCACAGCTGGATCTGGCTGGACTGTTTCCTGTGTGGCCGCAGATGGGCCAGTGGGAGGGACAGGGATGGGACGTCTCTTTTTGACAGAGGCGACGCTGCCAGAGCGCTCCTTGAGGATGCCTTGAGCCATGCCCTCCATCTGAGTGACGGGGATGTGCATCGCTTCAGCCATCTCCCTCTTAGTCGCAGACACAAAGTCTGCATCTTTGGCCAGGGAGGCTAGACCACCTTCTACTAGAGCCTGAAAGACAGAACAAAATGCAGTGTTGGACCTTACATGCAGTACGTTGTCAAACTATCTCTGGTAAGGCAACACCTATAAATCCACAGCTTTTGTTGTTGTTGAGTTATGAATGATGACTGAATTTAATATTTTCCTGAACTTCACAGAGAAACGTAGAAACTGTAGCCTCAGATCAACAACTAATGTTCTGGAGAAGTTACAACACTTTCTCAAAAACACTCCCCTGAAATATGAAAAATGAAATTCATTCATCATAATATTTCTGCAAGACTTCATAGCTCAGCTTTGATTTATACCTTGAAACAAATCTTTCTCGAACTGTTGTCTTGTCACCATATAAAAGACTGAAATTTTAATTTTCAACAGTTTGTAAATTACACAGTTTCTATTGACTGAAAAGTTATAGAACCTACAGTTTATGGCGTTTACGTCCTTGATCTCTGAAAAAACCTTAAACAGAAAAGCCTGAAAAAAAGATGATTTATTAGTGATCCTTCCTTTCCTGAGTTTAACTTGAGTTTATCTGAACACTGGGTGCCTGATGTGTCTGCTCTTCGACACTTGAAACAAACAAACAAACAAACAAAAATTCCACAGAAACATGAATTTTGTTTACAAAGGAGAAATAAATGTAGTTTAAATCTTGATGTTGCTCATTTAGTGTCAGGGCCGACACTGAAAAGAGTGGTAAATGTTGTTGACACCTATCCAAGCCAGGTGTAATGATGGATCAGGTCATTTCCTGCCAGTACAGTTGGTAAGTAGTTAGTATTAGTTAGGAGATGTGTGCAGTCAGAGATCTCTGCTCACTCACCTCCTGGACGAGCTGATCGGCTGCAGTGTGGGAGCTCTGACTCTGACTGTCACCATAATTAGGGTCATAAGGGAACTGCAAAGAGGACATGAATTCAGCCGCTGTCTAAATGAGCTGTTCATCATCACACACAATGGATAGGTCACTTTAATAAATATTACCTGTGTTTTGTCTGTTTTCACTATGAAGCTCCAGCGTCTGTTGTCTTAATAAGGTAAAACAAATGACAGTGAAAAGTTACCCAGACAAACCCATAGCAAATTGTTACTGGTTGACAGAAAATGAATTAATCTAATAACCAATTCTGTTTTGAGGAGGTACCTCTTTTGTTTGTGTCATGGCAGTAAACTGATTATCTCTGTCTTTTAGACTGATGCTTGCACAAGCAAGTCATTTGAGGACATTGCATTCAGCTCTTTGAAAATGGCAGAGATTACTTTTTCATATTATCTGACATCTTCAGATCAATGCTGGATATTTTGCCAGATTTTATTTGAACATTATTTGCTGAGCTTGATATATAGGGTAATTCTTAATCCCACAAACAGCATGTGAACAAATTGTTCCCTCTTGATATGTAAAATGTTTATAATTTTCTGTGGGCAATTTGTGCTGTCTGTACATACCTGGCTCTTCATCCTCATTTGGATTGTAAAACTCTTCAGGACTGCCTTCTCTTTCAAATGAAAATCTGAAAGACAACAAAAATGACCATTTATCACTCATAGTCACCCAGAGTGTGTGTCACCATTGTAACCGGGAGTATATATGGTACCTACTCTGCGAAGGCGTTGTTGTTGGTGTTGCTCTTTGGTGCAGTTGTGGGGAAAAATTCAGTGGTGGGCATCAAGGTGGCAGAGTTTGGTGGGGACTCGGGCTGGCTCTCAGAGAACTTGAGGGGCCGCTGGTTGGTCATCTGTGGGGACTGAGCGTCGGTGGGCTCGGAGGAGAAAGAGTCCACCCGGTCACCAAACAGGCCATGGGTACGCTGCAAATATCAAGCAAGACAAGCATATACTTAGATATGCCCCACATTAGTGCAGAGTCAGGACAATGTAGGATGTAATGTACCCAAAATAGCCATGATTTTAACACTGAGACCTTTTTAGTTATACAAAAATTAAAGATGACTGTGTCAAAAATGGTATGGTAAAGTCTGGTAAAGACTCTGCATTTTACAGCAGGAAATGCTTTTCACCTGGTAAATTCTCTCTTCTCCAGCCTCCTCCATGGCTCTGTCCATCTCATCCTCATTCTGCAGATCTCCTGAAATGGCCCTGTGCATCTCTGGAGCAGCTTCTTCTTCTATACTCCTCAGACCGGCCTAGAAATACATACAGGATGTGGAGAAGTGAAGAGCACAGGTACAAAGTTGAGTACTGGTGTAAGAGAGAGATATATGGTGAGGTATACGTGGGGTTGCACTCCAAGATGAGTGCAGTGTTAACAATGATGTGCATAAAAATTTGCTGATATAATATTTTATTGATTTATTTACCGCTGAAGAGCCAAAGGGGAATACAATATGCAACATTTTTGCATAGCATGCTTCTCTGAAAAATGCTTACCATCTCTCTTGCAAATTTCTGAGTGATTTTCAGTTATTACACAGTAACTTCCTGTCTGACATTTGAAACATTATACTGATAATATGATTTGGACCCCATACTGACTGCTCACCTGGATCTCTGGGCCTGAGGCACTTTTCTTTGAGGGGCGGTAGCCGTAGTACTCCTCCTGACGCTTCAAGAATTTGCGGAAATGGTCCTGGAGCAGGAAGTTGGCGTAAAATTTCCCCACAGTCACCTCATCATCTACAACCAGGTTGACCAGGTCAGAGTGCAATCAGTGTGAGAAGTACAGGACTACTTTGTAATGTGTCTATTTTCTTTCTTCAGACTGACCTCCAATCGGGGGGATAACCTGATCTAGCAGTTTCATACTGGTGCGTTTCCAGATTTTCTTTATGATGGCTCTCAGCTCCTCATTGGCCTGCTCAAAGTTACCTATTCAGAAAAATCCACAGAAAATGCATGGAGTTACAGTTTGCATATCAAGTTGGAGAAAATACATATATATATATATATAAACTGTATAAGAAAGGTACTGATGCACTTTACCTTCGGTTTTGATCTTAAGAGCAGTCCTGACCAGAGCGAACAGAGTGGCATTAAAGGTGACAGTGCCATCGCTGTTGAGAGGCATGTTCATACCAACCAAACGCTGCAGGAAACAACACAACACTTGAAATTTAGATACTTACCACCTTCATAGTTTTATCAACTGACAATGTATTTATCATAGTTATTATGATTATTATGCATTAATATTACATTAGATGAGGGGAAAAGGCTTGGGGATGGGGAAGAGGTAGTTTCATAACACATGTAAACTCGTAGTGATAGTTTTATATAGAATATCCAGTACATTATGGTCTGATGAATGACATATACAGTATATGCGGAGCATCACTTGGTTTTTGACTGTTAATGATCTCACATACCTTACAAGCAGCACGATGAGGACAGAACTTGCCGAAGCCCAGTGGAGGCTGGATGCGCCGCAGCAGCGTCACCACATCCAGATGTTTAATTCTCCCCCTGTCAGATCCAAGAGACATGCTATACTCATCTGAAGTGGCACACAGCTAAATCTGACCTAGCTGGATATATAAAAAACACAAACAGGATTCAGGATCTTAATTGGAGCTCAGGCTTACGTGGCTTCGGGGTCATATTCAGCCCAGATCTTCTTAAACTCATCCAGATGATGAGGACCAAGGAGAGACCAGTCACGGGTCAGGTAGTCAAAGTTATCCATGATGACAGCTACAAACAGGTTGAGGATCTAAGGAAGGAAGATATGAAACACCTTGATTTATACTGTTTCTTATGATAAAGGCTAAAATATGACAACACTTTAAAGGTAACTGTTGGGCTGCTTCTCACCAGGAAGGCACAGAGACAGTAGAAACTGAGGAAGTAGAATACGGCAAAGTTGGACCCACAGGTGTGCTCCTCTCCTGGCAGGAAGTCGGACTTAGGGTCACACTTCTTCCCATACATTGAAGCCATCATGACCTCCTGCCAAGCTTCTCCAGTCGCACATCTGGATACAGAGACGCACACACAACCTACAGTGAGATCTTCTCTGTTCCTTATCCTGCAAACAATGAGCTTCGAAGCACATCCAGACTACAGACTCACCGGAATAACATCAGAACAGCCTGAGGGAATGTCTGGAAGTTGTTGTTGCGGTTGATTTGAGTGCCATCCACTAGGGCTATCTTTCCAAAAATCTGAAGGGTTGTTACAGCACCAGTCACAATTAGTTCACCAATGAAACATGTAGAAACGTGTCTCAGTAGAATTTAGAATCAGAGACACATTAACAGTCTCCACAGGTTTACAATTTTATTGATGCAGAAAATAAATATTGAAGACTGTACCTGCATCCCAATGACAGCGTAGATGAAGAAGAGCATCACGATGAGCAGAGCTACATGAGGGAGAGCCTGGAGACACAAAGCAAAGAGTCTGCTCATTAAAAATGTGTCACATGTGCAGAATAAAAATAAAAATGAAGATGACCATGACCATTGTGACAGACCTGGAAGGACTTGATGAAGGTCCACAGCAGGTTACGGATGCCCTCCGAGCGGTTCAGCAGTTTGACCAGACGCATGACACGGAAGAGTCGGAAGAACGTGATGGAAACAGAGGCATTTTCAGAAGCCTGTGAAAAAAAAGAAACAGAAGATTTGAGAAAACAAAACTTAGAATAAGAAAAAGAAAAACTTAAGAATGAGAAAAACTAGGACACTTTTGACTTACTGCAATTGCTTGCATAGGGTTCGTCTCCTGCACAAAAATGAAGAGATAGATACTGCAGTTACATTCAATACTTAGTTATGATATGATTAATATAATGCACATAGCAGACATTGCACTTATACTGTTAATGATCATTTAGGTTTGATGTATCAAAATAGGGTTAATAGTAAAGACGACATTTCCACCTGTGATGAGTTACAAAGCTTCAGGGTCTTAGTTGCTGAAAACTAGAGGAGCAGCTGCAGCTTGTAACTCATGCGAAATCAACAAATACACACAGTTCACTGTCAAAACATTATCAATTTCCAGTCATTCAGCCATCATTAATACTTGCTGTGATTTTATATATGAGTGCTGAATTGCAGACCTGTTTATGTAAACAGTGTGAGACATACTGTAACACTATATAGCAAACAGCCTGAGGTCTTATTTTACATTCGCTGTGTAAGATGAGACAGGACAGGAGGAACGCAGATGTTTCACCAGCATCTTGAGTCGCACACAGTTCAGTACAGTAGCACTAAAGGTTTAGTAGCGAACGTAGTGGGGTGCTCACACAGCAAGGCTCATGCAGCAGTGCAGTGCAGTGCAGTGCAGATCAGATATTTACAGCACAGCCATGGAGACAGTACAGTCCTCCACTGGAGGCCAGGGCAGTCTGTGGAGGATAGACAGGTGAGGAGTGAGGTGCATGGAAGATGGAGGGATTGATGGGGATAAGAAAGAAATAAAGAGAAACAAGAGGAGCAATAATAGAAAGAAAAAAACATTCAACGCATTTTGGATAGAGAAAACTGAGCTTGTGTTGCTTGTGTGAAAATGATGATGATGACAGTGCAGAAAAGTCAAAAGAAAACCGTGACTAGTTGGAGAAAGCAGTTTGTGCGGCATTGTCACATAACACTAAATCCTTTAATTGACATTGTGCTGTTTTTAAGTGCTTAGACAACACATCGTAAATGTTGTAATGAATAATTGTGGGGATGAAGAAAAGTATGGGTGGGTTTGTGATGGAAAAGGAAGTGCATCTGCATAAGGCACTGAGGAGGGTAAGAGTGGAGGGGGTGAGGTCAAAATGGCCCACAACAGTACTGACCATGTCCTGTGAGCTAGATCTGCTGGCACCAATCAGCTGTTGGGCCACGATTATATGAGTCTGGGTCAGAGCATTGAATAAATACATTGAGTCATTTCAATACAAATGACACTGATTACTGGGAATGTCTCCTTACGAAAACACAAGGGGATTTCATATACACAGCACCTGCAATGAGAACTTGATATCTGTGTGTTCATCAGGAAAAAGAAAAATTTACAACAATATATGCTCTGTTATTTGTACTCACATCAACTTCACTCAAGATGACATCAACAACACTGCCGACGACGATAATGAAATCAAAGACATTCCAGGGGTCTCCAAAGTAGCCCTGTATAAAGACGTAAACCACTGATGAGACAGCGGGGCATGGCGGCTGAGTGGAAAACCAATTGAACAAGAGGCATCAGAGTGTTTACCCTCGCTTTGAAGGCCATGAGCTTGAGAATCATCTCCACAGTGAAGAGCACAGTGAAGATCAAGTTAAGAGTGTCTGACAGCTTGGTCACGTGGTCGGACTGGTTACAGTGCTGTTGGAAAGCAAAAAAAACATCGTATTATTATACACTGTAGTTTTACTGGCTGATATTACATGTCTCTGGAAAATATTAGCAAATGCACAAAAAACTTAAATATGGCCTTTTACAATAAATATTCACAATAAAGACAACATAGAAAATTCTTATTTACTCTATGTTTAATGTTGTTATCAGTTTCAGCTTTAAATGTTAAAAGGTCACTGAATTCTGATTGGGACATAGAAACGTGTGACATCACATTTTTTTTAACTGAGCCACACCCAGTTTAAACCAGCAAGAGAAGGACAGACGAAAAAAAAGGATTTTTTACATGATGATTTTTACTTGAATTCTTACTTTTACTCAAAGTAAAAATCTAATTGAGTTTATATGTTTCAGGGGCCCTTTAATAGATTAGTCCCATTTATTACAATAGGGGTCTTATTGGGGTCATAGCTTTGGCTAAACTGATCAAAGTAAGAGTTGTAATGAACTGGGATTAGCTTTTAACAATAAATAAACAAGGCCCATACTGAACTTTGAAAATTACATAGTTTCTACCCAATGTACTGTTGTATTGTGCAGTCATCAGCAACTTATTTACATGAAACAAAAATGGCAAATGATTGCTTGCATACACATTAGGGGTTTGGAAATTAACTGACAGAGCAACAAGTGGAGCACTCTGCACTAATCTGCTCCCAGTCCCTCCCAAAATTAATTAGTCTGGGATTTCACAGAAAGCCATAGTGTCCCATACTTTAAATACGGTGTCAAACTTTAACATATTCATTAATTAAATGCTGTAACAAACACTATACACTTGTGCTCTTGGTTAAAGGAATGCTTAGACCCACATCTAAAGATAATGAACACACACTAACACTGAATATTGTTTGTCAGCAACCTCTTCAGTACAATCAAAATGTTTTTGCGTTTAAAAATGACCTTGATTTGCATACCTGCATCCCCAGACACAAGGTGTTGAGCATAATTAGGAAGAACATGAGGTACTCAAAGTATGAGGAGGTGACAATGTACCAGACCCTGTACTGGTAGGGGTTTTTGGGGATGTAGCACCTCAGAGGGCGAGCCTTCAGTGCGTACTGCACACACTGACGCTGAAGGGAGGCAGCACAGGAGGTGGGTTAGAAGAGAAATAATCAGCCACTGAGTGTGTTTTAGATTTTACTGTCACTGTCCATAGCTTCTTCTCTGAGGGTCTCACTGTACCTGGTTCTTATCCAGCTCACAGTTCTGGTACTCCTGCTCGCCCTGCTCCTGGAAAGTGACGATGACAAAGCCCACAAAGATGTTCATCATGAAGAAGGCAATAAGGATGATGTAGATGATGAAGAAGATGGAAACATCCACACGGTTGTTGAAGACAGGACCCATGTCTTCTTCATCTGAATCGATGGCTCTGTATAAGAGTCTGAGAACACGTTGAGGTGTTGAGTGAGGAGGGGAACGTGGCAGGACAAAGATCATAGATACAATAAGGGTAACTTGTGTGGATGACAATGTATAATTCAGTGGATTTAAAAGAACATATTGCCTCTTTTACAATATCTGGCGGTAAACAATTGAATTACTCCCAGCTCAATATCCGTGTAATACAATATGCTGTCTTCTAATTCAATCAAAGCAGCCCTATCGAAGAAACAATCTGTCATATCAGAACGTATGCTGTGCTTACTTTGGCCAGCCCTCAAATGTGGAAACAGTGAAGAGAGCGAGCATGCCATAGAGCACATTGTCGAAGTTGAAGTCCCCGTTGAGCCATTCTCTCTTAGCCACCACTGTGTCCTGCAGGGAGTTATCCATGTGCTTCAAGAAGGATCCCCTGAGAGCAAACACAGTAAGTAGCCACACTCTAAAATAGCATTAGGCCTTTGATGAATGAGTCATATCTCAAAGATATTTTCCTTACTGGCATTCCTCCGCAGTCATTTTGGATGCGTCTGTGCAGCTGTAGAATTTACCCTGCGAGGAAAGATAATTAGTGACATTAATACGCCTTCAGTAAGGCCACTAAGCTTGTAGTATTTAAAGTAATCTTTAAATACAAACTTTAAGAAGGTTATTATACCCCATATGATTTTCAAAACCTACCTTAAAGAGTTGCACTCCTATACAAGCAAACATGAAATTCAGCAGCATGGTGACCAGGACGATGTTGCCAATGGTTTTGATGGCCACAAACACACACTGGACAACGTGCTGTAAATAAAGACAAGGAATGATTATTTAATACTGAGTCCAATCAGGTGCTGGTTTGTGGAAACATGGTTTAATGGAAGTTTTTAGATGTTTGTATGTAACTTGAGGATTTGCATTTTGTGTTACTTTATACTTCACTCTTACTACATTTCAGACAAATTATACTCTTTTTACTACACTTTACTATGCAATACGTATCTTAGCCATAAAGATGGGATGACATTACAGTAAAATAACATTTAATAAGCCCAAAAAAATAAAATGCCTTGAGATTAAAACTTGTGGTCCCCAGTCATTTTGGCTTGTCTTAAGAAAGCATCTGCTTGGGGCCCTTTATGTCTACATACTGTATTGAAAAGGAAATACTGACAGGAGATATCTTAATCACTTAATTACTATTAATATATCAGTATTAATGATATGATAATTTCCAAAAAAAAATACTATATCAATTGTATTTTAAACTCTTTTGCTAATAAGAATTTTGCACTGGTTCTTAAAGTGAGATTTTGAAGGCAGGACTTTTACTTGTAATGAATTTTCTTGTTGTTGTATAGTTATTGTTAGTAGTACTGTCTGAATGCGACTTCCACATAAAAACTCAGTTTCTCCCACTGAAATCATGTATGAATATGTTGTACCTTTAACCCTTTCGCTCTATTGATGGCCCTAAGAGGCCTCAGCACCCTCAACACCCTGAGAATCTTCACCACAGAGATGGCACTGGATCTGCATATGACACAGGGCAAACAGCGGTCTTGATATACACTTATGGAAAAACTAAAAAGTGTATGGATAATAACAGAGGAACTGTTCCATATCTATTGCAGCAATCCAAACTCACTCCATTCCCATAGAAAGCAGGGAGACTGTGACCACAATCAATCCAGGATGTTGAAGGAGTTACGGCAGAAGGAGCCTTCGTGCATAAATGCTCCATACACTGTCATCTTTAAACGAAAGAAAATAATTTGCAGTAAATGCCAAAAATGAGCGTAAATCCACCAATTCTGACATTTAGATCACTGAATTTAGTCTTTGAAACTTGGCAGAGAAACTAGCTGCTATTAGAGTGAATTAGGTATATTGGCAGAAACATGCAAGGCTGACAATATTTGAAAATGTTGTGATATTCTTAATGTGGTTTCAGAGGATTATTTCTCTGCCAAGAGCAATACTGAATGCAGAAGGAGGCTTGGATTGTTTTCCCCTAATTAGACATACAGTATACTAAAATATACAGCATAGAACTTTTTGTTAAACTTACCTTTAGTACAATCTCAATAGTGAATACAGTTGTGAAGACAATGTCGGCATAGGCCAAGATCTGGAGGAAAGGCACAAAACAACAGATTTGTTCTCAAATTTGTCCTGATTTCAACAGTTACTGTCTGTCTGATGGTGCCAGATTAAAATGTCACCTGGTTTCTGTAGGATTTGGGATCGATGGGGTCCTCAGCTGCCAGGGAGATGGAGGAGAGCAGGATGAACGCCAGGATTAAGTTGGTGAAGGATGAAGCATTGATGATCTTGTAGCACAGCTTTCTGAACCTGGACACCAGTGAGTAGACGAATGTAAGCACAAAAAGACACACACATAGTACTTATCCTAACATCGAATATATTTTCAGGTTGGTATTGTGAGTGTGACAATGAGACAGTCAGACTTGTTCTGGGGGCCAAAGATGAAAAAGGAGCTGGCTTCAGGCAGTGGAACTGCTTCTTCCTTCAGCTGCAGGTCGGCCATTGGTCTGGGCCGAGGGCTGATGGGGATTTCAGGCTCCTCCTCCTCGTCATCACCTGTCATGTGGAAATCAGACTCAAAACTGTATAGTGCCATGACACATCTGCTTATCATTGGTATTCATGCTACAATATCACTGTGAGAAGAGAGACCATGAAAGACATTGAAAATTAAATGAAAACAAAATTAAGATAAAAACTCGTAAGAAAAAATGAAATCTATACTGAGTCACATTGTAGTCTTTATATGGTAGTCACCAGAGTAGTGTAAAAAATAGCTTGACTTTAGACTGCTATAAACTCAGCTCAGGGAATTGGCTGAGTCTAATAATAATGACGGGTTACTATACTTACACTGTAACATAGCCAGGGCAGCAGCGCTGGTAAACAGCCAGTGTAATGAATACGAATCCCTGCAATCATTGAACTCCTGCTGCTACAACTGCATTGCTGAGAAAACTGGTTCAACATGCAAGATAAATATATGTTACCTGGGAAGTCAGCAGGTGGGAATGGATCCTTTACTTCATTGACATTGGATTCAAACTCATCAACTTTAAGCTGGAAGTAAACACACATATATATGCATATATATTCTTACTGTATGTATGGGTGCATATGTTTTTCATTGATATATCAGTGTTAGCAGTAAACATGTGTTGTGGTGCCAGAAACAACACTGACCTTGGCTGTGGTGGGCATGCCCTCCATCTTGGCTCTCTGCTCTGCTAGTTTCTTAGCTATCCTCTCTCTCTCCTCATCAGTCTTGTCAGGCATTTTGGACCTGGAAAAAAGGAATGAAATAAAGTTGAGATATGAGCAGACAGAGCAGATCATCTTATCAAGGTTTAAATTATTGTATTCACCTTAGCAGTTTCCTTCTCAACTTTTCTTCTGCCTTTTCTTTCTGGGCTGAAGTTAGACTCTCTGCCTCTGCAAGGTTGTCAACGGCGATGGCCAAGAAGACATTCAGGAGGATATCTAATCACACTGGGCTCAGGAAAACGAAACCTTGGGATTTTTGTTTACATTATTGTTATGTACACAATTCTGTAAACTCATATGATATTGTGAGCGTATGTGAAGGATACAGTTTCCACAGACATAGAGGATGATAAAGTAGATGGCGACAAGGATTCCAGGGAATTCAGGCCCGCCATGAGCCATAATGCCATTATACATGATGTTGGTCCACTCCTCTCCTGTTAGGACCTGAGGTTTAAAGAGTAGACAATGATTTTCCATGACAAGCAGAGTACCATAAAAATCAGACAAGCAAGGTTTAACAAAATCAAAGGAGACATTTGTACGAGTTTAAAAATGTGCATGTACGAATTGGTGTTTAGCTTCACCTGAAACACGCTGATGAGGGCTTGAGGGAAGTTGTCAAAGTTACTGCGTCTGGGTCTGTGGTCAGGAAAATTGAATTTCCCGCCGAAAACTTGCATGCCAAGGAGCGAGAAGATGACGATGAAGAGGAAGAGAAGGAGGAGCAGGGAGGCGATGGAACGGACAGAGTTAAGGAGGGAGGCCACAAGATTACTTAGAGAGGTCCAATACCTGCAAAGCAGTTGAGAGAAGAGGTGATAAATAACTATAAATAACAATATAACATTTTTTAAATTGGATGCAACATGATTGTTTGAGGGGACTGGACTTACTTTGTGACTTTGAGGATTCTCAGCAGTCGAATGCACCTGAGCACAGAGAAACCCAGAGGAGCCACGGCTCCTGCAGACAGCATGATCATCTCCAGGATACCACACAGGACCACAAAGAAGTCAAAACGGTTAAACAGAGACATGAAATATGCTCTAGGACCCAGGGCATACATCTTCACAAACATCTCGATGACAAACAGCACCAAGAGGACACGACTGGCAACATCTGTTGAGATAAGAGCGGAGAGAGGTGAACGGATGAAGTTGGGAGGGACAGAATTTATATGAATAAATATTCATAATAATCTGAATGTAATCACTGACCTTGTAGGGAAGTGAGTGATTCAGGCTGGTGGTGATGCTCTGTTGCTATGGTCAGGGTGTTGAGGAAAACAAGGAACATCACCACCCAGTAAAAGGCTTTGGTTTTCACATACACCAGACACTTCATCCTGAAGAAACGATTCCAGCGACGGGCCAGACGACTACACACACACACAAACTCTTGGTTACTGTGCTAAGGTGCTGTCACTATTGCATGACCGTGTTTGCAAAGCAGCAAACTCACTAGTAGTAGACGATTCGACTCTTGCCCTCCAGGTCATACAGGCTGTCTGTATCTGAATCTCCACTGGTCAAAGGCAGCAATCCTGTCAAGACAATAACAGTTTGAATTCAACACTATCGCTACATTGGTTTAAATGCTGAGATGGTTTGTAGTACTTACCTTTGCCCTCTTGATCAGCGTCCAGAACTTCAGCATGAGTGATCCACTCCATGTAGCCATGAAGGTCTTCATCCAACTGCTGACGCTCTCGCAACTTCTGAAACTCTCCACGTGACCTTGCTTTCTCTCTCTCTTTGGTAAACTCTCTGAGAGACAAAGTCAAGTATGAGAAGAAATGTTGTTTAGAGCTTATTTGTGTTGAGAAGCAGAGATGCAGATAGTAGAGCTGATCAAAGATAAATGTTGTCTTACCCACTGAGCACACCCAGAACTAGGTTAAGTACAAAGAAGGAACCCAGCAGAATGAGGGGAACGAAGTAGAGCCAGGGCCATTCATTTCCCATGGCATCATTTATCTGAAAGACAACTCTGCGTCAGCCACAAACACTGTGTTCTGTCAGGGTATGCTTTGGATAATAAAATGTTGAGGTTTGTTTGTTGCCCAAAAATAACAATAGTGAATGTTTAAGCTGACCCAGTAGAGCACTTTGGTCCACCCCTCCATGGTGATACACTGATAGACAGTGAGCATGGCAAAGCCAATGTTGTCAAAGTGGGTAATGCCATTATTGGGACCTTCCCAGCCTGGTAGACACTCAGAGCCATTGATGAGGCAACGGCGTCCATTGCCAGCCTGAGCGCAGGGAGCAGGCAGCTCGCCCTCAGCTGTGGCATAGATATCTGTGGGCCGGAGAAAAGAGATAAATATCATATAACATGAACATAATATGAAAGCACAGCTAAAAGTGTGCCCGGTTGTGCCATATACACATACTTGTATTAGTGTAATAGCAGGTCTTGTGCATTTTGCACTTGAAGAGCTCCAGTCCCATGATAGCATAGATGGTGACCAGTAAGAAGACCAGTAGGGCGATGTGCAGCAGAGGCAGCATGGCCTTCAGGATGGAGTTCATCACCACCTGCAGGCCTGAAGGAGGAGAGTAAAACCATCACAATACTGTATAAACCATATCAGCAGAGTCTCCAGAGTACAGATAAGCAGTGATACCAAACAGACTAAACAGAATAATACAGCTACAGTTTGTTTCTGTGGTAAGTGTGGATTAAAGGGTAGACTCTTACTGGGGACTCCAGAGACAAGGCGTAGGGGTCGTAGCACTCTGAAAGCTCTCAGTGCCTTCATATCAAACCCCCCACCCTTCTCAATTGGCACACCAGATATCTTATTGACTGTATCCATAACGAAGGTGACAAGACTGTGGGGAAAAGAAGATGAAATGAGCACCTACCACAACAAAATTGTAGGTTTGAGTTTTGAAGACATTATATCTCATATCATATGTTAAACTTTTTCAGAAGCAGTTACAGTGATCAAGGAAATCTGTGTCCTCTGGCAGTGGAGATATCCACCTGCAGCACACAGCTCATTTTACCCCATGAAAACGATGACAAAGTCCAGTATGTTCCAACAGTTCCGTAAATAGGCGCCTTCATGGAAAACAAGCCCATACGCCACTATCTTCAGAAAGCACTCTAATGTGAAGATTATTAGGAAGATATACTCCAAACTTTCCTGCATAAAGACAAACACAAAGCACAAATTAGATTTACATTGCATGAAGACCACAACATGGAGGTTCAATTCCTGAGTAAAAGGCACAGTGATTGAAGTGAATGACAACTTTGGCCTTTAAGCACCTGCTGGGGAGAATAGCAATAGATGTTGCTGGTGTTAGATGAACTCGATAGCATTGGTAGCCTTTTAGCTAAATTAAACATGTCCCCAGAATGTTTAAACAGATGGGTGGACCATGAGTTAGTGATGATTGAAACAGTTTATCATGTCAGCCCTTTGAGTCACACAGAGAGTGTGGCAGAACAGTCTGCAGAGAAGTCAGCTTGATTGAATAAAAGCATCTGTTTGCAGATCTGGCCTGTTTCTGTGTCTTTATCATCAGTGTTGATATTTTCTAGGACACACAGCAGACACAGATACAGATAGTGAGAGTGGTTTCCCTCAGGCACTGTAACATTTCCTCTACATGTCAGTGTAGTATTATTCGTCTACCAAAACACTCCACAATACATATTTGCTTATTGCTTATTTCACTTATTTGGCAATGTATATTTTCACATCTCTGTTTCATAGTTGGTGTAAATACAAATGGTGTAGGAGAAAAAGAGATGACATGAGAATAGCACAGAGTTTAGAAAGAAATCAGCTCCAGCAGTCTCTTATAAAACTGAAGTGTTCATTTGAGGTAAACTATAAATGATATATGATATTATGTTTATTTCCCTTTGATCATTTTACACAAATCAGGCCAATAATTCTTGGCTGAACTGCCCAGCAGCAGCAGCACCCAGCCTAATCAATAACAACCTCCAAGGTCAATCATGCATACATTAACCATAACACATTTATACATAAAAGGTATCTTGAAATTCAAATTATATTAGGTGGAACAACAAGTACAGTAGTAATCCGTTGTGACTTGTGAGCACAGTGTGAGTGTGGTAACATGAGACAACATTTGCAGATTCTCCTGTATCCACCTGCATCAGTAGGGTGACACCATCTGTGCTGACCTACTTCTAACAGAAAAAGGGAGGAGGGTCTTTTTGACCAGCTCCACTTACATGGACGTCACACTGAGGTGTTAGTAAGATTTGGCAACGAGGGCAAAAGTAAGGAAAAGAGATAGGGTCAGTTTTAGGTTCAGACACCTGATGACTTGATGAATTTGGCTGGAGTGTAGGTCACTTGGTTGCAAACCAACAACATCCATATTAGCTTCAATCCTAGTGATGTGTGGAGTCTATTGACGGGGCCTGATGGCAAGCTACAGGTGCTGCGTGTTGACATTTGCACTAGAGACAGTGGTCCAGATATCAACACTCTCACAACAACCCTTCCTGATACCATAACATTTGTGTCAATACAACATCAAGGAGACACGGAGCCAACATTTACCTTTTGTTCACAGATATGGTCTACTGGTTGCTTTGTTCAGTTTTAGACATGTAATACAGATTCAAATATATAACACCTGGACACACACCAGTAGTTTCCAGGGGTCAAACCCTCTAGCAACTACTTTGCACATGTAGATTATCATGCGGAGGTCATGAAACCTTTTGCGTTGCCTTAGGCTAGTTGAATTCATTTTCATTGACAGAATGCATGTTTCTAGAATTAATGTCAAAGAATCAATAATTCTCAATATCATGTGAGCTCAGTTTTAAAGGGTTGTATGTGTGTGCACTGTGCAATTCTTTGTATTCTGCAGCTTTTATCCACTGAGGTAAAACTCTACACATGTCATATGTCGAATATAGGAAGATGGGCAGCTTCTAATCACACAGTGATAAACTAATCAGTTGAAGGAGAAACCAACAGCATTTGTTTGATGACATATTCCTCAGATGGGACTCCAAATAAAGAGCTGAGTTGTATCTGGAGGCATTTAGAAGGAACTTGGCACTCGGGGCCTGTGACCAGCTGAGATGGCAACTTGACTAAAGCATTCAAACTCATTAAATTGTTATAAACTCAGCTGTGCAGTCACCATCTGGTCATTGGAAAACAGTGGGTCCTTTCAGAAATCAGAGAGCACCTTTGTCCTTCGGTCCTGACACATCAAATAGAGGGTAGAAAGGTCATACTCATACTCACCAGGCTTAAGTTGGTGTTATTACTGTCTTCTTCAGGCATTGGCAGGAACACAGCCAGGGCAACACAGTTTGCAAAAATAGTTAACAGAATGATGATCTCAAAGGTTCTGAATGGAGAAGCTCAGGATCATAACAATAATACATGAAGTGGACACCAAGAAGAAACATGACTGAAGTGATTAAAAGTGCATTGATTAACTATTGGCAATAATATTTAGGGGATAACAGAAAAGTAAGAAATGTTGTTTTTAGAAAATAAATGGTCCATTTCTTTCTCAGTGCAACTTGTTCTGTACTTTCTGTGATGTAATGTAACATATTAGATCAAACGACTCTACAGCCCAGCTAACACTAATCGGTGCCTCTAAATACTGCATGAAACATCATCCCTAAACCTACCCATCGGCTAACCAGCAAAGCAGTCACACTTAATGTAATCTTGTCTGCTGTGCTGCTTCATTCTCATCCATAGGGGGCTCTCTGAGAGAATTCCCCTGCCAGGTCAGCATCATGTCTGTCTGTGATGCCCCATGACAGCTGCAGAGCCCAAGAATATGACCAAAGCATTTAAACTCAGACTGCTCATCAGGAATGAAACTGTTATTCCATGAGGTATTAAGTCTCTGAGCTGTATTTTCTTTCAAATTGCTTCAAGTAGTATTTGAGGAGTTTCACTTACTTTCTGTTGTTGTTTTAATTTAATTACAGCACTCATCTTTCCTGTATTACAGGACCACATACCAATGTGATTAAACTACTGCAGTAAAAAAACCCATGACCCATCCAGATGGACATAAAGTTCAATATACATGTTTGAAAAAATCTCAACTATTTACATTATACTCATATTTTAAAACACACATTCATTATTTAACTTCATATGCAAGTCCATATAATCTATTTAAAATGTAAACATAAGGATGTTGCGGCTGGAATAGATGTGATCAACTCATTCTATTTTGGATGGAAAACACGTATTATCCAGGAATGGACACCAGGCTAAAAGCAGGAAACCCCCTATAGGGGCCATAACATCACTCAGCAGCCTGCCTTGTGTGACTATTTCCACATTAAAAGCAGAATGTCAGCGAGGCAGGATGCTAAGGAGGCAGCTTCATTGTTTTTCTATATTAGATATAAATAGATACGCTTAAGAAGCTCTCAGGTGAAAATACGGGGCTACAAACTTGACTTTGACATAGGGTGAGCAGGCACATAACAAAAGTCTTAACACTTCAGGGACTGCCTTAACACTGATTTGAAAGAGACTTGGATTGGCGGGCTCATCACAGGTGGAACACATGGCTGATAATTCACAGCCATGCAGACACATAACTTTTGTATAACCACAGCACACCACGCTGTAATAACTGTGTAATACCTTGAGCGTCTAAAATGGTGTATCCATAAGAAAAAAAACACCTTTAATTACTCATATGTCAGTGTCTTTCTTAGCAGTTGTTGTGTCTGTGTGTTGTGTATGTATACCATATGTGTCAATGTGTGTTTTTGAGATATAAAGGATACTTCCACTCTACGATATTGATGCAGGCCTTGCGAAAGGGATTCTTGAGGGTGAAGAAGAAGAGGGATCTTGCAGGTCGAGGGTTACCTCCCGTGGCCTGTAGCTTCTTCAGTTTCTCCCTCTGCTTCCTCTTCAGCTCCTCTTCATTCATGATGACCGGCTTGGCCGCTTCGCTGTTGGCCGCCATCTTGATGCCTTCACCTGAGAGGAGCTCCCAGTCCACGAGAAATGAGTCCTGTCACTGTATAATCCCAAACTGCGCCTTGCTATGACTCCCTGTTGTGAAGGCCCCTGGGTCCCTGACCTGCCAATCCTGTGAGCAGTCCTCCACCGGCCTCTCTCCCCCTCTGCTCCTCTCCCTCTGGTTCCCCACTCCCTCACACAGAGCCACAGGCCTCTCCTCCTGGCTGAGGGCCTCTGACAGAAAAAGCCCCCCCCGTCCTTAGGCAGAGAAAAATAACAGGAGCCCAGAGTGGCCAGAGGAGCAGTTGGCCCTGGTGTAGTTTAAATTTAGACTCTAAACCACTGACAGGCCATGCTTGGGGATGGTTAAGGGGTGGGGGTGGGAGGGTGGTGGGTGGTAGAAGGTGGAAGACAGGGGTAGATGGGATCAAGGGGGTGAGGTTGAGGCTGCAGTGGCAGATGAGAGCACAAAGACAGGGAGAGACAGTTCAGGGCAGGGAGATTTGTAGTAGCCAAATATGCCTACTAGCCCCTGAACCTGCCCTTCATTTCAAATCATACTGAGCTGCTCTGCTGCTACGCCCTGATGTTGAACTCTAAACTGTGAAAAAAAAAACAAAACACAAACAGTGAGCAGAAAGTAAAGAAGAA
This sequence comes from Caranx ignobilis, assembly GCA_021432705.1. NCBI lineage: Eukaryota > Metazoa > Chordata > Actinopteri > Carangiformes > Carangidae > Caranx > Caranx ignobilis. Next base: position 65,167,996 of record MU269985.1, read on the forward strand.
CCTTGTGGATGTTTCTGCCTCCAACGTGGCAGTGTGCAGATCAAACACAGTAGTAAGACTGTGAAAAGTGTGGGATGAAACTACTACACCACGAGTAGATGATTAAGAGACTACTTGAGATGATCAGCTTCAGAATCCCCAACTTTCCGATACAGCATTGTCATGTTAAAGGGTTTCTCCATTTAGATCATTTGTACAAGGAATTTAGTACATCATATTATTGAAATTATTTACTTATACTTTTTTTAAATATTTTCACAAAATATGTTCATATCTTCATGACACAATTCAAATCACAGTCAATACACTGCATAATCCCCCAGCTCAGAGGAAATGTTTGGATTTCACTCTGTGAAGGTTTAGAAATAACGTTGGATTAAAGTGCTTTCTCTGTTTTAAACTAACAACTCAGTCTTCGACATGTGAAAGGTGAAACTGTTGAAAATTTTCCCAACAGCTGAAACCCACAGCAAATGTGAGGATTAATGTGATGATTATGCAGGATTTCAGAAAAGGGATCAGAAGGCCCACATATTTTGTCCTCTATCACCCCCTAGTGTTGATAAATATTATCAGTGACTCCTGCAGAGGAAAAGACTGTAGCACCCACAAGTGAACACAAACCGTGCACTCAACCAGAGTCTTTTCTTTATTTCACATCAAGCTGAATGTAGAGTCACAAGCAGTTGAACACTCCAGTTTGGCTGGAGAGAAATACAAATACAAAAAAAGAAGCTGAAATCAGTGATATGACATTATACTTAAAATCAGACAATCAAAAACACTTCTGTGATTAAATAGTACTACGGACAAATCAACAGCAGTTCACATTGTGAATGAGGTCATGCGAGTCAGCATACCTTTCTTGGTCACATTTAAATCCCCCCCAAAAAGAGAGCTTCAATACTGTGAAGGGGAATTCACAGACACATAATGATGCACATGAAGGCCTTTCAAAGCCACGAGGCATCCTGATTCTGCCATGCTTAACCGCATTATCAGCAGCTTTACTGATTTAGGATATTCTCCAGTGGCAGAGATTTGATTCTTGTGAGGACGGCTTTAAAGCTCTGTTAAATGCCCCGTTCTCCATTTCTCTCTGCATGGGAAAGTACGATCCATCAAACTCTACTGCAAAATATGAGGATGTAATTTAAGCCTTCGTGTAACTGATAGACCCTTTTTCTAATCAGGTTCACTGTTAAATTCTAAATAAATTCTTCAGAAACACAAATAATAGTTCTACTGTTACATTTGAGATATTAAGTGCCAACTTTTGCACTAGAGTTTGGTGCACCACCTACATTCACACAAGGAGAGAAACAGAAAAAGGCACATACTGGGGCTACCTTAAGGTTGCAATGTCAAGGCTTTAAAATCACAAAGCCCAAAATGTACATTTCCTTATTTACATTACTAGTACAAATTACACTAAATATGCCCAGGGTTTATACAAATAAATAATCATTAGTTCCAAACTATGGATGGCAACAGAAGAGATGGGGAGCTCTTGTCTTCCCCTTCAGCTAAACTAATAATCACAAACATAAAGCTTACCTGTCCTGAGGTAATTTCAGAAAATAATATCATACCATATTAGCAAAAACCCAACAACACAAGGTTTCACATAAAAGCTTCAAGGCTGTTCGCAGTCTGGCTAAAAGAAAGAGTCCTACTTTATCAAGACATTATGAATCTAGTAGTCTTTAGAGTGCACAATCATGGTGGTTTTTTTGCACAATGCAACCTAGCAATAAGTGTTAACCACGGTAAATAAAAAACATCTGCTTGTTAGATCAGTGTGTTGAAATGGTTCTTAGTGAGGAAATACAAATTCAGAGAGTGGAGTGCAGATTAAATATAATGGTTAGAATTAGTGCAGCTGGTGCCAGAGGAATAGCGCTGATCCCACTGAGGTCACCTCATCTAAGCCTGCTTTTAAAGTTAGACAGAGGGTTTAACTAAGCATCTTGTGGCGGTCAAAAACAGTCTTGCGTTGTTCCTGGACCTGTTTTTTCCAGCGTTGCTGAGCTCCCTCGACCCGCTCCAGGACTGTGTTTCCTCTTGCCTGACTGCTGTCCACCTGAGGACGCATCTCCTGAACACACACACACAAAGATTCATTAAATCAGTGGCTTCACATTCAACTGAAACGAAATACATGTGACTGCTGTGTATGTGCTTGAACATATATGTATTAGATGTTACCTCAGAGTCCTCCTCATTGTGCAGTGGCTGGGTGTAGGGGTCATGTTTGCGGATGAGAGGATCAACCAGCAGCAGAAACAGCATGTAGAGCAGCAGTGCACCCACAACAGACAGGTAGATAATGATGGTTACCTGGGATAGAAGGTTAGAAGACATTTACTATTTAGTATTTATACATTATACATAATGTGAAGATGCCATGTTGGCATCAACCCACAACAATTCTTCCTCTTGTTTAACACCAGTTCTCCTGTTTGCTTCGCCAGATGACATTTTTTTGATTGATAGATAGATAGATAGATAATTATCTATAATACCTTGATGGTGTTGCTGCTTCGTTCCTCGTACTTGCACTCACACAACAGGCAGTAGGCCTCAACATCATGTCCAGGCACTGGCATGGGCTCCACTACATGGAGGCAGGTACTGTAAAACACAAACCTGCAGTGAGTAGTGTCCTTGTGCACAGCTTTTCTACAGTTTTATTATTTTATGAAAAAGGAAAAGAAGAAAGACTAAAGTTGCAAAAATGTAAAAAAAAAAAAAAAAAAAAAATGTTGTTTAGTCCTTTGCTGTTACGTTTTACTGAATGTAGATTGATGTGTGATCTAAAGGATTTTAGAAAACTGCACCATAAAAATGTGTGAAAAGGGTGGAGGTGTCAGAATACTTTCTGTATGGACTGTAAATTTTGTTGTTTTATAGGGTAAAACACTGTGCATGGTATAAGGAGAGGGTTTCTCTTACCAATCCTTCTGGGAGACGTTCCGGTTATATATGTGGCCAGTGATGTTTCTGTACGGAGGGCAGATGCACTTGCAACGAACATCCTCAAAGCTCTGCAAGAAAAGTGAGCCCAAGTGGGCCACAACTTAGGCAACTACATATCTGACATGATACCTCAGGTGTCTAGTCTACTATTTTTGAGTGAGACAATCAGACAGACCGTCAGTCAGTCACCCTTTGGCATGTACAACAGTCCCAGATTAAAAAGACATGAACCTGGCCTGACACCATTTTGCACTCGAGTGAACATTTCACAAGAGAAGCACATGCCAAAGTCCAATAAATATAATTTGATATACTTCAGATTTGTACAAATGTTAACTGAACATTAACTCTGGGGACTGGTGCATTGATGGTCTTACCTGAGAAATGTGGAAACAGTTTTTGCACTCAAGGGAAAAGAAAGTTATTGATCAAACCTCAGAAATTCTGATGAGTTGAAAAAGTTAAATTTCAGATTTTTACAGATCCCTTTAATGCCACATGGACAGATATTTCTGCCAGTACTGTGTAACTGTAATTTCTAAAGATTAATTAATCGTGATCAACTAATTTATAATTAAAACGAGCACATTCATTCTAGGTCAACAGATGATTTTCAGTCTGAATGAATAATTCTTATGATAACGGAATAATAGGTCTTTTTTTCTGTCAGAGTTTGTTAAGAGTCCAATACCAATATACTTAACAGCGTCACTGCTTAAGGATGTATGTGTCAAACAGTTGCATGCACTGTATCCAGCAGGCTTTTACCTTCGCCTGAGCAAAAACAGCAGCATCCAGCAGAAACACCGTCACCACTGCGGCCACGACGCAGGTCCAGGATCCTTCCCGACCAGACGACATTTTCTCACACGCAGGTCGATTTGCACGGCGCGTGAAGGATTAACAGCTGATCTGTATCACAAACACAGCACACAGTCTGGTTAGCATCCATGACGACATTAGCAAAGCGAACAAATTCACTTAGTAAACACCGAAGCAAAAAACAGGCTTTTAATCACGAAAAACTACATTTACCGTTATCCTGCCAACTACCTGATAACAGCAGCTTAGGTTTATGTTCTTCTTGTGCATCCAGCGTTTAGCTACACACCAGCTCGCTGTGTGTACAGGTACATCGTCCAAATTATTTGACGCTTCCTTCTTCCGGGTGTCGTCACGCGAGGAAGGCTGAATCGTGCAGCGCCACTGCCCCCTACCGGACAAACATGTGAATGCAACTATGTACATTTGCTCATGTATTTTAGTATGTTCCTGGCTCTTGTACACACTACACACGGTACTTTTCAGAATCATTTTTTTTTAATTTCACTAAAGTAACTGAATTAATTATTTACAGAATAATCATTTACCTATGTGATCATTTAATAAAATATTATGTGTTGCATATGGCCGTGTCTGTCTATACCTGAAGTTATCTGTACAGTATTTAGCATTACTGGTATTAGAAGCCACATTTATTGTAAATAATAATAACATCCTGACCAAGGAATCCATGACTCATCGGAATATATCTCTGTATTTTTCAGTCAACACTGTCAAATCCTGTCTCTCAGGTGGAATTTGAAATGTAAGCACCAAATTCTTGGCTCGATCAATAACTCTATTTCCTGGTAATCTTGCTTTCACATCTCTCTGTATAGTAAGATACTCATACCTTTAATAAGCCATAGAAATCAATGGCTCACAAATTCACCCTGAACCTCTTGAGCTTCTGGTCACAGAGATCAATTGAAACCATGGTTATTTCTCTAATGAGCTATGATATCAGTGTGAACAACACAACCTCAGCTTCTGTGTAACCCCAATCATTCATGTGACCCTTGATTCAACCATTTAAAACAACTGCTAACAACTTGTTTACTCTCAATGTAATATGGAGATGTGGGGTGTGAGCTTTTCAAACAACCTCTGTGGATGGTTTTAATGTATTTGCTGGGTATATTTCTTTCGCCCACATCTGTAATATAAGAAATAGAGTGGAAGTATGTTTGGCAGCGTGTATGAGTAAACAGTGGAATAAATTAATGAATATGAATGATGGCAGACATGTGAAAGAACCTACTCAGGTGGAACACAAGCACGGACCTTGGCAAGATATTATTCACAATTTATATAAAAAACAGGGTGTGATTCAATGTGAAATATACTGTACACTGGCATTATAAGAGATTTACTTTCTATGTGGCTCCATTATGCCAAAACCAGGTGAGGAATTATGCTTTTATATCTGGAAACCATTCGTCGATTCTGCCATTCATGCTCCCTTTGTTCCACATGAGACTGAAAAATTACATAGGCTCATCATCAAAATAAAATGGTTTCTCTGTAACATTTTTTGATTATTATTCTTATTCTGGTCTTCAATCATGACAATGTAAAATTCAAATGAAGTGGAGAAATTACTGTTCTGGGACCTGAGACAGGTTTGCAGCTTTAAAATAGAGATTATGCTTTCAGACAATGTAGTCTTGGTGGAAAAGATGTAAAAAATATAGTCATGCTGATTGCTGGTAGATTTTTAAAAGTCTAAGTGCTTTTATTTTTACATGGTCATTGTTTAATAAAAGGGAAAATACATACTGTTTGAAATTGTCTTTACTGTAAATATGATGGTCATGACATTAAAATGAACTCATATCCGATAAACTACATTAACTCAAACATGCATTCATTAACTTGTGTAGTAAACACCTTATTTCTTTCTGTAGCCATAACGCATCATGTGTCATAAGTACTCATGAACTCTCCTCAGTTTGTACGAGCCTCCTAACTCTATTTCATCCTCTCAGCCCTGTCATTGTAAGCCACTTAGTTCTCTGTCTTCTCTGATGCATGGCTGCCCTTTACACCCTTAGGCCAATTACAGCATAAATGACACTGACCAGATCTCAGTGCCAGGTCTCATTACAGGTTCAGAGCTCTCATGGAAAAGAAAAAAGTGATTTGCCCCCTTTTTAGGTAAATGGAAAGAATTATTCATCTAAAAAAATGTAAAATGTTTTATTGCCAAAACCATAATCTATGCAGACAGATATAAATGTGTCGACTGTGTACGCACATTGACTATAAAACAGCAGAGAAAATTATCCATAATGAAAACACTGCAGAGAAATCCGCCTTATAAACAAGCTCAGAAGATGTCAAGTTCTCTTATTTGTCAAGGTACTTGAAGGTATTGACTGAATCACATTATTCAAAGCATTCATTTTCATGAGACTGAGAGGAGTGGGCAGTTTGCCCACTAGGAGATGCTATAAGGCCCAAGGCAAAGCAAACTGAATCAAGACCAGCAGACTTCTCAACACTTGAGAGAGCTGGAGAAACAATGTAGGAGGACATGTAGAACAAAACAAGATTGAATATGTTGTTAAATCTGCAGTTGAAGCCAAGTGAAAAGCACATTACACCAATCCTGATTTTGTTTGTAATATTAACCAAATTTAATTAGAGCAGCTCTGTAGCCTTACAGAACACTACGAGGCTGAACAGCTTTTAGTGGAGACATTTGTTTGAATATTGTACGCTGTAGCCAAAATATTATGTGGTTTGTACCCCTCAAATAAAGTCATATATGACCCACAGTAGGAAGATACCTGTTTCAGTCCTTATTCTCTCACTTTCAATACACCCCTCAACCTTTCAGCATGGTTCTTTTTGACCTTTATCTCATCATCTGCAGTGTCTTTTTGCTCTCCACTCCTCCTCTGTATCATGCTTTTGTAGAGAACACTGTTTGAATAACAAGGCTATCTCTGTGAAATGATAACACTCTCCTCCTCTCCTCTCCTCTCCTCTCCTCTCCTCTCCTCTCCTCTCCTGCATTGTGGGCAGCAGGACTATTCTAATAGACACATGTGGTAATTACAGTGGTGGGAGGCAGCAGACAGTGGTGGTCCAGGGACAGCACAAAACTATAAATCACAACTCCTGGTTCCGCCCTCCTGAGCGTAGCCGATCACGCTCAACCAAAAAGCAATTCTGCCAACATGTGTTTGCACATTTGTCTTCATCAACCACTGGCTTGTTTTGGGCCCCTGCGACTGAATTTTCCTTTCCCGTGGTAATCAAACACAGGCTACTTGTGCATTTGAGTAAAATTCCACTAGCCTATATTAGGCTGAACAATTAGCCATACTTGTGGTGCAGCACGTAAAATTACACTCTACAATGTAAGGTGAGGAGTGAAAATGAAAGAAAGAATGAAACTACAAAATGCATGAAATGTAACCTGTGTAAAGTTCAGCCAAATCTCAGTAAAAAGAAAGAAAAACATCACCTGATGTCTCTTTAACGTTTCCTTTTTGGAGGTAGCATGAGCTGTTTCAAGGAGAAGTGTCTAAATCAAAAAGGTGGCAATACCAAAGGTGTTAGAGAAGTAGGTAGCGATGGTGACTCAGAGTACAGTGTGTGTCCTCGCCTGCTTTATCCATACAGACAGCTGCCTGTCAGCCACCTGAGCCCATGTAGGGGAGAGGTGTCTGCTGAGGAGCTGGTGTCAGCAAGGTGAAAGCAGAGCCCAGCTACGCTGAGCTGAGCTGAAATGGATGCAGAGGAGAGAGCGTCTCCTGCCTCTGAGGGACACAGATTTTCAGTGAGGAAACAGAGACTGCTGGAGCAGGAGAGACTCAGCCAGACAGAACATGAAAGCCAAGAGCGGCCATGACACATGATGGACACAAACGCAGGAAGAGACGTTGCCTCCTTTTCCCTCCCTGCTTGCTAGATTTCTCCTTCAGCAGTGTTGTGCAGAAACAGGACCCCAGAAGAAAGGGGGGATGGGGGGGTGGTAGAATGAGAGATGATGCTCAAATCGCTGTGGCTTCCAGTTGAACTCTGCCCTCCCTGTAATGTGTGGGCTTTGATGTTGGCCAAGATGTTTAGGGGATGCAGGGAAGCTTCAAAGAGAGCTTCATGGGCCAATCATAGAATCGTGGCATGTTGGTGGGGAAAAAAATAAATAAGTAAAACAACAAGCTGCCAGAAATCCACATGCATCTTTCAAGAGAGACCAGGGGTCAGGTAAGAAGACAGCTGAAAACAATAGCGAGAAATGAAAGGTGACATGAATAGAGAGGTAGATAAATAGCTGCAGGGGAGGAAGGAAGTTTGTTGTTGGTATAAAAGGATGTGATGTAGGCTTTGGTCTTGGAAAAGCTGCCAGTTGGTCTAACAAGACTTGGCAGGCCAGTCAATAGACTGTCAGCCATTAATGCCCACATCTCAGTGACCCAAACACCAAGTTAAAGACTGAAATGTATATACAACGGCGCATAGAATCCATGAAGATAATAATTCTACACACCTGGCGACAGTGAGAAACAGATGCAAGTTTGTTATCTGTGTCTCACCAAAATAATGCAGACCCATGTGGAAATCATATACACTTCATTGTGTCACCTGCCTCAAAGATTAAGGGGTGAGAGGCTAAGATGTCAAAGGTCACACAGAGTTTAAATGTTTTGGAGAAGGACCTCAACCACATTGTTTCTGCTGTCTGTGGTGGATGGACTTTCATTTAATGGTATGGGGTTGAGTCCCCACCTTATCTCCAGCCATTCCTTGTTGTGGCAGTTTGTGATCCACCTGCCCCAGCTGCAGGCCACATCTGCAGGCATGATAGATTTCGTCCGCTGGGACGTCCTCCTCCTCCTCCTTCTAACGCCACTGTGACTCACCTTCCACTGTTTCGGCATTTGTGGGAATCTGACCTGGCAGCTCAGTGGTGTGCCACAATGGACTGCCCCTGGCACTTTTACAAACACAAACCTCAACAACAGTACTTAAGACATGGAATATAAATGCCTGTACATGCAACAAGACAGAATAACAGTAAAGCATAATCTTCAAACATTGTGGTGGGGTTAGGGTTAGGTTTTTTCTCCTCCTTTTTTTCCTCCTTTCCTCTGCGGCCACAAGCGGCTTGCAGTGAATCAGATGTAAACAGGGGGATCTGAGACCAAACTTGTCATCCCACAGCTTCAAAAATCAATAAAGCCCCACATTCTCCCTCTAATCTTGAAGCATGCGTGGAGCAGGTTTGGCCTGGACTGGGCCTGAAAAAGAGGCAAGGGAAATAGATAGAGAAGTAAAGGCTGCAGGCAGTGGGGTTGCAAAAAGAGGTAACACAGGGAGGAAATGACGGTTGATAAATTCAGATCGGAAGAGGAGAGGCTAATGTTTATGGGGTGGTTTTTCCCAAATTATGAAAACAAGAGATTTCAAAATAGCTTTTCCACCACTCTGCACAGTTTTCTTTAATCCTTGAACAACATCAGTGTTGATTTCTTTTTCAATACTGCGAGCACCACAAAAGAAATTCTGAACCAATTCCACTGTCTTGGGGTGATTGGAGGTGTCTCACACATATATATAATCTCACATGGCAACACACAACTGAACTACATAAATAAGAAAACAGCTCTGTTATGAGTGATCTGAACCGTTGTTGTACCAATAATAGAGAGATTGTCTTTCTCATTTCATTTGAGCAAGACTTAGTGCCTACATGACCCACAAAGCAAGTTGACTGTTGACAGTTTTGTCAGAGATTTGCGGGAATAAGGCAAGTAGGGGTTAAGAGAAGCTCAAGCACAGAGGAGGAGCTGTCTACAGAGGCCTGGTAAAATCACTTATTCACCTCTAGTGACATTTTTGGAGTCAGCTCATCAGATTTCACACTGCTCCCACTGGAACAAAAGGCTTTAAATAATGTTTTATTGTCACATGTATAGTTGAATTTCCCACAATCTGATTTTGATATGTGGATTCTCCCTTGAGAGAGTTTAATATATACAGTAGTATGGCCAAGCCACAGGGCAGAACAGCATTGGTGTGGGGACGTAATGTTAATTTTTTTTTTTCCATGTATTGTCTTATTGGTTAATGGTTGATCTCTCATATGACTTGCTATTTCTTTCTTTCTCTTTCTTCCTTTCTTTCAAAACTTATTAGAAGAGCTTATGTGTGCCAGTTTATTTCCACCATCTCCTCTCCTGCTTAGGCACAACACAGCACAACACAGCTACTCCACCCTGTTTATCCCCATCTATCATATGTCACTCTGTCTGTGGTTGGTATTGACTTTATCAATAGGCTCTCTCTTAAAGGAGGACTGAAGAGGTTGTTTAACAGACTTGAAGAAAGCAAGAAACAGAGATTGTGAAAAGACAAGAGAAACAGAGCAAGAGAGAGAACAAGGAAGAGAGAGAACAAGGGAGAGAGAGAGAGAGAGAGAGTGGAAAAGATAGAGAACCAGGAGGGGGTGGGGTTAGAGGGAGACGCTCCACTGCCTGGCTGACAAACAGAGGGTCCCTCCAGAGCCAGGCAGATGAGAAGGAAAGGAGGAGAAAGGGAGAGGGGTGAGAGAAAAGGAAGGGAGTTTGATGCGGGCAGTCAACCCCACCACCCTCCAACAGCCTTCCCTCTCGTCCTCCACCACCCCCCCGCCCCCAGCAGAAAATCTATGCCTGCTCTCTTAGTATTCCTCCCATCTCTTGTGAAGGCTCTGCGGAGGGAAAGCAGACAAGTGGACTGCTAGTGAGGCCCTGGCCAGCCGTGTGTGATGCTATCTGGGAGTTTTTTTTCCCCTTCTTCCTTTTTAGGATGGGGTGTTTGCTCAGGGCTGACAGGACAGACAGAGCGCCCAGTCACTTGAAAACCTCCACCAGGGACTTGAACCGGACACGTCTTCCCTGTACACCTCCTTTTCCTCTTCTCTCCCTCCTTGAAACCTGTATATCAGGTCTGCCTGTGGACCACTTATTCTCAGACATAGACCTGGTAGTACTGATGTGATGGAACAACTAGTGCAGTTTTCTTGATGGAGGCTGCACCACTAATTCTCTGTTTTCACTTGACAGTCCTGATGTAAGTCCTCCATGACTTGGATACAAAAGGACATCAGTGTTGACCATTATCACGTGGATTTCAACTTGCACAAACCTCAAATTTATAGTGCTTCTGATACAAACAGCAGTGTTACCCCAGTGAAGGCAACATCAGGTGATAAAGCTTGCTACCCAAGTCTGAGGTGTAAAATTGTAAGGAACATCAGACTAATCTGTGCCTCATTGTGGGTGTTTTTCTCAGTGTTCAAAATTAAAAGGTTCTCAGTAGAGCACGTACCTTTACCAAGGTCAAACAACCTACCTAATCCACCATTACTTTGTCCAGATACAGGCTCATATTTCTACACAAATATGTTTCTTTTTTATGGTTTTAAGATCTATACATTACTTTCAGGAAATTGACATAAAGGTTTGCAATGTTAAGGAAGGTGATGGATCCATGGCCAAGCTCTGTAAATGTAATGACATTTCATCTGAAAAGACGAGGACATGTTCCTGCTTTAGAGGCAGCAACAGATATATACCCTGCAACCAAAGAGGGCACTGTAATAGCCAATGAGGAGGTGATCAGGATGCCATTCTGATAAAGGATGAAACTGAAAAAGGTGAATGAGAGGTGAATGAAAATGTGCTCCCCCAAGTTCCATGCAAATTGACTTTGATGATCCTCTGAGGGTTTCGTTTGTACCACCATCAGGTAGGATGTAAAAAAAAAAAAAAAAAAACATTCTAACAGTGGCACTGAGGCCACACTACTTGACTATGTTTTCATTTGAGAACACTCCCCATCCAGACTAACACACCCGGAAATACATACATGTATAAGCAATCATGTTCAGAGTGTAAACAGGAAGTAGATTGTCTTCTCTGCAGTTGATTAGTTGCAAAAAATACAGATGGCTGCAGTATTTAAATGTAGAATTTCCCTGTATTTCAACAGCTGCTGGCAAAGACAACATGGTGATTTATTATCCGAGTTGCTTTCAGGACCTACCCCACTCAGAGAACAACTTTGGGTGTCTTTGTCATCATTTCCAAAAGTCTCTGTTTTTGTCTGTCCACACTATGGCCCCAGAGTTTTCAAACGAAAAGAAGGTCAGCAGTGTTTCAAAAAACTCTTGAAAAAGTTTTTGTAGCAAAAGAGAGGGCTCGACACACTGCAACTTAACTCCCTTTTCCACTGATCAAAAATCCCACTAAGACACAGCTAACACCTTTTGGTGGCAGTGGAAAAAGTGGAACAACCTGTTCAAATGACTCTGCAAGTAGACTGGTGTGAATTCAACATCTGGGTGAACCTGTTAATTTTTGCCACTTTTCCTGCTCAGAGCACAAACAGATGGACATCTCACTATTAAATCAGAAACACCATGGCTACTCTGCGCTCAAGGATGAAGGAGTGAGTGCAGTTTCAAAATAGGTTTTTAAACACACAATCACTTCACATGGAGGATCAGATACATTTTCAGCAGCCATAACCCAAGGATGAAATGTGAGAGATATGTTTTACCAGTGTTTGCGGCGGCTAGCAGCTCGGTCATTCTCCCCTGAGTCTATGTTTGTGCTCTGTAAGTGCATGTGGTAACATTGCTCCTTGCAGTTGTGTGTTTAGAGGCTGAACATGAAGGCAAACCTGACTGGCAGTGGAAAACAGGTCAGTTGGTTTTTATTAGCGGCTTTACCTGCACACACACCTGCTAATTTTAATGGAAATTGAGATTTTAAGAATGCAAATAGATAAAACACAAACATAATCAGCAAATGATCATAAGACAACCAATTACACTGGCATTGCAATTTTGCCAAGAGTGCTGCAAATACTCACAACACAACGTAAGTGTTTCCAGGGGACACTAAAAAGTGAAGACCTAACTGGAATGCACCTGTTGTGCAGCGCTTTGTGACTTTTGAAAGCACTGTAAAAGCATTGAACATAAAATGCATCTAAGGCAGGTTCATCACTTTTTAGGTAATTTTTGTTGCATTTTTCATTGCAATACTGACAGGAAAGTCAAGGTCAGAGAAGCACTGTACTGTGATCACTGTCAGCAGATGAGTTGTCATATGCTTTCTGAATTTGTTTGTGTTTTATCATGTGTGTAGGGTCACTGTATGTAACCATTACTAAATGAAATACCATGAATTTGAATTCATGCCCTTAAGGATAATTTTGTCCCACGACTTTTCATCATAACCAGGATCAGTGTCCTTTTCTCTATTAGTTTGTTGGTCTACAATGAAATACCCACAAAATGTTAGCATGCTAACATGCTAAACAAAAAAGGCAAACATCATAAACATTATACCTGCTATGCACCAGCATTTAGCAATGTCACTGTGAGAATATCAACATGCTAATGTTTGCATTTAGCACAAAGCCTAAACAGTCAGAGGTGCCTGCAAGATTGTGGACCATGCATGCAAATGCATCTGCACACAGCAATACCACTGACAACGTAGAAAGGAAACACTGATTGATTTCCGATCTCATGCAAATCTCAGGCTTTGATATTGATATTCTCATATAATAATGATATTTACAGAAAACAATAGCTGCCTGAGAAGAATGAAATCTGTTAAAATGTTCAGATAAAGGTCAGAAGAAGTTTAAACTTGGCAACATACAATTTGCGCTAAAACATGCAAAATCAATTATACAGTCGTCGAGACACAGAAATCATGGTTGAAATCCCCAGATTACAGTGAAAAAATCTGTGACTATACTGACTATGTACATTTCAGCTAAGCACAAATTCACTTGTAGCATGTGGCACATCAGAAAAAGGTTTTTTGAGTGTGTGTGAGCAGTAGTAAAGCAGCATATACACAGCTGACCTTCCCTGGATGAATGAAGGTTAAAAATATGTTGCTGTTCCCACACAGTTGTCCTGACTGACTAATCTAAATCTTTACCTGCATTTACATACAGTTCTCTGGAACAAAACTTACAGTGTTATTGATCACCTGTGTAGCTATAATCTCCTGTACCACTGCTGCACCATGACTGCCAAACCACAGACGCAGAAAGCTTTGTTGTCCTTAACATCCTCTTTCAAAGTAGCCGCTTTCTCTGTCACCTTGAGCCTGGTTCGTCATGCTTGTGTGATCCCTCTAAAGGTCACAGCTTGTAGCTATTGTCATTAGCTGTCACTCTTCCACGCTCCCTCCTGCTCCCTGCCTCTCTCCTCCTTCAAGTCGCTCTTTGTCACGCATTTCTTTCTGTGGCTCTGGAACACAGATCAAAGTGCCATCCTTAGTTGGACTTTGAAGGTTAAGAAAAGTGAGAAGCAGTCCCAATGCAGAATGAGCCTACTACGAGTCTGTGCGCATGTGTGTTATCTGATGTGGAGATGTGCAGAGACAAGTTGATCAAGGTAGCTCTGATGGGAACCCGGTATATTTTGATGTTCGTGTACCAGACAGTATGCTTGTTGCAATTTTGTGTTTGGGTCTAAGGCTAACTGATGATCCACTGCCTGAGGGGTGAATGTGTTTTTCAGCACTTCAGCAGCTGCTAATGAAGGTCTAATATTTAAACTTGCAGTTAAAACATGGATTAATTGTATTTTTCATCAGGGAGACGAGAACAGTAGCACAGCACTGTTTTCTGAATACAAACACAGTGGATGCATTCTGCTTCAGCATACCTATGAATGGACGTGAAGATCTGAAGCTTGTCATTAGGAATTCAACTGACAATATGAGACAGTAACAATATTGAAGTGTCTTACATTCGAGCGCACAACGCATGGCCACATGGTCAGAGTGAGAGGAAGGAGATTTAAAAAAAAGGGGAAAGTGAGTAAAGAGACAGCAAACACAGGTGTGGCGTTTTATCTGTTGGGGAGGTGAGGGGTAATCACGGCAAACTTTAATCAGTTCAGATCAATTATTCATGGTCAGGGGCCTAGTGAGCTGATTTCTGAAATGCCCCTTCTCTCTCTCTCTCTGACAGGCCTGTATGAATTATTCAGACTGCATTTACACAAGAACTCCATCTCTGATACCTGATCAGTAAGTTAGAAACATTATGCAACAGGGAATGTCAATTAGAAATGGGGAAATGGGTCTCCTGGTAAATGCACAATAAAAAGAAAACAAAGCCACTCAAGGAGAAGCAAGAAGATAGTATTCGCCGAGAAAAGTCTTGAAGAACCCCAAACCTCGTGGTCTGGAGAGAATCATTATTCATTGAGAGATGAACTCTTAGTTTTATTTGGTTCAACCACAGTCAAGTTCATCCCCGTCCTCTCATCATCCCCCAGTTTATCTATTCGTTAAGTGAACTCCACCAACAATGTGCTATGCATCAGTCTGGGGATTCATCCCAGCTCCATGATCAAGCTTTAATCATTTCCCTTACAACTCCCTCCTGCTATTCTGCGCGATGCTGCTGCCTCATTTTCATCTTCACCAAATCACCCTGGTTGCCTTCCTCCTGCAGATCTTTCACCGGCTGCTGCACACTGTTTGTAGTTAGATAAAAACCCTGGTGCCGGTTTATGTGCCCACTCTCCTGTACCTCAAGGCCAGACTCTACATACGCACTGGCCACAGCCAGCCACTTAGTGCTCCTTTCTCTGGCCATCTCCCGCTGAAGGTGGTCGACCTTCACGCTTTGCACAGAAAAGCATACTCTCCCTTTGTCTAATGAAAACATGTCTCCACATCCCCATTTGATTATTTAATCTCTAACCTAAACATCTTCTATCTTCCTTGTTATTTGTTACTCTGTTGTACATGATCTACATGATGCTGTCAGGGTCTGGATTTCTTGTTTTCTTTGGAATGATGGTGATAAAAAGGAATTTTAGTTTGAATGAGCCAAATGCTTCAATAATATGCAAAAGGAAAAAAGTATACAGTCATACTAGCAGCTATGTTAGACTTTATGCTTAGGCTACTATGTCCATCATTATATAAGCATGCTAACATTTCATTCATTAATTTGCAAGTAATATGGAAGCTGGTGAGAGTTGGTTTGATTTGATCATAAACTCAAGTACTGGACAAAATTCAGTTAATCAGTTTTGTACTAAATTTCATGGCAATCTGTACAATACTTAAACTGATGTTTTACTTAAAAACATCAAGCATCAACCTAAATGTTATGGTAGAAACATATTGAAGGGATCATCATAGTCAGTAGGATAGGTTGTTTGGAAATCATGGATCATAAATCTTGTGATTCACAGTTGTTGATATATTTCACAGTGTAACTTAGGATGTGAAAACAAGCCGCTGGTATAGGCAAAGTCCGTAGGCTCAATCCTCTGATGATGGATATAGCGCACTATGAATTTCAGAATAGATTTCACCCAGGCTTAAAGCGGTGGACTCACCGACTATCAAACTCTACACAGAGTCATGGTGCATGAAACACTGCTTGGCTAAAATACAGCACAACAAAACCTAAGGTAAACACAGCAGTTATCAGCATGTTTCATTACAGGACTTTTGGAGGGATACAGTCCCAAAACCTGAGTCTGAGAACTTACAGGTACAAGGACAGGGAAGGTAAAGGCTTGAATGTGGGGTAGAGAAGAGGTGGTCAGGCAGAGAAAGGGAGATAAATAGACAACAGAGAAATGAGAAAGTGTAATTCTCACTTGGCGCAGTTTATCATGCTGTTCCCTGACAGCCACCAACCATAAGTCACCAAATAATCACTCTCAATAATTCAGAGGCATCTCTCATGTCCTCCCTTCCCCTCTACCTGTCCTTGTCTCACATTTCCCATGACACGAGGTCAAACCACATGCCCGTTGACACTTAAACTCCTCATAAATACAGTGTAACCAGACCAGGTTTGACTTGACCAACTGTATTGCTGTGTTGCATGACAACAGGTTACAGGGAGGGGTGGAGAGAAAAGCAGGACACGCTGTTCATTCCTCCCTGTGTGTCTTAGTGATCTTGCATCTCACCGGCTGGACTAATAGGCTATCACAATTGACATCTCCATGGGAACGTCCCACTGCATCACTAATACACAATACAATGCTGTTTGCTCACATTCCAATAATATCCTCATATAATGTGAGCTATGGCAACTTATTTACTTCTGTGTCTTGGGTTTCCATACATGAAATTTTATAAAGACCACAGATCCAGGTTGTTAGTAAAATGAATATGAATTCTGCAGAGTGTCACATATAGGGGGGAAAAATGTTACTTAGATGAAATATAATCTTGGTGGTCAAAAAGGTGTGAAAATTAGATCATTGAATAGGAGATAAGAAAGGCTTGATCATAACCGAAAGAAATTATGAAGTGGGTAAATGTTTAATTTGTCCAACAGCACGTGTCTTGGTTGGGATAGCTGGACAGTCCATTCATCCTCGTCATGCTGTCAGAGCCCTGCTGCAGACGAGTGATGACCACCCTTGTCAGACCAAACGCTGTCCCTGTGAATGATAGAAATGT
This sequence comes from Caranx ignobilis, assembly GCA_021432705.1. Taxonomy (NCBI): domain Eukaryota; kingdom Metazoa; phylum Chordata; class Actinopteri; order Carangiformes; family Carangidae; genus Caranx; species Caranx ignobilis. Next base: position 65,185,269 of record MU269985.1, read on the forward strand.
AGTGTGTCTGTACGGAAGGACAGATCAATTTCTTTCACTCTGTCCTCTGTGTCTCTCTGCTTCTCCTTGTCATACCTTGAAATTCACTGGAATCTCCTTTTTTCCCCTGAAATAGAAGATATACATTTTTTTCACCCCCCACCAGAATCTGAGTCTTAATCCACACCTTTCATACATCGGTTTGGTTTTCGCCCTGACGCCTGTCCCTGCTGTGTATCACTTCTCGACCTTTTCTCTCTGTGTGTGTGTCCATCATCTCTTTTGTTAGTGACTGGTGGCTTGGATGATCAGGTGTGCGACGTGTGTTTATTTCACAGTGTTGCACAGAGGGGGGATTTGCCACTGACTTGGGGATGCTGTGAAAATGTCACTGTTTGGTTGTGCTCTGCTTTATGACACAGTTTATACAGCATTGATGATTTCTCCTCCCCAGCGTGGTCTTCGTGCTTTGTCTGCCTGGAATCAGGACCGGTAAATAAGTGGTAATGGGAGTGAATGGGAGGGGAAGTCAGCCAACGTCTTTCTGTCATCACTTTAGAAGGTTGCGACCTAAAGCACGGTGGCACAGAGCTGCTAAATTATTCAGGCTGTGTCTCAAGCCCTGATCTCTGGAGAAGACGGGCCTGTGATTGCTGGGAGCGGACTGACTGACATTTGCACATGAAAATCGCCTCTGTTTCCCCCAAACACCCATTCTGCTCAAAGAAAACAGTAGAGGGACCCTGGCTCTGTGTGAGAGGGCTGTGGGTTGCGGTGGGTAAGCACTGAGGAGTGGGAGCGTTGGTGGAGGGGGTTGTAATTAGAAGAACACTGCTGCCACAAAACCTCAACACACGGCTGTGGAGGCATTGTGTTTCCGATGTGCTCAGCAGATAACAATCAAATTCACACTAGATGTTAACGGCCTGAGAGACAAGCTAGGAGAAAAGTTCTCTGGTGTGATGAAATTGCAGTGCAGGGTAAATGAATATCCTAAATGTGTCAATATAATGAGCATGAAAGCAGCTTGAGGACTGGAGTGGCAGAGCAGGACCTCGGGGACTAGCTGACTCATAAATCATCTTTCTGAGTGGGGTCAAGGGCCATTTGACTGAGGCATGAGCAGAAATGTGATTTTAGTTATGGGAATATTTTCTTACCAATAATGCAATAATACAGTGCACATATAGCAGCATACATATTGATTAAACGCCATCATTTCGTATAAATATAAATTCCAGATTGCTGGGATTGATGCTAAAAAGAATCAATGTGTTCCAAAAGGCCACCAATGCTACTCCAGCGAATGGTTGAACAACTTTATAATGATGCATTACACCGTGCAAGGTTGGTGTGTCTTGTAAGGCCAACGAAGAGCATCACAAATATTTGCAAATCAATTTTTTCAAATTATAATTTCACATCATCTTGAGGAGATTGTTAGAGGAACAGTGCACACAACCCAAGTTGTTAACTGTTATTTGGCCAATTAAAGGCGGAGAGATTTTGATTAATCAGACTCCTTCCAGAGTGTAGTTAAAGTGAGCGAACCGGAGTGTGTCAGTGAGGGAGAAGAGCGAGAACATCCCTCTGTATGCTGGACCATGTCTCTGTGCTGAAGGCGAACGGGGCTAGGGCGAGGGGAAGGAGGAAGAGATGGGGGTGGGGAGGTGCAGGCTGTAACTGGCCCTGCTGGGATGGAGGAGGAGGAGGAGGAGGAGGAGGAGGAGGAGGAGGAGAACACCGCCAAAGAAGAGGGAGGGCAAGAGAAAGGGAGAAGGAGAGGGTGGAGCATTGGACAGATGACAAATTGTGATTAATAAATGTGGTTCAGGATGGCAGTGCGCAGGGTTGTTATTAATAGAGAGAATTAGAGTGGCTGTGCAACTCAATCTGCACACTGTCACTCTGCATCAGGCCCCGTAATCAGAACCTAATGAAACAGCACAGCACCAGGATGTAGACATATCCACACCCATGCACTCTGCTTACAAATGTGCACTTACTGTACAGTAAACACACACATGCACAGGTAAGTCAGGGAGAAAATAAAGTCTTTCATATCAGAGTGCAAGAACAATGTGATGCATGGACTAGTGGGCCCAAAAAAACAAACCTCATATTTATCTCTGACTTATCTCAGTAAAAATGTGACTTATTCCCTGTGTTCTCTTTCTTTTCTTTTCTTTTTTTTTTTACTCGGTAATATATTCCACAACAACCTTATTTTCAAGGGTCAAAGCAAACACACAACATTTCACATGTTATTCTTCATCTACACACGAGTGTAACTGCATCAATGTAGATGTCATCCACTCTCATCTTTTTTCTCAGCTGTACAGTTCTCTCAGGACTTAGACCTCCCCCAAATCACCTCTTTATATCCCTAATGACCTCTAAATTGATTTACAGGACAGCAGTCTGCATAGCAAAGAATGGGATCTCAATAGTTGGATTCCTGTCAGTGTTAACAGTGGAAGGCATGAGCAGTGGATCCTCTGGGAGTGATGGCCCTCCGGCAGCTATTTGCCTCTTGGGGACCACATGTCATCACCCCCCACCCCCCATTCAGACCTAACGCTCGGTTTGTGTTGGTCACACTCCCTGTGCTGGTCTGGAGTGTGTGATGATGCTGCCACGTCAACCTAACCCACAGTATCTCACACACATCTTTTACATATATCACTGGCTGAGGAAGCCGAGACAGTTCCACCCACTGTCTCCCTGCTCGCAAGAAAGATTTGGGTTTGTTTCGTGCTGTTCATTTCATAAATTAAAAAAACATTAAATGTACAGAGTTATTTAAATCTCTCTGTGGATGGCTGAGCTGAGGGATTAGTAGGCATATGTCTTTAAGAAACCATGCAGACAAAGCATCCATAGCAGAAGAGAAATATAACATGAGTAATGTGGCCATAAATAAGTTCCTGCCCCTTTCTTACTTGTTTACACAGAACAGAGGAGAGCTCAAATTATGCAGGCGTGTGCACAAAAGACAGAGATTTATTCCCAGTGTATCACAATATATGAAATTAATTATTAAACAAACTAATAACTCAAACAGCCCAGTTCTGATTCTCCTATGGCCTCTTTTTCTCTATACCGGTCATAGTGGAGACTGTGTGAGTCACAGTGACGTCAGGCAGATGATAAAGCAATTACACTGAATGTAAAAAAAAAAAAAAAAAATCACATTCCATCAACATAATGCATAATGGTGAAATTTCAGGTGAGTCTGAATACTAAGGGGAACAAATCAAGAAGAGAATAGGGAGAGAGGGAGACAGACAGCTGAAAGACATGCGCATATTTCAATATTAATCACCTCAGTAATATTTTAACAGGCTTTAAAAATCCAATCCTGAGCATATTGCCTCTGACTGTTGGCAATGATTATCTGGCCCGTGATACTCAGGAGCTCTGAGCACTGTTCTAGGGGGCCAGACTGACTGACCTGCAAACTGGGACTGACACAGCATTTAACTTGTCCCCACGCTGCTCGGCTATAACAACATTTCCCAATGGAAATATCTCAGGCCGTCACTACCCAAACCTTCCATGCCCTCCCACTTCAATTTCCCCGCTAAATCCGACCCTTCCTTGGAAAATCACCTTAAAACTCAGTGATTATCCGTCTCTCCATGTCTGGTGGGATCACGCGGAATGATCCCTCTATTGCCAGACAGTGGTCATCGCATCAGAGGAGGGAGGAGGTCGAGGAGGTGGTGGTTGATGAAAAGGGAGTCATCAATACTGTATGTAGACTTATTCCCCATGCTATCGCTGCTCCAGCCATTAAACTTTAAACTCACAGATCTGTGGTCATCCCTGTCAGACAGGTGACACAAGACTCCAAGGAAATTATGATATGAGCTAAAAATCTGCCCAAGATGTTCCTGAAATGAGATGATGTGATCACCGGTGAAAGTGACCTGCTGGAAAACATATTTCAACCTTCACACTGTTTCCTTACTGTCACGTCAACAGCTCAAAAATGTTTGATAGAAGAATACAAAACATATTCTTCTCCCAACTAATGGTGTAAAAACTCTGTGTATACCTGCATATGTCTGCAGTACACGTGTGCATGTGTGTTTGTGTGTAAGGTTTGAGCTAAAGGAAAAAAGTGCAGCACAATGTGTGGGGCAGGGTGTCTCACTAATGAGGCTTTAGAGCTGTGGGATGCGAGTCACACACACAGACAATGGTCTAGGGAACATTTAGTGTCTCCTCTCCATTCCTCACACATCATGCCGAGGCTGCTTTTACTTAGTCACCCTCCTGTCCTCCCTTCCATAGCACACAGAAGATGAAAACATCTGCCTTCATTTTGTAGCACTTTATCAAACATGGTTGCCTCTAACAACTACTGAATGTCAGGCTAACAAGATACAGGTCGGACGCATCAGTGCATTCCCATCTTCATGTGACAGTGAAATGAATTTACCATTTGATTTTGGCTCACAAAAAACAGAAAAACAATTAAAAAAAAAAAACATTTACTGTTGATATTATAGCACTTTGAAGTTCAATATTCATAAAGAGAGGAGCAAACTAATGATGCCGGTGCGAGAGAGAGAGAGAGAGAAGGAGGGAGGGAGGGAGAGAGAGAGAGAGAGATCTAACAGGTGTCGACTGGGACTGCCCATGGAGCAAACACTGCGATAGGCTATACAGTGGACAGACACTGGATATGAGCGTCAGATTTTGCCGTGCGTCCCTCATTTGGAACTGGCGTCAGCAAAGTGTTTCTACAGCAGGTGTTTTTTTCTCTGAGCTTCCTTTCCTCTGAAGTTTGCGCATTTCCACTCCAATTTCTACCTGGAGAGAAAAGAGGGGATTAAGCGCTGATTAAGAAATTCTCATCACTTTCCTGGCATCTCCCGCGCGCCCGTCGGCTCTCCAGCTTTTTCCATTTGGCACTCCAGCGGTCCAAAGTCTTTCAGTGGTTTCTGATGGGACGCGGACTGGACTGATGTATGAATTGGATCATCCAGGAATGTTTTTGGATTACAAAAAACAGATGGTGAGATTTTTTTCCCCCCTTTATTCCTTTTCTGTCTCTTCTAGCCGTTTAAAATGTATCCTAAAGCATCTTCATGGTGTGGGCTAATAAGTCAGTATTTTATTTTATTTTCTTATTATAAAAAACATAATGAACATCTTTAATGAAAACTGTTGTATTCAGATAGACAATGTGTTGTTCTTAATTTATTTTAATGACTCTTTCATGTTATTATATTGTGGTTAAATTTTGTATTTCGCAATGGCAAATCAATTATTGAGGTTCTTTGCTCTCTCTGTTATTATTTCCAGATTCAAATATAGCCAGAGGAGGAATCTATCAAAAGCACACCCAGACTGACCAGAGTGTCACTGCTTCCTTTTTAATGTGGACGGTGGAAGTAAGATAAAAGTGGGGGTCATAAGATGACTGTGCCCAGAAAAGGTCTCTGATGAACTTTTGTCACTTACAGTCATGGCATTAAGTGAGACCTTCGCATGAAGTGAGATCCTGTGCTTTGTGGGGGGGCTCCCGAGAAGATTTTCCTTTGAAACAAACAAATATCTCTTTATTCAACAAACACTACGTTCTCAATTAGCTGAATTTGGCAGCAGCTGTCATTTCAGGACATTCTGGTAAGCTTCACTTTCACAACCAACCCTGTCAGTGCCAGGCATGGCTTCTGTTTGATGCTGCAAATTGAATTAAACTGGAGGAAGACAGGAGAGGTCAAAAAGGTGAACCTGACTTCATCATATAAAGTATGTTTTTCATGGTGGGTGATCACGATCATTTAGATTTTTGTGTTCATGCACCTAAACATTGTGGTATGTGATTTTTCTTTTTCTTTTTTTAAGCACATAAGATTTTAAATCTATCGTGTAGTCCTCTGGGCATCTTTATCATTTCTCTAGGTTCCTCTCATCTGGTTGTTTCCTTCCTGACTGTCTGCCATTTTGCGTTCTCACTTGGCCCAGTGATACAGTGCTCGCCCACTCCTCCCTACATCCTTCTTCACCTTTTCGTATCAAACTGGTTCTCTGAGAGGCTTCATCCTGGCCGGCACTATTCCAGCCAAAGGGGAAGAGGACTTCCTCACACTGGCCGCTTCGCGGCTCAGCCGCAGGAAACGTGTCATCGGTGCTGCTGTAGGCGTGGCAATGGTTCTAATACTGTTGGTGGCCATTCCCCTGCTGGTCCACACAACCAAAGGGGCAGACACAGGGTTCCACTATAAAAGGCTTGGAGGGTGCCAGATGGTATGTGACCCTTACACCTCTGAGCCAGGCCAGGAGCTCACAGCTGTGTCTCCACCTCCCCAGGACTACTCTGGGAAAAAGATAAAGTCTGGGTTTCGCGGGCCCCCAGGGATCCCTGGCCCACCAGGAGAACCTGGACCCCGAGGAGAGCCAGGCAAACCAGGACCACCAGGGCCCCCAGGTCCAGGTCCTGGTGGTTATTCACCCTCACTCTACTCTCCCAAAATTGCCTTTTACGCAGGGCTACGCAAGCAGCATGAGGGACATGAAACACTGAAGTTTGATGATGTGGTGACGAATATAGGCAACTACTATGAGCCCACCACTGGCAAGTTCACCTGCCCTCTACCTGGCATCTACTTCTTCACCTACCATGTTCTAATGAGAGGTGGTGACGGCACCAGCATGTGGGCAGACCTGAAGAAGAACGGACAGGTTAGTAAAACTGTGTGTGGGTGTGTGTGTCTCTCTTTGCATGCTTGTGTGTGTGTGTACACATATGTCTGTATGTATGCGTCCACACGATCATGAAAGATTTTTTTTCACTGTTGACCATCCTATGTTACCATTGACTCACATTCACCTCTGTAACATTGAGCTCTTCAGATTCTGAGCACATTCCACTTGGCAGGTGGCAATATGACAGCCAAAGAATGAAACAGCAATCTTTATCCTCATTAAGGGGAATTCACGCTATACAGTCTAAAATTGCAGCTACAGATATTTGCATTCCCGCATGTGCTGTGGTTAAATGACAAGTGGCAGAATGCAGCCGCCGCCAAAACCAACAGTCTAATTAGTAAGTATCATACACAGAGCTTGATTATTGCCTAAACAGAAGTGCAAAAGAGCACAGGAGAAATGTCTGTCAGTACGTGGACCAGTCAGTTTACACCTCAGCCAAATAAATAATGAATGTAAAATTGACAGTCCACTCATCCACTCTCTCATTCCCCAGACACTAATTAAAGACAGAGGGGCTGATGGGGGAAGAGGAGAGGAGAGGTGGGATAAATCACAAGGATTTCATCAGAGGAGTCCAAATTCAGGAAACATTCTTCAAGTTGCTGTTTCACATCCATTCATTCATCAAGGACCAAACATGTAAATACTCCACTCAGACCTCACTTTCTTGACATGTAGAGCGCCAATGACTGTTCAAACACATACACCAGTGTGGGCTCATATGTTCTGTTGGTTTGAATGAGGCTGTTTTAGATTTGCTCATTTAGAGCTAATTTGGTTGGGATGTAAAACTGCATGTTTAAAATCATTCATCATTTTCCATCATTTGATTATATGCATGAGACCACAAAGGTGAGTGTGTGTTTAAGTCTGCCTGCCTAATGTCCTATATTGTCATTCCTACAGTCATCTTAGACTGATAAATAATTTATACATCTTAGATTAGATCCCCCGAACACCCGCTATACTTTCCTCTCCTAACCCCTCCCCAGCTTGTTCATTGATTCTCCATTAATTATCTTTTCACTCAACTCAATTATTTAACCTCACCGAGGTCCATCCGACACCCTGTCAGGTGGCCTCCTTAAACAGTTGTGTTAAATAGAGCTCTCACGTAACAGGGATCTATCCGAGCAGAGCTGCTGGTAGATGAAAATGGAGAGTAAATGAATTGCTGCAGAATGCCTGATCATTGTTTGGAGTTATTGAAGCCCAGAGGCAGGTGGGTACTCTGCCTGAGGCCAGTCAGTAGCTAGGGTTTACTAAATGGGCACTATGTTTGACAGTTTGCATTCTTGACTGTTTTATTGGAGACTCTGTCAGGCCACTGCCCCCCCCCCAAAATCCCCCTTAAAAATGTTTGCAATATCTGCAGATGTGCCACTTTCCCTTTGTGATTGTGTCATAACTGAAACACCTCAACAGATCAGGTTATTTGTAACCTTGTGGTTGTTAGGTAGTCAATCCAACAGATTGAGGGCTCGGACAGATTCAGTGAGAATGAATGAAACACAAGAGACTCGACATGGCACGGACATGCTGAGACGTCCGCTTGGAGACAGTGAAAGGGAGAGCAAAACAAGACAAGTGAGTTGATGGGAAGATCAGGGGTGGAGCAGAGGAAGATAGATGACTTAATGGAGGTGTGGAGACAGTGGGCTGGTAGACGAGGCATCTGGGAGGCTGGTGGTGAAGGCCAGGATGAGATCAGGCACGATGACCAATGGACACCCACTCAAGATGTCTGGACTTGACATGTGATCAAGGCCAGCCAGAGAAAGAGAGAAAACTAGTTTACAAACTATTTATACAGCGACCCAGCAGGTACAGGTGCATGTTAGAGACAGAGAAAGCTGTAAAAAACAATTAACTCTATATACTAATAGATTTATATTTGATATATACCATCTATATAATTGCTACCAATGTTTAAACTGACACGCTGCATTGGCTGTTGGGCTGTGACTTGCAACATGTGACATGAGTGTGGTATAATTCGATGCCAGGATCTCAGGAGGATGTGTTGGGATGTGCAGGGCTTCCATGGGATTCCTATAGATCCAATAGCTATTACCTTCTCTAAATCCCCACTCTGTAAAGCCTACCTGCTCGCACCTCAATCTAACTTTTACAAATCATTGCAGCATGACAGGGCTTCAGAGTCAGGGGATTTGTGATTGAAGGGGGTCACACTTCAGCTGCTTCCATGTGTGTAATGCAATGGTAATTGACTTGCGGTACAATTCCAATGTGTGATGTGAATGTTAGCTCGACATCTTTGTGCCCTTTTCTTGCTCAGCTGATCAACCCCAGCTGTGCATTGTTTGCACAGTTTGGAAACACAAGGCACACAACAATGCCAAATTGTATACCCCAGTCTGAGATGATGATGGATGCACATTATATCCTCATGACACTTAATGATTCAATATTTGCTTAGCCTTGCTCAAAATAAATAGTCATGGATGCCCTTCCTATTGGTGCCACCACTGTTATAAATGTGTTTAATCACTCTATTTGTAATTCACCGTCAGGGATAGATGGGTTTTATGCCACTTAATATTCCAGATTAGTCGCAATTGTTATTAGGACCGTCTATGCTAATGTTGGGATGCTTTATGCTGTGAAGGGTGCTACAACGTCATCTGTATCTTCTCAACACAACTTCTCCCTCTCCCCTCATTAACTGGTATGTGAGCTGTTCACCTACTCATTTATATTCTCACAGTGGATCACTGGACTGTATATCTATTTTAAATATTTTTAACACAATATTCAATGCAGATGAATAGATACTGGCTCAGCTGCTATTTAATCTCTCCCTTGTTTTTTTTCTTCCTTTTTTTTCTTCAAACCTATCATAGACTCTTTTAATAGCTCAATTAAAGGTCAAGTTATTTCACAGTAGCGTTAAAATGTCATCACTCACTGTAATGACCAGTACCTGCATTAACTTCCCCCATTGCAGATGTGCTCCAGATGAAATATAATTAGCCTCAGAGTGAAAGGCATGAAAGAGTCAGATGTATAGAAAAAAGGTTCTAAGAGGACAAGTCAAATGTTAGTTTGTTTTTTTTGTCTAAGAGAAATGCCATAATGTAGCTCTGACAAAAAAACGTGAAACACACCAATTAAGATTAGTCAGTTCTGCTCTTGTGCTACAGGCCACAGGCTATAACACTGAATGGCAGGTAATAGCAATCTAAGGTATGGTTCTGCTACGGCTTGTCGCCATGTAATCCCTGAGCTCCCAGAGGAGAGGGAAAACCTACTCAATAAATATTCTATTTCCGCAAACTGGCCTCCACCCCCCCAACAGTCCCCAACCCTCCTGCCATGTACTGGAGTCCCTTAGGTAAGTTTAACAGCTACTTTTCTATTGTCTCCGCTCTAAGAGGTCAGTATATCACAGTGAATGAATCCTGTCAGTTTTATTACCAGTGGAGCACGGCACCACAGATAAAAACAAGACTTCATATACCCCTACATCTCCCTGGCCTCACAAAATAGCCTCGCTTGATCAATCTGTTACTTCAGACCCCCCCTTCCATTTTGTCAACTCTCTGGCCCCCCTTTTTTGCCCCCCCCCCCTTTCTTTTTGTCTATCCTTGTCTGTCGTCTGCAGTGCGGCTTCACTTGTGTAAAAAATGACACTGCAGCTGCTCCCCACACCACCACCACCACCACCCCCCCCACACACACACACCTCCCCACTCCTTCCCCCTTGCCTGTGGCCCCCTCTGCTCCCAGGCGTGTTTACTGGAGGCCCTATAATGAAAGGGCTAGGCGGAGACAGAGACAGCCACAGGCAAGCCCTGGGGGCCCCTGCCTCACGGCTCACAACCCTTCCAGCTCCAGGATCAGCACAGCGTGCTGCCTGGTTCACACGGATCAGTCTGTGTCCTCCAGCCGTATCCATCTCCTCTGTCGGCTTCCCGCCCTAATCCCACCACGGCTCTCTCATGCCTCTCTGTCTGGTGTCTACATTAATGGATGGCTTGCATTATTCCTTCACACATAGGAACGTCAGCTGAAGCATCAATTCATATATCATATATTGGCAGAATGATCCCAACACTGAGTAATGAATATTATTTTGTTGTACAGAATTCAACTGCACTCCGATGCATGAAGTCATGAGAATCTGAGAAGGCCTAAGGGAGGGAAAGATCTCCGTACTTCTCCCTCCGTTACACTGTTTGGCCGAAATAATGAGCAGGATGACATATGCCTGGTGTCAATAGGAAGTCACAACAACAGCTTCACTGTCAGAAGCAGCCAAAGATGCAAATGTGATATTGGCTGTCACTACACATGTCAAGAACAACAACAATATAACCTTTACAGATGACAATAGATTGTTCGCGTTATTTGAGAGACGGTCTTATGAGGCCTAAGAAAGGGTAAACTATGTTAAGTGTTTAGTTAGACCAAGGCTCACACAAGTGTCCCCAAGGTTTGATAGATTCTTTCCTTTTTTCTTTTTTTTTAACTAATTAGTTTTGTTCTGATTCTATTATTTTTCTAGACACTAAATAAACATTTAACAAATGCTAATATTAACACATATATGGATTGATAAAAAGCCACATTCTGTTTAGGCATCATACACCTATGGACTAAGGACAAATAAAGATTGTTTTTTTTCTCACATACTACAAACAGGTAAAGTAGCAACAGGATGTCAGATTCCACAATTTTCTATCTCTCCACTGACATCATGTCAAGGGAAAATAATTTATTTAGCTTGTTTATCAGTCAACTTTATAAACTACAGGGAGATCTAATATATACTGTTTCATGTCAACACAGAAGACTGTTTTTCATTTTTGTGCTCCAGGCCATATTTACACTGGGATCCTCAGGGCTGTGATCTTTTCAGAGCCAAATAAATTCTAGATGTTTTCAGTTTCATTCATCGTCATTTAACTTCACTCATAAACAACATGTTTTTCTAAAAGATATTTGCCATAGTAAATTGTCTGCACATAAATATAATTTCTAAGGGACATATTTGCAGTAAGTAGATTATTAGGCTCACTGAACAGACTGATCATATTCAGGACATGATGTTTACATGAAACAGACAATAAACAATTGTTGTTCAGCTGCCTTAAAGATGAGATGAGATGCTATTGGTCCCTGTAGAGATATTCACATCACAGACACAGAAACAGCCCAAGAGGAAACAAAGGAAAACTCCTATCTCTGATCTGATCTAAACTCTAATCTGAGTGGATCATATCCTACATTATAGTACCGTACACCATATGAATTAATACCAGAGATAAAGATGACAGGTTTCTGGTTGCCAGCGTAGGCATGTCTTTCACTTTTCCACATTTCAGCCTCTCCCCTTCATGTACTTGCAGACTGAGGAACAGGTGTTACTTACAACGGGTCTGCAGTAAGAAGTATAACGGTTTAGACCTAAGTGCCTCGGGTTATCTAAACGTAAGAACACCCCTGTGGACTAGGGAATCTGAAATCTAATGAAACAAGACTATTGTAGTTGTAAAACAGTTGCTGTGGTTGGTTTTACTGTGGGGTTGCTGAGCTGTGAAGGCCCGGGAGATTGACTTCTCTGCCCCCTTAATCAATCTGCTTTAGAGTGGACAGGGACATATTTAACCAGTGGTCGCCAGCATGCTCTATGCTGGATGCAGCATCCATGACCTGAATCTCATTTAAGGAGACCTGCTGATAGTGTCTAGGTAATAGAGCACAACTCCACGGCTGATAGATGGTGAACAATATGCTCAGACCAGGGCAAAATGTATGGGCGCATGGGGAAAAGAACATATTTTTTTTTGTTACAGTAATTCAGGCTCTGTTGCTCAGCGATTGACTGTTTTCAAATTGATGCATGCTCGTTGGGGAGAAAGGGGCCCCAGTGATGGGGATGACATGATGGTAGTTGAGTTGCAGATCATATTCTGTGGCTGTCATGAAGATGTGCGTGGCTTGTCTAGCTGCTGACATAGATTGAGTGCTCCCTCCGCAGATGGACACTGAGCCAGACACAAGGCCACTGATGGCTGACATATGTCTGATGATTGGAGCTGCTATACCAGAATTATTGATACATCCTACAAAGGGGTTTTTTAGAAATGCTATAAAATGTGATTGTCCTTTTTGGATTTGTTTTAGTAAAACTCTTACTTACAGCACTTGACTTGTAACGCTTCCACTGCACAAAAGCACTAGTTGTGACACATATAATCATACTATTCATAAAATATATATTTAGTATCTATATATACGCCTATATGCTATTTACATTTACTTACTCACATCTACATAACAGTTTAAAATGTTATGCTCAGTAGGTTTCTTATGAAGATATAGAGTGGGACGGACAAAAAAAATAAATAGATGAATGCTGTTTCCTTTATGACTGTAACTCAATCTAGGCATGTGTATTTAAATGTCCACAATGAGTAAACCCAATTAAATGTGTTAACAAACAAGTAAAGATCCACTGCTGCTGGGTCAATAAGACCAAACTCACACACAGCATGCAAATGTGAAACTCTCTGGCTCAGGCATAGCCACTCAATATCACACATATTGAGCTGGCCCGGGACCATAAGCAACAGGTCAATAGCTGGTGTAGATAGTGATGCGCTTTCTCAGCTTAGCTAGTTTCCCCATAGACAACCTGTTGTCCCCAGTGAGTGCGCTTATCTCCACAACCCAATCAGATCTCCATCCTCTGGTCCTTTACCCTGAGCCCCAGTCATACCTGATCAATAAGAGGCAGAGTGGCTGTGTTTTCAGTCCACCATTGGGGTCACAGGTCACAGTCCCATCCATCTGCTTATCCACCAGGAATGTATAGGTGATGCCATACTCATGGGTGTCTCAATTTAAAGCTGTTAATAATTAATCATGATGCAGCCTGGAAAAAAAACACAAAGAAAAAGAGTGAGATTGTTGGTTTTAGTTTAAAAGAGCTGCTGAGTAAGTGGCAGTGACATTTGCAAGTGTTTGTTCAGTTTCATCCATGCTCTAATTGTCAATGCGTACGTCCTCTGTGGGTGACAGGTAAGAGCCAGCGCCCTCGCTCAGGATGCTGATCAGAATTACGACTACGCCTCCAACAGTGTGATCCTGCATTTGGACGTGGGCGATGAGGTGTATGTGCAGCTGGACGGAGGGAAGGTCCACGGAGGGAACACAAACAAGTACAGCACCTTTTCCGGCTTCCTTGTCTATCCAGACTGATTCTGATCCTGACTCAACAGGGGAGAGGAGTGGTTAGGAAAACACCAACATGCACAAAGACATGTTTGCACATACACAGACATGTATGCAAATTAACACACACACGCAAGAACACACACATACACAGACATCGTGAGATTACAGAAGACCACAGCGGTGTGGCTCGAGTGAAAATCAGAGATAAATGGAATTAAGTTGAATTATGTGATATTGAGCCAGTCATCATGAGCAATTTGCATTTATTGGCGCCCATTGTGTGCAAACATGAATTTCCAATTATGTACAGTATAAGTGCACATAAGAATTGCACGTTGTGGCTCTGAAATATCTAAAATATTATAATGTGTTCCATATAAACTGACATTGTGACAACTAGAATATAACAAACACCATCAGTGTGATTGTTTTTAATGCAATAACGGTGTTAAAGGTGACATTAATTAAAATGACAAAGCTGACAAATGCACCTTTTGTATATTTTAGTCTTTAACCAAGCCACATTTCATTTCTACACCTCTGCTCTCCATTTTAATGACCTCTGATCGAAAGGCCTCCCTATGTTTTGCAGCTCATTTTTATAAAATATTTTTCTTTCCCCTGTGCTTTGAAGGGAATTACACCAGTTGAAATGAACTGAATCCCCGTTGTGACGCATTGAGAGAGTAGTCATTAAAATAAGGCTGAATAAACACAGATGTTTGACCTTCCTCTGTTCCCATCATGACACAAGGATGTCGCATCCAACATATTAATATTACAAGTTAACAAATCAAGACACATTTCATGGATGGCACTTGGGTGTCATAAAGTTTTAATTGCCAAGCACATTATTTACAATATTGTGTGTATGTGTGGGTATGTCATTATGTATGACTGGATACAGATAATATGAGATATGGAGATGGTGAAAAAGTGAGATGCAGTGTTTTACCTACATTAAATGTTGTACAATACACTACAGAGATGTTGCTATAATTACACTGCCATACCTATTTAGTAATTTATTTTTGAGAGATCCTGTTTATGTAGCATCATGTGTATAAACAGTAATCTTGGGATGGGCTATCTGGATTTGTTGAATAGGTTGAGTAGATATTATTGCTATTAAAATATCTATACCTATCTTGTCTGTGTTCTTACATTGTATGTTGTTTTGGCATGGTGGAAGTCAGGCCTGAATAAAGGCATGTGCATTCAACAGTCATAAGCACACGCAGACCCTTATTCAGTTTTATTGTGAGTGACCACTTGGACTGACTGTGGAGAATTGGATATATGACATGGCTTCGTGAACTTACAACTGAGATCGAAGCAACAGTGCCCGACCACAGCCACTGCCTGCTACAAGATGGATTTCCAATATGTCTTAAGACACTGCCGCAGACACGAGCATTAATAGGGTATATTGATCTCAGCTTATAGTACACCCAGGATCCACAAAATCTGGCCAATGTATACATTTTAAATGTAACAATATAGCAATCAATTGTGGAAACAAACTGGGTTCAGCATTCAATAAGGCTTGCTATTGTTTAATAAGGTTTTGAACCACAATTATTTGTAGGAAAGCATCAGTAAAAACAATTTGTAAAGATTTTCTAATACATTGGTCAATATCTCTCTATTTATTGGTATTCCTATAGCAATGCACACAGAATATTACACTATGGTAAATTAAATAATCTTCAAAATCTGATAACTCCAACAATTATTTCCTTATCAATCAATCTACTTGTATTCAATTGATTCACTAATTAGGTGGATCTATTAAATGGCCGAAAAAAAGTATAACATCCATCAAAATATCCCAAATGTCACATTGACATCATCAGGTTTTTTGTCCAAAATCCTGATATATTCAGTTTGACATTACACGATGATGTGTTTTTTAAATGATCAAACTGGCTGCAGATTAATTTTCTATAGAATAACTACATGTGTTGGTTCTTTGTCTAATCAAAATCATCTGGCATGGTGTTTTGGTAAATGGAACTCACAACTGTGTTTACTGTGTAATTTCTTCACCATTACAGACGAGACAGCTTTCTGTTTCAAGGGAATATTTGTGTGATATTAACAGCTTTAGGTTCATGAATGATCAGCATTACACCTGACATAGAAAGACTGAGAGAAGCTCTATGTACATTGAAACTGTGGGTGTCATTACATTATATTTTATCAGAGGTGCACAACCCAAACATAGCAAAATATGCCTACAAGAATGGTAATATTGTATGGTGTAAAACTGTTTGAATATTGCTTTCCATTGTTTTCAAGGGGATATAAAAAAAAACCCTAAACCAGACATAGAAAGCCATCATCTTCATGTGCAAACGAATGCATCTTGAACACCTCTTATGTTACTGGTGAAAGGGAAAACATCTAATTAGAGCAAAGAGCCGATGGCATTCTAGACTTAAAGGATTTGGTGAATCCGTTGTTCCTGAGCTGATAAAGTGGGATGTAGCCGTGCCATGCCTGGGCCCAGCCCCCGGCTCTCTCTGCTGGCAGATTCCAGTTGAAAGTTAATTGGACGGGGAGAGGTCTGAGACAGGCTGCGCTGAGGCCCATTAGCGATTCCCCTGTCGAATGCAGAGCCATGAGGATCACAGACTCACAAATAGGAGGATTAAAATAATCAATAGCTTTGACTTCCATCGACCACACATATACACGCGCACACACCGAGTAATTAGCAGACAACCTATTCAGCACTGGACTATGACACCCTTCTCAACCTTACTCTGCACACATAAGCTCCACACTCATAGCTGTGGTGCCTAACGAGAGGAAATAGTTGTGGCTGCTTGTCAGGAAAATTAAGAAAAAAGGTCAGAAAGTCATCAAACAGCCCTCTACATAACCTCATGCTTTGTCACCAAATTATGTCCAGACATTATTACTAAAAGTATAAAACTTAAGTCTTTGTTTTTGGCTTAAATTCTCATTATCAATGTCCTTTTATTCTTGCAACCTACAGGAGAAACTAGATTATTATGATAACAAAAATAATGTGAAGTGACCGCAGCCACTGAGTTGACTCAGTTTGCTTTAAATTCTTCATTTGGCTCTTAAAAGCACAAAGAGCAAGAGACCGCTCTTGTATTTCACACCATTTTGACAAATGGTGGTTTAAACACTAGCAGATTCTAAAAGCAAGACTGCCCTCTTGTGTCCAATGGGAAAACTTCACATACATCAATGCACAGCAAAACGACGACAGGACAGTCTTGCTTTATGCTATTGGATCAAATAAATCCACTCAAGAGAATCAAGGTGGGTTTTCAGGAAAAACATTTATTTCAATGTAGCAACATAATTGGCAGACTCAGCCAGTATCAACGGTGGTCTTAAGTAGGGAATGTAAAGGCACTTCTTAAATTAAATGTGGAAAACTAATCCATGGGAATGACTTGGAGGGGAGCTGTAGAAGCCAACTGCAAAGAGGGTACACATGACAGGGTAGAAAATAAAAAAGGGGGATACTCTTCGTCTTCATCCGCTCATCACCATCCTGACCAGTTCTGTAAACACGAGAAAGAGACAATGTGAGTTTCATTGTCTAAATCTTATCAGAGACCTACTCCAACTGCAGCATGTGGAGCCAAGGCTCCCTTCCACATCACAGTCTGGTTAGCCTGGGTGAGAGATGCTGCATTTGAAGGCAGGTCCCCATGTTCTGCTGACCCAGAGGAAAGAAGGGTTGAACTGGGAACTAAGAGAAAGAGGTGAGGTAATCATCTCTATCTCCAATTCAGCCAGAAAATTAGGCCATGTCTATGATCCAAGAGGAGCTGGTTAGAGAAGCCATCTTCGCTGTATGCTTTCCTCTACTTGAGAAGCATAGAAAAGGGGAGAAGATCAAGGGAGCTACAGTCCAGTCAGAATGGCCAGCTACAAATTCAGCTTCCATCAGTACAGAGGAGAAAACAATCAGCACAAGAGCAACTCCTTGCAATTCTCTGGTTAGTAGAAAAAGGGACTGGTCCACTCTCCCAAAGCTGGTGGCTATATTTGAAAACATGTCTGCGGTGTAACATCCAATTCAGCGCCTATGAAAAGAGCAGCACCTCTAAAACCAAGAGAGGGAAAGGCCTATTTTAATAACACCAGTGACATGCAAATGAGATTAGAAGTGCAGTTGCATGTCCACCACACCAATCAGCTCAAATAGCTTGTGGCCACCAGGCTTTCCCTGAATGAGACCAGTCTCTTCCCTGTGTGTCCACCATATCCCCTTCTAAACTGAGGGGAGTCTCAGACACATGCAGAGGGGCATGCTGCAGCCAGGGGCCAAGACAAAGGGCTGCAGGAGAGAGAGAGACAGAACAGCAGGAGGCTACACATGGGTCAAAGCCTCAGGACTAACGAGAGGGACCACCAGGCTTTCCCGACAGGCACCTACAGGTCAAAATCTACTTTGCAACAGGACGTTACTCCTGTTTGCCAATATTAAGTGGGGAAACTACAGCTGATTAGTGTTAGGGTGGCTTGAAGGGGAGGGGGCGGTTATTTAACAGGTTTTTTTAAAAAGCAGGAAAGCCTGGAGGTGCCATCTCATGGTATACCCAATGACCGTACCAGCCCTCAGCCTGACATGATGTGGCGAACAAATGCTGTGGAAGAAGAACAGTTAACACACTGTCAGCAGCTGACATTTAGAGTAGGCAATTAGCCATAAGTGTTAAGAACATATATTAGACATTAGCTGCTAACACGGACAGACACCCACCTTATCATGAGACCAAATCAAACATCATGACAACCTGTTTAGTACAGTACAGTTCCTCCTATAATCTACTGAAAACTTAGTATTTGTATTTTGACAAACTCGTACTTCTCTTAACAATTACACAATATTTTCAGGTCAACAAAGCACACAGCGTAACATCAGCAATTTTGTTTTTACATGAAAAAGCTTGCAAATGTAAAGCAAAGCGGCTTCACACACCATCAACGTAATTATGAGGTAGTATACTGGACATAATTATGCTGATGGTGTGTGATGATGTTACTGTTACCTTCTTCAGTTCTCACCTTCATAATTAATGCAACCGTTTGCATCTTCATGTCCTGCCAAGAGCGTCTCCACTTCCTCCTCTGTCATTTTCTCACCTGAAAAATGGAGAAGGAAATTATTCCCAGGACATAAACACAATTTCTAAATGTGATATTAAACTTGTGAGAAGACTACTACAGATAACGAAATTAGTGGAATAGTATTACAATAGATTGAGACACACTAGATGGTTTTTTATGTAAATGCACAACCCATATACTTTTGATGAAATTTGTATTCATTTTCCAGGAATAACAGATGTTCACTGAGCTTTCCATTCTGAGGACTGCAGTATTTTCCCTGACATAAATATTACCTTCTATCTATTTATGGGTATGTAAATAAAAATGGAACTTGCCTAGCGTGGTGAGGACGTGACGTAGCTCTGCTCCCATTACTGTGCCATTGCCCTCCTTGTCAAAGACACGCAGTCCCTCCACAAAATCCTCCATGGAGCCCTGATCTTTATTCTTAGCGATGGCCTGGAACATGGGCAGGAACTGCTCGAAGTCTAGCATCTTGGTGTTCATCTCTGTAAGAAGACAAGAATAACTGAGACGATTCTAAGTCTCTGAACCTCCAGGCTGCTTTGTGCCACAATACCATTTCAATGATTTACATTTATACACATCTCCAAGCTATTCTTTTTTGCTCTCACCCTCGGCCTTGGGGTTGCCCAGGACCTTGAGCACCTCAGCGTTGACAGGGTTCTGTCCCAGGGCCCGCATGACATCCCCGCACTGGCTGTAGCTAATCTTCCCATCTCCTGTCTTGTCAAACAGCAGGAAAGCCTCCTTAAACTCTGCAGGATACAGAGACGCACAGCTAATTAGAGTAGGGAAATGAATATGCAAACATGAGATAAGCAAACATGTACAAAGGGTTGATAGTGATACCAAGTAAAAGATGGAAAAAGGTGAAAAGCCAGACAACCAGAAGAAAATGAGAACAAGCAGACTAGAGAAAGCACAGACTATGAGAAATGATTACGCTCATTAGTGATCTGTTTTTTTACTGGTTAGCTAATTTTAAAGTAGAAGGGGCAGGGGGCAGAGCACTGTACCAACATGTCTGCGTAGGTTTCCTGTGCTGCCAGGTCTCTATGGGAAACCCTAAGTTTACATGACACAGTTACACTTTGTTGAAAAAGTAACATATACATTAACCAATATCTCATCAGTGAATCAATTCCATTTCCATCTTCACAGCAGAGTGTGGTGTAACCATGAAAAACACACTGGCTCTCTGTACTCTGCTCATTGACATTGCAAACATCCATCTAACTTCCTCAATTCAGCAATACTCATATTAGTAATCTGGTCAGGCAGATTTTTTTCACTACCAAAAAAAAAAAAAAAACAAAAAACGGTGAAGAAATTCAACACTACATGCTCTGTGATCTTTTCTGTAAACTTAACATGCAAAAACTTGGGGTTGTTTCAAACCAAATTCAATAGGCTACATTACAAGTAAAAATGTGCAATGTGACATTTATCATGTCTGAGAAAATATTAATAAAACTGGACAAGGTAAGAAAAAAAACAAAACAAAAAAAAACACAGTTAACTCACTCTTCCAGTACTCAGTTCCTATTCTTAAGGTTAAACTAACACATTTGAGTGGAGCAAATGAAAGACTGATGTGTCAGTAATTCATTTATCTATTTAGCCTCCATGGCAAAAAAGGTCTTGCAGGAGGCTTAACCATTTTAACCATCATAAAAGTTTTAAATCTGTTTCAGATTCACTACACAACATTTTACAGCACTGTTGAAAAGTCAATGAGATCGATGTACCTGAGCACTCGAGTTATCAAGGCTTTATCAGTTGAAAGGACAATGCAGTTTTGTTGTTGATCACAGAATTGATTACTTAAGCTTTCATCTGACAACAACAGGCATTCTAGTTAAACTCAACAACCAAAAAGAAAAGCTTGGCTGGGATCTAACAATCAGGAAGACATGGCGTTATATAACAATATCCTGTTGGCTGGCTGCATCTAATGTTTTGGGGCAGGCTTTTGTCAAAAAAAAAAAGCTTAAGCACTGTTGTGAAGTTTTTCCTGTTCTGAGGAATGCGCCTCTTCCCTTCTGGCATGTGAGGACTTTTCCCAGCACCATATTTGGTATTAGAGGAGTGGAGGAAAGTAGGAGGAGAGTGAGAGTATAGCCTATTATGTCAATGGTGATTAAACAAACCAGCCCCAGGACAAAAACTATCCACCACTGTATACAGCACCAAAAAAGGGCACACTTGTGGAGATGAGCTGGTTGAAAGATAGCAGGCAAAGTTTAAGACAAACTGACAACCAGCGATGACTACAATCTATCTGAACAAGACTTATGGCAACAGATATGAGGTTTGGCTAAAAAGTACTTTTAAGGCATGACTGATCACAAACATAACACTGCAACACATGGTCAAAAGCTGCTAAGGATTGCAACGTTATATGCAAAATGACTAATTCTGACGTACCAAAACAACAGTGCAAAGCAACTCTCAATCACATTTAAATCAAATTTGTTTTACCCAAACCCAACATGCAGATCACACCCTAAACACTCCGAGATAAGCAACAGTTTTAGTACTAAGAGGTCCCTTTTCACCGACTTACCATGAATCTGATCCAGGTTAAATTCAATCTGGAAAGGACAAGCAGTTGCAAGTGGAAAGTGATGAAACAGTACGGAAATAAAGAAGGAAAGCCTCGCCTAACCACAACTGCACTGACAGGCGGGTATTGAGCAGGATGATAGTGGAGAGATACAGGGCAAAGTATCATCTGAACCAAGCAAGAATGAGCTCATGCAAAAAACAAGCGAGATTTGGAAATGGCAAACAAAAATTCAAAACTCACCCAGGATTTGGTCTTCTGAGAAGTCAGACTGTTCAAAGAGAAATTAGGCTACATGAAAATTGTTCCCTTTTAATGGTGCAAAGCTAGCTCGGGCTAACTTCAAGTGCTACTAGACACATTTTTCAGACAGTTAGACTTCCTCGACCCAGATGTCCCCAAACCATACCACATACAGTAACGATTAATGTACACGAATGTACACGAGAGACATGAATTCACTCGTTGGGTGATCATTAGGGTCAGTCTACCGTTCAAGCTAACGTTAGCTTCACAAAAGTTGCACTTCCGCTAACGACCAAGCGAGCCAGTTCAGATATTCAAACTCAACCCAACGATTTGCAGAGGTGAACAGTTTCCTCGTAACGACACCCGAAGCTCATTAGACACAAAACGACAAAATGAACAAATATAGCAAACGTCTACGGTAATAAAAACCCACCATGGCTGTGATGGCTGAGGTGTGTCCGCTGCGTCGTCAGCTCGAAGAATGTGACGGCTCGCACAGCAAGGGAAGGGTGAGGAAACCTGAAGCCTTAATAGGCCTTTTTATTCTTTGAGTCTCCCACCTAACGTAAGCGAAGGCCCTCCCTCTACCATGCCTCTGATTGGCTAATACTCGGGCTAGGGTTTGGGCACGAAGTGTGATGATTGGCTTACCGGGATATATTGACCAATCAGAGGCAGGTTAAGGGCGGGTCTATGCCCAACTTGGGTGCGGAAAAAGTACTGTAACGCCCTTTCATAGGCCGTCTTCTGTTCCTGTGTCATGGAGGGCAACAAACAGCGTAAAGATGGACTGCCGCCACCCACTATCTACGATGGAGTGGGCACCAGAGTAATCTATTATTTTTAAACATTAAAAATAACCCAGGTTCCCTATTTGACACGACTTAGATGGTTTATGAAGTGCAGCATGTCTTATCTGCATTATACTGCATAAAGGTGCTTTGATGTCTCATTTTGCTTTCAGATTTACTGTAGATATCCATATATGACCTGTGATTCCCTCAGGTTTTAGAGCCTGTTTTGCCAAAGAATCCACAATTTGATTATCCTGTATCTTTCTGTGAGCTAACATTTATCTAAATGTTATCAAAAATATTTATATTTTCCAAATCTGATTGTTTCTCATTAACCATATGCCACTTACTGCAAAGTATTAATGACATAAATCTGGGGGTCATCCATCCACTATAATGCTGCTACAGTTGCTTAGGATGTGTGCTTTGTGATACTTTTGTCCATATACTGGGGTAGTTATTTGATTCAGTGAAGGATGCCATATTTACTTTTATTTGGTATCAAATGATACTGAGGGAAACTGTAAAGGTGGTGTTACTATCATGTTTATAATTTGTTAGTTTCTAACTGCTTTGTAGAAACTGTTTTACTGAAGTATAGGCTGCCTTAGTTGTTGCATGTGGAACTTCAGAATGGCCTTGTAATGTTTCCAGTAGTTCATGTTACTGTTATAGTATTGTAATCTGATATGCAGTGGAATTTCATCTACCTCCACCTGAAGAGTGGACAAAGGAGCTGCAGGTCTTTACCTTACATCGCCTCCAACTTCTTGAATGGTAGTTTCACTGTTGAACCATAGAGAGTACCTACATTTTTATTCTTGGAGTCTATGTTTATTGCATATTCACATTGTCTCAAACCACAGACCCAGAAATATAAAGAATCGACTTGTTCTATAGCCTTTGCCCCTAGTTCTCCTAATCAGTCCAAATTGAGGCAGATCAAAGTCAAGAGGGAACGATATTTAGCTGCTCAGGCTGCCTTAACATTAATGAAGGAATTCATCTTTGATTCAAAGATATGTATTGATTATCAGTAGTTAGCTTTTTGTATGTTTGACCTTCATTGTGCAGAGTGATGTATGTGCAGTGAAATGTATATGGATAGCAACAGATGCATTAGCAAACTGTATGCACTCAGATTTGTGACCAAGAATTTGTAAACATGTTGTCTGCTTGTGGATGTCAACAACATGTGTTTAAAATAAATCATGGATGCAGACAAATCTATCAGTGTGTACTGTAGTCTGTCAATGTACACACAATTACATACATGGGAATAAAGTTTAAGTACATTTGTGAAGGAATCTGCAATTATATGTCACTTAAAAATCTGAAGTTTTATAGCCTGAGATCCAAGGTCATATTTATGGAGAGTGGATTTTTAAGTTGACAGAACAGATGTAATTTTAGGAATTTCTAACATGTTGTCAAACTTTTTGTTGAAACCCCTGTCAGACATAAGTTATGTCAGCAGAGTGTCTTATATATTCTAAAATGTATGAGATAAACACTTAATCAGCTTGTCAGCATATCAAAAAGCCTGATTTAGACATTTTTAAGATCTTTGTGGTGTGTATTTGACTTTGGCAATTTTGACCCCACTTGAAGAAATTAATCCATGATTGCAGCCAGTGAATGACTTATTTCTGCTTTGCATTAATGATGCGAGTGTCTGGCCATGCAGGAATGATGGATTACTTTAGGCCAGTGAGATCATGGACTGATGCCACATCTCTTCACAGCCTGGCTAAAGTGCTGTCTTTGCCCAGCAGGAGCTCTGTCCTGCTGTCATGTCTGCCATCCCACTGTGAGCAGTAAGTGGGTGTCTTAATGTGGCCCACATATCCTCACAGGCGAAATGGGACAGTCTTGCACCATAAAGTCATGCAGTATGTATACAGTGTAACATTGAAAGTATGAGCATGGCAGCAAAGCTTAAGCACAAACAAAGCTAACAAAGCATAAAATTACAAAGACTAATGTGGGCATCAGTAGTTTGAGATGTAGAGTCTCTATTTTACATGAAAAATATTTATCAATACAAATTAGATACTGAATGTCTGATAGCCTGAACACTACAATAGTCTGGACTTATTCATTTAACCTCCTTGGTTTTCTAGAGTCCTATATTAGTTAATATTTCTACCATATATATTGATGCTATCATGGATTTTAAAAGTTTGTTTCCTAAGCTATTTGATAAATACAGGCAAGGCGATGTGCAATTGAAAACTAAAAGTATAACTCTTCACAGACTCTGCATCACTACAGTTGTGATGAACTACTCAATGCAGAGTTTTGAAGCCCCAGAATTTGCTGCTTGCCAAAATCACAGAGTTTCTCACACCTGATTACCTGATTTGCTGCATTTATTATCACAGCAAGGATTCGTCACTTGAGATATTCAATACAATAATGGTAATAGGTTAAATTACATTTGCTGCTTCGGCTTCACTGTCCTGGTGTTGTGCACGTCAGTTCACTATGACACTGTCATGGCTTATTGGAAGAGTAACTAATATTGATTAATAAAAGACATGGCCAATATTAATAGTAACAGCTGTGCTTTCCCTTCTCTGAAGGTCCAGAGTTCTTTGTGTAATCCATCTAACAAGCTCTCATGTGGACAAAGGGGTAGCCTTTTTTGACAGAGAGAATATTGTTAAAAATGACTCGGTTGTCCCAGTAAGCCAGTGAGCCTGCACCCTCAGACTGTACTGTATCATCATCATCATCATCAAAAAAGGTCTAATGGGACATCCACTTTGATTTATCTTTCTTGTAATAGTTATGGGTTTGTAGCTCACAAGAGGAAAGTTACTAATTTGATTAAATTACCTGCTTGATGGAAGAAATAGCACATACTGTAGCAAGAAACAGCCTCTCTCTCCCCCTAAGGAGGTCACTGAATGACTGACAGCCTTGCCCCATTTCTTCACACTCTCAGTCCAAACTGATGCAGAGTTGAGTCTGTCTATAGCCTCAGCAGCAGAGAAAGCTACCTATAGCAAATAATCATGTTTTAACAATGCTATCTGATCAGGCCACTATTATTATTAATCTCATTTATATATACATATAAAAAAAAAGCTCTAATTTATAAGTGCTCCACATTAGCTTTGACACAAAATGATCCTGCAGTAAGCCCACTCACCTCTAAAGTACTTGGGTCAAATGGTGAGTCAGACGGACGGAGCATCCTTGGCTTCTGCTCTGGAGCTGGTTTTGGTGCCGCAGGAGCCGCAGGCAAGCAGGGGAAAGGTGGACCCAGCCTGGGTTGGGCCACTTCTGAGGGAGACTTCTTAATAGAGGGTTCTCTTTTATGAGCCATCCCTAATGCTGCTGACAACTAAACTTAGACACAAATCTCTGCACCCGCTGCCGGTGTGTCTGCTGAGAGGAGTTATCAAGCTATGAAGTAAAGTATGTCAGTTGTGTGTATCCTGTGGAGGCGTGAGGATGGGGGATTTGAGGTGGGGGCAAGCTGATGATGCTGGTGGTGCTCAGGGACTGGCAGGTGGATGAGGCAGAGGCGGATGTATGGAATAGCATGTGAGTGAATTGGTGAAGTAAAGTGGAGGAGGAGTGGAGATGAAAGCTTGATTGTAGAATGAAGAGGGGGATATATATAGACCGAACCAGGCTCAGCTGTATGACTCCGAGCACATGCTTTTATTTGGGTCAGAAATGTGTGTGTGTGTGTATGTGTGTGTATGTGGGAGTGAGGCAGCAACAAGAAGAGTTTTTCTGTGTCAAGTCTACCACACAGATAATAGCATAACTGAAACTGACCTCTTCAGGGATGATATGCAAAGTGTCATAATCTTACCAACACGTATTGTGTTGTATTGTGTGTGTGACAATCCATCATTCAGGTTGGTCTATTTGAATGGAGAAAATGTGCTTTTTATAGTGCTACCCATTCACCTCCTGTATGATGCTTCATGACGAGCAACAGAGGAGCAGTGAGCACAAATGTGTGAAACAGTTGACCATGATCTGAGCCACATTTAGACTATGTGAAGGTTGAAGTTTTAACATCAGTGATGTTGCCTGAAGTGCAGACAAGAGCTACGAGTGGCCTGTATGTTTGTGCATATATATATGGCTACTGTGTGAAGTAACATTTTCTCATAGGTGTTTTTATTATTTTTGCTAGTTTGCTTATAGGTTTTCTTACTTTTTAAACTTTTAGGGTGATCTATATCTAAAAATTACAACAATAATGAAATGAATGATGAAGATTCCAATTGCATTATTTTATAGGGCCATCAGCCTATTTAGTTATTTTCACTTTTTGTATTTCTTTATTGGCCATAGACCAAGATTTGTTTAATCTTTTTCATTCATCCCTTTGCAGTTTTATATTTTGCGTTATTACATTAATATGGTAGCCTACTTTTACTTCTGTTCATAAAAGCATGGTAAAGCATCATCCCAAGAAGGCAGAGTAGTCCTGATGGATACCACTAGATGTCAGTATTGCACAAGAAGAAGCCCCATAAAGACTTGGGACCCATTCAGTGAGAATAATTAAATGGCAGGTCTGTCACATCACAAAAATCTATCTATCTATCTATCTATCTATCTATCTATCTATCTATCTATCTATCTATCTATCTATCTATCTATCTATCTATCTATCTATCTATCTATCTATCTATCTATCTATCTATCTATCTATCTATCTATCTATCTATCTATCTATCTATCTATCTATCTATCTGCCTGTCTGTCTGCCTGTCTGTCTGTCTGTCTGTCTGTCTGTCTATCAAATGAATAAATAAATGAATGGATATATAAAGTGAGATAGTATGGCAGTTTCTGGATTAACTTGATTTTGACGTCACCGGTCAGTCCAGACCATAGAGTTACATCTTCTGGCGTCACTCCACCAGCCCCTCCAATAATCAATGCTCTCCACTCGTCAGCGCATTTTGGACACAACCCGTCGCGCGCTCAATGGGCCTTGAAATCACCGTTTATGTGGCTGGAGAGTCAAAACAATAGCGACATAAGACCCTCGCTGCGCGACCAACGGCACTTCTGGCGCTTTAACAGAGGATCGAAGATGCAAAATGAGACGAAAAAGACCTGTCAAACAAGCTATTTTTGTTATCAAAGTAACGAGAAAAAGCAGCTGGCCTCATTCGTAGCTTTTAAATCTTTTATTTTTTAGTTTTATTATTATTTATTTGTAAGGGTTTGGGTTGATAGATTGTGTCAGCTCTCAGCCTATTCACCAGCCAGCTGATTGCTGATGAGTCTGCCGAGCAGACAGCTCTGTGTCAAACAGTTTAAGAAGATTAACAGTGCCTCACGTTTTCCTCATCATTTGCAACAATAATCCACCACAAGAGGCTAATATTAACAACAGCCATATCCTATATGTCTGCTTTCAGATAACAGATAATCTAGAGTACAGGCCATAATTAGGAAATTGAAATATTATCCTATTATAATAGCCAGGTGTGTGCATAGTTCTTACTGTGTAAATCAATTTTCAAAATTATTAGCCACTTAATTGGAAAAAATTCCATCATCGTTTTCCCAATCTTTAATTTTGTGTGCAGTGTTGTGAAAGCAAATTCAATTATCCCAACTTAAAGGAAATGTTTCAACAGATCCTCGGAGGTGCCCCAACTGACTAATGAAATTATGGCAGTTCTCCCACCTAATGTCATTCAAATCCATCCCCACCACCACCACCTCCCCCCCACACACCAAATCTCCAAACCACCTGATTTATTTTTAATGATATTACACCCCTCAGTCGGCTGTGTCATGGTAATAATCGGGCTGCTCCAGCTGCCTCTAGATCACATTAGCCAGGCTTAATATTGACAGTGCCGGGCCCACTAAACAATGAGGCTATGGGGATAGGGAGCTTAGAGGCTGCCTAGCCAATGGGCATACTGCAGGAGGTAGAGGAGATGCAGGCCAGGATGCTCCAGTTCCCATTTGCCCCGGAGGACTGGTACCATCATTAGGCAGCTTTTCCTATGGTCCTGTGGAGCTTTAAACCCATCAATACCAGATCCAAACCCCACCCAGGACCCAGACATCAAAACCAAACTGACAAGGGACCATGAAACTAGTAGCTACTTGATTTCTTGCCATTCTTCCACCGGATGGACAGACCTGCCTACACCTCAGCAGCTGTACCTTGTGAAGGTTCCTGATGTGATAAGGTCTTTAGAGAAGGTTCAAGGAGGACTGTTCTCCAGGGCTCATCTTGTTATAGCATGATGAAGAAACATGAAAACGGTCTTCAATACCTGTTAAAAAAAAAGACAAACAAGTGTCCTATTACAAAAGCATACAGGAAATGGCCCTGAATAATTCTTAATTTATAAAATTGACCTGTATTTTCATATTATGGATCAAATTCACAAAAATGCAATCTAAGAAAAAACCCTCTGCAGTTTAATTTGATTAGAAAAGTGCCTTTATCCGTTATAGTAATTTATGTTGCAGGCTTGTCAAGTTGCTACATTTGCATAATGGTCACACTAGGAATCAGACTAGGCCACTTGTGGGACACTTGCACCTGATCACAGAGACATGGCTCTTTGCCAATCACACCTACAGCTGATACTTCCAATTAAAAATCACCTGTATTTGTCTTTGTATTTGTCAGGTTGTTCCACAGCAGTAAGATGTCCCTGTACTCTGAGGTTTTATCTTGTGTCCCAAATTGTTGTTTGGATCGGAGGGGATTTTGTATGGGGGCCCACAGATTACCGTCGTTGATTAGTGGTTGGGTGTAATCCTTTCAGCCCCTCTCTCTCCAAAACACCCCTGGGATATGCCCGTCTCCCTGTGGACCAGCAGCATGGCAGATGGATCCTCCTCCCCCTCTTTTGCCCCCTCTAACAGCTCACCCAAAAACACTGTTGATGTCCTGGGACGGAGGTTGTAAAGTATCCTGAATATGAAACCACAGGCACCTTTGTTTAATGGCTCTCTCCCCACTTAGTGAGAATTGCCCTCAGGCCTGATTCCCATTCTGTAGCTACATTTCTGCCCGATTGGAATGTGTTCCAAATCCATTAGCCCAAAGGAAGAGAAATAAGCTGCAAACAATCTGTTCATATTGCCTGGATGAAATGCTGCTGTAGATCTTATCAAATTTTCTTTATGATCGAGGAAGTTGTCGGCATTACAGTTCACTATATTGATATGATTGATGTTTTCTAAAAAAAAAAAAACATGTGCTAGACGTCAAACATGAGATTATATTTTTAAACAAGCAGATAAAGATAGCAGTCTAATTTGTGGAGCATTAATTCATCTTTGAGTCTACAGCTATCATTCATGTGCACAGAGACGAGTGCAGTGAGTGGGCTGCAGTTGGTATGGTGTGAAAACATGCAGTTGCAAACCTGCATGGTGCAGGTGCTTCCATTGATTTTGACTCACACTCATCTTTTCTCAGATTTCATAAGGCGGTTTTAACTGAGGTTAAAGGTCCATTATTCACAACTCTCTCTCTTTGTGTGTGTGTGTATGTGTGTCAGACCACTGATGTTCCCCAGTGTGCAGCAGAGTCAGTAGGCCTGTCAGAGTCTCCCTCAGGAAAGTTGGCTGTGTAACCATATTCAGCTTCAGTGAGCAGCAAATAGAGAGAACTGAGCCATGGGACTTCTTAACACACACACACACACACACACACACGTGCACAGGAAATAGTTGATGAAACTTCATCACAAAATCACAACATAAAACTTTTGTATAAGTACAACTAGTTGACAACCTTTTTTTTTTTAAATCTTTGTTTGACAACAACACAATTTCATCTCTGTAACCTCACCACCCTGTGCCACATCACCCCCACCTCTGTGCACGCCAAACCCTCTCACAAATCCACGCTCTCCATCTTTTATGATCACTACAAGGGGCTCGGCTTTCAGGAGTAGACCAGGGAGCATGTGTGTAGAGCTTTAATTCCTATTGTATTCGTGCAGTCTTGGTGTGTGTGAGTGTGTCTGTGTTTTAGCGAAAGAGGGAGAGGGAGATAGAGATGAAGAAAAAGACAGGAACAAGGACCCATCTGTCAGCACAGCGCACAAATCCCTCCCATTCCACTCTGAGTCCCAGGGGACAAGAGCGAGAGACAACTCACTTGTGGCAGTGTTTTTTGTAATGAAGGGGGTTACCCCCATTACTAGAGACAACAGCACTTAAATAGCTGATATAAGACTGGTACTTCTTTGACAAATCAGCTCATAAGATGTACATACGTTTATTCTCAGCCATTCTAGAGTACAGACACTAAAAACAAATTCATACCACAAACTCTTCCTCTAAATCTTTTCCCATGTTCACTTCAAAATTCTTAAAAAGTAATATCCGTGGATGGACAATATGCTTTGTGCAAGCAGAATTATGGTCAACATTAAAATCGTGCAAACTCGTCAAAAGTTGGTTCGGATCAGATGTGCTCAGCATGACCTCTTCCAGAAGGTTGGCTATCTATGTTACAGCTTAAATGGGAGTGCGGCAATTCCCTTTCCGTTTGTCAGTCAGTCATTTGGGAAACCAATGGGGATTGTGGGAGACTGCGTGGCTCCAATTCCCTATGTAGACTGCAGGTGTGGTGGAGGCCATGCACACACTCATGGGACAGAGGGGTAGTAGTGTGTGTGTTCGAGGGCATAGGGGTGCATGTACCTGGGGAGCTTTGGGCACGTCACATTAGTCTAGAGTTGTTGCTCTACACATGTAATGTCTGCAAAACACACATACACACACACACATATACGGCAGGCAGGGCTCCTCCTCTCTGTCCCCCTGCCTTTATGGCCAGTGCACTGACCAGTAGCGATTAGGGCCGTTAGCGCAGTAGATAAACGCTGTTTCAGCACGAGACATCATCTTGGGAGAGCGAGTGACGCGTGAGCATCCAAGCAACAGATGCCCCCACCCCCACACCCCCCAACGCTTCCTATATCCAGCCATCTGTTGGGGTCTGTTCAATAAATCGTTGAATAAGTGCCTGTTTTACGCGATGTTGCCGATTCGCCACGTGACCTCTTCTTATTTCTCCAGCCGTGTAGATATACAGTGCTATCACAAACACGGGGGGCGCTCGGTGCGGTTGGCAAACTTCTCCGTCCCGGGCACAGCTGTGCGCAATCGCGCGCACAATGGGATCAATGCGGGGGCACGTGCGACTCGCGAGACCCCGGCTGTCAATGGCCAGTGATGACAATAGACCCCCACTGCGCTGCGGCTCGCCACGCACGAGGACTGGCGGCCGTTTATTATGCCGTGGCATTTGTAGTCAAAATTGGGAAAATGCTCAATATTGAGATGCGATTAGTGCATAAACAATGGAGGCCATATAGTCTTTAAAGGCTTTGGATGGGTTCTACAGAGTTGAAAAGTGAGCAATAGTCCGTGTCAGGTAACCGATTAACCTTTTTCGTGTTAAATGGACTGACATTCAGGATAGCCTAATAAAACAAGACACAAATACACAGTAACATATCACTTACAGTATAGTAACATAAATATACTTCCATTTAGCCTGCGCATATTCAAACAGATGTCTGTGTCTGCAGATTTTACATTTACACTTGATATTTTCTTCCCGTTTTTTTTTTTTTTTTTTTTTTTTTTAATGTTGGCTACCTGTCTCTTCACCATCGCACCAGTCATTCCAATAATCAGATCCCTGGAGCCAGAATATGAAAGACAACAATTGAATGACCGGCAGAACAACGCACACCTGCTCTCTGCACACCAAGCTGTCAAAATCACTTAAATGCGCGCACACGGAAGAGCGTCTCTTTACGCAGCGAAGACCAGGCCTACTGTGTTTAATTAAGTGGAAAATTTCTAATCCAACCGACTAATGAAGAGATGGACAATCGATTAAGATAGTTAACACACGACATCAAACTGGATTTTTTTTGTTTAACTTGTCTGTCCTAGATTAACAAGTGTTGGAGCCTATACCGTATAACCACACACGATGTAACACACCAGATTTAGATGGAACCAGATGAACCAAATTTCAGATGGGAAATGAAGAGAACTATGAACAAACCTTTTAGAATTTTACTAGTTTACAAAATAGGGATATTGGGAACTTTGCTTTCTACTATAATATGCAATCATATGGATTTATATTCTTAATTATAGGCTTTAATATTGCTTAACCACCGGAAAAATATTGTAAGAGGCGGTAAATTTGGCAACCGATACAAGGCAATGAAAACCTCTGTAGCTCCTTAAGCTGGAACATCTTTTGTGCTCTTTGAGGAATTCTGATCTCAATATCATTTAACAAAACCACATCTAAACTGTTGTTTCCCGCATGTGTGCGCGCATTTTCTGCACTCACTCACATAGGGCCGTGCCGGACCTTCTAATATGCATACTGGTGTGCGCCCCCTCTCTAGAACATCACTCAGGCTATTTGGGTAAAACTTCTGGCCACGAGACCGCCACGCGTGTTTGGATGAATTGATGGTGGGTGGGGCGCCAGAGGGAGGGGCTTACCAGGCTAAAGCCCAAAAAATCAGCCGGGTCTTGCCATTTGGAGATGAAAGTTCCTTGCGCACTCATGGCTATCTGAGGGAGGAGAAGAGTTTAGGACACTGTCAGATTCGCGAAGAGAGAAACGCAGCATCTCTGGATTTATCACTCAGCTGCTGGTCTTTTTCAAGAAGGTTTTTTCTTCCCCTTGAGCACGCTGAATCCAAACAGGTGAGTTTTTACCAGCGTACTGTGTTCATTTAAGAAAAACAGGCTCTAAAACAGAGATTATCTTATTAATTGTCCAGATATGAGCATTTTTGGAAGTAAGGAATAAATAACCTGAGCTGATTTAGATTTGCTCCAGTTGTTCCTACTCATGCATCATCACTTGTGCTCCTTAAGTTCTGAGTTCAAACTGCTGCTGTCGGCTGAAGTGTCCCACTTTACGCATTAGTGCACAATAATTAATTAGGACAGTTTTTCAAAACAACAGCAAATTAACAGTCTAAAGTCCCGGGTTTCACTTAAAAACAATGTATTAGCAATAGATACCATAGGCTGTGTATTTGTTATTGCAAAATGTAAAAAACAAACAAACAAACAAACAAACAACAACAATAAAAAACCGTTGTATTTATGTTCTAACATTATGTGGGAGGCTCGTTCACGTGTTTGTTGATTTGTACGTTGCTTATTTAATCTCTGAGCTTTATATGCTGAGTAAATCCCGTCGTGTCCCAGATTGACAGCGTCTCTGAAACGACAGCATAACAGCAGGGGGGCATTCAGAAACCTTCCTCTAAAAACAGCCATCTCCTGCTTTATATGAGAATAACACAGTATAATACAGTTTAAATAGCCAGCTGCAGGGTTTGTTGTTGAACAGAGGCATAAGCTCTTGAGTGAGAGCAATGAGCTGACCACACTGCAGTGCTGAAATGTCAGCCCTCATTCTGTATTTCATGCTCATAGGTTTCCAGTCATTATAGGCACCACATCTAGTTAATTACAATTATCTTTGAGCACTGACAACACATATTTAGAGATATTGAAAAAAAAAATCAAAGCAGTATTGAGTGATTGAACATTTTTGTGCTGTTTTTCTACAGATCAAAATGATGACCAAACCATTTGGGAAGAGTGGGGATGTGAGTGAGCTGGTGAGTTCCCTTGGCTGGCTGGAGGAGGACGGTAGCTCACAGGATGGAGAGGAAAGCCCAGAGATGAGGGGGCGCCATGGCCTGATCGGGGGCCGGATGCACTCCTGCACAGAAATGGGTAGTGAAGATATGGAGGAGGAAGAGGAAGAGGAAGATGAAGAAGAGATTGGACCAAACGGAGAAAATGCTCCCAAAAGGAGAGGCCCTAAGAAGAAGAAGATGACCAAAGCTAGACAGGAGAGGTTTCGTGCCAGGCGGATCAAAGCCAATGCCAGGGAACGTTCTCGTATGCACGGGTTGAATGATGCCCTGGATAATCTGCGCAGAGTTATGCCCTGCTATTCCAAGACACAGAAACTGTCAAAAATTGAAACTCTGCGGCTGGCCCGCAACTACATCTGGGCTCTGTCGGAGGTGCTTGAGAGTGGCCAGTCCCCAGAGAGCCATGGCTTTGTGGAAATGCTGTGTAAAGGTTTGTCTCAACCCACCAGTAACCTTGTGGCTGGCTGCCTGCAGCTGGGACCAAGTCCGATGATGCTCAACAAGCTGGAGGACAAGTGTGGAGGCCCGGGGGTGGGTGGTGTGGGGGGTCAGGCTGGCCATCCCCTCAGCTACCCATCCCCAGGCCTTCCCAGCCCCCCCTATGGCTCCCTGGAGGCATCCCACCTCCTCCACATGAAGGGATTCAAGGGGCCTGTGTATGACAACCCCTCCCCTAACGAATGCAGCAGCGGCACCCCACCGTATGACGGGCCCCTCACCCCTCCCCTCAGCATCAGTGGCAACTTTGCCCTGAAGCAGGAGCCTTCTCCCCACGAGTCAGAGAGGAACTACACACCCCACCCTGGCCACCATGCCCACTACCTCTCATCGCACCACTACCCCACTTCCGCAGCGGGTGGTCTACCAGGTGGGCCTCAGGGCCACCCTCTCTTTCAGGCTTCACGTTATGAGCTGCCCCTGGATGTAGCCTTTGACGCCTTCGCTCCCTCTCACTTGGTCACCTCTCAGATGAGTACCATCTGAAATGTGACCACAAGGAATTGTGAGGACCTGTGACTGACTGCTATCAAACTAGCCCAGGGGGAGAGGCACTGCTCCTCAATAAACTGCTGTAAAAACAATGGCCAAGGTAATGACTGTACAGAAAACATGGTTTGCAAATAAGTTGTCTAGTTCTCTGGGAGAGCACTGAATGCTCAGAAAGACAGAGAGAGAGAGAGAGAGAGAGAGAGAGAGAGAGAGAGAGAGAGGGAGAGAGAGAGGGAGAGAGAGGGAGAGACTCGTCACCTCAACTCAATCTACCTGATACAAACACACACCCATAAGTTTTAATATTTTATTTATTCTTTTTTGTTATCATTGTATGTTGATATTTGCATTACAGTTACTTCTGAACAAACTGCCCCCTCAGTTGTTACAGAGTGGAACTAAGAATTAATTTACCAGATCTGGCCCTGATGCACACAGATGTTTCAAATGTCGGGTTTGAACAAAAACGTTACATTTTTCTTAGTTCTGCATGAAAATAATAATAAAAAAAGATCAAATTGTCTTCCAGCCTAAATAGTGCACTGAGGCCTACAGCCAATGTCCCTCCCACCATATGAAAAGCAATGCATTTATTTATATCTGTATTTAATATTTATTTTGATAAGGTCCTGTCCTTTTTATATTTTTCTCAGCACAGTTTTTGTTTCACTGTCTTCTTGGTTTGTCGTCACTGGCAGCTGTACTGTATTTAAATTATTTATTTGAGGTCTTCAGGTACTTGTTCATTTGGTGTCACATTTTTGTCATGATGTACTCTTGTAAATATTTTTCTGTTTCGCACTTAATTGAATAAATATTCTTATATTATATGCTATTTCCATAACAACGTTTTCCTTGTGTTTTCTTCTGTTACACTGATTCCCGATAATTGAACTACAGATTAATAGAGATTTTATGTCTCACAGTGTAAGTGAGTCCACTGAAATGAAGCACATGTACTTATTTAATGTGGATATCACATTAAGATCAAAAATATGGTGAGGTTTCTGAAGGAAAAATAATTCCAATCGACTTTGCATTTGTACTTGTCATGAGGTTAAACAGATGGAAGTATCCCTGCTTCTTCTCCATGTGCAATCAGTCAAAGAGTCATTTTGATCCTTTTCTCTAATTTCACAATTAAGCTCAAATTAGGTTAAATAAATTCCATTTCCACAATTTAAAGTATTTCACAAATCAATGGAAACTCGTGCATCACAATCCCTCGCTCCTCTTACACACAGCTTCAGATGTTTTACTATTCACTTGTATCATGACAGTGATGATATTCAGCTTTCTAACCATAAGTCCAGAAATATGAAGTAGTATTTTGATGAGGGTACATCTTCATCCGAAAAAAAAAAGATGAAATGCAATGCCTGACAAAAGAAGACAAATCTTTAGCTCTTCGTGTCTCTTTCATTTCACAATAGGAAACACAGGCACACTGACAGCCACAGACATCAAAACCAACCACAATGTGCAAAACTGAAGTTAACAAATTAAAGGAGCACGTATATCAATGTATATCTGTTGCAGGACGTGTGAGTTGTGTGTACGAGCGAGTCATTCAGAGCCTTTGCTCCGGGGTTTCTATCAGGTCAGGCAGGAGGCTGTTGTGGGCCATGGGAAAACAGCTCTGGGGAACAGGTGAATGTGTCACAGAGGCTTTTAGACAGAGTCCCTATCATTTGCTTTCTCTCCCACATGCCCCATTTTCCCATCTAGCTCATGCCAAAACACTGTAGGGCAAGAACACATTTTCTAAGAATTCATCCACATTAACTCGAAGAGACAAAAGCACCACATTTCTACTGAGAGGCAGCATATGAATATGGATATGGTTAATATATCAACAGACCAGATGCCTTTCAAAAGTATGATTTTAAAAACGCAACTGAAAAATACACACCAAAGAATTTCTAAAATTTCAGCTTAGATGCAATAAAATGCACATTATCATGATACCTATTTTCAGATCAGGTCCAACTAGCAAGGTTCCAAACATGTTTATATCACTCAACTAATGACAAAAGTCTTAGATTTGACTTTAATGACTGTGTTGAAGCACATTATGGCTCTTGACATTAACAAAGAATAGGGTGGCAGAGTGCAAAGATGGAGTGGTGAGAACAAGCGCCAGTGCGTGCGAGTGTGTTTATCACTGTGGTCGTTTAGGCAACTGTGAAGAGGGGAAGATGCCTGGGAGGCTGCTGTCCAAGAGGACCCCCCCCTCTTCAGCTACCTCTCCAAAGGTTTGCCTTTTCCAGTTCTGGCAACAGTGGGGAAAAGGCTGGAGGAGAAAAAGGGAACGATTGTTATACTGGGCGCCACTGGTCCATTGTGAGCGCAGCCTGTTCTTTCTCTTGACCTGTGACCTGTATTGTTGTGGGGTTTCTCGTTCGGGGAGGGCAGGCAGCTGGGGGAACTGCGGGGGGGCTGACGGACAGCTGGGCCAATTTGCGGAGCAAGAGAGAGAGGAGAGTGAGAGCATGAGAGAGAAGGATGAGAGAGAGGAAAAGGGAAACCAGTGTGCTGGAGGGAAAAGAAGAAGAGGAGAGAGAAGGGTAGGGCAGGAGAGGTGACTAAGGTCCTTGCTCCTCATTCACAAGTTTGTCCTCTTTGCTCTTGTGTGTCAGCCTTGGCATAAGAATGACACATAGCTTTACACACAGGCAGACATTTGGCCTGTGAGAAAGTACTGGCAGAGTTAGCTGGCGCACACCCTCATTGTGTCTTTGCTGTTTTGTTACGGCAAAAACGGTGGGGGGCAGGGTATGTGGATTATCCTTTTGAGTCCAAATACATGAGTGGGTGGATATAGAAATAATCCACGTAAATTAACTTTGGATACAAGATTACAAAACACAGAGATGCAGGACAGTCTCAGGAGATTGGGGAATGGTAATGAAGAACTAGTTTGTTGGTAGTTACATGGAATAGTTTAGAGAGATAAAAGACACAAGCTTTTCTTCTCTTATGAGATTTTGAGGGTTTAATATTTTGAATTCGATTTGTATTTTATCAATACATAGATGAAAATTTGCAATGCTGAACTCTAAGAGTAAAAATGCTTCAAAATGCCCTACAAAAATCTTGACCTTAAAGTATTTTCTATTTTCTAACACACATGTATCAAGTGGCCCTTATCTATGATAAGGGAACAGGGGTCTCTGTAATGGGGGGGAACACATGCTCTGTAATGCCATCTTGGCCAAGGCAGCAGGCAGCAGAGCACGACCTGTAGCTCACTCCCCTGAGAGTGTGAGGTCATGTCAGATATCAGCCCACAGAGAATCAATGTAGCTGCACTCTGCACTGATTTCTAAACTTCTGTGCTCTTTGTGTCTTTATTTTATTCCTATATACATTATAATACATACATCAATAATATGAGCCCTTACTATAATTATCGACTTTAGTGGATGCTGGCATCACAGAAAACTGAAAAAAGAGACTAAATCTGACCAAAAATAAATTTTTAAATACCATATACAGCTAACGCTCTCTTTCACCCTCTGCCTCCCTTGTGCTTATATTTTAGTTTCTGTGTGCAGCCCACTTAATCCACTGGCCAAACAAGAGTGGCTCCCACTAAAATGAAAAGGTCCTGATCCATAGGAGTGAGATGGAGGGATAAAGCATTGTGATTAAGATTGTATTAATGGGGCCATAGGAGGCTGGAAGGCTTTAATCAGTGTCTGTGTGCCGGTAATCCCTCTGCCTTTAAGCTGGGGTGAACACAGTGATCCTCCTCTTGCACCACAGTGCGCATGCACACACATGTACACACACACACGCATACACACACACACACACAAACACACACTGATGCCTCTGTGTGGGGAGCATGGGGACATGAGCGCCCAGGTTGAGAGGTGGAGCACCCCCAGACAGAGACGCCCCAGACTTAGAGCAGCAGCTGGTAGAAGAAAGACCAAGACTGATGGAGAAAGAGATGTGGGCAAGGCAAATGAAAACAATGAAAAATGGCAAAGTTGGCATCCTGAGAAGATGTAGGGACTGGAGGAGGGCAGAGGAGTACAAAGACAAGGATTCAGTCGGTCACGGTCAATATGGTGAAACCAATTAAATAGAAGTAAATAAAATGTTATGTTTTATCAATGCTTCATCTGTTTACTGCCATATCACATCAGAATAAACTCTGCAGTGGGACAGGAGAACAGTTCATTCCAATTCAATGTGATAAATATTCAATCATTGTCTCTGTCAACATCATTTCATAAAAACACCACTGCCTGATTTAGTCATTCAAAAATGAAGATAATCATGTCAGTATTATGAGAGAAGAAATATTGAATAAAAATTATACAAAATAACAGCGAGATGTACTATGGCAACAGAAAAGTAAAAAAAAATAGTAGGGGAGGAGAGGGGCAGCTCACAGAGTCATTACCTATGGGAGTGGGTGTAAAAGGTGACATTGTGTGTGAGGATAAGGGGCTGGCCTTCTCCTCCCAGAGTTCTCTGAGAGTATTAGGCTGCAGGAGTTAAAGAGCTTCTAATGGGATCTGGATGCTGTCATGTTTACTCTGGCCCCCCCTCTGCACGCCCACTGCATTGTGGAAGTTGCTGGGCTTTGGGACACCACTATAGGCTGAGTGTAGGGACAGATGGAGGTCCCTTTGGAAGAGGGCACACAAAAAAAAGAAAAACAGCAAAGGTAGGAGGGCCATGGTCTCTGAGAGAGCATGCAGCCAGCATGCCCCACTGCCAGAGACGTGGGAGAATATTAGAGGTGGAGGGGGGACAAGAAAGACTGAAAAGGGATTTTAGTTTCTTACTAATTTAAATGCAAGGAAGAGTCTCACTTTGCTCCCGTAATCTGTAAATTCAGCATGATTCACATTCACGTGACTTCAGTGCAGGACCTCTGTGCAGTCTCCATCATTTGATCTGCGCACATGCCAGACATTGTAATATTTTCTTCTACTCTGGTCAGTAATTTTCAGAGTGGAATATACCAGCAGCATATGCCAACATCTAAAGACAATAAAAAGAATTACAAGGATGCAAGATGTTTAAAGCCTATAAGACAGGTGATAATATGGTTTTCATTTAGCCTTTGTTTATTAGGGGTTAAAACGGGTCAGGCGAAAGGGCAGTGCATGAAGCATCAGGGGAGAGGGTTCGGTGATAGATGCTGCTGAGGAGAGCGGAGGAGCATTGGAGGAGGGTAAGAGGGAGGTACCAAGCACAGGAGCAACAGATGGGGCCTGATGGAAAGCTCAGGTTGTAAACTTTCTGTTAGTAACATCTGTCCGTTTGTCCATCTGTTACATTCACTGTTTACAGTTTGTTTAGTTGAAACTCATTAATTAGAAAACTGCAGCCGAGGCCACTGGTACAAACCAGTTTGTACATTAATTATAACAGGAAATACCAGGATGTGAAAAGGTGAAAAATAGACTTCTATTAGCTTAATAACCTATTTTAATACATTTTGATGGGGTCATACTTAGCCTATATAATTGCAAAAGACACCATGAAGGGAAGCCCCCACCTCAGTTGTTGAGCCAATCAAATCAACAGCTTTGCACCGTTCCCACAGATATGTGCGTTTATCACATCTGTGCCACACACAGACAGCCAAGTCACGCCATTCCCTTTGTTCATTTTCTGGAGCACACATATGTAAGTGGATTGGCATGATATGTGGGTATAAGCCCTGATTAAAGATACATTAGCAATTACAGTAAACATGACACATATGATCTGCGAATGTGTGCAAATACCGCAACACTTAATTAAATGTATAAAAGATTTTTTTTTAAATCTGGTTCATTTATTTGATGTTCTTCTAATCACTACATATAGATATATTAAATGAATACTCTTAGCCTTTACAGTAAAACGTGGAATATTTCACTGGAGCATTGATTTAAGAGTAGAGTAAAAGAAAGTCCTGAAAAACTGAAGCACAGCAGTTTCATCTGAAATGTTACATCACCTGTGGGTATTTGAGTTTTTTGGCTCAATATATTCCCCTCTTCAATTTTCTCTACAGCGGGCGGATAAAAGAGAATTAAGCAGCTGATCTGGGCTCAGTGGCCAGAGTGTTACATTAGACATTAATCCAGAACAGTGGAAGGTTGGAGAAGGGATGGCATCTTTTAATCCTGCACTCCATCTAACCAACCTTCCCATCAGACGCCGGGGAGAGTGTCACTAACCGAGCCCAATGTCCTGTTTCTGTTACGTAAATGACATGTATATTTCAAGAGTTTCCATCAACTTATCGTTTTAATGTCAGACCTTTGCTGTTCTGTACACACTCAACAAGAGCAGTGAAGCATCACTGTGACGCAGCTCTCTAGGAGTGTTTCCTGCATGAGCACCTTCTTCTGCACTTTCTATTGTCAGCTGCAGCATCCTTCAGTATTTCCTGAAACCTCAAGCCTCCTCTCATAGGGCAAGGCCAGTGTCCTGGTGAGCCCTCTCCCATCTCCCTATATGTAACAGATGTTACTGGGGCAACAGTTGGTATTGAAAGGGAGGGGCTTCAGGCCATCTGTCCAGGGTCAAGGTTTGAAAAGGGGTGGTAGAGATGGTGGCACGTTCAGGAAAATGGTAAGTATTTGGTTGTAAAGAGGGAATATAACACACATTGTAATCCTGATGAATGTGAGCTTTTCATGTCAGATTGCCTTTGTCAAGGTTCTGGGTGGAAGATTGGGAATTTACTAAGCTAGAGCTTCTGAGACATGAGAGCACTAAAGTTTTAGTACAAAAGCACCATCTTGTGGTTAAAGACAATACTACACCCAAAGCATAATACACCTCAACCACTTTATTGATTATTTTAAGATTTCTTTAAACTGTCATTGTGTCAAGTATCCAGTCAGGTTTGCAGGCTCTTGTGATGCCTTGGAGAGGAGCGTGGCAACAAGATTAAAATTTCAGTCGTAAGGAGTCCAACTGAGAATTAAGACTCTGAAGTGTGCGGTCTATCTCCTCCTGCAGTTCTGCCATCTTTTTGTTACAAACCTTTCTCTGGAAAAATTAAAACAAAAAGCACAACATGGAACAAAATCTCCAGTGTTTAAGCCACATGTCATTGACCACAATCTACAGAACGCACTGTGGACACTTACG
Organism: Caranx ignobilis; assembly: GCA_021432705.1. NCBI lineage: Eukaryota > Metazoa > Chordata > Actinopteri > Carangiformes > Carangidae > Caranx > Caranx ignobilis. Next base: position 65,227,718 of record MU269985.1, read on the forward strand.
ATGTAGATCTTCATCCTCTGCTTTTCCATGTGACAGTACTCGGCCGCAGTCAGCTCAGCGAAGTCTTTCTTCGTCTTAATGAACTCACAGTTAGGAGAGCGTTTTTTGTGTTCAGTCCTTGGCAGAAAAAAAAATAGTTTAGGCATTTAACTTTGTGGCAGCCATCTTTCCTTTTCATGGCCATTTCAATCACTGGTGATATATAAACAACTGCCCTGCAATGGCTGTGGGTAACAGGTCTAATGGAGTAAAAGACATGAAAAGAATCTCAGATCTAAAGCCACTGCGTACAACTCTGCTTCTACACTACTGACACAGCATCCCTCAATGACTCTAGGTCTATACATCAAATGACAAGATAAAAAAAAAAGCGAGGGTCTGTGTAACCTGACAATCTTTTCTTACCAAGGATTATCATCGGGCTCCCAACCCTCAAGTTCAATCAGACAGAAGAAACAACAGGCGACATCAGGCTCATTGTCACTGGGGCAGTGGACAAACCCGGCACTGGCCATCTGCGAACACATACAAGGTAAATTAAGAGACTCTGCAATAACTAAAGATGATAAAGGCAATAAAGGTCAAATACATCTTTGAATTTAACTATTTAATATACAGCTTGAACCTAAACTGACTTCCTGTAGACCTAGTCTCAGTTAGTGCTTGCCCTGCTTTCAACTTCTCCTCTTCATTGAATATGTCCCTCGTACCTTCTCAGGTGTGCAGCTGCATTCCTCTTTAAATGGCCAGTCAGCAAAGCTTTTCACACGCAAAAGGTGCCTATACATTTTGTCATATGAGAAAAACCTGGTTCTTAAAACATCTATGCTGGCCATATGTGCAGCAAAAACACGCTCAGCCCAACATAAGAGCTCTTCACACTGTCACTGTTGATGTGGATGATACACCAATGCCCTGCACTCCTCCACAGGTGTTTTCAGTTCTGGCTGATCAGGTTCAAGGTGGGTGGGGCTATGAGGTCACTATCAACAGGTGTAGCTATGATCAAACAGAATTTAATGATTTAATAGTTTTTTCTGGGTCATTTCTTAATAAATGTATCAATCTTATCAAACAAAACACAATCAGCGCTGTTTGCTCAGGCTGCTACTATGTACATGTATCGGCCTATCTGATATACACAATGCAGATACTAATAATGTACTTTGTGTAATTCAAGTCAACATCTTAGCAGCCTTTCTTAATCTTTACATAGAGGAAATGATCTCTATCTCTGTTCAACAAAGGCATTAGTATGAGGTTTAGTTTGGCAATTTGCATGCTCTGTAAATGTGTGTGCTTTTGGTGCAGCCAGGTATTTAGTGGGGCAGAAATGTGAGGCCATCACTCTGACTGGGACAGTTTGGCCAGTGTGAGGTAAATAGGACCTCTTGCCAAGATGCCTGTGTGCTCTCCTCATCATGTGCACATTTCAATTCCTGCCTGGATCTGTGTTGAATGTCATATTTCTTCTCTATCTTACTGCTTCCTGTCTGTCTCTTCACTATGCAATAAAAAGTGGAAAAAATGTCAGATGATTGCTTTAAATCAAAGGACACTGCAGCCAGTCCTTCGACTCATGTTTAATTCAGTGTCTTTGTAGCTTTTATGATTCTTGTTCAAATTTTTATTTAAATATTTATTCTTTTTTTAGTGCCAAATTGCCTCCTCGGTGCTTCTTGACTGAGTCACAGTCACAGGACAGTAACATTTTGTACTTGAAAGATGAACTTTTGGAAATAAATATTTGATTAACTCAGCTTGCTGGAGCTTGCTATTTGCTGGAGACCAACTTAGGAAAATATTTTTGTACAGCACCAGTTCTGTGGATTCTGATATGGGCAGAAGAAACGATTACAGCTATCATACATTGGTCACTGTATACATATGAGCATGGCAGTATTGGAGGACAGACTTTTGTGAACCTGTCCTTAAAGGTACAGTAAGCTGTGAACTGATGAGTAGTCTTCTGAGTTTTTTCTTGAATGATAAATATAGGCTATATTGTTTTAGTTAAAATGTGGAATAAAATCTATCCATCAAACAGTGACACCATTTGCCAGGTGTAATTCTGGACAAACACTGGACAAGACTGGGGAACTTGACTCCCCCTATTGGTAACTGAGAGAAATTTAGGGATGCTGTTTGCTGATTTCCCTCACCTTTCTTGTCCTGCATGTATCATTATCCAATGGATTATTAAAGTAGAAAATCAGGTTGGTGATGATGTTTTAATTTCCTTAACCTCACCATTTCCTCTTGTCAAGGAAACAACTAATATATATAGGCCTATATATTTTTTGAAAAGCCCCATATCATGTTTTTCACTCAGATTTGTGTATATGTTTGAATATGTGACCATTGAGCCACAGACACTACCAGGTTTTTCTTATGAAAACACAACAACTTTCAGAAAGAGACATCTGAGGAAATACTACAGTAAACAAAGACAATGGTTTGTGGTCTAAACTTTACTGCTGTGTTCATTACTGTGAGAGACTGGGGCAATGGTCTGCAGTGTGCCCCTGTAACACTACCCTCAGGCCCTCTGGTGCTAGAATGTGCTTACAGCTGTAAACGGCTGTCCTTTTCTAACCTTACCTTCCTGCTGGGTCTCGATGGGAGAGCTGACACAGAGTATGGTTGCTTTTAAGGCTGAGTAGAATTTATGATTGTTATACTTCATGTGCTGAATCTAATAGCTGGTAGCCCTGTCAGAGGTGGTGGTACTGTATAAGGGCTGCAGAGAACTGGACAACCACTGCACATCATCAGATGTACAGTGGTTCAGAGTGGGCCTGCACAGTAGGTGGCTGCTTAGGGCAGACACTGCAAAATAACATCTATGTCTGAGTTTCTACATGTGTGTGTTACTGTTGTCACTCAGCGTGTCTCCATACATTCAAAGATATGCACTGGTTTTCTTAACTTTCACGGTTTCTCTCAACATTGCTGCACCGTAGGTGTGAGGTTTACTCATTTTCTGTCCTGCCTTCTCACATATTGTACGGTGGAAATGTAGTATGTATTTGTGAGCATCAGTAACACAGGATCATATTTACAGAGGTCAAAGAATTTGCTGTTACATTCTCACTTGCTGATGGTCCTTTATGATAGATGGCTAAAATCTGTGAGAGCATTCAAGCCATGTACTGCACCACAAATCATTGTTTCATTGGTTCACGCGTCTCCTCTCTCTGTTACTGTACCTCACTCATACTTCCATGCTTTCATTGACATTCGACTCCCTTTCCTCCCTTCCTAGCCTCGCTGCTAGAGCCCTCAACTCGCTGCTCTCTCCTTCCTCTGACACAACTGTCCTCACTTATTAAGGTTTGCCACGATTAGCTGCTGGAATCTCCTGCCCCAGCTTTGTTTTCACACAGGGCTGAGAGTGTTAAGGAGGGACGGCGGGAGGGAGGAGATAGGATGAAGGGGAGGTGACAGAAGCGATGTGTTTGTGTTCTCAATTTCCACCTGTCCTTTGCATTGCTTTCCTGGGTGTAAGACTATGTAAGCAGTGTTTTGGACTTAATGAGAACAGTTGAGGATCATTCAGATACATTCTTCTTGCATCCGAGGAGGCCTGGATAGTTTGATGCTGGGAGTGAGTTCAGAAGAAATTGTTATTTTTCAGTGTGCCTGTATTGGTTTGGAGACTGGACTCACTCAGTGAGAACAACAACAGGACAAGAGAAGCAATCAATGTGGAGCACAGGTAAATCAAACTTATCAAACTGTCTGCTTCCATTAAAAAGTGAACAAAAACTGTCTATATGTGGTGCAAGAAACACGTGGCGATTACTCTGTGAGTTTTCTCTGAGACGGCAGACACATAACATTATTCAGTGACTGTTAGTGATTGATCTGACTCTCGGCTCAAATATTTACATGTGTCTGTGGAGCTGACAACCATCCTGACAGCTCCACCTGTCTTCTCCTGCCCTCACACCCCTGATGAAACATGTACATTTAGGCAATACTGATCTTATCTTGTACATGTGTGCACGTGTACTTGCATGCATACGGTGTGTGACTTATTCATGTTGATCGCACTAGTAATTGTGTGTTAGAACAGAACAAGACAAAAATGAGACGCAGTAAATGAGGACATGATGAAGACTAAATTGTGTAGCAGTGATGTGATTTTGTTTTTCTTTTTTTGGTGTCCCCTCACTCTCAGCTGAGGAATGTGTCTGGGCTTTAGAAACAGACTGTGAGACAGTGATCTATGGAGAAGATAATTACTTCAAACTGCCATGTTATAAAATAAGCATCATTACATAATTGCAAGTAGGAATGTGCCAGCCTGAAGGATTTAGTCTGGAGAAAGAGCAGCGCGACAGAAACGATTGCAGCAATGTTTAAACATGTATGAGCTGCATGCAGTTCTAGAGTAAATGTGCGATATGAATGTGGTTTGGAAAGAAAGATGTCCTGTCCTCCGCTGCTGGTGTAAAAATGTTAGGGGGGTGTGAGATTGTGACAGTCAACATCAACATTCTCCATTTCTGTAGGCAGATGTGGATTCACAAGACGGACACACCCACCTGTGTACACACATCTGTGAATCCTCACAAAAGCCACCGTCTGCCTCTCCCTCTCCTTCTCTCATAAACATAACATGTATTAAAATAACTGGCTGCTCATGACATTAGTAAGAGATACTCAGAAACGATACAAGAAAGAAGGAAAAAATTGTTGAAGTCAAGATGAGCAGGAAAGCAACAAAATGATCTCTTGTCATTATTTATGACGAGCATAAACGTCATTTTGATAGCTCTGTCTGAAGAACCATTTGAATTAGATCTTCTTCTGAAGGCGGAGGAAAATAATGGATTTTGAGGAAGCAGGCCTATGTTTCTGCTCTTCTCATACTGCATCTTTGGTATTTTATAGGAAACCTATATGTCAGTTTCTCACTGCTCATGGCACTTTTACTAACAACTTGTTTTTAGCAACAAAAGATCCCACTTTGTTTGAAAAGAAGTCCTGGGGTAAAAATGCACAGGAAACATATTGTACAGCTGGCCACATTTCCTGCACATATCCACATCTGATCAATAGTCTAAATTTGGTGAGATGATTATCCCTCACAGCTGCAAACTGATATGCTGAACTGTCAGACTTGCAGGCTCAGGCCAGTTCAAGGGGAATGCAGAGGTCCTTTTGTTCATACTGAGCTGACTTACTTGTTATGTGTCATGCTTAATGAGCCATGACAACTTCATTATTTGTTATGTATAGAGAGGTGATTTCTTTTCTTTAAAGTTGCCTCAGATTTCATAATAGTAAATATTTTGCTATATTACGAGGGGAAGTACAAGTATGCTGCCTGGCACTTGACTGCCCCCTCACCTTTGACCTTTCATAGGCAGTCTCTAAATTCACCACCACAGTGCCAAGAGACACCCAAGGCATGATATATGACCTAGGTGTAGATCATGCAGGCAGAGTCTAAGTAAAAGGGCAAACTAACATTTCTGAAAAGTTAAAGTGCCTGCAGGCCGAGGCCCATGAAATATAACCAGAATTTATGATCCTAGCTAGCTATAATGATAAAAAAAAGAAAAAGAAAAGAAAAGAAAAATATAACACTACACTCAAGCTGTTGTAAGGAAGTGAGTAAGAGTCTATCTGGCAGACTTCAATGAGTGTAGATTTACTGTGTGTTTCCCCAGCAGGAAAGAATGAGAAAGGCAGATTCTATGATTGGTGGGGTCTGATGTGCTCTCTTCCTCGGGTTTGATATATATCTCACACAGTGTTGCTGCACACAGCAGCTGGCCAAGCCCCTATAAGTCCTTCATGCTCAGCAGTCATTTCCCTCACATCTGACCTGCTGCACTCAGGCTCTGCGCACTTTGCCTAATTCGCCATTCTGCCACTGAAAACATTTCCAGCACAACACTGGCATCAGCTGCTGTGTCAAGTTTGTTGTAGACTGCAGACAGCTTTATGCTTGAGTAAGGTGTTTCTGATTCAGTCTGACAGGCCATCAATACTATACCAGCTGTGCCTCATGTCTGTGGTTGGTTCCCTTATTTACCCCTGTGTGTTGACATGGTTCTGGGAACATACTACCCTCTCGGTTTACGTGGGGTCGTTTTTCATCATGGAACTTCCTATCCAGTAACAGGGTCGCTAATGGGTCGAATACTTTGACAGACTCCAGTGTCTGGTTATAGGGAATTAATCTCATGTTGACAGGTGTACACCAGTAGAGGGCAGCATAGGTTAACCAGCAATCAATGTCAAGACCCGGCAGTGATGTATGTTAAGCCCTCTCATAGCTTTATACTGTGTACTCCTGACAAAAATTTAGAGGGATTGGATTTAGGCACCTAGAGGTCAAGGTCAAGTCTTAAAACAATGTTCTGATAAAAATCAAGTCTGTTTGTCTATGAGGACATAAAGGTGGCTGATACATACTGTTCATACACATAGAAAGAGTGTAAGTTACGAATGTTGGTAATATCTTATTCAATATCTCTTCTATGGTGGCACAAAGTGCAAAACAATACAACAGAGAGAAAACACATTTTATAAAACACAACATCTTTACAGAAACAATATTAAAGAAAACACAACCTCAGGAAGTAAAAGGCTGCATCAAATGTCCATAGACAATATTAAGTGACACACTTCTGTGGCTTCAAACCTTCCTGGGTGGTTGTCAGCCTGCTCTTGGTATTTTGGTTTGTTAAATGTGTGTTTTTCATCTCGGAGGTAGTTTACTTGTGTTATTTAGCTACTATAGAGTAATTCCTTGTAGTTTAGTTTATTTTCCATTGGCGTGTCTGACAATCAGGAGAAAACTGAAGGAGTAAGGAGAGGTGAAATAGAAAAAAGCAAATAGAAAATAGTATACTGAAAAACTGCTTATGGCAATTTAAATAACAATTATCACTAATAGTGATAAAAATAATAAATCATATTTTGGTCTGCACAAAAAGTTGCAACATACTATCTGAATTTAACATATATGATATAACAATAATAAATGAAGAAGAGTTTCAATACAGCAGACCTTCTGATCCAATTTCCCTTAAACTGGTAAAATAATTTGCATTTGCTGCAAAGTTTCCTAGGAAATGATTTAGGAAATAAAATGTCAGAAGTATGTTCTTTTGTGCAGGCATGTGTGAGTGGATTGCCTCTAATGATTTAAATGGTGGAAAATTAAATAATGTCAGTTCATTATTCACTTAAAATCTTCCCCTGGTGGCCACTTAACACATGTCCCATGACGCTGTCCCATCAAGAGGTGATAGTGGTCAGCTCATCATCTTCAGGATGATTGATTTGTAGCCAGTGGCAAACAAAGGGACCCAATAACCCTATTTCCTCTTCCTCTAACCCTCTTCACTTTTTCTTCATCCTGATTCTCTCCATCACTCCTCTGCTCCCATACCTGTCCAAAAATGCCATCTGTCCTCCCCTTTGGTGGCCCTCACCCCACCCCTGCCCCCCACCTCTTCTCCTCTGCCCTGTCCTCCCTCCGTCTTCTTTCCTATGGATGACACAGGATCTCCCTGCTCCGATTTCACCCTCTCATCATGACATCCATTAAAGTGGCGCTGGGCCCTGGGCCCCCGCTGGCCTGACAGCACATTAGCACTCGGCCCATTGAACGCCAACAAGGACCGGGTCTGAATTATTGATAACAACACAACTAATGAGGAAACCCTATCTGAGGTCTTTTGCTGACACACAAACACACGCACAGATGCTCATGGAAGGACTGACATGCACAGCTGTGTCGGTGATAACTTTGGTGTCGCGTTTTTAAAAACTAATATTCCCAGCACTCAGTCCATTTCCTGCAGACATGATGTAGGTTTGATCCACTAACTCGCCGGGTCAAATTCCTTTTCTAATCTGTCTTTTTTTACACTGTAAGATGTTTGTCCCACATATGCCACTTTCTAAGTTCATTATTTAGTGTGTATGATAAGCTAGTGACTGGGTGTTTGATCTCAGTGTGAGTGGTTGTAAAAGCGAGATGATTTGTGCACCTTAGCTAAGAGCTGCCATATGCTCAATAATACTGGCAGCTTTGAGTCAGTGGTTTTTTTTTTTTTTTTTTTTTTTTGGAAACATACAATCTGTGAGAATTTCTGTGGGTGTTTGTGGCCCCTAAGTCTGCCAGTGTTTACATACAATAGATTAAATGTTTGCAATGGAGCTGCTGTGCAGAGAGGTATTGGAGGTGTCAGCCAGCCTCCTTAGTATTCACTCCAACACCCTGTGACTCACAGCCTCAGCCTGAGAGCGTGAGAAGGGTGGAGGGGGTAGAGATAGACAAGACAGCGGAAGAGAGAGCAAGAGAAGAAGAGGCACTATGAACATCAGGCAGCATTTTCTGTTGCCCCAGGCTCACGTGTTTGTATCTGTGTGTTTGCAAGCATGCCTGCCCAAGGGGATTAATTTTTTGACAGCTTTGTTAAGCCTTCTTTTAAGTGCTGAGCTTCTCAATAACATTGTGGCTGTGTGATTTTTAAAAGGTCTCTCTCTCTAGCTTTCCTCTGATTCCTCTTCACGGGGAAAACTGGAGAGAGAGAGAGAGACAGAAGCAGAGAGTGGTCCTCGGACATGACAGCAGACATTTGAGTGGCTTCTTGGTGTGAAGGAAGTGGACCATAAGAGGCTGGCTGTGAAGCTCCTTTTCAATTAGTGACTGCATTGCCATGGTCCGCAGTTTAATTCTCTGCAGCCCTTCTTCTGTGTCCGACTGTCTGTCTTTGTCTCTGTATTCCATCCTCCCGGTCGTCCCTTCTTGTCACTCCATGTCTCTTCATCCCCCTGTCAGTTTGTATTTAGTTTAATCTCTGCCCCTCCTTCTTCTGCTTCCTCCGCTCTGTCGCTTTCTATTTCATCTCTCCTTTTTGCTTGCCACCCCCCCCCCCCCCCCCCCCCATTACCCACCCCACTCTGAGTCTAAATTCCATCCCTTTTTAAAAAGACAGAGGTTGATAAAATGTGTAACCTTGCCTGGGCAGGTTAAGAGATGGATGGAGCGAAAGGGTAAAGAGACAGAGCCACACAGATAAAAGGTTAATCCTTTAACAAGTCCACATACACATGGAGTCAAAGGACAGAGAGGGGGAGGAGCTACAGACAACAAACGCAATAAACAAATCTGACAATTAGGCTGTCTGCACGGGGAGGGGGGGAGACGGGTGAGGAGAATGTGGGAAATGAGAGGGAGAAACAGTGGCAGGGGGAGACGGCATTTTCAGTCAAGCTCTGTCTCTCCTTCATGACTTCCACTCTGCATGATGACAAATGTCTGCCGCCGTTCCCATTGGTCGAGCCTACCACCAATCAGAGCGGAGGCATGTAAGGTGCCTTTAGGTTATACCCAACCCCAAAAACAAGGAGCAGAGAGAGGAGAGAAAGCTAGAGTGGAAAAGGGAGTGTGTGTTTTACACAGAGAGACCAAAGTAGGCACCGACTTTACAGCACGATGAGGACTCTTCCCTCTGAAGCTCCTTGTGAAATGATACAGTTGAGAAGAAACTGCTTGTCAGCTGTTTGTTGAAGACCACTGCAATTTCTCCTGGCTGCTGTGGAGAAGAAGCTCTTGGCTCTGTAGCCTCCCCCTGTGATTGGCTGTCACACTTTAGGCTCCCCCTCCTCTCTCTGACTCCCCTCTTCTCTCTCTCTCTCTATCTCTCTCTCTCTCTCTCTCTCTCTCTACCCTCTGTTTCTAACCCCCTCCATACTGTCCTCAGGCTTACCTGAGCCACAACTGCAGAAACGCCGGACCCCCTCCTCCACACACATACATACACACACCAGCTCTCTCTCCCTCTCTCTCTCTCTCTCCCTCTCTCTCTCTCTCTCTCTCTCTCTCACACACACACACACGCTCAGCTTTTCACCTGGAGAGGGCAGGCGCAAGGGACGACATGTGCAGCAGCAGCAGCAGCAACAGCAACAGCAGCAGTCTCTCCTCACATCTAGCGCTGCCTCTCTGAGTTGCCTCATTCTGGAGAGTGGAGAGGAACTCTGAAAGAGATTTTTGGAGCCATTGTCCCTTGGCAAAAGCAGGAGAGACAAGGGACAGTGAGTGATCACTTGTCAACCCAGGGATACCAAAGGCAACACACAGCATGATTTTGGGTGAGTTGTCGCTTTTTGGTGCATGGGATGTTTTTTGTTTTTTTGGAGAGGTCAGTCATGTTGTTGGATCACTAATCCCTACTTAAACTTGGCCACCAGCAGCTCTTCATTAATAGTGAGCTCTGCTTGGTTTCCATTCCACACAGACATCTGTCACTGCTGAGCTCTGGTTGGGGATGAACCCTTAAATCATGGTCAGTGCGTGTAATTACAATAAGAGTGTGCCATTAATATGGCAGGTGTGAGTGATGACAAGGAAGGTCAAAGTGTTTCTCGGCTGCACTGTGTCATTATGGGCTGTTTGGTCACATGACCAGCCGTTCTCGGATCCTGCCAGTAGAGGTGAGGTGACAAATACGGGGTCATACCAACCGCTGATCACTAATGAAATGCACATCAATCAAATGCTTACAGTATGTATTTCATACAGATTTGTTACACTAATTTCAATGTAACCATTCTGCATAACCATCTTAATCATTGCTGGGCAAACAGGTCATCATAGTAGTGGCAGATTATGAAGCAGAAACATACCAAGATTCAGTCCTTTGCTTGAAGCACAGTACAGCCTTTAGTTATTTTACAGTGTTGATCTGTTCTGAGTCAGCCAGCTCTTTCTTCTTTAGTATTCTGGTCTCATATTGGCCATGTCTGAGAGAGGGGATTCTGTGTGGTCTCTGTGCTCTACATAGTCAGTTTGTACATTCATACAGAGGACAGGAGCATGCCTCTGAGGTCCAGCAATATCAGCCATCCTGAGTGTGACAGCTGTATTGATATGATAGGAAGAACATGTGTGTTTATGTGTGTGCATGTGTGTGTGTAACGCAGTGCGTGCCAGCTTGTGAAAGTGTTCTAGAGTCTTCTCATTTGTGCAGGGTGTTTTCTGTGAGACTGTGTGTGGATGTTTTGCGTGCATTTGTTGTAAGTGTGTGTGTGTTGCTATGCGCTCTGCCAAAGAGGCCACTTTGTTTTAACGCATGCCTGGGCTGATTCAGGCGCAGCTCTGCTCCTCTGCTCTCCCGGCAGGCATGTTTTTCAAGCAGACATCTCTAATGATTATAGGGAGTCATGTAGTCTGAGGTGTGCAAGTTTGAAGTGCAAGTGTGCCTTGAAGAAAATGTATTCCCGTGAGCGCCGGGCTCTGAGCAAGTTATTGAGGTTCATGCTATAGAGTGACTTTCCAATGGGGAACTTTCTTACTCTCTCAAGTTTTTCCTTTGTTTGTTCTATATTGAGTTTTGTGTCTCTTTGCATTTGTGTGGTCTAAATTTCCAGTTCTTGCATCTGGTCAAAAGTGAACTTCAGTCTCATTTAGCAGCAGGGCATGCACTGTCTTGATCAGGTTGCAGCTGGTAGCTCTTACCGTAAATGATATTTGGTTAGGACATGTTAACAGAAGTATTATCCCTGAACACCACCACCACACTATTACCACGGTAACAAACAGTTGGTAAACTCACAATGCAATACTAGTGGTATCATTAGTGTTTTTTTTTTGTTTTGTTTTGTTTGGCACAATGATGCAGTGTAATAATATAGTAATAAAACATGGAATTTGACTCATGTTCTGCCATGTTTTTTCTGCCTTTGCAGGAACACAGACTCCTGTCGGCACATGTGACAGATACTTAGACCAGATGCAGAAGTGTTTAAACAGTGTTAATACGTTGTAGCCAAATCTGTATGTTTTTCATCGCGTCTAATGGTCTGTAAAATAATATCTCCCTTCACACAAGGAAAAAAAAAGCTGACACAGTCTCCTCCCCACCTTAAGTTGTCAGTCAGATAAGTATCTTCCATTATTTCTGTCTGAACATTGAGATTTTCCAGTGCCTAACATTCTGCTCCATTTGCATGATGATGTGGCTGCTGAGTGATTTGACATTTCTGGTTTCTTCCTCTGAAAAGGGTAATGTCATTGTAATGACCTTTACAATTTTGGTGCGGGTTGATCTGGACCTCCAATCAGAAAATTTCCTGATTCAACTGACTGATATAAATCTGCAAGGTTGCGATAACATATCTCTGACCAACGGTGTTATAAATCTTTTTTTTTTTTTTTTTTTTTTTTTAAATTTTGATGTGAAATACAAATGGTGTGCGTAATGCCCGTGTAAACCGAATGCATCACTAGCTGTGTCCGTATGGCTATTAGCCTGTTCCTATCCTCTGTGCTGCGTGACCTTGAGCAAACAACCTTTACCAGTGCTGCTCCGTCCTTGATATTGTATTCACAAATCCATGATAACTAGCTACGTAGTCAATCCGTGGCCCTGGCAGAGGTCTTTGGCCGCTGTGATAGTGATGACAGTCCTGATGCTGATAATGGCAATGGATGTGTGGTACAGAGTGCTCTATACAAAGCCGCGGGCAGCCAGCTTAGCTCTGCCTGACATGGGCTCTGCACCAAGTTAGGGGTATGGGGGCTGCTGCTGATGCTGATACTGTGTGTATTTGTGTATGAAAATTCGAAGCGTGACATCTGGACGGAGAACAGAGCGACATGGCGAGAGAACAATGGCAAAGCTAATAGAGAACATGATCACTGGACTCCTGTTGATGTAGAGCCTCACGGTTGCCTTTGGTGTCATTGTGATCAGCCGCCATGTTGTGTAAAATAAAAACCTCCTACGCTTCCAGCTCGCTGGTGCCTGGAGGGAGCTCCTGGTATGAAATCTGCTTTTAGATAAGAAGTGTCTGCAACGTCCTCTCACTGTCGCCAAACATGCTGCAGTGATGACTGTCTGGCAAACGTTCCAGTTAGCCTCATCTCACAGTGTTTTTTGGGGGGCTTCAGTCACAACCGCTTCATGTTTGGACGTTATTTCATGTCTCATCTGTCTTGTCTGTTCAAGTCAGAGCTGACCCCCTGAGCTCAGGGCCATGTAGTCTATCTGTCTCTTTGTCTTTGTGTTTGCGTGCCCACTCCGGCCTCATCTGTCTTAATAAAATCTGTCTCTCTGTTGACCTGTCTGCATAGCTATTGCTCATTCCATTCACCCAGCCCCCTCCCCCCACCCCCACCTTCCTCTGACTGCCTGCACACACTCACCTGGCTCCAGAGGTCAGCTCAAAGAGACACCTGAGAATATGTCTTTGAGCAGATCAGCAGTTTTTTTTCTCTCCATTTTCTCCATGACTGCTCTGCTCTCTTTGTTTATGTCAAAGTGACACAGTAATTATAACTCTTTAATGAGGCAGATAGTTGGTATGCATAGCACAGTTAGTCCCTTTAGGCTTCTTTGCATAGCCGCGATTGGAACGCCTTATTGCAGCTGAAACTTGAGAAATCTGCAGTGAGACATGCTGAACAAACAATGCATGGCTACTTCCTGGTGGCTTGGAAATAACAAGTTATAAACTTTCGTAAGTGTAGGTAGCACCTGAGAATAATAAATCTTTTGAAATCCCTCTGTAAACCTGCTGCTAAATTTGTTATTCAGCTACTTTTTTTTCCATCACCTAAAATACTTGCCTCAAATTCCACCATGCTGTAAAATATCCATTTCCTTACAGTGGGAGTATTTTTTTCTGACAAGTGTTAAATAGTGCTGTGTGATGAGATAGTCCACCACACTTGACCCAGTTCACCTCTCAATAACTACCTCCACCATGCAGCAAGACGCTCATTGATAAAACTTATTCCCATAATCATAATTAGAATAGGCCACATGTCATCAGAGTGACGAAGGATGCAAGATTAATGTGACACTTTATTTTGTGTGTGTGAGATGATTGAGCTTTATGTAAGTGACAATGTGGAAGTAGCAGGAGTGGCAGCTCTGATTATTTTCTCCTCTCTTTCACTGCGTCTGGCTCACTCCTGGTTTGTGAAGAAGACTCCTCAGTCAAAAAGCCACTGTAACAGGTCTGTTCCCTGCCTTCCTGCCCTCTCTTCTCTTCTCTATTGCTCCATTTGTTTATGCTGGAGTGACTTCATGTCAGCAGGTTGTCAATATTGTCTGTAAAAGACTCTAATGAATAGACCTGCTATTGGACTGGTGGGAAGGCAACCCATTGTGTCTGCGAGTGTGTGCGTGTGTGCGTGTGTGTCCTGTCAGAGTGTGTAGCACTGCAGAGCAGAGGGAGGTGGAGGTGTCTATTCCTCTGACTCCCATTGCTTCATTGGCCTCACTGCAGTGCCCTCTGTCAATGACCATTCATTAAAAGAGAAAGGCCACAGCGGCACAGGACTATGCATGGTTTCATTCTGTGAATTACAGTGATGAGGCCTTTTTTACGTGGAACACACAGTATGTAAACATGATGCAGGCTTTCTGTACATGTATAAACCTGAATAAAGTGTAAATCCTGCATATACACACACACACACATATGCACGCATTCACGCAGACACAGACAGACACACACCAGTGGCGGCACCTGCCACCACCAACAGCTCGTGCTGCTGCTCTGTGAAGCACAAAAATGCACCTGTGTGTGATTATGGTGTCACATTAGTGCATTCACCAAGGCAGTCTGGCTGACTACTTACTGGGAATCCTGGGGCTACAAGACACCTGGGAGTTGAAGCCTGGGAAATGCTCTGCAAGCTTCAACAGACACTCTGATCACAAAGTGGAAAGATGTGCAGATGATTCTTCATGCTGCAGCTCTCTGGGGTGAAAACTCCCACTGTTGCCTTTATCATGGTGAATACATACAGTTGTCTATTTCCCTGACACCTTTGCACTATTTTCGCTCACTATATCTCGTCTGTAATTCTGATACAACTTTTGATTGTGAGTTACCTTTTGTCGTGATTGATGTTCAGGTTTTGTGAATGTTCTTCATTTGTATTTGGAAACTGCAATGGTGTAATAATGAGCTGAATGACATCATATTTCCAATGAATATTTGCATAATATAGCACAGGTGCGCACTTCTGCCTGCAAGGTTTTTGGATAACCTGTCACAACATTTGCCCTTATAAAAACTAGATACCAAAACTCTGGCTTATTTGCATTTTCTCTGCATGTGCACAATCTTCTTTTCCTCCTCTCGTTATAAAAGAAAGGCATTTTGACAGGGTTGGGACAGTACAGCAAATGTCAGATTGAACATTAATTCTTATATCACTGAATTAGTTTTAACTTTTATTTTATGTTTTTGGTTTATTTTGCTCTTGTAGCACACTGTATTTTCAGCTTGTTCTTAATTTACTGCCCCATGTCATGCATTTTGTAAACTGAGTTTTTAAAATTATTCCACAAGTTCATATTATTATTAACACTAGTATTACTATTCTGTAAATGAAAACTGTGTGCTAAAATATGAACCAGAGACCAAAAATGTAAACCGGTTAGGGTTAGGGTTAGTGAGTGGGTTTAGAACTGTGCATGTCAGATAAGTTCATGTGCACTGTAAATATATAGAAACGGCTTCAAAGATTCCCTGCTTGCATATACATGTTAAAGGTCAACATAAGTCATATTGTACATTTAAAAAAATCAGATACAGCAGTCGGCTGCTGTAGTAATGGAAGCAGCAAAATGTTATCTGCTTTTTATTCAAATTTATGAAAATCTATGAAATACATGTTGAATGAATGTCTGATGCAGTCCTTGTGTTTTCTTTTTACCAATCGAGCTTGTCAAATGTAAAAAGTCAAACCGTTTTATTGATCAATTAATGTGATAATTCAGGAACAGCGTTAGAAGCTGCATGAATAACAATTTCCCAAACAGCAGCCAAGCATAAAAAGGTTGAGTAAAGCTAACGTTGGCGGCGATAGATGTTGCATTAATCATGTCTGCTCTATTTCTGTGTGCTCATAAGAGAAGACGGGTAGAAGAGGAGGGGAAAGAGAAAGAGAGAAAGAAAGGCAGACAGATAAAATGGAGTGAAAAGTGTCCTCATGAAAGAGAATTACCTCCATAAAGCTCTGGGGGGGAAGAGGAAATTCCTCTGAGTGCTGTTGAGATAGGGTTTCACACAAAGACCCAAAGAGAAATCAATTCTCCTTGAGATGCAGCAAGGTCAATTCATAGGAGCATGGTCTAGAGAGGAAGAAGCTGAAGGGGAAGAGGAAGAGGGGGGGAGTTGATGAAGCAACCGAAGGATTGGGAGAGCGGAATGGAGTGAGTGAATAGTGTAGGAGGAGAGTGACTTAAGAGAGCATTGAGGGGATAAAGGCAGAGAGGAAATGAGCAAACAGCAAGATGCGAGTGGGTGGGGGGTGGGTGACAATTTTGCAGTTAAAGCTGGCCGAGGGGGAGAAATAGATGCTTCCTCCCCAACATGCATGCATTAAGATGTAGTCTCTGTATCATCTGACTCATTCAGAGGCGAAACGTGAGCTGTGCATCTGAGACACAGTTGGGAATGTCATCCTACAGCCCCTGCCTGAACTTTGCTTATAGCCACAAGGACATCTCCTCACACAGCTCTGCCTTTACTACCAAAGGGTTAGCCAGGCACACGCACTGAATGAATAGTACTAGCTTTTGCTTCCAAGAAGCCTTGAGCTAGCTTTTAATCCTTAATGTTACATGAACAGCCCAAAATAGCCTAAATCTCCACCCCTTGACGCCTTCCCCCTGCCAACTAAATCTGTTCCAATGTGTTTTAATGGTGTGCATAATGGATGATGGGATGGCACAACAGCCTGGTAATAAAAGGGTGGCAGTAGGTTCCGGTCAGGACCTGCCCTCTTGGGACGTCTTGCCCATTGACAACTACGGTAGCTTCTGCCAAAAGAAATGTTGAGTTCAGTGTTGGATGAGAGCCGGGAAAGCTTCGCTCGCAGGTAGTTATGGGATCCGTGTGGTGCACAGCTTAGCATGGCGTCTGGTATGCACACCTGTCTCCACAAAAGTTCTTCCCTGAACAAGCAGCCCTACCCCTCAAAGAGGGAGAGAGACAGAAAGAGAGAGGGAGAGGGTGGGAGGAGAAGGGGCTCTGCCAGGACCTGCACCACAGCTCCCTGCCCTTGCCTAGGGGAAGTGGGGGGAGGAGGAAGGTAGGATCAGAAGGGTGAGGTGCCAGAGGTGTGGATTAGAAGGCTGTAAGGGACAGAGGGGTAATGTGGTATCTGAGGTCATCCATTTACAGTGTGTTACTGTGTCTGTTTATCTTGTGGCTGTTGTTTGCCACATGCTGTATTTTAGATTCCTGGTTTTCGAAAGAGGAACTTTTATGAAAAACATAAACAGACATTTATCAGAGTGATTTTTGTGTTTGTGGTGTATAAAGACTGGTATTTGACTGAAGTGTGGAGATGGTAGCCTGGAGTGAAAGCTCGAATCACCCACTGTCAGTTTCTCCTAATGCGGTAGCAGTGACTGTTACAGGATACATGGATGGATGAACTCCTGCTTATATGCTCGACGCAGCTCTCAGCTAACACTGAAACCCAGACAGTGGCTGTTAACATGGTTCAAGAGAGCACTGATGAAATGTAACAAATGGGAGCCAGAGAGGAAGGATGGAAACAAGCATTTCCATAAAATTAGCATTTAGTCAGGATCAGTGCAATTGGCCCGATGAGACAGGAATAACAGCATAAACATAAGCGACTTCACATTGCATTCTTCACATCTGAATAATGTTGGTTAATGTTCGGGCTTGTAATGGGATTCCTTATTAATTTAGCATCGGGGGTTTGACAGCATGTCTGAGCGCAGCAGTATCCAGCCCATATACATTGTAACAGCAGCGCTCCTGCCTCCATCCTAAATTTTCTCATTTGCGCCTGTGATAGCTTGTGTAAATGTGAGAGATTGTATTTACAGTAGCACCGAAGATGGTTTTTGTCTCTGTGCTTGGCCAATAATCACCAGCCAGCCGCTGCCACAAATCTTCATTAGAGGATTAGCCGGCAGGGAGACAGCTTGTGTTCTTCTGCTTTTATTGGTGGCCCTGCATCCACTGCTCCCAGCCTCTCTCCGGTCTCTCCCGCTTCCTGTCTCCTCTGCTCAAGCCTGCGAACACGGCCGCGGTTCACCTGAGAATCTCACACTCGCAACCACATGCACACCTGTACGTATGCTCTTTTTTTTTGTTTTTCTCAGTCTCTTTTGATCTCATTCTATCTCCGTTTTTCTCCCACATATGCTCAAATCCACATAATGCTCACACATCCTGTCAGTTTGTTCCCTTGAGGTGCATCAGCTGCCCGGTGGGCACTCATTCTCAAGACAGAACAAATTAAGGTCACAGCAGGGAGAGCCGAGCCAGCAAAGGACAATGCAATCTGCCAAGTGTGTCTCTGTGTGTGTGCATATATATATATATTTTTTGTCTCTTGCGACCTCTAAACAGTGGCATGACTCCAGAGAGAGATATTGTCTAATGGCTCCTGTCCCACACAAAGGAAAAAACTGACCCTCATTGCACCATTTTACAGGATAAAAGGCGTCACCTCCCCTCTTTGAATTGAGGCTAGAAAACAGAGCGATGAATGCTCTTTTGATGGCTCTTTGATATCACCTGATGAAGACACAGGATTAGATTAGCTCTCATGCCTAGTAGGAGCGTTGTGACTCATCGAAGGCTGTTGTTGGCCAGTCAGCGCAGCTCTGATACCTTAGGGATCCTTTTCACACACTTTGGTGGGGAGTAGATACAGCAGCCGTGGACACACTGAGCTTACCTCTGACCTCTTTGAATTTGAAGAGGATAAGTACAAGTTGTGGAGGTTGTGCTTCATAAATGTGTGTTCATTTTTAGACCTCTATATACCCTTTATTTTATTTTTTATCACACCTTGCCTTTCAGATATTTAAACACAACCACCTGAGAAACTTAAAGGATAAAGCGTGTCCACTCACTGTCTGGCACTGCACTGAATGAAGAGACGATGGCAGTTATTTTTGGATCCATTTTTGCATGTTGTCTTATTCCTGCATTAGACTGGAGGTAGCTACATTATTGTTCTACAGGGTCCCAGACCAGAAGCTCCAGAGGGTTCATCGCTGCCAGACCTCCCCTCAAGGGCAGTATCGTATTCTGCCTGACTGTGCGTGCCCATGTAATCCATAGCTGCAGGGAGGGTGACCTTCACAGCAGGCGGCCTCGCAGCAGGCTGCGACACAGGCACTCAGGGATGAGGACAGGCCTGGCGAACAGGGTGCTGGGGGCAGGACATGGCCGTTCTTAGATAATTACCTTTTCATATTACACTTGCTATGTGTGGTTGCTCTTTTCTTCATGTAAAAGCGATGATGAATATTAAAGTGTTGTTTTCCAAAAGGCTTTTTTAATGTCATAAAGATAAAAAAAAAATAATCCTCTATATATAGTGGATTCATTTTTAAATGTACTGTCATTTCGATTAGGTTGGAAGTGACTTATTTTTAATCCATCCAACCATCTATATCGACTATTTTGTGTGTTCTATGGATCATCAATCTTGAGTCAAAGTGCAGTTTGAAAGAAATTAGTCACAGTACACTCTATGGAGCCGCCTGCTCTACCCTGTGTCTTAGAGAAATGAAATTTATCATTCGGCATGTGCCTGTGTGCATCCAGTGCATCCTGTTACCTGAATAAAGGTGAAGCCAGAGCCAGAAAAAAGTTATTGACAGTTATATGAGGAGATGACGCAGCCAAATAAGTCCCTGCTCATGAATGATGCATGTCCCCACTGGCCCTGATGGAGAAAGAGAGCGAGGCTGGATGACAGCTGGGGTGCTGTGTGTGCATGGTGCAGAACAAGGTGAGAGTCTTTATGGTACAGCCCGGCTCGCTCTCCCCGCCTCCACCTCCCCTCTCTCACCTTCTCTCCAAGCGCTCCTTTTCTTTCTCTTACTGACCCTCTCAAATATACACAAAATCAGGTGTTCTCAGTGGAGCTGTTACTCTCCACAAGTCTCAGTTGAACCTGTATAGCCACAGAAGTGACCTTAAAAATGGTCCGCTCTAATGCTTTGTCTCCCTCCCTCTCTCTCTCTCTTGCTCTCTCTCTGCGTGCCTTTCTTCAATTCGCTTCTCCCCTTGCCCTGTCATCCTTTGCCTCTCTCTTTCGCCTGCTCTCCCTCTATTTTCGTCAGAAACAATCACTGTATTTTCCGTCTCACTGCCCCATGCTGCCGCAGTCTGAGACTCTGATAGCAAGGGGGTGGGGGCGTAGGGGGGATGAAAGGAGGTGGGCAGGCTTGGAATATGTGTGCAACTCACAGGTCAGAAGCAGGAAAAGGCAACATAACGGTTTGTTGTCATCGTCACTACAGCGTCGTGTCTGTCTGTCCTCTTAGCCGCCGCGGAGCAGCAGTTGGCACACAAACCCACACTGTCTGCATCACATAGGCTTTCCATCACAGTGAGAGTGGCCTCGCGCAGGCATGCGTGGTAGCATGTATACAAGCATGCTAACTGAATGTACACATACTTTGTCACTGCCACTGGAGTGGAGATGATTCAAGTTGCTGCAGTTTGAGCAAATCTTTGATGGCGATGCTGTGGTCAAATCTAGAGTCGCTCCAGGAACTACAGTCGCGGCTTTTGATATAAAAATACCATTCTGTGAGAGCACATTTTCAGGATAGCTGCAACTTGGCAAAATAAAAGGGGGGAGGGGGGCAGATGGACATGGATGGCAGTAGTCTGTTTCCTCTGGCTGTTTGTATTGTTGCAGATACAAACCAGTCTGAGCATTTTTGCCCTCTACTTTGGACAAACTCACAAACATGCGCACAGACATATACATATGTCAGCATTGGCCTTAGGGGTTGCATCAATATTCACTGAATCTGAAAACTCTGACTTGTCGCATTTGTTTAGACCAAGACAGGCAAGAAAGGGTATTACTTGGGGGATAATTGCTGGTGATAAAGTACCTCTTCAGACATGGCTACACTGATTTGGACAGAGTGTTTGTCTAAGGGAAAGTAACAGTGATAGATCTCAATACTTTAGGATCGGACCCAGCAAGCATTTGAATAAAACATTGTGCACGGGAACAACATTGTTGGGGAAAGCCATTAAGTCTCAGATTAGTAGCAAGTGGCTAATGCAGTCAGTCAGTGTGTAAAGCTGTGTAGCCCCACACCACTCAAACAAACACATCAATCTGACTAACAGTGTGTGTCAACATGCTCCATGATTACCATACTAATCCCAGAGCCGCACACAGGAGACCACAGGAGATCATTACAACCAAACAACAGACTTGAATATGGTCTCAGCTCAAATGTGGAATTCCTCCAAACACAAGCACAGACTCATATTCCCCATTTTACAGACCATTGGTAAAATGATGTTTTTGACAATCAGCCCAATGTAAATGGGCGCTGAAGCTCCTGTGGTCCTTTGCTATCACAGAGAGACACACACAGACACACACACACGCGCGCGCACACACACACACACACACACACACACACACACACACATGCATCTCAGCAGTTGCTATTCAGGCACCAATTTTATAGCACTTCAGCAGTAATGTCATGTAAATGTGTTGTGAGTGTTAGAGATTTCATGGTGTGCTAGCGGAGCAAGGACTGCCTGCAGGGTAGAGAAGAGGACTATGTTGTGCATGCGCGCGAGCAGGACTGCAAGAATGTGTGTGTTCGTATATTTGCAGGGTACACTGTGTTCAAGAGCTCTGCACTTTTGGCACAGTCAAGACCCTGTTTTTAATTTTCATGATAATGAGTGATGGATGCGTGAAGGTGGGAAAGCAGAAAGGACAGATGCGTGGTGGTGGGAAGATACTTAAATTGAATGAATTTAACGGACTTAATTTAATCCGGTGTTTCATGTGAAGTGACAGTGTGCTCATGACAGTGTGTAATGCTACCTGGCTTTCACACCTGATGATGGAAGATGTTGCTGGGTCTTTCTGCATTTCTCATGAGTGGGAGAAGTCCTGCTCTTGATTAGTTTTTGTGGTCAAAGCTAAATGATTAATGGAATACAATAGAAAAGGGTTTACTTGTTTTGTGTTTGCCACACACTGACACACATTCTGCCGATGATAAAACACACAAATGCAAAAACACAGAGTGCAAAATATAGCAAAACAAAACAAGCACAAATGCATAAAACCTACACATGACACAAAAAATGATTTTTACATGAGGTTGAAAATTCGGCTTCGCCATGATGAAAAGTCACTGAGGTCAAACCGTTGGCATCATGAATGCATCTGATTAAATGAAAAAACTCCTGTTCCTCCTTTCTGTTTCAAACTTATTTTAAGTTTCCTTCTATATTTCTTAGAGCCAAGTTAAACTCTGAAATCCATATTTACTTTAGTGAAGCATGTCCGATGGGATCTGCCCATGAAAGGGAGCCATTTTTACTCTAACGAAGACAAAAGGAACAAAGTTAATTTTTAAATGCATGTCAGAGAACCCAAATTAACACCGTTAAATATATTCATACCAGAGCCTGGTGAAACTTTTTTTTTTTTTTTAAGTAAGCGACATCACAGAAAATATAAGTGAGAACGGGGGTTGGTTAATCTGTTTTTGTTTAAATAAACCACATCCATAAACTAAATGAAGTTCAGAGGCTATAGCCTCCTACAGTTTAAGTATTAAGCTGCTCCGTATGACAGTAAAACCTGAACGCATTAACCTGGCACATTAATTATGTCATTAGTAAATCTGTCTATTCAAAACAGACTGTGACATAATGCGCTTTCTGGTCTGTCATTTCTGATGTAGTCCCAGTTAAGTCCAAAATATTTCTTTCAGCAGCACAACACTACACTTTAATAAAATCAATCTTGATGTCAAATAAAAAAAAAAAATACAATTAATCCAAGCAGCTACATTCAGGCAGGTCATGTACCCATCACATCCTCATGATGGGACAAACAGCAGCAAATTCAACACAATGAGCCAGAATTATTTGTGGCGCGTTGACACTATTGAGATTTCCCTTTTTGCAATGTTGTGCATATTTGGAATATGAGTACTACTGTGTGTTTGACATCTTTCACTGTCACTTGGTCTCCTTACGACTGGAAATGTGCTGGCGCTGCACATCTGAGTCTCTCTCTCTCTCTCTGACACACACACACACACCTCCATACACATGCACTCTCACTCACAGTGGTGCCATTGGGCTGTCCTCCAATATTAATACACAAGGCTGATGATGCTGTGGGACTGCATGTATGTCACACTGTCACAGCAGAGCAGAGGAGAGAGGAGGAAGGAAGAGAGTCGAGGGGGGGAAAGAGAGTCTGGGAGGGGGCTAATTTTGGATGCATGGCATGTGGAGTTAGGATCACCATCTTTTCTGCAGCTCTTCTCCAACCACACTGTTTGTTCAATTACCATTTACTGCAGAGAAAGGGAGAGAGAAACAGAGAGAGGGAGAGAAAGGGAACAGAGAAAGGGAAGAGCAAGGGCGATGGAAGAGGTGGAGGAGGAGGAGGCGTAGGATGAGGTGGAGGGGAGGTGCTCAGTGATGCAGGGGATGAGGAAGTAGATGTGAAAGAGTTGGAGAGAATAGTGTACAAAAACAGAAGGAGACATGGGGAGCAAGCAAAAACATTGTGTATTCAGAGGGAGGGAGGGAGGGAGCAGAGGACATGGGGTGAGACGTGGTGCAGAGCAGACAAAAATAAGACGAGTCAACGCGCACTGTCACATAAAAGGTGTCAGGAACTGTGCCGTGTCCTCACAGTACATGTCAATCTCTGCTCATAACTGCCAGCAGTACATACGTACAACATAATCTGATACAGTATGTACTTAGCTTAGAGCTCAACATCAATAGCTGCAAAATGTGTGCAGCATAATTTACTTGTGTAACAGTTCGAACATGCAGGGCATCTGTTATGAAACGCCGCCACTGTTTCTGCTTTGATAAGAGTCACGGGCTGCGAGTGTAGCTTTAAAAAAAAAAAGAAACAGACTATTCCCAGCTCCCTGCATGAGGTCCCAATCGTACCAAATCGAGATAGAGATGTAGCTTGATCCACCAGCTCCTCTCATCGGTTCTCCCCCTCTTTCCTGCACCCCCCCATCTTAAATCCTAATCCCTCCCTCCCCATCTTTCTTCAACTCCCCTTCCTCCACAGTCTCTCTCTCGCTCTCTGGCTAGCTCTGGCTCCAGTATACAGAGCAATTACAGAGATGATATCCACTGTCAGTCAACGGCTCACAGATGAAGCTGGGCCTCTTTAACATGCTAATGGAACGCCAGATTCAATCAGGCCTTTGTATGGCAGAGGGGAGAGCAGCGCTGCTCATTAAAAAATAAATCATAATAACAATGAGGCCCTGGCTGCAGAGGCAAGCAGTACCTAAGCCGTCGTGTTGAACTCTGTCTTCTGCTCTGCTCTCTCAGAAAGGACTCTTGGAACATCGTATCTCTTTTCTGCCCCCCCCCCCCCCTCCAGACGCACCAAGCTGCCAAATGGTGGCATGGGCGGGTGGGTAACAGTGAGGAAGTGGAGGAGGTGGAGCCTTATGTTGAACAGACATACAACATAAGATATGAAAGTGGTACCAATCCTCTAATCTAACTCTCTGCCAGAAAGCAAATAAAGAGCATTTTCCATATTGTTGTATGTAAAAGTTTAAAATCTGATTCAGAAGAGCAGTACAGCGATGTAGTGTTTTACTTTGACAAAGCAGGAGGACTCATATAAGAAAAATATATCAGGATCTCAGATCTTTGGCCTGTGGCACCCAGACATCATTCAAACTCCATGTAGAAATTCTTCAACCCTCTTTGTGATCCTATGACTCCCCCCTGTCCTGACCCTGCTTCACCAGGGGTTCCCGCTACACCTGTTGAGAGTTATGAACCTGAACATTTCTGACAGTGCCTACAGTAAGGTGTCCTTAAATGCCAGTATGAACAAAGGAGTTGGCGGGGCATGGGGCAGAATATTTCCAGTGTCGTGTGCATGTTTTTGCAGTGTTTTGATTAACGGGGGTGAACCTCTGATGTAATTCAGCTGTCACATTTAACAAGCATATTGCACCACGTTAAGCATCTGATATCCTCATTACTCTCATTACCATGCTGCTTTGGAAAGCTTTTCAAAAGCCCAGCGCTCCTTTCATCCATGATAGGCTTTGTTTAAGATCTCTCCACGGAGAGATGTGATTCATAGATGCTGAGTTCCTCTTTATCATCATGTATCGGCATGCGAGTTTGTGTGTGAGTTTATGTCCACATGTCTATAGACCAGAGATTTATTACAGCCAAGATCAACCAGAGATTGCTGAATAATGCAACACCTGCTATCGTGGAAAAAATATGCTGAATATGCCTCAGCCGGTGTGGGAGGTGGTATGAAAAAGCGTAAAGCTTGCTCTCGATTTAGCGTCTATGTATAAGACCACAGAGGGAAAACACAGCTCTCTACCTTGACAAACGAGCTCAGGTCTGGTTCAAGGAGGTTTCCCTCTTTCATATAATGAGGTATACCAGGGGAATTAGCATCCTCGGGGGATTTTATCTGTGTGTTTCACTCACAAAGGCTAAATTAAACTTTGCTGCCGTCCAGTTTCTGCCCAGCATTTTAAATTTCACTTGATGTTTTAACCTTTAAAAATGCTTGGTGTGATCACTCTGAGCGTGCACACCTCCCCAGAAGCCTGTGATACTTTTCAGTTGGAGGTGATGGTTGCTGATTTAAACAAAAGTGTCATTGTGGTCACACCAATGACAAGTGACATTACCAACGAGACCCCCCCACCCCCCTCAGCACTTAAAGAGATTGGGCCGTGGTTGGACTGCCTGAGGATGAACACCATGTTAGAGGACATACTCGTTTGTTAGGCTACTCCATATTCATAGTCAGTACACTGCCAGGCTACAATGAAAGCAGTGGCCGTCATCCATAAAGTCTCCTCCCCCACTCTATTAGGCTGATAGCATATTGCCCTTTACCCTCCCTGGGGAATGGGGGGGAAATGAAATGGACTTGCAAACACCAGGCAGGGGTATATTAAGGTTGGTGTTCTTCAAATAGCACTGGTTTATTTTTTTTTAAATCCCCACAAACACCCTCCACCAACCCACCAGCACTGTGCCTCCTCCTTTCCTCGTCAGCCCTTGGGGCTGGTGGTCTAATCTCAGACAAGAATCTGCTGTCTTTGTTACTCCCCTCCGAACTGTATTTTGGTTGATCCACCTGTTTGTGGCTGAGTGATAGAATTCCACACCTGAGGGCACCGGTTTCTGGGAGGTGCATGGGAATAAAGCTACTGACTATTGTTCCAACTGGGTGTGTGACCGCTGCCTTGAACAAGGAAATCAGGGGAGGAGATGGGAGACAAATGTGGGTGGGTGGAGGGGAGGGGAGGTGGTGGTGGCCGGGGGGGGGGGGGGGGGGTCTGAACAGGCTGCAGAAAGGAAAACAACATACACCAGAGGACAGGTGGAGAGAGGGGGAAAAGCGGAGAGGGTGCATGTTCCACTGTACTGCCTTCAGACAAAGAATGTCACCTTGTCCTCTTTTTTCCGTCTCCCTCTTTTTCTGTTTTTTCTCTTTCCATCTCCTTATCTGTCTCTTTCTGTTGCAGCACACTGATGTAAAGCATTTTCTCTTCACTTTCTACCAGTGCCATGAGTCTAATCCCCCCCCCCCTCACTGCAGTGGATCACCGTCTTTCAACAGACACAACAAAGCGGTGCTTTGGTTCCTCCTCCATTGCATTCCAACAGTCCATCCATCACTGACTAAGACATAGCCCTCAGCCAGCGACACTCTGACACATCTCCGCTCAACTCTGTGATCATCTTACAAACCTGGCTAGCCATGAGCCAAGGGAGGAGCATTTATTACAAAGGAAAAATACATAAAAAAGATAGAAACCTGAGAAAGGACGAGATATCAAGGGATTTAAAAGAGAGGCCAGAGGTGTTGGAAAGGAGGAATATGGAACCTTTTAACATGCCTTTTGTCTTTGTAGCTGCTGGATGATAGACTGAGTCGGTTTATTCCCCATTAAGGTGTGATCATGAACCTGCTGAGCTTTACATAACAGCTAAAGTTGACCAAAACCATCCGTGTGTAGTTGCAGTATGGGAGCTGTGCCGTCCTTTTTTGTATATTTTTCATCTCACTGCACCTTATAGGCAACTAAATGGAAATATGCAGATATAACCTCCATCAAAAATATGACTCATAACATGGAGACAAGACATGTGGCTGTAAAACACTGTCACTTGTTGGGGATGGCAGCTCATAATATCGGCTCAAACTCACACTAGTTACAGTATAATATATTCAAACAGTGAGTCATAGCAACAATTACATTTTCTACAGCTGCCACTGACTGTGAGAAAGAAAGCTGCAAACTCTCTCCAGCTAGCTGAGGTAGCAAGTATCCTGATGATGAGAATTCAATATTCAAGAGATAGATTTTTAATTTTTGAGTACATGGCATATTCAGTATTTCTTCAAAGCTCCTTCTTTATATTTGAAATAAGTCAGTATGAGTGCTGAGGGTCGAAGTTAGGGAATGAATGTAAGCCCATGCCCTGACAAGGGTAGCCACGCAGGGGTGTGTGTTTGCACATGTTTGTGTTTGTTTTATGCACTCGTTGTGACCCCCTCTCTGTGTGAACACTGTAGCAGCGCTGTATGCCTTCTCTCCAAAGTCGGCCTGCGTTGAGCTGCGCTGCACTGTTCTCTCTGTGTTCCCATCATCCCTGGCTGTCCTCTCCCATTAGCCCTGACAGCTATTTGTCTGTCATTACTGACCTCAAAACAGCACAAACACTCTCCGTCACCACACACACATACAGGCTGCACTGTTGCTGTGCCTTGCACTGAAAAATGATTATGTGTCTGCGCTAAGGTTCAAACTTAATTATATGCTATGCTTTCATCATGCAAGGTGCTGTAGAGATAAAGATCACACTGGAATGTAATGAGACTCCAATTCAGGTGCAAGTCTATTAATCCTATGCTGAATGGGATGGTACAAGTTACAACAGGAAGACCAACATATGGCTACTCTTTCAAAGTATTATCATTATCAGTCCTGTCATTGATTTAAGGTGGACCCAGGGAGACACGCGGGATATTAGTCATGTGGGAGGGGAATAGAGCTGTATCATTTTACTGGTCCACCTTTACCGCCCTTAGAGGGATAGATAATACAGACCCAGCATAAAAAGAAAAGGAAAATTACAGTCAAAGGATTTGGCTTTGCAGGGCTGATTGAAGAGCTCCAATATATCTACAGTATGAATCAGGAAGGTCGCAGTCTTCTCTGCAGAGATCAGTCCACCAGATCTGTGTGCATGTGTGCGTTTGTCAGTGTGCGAGCGTGCGAGTGTCTGTGTTTGTGTGTTGTACCAGCACAAAATCCCTCACTCTACAAGTAACAAAATCCAACAGTCTCTAAAAGTTCAGTTGCTGTTAGACGAGGAGCCAGCAGGAGATTTATCTGAAGGATTAAATGGGTGTGCATCTGCTTCTGCGGCTCAAGCACGTGCATTGGCCCTGGTGTGTATACTGTGTATTGTGGAGCTGACGGTTGACAGGCAAGGTAGGCGGTGGTATCAGAGGCAGACAGTCTTCACCCTCATTCCACGGCATTATTTTTTGCATCATGCCTCCTCCCTTAGCTCCCATCTTTCTTCTCTCCGTCTCTCATGGAATCCCCAGTCAGCTCCTCTGTGTCTACCAAAGAGACAGACTGGCAATTAAATCCTCCCAGCCTTGATTCAGCTACTTAGGAGAGATCAAGGTAGGATTTTTGAGGGGGGCTTTTTGGGGCCTGCCACTGTCATATTATCTCTGTAGGGTGTCATTACCACCCCTTTCCACTCTATCATTATGCACAATATTCCCTTTGGGAGAGACTGAAGATTGACCCTGCTTTATATAAAGTATTTCTGTATGTAGTGTGTATACTAGTATGGTGTGTGTTTTCCAAGAGCCAAAGCCTGAGGTAAATCTGTTACAGGTGCTAATATTTTCAAATAGAAGCTGTGCTTGAAATGGAGCTGAGGAATTAAGTTCTCTGATCAGATTGCAAAGGGCAACGTATTGACTTTCCGCTGCGTGCATGTGTATTAGTGAGCAGAATGACGAACTCACACCCATTTGTCCTTCCACATAAAAATGTAAACTATGCATATGAGACTTGTGGGTTTGGAAGCTTTGATCAAAGCTGTTTTAACTTGGTGTGACCTTCATGTTGCTGGTACTTGTGTATTTTTAAAAACAATTCCAGATTCAGGGGATAATACCATGCATGCCACAGGGTGTACTTTCCTCATACCTTACAATACAACGAAATTAGTCAAATTACTGTTTTCCAAATTGGTAGGTTGGATAAAACATAAACGACCTACAATTAGAGAGGGAAGTTTAACACCCTCCCACTGACGCAGAGAAAAAATGTACACAGGCATGTCCCGGTTCAGTTGCGCTGCACAGATGCTGACAAAACAATTCAGAAACAAAGGTAGCATTCATTTATAAGCTATTAAGATAACCCACCATATTTCACTACTGGCACTGCACTGTTCTGGGTTGTTTGCAGTTCTGTGGGTACTTGTGTAGTCGTGTGTCTCGGTGTGTGTGTGTTTATGAGTCTCACTGCAGTGCGTATATTTGGATTAAGGACGGAGACATGTTCTGACTAATACTTAGCACGGTGCTAAAGTCTTGAGCTGCTACTACTGTATCATATCACAGTAACTGAGCTCTCACAACCTTTTTACACACGTACACACAAGTACACAAGACAAGACACGGACACGCACGCACACACATACCTTACACGCAACACCAATGTAGACAGGGAGGCCAACTGGTGTTTGTGGCAATCGCAAAAGTTTCAGCTTTCCCAGCTTTCTCCCTGCGTAATCCTCCCATTAAAGCGTAGCATAACACCAGCAGTTCCAGGCAGGAAATCAAACAGATCTTTATCTCCATCCACCTACCTTGTGCGCATGTATTAACCTTCATAGGAAACTAGGAATTTGCATTCTATGATTAGAAAAGATGAGGAAGATAAACTTTGGTAGGAGCGTGCAGTTTTTAGACTTCAAAATCATTTTTTCAGGCAATAAAGTAAAAAGTTGAAGTGGCTGTATTGAAGTTTACAGAGGGGGCTCAGCAGCACACTCTTGTGGTCACTTAGAGTCAAACCTGCTCAGCTTTGGCTCAAAGTGGAGGTTTTACATGATGCCGTGTTGGTGGTGGAAAAACCTCACTGTGTGACTCCCGGCGCAATGTGAGCCTTGTTGCTTTCTCAGATGAAATGCATCACTACCTGTGAGTCAGACACTGTGAGACCTTAATTCACTCCTCGCAGAGGCTGAGGCAGCTATCTGCAGGAAGGGATGCTGCTGCCACAGCTGTCTGTGGGGATAGCATCCAGGCAGGTAAGCAGCTCAGGATACAGCCACCAGGCAAACACACACACGACTTGTGACCCTCCTATCACTCTGTGACTCCGTGCAGGGTCTTAAAGGTGACAGCTGAGGCATCAGGCTGATCTTGTGCTTTAAACAAATATGAAGGAGCATGTGCACATGAGTGAGTGGTGGCGAACTTCAAACAGTCAAAGGCTTTATGATGAATGCAGGTATAAAGCCAGTGAGACATGTGAGTCAGAGGAATGCTGCCTTTAATGGGCCTGAGTGGATAATCTTCTGTTAACAACTGAGTGAACTGGGGTGTAAGTGTGTCTATGGAGGAAAAGTGAAGTCTCAGTCTTTTGGAACACTGTGTGTGCTCACTTTACTTTTTTATGTGTTTGTTCATGCATTTATGCATTTGTCTTTTATGGGCGTGTGTGTGTATCCTTCAACTTGAACGTGTGTGTGTGTGTGTGTGTGTGGGTTATTTTCATTGTACAGTTCAGCAGGGCTTTTGGCCAGGCCTGTGATCTTGTTGATTGCGCTGGTGGTCAGGTGAGAGGGAGGCACAGTGTCCCGCTGGGCCTGAGACTGGAAGGGAATACTGAATGGAGCAGGACCAAATTTTCATTCTCTCTCTCTCCCTCTTGTACCCTGTGCCTGCTGTTCTCTATCACGCTGCCTCCATTGCTGAAATGAATTGGCTATTCCTGTAGTCCCGGGCACAGCTGTGTGCAGCGCAGAATACACACTGAGCTGATCATGAGGAAGGCAAGAAACGAATTGAGAGAGAGATGAGAAAGAGGTGGTAAGAAAAATGGAGAGAGACGGACAGATGTCCATCCATCTATCATACACTACAGCCTATATGAAGCAGTGAACCTGCAGGGGTGTATCAAAAACACACAAATCCTGTAGTAATAATAGCAAGCCAGTCATTTTAGGTCATGAGAATTCTCCTCTCCTCTGTGGTTATGAAACAGTCTGGCAATCCGAGTCTGTATCTCTTCCATGTGCTCGTCAGTGTGCAGACAGCTACCATCCTCTGAACTGTCAGACTGGGTCTGAGGAGCTGCTAATGGTGTTCCTACAGTACAAGTCTGCTGCACTCTGTTGTGAGAGAGAGAGTGAAAAGGGAGGTTTGATGAGAAACTATGTTAAGGGTTATGTTGAGGAAGCTCCCAGTGCAGCTCCCGGTCTCTTTAAATCATCTCACTGATTCTGAATTCTCTCAGTAATGTATACACAAGCCAAGGGCAGGTTTCTCAGGCTTTAGAGCCAGCAATTTGCCGGAAATCTCAATGCACACTATGCCCATAAAGTGAATTATGATCACCGCACAATTAATCACTAAAGCCACTGCTTGGCACATCACGTTGATATGCCAAAAAATATTCCTTAGTTGTCGTTTCATTATCATCAATCCCTGTCAGGTGCAGTATTATTAAAGGTATTTAATCTTATCTGTGTTTCTGTTGGCTGTGTTCCAACATCAACTATATTGACAGCACTGACTATACACGGTGTATGTATGGGCCATGTGGAGCACAGGTGCCCGCTTCACGGCCCTGCAGAAAAGCAAATTGGCAGTCTGGCTGCTACCACCTCCTTCTCCCTGCGTCTGCTGCCAACAACCCTGGCACATCTGTGCCTGTCCAGCGTGTCTTGTGCCAACTACCCCGCTCTCATTGTTCTCTCCTGAATGCACCCAACGCCCATGGGAAAGAAGGCTGAACACAGTGTGGCACAACCTACACAGCCTGTTAGATAATCTCAAGACATGAAAAGATTCTCTTAGCCTAGATTCGAGAAACAGCTTTTTGTCTTGCAGCATAAGCAAGGAAAACACCCAATGGGGATTTTATAAAAAATCTTCCTCTATTATATTCTGTTTATACCAGTAGACACTCGCTGGCATGAACATTAGCTCGCATGATCAAAACATTATAATCTCGTAATGGAGGTGCTGATTTTCATGTGAAAAATCAATTTGGGAAATCAATTTGTGAACCTTCTTTAACCATCACATATTCCTTAATTCAGCAGACTGATTGATTAGATGGTTTGCTATCGTTTTTGAATATTTGACCTGTTTTTTTGTTGACTATCATCATGTCACAGTTATTTGCGAGGAAAGGGAAACACAAAAGCAGAAGCAGCAACAATAAGAATGACCCACCATCTGTTATTTGCACTTTCTTTGTCTGTTATTTGTCACCTCTTGTTCAAATGCACATGCAGAGACACAAGTTGGGGAATTAAACTGTCCCATGGAGAAACAGGATATGTATTTCCAGTGGAGGCGGTGATGTGGCCAATAGCAGATTTATCAGGGTCACGCAGGCTGGCGAATTATTCCAAATAGGGGAATCAGTCACCCTCTCGTTTGATCTCTCTGCTGCCTGCTCTCTCTCTCTCTGTTTTTTTTTTAACCCTCCTTATTTTTCCCCCCGTACACTCTGTTTATACTGCACCAGTTTTCATCTTTAATTCCCCCCCTGCCTCCACCTGCAGGCAGCCTGTTATGTCCATTCTTTCTGTGTGTGTGCATTGCAACAGTAGTGTGAGGGGGTTTTGTCGTATTATTCTAGGTGTGGATGCTCATCCAGTACACATGTATACATGTATAGAATACTTCTATACTCAGGAGCACTGTTACTGTGTGTATATATATATATATATATATATATATATATATATATATATATATGTCTTTTTATTCTAAAACCAGGTCTATGTTCTGTATTGATACTGTGAAAATATCAAAGTGTTCAGTCAAACAGACCATTTTTAGAGATGCTGCCTTAAAATATGACGTTAGGACTTCTGTAACTTTGTGATGTCACAGCAAAGCAGTCGCTGCTCTGAGCCAAGTCCTGCCCACCCATACCCACCACCCAACCTTGCAGGATTGGGTTTCTCTGAGTGTTGACCTGAAATCTGCTAATATGTGTAATTTTACCACACAGAAAACACCTCAACAACCTGTTTTTACTAGAGAGACGCCTGAGGCTAAATCCAGCAACGTCCAACCCATTCAGACAACTGTTTCAGCTGTGCACCGACATCCAAAATTAACACAAGCAGTCATATACACGGAGCCTGCACAAGCTGGTGTAAACAGGAAGCAGATTGTCTACTCTGCAGTTGATTAGTCACACAAAATACTATGGACGAGGAACAGTGCAGACAGTTGTAGCGTTAAGATATAGAATTAAACTGCACAAATTGCACAACAGCTGCTAGCAAAAAAACAAGGTCAACAATGCTTGTAATTCATTACAAGAGGGTGTCAGTGTTATTATTTCTACAAGTTTTTTCTGTTTTTGTGAATCAAAAGGTAGAATGGACAGCAGGAGGAAACATTGGAAAAGATGTGATTTAAAATGAAAATGTTGTAGAGCAGACACAGACTGAGAGAGATGTCAAACTACACTGAGATGCTTTTTGGTTCTTAAAACTACATATCTTTTCATGGATAGCACTGCCTCAAATGAAAACACAGGAAATTGGTAAAAATGTGGAGCTTTGAAATCAGAACTCCGATGGAAAAAATGCACGCACCCAAGATCCAAATCTCATGATGGTTTACACAAAGATGGAACTATAAAAGCACTTGCGCACTTGGAGAATACACAAGCTGCAACACCAAGTCCTCCGGAGGTGTCCAGCAGGCCATTTAAGAGCTCTGATTATGAGTCCTGCGAGCCTGGTAGGATTCCTAGCATGTCAAAGGGTTTAACAACATCTAAATCACTGTCTGACTCCTCTCAGCTCTCGCAGACTGGCCTGTCTGTCACTGTCTCACACAGACATTCGGTCAGGTCAGTCTCCGAGAGCCAGCTGGAAGAACAGAGGGGGGAAATGTGGCAACACACGCAGTGAAAACTCAGTTTTGTCCTCACTTATTTATATATTCAATAATAATCTTTCACTTTTCTTTGAGCCACAGCTTACAGCTATTTTCATTACTGAGTGTCGATGGTTTCTGTCCATAATTGTTTTTATTGTTAATTTGGTCATTTATAAAATGCCTCCATGTCATAATTTCCTGAAGCAAAAGGTTATATCGCAAATGCTTGTTTTGTTCAGCTAAAAGTCTACAGCTCAGAAAAATTTAAATTGCCATTACATTGAAAAAAGCAGCCGTTATTATTCAGCTGTGTGTGCACACTAGCTCCCAAAATGTTGTGTTTTTTATTTTTGTTTGTTTTTTAATGTCATGTAGTTGTCTTGTCTAGGCAAACTGCAAGGAACACTAAAAGCTCATTGTTTTATTAGTGTTGGCTCTAGAGCAAGGTTTTGTCAATGAGCAGAGCAGAACCTGCTGGGACCACATACAAATATGCACTAATTTACAAACTGCATACACACACACAAAATGTTGTGCATGCAGGTCACATAGACACACTCCTCAACCAATACAACACTCCCCAAAGTCCCCATAGAGAGGTTTAAATGTGGCAATTATACTCTGGGAGAATAAAGCAGCTACACTCACCCTGCACAAAATGCACAGACAACAGACACATGTATATGCACACTGAGTCCCAGCTGAGAAAGACTGTCTTTGCTTCAAGGACAAGTGTCTAAACCGTCAGTTTCGCTCACTACCTCAGATTTTGGCTGCTCCTGCGGCTGCAGACATGTTTGTCTCCCCTGGTCAACCCGTCTCTTGTCTGACAGTCTGTTTGTCTGTCCGCCAGAGCCTGGCTGACCTACAGCCAGTAACAGGCCCCAATGTTCAAGTGCAGACTCACTGGGGAGCTGCAAACATTACTACTGTGCAACTTTAGCGTAGAGAGTTGTCACTCCTTCCAAGGAAAGCAAACACACACACACACAGGCACACACACACACAGAGGCACACAAGCTTACACAAAGAGCCACTGATATAAGGCCATGCATCAAGAAGCAATACACTGTCATGATAAATGCAGTCAAGAAGCAGTGTATTAGTCATGTTGTTAGTGGAGCATCCCTAGGGGAGCGGCTGCTTTCATCAGTCATGGAGGTGAAGGTAGAGGAGAAAGCAGCAGCAGGACCTCAAAACTCTCTCATTACATCAAACAACATTAAATAGAAGCTCAGCTGAAGACTGACTGAGGAAACCGGCTGTTTGTTCTTCTGACTACTTTTGTGTATAACCGAGTGTGAAAGCCTTTCTAATTCCAAACAACACACAAAGACACAAATGTTTTGATATGATAATAAAGAGTTTATGAGCACCAAGTCAGCCTGCGATGATGAGGCCAAAACAAACCACCAGCTGGAAATCCAGCAGGCACACGGCCACTAACTTGGTTCTTAAGGTTTAAGAATAGATGTGTGCGTGCAAGCTTGTGCATTCTTACATGTGTATATTTGTGGATTGTTAATTTGGTGAAAACTACACGCCTAACTTGATGTAATGATTCAGTCCTTTTCCACCTCGAGGCCCACAGATGCGCAGCAGAAGGCAGCTGGGCTTCAGCTGAGACAGCACTTTCCTTTCTTACAATGTCTCTCTCTCTCTCCCTCTCTATCCCTCTCTCTCTCTCTCTCTCTCTCTCTCTCTCTCTCAGTCCCCCCCCCCCCCCCCTCCCCCCTCTCCTCCTCTCTCTAATCCAAACTATGGAAGCTGCATCGCCTGACACCCATATTCCTCTATGCAGCAGCCATATTGTTTTCTCTGATCACAGTGTTGACATAAAGCTTGATTAAAATGCAGAGGTGTCAAAGAATGGCAAAATTATCATGCGAAAGTGAGGAGGCAGGTAGAAACAAATTGCAGTAGGAAGCAGAGCGAGAAAACAGCAAGTAACAGGGCGAGAGAGTAGCTTAAAGCAATCCCAAAAAGGAGAGCGGCAGAGCTTTAAGTCCCGAGGGAATTTGAAAGCCACAGAAATCCAGTTGCGGATATTAAGAGGCTTAATCTAAGAGCTTGCTAAGGCTGAGTTTTGCTGTGTGGGCCCCATCACTATCATCCTTGACAGAGGTTAAAGAGGAGACGAGGGGGGATAAGGAGTGGGGGAAAAGGAGGCAGATGGGAGCAAAGACGAGAAGGAACTGTGTATCATTAAGACATCCTTGCGTGCTTTTGTACGAGGATTAAACATTGACATAATGCACAGGTGTGTTTTTTGTGTGTACTGAGTTGAGTTCTCTTGTGCTGCTCTTCATAAGTTACTGTGTTTTCCTATCCAGTCCAACAGCAAGCTGGGATACAGTCAAAGCCAGGGAGCATGTGTCAGAGTCTAGGATTCATTCAGTCTATAATTAGACCCAACCAAGTAATCCAACTCTGGTGCACAAGTCAGGATGACATAAAGCAACACACGCTGCAATGAAACTCATTATCATCAAGCTGCAGATGTCTCCCAGGAGAGGAGAGGAGAGGAGAGGAGACTGGCAGGCAGGTGGAGGAATCCCCGCTGCCTCTGTGACATTCTTTTCTCCTCTGTTGGCATTCCTGCTTCATTTCATGTGAATGTTTTAGTATAATGAAAAGCTTCAGTGATGTAAATTCTACAAAGCCCACAAAACCATTCAGTATCACAGCATTTGCCACTACACTTTGGCACCTCAGTCTTGTCACCTTGTCAGGAAAAGCAGTGTATGTCCACAGCATCAGCACCACCAGCCCTAATGCTGCATTTCCTCACTGTTAAGAGATTGTGTGTTCCCGTGGTGGGGGTGGGGGGAGAAGGGGGGCACATACTAGCTTTTCTCTGTGTGCAGAAAAATAATTGTTTTTGCAAAGCAATTATGGCCCTTTATGCTTTTTGGATTCAGTACATAGCAGGAAACTGCAGGACACAATTTGATAGGAGCAACACATTTTCCTCCTCCTCTTTCTTTTTTTTATACCTTAACAATATTACCTAAGACATTTATTTCCAACAGACCTACAATTATCTCACCCAACAAGCATTGAAAATAGTTAATTCTGTTTCATATGCAGATAATGAAATGTCTTGTTCATTTACCTTTCTGTGTGTCTTGTCCTGTGTAGGAGGCATAAACCGGGCCGGGGCGGCGGTGCCGACGTTCCTGCGGACCCCCACGGTGATCCAGCCCCACCTGGACATGAAGCCCTTCCTGCAGTTCCCCATGGAGACCCCACCGCCTCCACACAGCATGAGCCTCTTCCACAACTTCAACACGGTGAGCGCTGATCATGGATCCATGGCGCTGATGCAGACACTAGCGCCATCTTGGATGTTCGTGACCTCACCTAGCTCCAAAAACGGCCAAAGAGGTGGCGCAAGTTGAGCCGACACTTCCGCGTTGTCGCTTTAACAACTCTCAGCATCACGGGTACAGCTGATCGGAAGCTAACCCACAGCTAAAATGTAGCCTGCTAGGTAGTTAGCTAGTCAGCTACTCAGTAAGCTACAATAACAAGTCAGGTATTGTAATGTGAGCAACACTAATACGGCTAACTGATGCTAACATAAACAATGCAAATAAGCACAGATTACTCATGCTCTGCTAGTATGGTATAGGTCAAGTGAGACTGAGGGGCTAGCTAACTGATGGCAACTATCTAGGCAGCTATTTTCTCAATTACGACTAGCTGAAATGTCAATAGGTCAATATTGTTGTCGGGATGGAGGTATTAGCTATGGAGCCTAAAATATAGCATCTGTTAATTTCTGCTGTACATTTGGATGTTAGTATAGGAGGCTTTGAGGATTGACTCACTTTTGGAGCCAGCCTCAAGTGGCATTTTTAGGAACTGCAGTTTTTAGCTCTGGTATTAACTGGCATTTGCCTCAAGTTGCAGTAACACAAACATATTATACACGTACTGCAGTCTTTTAACTAACCCAGTGCAATAAAGACTGAGATGGTCAAGGTCCTCCATGAAATTGGGGAATCTTGTCCAGCTTGCAGGATATTAAAGCTGACACAGGACTGTCTGTGTGTCATCATGATACTGTCATGATTCATGTCTAACAAACATTTTAATGCTTTAGTGGGCTTTATAGTGTATCTTCAGATCACTGAATTTCAGCTTCACTCATTAGAAACTGTATATTTATCTAAGGAAAGCAGGGCATCGCTAAGGCTGTATTAGTTCACATACACGTACTCTCTCCTATTCATTAAATCAAAGACCTATGAATTAAAGAGGAGTGCTAAGGCCATCCTCATAGCTGTGCACTTCAAACACCACAGTTTGTTTGATGTGGTATTTATTTAAAAGGAGAGGGATCTTCCTCTTTCTCCAGGCCCTGACTAACATCTTACAATTTAGATTAGTCTGTAGAGACATTTGGCATTTTACCAGCTCAGCATAATGTGCCGCCTGCTCCTCCAGACTCCATTAGGGATGTCAACACATTTTTCGTCAGCAATATGTAAAATCAGTGAACTTTGTATGTACCGTAGGAGGGGACCGCTATTCCTGGACCACATCTACACCAGTGTTATTCTCTGCATGTGGCAGCCTGGTATATTTGCCTGCAGTTTGCAGTGGCACAACATAACAATGTCCTGTAAATAATTGGAGATATCTGGCAGGTGCATTGGCCACGTATGCAGCTACAGGGATAGTAACAGGAGCCCAGACACTGTTAAACACATTTTAACGATACAGTCATTTTAATAGCCCTCCGTGGGCCATGACATAAGTGGAAGCAGTCTCACTGATGTTAAAACTGCAGTGCACCCAGCAGACATGGATTAATAGAGATACTGAAATTATGCAGGCACTCACTTTCTACTACTGAGTCTGTTAGCACAGGCCTGAAATCATTCTTGCTTGCTCTTTCTTCATTTTGTCTCGCTCTCTCTGCAACACTCCCTCTGAATCCCTCTCTCCTTCGTTCTGTAACATCCCTGTGCTCCCCATTTTCCTCCTCAGAACATTAACTACGCCTGGAGGTCCACAGGGATGCTGTGAATGTTAATAACTGTTGCTGCTGATGACTGTGAGCCAGCCCTCAGTGAGTGGTGTTTTACAAGACTGTGGCCAGGAGATGGGGCCATAGGAGAGGTTTGGAGGACATTATGACCTTATAGTTTCACTGCATACTGGCACATGCACATGGACAGGGCTTCAGTGCTTTTACTGCATTGCATTTAAAACAGAGGAGAAATGAGTATCTGACATAGTCTGATATTTCAGTCAGTATTTGTCTTGGCAGTGCCTGCAGTAAAATGCAGTGTCAGCTGTTTTATCTCTGTATTTTGGAGCCGTAAAAATGCAAAAATAAAAGATGCAACTTTGTATACTGCTAATGACAACTCTGCCTTGATGTTTTCATATAGAGGATGGTATGGCCCTCAGCGCCCCCAGAGATGTTTTCATGAATTTATACAGGAAGTCCTAGAGTAAGATAGTAAGTGGTTGCAGCTCTGTTTACATCACTGACTATATTTTATGGGGTGCTGAGCTTTTAGGCTGAGGAATGTTTAAACAATCAGAGAATGGCAATCTGCTTGGATCTCATCTCTTTCACATAACAGTGTGAAAAGAGAATGAACTACAAGATTATTTCACATTCAATATGCCATTTCTAGTGTGCCTCCTGGTGTCTGTCTGCACCAACATACTGTAATAAATATGGATATGCACAATATTTCAGCAAAGATGCTGCATAATAGCAGCAATAACACTGAGAAATGTCCCTGCACTGAGCTGGCAGCTAGATATTCTACTGTTCTCTCTTAATAAGCGATCTGTGCTGAGTTTGTACAGTCTTAATGAGACTCTACTTTACGTGGAGGGTTATTAGCCCCACAGCAGAGGAATGGCCGCTCCTAAAGCCATATACAGCTTTAATGGTCCTCTAATGTGATTTGTTCTCTACCTGCTTGTCTAAGCCAATGTGCCTCTAGACAGTGACGAGGCTGAATTATTTATCTGCTGCAGCTGGTCTGATAGAGACGTGATACACACGTTCGCACACCTCTAAGCCAAGCTGCCTGCCCTGATGTGGACTGCAAAGTCAGGAATTTCCGATGAAGGTGTCTAATCATGCAAAGCCTTGTGCGGACTTGTTGAATCTCACCCCTTTCATCTTTATTCTACTAGCCTCCAAACAACTCACCGCTCAACAATGTGGGTCCTCCCTCATCACAATTTTATGTTGGCACTCATCTTCTTGGACTGACTGATGCTTTATCATATCTGTTGCTGCTACAGGTTTCAGACTGAGGCTGCAAAAATAGTAACCATTTAAAATATGTTTCATCCACTTCCTCATGGGGCTCAATGTGCAATGATGTCTGGCTGTAAGGCATCCCATCTTAAAACCACTGTAGCAAGAAACCATTGTGTATTCATGTGTGCTTCGGAGGGATTGGTGGGCAGGGGAATAGCTCCACTGGCTGATGATGACATTTGATAGATTGTGTGAACTTGGGGAAGAGGGGGTGAGTCGAGCAGGGGGAGAGCAGGACGCACAGTCCTGGCTGCATTTGGACAGATTGAGTATGCATGAAGGAGGGAGAGAGAGAGTGAGCGAGAAGGGGAGGAGAAAAGTGGAAAACTGAGTGAGGGGGGGAAATGCACTACAGGGAAGCGTGAGACAGAGTGAGAGAAAGCAGCAGAGAGGAGAGGAGGTGGAGGCTGAATAAAAGGGACAGGCACTTGTTAGGTAATGTCTGAGTAAAAAAGAAAGGGTAAGGGAGAGATTTGAGAAAATCCTTACAGCACACACTCTACTGCAGCATCTCAAAGAGAAGCAGAGTGTGTGCCAGAAAAAGAAAAACAAAGAAATCCTAGCTGGCAATGCATCACTAGGCAGAAGTCCTTTTTTTTGGCGAGTTACTTTGTATTCTGCATTGAGAACTGAGCAGGAGGCAAAATGAGTGAGGAAGGTGCAACACACACTTTAAGTCTAGCACATGCTGAGACCCACACACACACTGTGGCCAGTAGCACACACACAGGAGGACCAATGCAGCTCCAAGCTTCTACAGACACAGAGGAGAAGAAGGTGAGTACCTAAATATTTGAAGCTTTTCATAGTTTTCTTTTGTTTGTGTTTCACCCAGCCGTGTCTTTATCTGGGCACAACTCAGTGGAGTGCTGCAGAACTTGTGCTTCAAAGGCTGTTTTTATCTGGCACAGTGCAGCCTACACTGTGACTGCCAGAGTGGTCCCACCGAGAGCCACAGAGCAGTGTGTTCTTCGTTGCTTGAATTGAACCCTTCCAAATATTTTGTTGCAGGGAATTGATCAAACACGCAAGAGGAGAGGAAGCAAAACAAAGAAAAGATGAAAGAAAAATAAAGATTTGGGCAAAAACGTAAGCAATAAAGAAGAAGAATGTAAAATCCAGACCTCAAAAGAGGATGCTGGTGAGCTTAGGTGCAATATTGTGCAGTGCCAAAAGATGCTTGGTTTCTTCACAGAAGAGGCTCTGTGGTAACAAAAGGGATTAGGGAGTTTGGGTCTTAAGTCCCTGTGGAGCTGTTGACATGACCGCTGAGTGACGCTAAAGTCAGTGATCTGTGTGGTTTACTTAACTCTGCCAGAGCTCTCACCACATTCAAGCAGCTCCATGCTCCATCTGACATGACTAGTTCCAAAACTCACTCAACCGGGTGAATGTACTGTATATATATATATATATATATAGAGAGAGAGAGAGAGAGAGAGAGAGAGAGAAAGAGAGAGAGAGAGTAATGTTGTAATAGGATGTCTAAGGAGATTTTCAAGATTGAATGATTCAGTTATAAACTATTCATGCAGGAAACACAGCCAGTGTGAACTTCATTTGCTGATATCCTGAAAATTGGTCACAGCAAGTGAGTTAGTTTTGGAAAATCCCACTTG
Organism: Caranx ignobilis; assembly: GCA_021432705.1. NCBI lineage: Eukaryota > Metazoa > Chordata > Actinopteri > Carangiformes > Carangidae > Caranx > Caranx ignobilis. The sequence goes on from MU269985.1 coordinate 65,269,866, forward strand.
AGTTGCCTCATAGTGGTCTGATCTTATTTCATGAGGACATGTTTTGGAGAGGATTTGTGTAAGAGGCCATGTGAGCAGCCATCCAAAAAGGCTTGTTGGCAGCTGGACAGTGTTTTTAACAGCTGAATCTACTGGATGGATCATTGCTGACCCACACCCACCATACTGGCCCGACTGGCTGGGGAAAGGCCCATTTTTCACAAGTACAGTTACTCCACCAAGTCTGTTCAGCCTCTGGATAAACTTTCTCCACTGGGGTGGTAATGGGTCACAGCATGGATATCCACAGTATGGAGCCACCATGACATTTGGTAAAAGTTGGAGGAATGTGATTGAAACACTGAGTTGATTGTTGATATAAATTTGTGTTTTATTGGACTCCTTGTGTTAAAGTGGTTATTTTGTTGGGTTTCAGCTGGCTAACGCATGGTCACCGCTGAGCTACTTTTGCATTTGTTTAGGCAGTTATCATCCACGATCATCATTGCTCAATAACATCCCCTCTCCTCCTCCCATCCATCTGAAAGCAGTGACTGTAGGCTGTTTCTGGGGGGAGAAATAAAAGGACTCATGGAATGAGGAGTAGGGTGAAGAGGGAGCCAAATGAGATAAGAATGTGCAATGTGAGGATGTCCGGCCTGGGCCTCTCTCTCTCTCTCTCTCCCTCTCTCTCCTTTCTGGCTCTTTACCATTTCTCCCTCCCTCTTTCTTTCTATGTGTCTCAATTCATCTCCCTCTCCCACTCATTTGCTCCTCCAGATGGTGTGTTTCTGTCCCATCCTGTCACCCAGCTAAATGTCTTTGGCCTCTTCCCCTTTCACTGTTTACCCTGTTTCTTTGGTGTTGCCAAGTAACAAGCACTGTGCAGAAATTCAAATGGTTTAAGGTTGAGTTATGAGAATATTCATTTCAGCCTCTTTTTACTCTTTGTCACTCCTCAGGCCAGAATCTTGAGCCATCTGTATATTAGATGAGACTGTGGCTTTAGGGTGTGTAGCTCAAGGTAAATCCTGGTGATCAGTGAAATTAAACATACTGATGAGCTAAATTGAGTCATTTAAAGTCTGTCATTCTCTCCAAACCAACAGGCTTGCATCTTGGAGGGCTCTCCGGAACATTCCTCACTGCCTTATGAATTCAAAACACACACTCACATTTATATCCATATTGTTGTTCAGGCCAGGATTTTTATTTCTCTTCATTCCTTTTGCATACTCATACAGTACCACATCATCTTCTAGTAAATGTTGCTTGATTCATCTGCAGACACAGTGCCAGACAGTTGTCTGTAATGGAAATCCGCACCCGCCATTGACTCCAGACTAATGCTAAGGTCAATTAACAGTGATCGCTGGATAAATTCAGCTTCAAACCCAGATAAATAATTGGAATGAAGCCCATTGAGATCAGTGCAGGCGAGGTCTTTTGTGTCTGGGACAGAGTTTAAGTGGGAGGCTTAGCCACCGACACATGCTAAAGCAAGTCAGTTAAATTTATACAAGGTGCTTAACACCACACAGATGATGGACGTCTGAGCTGAAACAATTAGCACAGGGACGGTATGAAGCCACATCCTGGTCCAGGATGGAACAGGTGTTTCGGTTGTAGCAACACACTGTTGACTGCTGTTTGCTGACTATAAACACAGACTTAGAGTAAACACTGGATAGACTTGTAAACACTCAAGTCTGTGCAGTTTATCCACCTCTGTGAAATGTTGTAAGTTTAGTCATTTGGGCAGGAGAGAAGTCGTCCTCTCTCCTCCACACTGTCAGAGGTAGAGGGCATGGCACACGGACTCCTCACCATCATTGTGATAGATCGGCTTGTCAACTTTTAGCACCACGACTTCTGGAGTAGAGAGTTGTAGAATATGAATTATAGCTCACAGACTTCTTTTCTTCTCTCTCGTTTTTCTCTCTATCTCCTCATTTTTTCAGATGGACCCAGTGCAGAAGGCTGTGATCAACCACACCTTTGGAGTTCCTCTGGTCAAGACCAAGCGGCCAGTCATCTCCTGTAACGTCTGCCAGATCCGCTTCAACTCAGAGGTAACAAAAGCCAAATCAGCACAACACAGCAGTGTTCCCCTCCCTTCATATCTCACGACTCGGTGATTTCCCATGTGGCGTTAAATATGTTGAATTGTGCTCATTGTACACATAGATCTTTCACAACTACATACATATTTCCATTGTGAATGTGTTGGAGGTCTCTATCCTGTTTTCTCTCCCATACTGTGGATGCTGACATACTGTCGAGGATGTGGACATTTGTTTGCGTTGTGTTTAGGCAGTTGTGACCCTGCTGGAATTTAATTTGTTTCAAGAGTTAGCAGAAGCTATAATCACTGCAGCAGCACAAAGCCTCACAAGCTGCTGCAGAGACGAGGAACAAGAGATAGGATTTTCTCTCTGTCTTTTCAAAGAGATCTCCCCTTCCCCTTCCCCTGCTCATCAACACTGATGGAGCTTGATTGAGATCTTGAACATCAGCGTATCGTGCAGCACATCTTCATTATAAACTGCACCATTTGTCACACATTTGTTTAACTCTATCATTTAATATTAGCAGCATTTTAATATGTTTGTCCATATGGCCTAGTTAACAACAGGCAACTTGCATACATGACTGAAGACAAATTAATGAAAACAAAAATCATATGGAAGTATTTTCTGTTTAGTGGAGTGAACCGACTCACAGATTTTTCTTCTTGCTGGGGACAGACACATGACAACCTCAGCGCCAAATGTGTGTAGTGTATAATTTGGCTGTGATTGTCCATATTCAGTGGTGCAGACTTCAGGTCTAGGGCGTACATCCATCCACAACACACAACATTAAGGAGTGGACCCATGCTATATATACTCCTCACGTCTACAATCATGGTTTCCATGTGGTCGGGGAACTGCAGAGCTGTAATCTTGAGCTTAGTCTTTGCACAGTTGTCTGCTGGATTTCTTCACAGGCACAGGAAACCGTTAGACAGAGATGTTTACACAGTGAAATACTCTGAGACCTCAGCTAGCAATCAAGTAGTAGCTTCTTTAGTCAAGACGTGTCCTCTTGGGTAAAGTTTGAAGGATCTGTGTAGAATTTAAAGAATTTAAACATTTGCCTTCATGATAAAACATTGCTTTAATGATGAGAGATAAAAGAGACAGACAAGAGCAAGGTTACAGGAGGAACTGTTCATGTGTCAGGGTACCTGCAGAACAGGGTGTACTATTCTCTGCTATTTTCTGTGGCCAAATATAAACAAAGATACAACAAGAATAAGAGCAATACTATGTGTTAGCAATGCAAAATGAAGCATTTCTGACCAGAACGGATGTGGAGTGGGCCAAGGAATCATGTTTATAAATAGCAGAAATCCACTCCTGAACAGATCCCGCCTCCTCCTACAGCAGCAGCATTAACACTATGAACAATTCTACAATTGACTTGAGATGCCACTGGGCTTAATATGATGTTGCTTTTTTTAAAAGAGAGACTTGGCCAACAGGATAACACAGAAAATGCTACAATAATAAATAATGGCAATCAGATGCAATAGAAACATATAAACAAAGGGTATTTAAGATGTGAACAGGTAATGAAAATTTAAAAATCCTAGCTTTCAAAAATGTTTGGTGTCTCCAGTGATACTGATGTTTTTATTTGTGCGCATGTGTAGAAAGGGAACAACAGGTGACACGTACTGCAACTGTGGGTTACTCTTTGCTGTGGCTCGTAAGAGATTAAAGACGCACACGAAGACACGAACACAAATCCACATGCATGTGAAGCCTCAGGAATGTGATATACAGGAGGACTACACTTCCTCTTGAATGTCATTGTCACTTTCACTGCCAGTGTCCTCAAAAAAAGCACACGCCGCAACATACTGTGTCAGCAATGTCAAACCTGCAGCAGGCTGTGTGTAGTCTGTGGTGTCCTGCAACTGTTCTCTTTTACATAATGTGAAATATGGATGAATATTTCATGGATGGAAATAACACAGCACAGAATACTTGCGAATGATCCTCTTCTGCACTCTCAGCCTTATTTCCCCAGTTCGGCCTCCGGCCTTGATGTTGACATTTCTCTGACTTTATCAGCCATCTGTGAGTTGATTGGGGTGCTAAGGTCAAATACAGCAATGGGGGCTTCCCATGTAATGCCATAATCAATGCATTTGTCTTCAAAGAATCCACTCACCCACTGCTCATTTCATGCATCATTTTGCCATCATTCAGTTGCTGCATTTGATCTTTCTCTTCTGTGCCTCTCTTTCTCTGCCTGTCTCTCTTCCAGCAACCCTCTTCCCCTCTTTCTATCTGTCTCCCCTCCTCATGCTGCATTATTTACTGCGTGGAAATGCCTAAAATTGCCTGCCACTACTTATTATAAGATGCATTTGTCAAGGGCAAGGATTAGTGTCTGGTTCTGACAGCCCCGGTGCATCTTGGGAAAGTCAGGGAGAGGAGATTTGGATGGGAAGGGCATTAGAATTGGTGTGGGTGTGCGTGTGTGGGAGGGGTGGGGGGTTGTGCCCCCTCTGTTCCTGCGTCCCTTGGTGGTGTGAGGTGCTAAATGGTGGTTTTATGCAGAATAACCTTGGTGGCGTGCTGCATTAGTGACATCACAGGCTCCGTCGCGCTGCATTGACCAACGTCACAGCTGCTGCAGCAAGACTTGGCTGATATGCATCCCTTAGTTTCCTCCTCTCCCCTGCGTCTCCTCTGCTGTCCCCCTCTATTTTCACTCCCCCTCAGTCTGTGTCCTGCTTGTTTATTGTCCCGGTCTATCTGTTATTTTCTCTCACTTTTAACTTCCTCCTTCTTTTCTCTTCCCCTCATCTCATCTTGAGCTGCAGCTGTGGCTACGCTGTAACATCACAGCTCTCCCCTCAGAATGATAGTCATACTGGAGAGCACTTGTTCACTTTGAAGCCTCTGTATAATGAAACACAGGCTGATGTGGTGCAGCCTTTCTCTGGGATTTTTTTTTTTTTTTTTTTTTTGCCTCTTTTACATCATTCCTATTCTCAGTCCAGCTCTTTATATCACCTTCCTTGTCTTGTAGTTCCCTGGCTATGCACTGCCTCTCCTTCATCTTCCCATCATCCTCTTTCCCCTCTCTCCATCCAGGACCTCACACTGACATTCAGCAGCTTGGCAGTTGATCCCTTTGGCTTGGTGGGAGAGGTTAAGAAAGCCTCTGTGGCTGCTTTGCCATGCAGCACCATACGGTACCTGTCTATCTCCCCGCATTCCCTTCTTTATCTGAGAGATCACTCCTCTTCCAAAAAAAACCCCTTGACCCACCCAACTCCTCCCTCTCTCTCCACCTTGATCTGCAGGCTTTGCTGGAGCAGCTCCTTAAGACCCCTCTGACAGGATACAGTTACAGCCCAGTTTGTCATCATGATTTACAAGAAACATGTGATCTCCTGAATCACTGCAGCCAATGCCCCTGGTTTACCTTACCAACTCACATCCTGGATGCCATCAGGCACACACACAACTGGGTTCATGCAAACATTACTCATCAGTACCCCCGCCTCCCTTACCAACACAGTCTATCCCCACTCCTAAGCCTGTATTCAGCTTGATGTCTAAGTGTCAGTCAAAATCTAGAGGCCTTTCAGCACCTATTGCAGCTGTCAGCTGCTCTTGAAGACCTTGAATCTCACCCTCTCTGGCACCTTACTGTAATCCAGCCATTTAATGATGATCTTCCTCACCAGCCCCTTGATGCAAGAATTATTTGGCCGACACGGCACATGGCGTGACACATCTGCTCACTCCGTATATTTGTGGAGATTGGGGGGAGCTATCTGACACAAGCAGCCTGTTTGTGTTTTTAATTACGGTACACTTGATAGAGGGGAGATAAAGAACGGGTGAACAGATGGCAAATAGGGTTACATGACCACCCCCTGTCCACCTATGTGTGTGTGTGTGTCCGTGTATTTGTCTGTGTTTTTGTTTCACAGTCACCATACTGTGAAGTTAGCCCACTGGAGACAGCTCAGTATAGCAACCAAAGCATTTCATCCGCCATGTTGGCCCACGACTCGCATACCTCTGTGCAGACGCACAAAACAACACAGAGTAGAGACAGATTACCCCGATGTCCTGGTAGTCTCCCAACAAATAACTCATCCACTGTTGTTTACCCTCTGAATTATACACACTTGCTAATAGTTTGGGGGAGAGGAGATTACGAGATTACCCACAGTAGCGTCTTTAACATTTCTCTGCACATTTCTCTTCTTTTCTGGAGTCTGTGATGACTGTCAGTCTTTGAAAACTTCCAGACTCATAATCCACATTTTATCTTCACTGTGAGATATTACAGACGGGGTCTCTGCTGTCTGGTAGCATGTATATTTAGGCAGGCATTTAAGTCCAGAACTGTGCAGGAGCCTGACCCTGTTGAGCGAGCAGCTGAAGGCGATCACAGTATTTATGTTGTAAGAACTCACATGTGCCAACTGATAATACAGTATGTACTGTTATAATGTTTGTGTGATGTAGGAGGAAGGCTAATGTCAGTTTGGGGCTTATGGGTCATCCAGGCAGATAACATGGCATCCCACTGACCCCGAGCTCAACTCCCCTCGGCATATCTGTCAGCATGGCTGCAGTAATGAAGGCTGGAGCCAAGTACTGTCAGGGTCAATGTAAAGGTTCAGACTACACAGGACGTATGTTACTTAGAGCTGAGTAGTTATGTCCAATGTAGATAAACAGATTACCCAAAATAGATGTACAGGCAGTCTGAGTATAGTACATGATAATTTATTGTTCATTCAAAAGCCTACCTAGAAGATGATATGAGTGGGGCTGGGGCAGAAAGGTGTAGGTCTCAGGTGTCTCCTTCACTGTGTCATTGCATTGTCTTTGTTCTCCTCGCTTGTAATCCATCTATTTAGCCACTGTAAACCTGCCTGCTGTGTGTGGCTCAAGTCCCCAAAGTATATTAAATACCATGCCATCATAATGACATGCATGTGTGCGCAGGTGTCTAATCCAACGTGCAATGTTTTATTCACCTGTTGGCATCAGTGTTCACTTACAACAAACATGTCATTTTTTCCGTCTTCTCCCATAGAGCCAGGCAGAAGCACATTACAAAGGAAACCGCCATGCCAGGAGAGTCAAAGGCATCGAAACCTCTAAGAGTCGTCCTCAGGAGGGGGACAAGCCTCATACTGTGCCCCCCACCTCCTCCCCGTCTCCGCCCGGAGCATCAGGCACTGTCTCAGACAGCGAGCCCAGCAAAGCGGGTGAGAGAGCAGAAAAGAAAAAAAATTAGGAGCTGTGAAAGTGCTTGTGTGAGTTTTGTTGTAGAAATAATCATTTCAATCCATGCAGGATGTTCAGAGGCTTATCATTTTGCTGGAAAATGAAATGGAAAATTTGCAAGAATAACAAAGACGTCTAATCAGTGCAGCTTTTGCTGTGTATTGTTCTTCTTGTGAGCATCCCAGCTCCATGTGTGGTCTGATTTGGCTGCAGCATAATCTACAGCCAATAACACAGTCCCAAAAACATCAGGAGTTTGCCCTGATGCTGTATATGGGAAAAAAAATAATAAATAATGTAGTTACATTTGTTTCATGGGAGATTGGTGTCTGAACGAAAACCCTCAGATGCCAAAACTTCATTGTAAAAAATTATTTCCAATGACAGTTAAAAATAAACTCCTGAGGAAGTTACTTAAAAAGTGGGGCACACTTTCTGTGACTCTGGACACATTCAATTTCATTAAGATTTTAAATAGAGCTTTAACTTCAAAGGAGTGTGTCCAAGTTGGTCTGAATGCAACTCCAGTTCCATAAGCACGGGCAAACGCTTGATGAAAACATGAATCAGGTTGATGAATCATGAATGAATCATGTTGAAATTCAACTAAAATCAAGAGGAATCTGACTCAATTTTTTATTAGGGTTAAAAAGTCAGAGCCAAAAGTGAAATTTTAGTAGAGCCCTAACCAAGAATTTAATATACGTTCCACATAGTAAAGAGTCATTCATTTCATTACACTTGTGTCCTTGGGCAAAGGTGAAAACAGCAGAAAGGAGAACACAGTATGAAGACTGTATGTCGCACAAACAACTGATAAATGTTTATTGTCAGATGTACTTTATCAGTTTACATCACAGACCCTTTTTGTCTTAAAGGGGTTAGCTACAAGTTTAATTCCTCCCAGCCAGTAGGTGTCGCACTCACACTCACCCGTTCTCGCTTCAACCTTCAGTTGTACTGGTTGCCAGGTACGCCAAATACCGGGGGTGGAAAGCAGCAACCTCCGCGTTGCTTTTGAGCCACATTGCTTCCTTAAGTTGGCACCAACGCTTAAAAGCTTGGCCGATGTTCACTCTCGTCCTGCTTCGTTTTAGGTCTGCTTGAATTTGAGAAATATAACGCCGCGACGATGCCATTTCTCCACAGAGCTATCACGATCTGGCATCTCCTGAGCTCCACCTCACATGGCATCAACGTACTAATGCTGTTGGCGCAGAAATCATTTCATGTTGACGTTGCCAACGTAACCAGGTGTAAATATTTAAATATTTTGGACCTGTAAAAATTAAAAAAACAATTTTTTCTATACTACCTTTTTTTTCAGTAAAATTAATACTTTTATTCTGCACCCCTCTAGACGTTCTGTGGATGTATTGTCTTTGAAAAATTCAGCGTTTTGATGAAGAAGTTGTAGCTATGACCTTTAATCTGGGACAATGAACTGGTGCCAGGGAATGATCTTTTATTGATCTTGTCGGGCCAACAGCTGAGTAGCACAGATAAGAGCAAACGAACCAACATGAAAGCCAGACGTCAGGTGTCCTGCTCTCTGAGTGATAGGTTGATCAAAGTAGAAGCATCATCACTGTACCACAGAAAATCCCCTCTATTAGTCCAGTCTAACCACATCGTTACTTTGTTCAGCGGGGCATAGCAAAAGTGGCTTGGTGTCTATCCATTTAGACTATGGGCAGACGAGTTGGCGTAGAGTACGACAACATGGCAGATTCTTGGCGTCTTTTCAAGGAACCCCACTGTGGCGTGCATATGTTTGTGCATGTGTGTGTTCGCGCAATCCTGAGCGAGTTACTGAGAAGTGCAAAACCACAGAATCAAAATAGACTATGTTGCCCGAGTCCAGGGTGGGTGGTAATGAGTGCAAAGACTGATTGAGAAAAATAAAGATGACACCACTGGGGAGGAGCTACAGAAAGGACAGAGATGGCAGTTAATATGGCTTTAATGAAAAGTAATTCAGTGTTGGCAGATTCATTTATTAGTTGGTCAGTATACTGGGCATGATTAAGGAATTGCACGCTCTTTCTTTAGCAGTATGTCTTAAGCTCTGACCCCGTTGTCTTAGTATTACTTAACCTCTGCCTGTGTTACTCATCTTCCTATTTCAAGCTATAATTCAGAGACTGGATGCTGCATGTCTGTGTCCTTCTTTCTCCACCCAGAATTTTCCATTCCCTCAGTGTCACCACTCTGTCCTCGGATCAAACATGAGGCAATGAATAGACCGGTCATGTTTTGGTGACATTTACAAAGGTTTCTGTAGCTGACTGTTTACCAGACATTTCCACCTTATTGACAGGAGGCCATAGAGCAAACACGATGAATGAAAAGATGAAACTCAGATTCAATAAAGGCCAATATGCTGCAACATGCCAGAACTAAGGTCGTAACATTTCACCGTCTTTGACTCTTACTATCCATAAAAATAACACGATCCTTTCTAGTTGATCCTGGCGTAGTAAGAACTAAGTCTTTTCTCACTCACCTTCCTTCAAGGGGGATCTCAGATCAGTTCCAGGCCAATCGCCATTAGTGAGACTTCCCGGGGCTCCAACAACATGGGGAGCCAAAAGAAGCCATGATTGGGATCTGAAAGTAGCAACATGTGAAAGAATGCCTTTTTCCATCCAAGCCTCTTTCTCGTGACCCTGGAACCCTTCTCTCCCTGCTTTCCCTGCATGTGTGCTTACTTGTGGGTTTGTGTGTGATTGTATGTGCATGTCAGTCTTAGGCAATCTTTGGGGACCGATTGTACAGTAAAGACCATTTAATTGGGGGTGGCTTGTCCACTTGTGGACAAAAGCTACGTCTCCAATTTGAAAAAGAAAAAAAAAGGTCAATGCAAGAGTTAAGGTCTGTCTTCAGGAAATAAATACAAGTCAGAGTAATCTAAAGTGACCTAGTGCAAACTACTGTGTGTGTGTATGCGTATATATGTGTGTACTCAGCATCATCCTGTCCCACTGCTCCATGGCTGGGGAACAGACCTCTGGGAGCAGGCTGCTGTACATGACCTTAACTTGGAATGCAGCATCTGGAGAATGGACACTGTAGTTCGGGCAGTGGAGTCAAACACGGGTCACTGACGGGTTACTGAAACTGACAAAGATACATTGGGCTATACACATGATGTAAACACACACCTACACAAATACAAATGTGGCTAGGTCTGTGCAAACACATTTGGTAGGACGAGGAGGAGATTTCTCACAGTGCAAATCCCTTACAACCCAGCACAGCCTTCTTTGTTGATGTTGAGTGTTGTTTCCTGTTCGTGGTCTGTTTGTTGATGTTGGATTTTATGCAATATGACAGTACTCTGAGACATTCACATATAATATCACTATGATGCCCTTCTCTTTGACACTGCATCGTTTCATCTCAACATGTTTAACACGGTCATGAAGCCCTGGTGGCAGTGATGCCCATGAGCATTACACAGAAAGACCTTGCTAAAGGCTAATGGTTCGAATGCTGTTTCTGTTTCAGCCTTATGGCTGTCAGTGCGGGTCATGAGTTTTGTTGCCCTTTAAGAGTTTGTGGTGTTACCCCCAAAGAGGAGGCTCTTGGCTTTGGGGGATTTGGCCTAGAGAACTGAGGGTTTGGCTGAGCCTGCGGGCAGTAGAGAGGCAGCTGTTTACTTGGAGAGAAACTCTCCTCTTCCCTCTCTCCTTCCCCTTTGCTCTATCCCTCTGCTGTCTGACACTCCCACACTAATGAAGGGCCCTGTTAAAACCACCTGATATTATAGCGCTCTTTAGTGCACACAAACACACACACAGGCGCACACACACCCAAGGTCAATTAAACAGATGACTTTCATGTGAGGGCTAGGGTTGCATGGCTGCGAGGAGACTGTACTATTGAGTTACACAGAGCTTATATGCATTTTATGCTTCATGTCTCATGTGTTGGTCTTGGACGTGAGTTTTCAGGAAATTCACCAGAATATTCCTCTGTGGCAATAACATGAGCAATTGATAAACATAATTTGATTGCCTGTGTGTGTGTGTGTGTGTGTGTGTGTGTGTGTAAGAGAGAGAGAGACTCAGAGTTCGGATGTAGGCCAGACTGGGAAAAAGGCACCCAACTGCATTATGAATGAGGCATGGGTCTTGTAGGGCCAGCATTATGTTTCGGAGCTCGTTAATCATTAAGAATGGGCATTGGGGGCGGCACTGGTGGCAGACGGAGTCATCCAGCTTAAGTAACCCTCACCCCTGCACACACACACACACACTGCCCTCAAACTCACATACTTAGTCATTCTCCTGGTATCTCAAAATAATGCCTCTGTAATCTGTTTATCTTGGTTTTAATTGCACTGGTTTCACTTGACACTTAAAACAAACAAAGCATATGCATCGCTGAATAATGTTGCACCTACACACAGATTGATTACGGCAATAACATTTGATATAACAACAAAAAGCTTACCCGCTGTTTGGTTTCTAACCCTATGGGATCACTAGAATAGGGAACATTTGCGTACACTGGCACTCGTTAATATACTGCCTTCCACACCAGTTCTACAATATACACACAATAACTATATATTTTCAAGAAGTTATTGCAGACTGGAGAAAATTTCACACTTCAGGACTCAAGATGAACATCAGATTCACAATGGAAAAGTGTAAGTTCCTTAGGTCTGAATTTGAATTTCTGTATTAAATCCCTTGGCTTTATCAACAAAACCTCTCCCCATGGACTTCTTACTGTATACATAGCTTTAATTTCCTGAAGTGGATTAAGGCGACGCAGACACACCAGGCTGTAGTGTAAAGCATCTGGACTGAGTTATCTCCCTCTGCTGACCTCTCCCAGTGAATAATGCACTCTTCTGTTTGAGGCCAGCAGCAGCGAAGGTCAGTTAACTGCCTTATCAATGTTTAATTAGACTTGCATATCCCCTTTTTTTTCCCAAAGAATCAAATAACTCTGAAAGTGGAGTTCTGGGGCAATAAAATATACAGCAATTTGCCAACTCTATATTTTTCATTTTAGTTTGAAAATATGACAAAAACACACACTTTGCCGCTCAGTGAGTTTAGTGATGTTTAGTTGTTAAGAGCTGTAGCTGTGACTATGTGACACTATAGGGTTAACCTAAACCTGAACTTGGGGGATGAGTGTAGGAGACGTTCACTGTAATGTGAGGTGAAATAGTGACTGGAAGTGATGGTTCAGCGTGGCACAGTTCCAGACTATCATGGATCACAAAATCCCTCACTACCATTGAGTCGTCCACCTCTGCCCCCCTCCTCTTTACTTTAACTCAGACCACATGTTACGGACACTGTGGATTCTGGGTTTGTTTCTTGGCATTTGTGATGAAATCAGGTACACGTGTTTGTGCTGTGTGTGGGCAAACTTTAACAACAACATCGCAAAGAACTGCTATGATTCGTCTATCATTCTGCTCTGCTGCACTCGCAGGTACAACCTCTGCAATCATCTAAACCAGCTCAGTTCCTCTGTGTGGCAAAGTAGGCACATTATGATCACAAAGCTCTTCAAAGAGCACTCGCCCTCACTCAGCACTTTGATCCCGGCCTGGTTTATGGACTCCCCAATGCCACAGAGAGTCAGGGAGAGAGATATTCTTTTTTTCTTTTCTTTTTAACTAAACATCTGTTTGACAAACGCACAGTGCAGCCAGCAGCAGCTCTGCAGTTGGAAACTTCCAGTATGGAAAGAGAGAGAATTTCGATCTGGAAAGCAATGGAATGGAAAGCACTCACAATGGCATCTTCATCAGAGATGATGCAATAGAATCACCAGAGCAACTCTGTAGTTACACAATACACAAACTATCGTAGTCACATAAGAATTTCTGAGTGGGACAAAAACATAAAAAATATCATGGCCTCCATGGGCTCCGTCATGTGACAACATGACAAAGCATGTGGAGATTCTTAAAAAGGAAATTGGACAGTTAAAGTCAATATTTGTTTTCTTCCCAGAAATACTCCATGTTATCCCTTTAATACCATAATCCAGTGGGGCTTTTCCATTGCCTGCCTTTGGCGCTACATCCTGTGGAGTTTTAAAAAGGGGCCTGCTGGTACTGGGTGATGGAAGAGGAGGGGGATTTCTGAATACCCCACCCGAATTTAGGGGGTCTCTTTTTCAGCCAACACCCATTACTTTGTGAATACCAAAAGCATTGTGTAAGAGAGTGACTGACCAGAAACATGTGTTTGGAAATGTATGTATAAACATGCTCTGTGATGAGGAGAAAGTAACCATCATATGTTGAGATTAAAACAGGGAGAGAGAGAGAGAGCGAGTGCAGAGGGAAAAGTGAGCACAGACTGAGAGTAGAGCTCATTTAATGGTATTTTCTTTGGACTGTGTATTGCCCTGTGACAAAGCAAGTGCCATGTTGCTTCAACTCCAGCCAACAAAAACAACAGGTGTGTTGGAAAGTGTGGAAAGTGCACAGCAGGCTGAAGTGTCTGTTTCCTATTACTCACAGGTTTTCAATAAAATGAGACCATTTCAATGAGAGATTGGCTCGAAAACTTCAAACACATGACCATCCCTTCACTCACTTGGGACATACATTTTCCTCCTGTGTATAACTTGAATTAAAAAGGGGCTCTTTTTTTTTTAACCAGTTACAACCTCTACCATAGGAAATAAAAAGTACTTCCGCCGGCAGGCACTTTGTGTTGGTTTGTCTGATCTGTGGACCAGACCGTGCCTTCCACTTGCAGTTGGGTGTGGTTAGTGATGTGGTTTGACATAGTTTTTTTTTTTTTTTCAGGGCGACTTTGCTACACCACAAAGTTTAAAGACACTAAAGTCAACAGTAAAACATTTTATTGTTAGAGTTATGAACCTTTTGGGCTATAAAATCAGTGCTTTGATTTTTCTCCACACTGTTTTTGACTTTTATTTTGTTTTTTCTTTGTTTCTCTCCTTGTTCCTGTAGATGAAACACGACCTCTTTCACAGTTAAATGGGCCCCTGCTGGCCCCTGGACCGCTTCCCACTCTTCCCACTCCACCCACCCCGCCCATGGACTCCCCCGTGCCCTCAGTGTGTCCCCTCCTACCCACCCCAACTCCTCCCTTGATCCCCCCTTCCTCATCCTCCCCAGGCTGTGGTGGTGGCAGCAGCACCAACTCAGAGCAGCCGGGATCCGGACCCCCAGGTTCAGTAGCAGCCAGCGCCCCAGCCTCCAGCAGCCCGTCCAACCCAGAGTCAGAGGAAGACAAGGCCAAGAAGCTGCTGTACTGTTCACTGTGCAAGGTGGCGGTCAATTCCTTGTCACAGCTGGAGGCCCATAACAAAGGTGGGTTAATCTATAAGCTCTGATACACCACAGCGCTTCTGCTGTTGTATCTGTGCACTTTCCAGAAATTAGCCGGCAATTCAACCACCTGGGATTAACTGTGATGTTTTTCTCCTTGGCTCTTGTGCTGAGTTTTATTTTCTCAGCTACGCCTGGGTTCTTTGTTCACTCGAACCACACTGCTGCAAAATGTAGCACAAGCACCTGATCAGGTTCATGAATTTGGCAAAATTGCCTTTAGTGCTTCAGGTTAAGTGTGACCAAGCACTGAGATAAACACTGAGCAGCAGATAACAACCTCTGTAACCAAGTCCCCTTTTCCTGCCTCACCTACTAACACCCCCACACCCCACCACAATTTCTTTACTCGCACAAGGTATAATCACTGAAAAGAAAACTCTCCCCCCACTCAAGGATTTCACGATGTATCTTGTCATTTGCAGCACGCAACATAAAAAGCATTGCACTTAGCCTGAAGGATGTCTCCTGAAAAAGTAGCAGAGGAGGATGGCTGAGGCGGGTAACCGCTGCACGGGGGATTTAGTGGGAAAATAAAAGAAAAATAAGCTGTTATGTGGGTGAGCTCACTGCAATACCAGCTTCGACATCCAGTCAGACAGCTTTCACACATGACGACACTTTCTCAGGGCCCCAAATACCCCTGAGGTTCTTGCTGCATGCTTTAATCCTTCATGCCCTACCAACTTAGTGCTGCCTGTGACCTTGTTTCCTTCTGAGGATGGTTTCTATCTGATGGATTTCCAGTCTTTTGGGAGTTGTACTTCCCTGCACATACATCTACTGTATGTGAAGTAAAGACACAGCAGACTCCACATCAGTGTAACTATCCCACTTGCCTTGAGTAATGTTAGACCCAGCCAGCTCAGCCAGACGTGAGAGCAGCCAGCGAATACCTCTTAATGTTGGATGAAGTATTAATCAATAAAAGTGCAATCACTGTTGCCATTATGGTCAGATTAACTCGTGAAAGGCTTTTGGAATTCATGTTTTATCATGCTGTAATTAATTCTTTATCATTTTAACAACAACTCAGCAATAAATTAGCTTTACATCTTCTCACAAACACATTAGCGATGCAAATGCACATGGAAGTAAAACAAGACATCAGCCTCTAAACATGATACCAGGTCACAGCGTGCTGTCAGCTAATCGTCTCCAAAGTTCAACCCCAGGATGGGCAAGAGTTGAAACTGTTGAAACTCTATGAGGGAAATGATCTGGAAGCAATCACCCTTACTCATTCTCAAAATCAAAACAGCGCATGTTAGCAGGGTCAGAAAATAAAAGCATATGTTGTGCAGATACAAAGACATGAACGGCGTGCGTGGCACAGACCGAACAGCAGAAAGGACAAAAAAAGAAAGGAGAAAGAATGATGTGTGTAATGTTGTTTTAATAATTACTCAACAGTTTCCTGCCAAGCCATTGCCTGTTTTTGTGTTTTCAAGTATGCTTTGTCTCCTTGTGCATTGGCTTACGCGGTGAGTCAACATTACAAAGACAAAAAAAATCCACTGAGCTGTCCATTGTCAGACCAAAATAGAACAAAGGCAAAAACAGACACCCTAAGAGCACATTCCTGGCCATGAGTGAAATCCGTCAATCCAGCCTCCTCCTCTCCAGTGCAGCCCATAACCTCCATGTTCCCCATCAGCCTCACAACCGTGACAATTTTGCTCCCTTTTGTAACTTAAC
Source organism: Caranx ignobilis (assembly GCA_021432705.1). Classification (NCBI taxonomy): domain Eukaryota; kingdom Metazoa; phylum Chordata; class Actinopteri; order Carangiformes; family Carangidae; genus Caranx; species Caranx ignobilis. The sequence goes on from MU269985.1 coordinate 65,286,201, forward strand.
TGTTCAAAGGGATGTCAGAGAGTGACTCAGATTCAAAGTCAGAGCCAATGATAGTGGGGTGATTTACTCTGAGAGAGGCTTAGCAGTAAGGGGGAATAGGAAACCACAGTGTCAAGTTTGGGGTGGGGTGGGTGTAGGCGGTGTGACTAAAATATTTTAGCCATGAACAAAACATGATTATTTAATGAGATACTATTCATGCACACTCTCTAGTGTGCTTTTCTGCATACCACTTTAAGAATATACTAACTGCACATAGAGAAAGTATGAAACATTAATTCCTACAATTTAAATTCTCTTTTCGTCAGAACGCATTTCTCTGAATCACTGAATCACTTTTTAGGTTTTTATTCTTGCTGAAATAACAATTGAGTTAACAGCAGGGTTTGTGGAGACTATTGGGAGTGTTTCTTGGTATTGATTTATGTCCAGGAAACACGTCTGTCACATGTTTATTAATTGTGTTGTGTCAAGTATTACACTTTTCATCCATAGAATGAAACAGGCCAGTTATTTGATCCTACAGTTATGTCAATTATTGATGGAAACAATAACTGTTCAATCAGAAAAGTGACTATATGAAGAATTACCCAACTTGAACTTCATTCAGAGTTTAATTATCTTTACATGTCCACAGATATACAAAACAGTGACCTACAGGTCTTGATAGTTTGTTAAAACTGTGTTATCCCGTCACATCTGTATGTAGTGAAACAGTATAAAGCACAGGTGTAATGACTTTGTTGCACAGAAAATGCCTGGACTGCAAGATCCATCCCAAGACCAGTCAAACCTTTTTGACAGAATAACCTGCCCTTACATTTCCAAACTTTTGACATTTACTGTCAAAAGTACCTATTGATTTAGAAAGTGAAGGTTTAGTGTTGCAGCACTGTCATTGATATTGGCACATGAGGTGGATATAATTTAATACTGTGTGTACTGTATGACCTTTTGTCAGGCTTTCCACTGCATCAAACATAGAATGTTATTGCAATTAACACTAGAGAGAGACCTTTGAGTTCATCTTCCAGATCACCAGATGCTTAGCTGTCTGACTGCAGCCCTCTAGTGGTACAAACATAGCACTGCAACTTTATCTCACAATGTGTTCCATACATGTTGTGAACATGTGGTAATTTAATGGAAAATAAAGACACATACACATATTGTTTATTTTTGCATTACAGAGAGCAGCAGAGAAATGCCTTCATTTAACTTCAGACAGGTGGTGACAGCGTGACTTATATGTTATAAATAGTGATACATTTCCAGTGTATTACTTCATTTCATTCTGTTAGTTTCTAAATATGTCATCTCATATTGATTAATGACATTGCTGGGTTTTTGATTTTGTGTGGGTGCATTTCTGCCTGCAGGTACCAAACACAAAACTATTCTAGAGGCACGGAGTGGGCTGGGCCCCATCAAAGCGTATCCTCGCTTAGGCCCCAAACCCAGTGGAGAGCAGGGAGGGGGGCCAGTGGACCCCAACACTCAGGAACGAACCTTCCACTGTGAGATCTGCAATGTGCGGGTCAACTCTGAACTGCAACTCAAACAGGTAAGAGCAAGAAGATTTCCAACCAGATTTCCAACCTGATAAGATATAATCAGTACCACTACTGTACATCAGTGTTATGAAGACTAATATAGGGAATATTTTCGTTTACAGATAGTAGTGCTAAGTTATGTTTCCGTGTTCTCTGCTTTCAGCACATATCAAGTCGAAGGCACCGGGACGGCATGGCGGGCAAGCCTAACCCGCTCCTCAGCCGGCACAAGAAGCACAGGGGGGCTGATCTGACGGTAAAGTTTTTAAAGTTTGACTCCTCATTTGACATAGTCAGCAAACCTGAGCTTCTGAGAGCAAATAGACAGTGATAGCCAAGAACATATTGTCTGAATGGTGTATTTAGAGCGTGTTGATCTGATACCGTCAAAAGCCTGCCAGTGGTTCTATTTTGGGTCGAGTCCTGAAAATACTAACTCAGCTGAACTGAAATCTCTGCATTATGACAAATCAAAAGCGTCTGAGAAGGAAATCTGTTTTCCCAACATATGTTGACCTTCTGGGAGTAATAATTTTATCCCGCTCTCTCCCTCCTCTCTTGTCTCTTCTCTGTTTCTTCACCCCCTTCTGTTTTTAGTCTTCTTTGACCTTCTCCAAGGATCTCACCAAAGCTTTGGGTGCAGGGCTCTTGCCCAACCCCTTGGCTGTTGCCGCAGCAATGGCCGCTGCAGCTTCCTCAAACCCGTTGGCCCTCCGCGCAGCAGCTCCTGGGCCTCACCCACACCACCACCTACTGCAAGGCCCCCCTCTCAGCCACGCCATTCTAAGACCGGCCCCGGGGCCCATCCGCACCACCCACGGGCCAATCCTCTTCTCCCCTTACTGACACATCACCCTCTGACTTCGGCCAGTACGGAACAGCCACTCCAAAAGCACACTGTGAAGATACAAACATGATCAACAAACAGCAATCGATAGGGGAAAAAAATCCAATCATTTAAGTATTGAACTGAGAGGAAAGCAAGGGAATGGAGCAGCGGAAAGGAGTAGAAGTATACGTCTCTCTTTCTTCCCTTTACCTGAAACTCTCCCTCCATTTCAAAGACTTCTGAGTGATCCAATGATGGAATGAGCAGAGGAGAGATATTCATTATGCATTGAACTCCCTTGTACATCTCTCACCTCCCCTGGTCCCTCTTCCTTGCGCTGTGGCCCTGTCACAGCCGCCTCAATAGCTACAGAAGAAACACGTGCAGACGTTTCTAGAAACATTAAACCACATGTAGTGTTACATAATTATTCTGGGCCAGGTTGGTTTTCCTCTGTCATCACGGCTCAACGTGTTCTTCTCATCCTATGCACCTCAAAAACCAAGACAATAATGTTATGTCAGTAGGGTAGCTGCTTCCATCGGTCTTTGCTGTATGCGTCACATGTAGCTGTGGCGGCCTCCACGGTACTGTACATGTCCCCTTCTGCGCCGGAGGCCAGCAACTCTTCAGTTTCTGACAATAGGTCCTCGCTAGATACAACATGACTTCGGCTGACAGGCAGGTGGTAGCCGCATCTGAACATGTCTGATGGTTGGGTGGGTCAAGAGAGCAGAGAAGTGACTGTGGGGGATTGCACTCCCCTTGTCATTTCTAGAGAGGGCGAGGTGAGAGGAGGGCTGGCACGGGTCAGTGGATGGATTGACCCCAGGCAGCATGCAGACACGCACACAGGCCCCAATGAATCTGTGTTTTAAAATAGACTCTACCAACAAAAATCACTGCAGGGCACATCTGCCAACCTTCGTATTAGTCAGAGACAAGCCTCACCAAAGGGGAGAAATGATGGGAGAACCAGCAAAAGTCACACATTGGTACATACTGTACCGCTGTGGATGGCAACATTCGGTGATTCTATTTACAGTAATGAGAAATACTATACAACAGAGATCACAGGTCATATGTACTTGCCATGACCTCTCTTTACATCAAGCCATCAACAAGAATTTTATTGGCAACCTCAACGTCTTTCATTCACTGTGTAGGCAGGAAGGTATGACTAAGGTGTGACCCTGTGTACTGTTGTGTTGATGTTGTTTCTGCATGCAGCCTTGCAATAAGGTCCTGCAGGTTCAGGCTTCTGCATCACTGGGTTGCCCTCTTCTACCCTGCCCTATCCTCTTCACCTCCCCCATATCCAAAGGTTCATGTGAGTCTATGGTAGAGGGCACATCATAGCACTGGCAGCCATAATGCTGAAAGGGAACAAATTAAAGGGAGGAAGATGAAAGTCAAATACATTCTTAGAGAAATGATCCTGAGCCGGTGTGACAACCGAGCCAGAAGCCCAGCGAGGCCGCCCCGGAGAGGGAGCTGAGACGTCCAGCCCAAGGCATCTATCAATACTTCCTGTCTTACAACTGAAAGCCATGAAATGCACCATGATTTGTTTTCTTTTACAAAGACTGGTGAGCACTTTCTTTTGTTTGGTTTGGACTGTTTGTGTTTATATCACACATAAAAAAAGAACAAAATAGAAAACACAGTAAAAAAAAAAAAATATTTTTGTAGGTAGGAAATGTTAATAAATGCATCCATGAAGTGAAAAGAAGAAAGCGGTGGAGTTATTGGGTAGTGAATTATATAAGTGTTGACTCAAACAGACTGACACACAGGCAGAATAAGTGACTCAGCAGGGAGCCACAAAAACTGGCTAAGCAGCAGCAGACCTATCTTGCTCGACAGCTTGAAGCTATCACCCTTTTCTGAACAAGATGTACACTGTGCCCTTTCATTGAGAAGCAATGAGCTCTAATGTCTTACCTTTGTCTGAATATTGCAATGCAATGAGCAATTTTTATCAGAGTGACTTGTTATCATTGTGACATGTTGTGACATGTTGTCTGGAGTTGTGTGTAAAAACTAGGAGCACGCCAGCTGACAGACTTTTCTGTTCTTCCGTGAGGAGTTCAAGCCCTCGAAGGGATTTAGAGAGCGACAGAGAGAGACAGAGGTGTAGCTGGGCTTAGGTACCGACCCTTCATATTAAAGGGCCTTTTTACTATGGTAATCTCTGCTTGGAGAACAGGGTACACGCCAGGTATCAAGGGATTAAGATAGATGTGTTCAACAGGCTTTTTTTTTTTTTTTTTTTTTTTTTTTAGTTGGACTTACTGAATTGCATTATTGTTATTTTTTTCTGTGTGTGCAAAATGTGCTTAAGTGAAAATCCTGAGGAACATTATCAAATGCCATTACTTAAAGAAGAAGCTGGCTTGGTGTCAGCTTCCACCGTTGTGCTCTTTTTGTTGCTGAACGAAACCTCCTTTGCAGAGTTCATTTTGTGAGTGAGATACTATTCCAGGATCTGTGCTCTCTTTCCTATCGGTGTTTGTACCATATGTATTCTAGTGTGTGTTGGGACCCGCTCTCTCCCCACTTCCCACCAATCAGATACAGAAGCACCTGGAATTAAAAAGTGGCCTAATACAGTGATGGAGATTAAATAAAAAACTGCACTTGTTTGGATAGGAAAATTGATCAATCATCCTGGATTCTATCAGTTTTGATCAATGACCCAGCCTAATCTGAGTACTGCACCCTTGTCCCTGTTTGGTCAGTCAAGTAGCATCACCACAGACATGTTCATATTGTCCTTGATATGTTCTTTCTGTGGCAATTTCCATTGACCCATCCTCATTATTCACATATGGGAAATAAATGTTAGATTCCTATTTTCTGGGCAGGTATTTCATGTTAGCTGTGTTTAGGCTACTAGCCTTAGCCTTATTCTGCCCTCAGCCTCGCCCAGAGCAGAGAGAGAGAGAGATGGAGAGGCTATGGTGTAATTTTGTCTTGCCAATAAAGTTATTTTTGAATTTCATTGTCAGAGGGGACAAAGAGTTTGTATGGCGAATTGTAGCAATACCTGACTCATTCTGGCTACTCTTGTTTATTGCAATAAGAAAATTAAACGATAAATGTGTATGTGAGTAAAACATTATAAATGTAATTTAAATGAAAAAGAAACTTTATGGTAAATACTATTGGTATCAAGAGAAACCATGGTGGAAAAAAAGTAAATGTCAATAAATCATTAAATGAATCTTGTCCACGGAGTTTTTATGTGTGGTCCGACACTCAAATATCACAGGAATCTATATGTACATCTATCTATATATACCTATATCTATAGACATATAGAAAAGAAACCAAAAATTTAAGCATTTTTGACTCCAGTCCCATAACAAGGAATCAGTAAATCACTTATATATATATATATATATATTACATATAATTTGTTAAATGAATGGCCCCTAGCTGCCACAAAATGTAAAAGTTCTGCAAGTTGCTCCGTCCGTTAGTCTCCATGGAGAAGCTGCAGACAGAGCTACAATCTTGCCTCTGTTTCTTTCAAACAAAGGAAATACTTGTTCAGATTTGATGAAAAAAAAAGTCCAAACTCACCATTGTAATATCACTTTAAATGTTCACATTTAATATACTGCAGAGTTTTCCAATAAATTTCCAATAAACGTTTAGAGGCACGTGATCTAGGAGTGCGGGAGGTTACTTTACTGTTAACCTCTAAAATTGATCTATTGTGTAACAGATAAATCACTGCTAGGTTAAAGACTTACTAATTGTTATTTCTTGGAGCGGAGGGACCTAACTGTCTCTGAAAAGGGAGCTGGAGTTCATTAAGAGGCCAACAGCCACTGCCAGGGAGCTTTGTTTAAAAAAAAGAGCATCATCTGGTGCTTTTTTTAGTCAGTAGTTTCTCTTTAGTTTGGCCAAACTGAAACACTTAGACACAAACAACCTCTCACACATTTGCAGTCTAATGCAGTCCAATACAACAGCTCTGCCCTAAGGTGTATATTTACAAAGCTCAGTTCTTGGTAGCATTGTCAGAAGTTTTATTACTGAGGTTATAGTAGAGGTTATAAAATCTGGTACTGGACTACAATTTATTAACAGATGTTTACTGTGAAGGGGCCAGAGGGTTAGACACACCTCTGGATGCTCTTTCTGTTTTGTATGTAACGGAGTCCAGTAAACCATCAACTGTTATGCCATCAGTGCCAAAACCTAAAATTTAACTAACATCTATTAACACCAGCTGAACATCATATACTTCATAGATGACTTATTTGTTCCTAATAATGTGCCAGTGAAGTGCATATTGAGTGTGTTTGGTATCTATGGAAACATTTTTTTTTTTTTTTTTTTACAAGTTTGGATAATTAATAATTCACAATTCACAAAGCAACGTACTCTGGGCATTTGGAAAAAATTATAAACATAAACACTGTGACTTTTAAGTGAATGGTTAAACTTGGCAACTGTCAGACATGGCTGAATCCCTCTGAAGCAGCAGAGGCATTGAGTTGGAGGGGCAACAACTGATGTTGCATTGTACTGTCTGATGAAGAGCAGCATTGTACTCCCTGAATAGCAATGCTGATTTCCTGTAAGAGACGGCCCTCATATCATTCCCAGAGGACTCTCTCTCTCTTTTTTTCCCCCAGTCATTCCAAACCACAGTGACAACAGCTCTCTACATCTGGTAACAATACACAGCTCAGCCACTAGATGGTCCTCCTGTTATGACTGGGAGTCAGGTGCACTTGAAACAGTACAGTATACAAGCTGAAGAGACCTGTTTATTCTGTATTGCATGAGCAGTCAAAAATGATTTCCACATCAACACTGTGCAACACTGCAGTGCGTCAGATGCAATCATGAAATCTGATGATCAAGGACATTCGGTACTGATATGTATCCTGCTGAAAATGTTCTGAATACACACAGTACATTATATAGAGCTATCTTTTCAGCTCTGTGACAATGTCATATATATATGAATCATATATATATGAAAGGAGAATATGTAACCATGTGGCAGCGAAAAGTCCAAGAGCAGATTGGACAGATGGTTGCTATGCTACACTTTCTTTATTGCACCACTCATCAAAGACATTGTAAAGCTAAATGATCCATACAATTGGATTGCACAGCATGTCAGTACTCAAAGATGGGTCTTTAGGTATTGCATACTTTGGTAAATACTGCTGAAACTATATATTATCATACACATTTGCATACTTTCTTATAGAGATGTGGGGAATTTACCATTTTTTTTATAATTGCTAATTTGATGTATGTACAGAAGAAATCAATTAATAACAAATGGATAGAATGGATTTAAAGTTGTATATTATTGGAAAATAAATCTAGTTAACTGTTCATGTTAACAGATAAGTATCACCCTTTACATACAATATTTGTCTGTCATGCTAAATCACAAAAATGATAATCTTCAATTTTGAATTTAACCAAGACATGTTACGTTGCTTGGTCTTTATAAAAACTTTCCCCTTTTTCAGCTTTTTTCCCCCATTTTTATAAATCACAATTCCAAAAAGCCTAATACCATGGACGTGAGTGGCACACTCAGACGCTCTTGAGAGCTCCATACATTGACATGTGGCAATAAAACAGAGAGATGTTCAGGCAGGGATCCTCAAATGGAATCTCAAGAGGTGGAGACACGTACCTGCACTTTTCTCTAAATTGAAGTCTGCACCTGAGAGAGGCGGCATGTTATTCAGCTTCTCTTTTTCCTCCTCCTCCTCCTCTCTTTAAAGAGCTCTGCATCATACAGGTTCTGTGCAAAGAATGATGTCAGACCGAGCTTTGATAATGCAATAATGATGTTTTCAACAAGTGACATGAAAGAATCTGGATCAAATTACTGAATGGCAAAGATACAGTAGCATTTCAAGCATTGAATATGCACAGCAAATAAAAAATCTGGGGCATTTGCTTTAGAACAGTAAACTGTAGAAACTGAGAAGCAGCACAATATTTGATATGAAAAATATGAGTCAAGGCTCTAAGTGAACTTTTATACACTTGAATTGTGAATAGGAGGACACTATGAACTTCTGTTGAAAGACTGGCAACACACTGGAAATACAAAATCTAGACTGCAAGAGGAATTAATCATTTGCAGGATATTAGGCCACATAAATAGATCCAAACAAGCTTTTAAAAGCATCCACGAACTGAAAGAAAAAAGTCATAATACCCCTAAATATTTGTGAAATGTCCTCTGTGATAATAGTTGCGACTGGCTGATTGTGCACACACCATGCTGCATTTCAACTACAGAGGGAATAAGCATAAGTGACCATAATGCAAATTGTCAAGTCCCAAAACGGATACCATGATAAATGCAGAGTGGCACAGAACAGGACATCATCAGCAGGATTATATATCTCTCTCAGTGTTATAGTTAAGGTTAATCTAGGCGCGTGCCCTCCCATCTGTCTCCACGAACAGGAGTTGGCAGGTTCAGGTGCATCAGTGACGAGATAATTAGTTCCGGCTCCACAGACAGTCTGGGAGGAGAGGAAGAGGACACAGAGGAGCAAAAGAGTCTGTAATCTCATTTCCTTAACTAGACACAAAATTGTGTTGAGACCAACTGTAGAGCTTCTCTTTTGATTCGGCTTGTCATCTTTTCTTAGATGCTGCATGTTGTTATCAGTGTTTGTGAGGTTACTCCAGAATTACACAGCAGTATATGTTCACCATCTCAGAGGAAAACCTTTTATTTAGACTAGACTGTTTATCCAGCTGAATCATATCTGTTGAGTTTACCTCAGCTTCCTTTGTCTTCTTTGCTTTTTATTTATCAACCACTCTCCCCAGACTGTGGGCAACTTCCTGCTGTGACAACCATTATTTGCCCTCCTTTGGCTGGAGTATCTCTGACGAAACCTCAGTGGCATCTGAGGAAGACATAAAGTAGAGGGAGAGATCAGTCCTCTGACTAATATCTGGTCCTCTTCAGGGAAATTAAGTCAACTGTCTGCAATACATGCAATAAGCAAACTCCCACTCAGGGTCAAGCAAAATAGCCACGCTCCCTCAGGTAATATCTGGATACAAGGGGACTGTGTCATACAATGAACATTTAGGTGCACAAAAGTGAACCTTGAGCCTCCTATTCTTGTCACTAAGAGCTCTGAAGTGACAGCTGTTGCTCTCACAAAGCTTCCCACTGAGGACTGAGCTGACAGCAGCTCACTTGTGTAGGCACGGCAGCAACTCAAGACAAAAGCTATGAGAGAATGGTCTGCAGTCCTTCATGCCAGAGTAGGTGGCCAAGACAAATTGCCCTTTTGCACTGACGCAGTACAGGCCATGGCGGGCGTGAATCTAATTAACCGCTGTGAATAGAGACCTCTCAATGAAAGGAAAATTTACGCTCACATAGATTTTTGTCCTTGAGCAAGAACCTGATTATGGAAAAGGAATTTAATGCACTATAAATTTGGAGGTTTATTTACAGGCTACGGGTGATTTCTACATAGCTATTTACAAACGTTTCCTCATGAGTTTGGGGCAGACTTTCCAAATTCACTGCCATTTTCACATGTCTGCAGCTGTGAAAAGTAACTCTCTATTTTTTCCTTCCAGCTAACCAAGTAAGAGTCTCATCATTTTCAAATATTGAGTCAATCGTCCATTCTGCCCAGAAGTAGCACTGCATAGAACAAGACATATTGTATCATCTTGTGGAGTAAATGCAATGAATATATAAAGAGCTGTTTACTAGGCAACAATATAACAACACCATAACCTACAAATATCTGTCAAAGGCAGGAAGTGGCCCAAACTTGCAAAATATGAGTGACAGGAAGAAAATAACTTCACTGAATGCATTTTATTACAGTTAGACTGTAACAAAGTCACAAACACTAATCATGTTTCTTGAGTTCAGTCAAAAGAAAGTCGGAAGAAGAAAAAATGTTAATACTAAATGTCTGGATGTGTGATGTTTTCTGTCAGAAACTTACTTGTAGCAAAGACTTAAACATGCACAGGTGTCACTAATAATGATGGATTTGATTGATTTAAGTGAGCCAAAATATTACCACGGTGTTATATTAAGCCAGAGGTAACGATACTGCGGCCCTGAAATTATAGCACATAATTAAACTAAACCATCACTCTTTTCCTACTTTGACATCTCAGAATGTCTTAGAGGACTTTAAGTCAACAACTTGAAGTCAGTCAGGCAAAGCAAACCAATTCCTGGGCTAAAATGAAACACCAGTGGCTCAAAAACCAATGCAAACGAGTGCTGAAGGCTATGACTGGGTGATTAATAGCTGCAGTCAGACTGGATGATCTGGAGTGGCAGTGTTGAAACCAATGCAAATTAAACAAATTATAGGCAAAACAAAAAGAACGTAGCAGAGGTGCAAAACACTGAATCTAGTTCAGTGTTTTCTAGTTCACTTTTACACACTGTGACCCTTTTGTATTCAAGCTCCTGCCTAGCTGATACTGTCCATACTGTACAGATCCCTGGTGATGTGATTACCCAAAAGGCACAGTGAGTCACAGATGTCCTCCCAAGAATTTTCTATTTAAATCTCCCACAATACATCCAATGTAAACCCTGGAGCACTTCAGGAAATGATGGCGATGAAAAAAATGTCTGGAAGAGTGGGAGATGGGGGGCAAAACAGTGACACTGAGGCTTGATGGTGAGACACTGGATATAATGTGAAAGATAGTGTGTCACCTTTAATTAGATGATGGGTTACTGAAGGAAGGAAACAAATAAAGCTGTCACTGAACAGTATCCTGTTGTGACAGCCACTCACTAATTATCTTTCTGTCCCCTAATCCACATGTTTTTTTTTCCTTAGGTCTAAAGCAATATCTCACTTTCACACATTGCTGTAAACAAATATCACTCTAAATATCTTAATTGATAAACTGACAAACTGTGAGGTGAGGTGAGGTATCAAAAATGAAAAAAGGGCAACGCCAGATGTCACTGTTATAATTATGCTCAGTGTTTCAGCCATGAAACTACAATATTTAAACTACTACCCAGTAAGTGTTTTAACTTTCAGTGTTTTCTATCAGTTTTGTTGGAATCATAGACGCCCTTTCCTAGCTCCTTTACATTTTGTTCCTCCCAGATGTTTTCAGTTATTCTGGATGAGTGCTTCTCTGTTCAGGCTGAAGTTGGGCACAGAATAGACTCACAGCAATTTTGTCTTTTCATGGAGGGGAAATGACTCGCACTAAAACTGGCTATCAATATTAATGATGCATATTCTGTTACCCTAACCCAAGTAGGATGAAATTATTGTTATTGACTGCACCTGTGGTTTGACAATTGCATTTCTACATGTCTGCCACAAAAAAAAGCCAGCTGTGTAACAGTTACACATTCCAGATGAGTTGTAGGAGTATGTAGGAAGTGACAATTATGAATACTTACAAAAACAAAAAACAAAGTGGGTATGCATATTGATTTTGGATGATGCTGTAATCCACAAAGATTGAGGAGTGCATGTTGTATAAAATACAGATGGTACATAGTTTGTACCAGTACATGTGAGTCAGAAGTGACAAGAATCATAAAGTTGAGCTAATGACCACTTTCTGTACACAATCATGAGAAGACATTTAATTAAGTAAACAAGTGGAGAAGTGGCGTGCGCGTACCATTGGCATGTAAACGTTTGAAATGTTAAAAGCAACTGGCCTTAATCACAGCAGGTAGTCTTGTATTTGTATAAAATACTGTAATATCATGAGCAAGTCACAGTACAATCGTTCTAATCAGGACATGCGCTGTCAGATAAAAATCTCATTATACAGTTATGGCAGATTTATAATGAATTATGATCCATGTAATTATCGGATAGTGATGCATAATGAGTTTATAATACGCTCCTCATGCTCACAGTAGAGTTTAAGTCATCCCAGTATCTTATCAGTTTTTATCCATCTTGGCCATCACTGACATCCTCTGGCTCAGACAGACAGTTGTTACAGCAAGTGAGGTGGAATAAAGGTGTAGTCCATCCATCTGCTATGTTGCCGACAACCCTCTGTTAAGACAAACCTAAAACACAATTCATAATTTTACATGGACTGAGCAATTTGCCCTCATGTCTAGCGTGACAGACGTGGTGCCAGCTGTGTTTACCAGGACACTGTGTGTTATGAACGTAATCACTTTACCAGCCCCTGCCTGCCTGTTATGGATGGCACTTGTCATTTACAGAGGAGAGCCCAGGGCCATCAGTCATCTGTGTGCTTGAGCGTATGTGTCTATGTGTGTTGGAGGGGTGGCGCTGGTGGGGCTTTTATCAGTCTATCTGTCCGTCTGTGGCTCCATGGAAGTGAGCAAAGTAACATCTCCTCACATATAATCATGACTAGAAAACAATAAAAATACAAAACACAATTCTCTGTTTTGCAAAAGGGTGATCCCAATGTGCAGGAAGTCACCACTGTGCAGCACAGCATGAAAGCATGATGGTGGGTTTATGCAAACGTAAATACTTAAATCCTTTTTATTATTATCTATTCAAATCCTTGATATTTGAGAATCTGATATCTTCTGACGTCATCTACTTAAAGTGACCACTGTCTGCGTTAGTGACTACTTTAGCTTTGCCTGCAAGAGACATACAACTGTGTTGATATGTCAGGATCAATCAGTGGCTGAGCCCTCATAAAATGAAAGCAATAACAGCTGTTTCTTGAAGGTAATATGGCCAGAAAAGCAGGTGAGTGCTCTATGAATAATGTGTTTCATTGACACGGTCTCTTGTGAAAAAAGACAAAGTGGAGCACAAAAATGCCAGCAGGCATTCATCGCCAAGTTTTTTTTTCTAATATTGTCTTTGAAATTTCCTCACCTTTGTTCCAGTCATATTATTGAGGTGATCTATGACATGTAATCTGCGTTAAAATTGAGAAATAATGAACATACACTGGGCATTAGTGGTGGACTGTATGAAAGGTGGAACCTACTGACAGTTTTAGCAAATGAAGAACAAAGGACTGATCCTACAGCCTCAGGACACAACTGGGATAATTGCCAAGGAAAAGAGCTCAGATCAATTTCACCAATAGTATTTCTGGCACTGTCATGGGAAATCTTCAACATAGTCTCTTGAGTATCTGTCAAGTCATACCTGAATAAAATGTATATAGTTCTCACCTTTAAGTTTTCACACTGTCATTACAGTATTTCATCCATTAATGCAAATTCGATCAGCAGGTGAGTAATGGGAGCGTGAACTGTTTCATGGTCTCCAATTTCTGCCTCAGTCACTATGTTGCACATTTGATCTCATGATTCCATAATTTCCCTTGACACAATTTTATGAGCAGGTGGAACAAAATGAAATAAGCAGCAGAGAGAGGTCACTTCTGGGCAAAGTCAGTCTAATATCCAGGTGTGTTGGAAGCTCAATAGCAATATTGCCAGCTCTTGTTCACTCCACAGTAATGAGCTATAAACCCTGTGTTACATCTCCATCAGCAGCCCAGAAGTCCGAAAAAGAGACACGTCCATCATGGCCCCAACACAAAATAAAAGTGAGAGCCTGGCCTACTGCTCTCCAGATGGTGATTGTGCCATAAGAACAAATATATTTTGGTGACTTCAACTGTACATTCCTGGGCATAATAACAAAGTTAGTTTGACAGCTCAGAGGCTGGACTGACAACTTATTGCCGTAGGTATTTGCACAGACAAATGGATTAAGTTTAAACCCGATACCAAAACACAAAAACAAGACAATAAAGCTGAGAAGCAAATTACCTTTAAGTCTTCAAAGGACACAAAATATAAGGTGTTTGTCAGTTCCCTCCAGAATGACAGGTGATGTTCCCTGTCAGCAGGATGACAGCTTTATCTTTTCCTTGCAAAATTGTCTGCTTAGGTAAACATGGTTAGAGATGAAGCTGATACTTTGTTCAAACTGGGAGATCTCTGCCATGTTCTTGGAGTACCATTTAAAAATTATGAATCATTACAAACATAAAAAGATTGATCAGGTTAAAAGCAGCTTTCTGACACAGGGGTTCAGTTTCACATACTTTGAATAAGCTTTAAAGCACTAAGAAAGAACAGGTTATCTATTGATTGAGCAGGGTTAGTAGATCAATACTCTGGTTCTCCTCACATGTCATCAGTGTCCTTAAGAGACACTGAAGCTAAAATGGCTCCCTATGGTCGGGCTAGCATCTTTCATCCCCACCCCCCTTTCCCTCTCTCTCTCTCTTTGGGTGTGGTGCTCTGTTTACCTCGCACTGCATCCATCTGCACCAAACTCTTAACTTATCAGGCTCCCTCAGAAAATACTCTTTGGCCAGTCTGATTGTCCAGTGTGCTCTTATGTTAGACTCTGTGTTACCTGCCAATAAGGTTATATGATCATCTTCCACTGATCTCAGTGTGCTGGCCTTACCCTGCACCCAGCCAGTCGGCCAAAACTACTTTATAACTTCAATAAATGTTCAAGAATGGGAAAATAAACTGATCTCATGAGTGGGGCATGATTGTTGGTACCAGGCAGAATGTGAGTGAGTATGTGATCTAACCCCAGCCCTTAACCCTAAAACAAAACACATCCAGCGAGCTACAACTGTGAGTGAGTGACATTTTATTCTGGGCAACTCCTGCATATTTTTGAAAATTGCCAAAAGTCTATAAATTAAGGGGTCACTGTGTTTAGTCAGTGTATATTTTAGAGGTTTTCATCTAATGAGTCTTTGCTGTTTGTCCACTGGCTGCTGCTTTGCATCTCATTCACTCCGTAGTCACAAATGAGAATAGCAAAGCAGGAGGATGCCTCAGTGTTTAATACCACCGTACAATTAAAACTGAATGCAAAATCAAACTGTGAGAGGTAACAGTGGCAACCCAAAGCTTTGGAAAGTTGGCAAAAAGTAATAAAGGGAATCCAGAGAAAATAGATCTAACAGGGTGCAACCATCATATCTTCCCATAGCAGAAAAACAGACACATTCAGCTCCCCACTGCAGATGAAAAAGTATAACTCAGACTGTGCTAAATAATAAATTGTCAAATTAAAAAAAAGCAACACCTTTTGGCAAAGAAACAGAAATTCTACAGCAAACTCACAATACCCAAAAGATCATCTGCTAAATAACCTCTTCAGGACAGAAAACACACGTCTAAAGATGAAAACACAAAAGTCTGATTGCACCCCTTTCAGAAACTACAGCACAAATCTCAGCCTGTATATTGTATCTGTGAGGAACAGGATACTAATGTTTTTTCTGGAGTAGTCTCACTGCATGATGAGTAGAAAATAGGCAATGCTGTTACGAGATAGACCAAAACAATGCCCCCAATCTAAAAGAGGGAGAGACTCAAGAGCCTAAACAGCTTCAAACCGTCTTATTTTCTCCCACAGAGCCACAAAGATGCATACTAACTTTTGACAAGGAGGAATCAGAAAAACACTTTTAGGAGAGGAGCTCTTTGGAAAACAATGGGGAAGACAGAATGTATTTGGCATCACCACAGCGCACAGTGTCCCATACCCACTGCGGTCTAATGCAAATAGACTCTCAAAGCATATCAACATCCATGCCACTCTTAAAGAAACAGCCCTCAAATTAACATTTAGATGGAAGTGACACTTCTGGACCTTCTGAGTCAGAGATCAGGGAGGGGTGGGCGGAATAAAAAACTGCATCCATCAAAGTCATTTTGCATACCCCAAGGAGGAGTAGAAGAAGATTCTAGGTTGACCCCCCCCCACCCAACCCATTAGTTTAGAGCCCATTAACTCAATTATTGACAGGTGTGCCACATGATCTACTGTCAAGAGGCCTGGAATGGTTGTCTAGATCTGCTTATTTTTGTCTTTGTGTTGCCACAAGCAACAGCAAACAGCAGGGATGGCCTCTGAGTGTGTGAGGGGCTGTTTTCCTGCTCACTGTGTTCACACATGCAAAATCCCCTTTGGACTTCCTGGCTAGAGATCCCAAGCTGTCCATCCAAGCCCAGCCTGTACACAAATATAGCTAAATCTACGCCCTGTAATTTGTCGCACGTCTTTGCAGTCGTCTCACTCCCACATCTCGCCCTCGCTCACTCTCTTTTTTCCTGTCTCCCCCTGGTCACTCATTCTTTCATAACCTCTCTCCTATATAAGGCCTGTGGCGTCACTGTCTCCTCTCAACTCCAGGGTGGAACTTAACTTTATCTTGTCCCTCTCAGGCCATGAAAGCCTGCACAAATGGATGATTGGCAGCTCCATTAGAGAGAAAGCAGTGGAGTAACGCTGTGACTGTACCCCCGCTGCTCTTCTTCACCAGATACACAACCACAGAGGAACAAATGTGTATTCTTATAACCTGACATGGACCATACAGCAACTTGAACTGTGAGACTGTTTTCACTTAACTTGGCCTTCCTCAGAATTTCTTCAGTATATTTCCAGATGTACCATCGCAAGGTTATGTCACTCTATTCAACCTATCTAGCACTGGAACTAGAGAAATCTGAAAGGGACAGACAGAAACTGACGACGTTACTGAATTTTGATCAATATTTTATTGTTTGATCAAATGACTGATGGTCACATTAAGACCTCAACGTGACACAAATTTGTCATGCACACTGCATCATACGCATTCATATCAAATGATCTCAGCATGAAGCCGAACTGTGTCTTTTTCCTTTTGTCCTCTCTCATATCAGACCCTCTATAGCCACTGAGGGCTACCTGCTGTTACTGAGCCAACCATGAAAGTCCTGCTGACCTGTCAGGGCGATAGCATCCGATCATCTTTAAAACTGTCTCCAGCACTGAGGGGAGCTCATACATTGTGGGAGTGCAATCATTTTCATTGTGAATCAAGTGCATGAATGTGAGTGAATGACATACAAATGTAATACACCAAAGGGTACATGTGAGATTGTTCAGCCGTCCACGGGGTGTGTGCCTGTGACGTACAGGAGGACATCCATCAAGCCCTGCAGCACATCCAACCCAATATCTATTTGCTTTTCAGTTGGATGAGAAGCTTCCCCTGCCCTGGCATGTTGCGGATAAACAGCCCCTGGCACTCTTTCTCTGTGCCCTCTGTTAGTTACAAAACAGGGTTGCTTTGATTACCAAGGGAGACTAGAAAAAAAACACTCATCAATAATGTAAAAATGCAATTAATGACTTCCCCACTTGTGTCAGATCTCCCATTCTGAACCCCTGCACTGCAGCACACACCTCACTTCACCCCCACGCTACTACATACGGAAATCGGACAAATATGGAAATGAGAAGTCATTACTAAATCACAGCAGCATTAACCTTTTGTGAAATGCACCATTTGGAGTTTTGCCTGGTGCTTTGTTGTTCGTGTCATACCCTTTCTGTCAGGCGTAATTCTCCAGTGGCCACAGCAATCTGCAGCAGCTCCTCCAGCCTCGTTCACAGCTATGATCTCCAACTTTGCTTTGCTGAAATATTCATGCTTGTTTGCATTCTTCATGCGTGCTCAAAACATCAGCGTAAGTGTAATTGCTTGTGTAATTGCAAGAAAAAATGATAGGTTAGGTATGAACACTAAATTTGAATAGTTTTCAGCTGATGTAGTGAAACGGCTTTTAATGATACATTTAGACATACAGGAATGAATGTTATATCCCAATCTATATTTTTAAGGAAATGATCACTTTACTACAAAACCAGATCAAACTAAATCATGCAGCACTGTTTGTTGTTTTAACAGTATTACACCATCGGTGCTTATGCAAGTTACAAGACAGACATTTTATCTCACCACCTGTCACAGCAGTTTAACAGAGGACAGCAGCCATGGGAACAATTTCAAGTGACCCTCACAATCATGTGTTACTCATTGTGTCAATACCGGTATGAAGATGTGTCTGTCCAAATAGCACTTCTGGATTTTTGTCATGACAACTCAGCGTGTGTCTGCTCAGTGGCCGCACTGATAATGCCAGCTTGATTGGAGGTTTTAGCTTGAACCGTTTTATTTTGAATGCAACAAAAAACACAACATAGTAATCCACTGCTTTTAAACTATATCAAATATGTTCAAATCTACATTTGAATTGAAATAAACCCACACAGCATGTTGGCATATTAACTTGCCATTCCATTAACTAACACAAACCTGTTCAGATGTTGGTGTGTGAATGTTTTTTCTTTATTTATTTAACATTCTGTGCATGAGGGAGGGCCATCAATTGCAACCACACTGCTGTGTAGCCTGTCTAGCCACATTCATCACCATATTCTATTAGGACATCCAGAGGCAGTTGCTATCTATATAATTACTTCCTAAAAAGATTACAGTCTTGTCAGTGACCATGTCAACTGGTCAGTGGAGAGGAAAAGGCAACTAGAGGAGCATGTGAGCCTGATGGCAAAGAGATGGAGAACACACTGAAGTTCAAACTATATATAAACTACAAATAAAAATGAGGTGTGTTTACCCATCCCCATTTAGACAAAGCCTGGGGCCTGATCTTTGAGAGAATTCCAAAATATATTCTGGGATGTGCACGAACTTTCGTCTTCGTGACGTTACTCGATTTTTTTTTTTTTTTTTAATGTGTGTGTGTGTGTGGTGTGTGCGTGTGTAGTAGGGGGGCAAAAGCTCTCAGCAGCAGCAGCAGCATGACCACCAATGAGTAGACTGCGTAGCCCTCAGCACAACGTGATATAAGACCTGTTACCCCACCTACGCTCCAGTTGCTGATTGGCGTTACGCAGGTATCCAGTTATTATTTATTACCCCAAAGCCTGGACGTCTCATTTATCCTCACCGGGTCTCACTGCAGGATCTATCCGTTCCCTCCACTCCACACCAGGGCGCACGCAGCTGATCTCTTTTACCAAATTATCCGCTCAACTGCAATCAGGTAAATACTCTATAAAAAGCACCTTTCAGTGCTTTAAGTGTTTGTGTTTGTTTTATATATCTTTTATGGCATTTTCCCTCTTTTATGAAGGTTTAACATGGATTTTTGGAGAGCGAGCACAAGAGGATGGAGTGAATTTATTGGCGCCATGGTTTTGTTTCTTTGCTGGATATGTACAAGATGATTCAACAATAACTTACTGAGTACTATAAAAACAAGTTGTATTACCTATACCGTTGTAAACCATCAAGTGCGCGCTTTTACGCAAGAATTACGCATCGAGTTACGCGCAACAGGTGTCAAATGCTCCTTCACAATAATGTGATTTTTAACGATGTGTTTGCGTATGAAGAAGAAACTTGACAATAATAAGAACGGTGTATATTCTTGCACAGGTACGGCTGAGAAAATGAGAAGAGGTTTGCTACTGATGACTCTGCTCCTCATCCTGAAACTTCGGTACAGCCTGTGCAGATGCGAGGAACCGGGCTCGCGCAGATCATCCTCAGATGTAGGTTTCCCCAAGTACTGACCAAAACAGTTATCGGGTAATCTCATCATACAAACTCACGTTTGTTTGTTTGTTTTGTTTTTTTGTGCTTCTCATAACTGCAGCAGTCCGCAGACGCGGACACCGTCAAGCGGAACATTCTGAAGCGGTACAGTGATTTGGATTATGACAGCTTTGTGGGTCTGATGGGCAGAAGAAACGCCGGTGAGTCTCCTTTTCGACTGACGACGAGTGATTGCAGTCATGTGTTTATGTAAATACTTTAAATATTAGTAAGGTTAATTATAAGATCGAGGGGGGGGGAAAACATATTGCAAGACTTTACGTTGACCAGACGTTACATTGTAGAGTCTGGTCCTATCGCTGGGCTCATTTGTTCAGGGTTTATTCTCTTTTCTCTCTCTTTTCAGATGCAAACACTGTACAGTCACCTCGAAAAAGTAAGACCTTTATCATCCACTGATGATATGATGAAGCTTTTTGTCGTTGTAAAAACACATCATTTATTGTTCTCGTTCCTATTAGGAGAAATGCATGACATTTTCGTTGGCCTTATGGGAAGGAGAAACTCAGAGCCTGGTGAGTGACACTTTACATAAGTCAAATATCCATAACAGCCTTGATGGCTGATATGTGCGTTTAGACTATGATTTCTCTGTTTTCTCTGGTGCTCATCATATGGACAATATATTTTTATGGCTCTGCATTGCATTGTCTGCTCTCACAGATAATGGCCCCTGGAGGAGAGAGTATCCAGAGAGAAGGGGCATTTTTCTCAACAAGTGCCGGCTGAGGTTAGTGTCTCTTCTTTTCTTCTTTCACTCAGTAGATGGAACATCACAAAGTGTCCACTACTTGAAAAAAAATAAAGTTAACACTTAAGCTGGCTGGAAAAGGATGAACTCATACTGGAAAAGATTTCAGTTGTTCAACGTTTAATGACTTTTTCCTTTGTCTTTTGATTTCTACAGAAAATGATGTGGGTTATGTGTTTGCTGCAGGTTTCTTCAGGGGCTGTAGAGCGAGACAACTCTCATCTGGCTACACTGACTGACAGAAAACACCAACAATGAATGAAATGTCTAATGAAATGATTAAACAATGATTCCAATGTAAAACTGCCGGCTGGCTTATGAAAGTGACCATAAACTACACAGATTGTATTTGTTTTACCGGAAGACAAAACATAAGTAGAAGTGAAAGATGATTATTTCTTTATCATGTTATTCTGTTTCTTCAAAGTTCAAAATAAACATAATTTTTATACATACTTTATTCATGTAAAACATTCGTGCATTTTCCTGCAGCTGTTTGTGAGTGATTCCTCAAGCCTGGCTCCAGTGCACACAGTCATGTTCAACCACATGAAGAGAGTGTCGGACCTCTGTATGACAGCGTTCATCAGAGGCTCCAGTGATTTCAAACAGAAGCACACGGGGTTTCAAGTGCACATTTCGACATAAGAGCATCTTTCACTGACTGACTAAAAAAAAAGAAAGAAAGAAAAAAAGAAAAGAAAAGCAAGGATTTTCCACATGACAGTTGCTCTGACTGAAATCAACATATCACTGTTGACATGGGATTTGCAGATGATTCAAAGCAGAAATTAAAAGGCAACATGCAAACACAGACAAAAAAACTTATTTTAAAACTGATCTATGTATGTTGCTTCAAAACAAAAGAATAAATAATTAAAACTGTAACATCAGAATAGCAACACTAGATTTAACATAAAAAAATATAACAAAAAGAAAATCAAAGTGGCCAAAGAAGAGAGGATACGTACTTTGAATTGTTCTCCATTTTCCATTTCCAATTTTGACAATACTGAGGTGAAAATGAATAATAGAAAAAAAACTAATTTCATACACCTGTCACTGGATATTTGGCTCAGATCAGGTACCTGTTAAACACATTAAAATTATATTCCACATGTCTCCTCTTGCATCACACCAAGCACACATCAGTGGCTATGTAATGTCATGAATTTACAAATTCTGACACTGATGTTGTCAAATTTAATTTAAATCAAGAAACAAATTGAGTGTTTCTTGATTAATTATAGTCGAACCATTCACAGCTCCCTCTGAGTCACACTGTGCTCACAGTGTTACACTGGCCGTGGTACATTGTGTCGGTGGAAAACAGGAGTCAGCCAAAAAGTGAATGTGTTTCTGATTTAGATTCATCAGACACCAGTAAAAACACGTCCCCATCTGAAACGCAGAATCAGTATCGTCTGTCACGCGTGGCTGCAGTCCTGTTCTCAGTGAGTCGTGGCATCAGGTCGTCTCTCTCCTTTCTCCATCTCCACTTTGGTTTGGTTGCTACCAACTGAGAAGGCTGCGGTTGTGTGACTCCTTCGATCCGTCACCTCTTGAGTGCCTCTAAATCCTTCTGTCACGGTGGACTGTCTGAGGGCGGTGAGGCTAAGATCCTTACGCAGGGACGGCCGGTAGCGAGGCCTGTAGCCGTACGCTCTCAAGTGGTAGGTGTAATACTCCAGTGTGTACATTAGTTCTGCTTCAACATAATGGAACGAGACTGCCAGGTCAGAGCAGCACTGTGGACCCTGGGGAAGAATAATGCACAGATCACACATCCAAGCAAACACACACACATAAGCACATCCACACACAAATTAGAAATAGATTGCAAAATTATATATAATTCTGTCAAAAAGCCAGATTTTGGCATTAATATCATGAAAAATGAACTAATGTATTTGTCATGAAAGAATGGCAGCCCCCATTATTGTTTAGTATTATAGTGCAAAGTCAATATCGACAGGGGATTTATTCTTGTATGAAAAAGGTGCGAAAAGTTTGATTGCTGTTGATGTCATCTATGGTAGTTTTTTTAGACGGGCTACATTATTTCCCAAATTGTTCAGGACTATTTTCTGTTGCAGATTAATACATATTTTGCGCACCAGTGAGTATTTTCAACAAGAAAGGGTTTTTTTTGGTTAACAGTGGAGGTTTGTGGCACAGATGAACACCCTGTCAACATCAGTGTATTGTCAGGTTCTGGAAAATGGAAGAACTTGTTTGAGGGAACAGCACATTATTGGCCTTTTTGTTCGTGGTCACAACACGAAGAACATCAAATATCACGTGCCTTATGCTTTTTATAAAGTGTCATATGCAGACAGGTCTGAAAGCACAAATTTCCATTTCCACGGTGATAACAAAAAAAATGACTCTAATATGAAAAAAATAAATTTGTTTTCTTGTCTTCCCTTCAAAGACAGGGGACAAAGCAGCTCCATACAGTGGCAGGCGTTGCCTGACAGGATCAGTAATGGTCCTGTCTCATTATAATTGCAAAGTACAATAAATTAGTTGCATCATCAGCGACAAATTGACCAATTTTCCTTTTGTTGACAGGATATTGTCTCTACTGCATTCATCTACTTTAAAATGAACTCATTTCTCTTTCAATTCACTATGCAGAGGTCAGATACAGGATTAAAACATGGCAGATAATTACATATTCATTTATTTGGCTATTATCCCTCGGATGAGTGATTTATGTCAACATGTACATTTTGTTTACTGTCAAAAGTAAAATAAACTGTATGTTGTGTAATACTCACTTCCTACAGTGCATTGCAAATTTAAGGCATAATTCCCTCACCTTAAGTGTGGATGTGCACTAATGATATTAAAGGATTTTCAACTCACCAGGTCACTTGGCGGTAGTACTTTCTAGCCTGACTTGCCCCTTTCTAATAGGATTAATCCGCACCACAAGATGTCCGGCTTATGGAGGAGCTATTTTATAAACACTACCACTTGTAGGTGGTTTTTGGGGTTTTGTCTTTGTTGGCCAGCTCACAGTCAAGACATATATATTAGAAATACGGGGAAGGAGGGTAGTATGACACTCAGCACAGAGTTAAACTGGGAATGCTTAGCTCATCTTTAAGCACTAGGTATGATATCTGCTTTTACATTTGCATTCCAACTTATACTGTACTGCATACAGAAGTCTGTACTTGCCTCAACAATCGGGTAGTAGCAATAGCTCCAGTACCAGAAGCTTTTGGAGAACTTGCCAGTCAGGTGGTGCTCCGGCACAAATGGATGGAAAGTTTCTCGATGCAAAGTATCTCTGGAGTCTCCAGCCAGAACGCCCATCTTCTCCAAACACTGCCCCAGCGCTAGGTCTTCTACAGGGGTGGTGTGTGTGCAAACGTTGGTCCGAAAACCTTCCACAAATCTCTTAAGGGCCTCTTTACTAAGCACGTAGCCTGCCCCTCCACTCATGTATCCTTGCTTGGTGTAAGGTTTGAAGCGTTTACCAAAATAGATGGGTTCTTCGGGGGTGTGGTTAGACAAAATCCAGCGTAGGTTGTCTACCACTACATAGGTGTCATCGTCCGCTTTTAAGAACCAGTCTGCCTCATTCACATGGTGTTCGTATACATAATGGAAGGCTCTGATGGTCTTCCAATAGAGCTGGTCACGGCCCTCCTTAGTGCCAAGTCCTACGGTGGGGAAGTCTGGGTCCTCCACAGAGCTCATGAACACCACCACGTTGCAGTGGCGACTCCAGGTAGCCCTGACATGGCGGGCCCTGCTCTGCAGGTTATACGGCCCTGTCATCACCCAACAGAGAACACGTACCTTCTGGTATAACACATCTGCCAGTCGGTTGTCTTCATCTGAAACGAAACGGCAAAAATGTTAAGTAGCATGCAGTGGAGCTTTCTGTGTGTGCTTCTACCAGTAAACACTAAATCGTACATCTCTAGGTTACATGTAGGCAAGCATGCAGATTTATGAGTAACTTTCTTATGTGTTTGTAGTAACTCTACATTTCTTTTCACCTTTGTTTGAATCTGAGTCCTTGGTTGTTGAGTTAACCAATCAGCATGCTTAATGCGCATGTGAACACAACACATTGTTGAGATTTTGGTTGTGTGCACAACGGAGAGTCACTGGTAGAGTGGGTAGTCACTCTACTCACAAAACACTTCTCTGCATAGATCTGACGATTATTGTGCATATAAAAAGTGTAATTCTGCCATTACACCAAACCACCTTGGCTCTTCAGAACATGAGCATGACTTCTCTTTTCAATCACTTTACTCCACATTCCATTTGTGATTTATCCCTTTCATTACATTTTTGAACTTTATACAACTACATTCAAATCCTGTTATGCAATCAGTGCAAGTGACCCCTACTCATGCAACCTTGAACAACTTCCCTAGTCTAAATGGCTTGGCAGATTAGCATGATATTACAAAACACATTGTTAGCCGTTCTTGTTTTTTTTTTTTTTGGGGGGGGGGGGTTGACCAATGGAAAAGGGATAATATTGTAGCGATGTTAAAGGCAACCTCAGTTTCCTTAAGTAGTGAAGTAGCCGTTGTTAGAGCAAGTGCTCATAGATTTCCATTACAAGGTAACACAAGGTATACAGGCGTGACCATCACCTCAGCCGTCACTGCTTAAAGTCCCTGATAAAGATACACTACACCATAAGCATAAGTACTTAATTGTGAACTGTGTAATAGACCAGTTTCATCCCACTGATTGACAGCTAATATTATCTTTTTGTTTTCTGGCCTCTGAGTACTTCGACCAAACCTGTTGCCAAACATCCATACCTATAATAGACACGATGTCTGTGTTTATAACATCAGTGTATTCTAGACAACTATGCATCAGTTTATCGCAACACAATAGGTCACTGAACCACAGCTGAGATTCAAGCTAATTATCCATATACATATTTTTAAAACAGTAATGTATGTAGCACCTGCATGTTGAGGGTGGAGCAGGTTGATGAGAGCAGCTCCCTCTTTTCTCCAGCTGGTTGGTTCCTCCCCCACAGTTGTAGCTTTTTCCTGGGCCTCTGACAGCAGGGGGTAGCTCCTCTCAAACCACACCTGGTGCAAGAAGAAGTAGATGGTGCAAGCCCCCACCAAGAAGCCCAGGGAGAAGGCCCATCTGGAGCCGGGGCCCTTCATACTGACAACCTCTCCGGCACTGTGGCATCAGAGCTACAGCATGTCTACAAAGAGCCACAACACACAGGGATCAACCTGATTTGTACCTGATTTAAATTCCCCCCTTGCAACATTTAGTTGTTTAAGCAGAATGTTATACATAACATGATAGTGTTAGTGTCATGAAAAATTTTAAAACTCAGTGAAAAGGCTATAAGGACCAGTGACATCTATCATGACAAGTTTATGTGTGTGCATTAAAAATTAAATAGTGTATGTATGTGTATGTGTAGGACCTGCTCTCTGGGGCCCAGTCTCCCCATAACACATACTTCAAACAAACTAAACTTCTGACACAGTAAATTTGGACATGAAAATCAAAAAAACATGAGAAAAAACTTGTCTCACACAGCTGGTAATTAGCATGTCTAGACTTGACCGGTTACTGAGGTAAATAAACTGAATGTTCCTGTGAATCAAATGACTTTTCTTCACAGCAGGACTTACAGTGAATGAGAAAACGTGCTCCAGTAAAATGTTGCTGTCCCACTGGTCACTGTTTGTGGAGAAGTTCCTGGACTTGTCTTGCTGACATCATCACTCATTTTTCCCCATTTTGCTTTAGCTGAAAACATTGATTGAAATAAATAAAACACATTTACAGAAAGCTGTGATATCCAATGTGAGCTTCCTCAGTTAAAGTCCTCTATGTACACGGACTTCACTTCACTTGACAGAGTCAATATTTTGCTGCTAACACTGTGTTCGGCTGCGTGTGTCGCCTCACGGTGGAGGTTCAAGAGCTCAACTCTGACACGTGTTAATCATTAACGGGACCTCGGTTGTTATAGCGACATAGTTTTTCTGCGCGTGCCTCTCCCTTTCATTATTCTAGCGACGAATAACAACAGACGACAGGTCCAGTTACCCTGTAGCCTATTTCCGTTTAAACCAAAAACACATGACACAGACTGCAGCGATAGCAGCGATATAAGGCCATGTGAAATGCAAATGTGCGTCTTCGCCATGTTGTTTCGATACAAAACCGCAGCTGTTTGTTTTTTCAGTCCTCTCAAACATCCCCTACATTTGTCTTCACATGTGAACCGTTTACCTTAGCTGAGAGACGAGTCACTGTGGGCTCGACATGCTTGCAACTCCTGAGGCAGCAAGACAAAAAATCCCGTTTCTGAAAACGGCACGCGCACGTGCAGCTGCCGGTCATATCGTCACAAACTGTTCATGTTCAGACGAAGTATTGTTTCTGCTTGACGTCGTCTGTATTCAGTCGCCAAAACAGATGATTAGTAGGAGATCCACGGCACAGTGCTACATTCTTCAGCATCACGGGCTAAGCAGGGAAAATGCGGGTCTCTCATTGGCTGACAGGCGGTGACGTATAGAGGAAGCCGTTTTACATAGTCTCAAACACATTAACAGCGACTGGATGTTTTCTTTCTTTCTTTCTTCTTTTTTTGGTAATGCTAGATGGATTTCTTATTATTTGTGAAACATGTTATACAAAAGATGATCAGAGAAACCATGAGGGAAGGACATGTTGCCTAAAACTGTTGCTCTCATCGATCTTGGGCACAAGGTGTCACCATAACAAAGTCTATAAAGTATTCACATCCTCAACAGCTGCAACCGTAAAAAAAAAAAAAAACCCAACAACAATACATATTTATATATAGCCTGAATTATACATGAGTTTTAAGGACCAGTTGTAGTCTGTTTTCCCGTTGATTGGGACAGTCCGCTCTGAGCAGCTGGCACACACAGTCAAAGGATTTGCACACTGACATAGAGACAGGAATAATATTTATCAATTTATCTCAACGATTCGATCATGAAGAATAATAGGCTAAATAATAATAATGCTAATAAATAATTAAATGGGCTTGAAAATAACAGTATGACAGAATAAGACAGGAACCGATTCCAGACAACTTTTGTTGAGGTTTAGCCTATGAAGTAGCCTATGAAACCAAATCTGAAGTAAGAGTGTAGCATGCAAAGCCAACATGGCATTTTGTGCTTTTACAAGTCTAAATTACTGGCTGGGCCTTAGGCTTCTTTCTGTTCTCAACACCATGATGTGCACAGTTTAATGTCTTTCTCCTGGATTTGTGATTTGGGGGATTTTTTTTTTTTTTTTTTTTTTTTTTTTTCTTTAACGGATGAGGACTTGACTTTATAGTCCTAAACACATAAACATGCAGATTCTCCATATACTT
Organism: Caranx ignobilis; assembly: GCA_021432705.1. NCBI lineage: Eukaryota > Metazoa > Chordata > Actinopteri > Carangiformes > Carangidae > Caranx > Caranx ignobilis. Next base: position 65,314,178 of record MU269985.1, read on the forward strand.
CAGAGTCGTGCTGGACGAGGTCATTAGGCCAAGTCCAGGTTTTTTTCACCTGGAAAAATGAGTCCATCCATGAGTCGTTTTCTGACTCTGGAAAACAATTCGTTATCAGTGACGCCCAGGCACTGAGTGTGCAACACGAAAGGAGTGGCCGTTGCCTCTGCTCTGCACATTACTGGAACACGCCGTGCAAATTCGACTTTCACACAAAGTTGTGTCACTTTGGGGATGAAAGCACCGCAGAAAGCCGGTTTCATCCACGGAAGCAACAGCAGTAAGGACATCCATCATTTTAACTCGTGTTTTTTTTTCTTTGTTTTTTTCCTGCCATCTTTATGAAACTGAAATATTGGAGCCGATTGATTGCTTACTAAGTAAAGTAAAACTATTCGTTTTGTCGCCTTTCCGTCAATCTGGTCATGTGCTAGAGAGAGAGGGGGAATAATTTGAAGGATTGTAAACGTGAGATTTTTTTTTTCTGGTTTACCATCTGCTATTTTAGAACAGATTGAGTGGCGTCTTCAGCAGCTTTGAACTGTAACACGCCACTTTTCAATAAGGAGTTAAATTAGTAATGGACCCTATAAATTGATCCACTGGCTTTCAGAAAGTTAGCCGAGATATCTGAATGTACATATCATTTACCACCTTTTTAGATTTTGTTACTATTTTGCATTTCAACATTCATTTATCTTTACAAACTATATCTCTTGTGGAGCAAAGTGGTAAAATAAATAAATACATGAAAACAAGGCTTCATCCTACAAAACTTTATACACTTATCAGTTGAAATGATGAGAACAGAGATCAGTGCACTGAAGGCAACATCACTCAGAAAATGACCTATGAATATCTAATTCCTCCTGTTTTTGAGATGTTAAATACTCCAACAGTAAAGTAGAGGAGTTTATTAAGAATTGCACCTTTCACAGAGCAAAGTCACAAAGTGGCTCACAAAAGTAAAATTATGAAATCCTGTTGTAATGAAATACAGACAGATCAGATCGCACTAAAGTTCATCAACTACACTGCACAGGGAGAGGCAAAGGTCAGAACAGTTTTTTTTTCTTTTTTTCTGTTTCTTTGCTTCCTTAAGTGACTGGAAAATGTGAAAAATGCTCTATCGCCTTGTGTTTTCGGTTTTCAGTGCACGGGACAACCAGTAAGCCCATGTCAGAAAATTCAAGTGATACAAGTACAGATCAGGTCAGAGATGTACACTGGTGCCTGTCCATGTAGGGCTTAATTGTGAAACTATAGCACCTTGATAAATTCCTAACTTAGATGGGAAGCTAATGTGGCCCTTGGCCTATATACTATAGATGTGCTGTCAGCCGTCTTGCTAGACTTGTTGGTTAACAATCTTTATTGGAAACATTTACACGTAATCTGGAAACCACAAATTAAAAGGGAGTGTAATTTTTCAAGATGGATGGAAGTAAAGCAAAGATTATCTGTACCTGTAGTTCTGTCAGTTATGATACAATAGATCTGAGTTTTCCTATGTTTCTTATAGGTTGGATAGTTTCGACAACAATTTGATGTGTTGTCAAAGTAAGTGCATGTCTTTATCAAATAACACACACAGATTTAAAAGTACTTCTTGGGGTAAACGCAGCATAACTTTTTCATTTAGTATGTATGTGTGAAGGATGGGTATCCCCCTTTCAGTTAAGGTTATGTATGGCTGAATATATGATTGCGATATGCACAGCTCATCATCATCATGAGCTTATGTTTTTGCACTTCTGTTCTTGTATCTTATTGTGGTGTTTTATTGTGTTGTGTATTTGAGAGAGCAGCACTTGGCGATGGTGGCAGGGAAAAACTTCTTTTTAAGAAGCAAAAAACCTCAAGTGCAGGATAACCATCTGGAAAGTAATATTTATAATTACTAATAGTACTGATTTCCTCTGCAAGAAGGAAGGAACAAAATGATAAGTAAAATAGGCTAAGAAATAAATAGAAGAGACTAAAAAGACATTGGGAAAAAAAACAATCACACATCTGAATTGGGCATAAAATGCATAGTGCCTGGGTGCATGTTGGAATAGTAAGTTCAGTGACTGTGTGGACAATATGGTTGGAGTTGACCGGTTCAGGAGTCTAATGGCTTGTTGAAAAAAAACTGTTAGTCAGACTTGTGGTCCTTGATTTCAGGCTCCTGAACCGCTTCCCCAAGGGGAGCAGTGTGAACAGGGTGTGCTGAGGGTGTGTATTATCCTTGATGATGTTGTGGGCCCTCCTGATAACCCTGCTGGTGTAAATGTAGAGAGGGGAGGGATGCTCTGGAGATGTGCTGGGTGTTTTTTATGACACGCTGGAGAGACTCCCTGTCCTGTACAGTGCAGTTCCCATGCCACAGTGTGATGGAACTGGTGATGACACTTTCCACTGTGCTTTGGTAAAAATTGCTGAGAATTTTGGTTGACAAACTTTCTTTTTTTTTTTTTTTCCATAAAAATGAAAGTCTACCATCTACATTACTCGCAAAAAGTTAGGGATATTGGGCTTTCGGTTGAATTTTCAGAATGCACCTAAAACACACTATAACCTTTACAGGTGAACTTGAGTTGAAACTACACTAAATGCCTTATACTTTCATGATATTATATCACTGTAGCATGAACCTTTTACATTTTCCATAAATTTTTCCCAAAAGTCAAATATCCCTAACTTTTTGTGAGTAGTGTATAATCCACTGTAAAGGGTAAAAAAATCAAAAGACTGCACACAATTGATCATGAAGTCATTGAGCTTCATCTTGTCTTTGGGCTGGGTCAGGCCACAGCACTTCATCAGTATAATGGCATTGTTTTGATGGACCATCTCAACTATACAGTAATGGGCTCCTGCTGGGGTGTGAACATAGGTGTCCCCCCACCTCCATATGGCAGTCTTGCAATTCTAGAAAAAAGTGAATATGCAAAATATCTGTAAGGTAATGTCTGACGTATATACACTAGTACAGTTAAATTACAATGATGAAACAGCACCTGGTCTCTTGTCTAAATTTCATCAGAAATGACCACTCTTTGTCTTCCTCTTGATCTTCCTCCCTCTTGCCCCCCTCCTCTTCCTCTTCTTACATGCACCCCTCCTGATTGTGTCTCTCCATTGTTTGCAACTTGTTTGCACACTGAACTGGCTTATATTGGTTGTCACATCATGAGAAACAAGTGTGATCAATTTTGGGTCGTTGTGTTTAACGGATGAAATGTGTTTTATTTCTGTTTATGTTTTGCCACTGTTACCATTATGCATCACAATTGTATCATAGTGACAGCTATGTTTTATTGCATGAGAATGTATTTAGAGTTTTGCGAAAGAAATGACTGAGATCTGCAAATAGTCTTTTACTAGGTGAAAAAAAGAGAGACACAGCACCACTGGCAGAGGCCCTGGGGCCGTCACACTTGTGCCATGTTCAGTGAATTTTAAGGCCCCCAATACTTGTAGCCTATAGCACAATCAATAATTCATATAGCTCCTGATGAATTTCAAGCCAGTATTTAAGAACTGAAAAATCGTGTTATTCTCATGTTAAAGACATGGCTAATGCCTTTAACATAAATGTGTCAGTGTATTGTTTGCTTTTTCCAGTGAGGCCTACTCAGCCAACATTTTGTAATGTTTGTATTCCTCTTCATTCTAGATGCGCACCTCTTCAAGGAAGTGTCTTCTTGGGCTGGTTATCATCAGTGTTACTTGCCTGTTTGCCTTTCTTGCTCAGCGCCCTGGATCCAGCTTATCAGTTGACATACGGCCAAGACTGGCCAGTACAATAAGGAAACTCCTCGATGGGAAAATCAGAGAACTCACTAGTTCCTATAATGACATACCCTACCATATAAAAGAGGATGTGGCACGGTGTGATATTTGTCAGTGTTATTGTGATATTGCCATTGTTCTGCTCCGAATTCACATTTTCATCCTCATCAATTCATTGCCTTTTTTTTCCTTACACAGTCATTTGGCTCACAATTCATGTGTATGTCTGTCCGATGAGAAGACTTTTAAGCTGCCATTTTCCAATCTGCTCAACCCAAGTGTGTGGGCCCACAGTCTGAAAATTGCATTTCTAGAGTCCCATCCTGACCCTGATGGTGTGATGAATGAAAGAGCAGAGGAGTACAGCCGTTTTCAAAGGAGGTGAGGTAATCAACTGTCAGCTTGACAAATAAAAAAAAAAAAAAAAAAAAAAATCTGTATGACACAAGAAACCATAAGGTTTGCACCAGAATGATCAGTTATTTGTTTAGTAAGATACCATTGAGTCAATCTGTGACGTTACAACTAACCTACCACAGACCCATCATTTCAACACACACTGTGTTTGCTCCCATTCGTTTGTCTAACCTGCTTTATTCATGGTTGTCTGCACCCCTGGTGGTCTGTAGCTAAATCACACAGGGTTTCTTTGCAGTGCTGCCTGTTATCAAGAGGATAAAATGCATATACAATTTGCTTTGGTATTAGCATCTTATCAAACATGTCATAGTCATTAAGAGTTGTCTTTACACTAAATGCACTAAACAGCATCCCTCCTTGTCTGCTGCTTGTATTATGTTGCCATACATTTACACAGACATGGATATGGCCCAGAAAAGGAGATTGTGACCACATTTACTGTAACCTAACTGGTTGGTGAGGGTGTCTAGGTGCAAGGAATAATTTTAGTTTTTATTACATTTTCTCAAATTCAAGAGAGATCAGTGTGTCATTGCAGTGTGGTTAACAAACATTCTTATTAAGTTCACCACACGTCTTTGATGATCATGGAAAGATTTTCTCTGATGATCTAATGACGTTGTCTAAATTCACATTAAGAGGAACTTCACCATCTTCACAAACTGTATAATAACAGGCCTCTATTTTAACTGTAGTGCGTGTCGTTATACACTTACAAATTTACCAGGATTGGCATGAGGAGGTGGTTAGGCATGTGCTTAGTTTATTTAAAACATCAATAATCATGTGTGCTGTGATGATTTTCCATGGCAACATGGGAACATTTTCATAAATTCAAATTCATAGTACTGTTAACATCAAGCCTGATAGCTGGTCACTGAAGAAAACAGCATGCATTGAAAAGAAGAAAAGCCTGTTCTGAGTCATATCAGTGTTGACTCTGGTCCAGAGTAGGCCTGGGAAAGATCTTATCTCTTATATGTAAAATAGTTGTTTGCTGCTACATTAATGTTTCTAATCATTGACAGTATACTGACCTTTAAACAACGCTGGCAGTGGTTGGAAGTATACTAGCAGAGAGGGTTTGCATTGCTCCAGGCTCCTAATGCCTGAATTTGAAATATGATATCAAATGATGCTATACGGAGGGGTGAAGGTGAAGGAAGGCTGATATTGGCTGATGTCTGCACTGCTGGTCTGGGAGGGTGTAATGAAGGCCAGCAGAGGGACACTCAGAGTGGGGATACTGTCTCGGTGTGGTTCCACCTGAGCTGTCCCCCCCAGACAGTACCCCATGCCCCCCCAGTTACATGCCCCCCCCCCAAGTCAGTACCTTGACTGTGACATGGAATGGTATGCACTGGTTGAATACATAGTGATGGGGGAAGAGAGGGAAGGATGGAGGGATGAGACTAGGGATGATCAGAGAGAGGGATGTGGTCAGACAGTGCCTGGATAAAGGGAAAATGGAGGGTGGATTGAGAAATCTGTGGCAAATGGAGGAAGAAGTGATTGATCAGGTATATGTAGGCTTGACTATAATTACTAATTACTGTAATTATTAGAGGTGTGTTTGAGGCGTGGCCCTGTTTCTGAACCTAAGTTAACCAATTAACTCAGTTTTAAGACCAGACACATACTGTGATATCACACTGGATTTATTTCTCAGTTAACATTAGGCCTATATGGTATTGATTACACAGTGATGAAATAATACAGCTGTATATTTTCTGTGTGTAAAGGTCCTTCAGTCCTGCAGATGTACTTATTGTAGCCAAAGCCAACAACCCACTTCAATATCCTACCCAAGGGCTAGCAGTACGACCACTCAAGACAATCATCATTCCAGGTAAAAGCATTTTTTAATTGACACCTCTTCACCTCCTAATGGCACTGCATTTAAGACTGTTAAAATGTTTTACCATCAACACCAGCCAAGGTAATAATTCCTCTGTTTCCATAGGTTTGGGACTTGAAGAAGAAACAAAACCAAACCATATGGTAATTTTTTTTATCTTTGTTTTTTCACTGGGGTTGACATGCTAATTTTCACATTAGTAAATTAATCTTTTTTTCCCCAAAAAAATATGCCAGGTTTCGTTGACAGCAAAACTTGGGACTTTTGATGTTGCTGCTACTGTAGCCAATGTCTTCCTGAAAGGAGAAGGAGAGAAGCACATGATATTGTCGAGCCCTGTTCTCTCTGCACTGAACAGGCAGCTGCAGTTCATCACCTATACAAACACGGTTTTCCATCCAAAGACAGCAGACACAGGTAAAGTTAATGTGATGATACTATCTTGAATCTATAAGTAGAATGACACATAGCTATTCACCCTCACAGAGGGAAGTGGTGAGCTATAGGCAAGGGAAGTATCTCCCTACCGTTAAAAAGATCCTGTATAATTATACAGCAATTAGGTGACATCAGTTACTGTTACATGGTGAAGAAAGAGAACAGAAAAATGAACAGAGAAGTGTTAATAACATTTTTCTTGAGGTTCTGCATTTTCCTCTGCTGCACAGTGAAACTTTTAGCTGCAAGCTGCAAGCTAAGGAAGGGGTCACTGTGGACCACAAGATCGAAACCAGTCAGTCCCAGAGGGTGGAAACTAATGGCCCACAAGCAGATCAACTTGTTAAATCAAGAACAAATTTGCCTTCAGGCCTGTTGCATTTAAGGACAAATGCTTTTGAACTATGAGGACTCTGTGTGCTAATTGCTGTCAGTTCTTCAAGGTTTCATTTTCCATCCTCTGTTTGAAGTGGAGAGTCGAAGGCCACTTTCACTGTGAACAGCCACAGCTTCATTGCAGATAAGATACTGGATACATGTTGAAGAACAGGGAGGATAGGAAAGGAGAAGCTGTGAGAGCAGGAGGGGGGAGGGGGTTGAAGTCTGGATTTGAGGAGAGAAGAAAATTGGGAGTGAAAGAGAAAGTGAGGGATGGAGTGAAGGACAGAAGAGGAGATAAGGTATGGAGGAAACAGGATGGGGGTGAAGTAAGAAAGCAGAGGCCGAGCCGATGTAGGAGAATAGTGATAAAGGCAATTAATATATTGCCTTTGATTATACTCTGACCTGCCTTCTACTGGCTTATGATAAAACTGGTCCAATGCCAAACCACAGTACAGCTTCATTTATGACGGAGACAGCAGGAGTTGTCAGGTGACTGAATCTGAATTTACTGAACCCAGAGAAGGATTTCTGCCTCAACTACAGAAAAGGAGGCAAAAACAGGGACAAGTATGTTTCTTGATATGCACAGGTGCTATAATTGTCCATCCACTAATGAAGCAACAGAATCAGGGCCAGTGTGTGAACTGTAGATGATGTAACACTGCAAACATCCTCTTCTTTGTTTTGTGTTAGTCATAGTTGGTACTGTGCCCAGTGCTTCTGTGTTATTTTCTCAGAAGTCATTCACATTTCATTCATATCCCTGTGTCGGTTGGGAACTTCTGTTATTCAGAAGTAAATGATTTACAGCAGCAACGGACTGAAGCAAACATTTTGCATGTCCACCTGTGTAATCTGAGACCTGAGTGTATAATAATGATCATTTTGATCTACAGTTGAGTTTGCAACTGAAGGTCACCAGTCTTTTTTCACCATTAAAGTCGGACATGCAACCATCCCCAAGCTCTACAACTCTGGATACCAAAGAGGTTTGTGAGCAGCATTCGCTATCTGTTTTATTTGTTCACAGTGGTACCAGAATAGAATTATATTTGTTGTCTGTGCTTTTTGTTTCCATTTAGAGTACAATATTAGTGCTCTTGTCACCATCTGCACCAAGACCTTTCTACGCTATGACAAACTCAAAGATCTGATTGACAGCATACGGAAGTATTATCCCACAGTCACTATAGTGATAGCAGATGATAACGAACACCCTCAGCCAGTGACTGGGCCTCACATTGAACATTACATCATGCCATTTGGAAAGGTAAAGAAGTTAGAGTATGTCTTTATGAAGTATCACTTCCACATCCCATACAAGGACACATACAAAAATCTGTTGACCTCATGAGACCTCATATATTTTCACACAGCTTGTAATTGTAAAACAGCGCAGGTGTTTTGACCCCTGTTCATTTACTGTGCACAGGGTTGGTTTGCAGGAAGAAACTTGGCAGTGTCTCAAGTGACCACCAAGTATGTTCTCTGGGCAGATGACGATTTCATCTTCACTACAAACACCAAGTTGGAGAAGATGGTGGACATCCTGGAGAAGACCACACTAGACCTGGTGAGATGCAGCCACTGTGTGTATCATGTATTTATAAATAATGCACTAATGAAAACAAGTATAGATTTAAATCTCATACCACCACAGGTAGCGTTAAGATCATTACACCTCTCACAGAAACAAAGCCATCTGAATGCAACTCAACATTTTGTCAATCATGTGATCAGTCACATTGAGGCAGGTCTCTCAGGTCTTCTGACCGGGGCTGTGCTGTTTGCCCCTTAAACACAGAGTTAACAGTGCTGGAACCTGTGCTATTCCAGCTCTTCTGTTGGTCTGGTTATGGCATTTGTTGGTCTTACATTGTTTTATTGACTCATGAAATACTTAATCCAGAAGGTTTTTCATACAACTACAAATGCAATCTTTACTTTGTGATCTTCAATTTACTGCCCAAACATTGGAACACCCTTCCTTTCCTACTGCTTCATAAAATAGTTGTTTTAAGCAATTGGAGTCAATCTGTCTTTGCCTCCATCTGTGTGCCTTTGCCCTACTGTTTCTCAGATGGTAGCAACAGCTACAAATGAATGACGTTTTGTTCTTTTTTGACGGATTACTTAAAACTGGTTTTGGGAAGTCCAACTGACTCATTACACATTTGATGTTGCTTAATTTGTCTCTTGTAACTTTATTCCTGCCCTTTATTCTTACCTGAAGTGACTCTTGACTGCACACAGCATTTGAACATTTTAGATCTTAATTTCTGCAGTCATCATCTCGGCACACTTCCAAAGTAGGTCAGTAAATTTCTGTGGACAGCAAACATTTAAACCAAAGGAATCTTTAGTTAAGAAATATGAAATATGGACTTGAAGCATCTGTATAAATCAATAAATATATTTAAGCACAGTAAGTAATTGCTCTCTGTTACTCTCCACCCCTGCCTGCTGCCTGCTTTACTTCCCCTCTGCTTCACATTACTGTTGGCCCGTAGCCTACAAAGTTTCACTCAGCGTTTCTTGCAGGCAATACAAATAAGGGAAATTGTCTTCTTATGGTGGATCTTGGAAAAAAAGACAAGCAAGTGGACAGAAAAAAAACACGTTACTGTTTCACAGAACTGCAACATGCCTGGTTTAAAACTGGGAGGAGCAACATGTTTAATGGACGGTTTCTCTATTTTTTTTGTTTGTTTTTTAAATCATATACCATGATTGTTATAGATGTTTATTTGTGTATATTTGTTGTTTCTGTCCTCAGGTTGGCGGTGCAGTGAGAGAGGCGACAGGCTACACTGCAACTTACCGTCACACCATTTCAGTGGAAGATGGGGGAAAGGAGGGCAACTGTTTACACATTAGAAATGGCTACCACCATGTCATTGAGGGATTTCCTAACTGCGTGGTAGCTGATGCTGTCATCAACTTCTTCATGGGGCGGACAGAAAAGATTCAGGAGGTGGGATTTAACCCCCGTCTGGCACGGAACGCTCATCTGGGTAAGTCTGGCTCATGCCAAACTTTTTTCTGTATACAGCCATTACGAAATTCACAAAATACCAAGAAAAGAAAGTATTGTCAAAGCTTGATTGTCCTTTAACTGCAGAGTTCTTCGTCGATGCTTTGGGCTCTCTCCACATTGGCTCCTGTAGTGACGTCATTGTAAACCACGCATCAAAGATCAAATTGCGCTGGTTTGACACAGACGAACAGAAAGCCTACAAGAAATTCCGTTACTCCTGGAGCAAAGCTGATAAAACCCTCCATGATGAGGTCTACTACTTCAGAAACAGGTTCAACTGCATGACCAGCCAGTGATGCCAGAGCTCCGGCAAGTCTGTTTGCTGCCTTAATGTGAGAAAAGAAGGGAGGCTGTTGAATGTATAATGTTGCCTTTTACAGTTTGTTCACTGGCTAAATACTGATGTTGAACACACACACACACACACAACCACAGTCACCAGTCAACCTGGTGAGCGTGTCTTTGGACTGTGGGTGGAAGCCGGAGTACCCAGACGTGGGGAGAGCAGGCAAACTCCACCCAGAAAGGCCCCAGACCCGGGAATCAAACAATAACAAATCAATCAACAGCTCGAGCTCAGTATGCTTATACAACTGAAAGGTTTATTAATAATGGAGTGTCATTCCCACATCCATGGATTTAGCTTTCATCAGGGAACATGTGTATTTGAATGTACATACTGCACATACTGTGTTTGTTAAGGGCATTTAAGTGACAAGGGCATTTCTTGTTGTCGAAGTAAATTAAAAAGGTTAGTGTCTCTACTGCTGTACAGTTTTTAATAACTTAAGCTTTGCTCTGAAAAGTTCTAGAGAAGTATTAAAGCTGCAGCCACTGACTCTCAACTGTGTGGATTCAGAACAAAGTGAAATATAACATCCCTGTTGCCAGTTCTTAAACTGCATCTGCCCGACACTGTCGTATTTTGTCGAATGTCATCAACTCAAATGAGTTTTCTGTCTTTCTTGTTTTAAAGATATTTAAAAGCTTTTTGTGCCTTTATTTTGAGATAGAGATTGTTAGAGAGAGACAGGAAATCAGGGGAGAGAGGGAGGGGATGACATGATTTGCAGAGATGAGTAAATTGCAAGTCAGTTTTAAACCCAGGCTGCTGCAGCTATAGGACTAAGCCTACGTTGTACACACTCTACAGATGAGTTTTTTAAACATGTGTTTTTAATGCAGTTCAATAAAAGATGTTTGATAGGCAGGTTTTGAATTGGGAATTGACTTAGAATACAAGAGTAGATTATTACTAAAAGCACAGTAGGCCTATTGACTTTCCTCATGGACGTTTAACATCAATGACACAGGAGTAACTACTGACAGCTGAATTAGTTGTTTAACTAAATTCTTTTATTCATGTTTGAAAAATATTTTTTGTACATGCTTCATGTTCGCTCTTTACGATTGTGTTTGTAATGTGAATTGTGTGATGCAAGTTTGTATTTGCTTTTATACATAAGACATTAATAAAGTTACATTTCTTTCTAAACTGCTGTCAAATGACAGTTTAACAAAAGCTAAAGTGTGGGAGCATAAATGCAATTAGTTACTATATTATTTAAGTCTCTTTCTACTTCATTACATCTGAGAGGGAAAACCGAGACATTTTAAAAATTGAAACCATTGTCTGCAGAGCCTGTGTCTTGGCTGGTGCTCCTTGTCATGTCTATGAGTTTTTAGTAGTTCCACAGACACACAGACATTTTCCCTCTGAACCTCTGGGGTGGCTTCATTTAGATAACTGTCTGAGGCCCAGAGATTTTCAGATTATTCAGTAATTGGAAAAAAGCAAATATCAAAAGAAAATTTAAAAGAAAAAAAATCGCACTAAGGAACCTAGATTTTCTTCTTTATCCCATGATCTCAGTTATCTCAAAATGACAAGATAATAAAAAAAAAAAACAAATAGTGATCTAATGAACAATATGACCATTAGACTTTGGCCTCTTTTGATTTCTCTTGAGAAGATCCAACTCCTGCAGGCTGGGATCCACTTAGTGAGTAAAAATCGGTCAAAAACAGCTCCAACTCAAGTAACAACAGTAAATCTATGGTTGCACATTGTTGCATTATCAATCTAAGGCTGTTGTGTCTTACATTGTTGTATTAATGCATTCAATTGAGGATCTAAGTTTGTTACCATGGAGAGAGCAAACTTTGTCGCTGGAAAGTCATTTCAACATTTCATCACAAGATGGAGACAAAACACAAGACTAAAATACCATAGACTGCCATACACATCTATCTTCTCCTACACCAAAAAATAAAACCATCAGTAGTGGTGGCGGTAGTAGTAGCAGTAGTAGTAGTAATACCAGTAGCTAGATATTGTAATAATAGCATCAATGCACTCTAACAATGAGAATGAGAACTATTGACAGGAATGGTCAGTAAAACAAATTTACTGTCAGGTAGAAACTGTAACTTTAACTTTAGTCACTACATTTTTTTGTATTTATTTATTCATTTGGCATTTTTTCTGTAACTGTTTTCATTCATAAGACAGTGACCAACAATTAGTGTCAAATGAAATGATCTCCTTCTCTCTCTCTCTGTTGTAGTAGGTTGTGTTTGCTGTGAGTGCCTACATGCTGTACACAGTCTAGCCTATTCAGTTTTCCCATTTTTGCTACCTCACCTGTACATAGACATTTTCATAAGCAAATCATGCGTGTGCATGTGTGTGTGTGTGTGTGTGTGTGTGAGTGTTAGTAGGTCTGCCGGTAGAATCTGGCTTAGTAAACATTTGGCCAGAGCCTTGTACCATGTTTTAATTGAAGTGGACTACTTCCTGCCAATTAGTGAAACACTCCTTGAGCTTTAAAGGGAAAACCCAAAGGGTACAGTGTCTTGAGGCCTCTTTGAAATATGCACTGGAAAAAATTAATAACTTGGCTATCTAACATCAAGAAGAAAATAATTAGGTTTTTTTTTTTCTTTTTGTCCTGGTTTTGAACTCACATTACATATAATTTTATCAGGTCAAGGTAACAGGTTTACAGTGGGGAGCAGTGGATGGGAAACCTTTAACTGATGGACAGCAGAGGGCAGCATGATGGTGAGGTATAAGACATTATTCGCCATTATGTGTAATGACATTTACAGTCTCTCTCTACCTGTCTGTGGAAAGCCAAATATACATGTTACTGTGTTTGCCTCACTCCCTGTCTGGCAAGAGTGTTGCATGCATAACAAACCAAAGTTGTCCAAGACAGGTGGCCGGTGCTCCTACTTTTATAATTTTATTTTCTGCCGCGGCAAAATCTTTTTTGTCTTTGTTTCCATTTGAATCCTATATTTCTTTTTTCATCATCATTTCATCATTATATCAGTGCAGACATGAAGGTCTGTAGCACCTCACCAAAAACAAAGACTGCTCTTCTTCTCTTTTCAAAATCTGACAGTGGCATGCTTCACATTCCACACTGTGCCTCCACCTAAAACATATTAATAGCCACACTATCCCATGAAACCTATATTTTCTGATTAAATTCAGTTCACTGCAAAGTTCGGTTTTTGAGATATATTTATTGTCAAAACAGCCACAGGACGTCACAGTTGTGACCAATACAAAAGTCATTCCCAAAACATTTTGTGCAGTCCCTCTATACTTGAAAGACGGATCATTTAAAGGCAGTATGTGGTGGCATTTACTTTACATTCCTGCATATTCAAGCACATATGTCAAAAGATATAAATATACAAAGCATTTTAACAAACTAATCAGTGCACTTGTGTATTGCACACATAGAATCTAAATAAATATTACTACTGTAATGTTCCAGCATATATGACAATAAAAAACATTGATATCTGTCATATGAAGCTTTATAGTCATAAGTCAAACATTATATATTTGGGGGTTTTTCTCTCTCAGATTTCTTTATGCTAAATACATGACCTCAATTTGTGACTGCTAATATCAGAGTCCAATATCTGTGAAAACACTGGTAACACTGTAATGTAATGTCATTTTAACACATGGCTAGTGCTACAATGGGCTACTGTTTCTTTGAAACACTGGTGTACAGTACAATGTGGACCAAATGCAGGAGTGTTCTTATACAGCTAAGAGAAACGGTCTCAGCTCATAACACAAATGTAGAAGTCACGATGCCACTTTGGTCTCAGACATTTGTTTGAAAGGAGCATGGATGTCCTTACGCCTCATACCCAAACTGTCATGGTGTTCTCTGGAGGTTTTTCCTAGGGCAGACAACAGCAGTAGTCATCAGTCACCATGTGTTTACAACAATTTAACAAATTAGACATCAAAGTCTCTTGTATGAAAAAGAAGTCTAATTATAAGCCTACCTTCTGCTGTTGAATATACATCACGGCATCATGAACGGTAACGAAAATGTGCTGAGGGTTCATGTAGTTCATCAGACCACATGATGTCAGGATCTTTAAGACGCTCTCTAAAGTGGTAGAAATCATAGATCATTACTCAGTCTGAGCAGGTTGAGTATAACAAATATAATGTGTACATGTAATCCCCCTAAAAATAAAAAAAAACTCTGGATAAGTTGTATAAACATAGAACATAACAGAAAAAAACATGGGTAAAGAAGTCACTCTCATACATAGGTCTTACCATTGCAGTTTGCCAAATATACATGAACTCCAACTTTCTGGCATTCAGTGCACATCTGTTAAAAACAAGTAATTCATCATATTGACACAATGAAAAAAAACAGCAGAGCAGAGCCTATACAGTGACATGTCCATCATCACGTGTTTAATCAGACCGACCTGTGTGAAGAGTCGTGCTCCAGCAACATCGACAAATATCACACTGCTGCAGTCGATTAATACTGCCTGCACATCTGTCTCAGGTGTTTCTGTAGAACAGAAAAGAAATTGTAGCTTTTGTTCAGATTATCCACAGCAATGGGATATCTACACAAATGTAATTACAGTCATCTAAGAAACACAAGTAGTATTTTTTTAAACACTATTCGTATTTAGTATCGTTCACATAAGCTGCAGTGAAATATTACTGACCTGATTTAAAGAACTCGTTTTCAGAGGAAAAAGATGTGTTTGCTATGCCTCTTTCCTGAAAAATGGATGGGAAAAACAATAAAATGGTGAAATTATACATATATATATACATATGTAGTCTCTGCTCATTCAGTGATTATGCTCACCACAGTGTTGATGGTGGCCTCTCTCTCCCGTTTCTCCAGGGCTTTCCTGGCCTTCTCCCAGCTGCGGATCTTCTCTGGAGTCAAGCCCAACAGCCTGCTCATCTCCTCCCTGAAGAAGCTACGATTTCCATAGTAAATGGGCCCGTTGTATGTCAGTATCTTCACTCCATGCACCTCATAGCACTGAAAGAAAATCAGCATTATGTCTTCTTCATTCCTTGATATCAAGCTTGCATTGTCAAAATATTGATTATGTCTTGTTGATTCAATACGAATCCAAGATTTTATATAAATGAGTTTCACACATTGTTTATTTGCATATAGTGCAGCTGCAAGTAAAAACACCTGCACAGATCAAGCAACAGGAGAATCCTCTCACCTTGCTGTGGTTCTCCAGAGGTCTGTAAATTTCTGTGTTGCTGGCCCGGCCAAGTACCGAACACCCAGCTCTGTTGAGTCATAGGACATGAATTTGAAATCAAAGTGACACATTATGATCCATGATCTTGTGAGCCAGCAGACACTCAATCTCGTGTCTTCAAAAAAGTACCTGTACCACACTTTGACACTTTTTGCTGCAGATGAGTGTGAAATCAGTTCATGTTTACCTTCTCAGGTGTGCATAGTATATTCAACAATAGAGAATTCAGCAAAAGCACTAGCTAGGCTGCATAATAACATCAATACTGTGCAGAGAGAATGGAAAATGTACCTTTGTGTGCGACAGATGACAGTCATCATAGAGAAAACCACCCCGATGGCCAGGCCAAGGTCCACATTAAGTACCACTACAGACAGCCAGGTTACCACCCAAACCATCTACACAAGGACAGGACCAGTGTTTATTTCAAAGAGCAGTTATGGTTTGAAGAGATATGCATCATCCATTTCTGGCCACCAGGTAATATAAACTGCATGAAAAAACAGATTTTTATAATCAATAATTATTATTATTAATTATAAGGATGAAGTTGATTGATTTTGCAATTTCACCACCAGTTTACAGATGGAAAATGTTGCTCCAGGTAACTTGAGAATTCATTACAGTTTTTTTATGTTCTAAGCCTGACTACCTCCTAAGCAGTACAATATGATCTAATACGTGAAGTTACTGAAAAAAACTCAAATACCCAGGGACCAAATTAACCATCTCTCTTGTGTCTTGTATCTAATGCAAAGGGAGGCACATTGCAGAGCACACTCTTGTGTTTTATATTGCTAATAAATTTCCTTACAAAGTCCATCTTGCTGATTCGCCACAGCTCAGGTAAGTCCTGGAACTGCAGAAACATCTGCCTGAGGCTGGTGACATTGATGCAGGCCAGGACTGCCTGAGGAGAGAGATAAAGGATGTGATCAGTGAACGTTACCCTTCTCTGTCGCTGTCCCATGTTTGGAGGGTAAAAAGATTTAAACCAACCTTGGGTAGGAAGTGGAACAGCGGTCCAATCAGCAGCAGGACAATCAGAACAACCAGACTAGTGAACAAGCCAGAGAGCTGCAGACAATAAACATCTGTTAGTGAAAGTCTCTGTGTGACATATGAGATTTCCTCCTTATTTGGAGTATTCTCTGCATTGGCAGTAAGGAAGGTCAGTATGCAGGCAAATCATAAAACATCTGAACTTAACTGCACATGTATGTTTTACATAATTTCAATTGGGTTATAGTTTATAAAATGTCATTCTGTACTTTGTTGACAGCATACAGCAAATGTAAGTTACAGTCTTATACATAACAGAACAATTGAACATAGATTGATGTGTTTCTCTCTTGACATCAGTTGAATCTGCAGGCCTGCTTTGCTGGTGTGTATAAATACATAACTTAAGTTTGTTTGCTGTTTATTTTAAATTCAAGTATTTCAGTCAGTGTGGGTGTGATGGCAGGTTCCTATAACAACAGTGTATCTTTTTGGTCTACCTTGTAGCATCTGTTTATATCTGAATTGCTATTTGTACCATTAAGAGTGTGGCAGAGGCCGATGAGTATGACTGCACAGAAATCTCTATATATCAGCACAATACCTGTGTGTATCCGCCAGCACTCTCCAGTATATTAGTGGTGGCTAAAGTGGCTGAGCTGGGGAAGCAGGTGAAAAAGGACGACACTGTGTTGGAGATACCATGAGCCAGCAGCTCCTGAAATCAAACACAGATCCAATAGAGAAAGTTAAGAGATCAGTGGGAATTTCATATTTCACCAAGCAGCTGTGACATCCTCAGACTTTACCTGGTTGGGATGTATTGAATATCCATGTTTATCAGCATAAATCATTGCCAATGAGACCGACACTGCATAACTGACAAAAGTTATGGCTATTGTGTCCCCAGCAATTTCAGGGAAAGTGTGCAAGGCAGGCATCCGTGGCTTTGGAAATCTGAAGATAAGAAAATCAAAAGTGATGCTACGTTAAGCAACTGAGCATTTCAAGTGTTTTATTTATCTGTCATTAAATATTTATTTTTTAATTTGAAGATTACCCAGCTGGGATGTGGCCAACTATCTCAAAGTTGTAAGTGGAGTCCAATGAGGCATAGGCCACACCTGTTGCAACAATCACCTGAAAAATGAAGTACAAAACTTTATCACTTCTTAATCATGTTGTAAATATTACACACAGTATTCATAATTCCACTTGACCAACCGTGAGGATCTCCACAGGGATGGGTGTTCGCAGCCGTTGCCGGTAACGCATGTTGATCTCCTTTACTGGGACCAGAACAGCCAAACACACCAAGGAGATGAGAAGTTCAGTCATATTGGTGTGCGGCAGGTTCTCCATCACTGACGCTACAGTCTGAACACAAAAGTTTTGAACTGTGAGGTAACAGGAAGCTAAATACCAAAATTCAAGCATCAAGACATCCTTGTGAAGCACTGCTCACCTTGAAGAGGGAGAAGGTCCCGGTGTGGCGAGGGAGCCGCAGCCCCAGCATGCTTTGCAGCTGTGAGACGGTGACGTGGAAGGCAGCAGCACTGGTGAAAGCCTTAACAATCGGCTCTGACAGGTAAGTGGACAGGAAGCCAAGCTGAAGACCACACATACAGAGCTGGGGCACAAGAGATTAACGTAACATTAGGGGCTGTGTCGGGGTTAGGGTCAGTCTAATGGTCCTAACAAACAGAAAGGTCTGCCAGCTTATCTGCATCATTGTTTCATATTGTGTTTTCTGTCTCACCATAATGATTCCAGAGAGGAGCGCAACAGCTGAGGCCACTCCGATCCTCTGGGCCTCAAAGTCAGCTGCTTCAGATGAACTTGAGTTCAGTTCCAGAGGAGTGGGAACCAGCTGCTCCACCACAGAGCCAGTCATCAGACTCACCACAGCAAAGGTACCTGATAAAAGACAGTGGAAAACACTGTGACTGGCACTTCAACCTTAGATCAAAAACGCATACACGAAGTAATGTAACCCCCTTGTAGGACTGCCCATAAGGCAAAGGCATCACCCATGTTGATGAAAAACACTGACCCCTCTTTGTTCAAATGTATAAAACAGATGTTATGCGTGTGGGCACAAGTCTCAGCCTACCTGTGGATACATGTCGACCTGTGCCAAAACACATATAGAGGACCACGGGGAAGAAGGAGGTGTAAAGGCCAAAAATCGGTGCCACTGATGTGAGTAGAGCAAAAGCCATGCCTGTTTCAAAGGAGGACATTGAAAAAGATAGTTTAACAACTATCATCTGTGTTTACAATGTAAAATAAAAGACTTTATGAAGCTTAGGCATCATATGGTTTATAACAAACAGAGTGATTTACATTCACAGAAGATCTGTGAATGTAAAGTTTGACCTTACACTTACAGTTTATCAGGTTTACATTATTATTATTACTATCATCATCATCATCATCATCATCATAGTTCTATAAAATCCAAATTGATTCTAAAACCAAGAAAGACAATTTAACAATTATACATATACAAGTGAAATTCCTTTCTCCCTTTGAATATAAATGTGCACTTCTCTGTGTGACAGCCAGTGCTTCCTCACCTTGCGGAATGTGGAGAATACCGACTGTCAGTCCAGCTATAGTGTCTCCTAACAGCCATTTCTTCAGCCTGTATCTCGGCAGCCAGTTGAAAATGGGCACTCTCTCCCTCAACAGGTGGAGGCAGGCTCGCCTCGAGCACCTGCACCTCCCGGCGAGCTTTTCCCGGAGCCGCAAACTTCCATTCGCGCTCTCCTCGGAGCCGTAGGCCTGTCTGAAGCGGTCCTCCGTGTAAATGTCCCTGTACACGGCCACAGAAGCGCTCATGTTGCCCCCGTCGAGGTGAGTGATGATTGTTCACCATGCAAGCGCTGTCGTGGAGTTAGTAAAGTTGTTGTCAATTGCAATACATATATAGGAGACTCTGCCCTGACCTCAAGAGCCAGGGCATTTTCCTGTCAGACTCCTCGTAGCCAATGACATGGCTCAGAGCTCAACGTGTACAACAACTTTTTTTTAATTCCCCCACATCTTTGTCCTGCCTCAGAAAACATAAAGGTGTGCTGGTCCATTTTTCCTACAAACACCCTCTGGGTCCTACTGCTATTTGGTTTCTCTTTCCTTTTTTTTTCAACGGAAAACAGAACTTCAGACACACAATCTGCCTTTCCTTCACTCACAGCCCCTCCCTCCTCAAGCTCACACACAGACACACACAGCCCTATCCTCCCTTACGTCCTGCCTCCTGAGAGCAGTGCGGGAGGTACAAGCTCAGAGGAGGCACAATTAAGTCATACAATGTATAGCACTGTGAAACGCCTAAAGGGATCAAAGTCATATTGTTGGTGGAGATGAGGTGTAACCTCAAACCATGTCTGTTAGCAAGGAGTTCATTTCCGAGATGGATGGATGTCTGTAATGGGTGGGAGTTTTAAGTGTGTAGCTATAAGAAAGCCAGTCTGGTACCCATGAGACCCCTGTGAAACTCAATCACACATGGCAGCCTGGTTCATGGATCAAACCACACCTTGACTCTGATCAGAGATTCTGTGTGATGAGTGAGATGTTGTTCTTTGTCAAGATGGAGTGAATACAATGGAGCTTTTAACTATCAGATACGATCAAAATATCACCAGTTGGCATGAAAGTATGTGTAAGCATGTGGCAAAAGGAAATCACAATCCCAAGAGACATTGAGTCTGTCTCTGACAATTATGAAACAAAGGAAATGGAACGATTTTTCTCTGGTATTAGCCCAGATTTGTTCACTGTGAATGAACGTCTCCCATCCCATTAGGCTACGTGAGGCAGTGCAGGCAGCGCAGGCAGTGCCACCATGTACTATTGTTGTGCCGGACAACACCCAAGGATTTTGAGTTGAATGGGCCTGGTCTTTGATGAAAAGGGCAGAATGTCTTGGAACATGAAATACAGATCAAATACATCAAAGTAAAGACAGTAAAGCATCTAAAATTCCTTTTGTGACATATCTGTGTTACCCTCAGTTTGTTGTTTCTGTAATAGACCTATTTGTACACGTTGACCCTTGGTCTTCCTGTCTCTTTTTTGGTCATATACCTCCACAGACGAGTTATTTGACTTGCTTGATGTGCAGATCCCCCACAACATGTTGTGGATATTTGTGTGTCAGCTCCTCTGCAAGCTTCTGTGACCTCTGATTCTAGGTTTGCAGATATTTATCCTCAGAAAAGTACAATTTAAATTTTAAAGAGCCACACCAAACATCTGACATCATGTCACCTTAAAAAGCTGTGATATCTCTTCAGTAAACGTTATGTAACTATTTACTCATCCAGCAGACATGGGGCAACAATTCATTAAGAGATGTTTGATTGGCCACCTGATCAATATACATATCCACTCTCCTCTTAGCTGTATTTTGATCTCCAACTTCTGAGGAAAGTCTAAAAATTAATTAAGAGGCCACTGCTGGACATTAAATTGCGCTTTAAACTGTGCCGGTGTCCAACCAAAACAAGCTAAAAGGGGCTCAAAACCAAAAAGCTTTGTAGATTTGGATGATCACTGTAAGCTGATCACCGCAGACATTTGATTCATTGTTAATATATTATGGATATGAAATCATTTTTTATTTTTATGCAGCATGACATCTCAAAGCCATAATTAGCGGAGGGGGGTTTGGTAATGCCACATACAGCGACAATGTAGGAGACAGGTCAAATGATTTCACCCTGATAAATGTCTCCATTTCTTTCTAATGACTATTGTTGATTCTAAATTTAACAAAGCAAAACAATGGCTAATGTAGACTGAGAATTTTAGTCTGTGTTGTTGTTATTCCACGCTAGAGAAGACATTGCTGAACATGTAACTGGAGTCAAACAAGGTGTAGGTGAGAGGCCTCACAAAGGTAAAATGCCGGATGGACACCCTCCAAAGTGTGATGTGTTCTTGCCTCACTAATGTTTTAAACTAAATGAAATAAACAGACATGCGTGTAGAGAGTTGTTTTTGTTACAGTGTCATATTCCTAGAATTTCTGTGTCTCTGGTGGAGAGGAGATACAGTGATATAAGGAACTTCCTTTAAATGCCAGGAATGTGGGCCATTGTGTTGATCAGCTCCAGAGGATTTATGAACATAGCGATGGCGCGGTGTGTCTGCGGGCTGTTTAAACAAGATATTAATCAGTGGTAAAAGGAACAATGTGTTGAATGGAAAAGGATATGGAGTGTTAACCCCAAACTAGACGAAAACTTCTCTGTTCCATCAAAACACAGACAGCTCTTTATGAATTCACACAATGAAAATGTGAATACCTGAGTGGCACAACAAGCCATGCATACACACCAGAGTGCCTCCAACAGCACCAGCAAAAAACAAGGTATCAGCACCTTGTTGTGGACGCAAAATGTGTCAAGTGACGCCATCATCCTTGTCCGACACACACATGCATATTTTAAACATGAAGTCACATTGTGTAAGATCACTTCAAGTGTTTGAATATGTAAAATTAGATGAACATTATTAACAATTTTATAATTTTCTGTTACTCTGCTGTACATGTTTCCATTTACAGTGTTGATGTTTCTGAAGAAAACACTTACGCAGTATCGAGAGCCTTGTAAAAACATACAACTTGATGGCATCTGTAGTTATGTTTGGCAGCATAACCTCATGATCCCACTTTGCTTGTTGCATTAGCATTAATCAAATTATAAAAATATCTCATCCACCCTGTCTCCTTCATGCTGAGTGTGTGTCCTGATCTTACAGGGTCTTTCTATTATTCTCAGCCAGGGAGAGGCTCCAGTCATTTTGTGGCCTATAGTTCCTGCTATTGTTCTTTATCTGCTTTATGGGATGCTTGTCCCGACCCCCCATGGCATGTTACTTTGGAAATGACCTTGTCTATGAGTCTGACTGCTGGCAGCCAAGCCTCTCCTTGTGTCGCTGTCTCCTTACCTCTCCCATCCCTTTCCGTTTTCTACTCCTCTCCATCCATTAGTGCCTGTCCAGGTATTTACATTGTTTGACTGCAAGAATCATGCCCCTCTGAAGAATTCTTCCTGTCGGTTCATGAATTTGTTGTGATTTGTCACTCACGCTATACAAAGTTTCTGCAGAGGTTAAGAGCTGTGCACAACCCAGGAATTTGTCTAACAGCCCTTTGATGTGCAGTGAAAAGTGCATATATTATGGTTGCTTGTCAAGCTCTATTATTTAGGCAATACAATAATCAAACAAATCTTGTATTCTTTAACTGGAGACTTTTTATTCCTTTGCTAATTCCTCTGTTCTTGACTCTACCTGTAATTAGCCATGTCTTGATTTATAGGGCAACACACTACAATCTAATTTCTTTTTGAGAAAGATCTGTGGAGAATTTCTCTCCCATGTTGATGTTGCTAATTCTCGTACAGTTGAGGCCAGGCATGGTAGTGAATCAAGGATTTTAGTGTTTCTTTCACAACTCCCCTGTTAAAACTTCACTTTCAGAGTGAGTTGCTGATTTCCTGTCCATTCTTGATGAACGTCTCCTGACCCCCCACCACACCTACATCGGTCATGTCCATTCATCAGACATCTGTCTCATGCATCTACTGGGCGGGTAAGGCGGCACACGCCTACATTCAGGCTTCCCCAAGGAACCGTGCCTTAGTGTTTGCTCACAAAGCATCCACCACAGTTAAGTTTTGTGCTCTCATTAAGGTAACAACACAGACGACACAATGCATTTGAAAGTGGCATAAGCGCACAATCATCCTGCCGTTCCCCTCTGTTTAAACACTGAGTGTGATATGTAGTTACCAGAATTGTTTAGTCTGCTGCTGGTGAAGAAAGTGCATTTTTATAGAGCATGATTTCTTGTCTATACCAAAACAGACAATAAAGACACCAGTGCTTTGTCCCAGGAGCCTGTTTGTCACTGGAAGAGAACACAAGGTGAGACCCGAACTCCCATCTGACTATCTTTCATCTGCTGATAGTCACTGTCCTGTCTGGCCCACTTCCAAATATGGTACCACTCATGAACGAACGAAATACACACTTTAGTATTTCTAACAGTCCACACTCTCCTCCAAATTAGAGGTATATGGTGTCCCTCCATCTATTAGAGGGCCATTGGGCAATACAGCAGTTTTGCCCCCAGCTCTTGTCACTTTCAGAGAGGAGCTCTTTTGACCCACAGAAGCCCTGGGTTGACTGGAGAGTCTGGTTATGGGATGTGTCACTTCCTAGCTCATGCCAAAGCATTGTGCAGCTCAAGTACACAATGGCGACACAGCCTTGAACCGTATTGTAAGAGCCGCTGCTGCATTGTCTGCTTTACCTCAACACTTCTGCCAACACTAGATTCACTTTCAGCTGTAGAGCACTTATGGCATTCAACACAACAAGTAACATTTGTGTTGTCATTCGGAGCCTTTAGGCAACACCCTACTGTAAACATTGTTATGGCTGTACACTAGGGAAGAATAGCTAATTAGTCCCAGTTGCCATACAAATAAAATAGTGGACTGTAAAACAGAAAAACAGGCTTCATCTTAAAATGTGGAATTGAGGCACATGAGTCCATAAAGAACTTAAAGATGCACAGTTTCTGTCTGTTTGTTCTTTTCAGACTTTGAAATCAGCCACAGTGAACAGGATTTTGTACTGATTTGCCAAAGTGACTCTAGTGGGTTGTCTTGTGCGTGGGACTCTGATAGAGTGGGTCCTTGAGAATCACTAGTGCAGCAAGTCTTACCTCACACAGAGTTCATGGGAGGTGTGTTGTGCACAGTGCCCAAAATGGTGACTTGGTGGCTTTTGGTCAAAATATATATATATATATATATATATATATAGATATATATATATATAGATAGATAGATAGATATAGATAGATAGATAGATAGATAGATAGATATAATTAAATGTATGGTGCTCAAGGTGACTTTTCAAGAGCTGTTACAAGACCTATATAGAAAGTAGTTCCATTGAAAAATATTCATAGTTTTTGCATTTGAGCATTCGCAGAACCCCTCCACCAACAAATATTAGCATCTTTAACTGTCTGATTACTGTAGTATTAATAACAGTGCTTCCTCAGAGGCAAAGGATCGTCAGTTTTAGCCAACTGCACTGCAGTGTTCTGTGGGGTTGCATTAGAAAAAGTCAATTCCCACTAATTTACCTGTCATCCGGCTGATGAGGATGCAGACATGTGCTCTCCATTCCTGACTGTGATCATCACATTAACATGGTAGTCTATTTTTAGGCATTAACATAGTTCTTGTTTAACAGTCCAACACTTTAACATTACTGTGGCTCTTGGCTAGCAACAACTTAAAGTCTTTTTTTTAAGGAGCCTATAATCAAAATAAAAGACTGCCCCGATTGTCTCTGTAAAATACCAACATTACTTCTGCACAACCAGACAGATGTACAGGTGTACATACAGCTCTTCTATAGACAAAATCTTTGACACAAATTTAAAAGCATTTTTTCATTGGTTTGATTTCATTAATGGCCAGGAGGTTGTCGCTGTTGTTGTTGTTGAAAAACGTTCCTTTTAATGAAGACAAAGACCAAGGATGAAAACATTCTTCAAATAAAGTTAATCACAAAAGGATTAAAAAAGAATCAAATTGTTTTCTATAGTGTCTCGATTAAAGTATTTGCTGTTGTAATCTTTTAATCTCCCTTCAGTGCAAGGCTGCAGTACTCTATTACAGTTGTGACCACATCCAGTTTCAATCTCTTATGTCATTCCTTCTGCCATTCAGTAATATTCCAAAACTGACGTCAGCCTGAGAGCTCTATGAAGTTGACCATGGAGCTGCTGCATCACCACACACCCTCCACAGCACGTACCAGGCTGAAAGCAGCAGGGTGGAGGGTAGGGAGACGTGGACCGAGGCACTGACTGCCAGTGTCAGTGCCAGACCACCTTCCTGCCATACATGTTTGCATCACTCATGCAAACATTTGAGGCCAGACAACAAAGGACAAACCAGAGAAGGCGCTTTTGTATTACTGCAGATTGTGATAGTAATTAGAACCAGTACAAAAGAAATGAAAATATTGGAAAAAAGTGAAAGTGGTTACAGTTTTAAGTAGCAGTGTGTTTTTATTACCTTTCTTGACCCCTCTTCTCTTAAACCTCATGAGCATCATATACGTGATATAATGAAAAACAATGACACAGGTCAAAGACTCTTGATGTTTTTTTGGCTTTGGTATGTCCATGAAGTGTGCATGTGTGCAGTGTATTCTGGCCTGTTTTCACACTTGTAGAAGAAAGAACTCAACTTCAATATTTCATGACACCAACACTGAGGGGCTTTATAATTTCTTTTTCATTTTACTCTCCTCTCCTTTCATTATTTCTCTTTTCCTTTTCCTACTTTCCACCACTTTTTCTTTCCGTTTTTCCTCCTCGCCTTTCTCCTCATCTTGCCTCTCCATCACTTTTCCTTTGCTCCCATCCGTACTTACTCAGCATCAAAGGCCACCCATGGCCCCAGCTGGGTGGCCACCAGCTTCTCATTTCCTCTCCTGCTCTCCAGCAATTCAGCAGTGGCGTGTTCTGTCAGGGCTGAGCGGACCCCAGGGAGTCCACCAGAAGCCTCGACTAGGCGCTCACCGGCACTTCCTGCTCATTTAAGAGAGCCCTCAGAATGGAGCGCCATTGTCCTGGCTGTTATCTGATGGCCCCACTCAACAGGCAGACAAAGCCAAGAGCCTGGGGTCTTCCCCCACCTCACTGGTCAAAACAAGGCTCTACTGATTTTTCTTTATTTTTTGTTAAACATGTTAATAGCTAAAGAAAGGAGCTCTGGAAACACTGATAAATGCATAAAGCTCTGCACATTTACTGGACAGTGGCATTGAGATTGTAGCCAGATACACCACATTGACCTGTGGCGAGTGATCTGTTTAGATGAAGGTGTTAGGTCTGTAGACTGGTGAGCTATAGTGAGTGACTGATGGATGCAGCAGTGCAACAGTGAGATCAGTTAATGCTGTATTTAGAGTTTGATTCTCTTCAACAAGCCTTTTTATTAACACACAGTCAGTTTTGTGTGGAAGTTGACAGCACAAACAGCAGCCATATTGCAGTCGGATATAACAGCACACACATCCATGCAACCAGACATATAATATGGTAGGAAAAGATCTAATACATCAAATGACAGATAAAATTTGAACAGCTGGATGTTGAATGTTTAAAATGATCATCAAAATGTGTGTGAGTGTAAAGTCATTACACTCGCTTGTTGTCAGGCACTGTATTTGAGACTTACAAAAGATGAGATTCAGTTTCTGGAAGTCACAGTCATTTGTCAGTTCATTTTAGTCTGTAAGCTTAGTTTGTCAACCTCTGTAAGCTTTGAGAGCAATGTGTTGTTGTTAAATGTGAAGCCTGGAAACACTAGTGCTGCATGTTTTATGATTTTGATTCTGATGAATGAAATTAAACTTTGGAAGCTTTACAAATTATTGTATTACTATAGAAATTCTCTGAAAAATACAGAGCAAACTACCTCAGGATCAGGGCTCCTTATGCAGTCCATTTTTTTCGCATATATATATATAGCCCAAACTTGCAAAGCTCGGACAGCGTTAAAATCTGTACAACATACAGTATGACTCCCACAGCTGTCCACATGGACGAAGAGAATGGAGTCACAATGAAGTGCTTTTTTGCCATTTGTTTTTACTATCACTATTTTGAATGTTACCTTTGTTCAACACAGGTATTGAATTATATCATTTCATCTTCTACAGTTCCATTGTTCTGATTTGGAAACATTAAGAGTCTTAACATGAAAGAAGCAGGACACTGAATTGTTATTTAAACTAAATAGAGATTACAGATTTTACAATAATGCACAGCACAAAGGAGAAACACAACAAATGCTAATATACTGTAACAGAGGAGATACAATATGAGAGCACTGTCCTCTTGTGGAGAGCTACGGTAAAGCAAATGCGCCAAAGTTTTTCTCCTCCTTATTCAGAACCACATTTATTTCATTTAACTGTGTTTTTTTTCCCCTTTGTGCCATTTTCTTTCTCTGACTGAGACTCATACACACATACACACACACACTTGCACAGATTGGTGTGTGTGTGTGTGTGGGGGGGGTCCTATAGAGACATCATTGTGTGTGCTGTATCAAAGGGAGATTTGTTAAAGGAGCTTTTGGTGTGCTGTGATATCACCCACATCAGTCAGGACTGCCCGTGCAGGTGCCTGCGATCGGGGTGGGGAGTGAGGGGTTAGGGGCTGGGCTCACTGCCTGCTCCGATTTCATAGGCTTCTGACCTGACAGGACAGACTGTAACAGTAGAGGGGGGAAGGTACCAAAACAACAGAGGAGTCAAGGAGGCGCAAGTCAACGTATTGCAAATAATAAATCTTTCCTTTAAATCCATTTATAAAACTGTAAATATTTGTCTTTGGTCCAAAAGCCCTGTTTTGTCCTGAGAGTCTTCAGTCAGTCTCTGTATCTTTAAGCAGCTGCTGTTGCCGCTTCAACAGCTCTCTCTATATAGTGGAGTGATAATAAAGGTATGATACTTCACAGTGTGTGATAAAAGAAGTAACCTGGATGAGACAATGTTCAGTAGAATGGACTGATTCCCCTTTGTTAATATATCTGATTCAATTCAACATGATTATTTTCTAATTCTTTCTTCTTTCTAATTTAAATGTGTGGAGGCATCCTTTTAAGCAGACAGGAGACATTGTGCAAATATATATATCCATATATATATATATATATATATATATATCAAGGTCTTGAGTTAATTTTAGTGCTGGACTAGTAACAGTGTGGTGGGACTTGAGTAATTCAGATTTTTCAGCATCAACAGAAGCACAGTATTTGGATATTTGTCGACAGGGATTATGAGCTGCATGAGTGCAGAAGATGTAGGTGTCAAGTGACTGTTGTAAAGAAATGAACAGCTTGAACAGAGGCCTGAATATCTGCATTTATTGAGCTATATATATATTTGACAGAATGTGTCATTCATTAAAACAAACAACAATACTGAGTCTTCATTCATTCTTTCTTAATTAGTGAACCTTTTTCAGAAAAACATCAGCAGCAGGGGAATTTGGAGACATGGTAATCGAAAGAGAAGAGAGATTCCAACTTTTTTATATTATTCTTATTTTGATGCAGGCTTTGGAGGATGGTCTGAGCAACATTTGAGCATATGTTTGTTTTACCACCACAGCTCAGAACTGAGACATTAAAATCCTGATGTACACGTTAAGACACCAGATAAGAAAAAGAAAGCTCATAAAACAACTGAAGAACACTCTAACTCAAACTGATTCATCCATCTAGATCTTTCCTACTTTTTCTCTCTTCTTTTTTTGAAGATCAAGCAATGGCAAAAAGTTGAATAATTCTGCCTCTTTGATCTGCACACACAAGTGAGAGTTCATTTCCATTTTTGATTTTTTTTCCTTCTTTCTGTAAGAGTGCCAGCATCAAGATTTACCTTGGTGTGCAAATGTGCTGGAATAGGTTAAAAGGAAATCTCGCTGCTCTCTCAAAGCACAAGTGCAGATGTTATGAAGTTAATTAAAAATTTAGCAATTCGTTTCTCCCGTCCCAATTTAGGCTGCATCAAATAGAAGAAAACAGACGGAAAAATGAGAGAAGTCCATGCAGTCTGTCTTTTTACATGTATGGTAATGTCAACAAGGAGGAACGCTTCTGTAATATAAAATTCAGAATAATACACCTATCTTTAAAGCACTTTACTATTTGTAAATTGCTTAAATTCATACACCATGAATCACGAGGAAATGAATTATATCCTGCATGTCATATATATTTTAAACAGGAAATAAAACACAGACAAAAAAACACATTTATCCGACGTAAAAATTCTGAATACAACCCATCTTAAATTCCCTCACTTCTAATTCTCCACATCTGCAAGTTTGGCCTGTGATGTTATTGAAAGATCTGAGATTAATCCAGTCAGTTATCATCTGTTTTCCCAAAGACATTTCACATTGCCTGCCTCCTTTAGAAGACAGTGATAAACACATTTTAAAGCCTCCCCCGTTCCACCAATCTTCCCAACAAGCATCCTTGTTTACTAAAATTGCATCAGTATGTTGACATAGGCCCAGTATCTTCTACCATCTCTTCCATCTCCTCCCAAATAATAGTGCCATCCACAGAAAGGATGTCAAGTCTCAAGGTGCTGCCCACCCCTCTCCACTCCCCCTGTGTGGATGATGATCCAGGAGGGGGAGCGGAGGGAGGAGGGTTGTATTTTCTGCACAGGTGTTGCAGCTGCATTCGTACATAAATTCCTTTCTGTGCGAGCACTGCTCAGTGTTAGCCTCTCTGTGCTGCTTCCCCCCAGTGGGACCCCTCCTCCACTGAGTGATATTACAAGCGGCAGCCGTGCGCCTCTGATCTACAAGCGCTGGGCTCCCTCCTGGTCCTGGGTGAATAGCGCTTGACTTGTTCAATTTGTTTAGAAGCCGCGTTCGACGCTTTGAAGCCACACATTTTAGCATAAATCATAACCTGTCTCCTTGCTCACAACTGCTTTGAAATGCAACATCTGCTTTTGAATCCCCTGCTTTACAATTAGTTAAGCAACATCAATAGATTGACTCCCTATAATTTTTCTTGATAATGAAGTGCTATGTACACGTGCGAGGGCATTAGTGGTGGGCCCATTTGATTTTTCAAGGCCAAGGTCCTGAGATGGATCAATCTTCATCAGCCTCACGATGCCGGGACTCTGTGAACTTCCTGAAGTTCCCAGCATGTTCAGAGTGCAATCAGAAGCACGTGTTAAATTGGGTTACCCACCATGGTAACCTACTTAGGAAGTGTCATGGTTGTGGGGCATGTTACCGGGCCATGTTGTTTACTCTTTCATCACACTCTTCAGGTTCCCTGTTTGTTGGTTTGTTTTGCAAAGCACAGCCTTCTGTTCAGCTGTGGGAAAAGTGCGGAATCAAAGTCCCGCAGAGCAGCCCAACGTTGACACTGATAAGCTCGGCCTGTCACTATCCATTTGTCTGAATGACAGTGACACTCAGGTTGGATCTCTGGAGGAAGTCGTACATGCACGCAGAAACCCAGGTGCATATGCTGCTGCCGCTTCTCTGCCGTAGGAAGGAAGAAGAGTCCCTCCAAGTTTGCTTAATGAAGTTTGTGCAGTCATAAAGTTAATATAGTGAATAAAAGGAAATGCACACAATATTGGCAGGAGTTTTTATTTGTTCCTACTGTACCAGGTTTCAAACTCTCACAAACTGATCCGTCAGTTAGAAACCTCTCATCAGGTGCATTAAGAATTCTTTTTGCAGGTTGAAGGGGAAAAAAACAATCCCAAAGATTTTATTTTCAAAGGCAAGCATTTGATCAGTAGTCATCAATTAAACTTACTGAGGTGCAAATTACACCACAAGGATTAGATGAAAGAGCCTCTGTGTCATTTTCTCCCCTCCTCCTCAAAGCTTGGCTTGGTTCGCAGTACACACAAACAGCAGGCTGATCCCTGGCATGGTGGTGACAGGGTGACACTTCCCCTCACATTACGCAGGCTGAGCTGACTGAGGGGCTTAACAGATAGTGGCATCACAGGCGTACATTTACAAATAAATCTACTGCTCTGGCTGTGCGGCACTCCTCTGCACATGTAGCCCTTGTATCTCTGCTCCTGCTTTGCATTTCTGATATCAGCTTGAGCCTTGCCATGAGATCCGGGTACCATTCAGATGTGAGTCCCTCGTCCCAGATGGCGTATTTGGGCTTCTTGGATAATATTTATGAGAGATGCGGTATAGGTTAGATCTGTTTTCTCTAATGTTTTAATGTGATATATAGGCCTTCAGTGAAATACTACTGTTGTAACAAGAATAGTCTGCACAATGATTTTGTTATGTGAGGTTAGATAGGTTTAAAACATGGTGGGGATGCATAAAATTTGTTCTGTTTTAAATGTGTTTCCCTATGGAGCGAGTCCCATATGAATACAGTAGTTTAGATCAGACACCAGTATCAGGTGACAGGTGCTCACATCTCCCACAGCCACTGAACAAAGCTATAAGATCAACTGGCAGAGGTCCCTGCATGCAATACCCACATTAACTTGATGGCTGTAAATGATATTGTCAAGTGTTACAGCTAATTATTTACCTTTGTTCATCTTTGTTTAAATGCGTTTGGAGACGCTTTATGATGGATAATCCCATTGTTTCTTTTTATCTTTTGTCTCTGCATTTGCTTTTTTATTATTCATTTTATGTGGCATTGTACAGACAGGCAATTGTAGGGAATTCATCTTTTTAGGGAATTTACACAGCAAACCCTATGAATAAACAATCCATTTTTTCCCTGGTAAATTAGTTATCATTAATTTTAAATGTTGTGTTGGGGAAATGAATTAACAAGACGCACTGAAAGGGTGCAACAGTGGATACTTTAAACGTCGACAGGAAATCAACAGCGGATGTCAGGTAATCAACAGACACACTATCAGCAGACAGCAGTCACAATCTTTTCCATCAGTATTTTGACAGATATAATGATTTTGTATCTGGTTTTCAAACAATGCAATTAGAGATGCATAGCTACACAAAGACACAAACCTGTCATTCTATAATTGATAGAAATTCACACATTAAAGGAATAATTGCAGATCCGGTTTTATGGTTTGAGTCATGGTTAACTCTGATTTCAATAATTTGGAAAATTAGCTTAGCATAGTATAAATACCTTAAGCAGTTACTGTAGGGGTGAACTGTTAACCTGCTGTTCTGGAGATCAGCAGATCAAGTTTCTAATGAAATTTTTTGCTTTATTTTTCTGTTTACAGCCTTTATGCTAAGCTATGCTAACTGGCTGACATGCCCCACTTTATACTGAGAGAGACATGAGAGTGGTATCCATCGTCTCATCTGACAGTCTGCACCAATGAAAATATTATTTCCCCCAAATCTTTAACTATTCATCCAAATGGCTGTAAACTGTAAATGACTCCATTTATTTCTCCTTTACACTGCGTTGTGAACCATACTTGAGGCTTTAGTAGAAGTGTCACTTATTATCTCTTGATTGACTGCACGTCTTTCATGCAACTTTGCCACAAGTCTCGTTTCAGATCAAACGCCATATTTTATAGGCCGAAATCTTCAAAGCACGTCATATCCTGTCGAGATGATGAAATGATTATGAAGTACCATGAAAGTGACATTTGGCAGATGGACTGTATTCATCTTTATCACTTTAGAGTTCCTGTACTACTTTCCTTTGATAAAACATGAAACACATCCTCGGCTCAGATTTTCAGTCTGTGACAAGTGTTTTAGTTTCAGTGCTGATGTACAAGTGAAGTTGGTGTGAATCCTGAGTCTACTGAACAAAAACTTGATGTTTGATTTGTGGTTTCATTTTCATCTCATGACATGAAATTCCCAGGCAACAAGATAGGCTATTTTGTCGTTTGTTGACCAAAATCTGTTGTGAGACTAAACTTACCACGCTGTAGTAGATTACATTAGTAACGAAGGGCATTCGGGTTCATTTTCTGTAATGCCACCACAAAGGTGAAGAAGGCAGTGATTCCTTCAGTCTCTCCTTTTATATGTACTTCCCAAACCCCCCTCCATCTTCCCTGGATCTCTCTCTCTCGATCCCCTTTCGTCTTTCGTCTCTGGGAGTATGGGTGCATGTCAAGTGATTGTTGAATTGAAATATTGATGTGGAGTATCAAAGCGTGGTGTAGCACTCCTGTGTTTCCAGAACTAACCACGAAGCGCTTTGATCAGATACTCCTGTGATCTGACTTCTGAAGTTGTTAAGAGTGCTGGAAAACAAAATGCAAACAAACTTCAAGTGCTCTTGGTATTGATAAAAGTTTTCTTTGACAAGTGGAGATGCGTGCTGTCTGCCTGTGTCTGCCCAAGACTGGAGATTTTGGGGTTTTCGTACATGCTAATGGACAAGAGATGAGGGAATTATTATAGTTTTCTGCTTCTCACTCACCTAGTAATGCAAACTGTGGTACAGGGGTGGGAATCACCACAGAATCCTGCTGTGATAGCAAGGTGGTTGAGTAGCAGTGCAAAAATATTCAGTTCTGTGATTTATGCTTTAATTTATGTGTGATTGGATTCAGCATGTTAGACTTTACCATTTTATTTCATTTGCAAACTAAATTAGGACACTTGGGTGATAAAACCTTAAATGAAATCCCTTTATGCAATGAAAGCTACAATGGCCATAAGTAAAAATGAAATAATTACATATTAACTCGAGGAAGTTTAAAGTCTTTTTGGAAATAAAAGTACCCACAATGAAAAAAAAAGATATATAACAACGAATGGCTGAATAATTTAATAGGGTGAGGTATTCTTCCAAAATTTAGTTATATTTCTGATTAAACGCAGAAGAAGAAACATTGCTGCGCTCAACCTGTATTTTCCCATTATTTTCCCATTATCTTCATAGAAACAAACGTTTTAATGGTGTATTTTTTGTATTAATGAGGGAGACATTGAGAAATAACGCAGTGAGAGGACTATCGTCCACCTGATGAAATAATACGGTGTCGCTAAGGTACAAAATGTCTTGATTGATGTAAAATGTGCTACTTCTCTGGTCTACAGTGGTGAACCTTAAAGTGTGCCTAAGTAATTCAAACGTCAGTGTCTAGTTAGTGTTTCCCTCCCAAACAAACCTCAATAGGAAACAGGAAAGAGACTCCTGAATGAGGTATCAAGTTGTTGCACTGTAAAGTCCAGCTGTTGGTGTTGCTCCTCATCCCAATGAAACTGACTGTCATGGTAATTACGCCCCATCTTGTCCTGTCTTGGATTGCTGAATGGTTAAAGAGTGAGGCACTACAGTCAGCAGCAGGCTTTTACATGCTGTCTGTCTCATCCATTAGGCCACATTTGTCACATGAGGGCCATTGAGCCGGCACAGTGCTGTAAAATTGGCTTTTTGACATGGCCACCAGTACAAAGGCTGCTCTCCTCCGTGGCTGCCCTTTTTTCGAGTGCAGATGGTCAAGACAGCTGGGACAATTTAGTGATCTGAGGCTTTTAAACTGCCCCCCAGGCATGATAAAACCAGCTTGAGTAGCCACTTGCATATTCTATGTTCTGAGCTTAAGAGCAAGATGATGCCTGCAACAAAAACAACACCATTTGTTTACTATAACAGGCAAGAACTGAAAACTCCTCCTGGAGTGGGAGAGTGAATGATAATAAACTATCACAGAGAAGCCCTATAGACTTTTAAAATCTGTTCTTTTTTTTTTTCTTTGATTTATTTTCTGTCTTTTGCAGAAGTAAGAGAACATCTGTATCGCCTTGTTGGGTCTGTGTCAGTTTTGAAGTTGAAGTTGCTGGTAGCCACCCAGTCAGAGCAGCCTGCAATGAATGACGGAGCGGACCTGATTACCAGCGATCTCACCAGCTGTTTAATGAACACAGGGACCTCTTTCTCTGGAAATGAGTTTTCCCTTGAAAACTGTGGAAGCCGTATCCAGGTCTATTTAAATGAGGTAACATGGGGAAGGTAAGCACCACCACATGAGCATTGTTTTCACAGTTCAAAGTGAGGAGAGAGTACTTTGCACTTCAAAGCCACTCATCTGGGAAGCAGTACAGTGGGGGTGGGGTGGCGTGGGGGAGAGGGGACAGGAAATAAGAATCAGGGTAATTAACAACTTCTGCTCCGTAATAAACCAGAGACATAGTGTACCTCTGCCTGAGAGATGCACTTCTATTTTCATGTCCTCTTCGGTCTTTGCATTTTCTGTCATCCCCAAATGTTCTCTTTATTTCAGAATCAGTGTTTTTCTCATATCGCTGTTGGAGCTACATTGTGTGGAAATGTGTTTCCTAAATCATTAATACATTATTTTTATCAACATTATAACTGCAGTATCGTTCTGCAGATGTTGGACCTTGCTGAAGATGTTTTGTCAAATTTGTATTTCAAGTCACTGTATTAGGAAATACTTGGCGACGTTAGAAGTCATTAAAATGTTAATGTTTTAGTATTGGCTAAATGGAATATTGATCCTCTCCAACATCCTGTACATTTTTTCATAAAGAAATAACATTATTATTATCATGAAATAAAAACACAGATTTCCCAAGTTGCTCCGTTTTACCTCCCACCCACCCAAAATAAACACAATCTGTGTGATTTATTAATGGGCCACAGCTAAACTCTGCAAGTCATTGTGAGTCTGGAGAAATCTTTTGTTTCACGCTGATGTGTCTCCTTGTCAAGGACATAATGCAGGCTGCACTTATTGCAGTTCAGCTCTGGCACCAGTAACTTGAAGAGGCCCTTCGCCCAAACGGTAGTTTGGTGATTATCTCCACTTCGTATCATTTATTTATTATATAAAAGATGTTAATTCTAGATTATCTGCGTGGAATACAAGAAACCTTACATTTCGGTTCATATTCAGTTGTAAAGTATACATTTTGTTCAATCCAATCTAATTTGGGCTGGTTTCTCCTGGGGGGGTTGTTTATTTAAGGATCACACTCTGTAAAAACACAGAGAAGTGGAAAAGTGAGGAACTAGGAATTTACATGAGAAACAGGTTCCCAGCCAGGATTTAAACTCTTAATACTGTAATGGTGAACAGATTTACAGAATGAGATTAAGCCTCAATCTGCATTTAATGGAGCACATCTGAAGCGGCCTCTACTTGAACTCTGAAATGTGAGAATGTCACACAGGGCAGCCTATTTGACATGTCACCTACTGGTGAGACCTCTGAGGCTTTGATTGAGTTTTATCAATTAGCTTTGTGAGGGAAAACACTCGGCCTGTCTCTGCCACAGAGGCTGCATTGAGACACCTAAAAGTTTGCCATGTGTCATCTTGAGAAAACTAATGATCAAACAGTCAGTGAAATAACTCCCAAACTTCGCTCTCTTCATTTATTTATCTCTGTTCAAAAGCAGCTCATCCACCAAGTGATGAGTTTTAAAGAGTATGTGGTTTAACTTCCCTTAAGCCAAATTATAAATCATATTATATGGTGGAATTTCTAATTTAACACAATCAATATGTGCATTTTATCTTATTACCAGGAACCTCAAAGATAGAACTGAACTATATTTACTCACCTTTGTTCCCTGTCATAAATCTATCTGGTGTAAATGTCCTGCCTTCACTCTGCTCGGCTGCATTTAGTAATGCAAGATGTCGGATGTCTACTTGAACACTTTCATATAAAATATAATATTGATGCCGTTTGCTTTGTTTTGTGTTCGTTGGTTGGAAAATCATACTTTGCCCAACTTTTCACTTAAGATAGCATCACTGATTGTTGCCACAAATAAAAAAAAACAACTATTTACTATCTTTACTTGAATTCCCACCGTGGAGTTGAAGCTGTATGCAAATACTCCCTGAGAGAAACATATTTTCGACTAAGCAGGCTATATTAATCTTAGATCTTTTAACAGACTAAGCATTTTATTTTGTTCTTGTGCAAGTTGCTGAAACACTAGAAACAAATATATTTATATATATATATATATATATTACCAGTGGAGGATGAGAGTTGTTGTATGAGTTGATTTTGAGATAAGAATAAAAAACGTATTAAAGTTAAGGCAGATGAGTTGCAGTGAAAAGTACACACTGCAGAAGACTCAGTGTCATGTCTCAAATCTTTTTCTCTTCTTTTTTTTCTCTCTCTCAGAACAATTGGAGGAGGAGTCAGCTCTCGGGGTCAGCATTTGGTTGAAATTGAGTGAAATTATGAGTAGCCCACCCCTTCACCTAACAACCCCCCCCCCTTCCCTCCTCCCTCCCACCTTCACATCTCCTCTCTATTGACTGGCTCTCCTGCATCATACTGGAGACCCCGTTGAGAGGATCTTTTCTCTCTATAAAGGAAGATGCGGCTCAGGCGCCTTTGAGATGATCGCAAGGATTTATTGCGCATTTCTCTGCCTCTCACTCCAGACGACCATCCTCTGCTGCTTCAACGCCAACTGATCTTGGAGTGCTGTAGCACACTAAAAAAACACACACACACATAGGCTGTTTACCTACTGGACTGAAGTGGACATTTGAATGACGCGGGATTTCCCAGTCTGCTCTGCTATAGTGCCGGAGTGAGCCAAGACCCCGAATGTGAATCTTTTCTTCTTCCGCGTTGAGAGCTGTAGTTGAGACTTTGTGCGTCGTCGCTTCCAGGCGCAGTTTGTGTTGCAGGTGCGTGGAGAAGGAGCGCGAGGACAGATGGCTGCGCTGACGATACAAAGGACTGACAACTTTTTGCACACCTTCTTACAGGTTTGTTGTATGATCATCTTTATAGATGCAGCGCACGCGGATTTACCTGCTTTTGCGGCGGTGAAACGTCCCCACAACTTGTCAGTAATGAATGAAAAGACTTAGGACTACATCAGAATGAGATGGTTGAACTTGTAGTAGTAGTGATTTAATTTGGCTATAGTGATAAATTCAAGTTAGACTTTTTTTAAAAAAAATCATACCATAATATTATTTAACCTAAATGTTCAAATACTGTTAAATGGTTAAGATTGGGCATTGATACTACACGCTTTATGAGAGCTTCACATGAAGGAAAATGCTTATTTAACATGATTAGGCTGGATTTAAAAGTTTTCATTGTCCATTGTAAGTGGCCCCTGTAATCTGATGTGTGTTTGTGAATCACCACACAGGACCGGACGCCCAGCTCCTCTCCGAGGGAGCACCCAACGCCCTCTCCTTCCTGGCCACCACCTGTAGCCAGGCCTGGCAGGTGGGAGGCACTATGGGCTCAGATGGTTCCCAGTTCCCCTACGAGGGCACGGTCAGCTCCACATCGGGAATGTTTCAGCTCTGGAGCAACGACATGGCGCCCAGCACGGCCCTCAGTACGCACCAGATGACCTTCACGGTGCCCAAGGTGCAGTTCCCTGGACACATGCAGTCTGGCCTGGGTCACCATCATCATCACCCTCATCACCACCACCATGAGCTGCCTCTCACTCCTCCGGCAGAACCTCCCTCATCCTACTCCTTCGAACTGTCCCCTGTTAAAGTGTTGTCCTCACAGCCTCAGAGCAGCGGCCCCTATTACCCTCAGCACAACAGTGTGGGACAAAACTTCCCCAGCTTCCTCCAGAACTCCTCAGCCAGGCATCACCTGCCTGGAGGCCATGTAGAGGAAGGGCAGCAATGGTGGAGCCTACCCCAGACCAATGCCACCCCCTCCAACCATCCCTTCTCCCTGGGCAGACAGCTTGTTTTGGGCCACCAGCCTCAGATAGCTGCCCTTCTCCAGGGCACCTCCAAGGGGCTGCTGAGCTCCACGCGCCGCTGCCGCCGCTGCAAATGCCCCAACTGCCAGGCAAATGGTGGGGGGTTAGAGTTTGGAAAGAAGAGACTGCACATCTGCCACATCCCAGAGTGTGGCAAAGTGTACAAGAAGACCTCTCACCTGAAGGCACATCTGCGCTGGCATGCTGGAGAAAGGCCCTTCATCTGTAACTGGCTCTTCTGTGGTAAAAGCTTCACCCGTTCAGATGAGCTGCAGCGGCACCTCCGCACACACACGGGGGAGAAGCGCTTTGGGTGTCAGCAGTGCGGCAAGAGGTTCATGAGGAGTGACCACCTCTCCAAACATGTCAAGACCCACCAGACCAGGAAGAGCCGGTCTGGGCAACCCTCACAGAGCACGGACCCTCTGCTCACCACTATCAAGAGAGAGTAACCTCTGTGATCCGTTGTTTAAATATGATAATCAGTGACTGCGTGACTTACACTTGCTGCCATAGGTTTGCACTAGGGGGTAAGCATCAAGCTCCCTGAACGTCTTCTGTTGTCAAAACCCTATTTTTGACTTCAAGTAGTTCCATAAAAATATATTTAGAGACCATTTTTAATAAAAGTGAATATGTGATGTTTGAGGCAAGCCACCTTTAAAGAAAACTTGAAACCTTTTTCAGTGACATTGTGAGTGTTTTTGCTGCATTCGTTGTACTTTTCAAGATGCCACACGAATTTCACCGGGAACAAAATAGATTTTTTGCCTTTAAACAATTTGTTCAAATTTCGACTGATCCGAAAATCAAAACCTGTTTCAAGCTTCACGATGTAAATATTTGATCTCTGTGAAGAACGTGGCACAGATGTGAGGCTTACCTTAATATTTTCTCCATATCACCATGTTCAGAATAAATGAATGCCTTAGTACAGTGAAAACGGATGCTGTATAAAAACCATCATTTCCACTCTGAGCGGGTTCAGAATGGAAAATTGCCTGCGCTGCTGTTGTTAATTAGGTTCCCTTTCCAAAAAGATATCCTAATTTGTCTGCTTCAAGGTAGGGATCGCTTTTGAAATGTAAACAAGAGAGTCTCTGATCTTCAGATTTATCTCGTCTGCTCTTAAGCAGCAGTGTGAAGCACCATTGCTCCAGATTAGCAAACATTTGAACACATTTAAGTTCTTTGTAAACTATGTATAAATATCATGAACAATTTTATTGGGGTTATGGCCGCATGTAAATTTGAATAAACAGTGTCCTTGCTGAAACAATTCCACGGTTTCGAATTCTGTTATTTTCTTACATGTAAATGACTGATTGTGAAGTAAATGTGTGACTGACAGCAGGAGTCAATGGTTTTTACCTTCCTACCGGCCCCTCCTGAAGGTGTGAATTTCTGTGAGTGCCTCAGAGCTCCTAAAGATCTAACATTTTATTTAAATGATGATTTGATTGCATTCAGGGCACAAAGGTTGCTCATTGTGCCACTGGTGTGAAGGAAGCAGCTCTTAAAGAAGACCAAACATGGTAGGCCGTTCAAAGATTTTCACACCTCAAAGTAAATACTCATCCCATTGATGGGGCTGTTTGTCTCGCCTGCTCCAATCAAGTTCACAGTCATGTGGCTTTTAATGAGTGTTTTCTTTCTCTCAATGGAGAAGATTGAGTCAACAGATGCAACAGAGGGCACTGGAGAGGAATTCCCTGTGAATGGGACCCCTGTTGCTGAGACCCCCTCAGTGGTGACAGGAACTCCCTTTGATTTTGCACCCTTGTGAAAGTTAATACCCCCTTCGCCCCCCTCCCTCCACAGCCTCCATATATCACAGCCATGTTACGATCGGCCCTGCTTTACAGCCCAGAATGGGGCTTTATTCAGAGGCCAGCCAACCAGATGTCTGCTCATCCAGGGGTTTCTTCTCTTTGTTTTTAATCCTGTTTGAACTTTGTCCAAGGGGGATGCCGAAGAAAGCAAAATACTTTGCCTTTGTCTCTGTCCGAGGTCCCACAATGGAGTCTGTGGATCTCAGCAGCAAAACTAATACTTGAATTTCAATATTAATTAAACTTAAATTAACACGCTGTGGGAATAGAAGAGGACGGGTCTACTGATCAAATGAGCAAAATCTACAGTATAAAAGGAAAAACAGAAACAGGAAAAAAGACTAGATTTTAAGCCATTAAAGAGCGGTTGTGTAGAGACGCACAAAGACAGCGATCAGCTTCAAAAAGACACTTTTAATTTGATATGATACAACAGGTTCTACTCAGTCAAACATGGCATTAACCAACCCTCTCTTGGTTTTATGTCCTTGCTTTTGGTTCTCTGTAGTGGTATTCCTTTGTGTGACATGCAAAATTGCCTGATCAGTATTTCCCATGAAAAACTCATCAGTTCACATCAACTGCAGAGTCAAGGTGCAGATTTTGTGAGGTGGTCCAGCTCACCTGGTGTCTCAACTTCAGGTGTACTTTGAGTGATTGTTTTCTGTTTGGGCTTTTTTAGTCAGATTATTCAGCAGCTTCAATGTTAGCACAGAAAGATGAGGCCTATTGATCTTTGGTGCTGCTGTATAATCCAACTACTGTAAACTGAAAGTCAAAGCCTTGTGGGGACCTCTACTGGCCACAAATAGAACTGACCTGATACTGGCAGGACGGCCCCCTTCATCTACTCCACTCTTAGGATTTACAATCCAGATGGTAGCACAGGAATTTGTAATTGTTGTGTAAGAGTAGTGGCAAACTGAGCGATGGAGTAAGAGCATGAAACGTTTGAGTGGTGAGCTGCAGTTGTTTTTGGCACTGTTGTCTGAGGGAGAGGGTACATGCAGATTTATCAGCATCACTTTATCCAGCCACATGTTATCCATCATTTCAACCACCTGGAGCAGAAACAGCGTTTGTTGGCATACCTCGGTCATTCTGCATCTTACACATGTTGCCTTTCTGGTATGCACTGCACAGTATTTAACCCAAGAGGAAACGAGCTAACAGAGATTATAGAAATGGTGCACAACCTTGACATGACAACAGTGGACTAATAAAACAATCAATTATAGATTAAACCAATGCATTTTTTAAGGATGTGTCCCCAAATCTACTCCGGCCTGAAAAGAAAGATCTGTGTAAAGTAGCGTTGTGCCAGTCAATCACCAAGGAGATGTCGCTTGCAACACTTTGGGTCAGCACAGCAGTCCCTTTGAATGCACCTATGTAGCAACTCCTCAGGAGTTGCCCAAAGAGCAAAAAGTATTCTGTAGTGACGTCATACCCACAGAGAACCTCCAGGGGGCTCCCTCATGCCTTTTTTGTCCAGATCAAACAAGGGCCAGTCAAACAGAATAAGAGAGCACAGAGGCTCTCAACACTGTGGCAAGAAAGTTCTTCACTTTCAGATGAAATTCGAG
Source organism: Caranx ignobilis (assembly GCA_021432705.1). NCBI lineage: Eukaryota > Metazoa > Chordata > Actinopteri > Carangiformes > Carangidae > Caranx > Caranx ignobilis. Next base: position 65,356,386 of record MU269985.1, read on the forward strand.
TGAGCACAGTCCTTGTGGCATGTTCACATCAAGTGTTCTGCCTTTTCCCGTTCTTGTCAACATAAACAGCAAACTCAGTTGTCAGCAGGGGAATGACAAAGTATATTTACGTAGCTGTACTTGTCTTCACAAAGGGGCATCAGAGAAAAAAAAATATATCAAGACAATTTACCAGAGAGAAAGAGGAGAGCCACTGGCACTCCTTACAGACTCTCAAGCACACAAATGCATCCACACATCACATAAACATACATTCAGGCACACGTGTAACTCCAGTGACCGCCCCAATTAGGAATGGATAAATCTTTAACAAATAAATTCCCCTTGCCCTTTGAAAGAGAGAAGAGTGTGGTATACAAACTCTCAAAAAGGTAAAAAGCAGAAATTGTCATAACACTGAGTGTTTTTTTCTTCACTCTGTGCCCAGTAACATCCCACTGGATGCTGTTCATGTACACTGAAGGTGGCCAAGGCTAGTCGCCTCCCTTTAAATGGCTCTCTGAAAACAGGAGTAAAGTCATTTTATGGTTGCAGCTCATAATTCCTTCATATAGTCCTTTGGGTTCCTTCATTATTCCTCAGAAATCACTGTTGAACCAGGTAAGGGTCCAGCCTGGCATAAACTGACAGCAGACAAGCCCTCTTGTCTCCATAGCTGTAACATTAGCTGCTGTCCTCCTTACCCAGAAGACAAATAGTGTGAGAGTTCATAGGTCATCCTCATTTAGCTGAGCCAGGTTGCTGGGGCGTCGTCCAGCAGAGGGACCACACAGTGAACCCTGGCTCCCATCAAGAGCCTGACCCCTTCGGCAGCCCTCTCCTGCTCTCTGCTGGGGAGAGAGGGAACATCCATGCACTCAAATCAAAGTGAAAACCCCTCTGCCAAACATTTAAAAGAAAGGCATAATTAAAAGAAAAAAAAAATCAAAATCAGCATTTTTGCAGCCTCAATCTAATCTGGCTCAAGTTCCATCTATTCATCCCAGCACAAGTATGGGAAATGATTATCTGCCTTTGATAGCATCTCTCTCTGACTTCCTCATCTGGCTCAGCCTGCTTCCTGTTTGTTATGTGCCAAGCCTATCCAGCCTGAGTAAGCAGAGAGAAATGTGGAGAATAACAACCACTGGTCTGTCAACACCGTCCCACTGAGGGTAAAAGCCCTGTGATCACAAATGGACACGTCGCTAATGGCAATGTAAAGCCCAGCAACAGGATGCTCCTATTGTTGGCTGCACAGATGATTAAAAGGTAATTGCAGACAGGCCTGATATTATGGAACATTTGATATTTCATGGAAAAACAAATTGTTGTATTGATGTAAAAGTGCAACAAAAATTGTAGTTCATTTACCTCAGAAATTTGTATCAATTCCCTTTTCATCCAATAGGGGGAGGAATAACTCCTCTTATAATTCAACAAATCCCCATATTTTATGAGTATCTAAATAAATTGTTACCATTAGCTAAAGTCTTTCATCTTTTAATTAACATTAATGAGCACGTTGGAATTACTCAGAGTTGTACAATAGCCCATTATTTCCCCAGTGGTTAGCTTCCTGTGGTTTGTTTTGTCATTAATTTCCCCAGTGCTGCTGTTGAATAATAACTGCAAGACAGCCCAGAAACACAATGTTCACTGTGTGCAAAACATTTTAACATTTTAACTGTAACGACTTTAGAGACTTCAAAATGCATGCACATACAATACCTGTGCACTCTGTGTGGGCGTGTACATCCCATTTGACACAGCTTGACAGTTCGGCTGATCAGTGAAGCCCAGTTGGACATGTGACGGGGAAACAGTGTGGGAGTCAGCAGGGCACAGCTGGACCACAGTGGGCTGCAGATGCAAACAACAGGTAAGACACTCAATACTGTAGTGCATGCACACAAACCTATTTGTTGTTTTTATTATTTCATCTGTGCAAAAGCAAGAACTGGTGCCAAAAATAAGCTTAAGATGAGCAGGCCTGGCAGTGTGTCAGGTGCCTCATAAACAGAACTGCTGCGTTTGAGTAGGAAGTAATTGCAGTACAGGGTCACTCTGTGCAGGACAGAGAAAGAGACAGCTCAAGAAACCTACGTCCCGCAGTGAGTATGTCTCGCTGGATCCATGGCCCTGGCCTTGGCTGGGCAAGTAGAGCGTGGGCAAGGAGGTGTTGTGAGAGTGAAGGGAGGGCAGCTTATGACGGTCAATAGAGGCGGAGGAGTGGGGCCGCAGAGCGCTGGCAGCGGACAGAGGGGGCCTCATGCTGCGGCCCAGGCTATTAGACTTGCTCTCTCGCCGCTGGTACTCAATAGGTGACTGTAAGGCTGAAAGACACAGAAAACAAAAGTTCTTGAAAAAAGCTTCTTGACTCATCCAAAATGTTTTACACAACATTTAATTCATCTGACTTTAGCACTAATTTTATCAGCAGCACTTTATATAATATTTATATGGTGGTAAACAATTGAAGAAACACACTACAGTGTAACTGTAAGCAGACATTTAGGTTTGACAGTATTTGACAACAGTTCTAACATTGGCAATAAAGACATATTCATACTGATGCTTTTGTGTTTTACTAAGCTGTCATTCATTTACTTATATACACAGGGATACACTGCTATGCACTCACGAGAGGAATTTACATATGAATAGCATAACATGTATTAGTCCTCCTGAAAGTGACTTTTAGTGTGTTCTAAATAACTGAAAAACATTGAGGCTCAATTTGTCAAGGAAAGAAAAGACGAAAAGTTAACAATGTTAAAAAATACTGATGCACAGTAAACATGTGACATACATTTTCAAAATGTCGTTTAGATAAGCAAAATTCCAATCCTAAATCAAAACGGTAATATAATCTGAAAAATAGACAGAAAGTAGACTTTAAGTCACAGTTTATCAGTTGGAGCATGTTATGTAAAAAATTGAATTTTGATTCATATCTTTTGTCTTTTTCCTCTCCTTGTTTGGCAGTGGTGGGCTTCCATCCAACAAAGCACTTCAGCTGTATTTAAGTTGACAATAAAGTCAATAAATGAAAAATATACCAAGCTGAAAAATGACTTATGGATCCGGGGGTTTTAAGGCTGCAACCTTCTGAGTTCAGCTAAGACTCACCATTGAGGAAATTTCGCTGGGTTTCCAGGATCTGAACCACATCATTGAACCAGGCCCTGCAGATCTCAGGTGAAGAGGCCTGCAGCTGGAAGCGCACTACGCTCCCATCAGGGTTGCGTGATGTCAGCACAAAGCGAGCATCGTCTCCGTCCACACTGGGCTCCACCCCTAGGCAGCTCACCTGGAACATATCACATCAGAGGAGTGAGTCCATCCTGCTGAGTTGCTTGTTAAATACTTCACTAACACATCCAAGCCTCTAAAAATTCCCCGCTGTGCTCTTATGTAACGTGTGCTGATTTGAGCAAGAATTAGTGAGGTGTGAATCTGTTGTGTAACTTATAACCCAGGGAGTAAAAAGCATTTTCTCATTCTTAGCACCTTATGATGCTAAAACACCCCATGTGGCTGATGTGAGTTTACTGAGGCTCAGCAGGTTCTCACCTTTATGCTGTTTTTGAAGATGTATCCAGGGAGTGAGAAACCCTTCTTCTTATCGATTGGCTCACTGAAGATCACCAGCTGCTCAAACAGGAAGACCCGTCTTTCTTTGGCTCTTGAGAGGAAGCCACTGTCCTGTTCGGCAACAGTGAAGGTGTCTTGCTGGAGCAGTTTGCCCTGGGCTGTGATCTTCCCCTGGTGCCATAGCAAATATAAACACAACAAAGTGAGGAAGTGGTTGCCGTGCGTTTTTCATGGGCCAAGCAGTTGGCATGAGAAATGTTTGGAAGAGATTTGAAGGATGGTCTAAATTCCTAAGACGTACCTCGAAGCCTTGTAGTCGGCCCACATTCATCATGTCATTGCAACGTTTTGGCACAAAGCACATCACTTCTACTGCTTTCTGTTTAAAACACAAAAGTGAGCTTGTTGTGAAGTATAGCAATAAAAAAAAGCATGAGCAAGAGCACACACAAACAATCAGAGCGCATACAAAACATCACTTTAAACCAGGTCACCCACCTCCAGCTCCTCCGTGTCCATCCCAGCTTTGGTGTAATACTTCAGGAAGTCCTGCTCAAATAAACACAGCATGGTCACAGAGCATTCCAGGTTTACTGCTCAGAGTAAGGTGAGGACATCTGGAGGAGTATTTATGGCTGTTGAACTCACCTTTCATTTCAATGCCAAAGGGCAAACTTTTGTATTTAGGCAACGTTTTATACCAGACATGTCATTTTATGATCATCCTTAAAGACTTTTATAAATCCATGCTCAGAGAAGGAGTCTTATTATGTAATTTGCCTCTTCCTCTCTAATGAGAAAGTAGCCACAATAGACAATACACCCTGCGCAGAGGGGTGCATGTGTGTGTTTGTGTGCATGTTTGTATATTTACAACCTTGTGACTAACCCTGCTGTGTGTCAGACAGCTGCTCAGTGAATGCTAGTGCATGTGTGAGGTGTTGCTGTGTGATCATCAGCACAGCAGTGTCCTGCTTTTCACCTTGAGCAGCAGCTGGTACTTCATGATCCTCTGTACAGGTTTGATGAGCAGGTCATTGAGCTGCAGCCTGTGGCCCAGCTGCTGCCGCAACTCCTGACATCGGAGACAGTCACAACAACATGACACCAGTCAACATGACAGTCACAGCACAAAACATGGCAGCTAATGGCCAGTTTAATTCCTCTAAGACAATATATCACAGGGATAATGCTGCCCGTCTATTCGTCTTGTTTACTGTCAATTGAGAGGAACCAATTACAATCTGAATAATAAATGGAAGCTTAGGAGACACCTGCATCGCCATGTATAATATATAGTATAGGAACTGTAGTATGGGAACATTCATGCATACCAAACATCTTATTAACTATATACCTGAGCAGCATGGGATCAAATGAAAATGTCTGTCTTGAATCAATAAGCCATTCAACAGAAAATGTATCAAAAACAATGTTTGCATCTATTGATTACTAAAAAAATTCAAACATTTGCTGACTGCATGTTCTCATTTGTTGGAATTAGCTGATCAATTTGAATCAGAAATGTAATGTTTTCTGGATAAAATTTGAACTGTGAGGGTATCATCTTTGAACTAGACTAAACATAGATCACATTTCATACAATTACAATGATCAAAAACAGGTAAAGGCTCACAAACTACATCAAGAAGCGCTCACCTCAAAATACGTCTCGATGTACTCTGACACAATGTGTTCAGACTTGGGCTTGTTCTGACAGTACACAACGTACATGTGCAGACGCCGCTCCTGCATTAAAAGCCAACAAACATTTTATAATGAAATCATTCAGCCCAGCACAAATTATCTACAAAGAGAGAAAGACGTAACAACCTTAAGATGAGCATAACTGTGTGAAAAATGTGTCTTCAGTTACGTAACAAATAAATGAAAATGCTACAACGATAACTGCGCAGCTTCTCTGGCTGCTGTTTGGGATGAAAGAGAACAGAGCAATAATGATTTGTCTCGAAGTGAGAGGTCTTTGAAGCCGTCTCTGTCTGGTTAGTGCCTACTCTTCTGTGACTAATTGGCATGGGAGTGCAGATGTGGCTGTCCTAAGCACCCTAATGAAGTTACATGTAGTTGAGCATCAGGTTATGTATAATTTACCCAGGTTACCATCAATGTAACCAGAGCCTATTTGAGACTGTGGATATAGCTGTACCTAGCAACAAGCTGCACTGCTCTGTAACCTAGACACCGATGAGCTGCTCCACCTGAATATGGACATCATGTAACACTGCAGATGACAGCTGCCTTTAAAACACAAGGGAGTGCACCGCGCGTGCATCTGTCTACCAGCCTGGTGTAGAAGAGCAATGCTTACACGTGTTTGCTGCATGTTGCATGTGTGTGAGCGAGCACACATGTTACATATTTGTGACAAAGTTCTTGTCAAAAGCAGATTGGATTGTTCTCTGCTTTTCATTAGGGCCGTGTTCCCATCCTGCTTGTCTTCACGGTTTGACACCATGCTTAGATTTAGTTACAAGTTTCTTTATTCCCCCACAGGCTTTTTAAGTTGATTATCCAGTGGGCTGAGCCTTATTGAATTGTTTTAAAAGAGAGAGCGTGAATATAGCAAAAGAGAGACACAGACGTTTAACTTCATCATCAAATCAGGTCGGTCAAATTACACATCACATCAGACCAGTCTGCATGTGCCACCACTTAACCAATATACATGAATCTAATTTTGCTCCCATAAGCCCTGTGACCCTTCACTGGCTCGGGCTCTATTCTATTCTCAGAACAATAAACTTAACAGTGAATCTTTCTTGCATGCATTGCTGTGCTTCGTCTTCTAGCCAAAATATGTAGGAAGAAGTACGTCTCCATTTTGGATGGGAAAAAAAAGCCTTCAAATCAAAGAGCCTGAGCCGAGGGTTTGTTATTCCTCGTCCTATTCATGTTGTCTTTTTCGGCCTGTTTTTTCCCTGGTGTTTCCTGACCAGTCCAGCCCAGACTGGAAATCGGCCAGTGTGTCATTTATGTGAATGTGTGCGTTTGCCATGTGCGCTGTTGTAAAAACACAGGCTGGACTGAGACGTATCAGTAACAGGGAAGTGGAGGGAGAGACGCTGGCAGCTGAGGGAGAAGGAGAGACGTACGGTATAGGATAAACAGGGGCTCAGTGTGTTTTCTTAGCTCTATTTATCCTCACTCCAAACAGCACAAGGAAGCAGTCCCAGACACTTCCACTGGCATGTTATTGTGACTGTGTGTGTGTTTCTGTAGTAGTCATACTTACATGTTTAATGAAGAGCTGAGCCAGTCTCTCTGGCTCTGCCAAGCACTTCTCCAGCTCTCCCAGGAAGTAGCTGCAGAGAAAACACACACACACACACACACACATTCACATAAACACACAAGTATACAAGCACAGTCTTCCCCAAACGGAAGGTCAGATTTGTCTCCTGACCTATTGTTCCTTTGTCCTCCACAAACACAATACTCTGCAAGTCACTGATTGTATGCAACTAGAGGAAAAAACACACTTTTCGAAACCCAAAAGTAAAAATATTACATCATCATCATCATTATACTACATATACCAAAAAAAAACAGATACTTACTCTTTATGCCAGTCAAATATTTGGTGAATGTTCCCAAAAACAATCTTGTCTTTTCCCTTCATGTCCTCTGGTATACCTTTGGAGCTCATTGTGGCCATGTATCCCTGCAAGGGAATGACAAAGCAGCTGCTGACGCCTGTTCACACTTACAAAAGAACACACATGTCTCTGAATAACACCAATATATATAGCTACATTGTTATAACACTGCAGCAATCACACACCAGCTATTACTGAGCTTATGTCAACTTTCTGGGGAGAATTCTTCTCTGAAGTAGAATATCTCCAGCTATTTAAGGCACCAGGAGATAGATCACCATGCAACATAATACTCCTCAAGCTAATAATTTACAAAATCTTCTTAGGACTAGAGAAGGTGGAATGGAGGCAGACCAAAGTGTGAGGAAACGCAGAGACGTGCAGATGATAAGGATTTAGAAAGCTCTCCCTGACAGACCGGGTGGATGACTAAGCTCGTCTCTGTCACTGCTGATTCTGTGTTCTTAGCTGCCAGACTGGGAGGTTTACCTCCACTATGAGCCCCAGGTCTCCCACATAGTGCTTCTCTGTCTCAATAAGCTCCTTCAGTACATACCTGTAAAAAAAATACAAATGAGGGAGAATTAGTGTTAGAGTTATGCCATCAAATTTATTTTGCAAAATCTCCAGAGCAATTGATTTTACAACTCCCAGTTTATGAATAATTTTCCAGAAAGGAAATGTGATTTTGTGTATCCTGGAAAAGATTATCTGGTAGGGAACATATACCAGTGTGCAACTGGAACACTTCCAGCACCTCAGCATATGGCAGAAAAACAGAAAACAAGCCAACATGTCAAATGTCAGCAGTAGAATTCAGTCCCAACATCAGACATAATGGTTGATGAACTGTTTCAGGAGCCTTTAATTGTATCTCACAGTCTTCATCAGCAAATGGAGTTTACTCATTTGTCATGACAATGCTTCCCAGAAATGTGACATATGGAACTTCAGTCATGTGACAACAGCTGATAACGACCCTGAGATGCTGCTGAAAGTCCTGGAGAGAGCTCACGTTATTAGTTCACCCTGAGATTAGATAAGATTTGTCTGTCTGTTGTAAATGAAAGGCAGGCAGACAATTCAATACATTCGTGCAAAACATAATTAATAGTTTAAAATTTAAATTTGAATGATCACTGATAGATTCCTTCACAGCAGCTGCATCCTGTCACTAAACTCAAACATTTATTTTCATTTATTATTGCTGTCATGAGCATTATCGTCTGAGATAAGTGATGTGAGCCGTGTTCATGTTGATGTTGAGCACATACATGCTTTTCTCCAAGGCACTTTTCCTCTCCTCCTCAGTATCAGCTGCAGCCGACCATTGGCTGGAGGTGTCGTCCATCAACACAGAGGCGATGTCATCTGGCAAAGCACTGGTGGACTGAGTGTCCTGAGGAGGCAGAGACAGATAGACAAAGAGTGAAACTGTTTAAAGGTCCAGTGTCAGTAATATGGATGATGCCAGGAATAAAGTAAGCAAGGGGAAGTAAAGCGCAGGAGAGAGATGATAATGATGCAGGTTGCCAAGGTGACCAGGGGGAGCAGAGAGACACAAGGAACAGAGATTGAATGATAAGAAGATCAGATTTGGATTTTGTCTCCATTAATGATCCGAGCTGTGCACCTCAGCCACAGATAGATGGAGAGAAAGAGATTCAAAGATAAAGACAGAGAGTTGAAAGGAGCAACAGACTGAGCAGCTGCAAGATTAGTTTAGGTTCCTGCATGTCCGCTGGCCATGCTATTAGATCTGTGATTTATTTGTCTCAATTAATATATGATTTTTTGAATTTATTTTGCCACCCGAGGATTCACAGCCACATGTTAAGACATCAAAGTACATATTTATAATTTCTGCAGCACTACAAGAGCAGCAGCATGATTTTCCTGATAGAATACCACATTATTGCCCTCAAACAGGAATGCACACAGTCAAGGTTACTCTGACCTAATCGATTGTGTTCATGTGTTATATACATGACCTTCTTTTCATGCCTTTTCCTGGAATTGATATCATTTCCTGTGGAGATCCTGGCGCAAATAGAGTCATTGTGCATAGAGCAACAAAGCTTGAAAAGACGAAAATCATCACTAACTCAATGGGTGCATGCTTCACAGCTGCACACCCCCCTCATGTTTATCTAACCTATTTCTCTGTCACAGTGAGCACACTTATCTTTATATGACTGTCGGCTAGATGGCACACGACCATTTCTCTGCGCGGTTGTATCAGCTTTCAAATGTTCTTCCATCTACTTTTACTCAGATTCTTCAAGCTGGGCGTTTGGAGCCTTAACACTCTCCCTGACTGTGTAAACTCATAGGAGCAGCTGTCTGTCTACACCTAAATCCCTCTGCCGCACTTGTCCAAGTCAAACAGAACCTCCCCACCTTAAAAACATACACAAACCTGCACACACACCACAGACATGCACCTAATCCCTCAGAGTAGCCTGGCATGCAGCTGCTCAATAGAGAAATAAATAGATGGATGGGTAGACATGAAAGCAAATGGAAAAGGAGACAGAACTTTCTCCTTTCTTTCTCCTCTGGCTCAGCTCCACTTGTTCACCTGCCATCTCCCTGATAAACTTGTTGGCGTCTACAAAGCTCAGAGCTTTCTATTCAGTCAAAATGATGTATCAGAGAGGGTGAGAGAAAAAAGAATGAAAGAGACAAAGTAAAGTGGAGAGACCAGGGTGAAGGGAGAGACAGAGAGGCTCCGTAAAGACCCCCCCCCCGCTCGTCTTGCCCCGCTAGGAGTGCTCCAGCCTGGCTGACAGGTCTCCCTGGCTCCCTGATCACTTCCAGATGTGCAGTGGCAAAGGCCCACAGGAAAAATTCCCCTCCTCTCCCTCTGTTGCAAGTTTTGTTTTTCTAACCAGAAGCTCACGTTAAAAAAAAAAAAAAAAACACTATTAAAAGCTGAGGTAATGCTTTTTGGTAAGAATCTATCTGAGCAATTCAATCAATCTATTAAAAGTGTCATTTCCTGTATTTGGGTTATTGTTATTGTTGTTATCATAATGCTGTACAATAGCAGGATATACAGTATTTGCTGTTTAAGTCAAGCAATTGTTGTTTATTTTGAAAATTCTGCATTTTACATAAATTACTTGATATTTACTGTTATCCAATCGCCACTTTCAGGAACAAACCACTTACTGCACTAATGAAGGAAATGACTCTGTGACTTAAATGTGATGTTAACACAAATTGTCAGTTATCTTAGGAATATTTGCTGAAGCTTGAAGCAAATGTGTTTCTAATGGCTCAGTAGATTATTTTGTAATGCAGGTGGAGCAGAGCTGCTGATGGCTCGACCTTAGACATGGAGGCACAGATCAACAGAATGGGGTCGCACTGTGGAAAAAAGTGCTGAAACCTGCAACCTAATATCGTTGTTGCCAGTGTTGCAAAGCAACGGGCGGCTTTGAGGACATCTCACAATAACAACACTCTCTCATTTCACTGTGAAAACTGTTTCTTCGTTATTTGATGATCAGGTGGTCAAGATGATCGACTGCATAAACCGCTCTTCATAAGTGCTATGACGTGTAGATTTTGACACCACAGCTTGTTTGACTGCTAACATGTAATCACAAGAACTTTCCACTGACAAAGAAATAATAAACATTTAATCAAAAACTATATTCCACCGTGGTTGTGAGATTAGAAAAAACAGTTTGCGGAGAAGATGGAGAAAACCAACAATGTATATTAAACTGGACGTGTCGCCAATGAAACTGGGTAGAGACAGAAACCACAGTGTGGAGATGCCTGACCTACATAATTTAATCTCTCTACCTCTACCTCTCTCTCTCTCTCTCTCCCTCCCTCACTCTCTCTCTTTCTCTATCCCTGCAAAAGACTGGCAGTAAAAACACCAAAGCGCTGACCTCATCCCCCGTGATGTAATCGTATTAATGGCTTTTGATGTGTTTGAAATTAGGATTTAAGTGCTCTGGTGTCGATTCACCAACAGGGCACACAAACAACAATGCTCAAATGCCCAGGTATCATTATTGTTTTATATTGACAGGGCTCAGGGATAGCTGATTCCTACAATATTACTGCTGCTAGAGCGAATCCCAGTTTCTGCCAGTTTCTCCCCCTCACTGCAAAAAGGAACCGTCTGCCTTGAGACGCTGCTTTGCCATGAGCAACTGGCTGATGGGAAGCTGGAAGCGTGTGTGCGCACATAGTGTTCTTTGTCATTTCATAGAGGAGAGTGGAGTCATCTCTCCCCACATCTGCCATTTCATGTTATTTCCTATTTATCTCCAAGGCATATCCTTTGGTGACAGGTTGAATGTGAGTCATGCGTCACGCAGGTTGCTGTCAAACTCTGCCCTCTGGTTCTCTGGTGCATCGATCTGCTCAGGGAAGCCTGTGTTCATTTAGCCTGTCGTGTGTGTGTGTGTGTCTGTGTGCGTGTGTGTGTGAAGGTGTGTGAATCCCTATGTATGAGGATTTTTGGTGTTTGCATCTTTGTGGCTTGTGGCCCCAGTCAGTGTGTACTTGTGTATGTGTGGTTACAGAGTCCTCCTCTGTGGATCTGTGTGCTTGTCTTGCGTGATAGTTGAGGCAGCAGCAGCAGTTGAGTTAGTCATTTCCAGATCTAGCCGGGGGACCATGGAGACAAAGAGTACTGATGTCATTGCCCCCACCAGGCAGGCTCCTCATTGAGAATATTACTGCTACTCTTCTCAGAGACTGTCTACTGTAAACCTAAGCTAAAATGAATCTGCAGTGGACTCCTCATTGTTTAAATCTCAATGTAGTCAATTACTGATTCTGTGCACAAGACAGGTACACTCCTATAGCTTCTGGAGTGTGAGTAAGAATATAAAGTGTTGACTGACACAACAGGTTATAGACTGTTATTTTTACAGTGCATTATTCTGACAGACCTGGGTGTTTGGCAGTGACGTACAGCCAATCAGTGAGTCAGTTATGTAGCTGGGGGACTGTAGTGTAGCCGGTGACAGGTCCTCTGGGCTTGCCAGGCCATCTTTCCACTCCTGGAACACACACACATACACACAGAGTACCATAGTGTCAGAATAAAACAATATCAAAATGATGCAAAATGTCTACAGCGTATCAGTGTGTCCAGGCTCATATACACGTGCACAGACACACGTGCACAGGCAGCTGCACAACAGCAAAAGAGAAGCAAAAGAACATGGCTGCATGAGTTCCTAGGGGCTGAGCCAGTAGTGCTGCTGTTACATAATATCACTGCCACCTGCCATGATACTTGGCCCTCAGCGGATCAACCCTATCAAACCTGTGTCTCTGTTGATATTCTTGAACTGCCTAATGTAAACAAACTTCAGTCAGGATGTTGGCTTGAGTTTGCATTTATGTAAGACTGAAGCTTTGGGTGTTTACCAGTCAAAACCAGTTCATGTGGTGTTGGAATAACTGCAGTTAATGAGTTTACTTATGGAGATAGTTCATTGCAAATAGATTAAAGGGTATGAAGTACAAAGCAGGTACACAAAGTCTTGTTGGATGAGTTCATGTGACAAAGAAAAAAAACACTTTCAGTTTTAACTTCTCACCAGTTCTCTGTGGGTGACAGGCAGGATGGTTAGAGGCTCATCGGGCCTCGGTGGGCTGCCCAGATCCTGGCTGTGGCTGTGGGATGGAAGAGGCGGTGGTTTTCCCTCAAGTTTGCGGACCTGACGCTCTCCTTTGGCGGTGGCCCCAGCACTGAGTTTGCGGACAGGGTTTGTGAGCCACTTCTTCAGGGTGCTCACAGAGCGTCTGGAGCCTGGGGAGCTGGGGGCTGAGCTGCCTGACGCCTGCGGAGGCAGCGAGGCCACAGAGGTAGAGATGCTGCCCTCGCTGCCAGCTGCCGAGTATGAGTCTGTAGAAAGAAAGAAGAAAAGGACATAAAAAGAAGGTTACTGAGGAAGGTGTCTGACAAATAAGGGTTTAATGGGTCGAAGGCCAAAGTACACTTGGACTCTCCACGTTCAGGCCTCCACGGTCAATGAATCAATTAATCTATATGCAAAGACAGCAGGTTTTTTTTTAAAGACAATAGAACTCCTGATTGGCTGTTAAATAAGAGAAGCAGTGTGGGTCAGTGAGGTGATGGAGGGCTGAAGACGTGTCAACACACATGGGAGAGAAGAAGTAAAGAGAGAAATCAAAACAAAGTGTGGATATATAAATAGCCTTCCTCTTCAAACACAGCTGTGCAGCTGTGAGGTTCACAATAAAAGACACACTGTTCTGTTTATGTCAAGCAGACCATAGTTTCTTTTGTTTTGTTTTTTTTTCATATATTTGAGCTGTTCGTCCAATCACATGACCAGCACACACTTTCTGATGCAAGGCAGACAGCAGAGGTCAGGATGGTCAACGTTTGATGCGAAAAAGCTCTCCAGACCAGACTGGCTGCTGCACAGTGGTGTCAGGAGGACATGGGAAGTGGGCTGAGGGGGGTGCTGGGACCGGACATCCACTTTAATCCCGTGTAGAAAGGAAGGCCCTCGCTTGGGACTGTTTGTGTTTTTCTGTCTGTCTTCCATTCCCATCCTGCCTACCGCCCTTCCTCAGTCCTGAGATAGCTCTTCCTCTGAGCTGCGTGTCTGATGTGTTTTATCTGTTGTGTGCAAATGCAGGTCAGCCATGCCTCCCATCTATCTTCATGCCCTAGACCTGCCCTCTGACCCCTGATCACCACTCTCCTACAGATGGAGAAACACTCTCTCCTGCTCAGACTCACCTCCACAGCTTTTTCAGAGCAATTCTGTGAGTTCAAAAAAACAAAATGTCTCACCTTTGCATTTTCCACAAAGTTTATATTGTGTGATTTTAAGAAGCTAACGCTGACCTAATTTCTGTGTCCCTTATGTGAGCTGCAGAGGAAGATCTTATCACAGCGTTCAGCTGTAAGACCCATACTGCAGGAGGCTCATTGACACAGCATAGTCTATTTTGTGAGTGTCCCGACTTCAAAGGCAAAGCCAGAATAAATTCACAATCCCCTTCAGTGTTTATATACTTAAAGAGATTCGGCTTTTCCGCACTTTAGTCATTCAAGTACTTTCCCTGAGCAATACAATAGAAGCCACTGTACCAATCAATGAAAGGAATTGTGCAAAAATGCCCCCCCTTCTGCATTGCAACAAACCTCAGTCACAGTGTTTGCGAAATGGCTAACCTCAGATGAAAACCACTCATGTTCCTGACATCACATCACCACTACACAAATTTAGATAAAACATGTCGTTTGTGGATTCTAGCAGCTAACAAAAAAAATCTGTCTTGAAACTTGTCTGTTTGTGTGTTTCCACCACAGACAGCATTTCCTCTGTAATCTCTCTCCAGCATGTCTCCTCATATGCATTACAGCTATCATGGATGCCTGTGTGTGTGATCCCAGGGTGGCCAATTTCCCCATCCTGTCCTCCACTACTCCCACCCCCATCCACATGAAAGACTGGGGAGGGTAAGGAGATCTGAGCCTGGCAGGAAAGGGGAGGTGGGAGGAGGGGGCAAAGAGAGGGAAGAGACAAGGAAGAGAGAGGAGTACAAAGACAGGAGATGGCTAAACCCTGCAGGGAATGGACCAAAATTTGAACAAACCCCATACGGGTCCATAGACGTTGAGACAACATAAAACAGAAACAGCAGTCTCAGAGCAGGTCTTTGCTCTTTGTGATAGCCAGAGCTGTACAACACAATAGGACAACAAAAAAAAACATCTGAAAGACATTGTATTTATGGTTGGTGGTTTAAAACGATTGAGGCAAAGCATATCCTATCTATGAGGTTTCCCAGCTAGAGAGAAGGGAGGGGATGTAAAAATGATGCTGAGCACATGTGATACACGTCCACCCTCCCAGCCTCAGCTTCTCTGACCTCTAACAAGGGCCAGGCCCAGGGGTTTGTGTTTCCTAGTGTTCCCTGCTCAGGTTCAGTCAGGCCAGGGGTTTAGGGGTCACAGTACAGAGACACAACCAGAAACACGGTTTCTAACCATCTCCAGACATCAGCTGAGATAGCTTATCAAGAGAGAGAGAGAGAGAGGGAGAGAGAGAGGGAGACTGACACCCTCTCTGTGCCTGCAGCTATTAAAAGTGAGTGGAGACAGCAGTGCAGCTTCATGATTTGAAACTCTGTGTCAAAATGACACAGTGGCTCTGTCAAATGTACAGATTTACAACATGCAGTGTACATAATTTACCGGTTTTATAATGAGGGATCGTTACATCAGCATATGTCACCATGGCAACCTTGCAGTTCCATTACCGGTTATTGCGTATGTGGGTCAGTTTCCCTGTTGACCCCAGAAAGTTTAATCTCTCTGTTGTTCTGAAAGCTTACAAAAGCCTTTACAGGGACATAAATATATATAAATATAATACACATTTTTATTGTCACAACAAGGAAAGTGAAAAACACAAAGGGAGATGATGAGCTTTCCCTCAGAGCAATATGCCTCCGCTCTCCCCACACACTGCAAGATGAGAGGAGTTGATATACCATTATACACCTACACCAAGGAAACTGGGAGAAATTAAAAACAAAACCATCCCACTCTCCCTCTGTGTTACCGTGTGCTTATAGTGCCCAGTGACATTCATCTCCATAATGGCACTGCCAAGGAAAGATTACCCAGGCTGATTTTGCTAATGCAACCTGGCTATTGTTTATGTGCTTGTGATAATTAACAGTCGGAGGTACAGGGCAACGGGACTGCATCAAGCTGGCCTGAAATGCAGAGATCAGTTAGTGCTGGGCTTTCACCAGCCGCCCACTCACTGTCTGAATGACTGAGTGACTGCCAGGGGTTGGAAGGCTTGCCCAAAAAGTTGCTGTAGTGTGTAACTTTAGAGCCGGTGTATTCTGCTGAAAAGTGGTTCCAGACCTTCTCTTGATGTCGTTCTCTCTCAATAATGGAGTTTGATAATACCCTAAAAGGCCAACTTGGGAAAGTCTATGATTAGGTTACACACAAAGTGATGTTTCATCTTTATTCTTTCAGTATATATTGATAAGAAGCAATTCTTTTGCACTAAATCAAGCTTTTCACTCCATGCCTGACTTAATCGTATTAGGGCTGAAAATAACCATGTTTGTCTTGATTAGGCAACTTCAGAAAACTGTGAAGAATGTCCATTGCAACTTCCTAAAGCCCAAGGTGATGTAATGGAACATCCTGCTTCTTCTCACTCAAATATATTAACTTTATTATAAAATGTATGATGAGGAAAAGCAGATTTCAGCAAATCCTTTGCATTTGATGCTTGGAAACAATTAATCACTTTTCAAAATAGTGGCAGAATCATTGCTGAAGATCAATGAATCAAGTAATCACCTGATCTTGATCATTTGATGTCTGTCATTTTCATGCAGCTTACAGGGAACCATGCCGCTCAGCAAAGTTTTAAATTTAATTGGGACTGAATCCAATTATCCAGTAACTATCTTTGATACAGCTTGCCCAGTCATGTGGAGAAGGAAGTCGTCTGATGCAATATTCTCGTGAAGGTCACAGAAGTTTGATTTGGATGTGATTGAATCAGAGGTAAACGTCCTGGTGATTCATGTTTGGAACAGAAAACTGGAGAGAAAATAAAGGGGAAATAACACAGGCTAAGCAGCCTCGAGTTTGTAGGCGGATGATATGGATGGATGTGCTATAAGCGATGGTCCCCCCTGAAGAAGTTTGGCCCAACTTCCTCTTATTGATCAGTTGATAAGTGAATGCTGCTGAGCTGACAGATCAGACTAAAAGCGTTGGCTGTAATGGAGCAAACTTGTTCACAGCTGCTCCACTCTGGGGCTCTCTGTCAGTCCTAAAGCCTCCTGGGATCTTATAGATATTTAGCCATCTCTGGACTCCACCGATGCACACATGCTGACATACATTTGCACGTACACACACATACTGTATGTGCCATACAGGGTAACTGTCCAGATGGGTTGTTACTGATTGCTCACCTGCATCCAAGCCCTCAGCGTCATCCATCTGTCAGAGCAAACAACGTACGGCGCACCAGAGGCAGGCGACCCGCTGGTCACCTCGGTGGCAAACATGTCAAACTTCCAGCTGAGTCTCAGAGACACTTAAAGCTGTCAATCTGTTCCAGCCCCCTCAAAGATAACAACCCTGGTGGTGTGAGAGTGTGGCGTTCAACACAAACAGACACCAGACGCCCACCTGCGTCATCACTAACAACTCTTATCTTCTCCATTCTCTCTCTCATTCATTGCCCTCCCACCTTTTTCTCTTCATCCCAGGCTCTACTTGTATATTACATTTCACCCACTCAGAGGAAATGGACACTCTTCCCATCAACTAGTGGGACCTGGGCTGCACTCAGGCACTCAGATGTGCAGACAGGCCTGGGAGACAATGAGGCACTTAGTACCTGAAACATCTGACCGGAAACCCTCTAACTGTCCTCTGATGAACTTTTACTGAAATGCGTTACAAGGATTGTTTTTGTGAGACATTTTTTTGGACCTTTTGCGTCTCCTGACTTTTTGTCTCCTCTCTGTCTTGTTCTCTCTCATTATATTTCATCCTGTTGGCCACAGGCTGGTCTCTGTGTTATTATGATTGTGCTGCTTCAGATTAATAAATCCTGGCACTTGGCTTTTCTTTCTTTCTCCCACCCTCCCTCTTCCTCTCCGCCTCATCATGACTCTCCCTCTTTAAATCTGCCACCTTCACTCACACTATAACCTGCTCTTACCCAGCATCTCTCTGCACTGCAGTGTTTTTTAGACTTTGCTTGGGTCCTGCCCTAGGATCAAGACACACGGCTCCGTCATCTGATGCAGTGCCCTGCTCTGCCTCAGAGCTGCTGAGATCAGCACAGGCTTGACATGCAAAACCAGCTGGCAAAGAAAATAGTCACACACCACAGGGACTCCAACTAGTCACCTCTCAGTTAAAAACGCCATTTAAATCCCAAATAGGTCATGTGTGCAATGAGTGTTTGAGGTGATGGGGTAGTCTGGATCTGTCCTGAGTCAGAGGGATTGAAATAGGCAGAACCATACTTCCTGAGTTGTCAAAAAAAGCCCAGATGGTTCAGTTTATTTATGCTACGATGCTATGAGGAAGGGTAATACTGTGATAATCACAACGTAATTAATTAGCCTTGTAACATGATATTACTTTATGAGACAGTGGTGTAGAAATTCAGACACGTATGCCACGTAAGATGTAGTTAAATTGAACACTTGATATAGGCTAGTTGCCTACTTACAATACAATCTAACTGAAGATGACAGAACCTTCTGACAATTTCTCTATTAGTTGTAGTGTTTGTTGAATCAGCTTATAAATGTCTCTCTTTATGATGAATCTTACGAATATCTAAGCCCCATCTTTTAATTGATCAAACAGAATTTCTCTCTCCTCTCCTCTCCTCTCCTCTCCTCTCCTCTCCTCTCCTCTCCTCTCCCAGTTTGACAGTGCAACTTAAGCAACTGAACCAACAATCTTAGAAATCCCCTGAAGTGATCAAGCTGACTTTGTCTGTCTTCCCAGTGAATATAAATGTGAAGTTTAATCAACAGCAGAAAGAGGGAGAGGCTTGGAGTCGAGACAGGCTGATGGGGAGAGCAGGAGATAATTCTTGACTTAAGTAAATGAAGGTTAAGCAAGAGAAAGGCAGACAGATGCTAGCCAGATTGAAGCTAAAATCTTGAGTGAGAGTAGAGGAGGGGAGGATAAAGAGAAGATGGGGGGAAGGCGATTAGGGCACAAGCTGCTTTTTAAAGATACTCGCGTGTATATCAGCAGTAAGTATGCTAATTCCTAACATGCATATATGCAACAACACAACTGTTTTCATCCTTGAGTGTTTGCGTGTCATATGCGAGTGTGTATGTGTGCAGTAAGTTTTGGAGCAACAGACAGACAAGTGAACAGAGATTTCCTGTCCTCCTACTGACCTAGTTTATGCAGACACACATGCACACACTGCTGTGATTCCAGGCACACAGAAGGAAATACGTGGTAGACAGTCAAGTGACACACAAACAAGTTATCATCAGGGTCCGTCTCCTGCCATCAGCACTCACAGCTAGACTCTCAGGCATATTTTTCATCAGCATAAAGCATCAAAGCAATGTCAGTCACAGAAAAATGGGCCTGAATAGACGACGCTGGCATTAATCCTATTGTCTATGGAACAATGTGAAAGAGTGATTCAGACACTTCTCCTGATGAGGGCTTATGAAACAGTCCTACGTTATCTAAACCACCACTGGTGCAACTGACTGTCGAAATCAGGTCAATATGTGTCTAATGATGGATTTGAAGTCATGAAGATTGTACATTTATGTTTACCATTTCTGCTTCCTGTTGAGATGTAGCTCCAAAGTTTGGATCATTCCTCCACTACCTATTTAATGGCTGAGTCCCCAAAAAAAGAAAAGGTGCATCCACATAAGTAGGCAGTGGCGATTTCACCGCAG
Source organism: Caranx ignobilis (assembly GCA_021432705.1). Taxonomy (NCBI): domain Eukaryota; kingdom Metazoa; phylum Chordata; class Actinopteri; order Carangiformes; family Carangidae; genus Caranx; species Caranx ignobilis. Next base: position 65,376,050 of record MU269985.1, read on the forward strand.
ACACTGCTTTTTCTCAGGCTTTTGGCACTGGAACCATGTATGTGGTTAGTGGGCCTGAAAACTCCAGACATTCCTCTAGAAAACATTCAGAGAGGAGACTAGCCAAGTTCCTGGCACCATCTGCATTGCTATCCCTTAATGTAAGCTCTGGGGAACAAAATGCACACACACACATACAAATATACACACAGACACAGACACACATACACACGCTCAAAGTCAAATTCAGGGGATTAAGGTTCCAGTGCGGTCCATTTCACACTCACACTGAGATATTAAATCTGAGCACCATGGGATCAACAGGAGAGTATGGAGATGGAAAGTTCCATAGTCACTGATCATGATTCACTTGTTGGTTAAAGGGGCCCTCCAGCATTTAAATGCTGCTGTTTCACGGGAATATCAAAAGAAATTCAACATAGAAGACAGATATCCTGGATCCCCAAAAACACTAGATCCTACATTTCAGTTCACTCAGAGTGTCTATCATTAGATCACTAGTTTGTAATAAGCTTCTGTTAGAAATGTCTCAAGTCCCTCCAAGACATATTAACTTGAATACTTAGTATTTTGATCTCTGCTGAAAACTTACAGTGATGGAGATGGTTTTCAAGTAAAATACTGTAAACAGGCAAAAAGACAAAGCCACGCATGCACAACCACACACACGGAAACAAGTTTGTGCAATATTGTTAGGACATTGTGTTGACTTCCAGGCTTAACTAGGATCTGAGTAATGGGGTTTCCCCTCATTAGGACTGGTCTCTCGTCCCCCTGAGTCCCATCAAGGTTGGTGTTTATACTAGGAAAGATGAACACACACATACACACATGCACAGGCCACCACTCTTCTGTGCATGTATCTGAATGATATCTAACTATTGATGTCACCAATTGTAAATATTATTGATCATTACTGAGCACAGATTAGTCCTTGTCTTGATTTATTAAAACATAAATACAATCAGTCTGGTATTGGACTAAACACTTCACTTTACAACTACAATGCCTTATTTATATGAGGATTGTGGATCAAACCAAAAATGCCTGTATTTCACTGAATGACAGTGGTGTAGTACTCACATCTTTAAAGTGAAAGAAGCAATAACAGAGATAGATAGAGACATAGAGATACTGCTTTACAAGTGAAAGCCTGTCTTGTTGCTAAAGTAACCTCAAACATTTTCCATTCTATTATTTTGACTTTTGTATCAGCCCATTGAGAAACACCTCACAGCAGCAAAATGTGAGATAGCACAGCACTTACATGACCTTGCAGTGTCTATGTGGCAATTTGTTTAAGTGTGTACCCATGTGTGCCAAGATAATCATAGTGATGATCAACACTACCTTTTCAGCCTCTTTGGCAGCAGGCAGCACACATACTGGGTACTGCTGATCATCACTATGATTATCTGGGCACACACACACACACACACACACACATACACACACACTCTAAAGAAAAAAAAGTAAGTGCAAAAGAGAGGCTCACACTTCTGTTGAGGGGTAAACAAGGCAGCCATTAAGCCCGAGGTGGCTGAGAACACATATTAAAAGCGATTGTGATTCCATATGGCAGCTGTGGCAGTGCCAGTCAGGAGGCCTGCGAGGAGCACAGGAGACAGAGCTGTGCTGCCTGCTGGGCCGTGTGGATGTGGAGTCTCTCTTCCTGGCCCCACTTTGCCCTGACATCTCTGGTACTTTCAGCTCTCTGCCCTGGGCTCTGGCTGTTTTTCACGCTGGTTGTGCACAAGGTCACTTCTGCTCTGAACTGCACGTAGCCAGGACTACTGTATGTACCTAAACAAGTCAGATTTGAATAGTGGGTAGGATTTGTTTGAACCTTCTGGCACGCAGCTTCCCCCAGACATGGCGTCAGATATAGGCTTCGTCTTGCCACGTCCAAGCCTTCAACACAGCCTGATGTGTTGTGTATCCAGACTGAGCATTTAGCAGCAGTTCACATGTCACAAACACACAATTTAACAAGAAGTGAAGCATCTCTCATTCTCATCTGGCACACTGCTGTTGACCTGCAGCCGTAAAGATGTGCTGGTACTGCGATTCTCACTCAGACTTGATGGCCTTTGCAGACACATATTCTCATTCCTTTCCCTGGCTCTCCACCTCACCCATCGTCATAGCAACAAAACCCAGAAGGAGAGAGAGTGAGGGAGAGCCGCACAAAAGATTAGCTATCGGCAAGACATGAAATCATCCTGCACGTGGGCACACACCTAACCCATGTTGCACATAGGAACATGCATATGCGTGTCTGTGGCGCACACACATACAAACAGTGTGTAATCATTTGCATAGATTTGCATTGCTTATTACACAGTAACACAGCGCTGAATTTTTTTCATGCCTTATGGTTATTTGTAAAACAATACTGTGAACACAAAGGATGCTTTTAAAAAGCTAATTCCAAATTCAAGAAAGCCACCTGCACCTGTCAGCTTTTGTCTATTTCAGATCAAATCCTGCATCTGGAGCTCCACATATGGCCATTAACAGTGTGTCTTATGAATACACAAAATCCATTCAAGTGGTGCAGGAAGGCCCGGGGCTAAGGTCCACCTGTAATCCACAGTCTAAATCCCTAGACTCAACAGTGTTGACAACCTTAAGGACCATCAGCACTAGATAGCTTCATAAAATTGAATGATGAGATGAAAGAAAACAACAGTGAAAGTACACATGTTGCCCGTGGGTTGCTGTGTCTCTATTGACATTGTTCAGTGAACTGCTTTATTACCAAGCCATGAACTGGCTCCATGTTTTCCTCATCTTGTCAGTTGTCAGCAGGTGTCATTTGATTGTTAGCACAGAAAAGCATTTTTAAAATCCGACACAGACTTTGTAGCTTTAAACATATCATAGCAGTGGTCATCTTGGTTTTGCAGCTATATTAAACTAAACAGTTGCATAAAAACATTTTTTTTTTTTTACATGAGGGCAGATATTTCACAACACAGGACCCTGCACAGAATCAAACAAGGGACCTTGCAGTTCTATCTGTGTCTTAACCGCTGGGCCGCCATGACTGCTTTCAAGCCTTAAGTATTAGACCCAATAGAGTAGCTGCAGGCTATATCTGATCTGTGTGTGGCAACAATCAATAGTACCTGCTGATAACCAACAATCCATGTCTTCTGCCGACAAAAAAGAGGAAAATGGGTCAATTTTAGTTTGCTAGCAATGGTTTGGAACAGGCAGAGACAAGGGGAAAAGTTTATTAAGAGGCCATAGGGACATCTCTTCTCAGATTTTTTTCCCCCCCATCTCTTCTTTTCTTTAATCACTAAATTCCCCATAAAAACATCTTGTATTCTTCCTTCCACAACACACATTTTCTGCTGGAGTGCACACAGCCAAGAAGATAGTTCAGCTGTGTTTACGAGTGAAAAGAGTCCTATTTTGCCCAGAATTCACCATGATTGACTCAGACACTTTTACGCAACAGCTGAACCACATGAACTTGTGCGGCTACCCTCTGCTCAGAGAGAGACGAGCAAGAGGGAGAATTCAGGTTAGAAGTCAGCAAACAACAAAGCTCTGTGCTGATCTTCTGTCTGCTGTCTGATTCTGGAGATACAGTTACCAAAGGCTTAAGGGCTACTTTTAACATACGCCACTGACAAACTGGTAGAGCACTTACACTGCTCTGTTTGTACAGTAATTTGAATGCTTACAGGGTAACCTTTCCCAGACACAACAGGCAGATGTTGACAGTCAGTTAACATAGAAGCAGCATGCAGCCTCTCTGCATCGTAGTCAAAGCTCAAACTCACTCCTTCAGCAACACAACTATCACATTGCTCTCAATATTGTCACTTCCCATTGTTTGCTTTGCTTTGTGCAGTGTTTTGGAAAGTTTCTCAGTGAGGTCTCTATCAAGTATACTCTGGGGAGACTTCCAGAGGAGAGCAGCCAGAATCAGAGTGCCTCCTTAGCCTGGGGGGGACACTGAAGTAATCATTGTAGGCAACCTGCTGCTGAGACTTAGTAGTAAGCAGTCTTACTGGATGAAAAGATGTGCTGATTAGAAAGTCAACACCTTTTGCACCTTTAGTCAACATTGCACTTAAATGCAGCATCATTAGAATTCGTAGACAAAGAGGGGTGAGTAGAAGCCTAGGAAGAATACCCAAGCTTCGGTATGACAGGAACAAATGCCACAGATACCCCTGAAGAGCAGAGACGTAAAAAGGCCCATATGGCCTGAAAGTGGGGGTAGAATCATAGGGGGAAGCGGCTCCTCTCTCCCTCTGCGCTGAGAATTCTTTCTAAACAAGGTATGGAATGCACTCCTGTGTTTCATAATTTGTTCCCTCATTCTTCTCTTCTGCACGTTTACAAACAGAGCCCTAAGGAAGAGGGAAAAAATAGAGGGAAAGAGAGTGGGAGAGATGTGAGGAGGAGAAGTGCACGGGAGCCCTGGAAATATGTCAGGGCAAGGCCATTTAGAAGAGCAAAAAGAAAGGGAGAATGAACTGTGAAAGAAAAGGGAGATGGTGAAAACTATGAAAAGGCACGAAGGCAAAATTAATAACCAGCTGACCGGAGAGGGTGAGAAAGAGAGATGGGGGAGAGGGATGAGGGGAAGGAGGAGTGAGAGAAAAATGAGAATGCCCCAGGAATGATCTTAATGCTCCACTTGGTGTTCACATTCCAAGCCGACAAATCATGCAACATTCAACCCCAAAATTCAGACCGGCTGAGTTCTTCATCCAGCTGGGAGACTGGGAGCACTGGGTTGCTACTGTACGAACGCGCTCCTCCTGTCTGCCACCATCTATCTCTCTGCATGCCCTTTCCTCTCTTGTATGTTGCAAGAGAGAAACAATATGGAGGAGATCGGGTGCACAGCAGAGAGGAGACAGGGGGTTGGGTGGGAGGGCAAGAGGAGATGACGAGGTGGTGGAGGGTGGGCTGGGATGCAAAGTTTAAAAATATCTCAGACTGCTGAACGCAAGGCTGGGCCACAAGCAGTCCAGCGGCATACCTTCAATTTCTGCTATTTCTGTTGCTTTTTCCATAATGTCTGAAGTCTGCCTTATAAGCTGATGACAAGGAAGGGTTTCCAGCTGAGACATAAAAAGACGCACCGGTCCTGTCACTGTAATTTTCCCTCCACATTTGCCAAGGGGGCTGTTTTCTGTCAAAAGCAAACTACAGTATCAAAATGTATTCATAGGTCTTGGGGTCGCAGGTTAGCTATGGAAATCCTTGGGGATCGCGCTGAGGAGCCCTCGAGCAAGAATGTTCTGCACTATAGTCTGAAAAGAAGCGTACATTAACAAAAGTAATTTTGCTACTATGATCAAGCATTAAATTTTAAATTGGCTGGAAACAGCAGCAAATGAGCCAAATCCTCAGCCGAACACTGCCAAATAACTGAAAAGTACAAGCTGTGAATAAAATAACAAGAACACATTACAAATAAATGCAATTCAGTGAGGAAGTGAAATGATTAGTGAAATAATTGATTGGTTATTTTGGAAATCAGATAATCTGATATAATTGTGAGATTTTGAGATGTTGTTTATAAGTCAGTTGACTATCTTTAAGGTTTTGGAGAGTCGGTCAGTCAATTTTTTGTCATTTTATAGACATCAACAAGTCATTTATTCAATGATTTGCTGAAAAAAAGGCAGACTCATCAATAATGAAGATAATTACCAGTTAAGCCTCATATATATGTTGTTTAAAAGTTACATTACCCATACAATCACTTCATAATCTCAGGGTCAACAAAAATGAGATGAATGAAGTGGTTTGGAGTTACATAAATTCAGGAATCAAATGTTCCATATTTATATATAAACAGTATATGTTTTTTGCGTGTGTGTGTGATGGCCACACGTGGACAACAAACGGAGTGTGAGACACTTCTAGTTCCATTTAATGCTCCGTACATTAAAGATGTCAAGTCTTTTTTATGCTCGTGTAAGACTGTTTTCTCTCTGTCTTTGCCATTCAACCATGTAAATATATGTCGTTGTGTGTATGTGTGTCTGTGTGTGCCATTGCTAGGGGGGATCCTTGTCCTAACTCACTGCATGCATGAGTCAACACCAGCCCCCAACACTCACAAATAAACACACTCATAGATACACAGGGAGCACACATAAGGAAGAGAACGATAAAGAGAGGGTAAGTGATAGGAATGGAAGGATAGAGGTGCAATTAAAGGTAAAGATTAAAATGATCAGGTGTAAAAGTTGTTTTTGTGGCTGCGCTTCTGTTGCACCGTAGACGTAGGTTGACTGCCTCGATAGTGGAAAAGAGTAGGTCAGGAATAGGATGAGAAAATGTCCCAGCCAAAACACATCTGTGTGTGTGTGTATGCAAAAGTGAATGCAAACACACGTTCACACAGAGATTTATTGTGAAGCTAGAACCTACACCTCCCATCACCATCTTCTACAGGAGAGCCTGTGATAAGGAAATGTCTATATTTAGCATACATTAACAGCATGGTTTGTATTTAAAATCACTTGCATAATGTGTATAGCCTCAAACGTTTTGCTGATTTGTCAAGCATCACCAGTCTCTTTCAGGAAATCTGGCCAATCCCATTTTGACACGGCCTGAATTTAATACTAAAGAGAAAATTCAGTCCAAAATCTAAAGCAGAGAATAATATATTCAAATATATTCTTTTCCATATAGGTTGACTCTCTTACCTTCACTTCATCATTATGTTTCTATTGTTTGGCCTGTGGCAGTCTGTATTCATGTACGAGTCAGTCTTACCTCAGGGTGCATCTCAAATACCATCAGGTGTGTGGGAGGCTGTGTCACAGTAAAGATGTGATTTAGAATTGTCCTCCTCATACACACATTGTAATGTAAATCATGGCACAACTTTATGTTAATTCCTTCTTTCATTTGAAAATCGTTCTCTAGACACAGGTTTGTTCAGTGTGTTGCTCTGATACTAGAAGTAGCGCTTGCTTCATTCCACCCTCCCCTCACTCATTAAAGATATTTCCCAAAATGCATTCCTCCTCCTCCTCCTCCTCAGATCTGATGAATCCACAGGTTGCATTTCCTTCCTCTGGGCTCTGAAGGCAACTGACTGTGGACAATATCAGAAAATGGTACACCATCTATTTTTAAGTGGTTTGTCAACGCTCTTTGCTGGGAAACAGTTGTCAGTAATGGCCCTCTGGCAGCCAAGCTGCTAATGTGGAGTGATACATCCTTTTTTTCTCCTCTTTCATTATATCCCTCTCTCCACCTGCCCATCTTTCTGGCCTTTTCGATCATGCTGAGTGCTGCTCAGATCAATAACCCCCCCACTACACCTATGTTTATGTCATATATTTCCTCGAACTCTTTGTCATGCCTTCTGGCATTTCTCACTCCTAATCCTAATCAACATGAAACACAAACACACACACACATACACACACACTGCAACTCCAACAAGAAAACACCCATTTGCACATTCACACATTACTCTGCTTAGCTAAGGATTCCTCTGTTCTACTGCTGGTGTTCCTGTTTCATTACACATTGATTACAAGGAGAAAAGAATATGTGTCAGGACAGTCTGTATAGGGCCATTGAAAACCATTGATTTGCCTGTTTTCCTGACGCACTGCAGTCCCCTCTCAGCATAACAGTGGATGGGCTGGTGGGAGGACCGATGACCATCTTGGGCAAGTAATCTAGTCTGAGTGGCAGCAGCTGAAATTACTTTAAGTTTAGCTCTTTATTTAGTGAGATCTGCATGCTGGCGTGCCAGTGTGAGAGCACGTGTGAATGAAGGCCTGTGCACACATATGGTGTGACATAATGAATGGCATACTGTACAGTGTGTCATCATCCAGCAAACAAGTACTCTAAGTGCTATTATTCCTTAGCAGGGAATGAATCACACAGCACACTATAATTTCCTCTTGTGTAAATGGAGTGGCTTCTCTAGATGGATGAATGGTGCAGATCCATCGTCACTTCCCATACAACAGGCCAAGACAACTCATCACTGCTGTGAAGATCACAATAAAGAGGGAATCCTTTGTTTGATGTTGATATCAGTGACACATGAGCTCACATCAAGCCACTGTCTTTTGTTATGTTTTGACCTGCTGCATATACAAGGATTCTACAGACAAACTTGAACCAGTATTGGATCCTGTGATAACATTGGTCTTAAGCTGCAGAAGTTAGACCTGCAGTGTGTGCCAGTGCTTTCCTGTGAAACACCGCAACAGAAACAACAAGTTCCTGTGAGTGTCAGCCCAGTTCGAGCTCCTGTCAGACACAAAAAGGTTCAGTAAATGAGTTTGAAATGTCAAACATATCAGATAAAATGTCAAAGAAATGGAGCTGTATAGAGATGAGAGTTCAAAAAAAAGGAGAAAGCAGTGCTATTGAAAAAAGTTTACCACAGCCACCTCTTCCCCCCCCCGATATCAGGTTAATTATAGAAGCTACTTCTCAGTGGATGATTAGAAGAAGAGTGTGTGAGCTCCTCAGCAAAGTAGCAGGAGCAAATCAGTGGTAGCAACATAGAAATGTACTTTATATGATCTATGGGGAGGTTTTGTAGAACATGCAGCTTCACATTAATAGTTAAGCAAGGCCCACTCTAAGAGACTACTGTAGTTTTAAAATGTGGCCTCACCAGAGGGGGTGGAGAGCACATATGTCTCCTGCTCAGATTGTAAAGCAAGATCAAGAGGTTTTCTGCCTCCAACTGTAAAATATAAAAACATCTCATCTTGTAATATTGGATCAGAGACATATACACTGAAAGGTTTTTAGGGAATCCAGACTGTTGGAATGATGTATGTTTATAGAGATTTCTTTTAATAGCTTGAAATGTTTCATTCTTCCAATCCCCCACATGTTTATATATTATGATCTAAGTGTGTGTGTATTTCCTATGATAACATGGTAGAGGTGCGGTGCGGAGCTGCAGGCGATGGAAAAGGAGAATATCCATTACATAAGAGATTAAACTGAAGGAATTTGAGGTATGTATCCAACAACACTGGCCAATAATATGAAAGCCTGCTCCATGAGCCCCCCTATGTACAGCGCCTCAGTGGGCAGGTCCACTGTTTATGCCTTTGATGTTAGCTTGTAAAAGAGGAACAAACACAGAGCGTGGCACCACAGTGTAAACTCGCACAGCGCTATCAGACACTAACTTTGACTCCAAGCCACAGTGACACAGGTCATGTGTCTGAACCAGTCAGAGCGAGAGGCGACGGACAGACATAGAAATGGAGATCTGATTTCTGATCTGATGGCACAGTGAGCCCCAAGTGTTGACTAAACTCCAAACAAGCGGCACGGCCTGTGTACGGATGTGCACGCTCTCCAGCCTTGTTGTTATTACATATCATGCCACCCGCTGTTTTTACTCAACCACACTATTCTAATGGACCGCAGCTATTCCTGCTGCACTTACAACAAACAGGAGAGTCGGAGGAGAGAGGATTACTGCTGTTTTGTTCGGCTCTCACTGTTTGGGGTAGAGGAATGTTTCGGAGTTGCTCAGTCCCCCCCCCCCCAACCCCCCATCATTGTGTGTTTCATCCATCCACGTGCTGCACATACCCAACTGACACACACATCATGATGAGGACAGTCACTTCCAAATCCCCCTTCACACACATACACACTCTCTCCCTCTCTTTCTATCTGTAATGGAAAAATGTGTAATACACATTCTCTTCCCTGCGTCTCACTTTGTAGTCATCTGTTTTTTTTTTTTCCTCCACTTGCTCGGATGTGTATGTGACACACATCTGTTGCTTTAGCTGGAGGCGGAGAGAGCAGGCAAGAGGATTGAGGTTCACACTTAAACCGTTAGCATACGCTCACAGGAATGGAAAAGGAGATAAGGGAGAGGTGGGTGGACATCTAAGAAAATGTGGAGAAGAAGAAGAAGAAGAAGAAGAAGAGCAAGGTATTACGACGTACTGCCTCAGCTCAGTATGATCAACTGTTCACATACACATAAACAAGACAAGAGGGGATACCTCAGACTATGACACACTTGATGGAAATGAAGCCTTTTTCTATGTTAGGGTGAGTGTGTGTGTGTGTGTGTGAGTGTGTGTGTGTGTGACACTGACCTCTGACTCGGGCATAGCAGCAGCCACACTTGGCCAGGACTTTACGGAACAAGTGTTGGCAGCCACAGCCTCGGTGGTGGCGATGGTGATGGTGGCCCCCTTTCATGCTGTTGAACCATGAGCAGTGGTGGGCATGGCCCGGCACTCTCTCCTTTTACTACTTTCTCTCTCTCTCTAACACACACACACACACCCTCAACCTCAATGAAGTGGAGGTTCCTTCCACAAAGTGTAAATCCCCCCCCCCCCAAAAAGGTGACAGCTGATCCTCCTCCTCCTCCTCCTCCTCCTCCTCCTCAGTTGACTGCAGACAGAGTTAAAGCCCACATCCAGACGGCAGAAGAAGAGAAAGAGTCCACAAAAGCAGCAGCAAAGAAGAAATCCACACTCACAGAGGGTCTTTTTTTTCAGCTGGTGATAAAGAGCCAAGGAAACACTCCAGCAAGCTTATCGTTATATTGAATGTATTCCCTTCTCTCTGTTTTCTTTTTGGTGCTGAGCTCTCGCCTCTGTGAACTGCCTGGTCAAATGACAGACTGGGAGACTGCTTCGGAGAGAGAGAGGGAGGGTGAGAGAGAGAGAGAGTGATAGCGAGGGAGAGAGAAAGAGAAAGAGTAAGGGGAGGGGTGAGAAGGGTGGAGTCTGCAGCTCTAGTTGCTGGCTATTCCAGGATAAGGTTCCCACTCCCCTAATTTTCTCCCTTCCTGTCCTCCGTTTCTCTCCCCTCTCTCTTCCCTCTTCTCAGCTGTTTTTTCCCTCCTCCCTGCTGTTTCCTCCTGCTCGTCTGCTGTCCCCTGTTTGGTCTCTTATCCTCTTTTCTACGTGGTTGAGTCTCACTTTGGCATGGGTAATTCTTACAGGGGGTCTTAGATATCCAACTCCAAGTGCAGATGAAATGCCACGCTCTCTTGTGTCCACTCATAGCCAACCCTGGAAATAGTAACTCTCAAGTTTTGTAATGATACATAATGTTATTTACAGAGTAGAGGTTAGAGTAGATGTTGGGTTGAAGGTGCCATGTATTTTCAAGTAAGGCGTGATCACCACAGCCTGTGAGCGTGTATCACTTTCTGAGGAGTGTACTGTGTTTGTGTTCACCTCATGGGTCACAGTGGGCTTTCCTGCCTGGGACTGCTCCAACATTGACTTCTATATTCATTTATAATCATGGGGCGAGCATGGTGTGCTGTTTTTTCCCCTTTGTGTTTCCATGGAGTGAGCAGGCGGTCTCAAATTTCACAATGTTGGCATTCTTAGTGCGTGTGTGTGTGTGTGTGTAACAATAGTCATTTACCCTGACAGTTCATTGTCAAACATAGAACATAGAACAACACAGTTTAACCAAAGCAACAATTCTTTAAACATAGATCAACTGAATCATATTTTCGACCATGATCAGGATCTAAAATAAAACTGATCCTCTGAGAGAGACAGAAATATAGATAGACATTGTGATTGTTGTTTTTATATTGTGAAATACAAATTTGTTTCTGGGCTGTGAAATACATATCTGAAAATTCTTGGTCATTTACTCAAAATCCTGTAAATCCATAATTTGAAACACTGTGTTGCCCAATTGTGTATTGTGTTTATTGTGTCACCACCCAACTGTAAACTGAAAACAAGTGCAAGTCTTTAGTCACACTCATGAGCGCCTTGCCCCAGTCGCTCGCTCTAAATACCACCATGTCTTCATTTTCCAGCTCAGCTTCAGACAATTGTGTGTGTGTGCATGTGTGTGTGTGTGTGTGTGTGTGTGTGTGACTCAGTGAGCGTTCCAATTATCAGACAACACATACATGGACATGAGTATGCATATGTTAAGGAAGAAGTCTTTGTTTTTCATGAAAAACGAGCACACACACGAATGCACAGTCTACCAGTCTATGTACATGAAGCTCTTCATCATCATAACTGTGTCACTTTCTAGTTTTGTCAATTTGATAAACCTTGAAGTTGCAGAATGTGTTGTTATCAACAAACAGTACACACACCAAGTGTACCACAATTAGATGTGCATTTCAGCCTACATCAGAGCACATTAGACTCAATTAATAGTAGACTGTGACTCATGAATGAATGAATGAGATGAGTCTGGTGAAAGGTCAGTATGTAAAGCACTCTCAACAACTCAAGATATATGTAGCTCAGGAAAGGAAAGAAAAATGGTTGGTGACAATGTTATTATGAGACGCTGCGTGTTCTGAGATCCAACCAATTATTTCCTGACCAACAAACAGCCTTTCTTAGGCCTGAATCCACTGAGTTCATGACTCAGTCGGTGATCTCATCACACTTTTGCAGCGCACATCACGCTATGCTCCTTTCACACAGGCCGCAGTCCAATTGTCTGGAAATTCCCACCTGATTACGGCAACAAAGGTGGGCAGCATCACGGCACCCATTCAGGTTGCTCTTTGAGGGCATCGGCGGAAACAAGAGGAGACCAAGTATTGGCTGGCACGGAAACCAACAGTGCACATTCACACATGCACGTGCATCTCTGAGGTGCACTGTCAAGTGCTTCAGTGGTTGGTTGGCCTGTCTCTTCAGCATCCATCTCTCCACAGTGACAGGGTGGTGGCACACTGCTGTAAGGATTTTTCTGTCGTCTCTGGGAGACAGGCAGAGCAAACACAGGACTGGCTGCCTCACCCATTAGCAATACAAGTAGAGTATACACACACACACACAAACACACACGTACATGGTTACATTAGACCCAACTCTCTCCATCTCTCTGTTTATTTTGTCTCATTCACAAACATGCAAAGAAAACTAGAACCACTCCCACATGTTACAGTAGAAGGTTGTGTGAGAGAAACCCCACAGTGACAGACATAACATCTATTCTCTGGTTGACTTGTCACATGCAACACTTACAATCTGCAGACATACAAATAGATCACACACATACGCCCCCCCCCCCCCCCCCAGGCCTTTCCCCATCTCTCCATTTCTTTGCTTATAATGGATGCTTTAAAATTACTGTGATTGAAGGGGCAATTCAAGCAGGGGGAATATTGAACAGTGCTGCTGAACGTCTCCAATCGTCTGACGTTGATACAACTGTCTAAGCACAGGAGCACAATTCAAAGTGGGTGAGAAACAATGGATTTGACAGCAGAACAGGAGGCTTACAAGAAAGGAGATAAAATGAAGACACCGAAACAAGAAACCAAGGGCAAGGCATCGCAAAGTGAGCAAAACGCTGCCTGCGCGATCATTGTGCGCGCACACCAACTACACAGGGGAGAGATTATGAAGACTATGTTGCTCCTGAGAAGCATTCAAAAATTCATGAAGCGAATGCAGGGAAATCTTTTCATGTGCTCTTAAGTTAAAAGATGCCACAGACACCAAGTAGGGAGCTTTTGTACTTGTTGCACAAGGGTGATATTCAGTCAGTGGTGCTGCTTTGAAGTCGACACAGACATGAATGAAATTGTATTTTACTTTCATACAATCAATATTTTGAGGCACAAAATGTTTCACTTGCTACATTAGATTGGCTGAATCTCGTGTGTTTAGTGCTGGATTTATGATTTATTTCTACGCTATTCAATACGTACATTATCTTTCTCAATATGGTGAGAAACCTTTGTGGAGTGATATTGACACAGGAGACATGTACACAGCCCTGACTGCTAACAGAAAAACATTCCTCCTGTAGCTCAAAGGGAGGAGCAGGGGATGTGAGGTGAGGCGTGCATTAACACCCATTCATCTCTCTCCTTTTATCTCTCTCCTTCACTCCTCCACCCCTAGCCTCTCACACTCTCTCTCCATCTCCAAGGAGTTGCATGCACACAGTAAAGATGATTCATCTCCACATGTGCACTTGTGCAGGTGCGGAGGGAGCGAGCTGGACGGCTGAGTAAAATCTATACGTCTACATTAACGCTGGGCTGGATTTAAAGGCTTGTCTGTAGGTTTGCACATTCACAGATGAATGGGTGTGTTTTACATCTAAGCCAAGCGAGGTAAAAGAAAAAAAAAAAAAAACAGAGGGAGTGTATCGTCTTTCCACTCTGTGTGGGAGACAGTCCGTCACATTTCGGGCAGGAGGAACGTTCACAGAAGAATCTCAAGAATGATTTATGAATGTAATTTAGCTCATGCACTGTTTCCCAGTGTTCATTTGTAGTGGCTGTGATATTGTAAACACAATACAAACTGCTGGAGTACACTCATTCATAATGTACACGCACTCAGACTCTACAGGGAACAAGCGAATACACAGAACTCGTATGACATAAGCATGCATACTAATGGCAAGTCTCAGATCAGCAGAATGCTTATTCGTAGTGTTTCCCCCAACCCCCCACTGACATTAGCCTCTCACCCCATCAGCCAGCTGAAATCCTGCCAAAATATGCTCACTTAGATTTCATTTTCCTCCCTCCCTCTCCCTTGCGTTTTTTCCTTTAGTTCTGGTCTTCTCTTTTGTCTTTCTTCATCCCTTCATCTCTATGCTGAGCGCCAATTAAGGCAAACTGGCATTTTGGACAAGCTGATGTGAGGAGGATTTTTTTTTTTCGCTTCTTTGGCTGACATCCCATCATGGAGCAGGAGTCACAGAGTAACTGTCTTGTTCTCTTCTCTTCTGTCCTGCAGGTCTGCAGAGAGCTGCTGTTTTTGTCCAATTAGACTAAACTACACTGCCACTAGACAGCGGGGTGGTAGATGGGGCGTGTTGTTCTGAATGTGTGCATGTGTGTGTGTGTGTCTGTGTACACTTCACATCACTGGTACCACTCAGTACCTCCCACTGCTGTGCCTTACCATGCAGTGCAGCTCCCAGGCAGCAGGAGCCCTGCACTACACAGAGGGGAACCACACCACCTGTGGAGACTTGTTTCTCAAAACATCCACAAGACTCAAGTACCACCCACAGTTAGAAGCATACACACACACACACATACACCTTATGAAGCATTCATCCTGATCCTACTGCTCTCACCATCAACTATAATATTAGTTCATTTTACGTGGATAGCCTGTCATCCCTCACCTGTCCACCCCCCACCCCCCTATATCTTTCTTGAATCTTGCTCTAGAATCAGCGTTCCAGCTCTGAGACTCTGGGACTGCTGACTTTGTTCAAGGCTTAAGCCTGAGCTAAAACGCCACCCCAAGGAGAAAATGTTAATTAAACAAAAGCAAACCCAGGGACCACACATGGAGAGACACTGCTGCTTTATCTTTGATTAATTATCACTGCAACCAGCAGTTTTGGTGTCAAGGGAAGGCATTTCTCTGACAGGAAAGGAGACTGTACAACAAAATTAGCTGCAAAACCACTGATACAACTAATAAGAACACTTTTTTTTTTCTTGTGAGTGTATGTGGCATGTTTGTGTGCACATGAGCCTGTTTGACTGTGTCCATCTGCCTTCACCCTTCCAGGTCAGACTGTGGACTAAATGCCAGCTGTGCTGAGCAGTGACCTGTGAGGTGTCTCAGTGACCTGGCTGACGTGTGCCTCCCAGCTCTCTCTGCCTGACCCATTTCAACAAAACACAACATGAGCTTCTGCAATTGAACTCCACAAAAGCACAAGTAACACTAATTATTCATGCACATCATATCTTTCACCACACATTTATATCAGATTACCCCACACAATGAAACTGAATACATCCATGCATAGTATTACTACAGTGTAAGATGATTCCAAACTGTGTCATCTTACAATAATTGCAGTATTTTTTCATTTAGAGTGTCACTTTCTTGATCTTATGTATGATTAAAAACTAGCACATCTAGACTTCACTGAAAATACATCTCCCCAAGCTATGACCTCAATGCAACAAAAGTGTGTACAACTGTGATTTCCAGTTCACACTAATTACATTGAACAAGGCTGTTAAATAAGCTGTGAACCACAGCTTTCTCAGTTTTGGCCTGTGGTGAGTCTAATGGCCCGACGATGTAAACAACTGCCTGGACGAGTAATCAAACTGTGCAGCTTCATAAGAGATGGAAGAGGACCGAGCAGCAGCAGAACATGAGCTGAAACTGCAGAGGTTAGAACAAATAGGAAGTAACAGAGGTCGTAGTGGCCATCATCAAAAAATGATGCTGGACAGAATTTGCTATTTACCCACTTTCCTTTGAGGATTAAGAGCTTCTGACTTATTTATGGAAACTGGTGTTTCAGTGATTGATCAGACACCGTGACTGACACAGGCAGAGTCCAAGATGAAAATCATTGCTCCCAAAACTGCAAGTATAAACTTTGCCAAATAAAATGAAAAGCTTGATGAATGTTGGCAGCACATTCTTCAAATGAAGGCTAAATAAATTTGTTTGGATCAGATGGGGTCCAGCATGTCTGCTGTGGATCTGGCAAGGACAGCAACGTTGACTGCGCAGAGCCGACCAAGAAACATGGAAGTGACAGTGTGTTACTACAGGGTGCTTGAGAGGAAAAGGAGAAAGGACATGACATTTATAGTTGGCACTATGAATGCAACTTTAAATACCAAAATACTGAATGAGTCCCAGCATCAAAAGCTTTTCCACCTGACAATGAATCCACACAAACGAGCACATTTAGAAAAACAAGGGTGAAAACTTTGACCGGGTCAAGTCACCTGATTTGAATCCATTTCAACACATCTGGAGTAAATTACAGAGGACAGTAAAGCAACAGGACCTTAATATTAATGAATAAAAACATTTAAGAGCTCTAAAACTGTGTTAAATGGACACATTTTAGTGACACTGACAGATACTCTGGAGGCTTTTGATTATGATAGACCTGTGATGCTCCATTCTTATGGAGAGAAAAGAGAACTATGAGCTGAATATGCACTTTTATGGAGCTTTATAGCTAGTGTTGGCTCATTGTTTAGCCGTCTGGTATCCATCTTCACAGCTTTGGTTCGCAACATGAACAGCTATAAAACCCTCTGCACACTACCTGCTCCTGCACTAGTGGAGCAATTGGTAGCTAAAGAAACAGATCTTTCCCTCAATAGTGGAGATGAACACTGGGCATACATGTGATGGCCAGAGACACAACACATAATGAATGATAGTAACTAATGTGTGAATAAGCAGCTTGTTGGGAGTGGGTTCACTCTATCAGTTTAAAAGATGATGGCAGTGTTATGTCCACAATCAACCCTGCCAATTCAAGAAACTAATGTGGTTACAAGTCCATAAAAACCAGAGGTTAATGTCCCTTATTTCACTGCAAAGTTTTTTTTCTGATCTATAGGGCGAAGGTGAGAGATAACACAATCAAGACAGATGTTGGTTTGTTTACAAAGGCATCAGGAGACAGGACAAATATGGAAAAAAACCATCGTGGCATCACATATAGGCACACAGAGCTGAGCTGAGCTTTTGTAATATTTATAGCAACAATGATATTCTCCCATCCAAGCTGTAGTTCTTTGTGCATAAAATAAACATATGCAATATGCATAGGTAGCACTAATTACATTATCTATTTCACAAGGTATGATGTAATTGACGGTGCAATATAACAGAAGATGGGTGAGTGATTATATGTGTGTAGATAGATATACAGTCACACATACTTTCACCATCCACGAAGATGTGTGATCTCTGGTCCTTACAATAAACACAATGCAACTTCAGGTCAATCTCTGCCCATTTAAGGTCACACACACAGTTCAGTCTCAGGGTCCTCAGAGATCAGCACTTCTCCTTGGATGGCACACTCTCAGCCTCTCACAAACCCCAATATGGACAAGGCCATGAATTTTCTGCATACTTTACCTCAAAACTTCTCATGAATACAGTGACTGTTGTTATTTAATTTGGATTTTAATGAGGTGGTGAGTAATAAACCGTGTACATGGTCTGTCCAAACATAACTGTGCTTTCAGACAGTAGGTATTTCAGCTCCCCCTTGTCTTTTGTTTTGATCTTTGATCCTTTAATTAGTTCACGATTTATTAATAGAAAACTAACAAAAAAAAAGAAAAAGATGTCGTTTTTAATTCTGTAAAAGAACTTATTTTGTGAGATAACTGAAGAGCGGGACAGAAAAGTGTTTCCCTATTGTTCTCATAAATGTTCATGCTTACTCAATGGTTACTTTATATGTGTCCTATAGGACATGTGTGTGTGTGTCTGTACACATGAGCAGTGTATGCATGCATCTGTGGGTCGATTGGAGCGCTTTTATTGTTACTGGTTCAGTGCAGTTTCCTGTTTGTGTGGCTCGATGCATTTTACCTTGAGAAAGACAGCATCATAGAGCACAGCGTGTGTCTATACACATGGTCATCCATCACTGATCAGTGTTACGAAACAGACACTGCAGACACATATTGTCTGGGGGGAGTGGGAGTATGAATTATATACTATTGGTGGAAGTCTAAGAAGCCAAGAGAAAAAAAATAATGAGATTTGTGAGAAATATGATCAGCAGCTCTGTGTACTTGGAGGAGGCCAGGTTGAAAATACCACTGCTGAAGACACCGCTTTGAGGCAAGAGGATACATAGGGACTGGGAAAGAAAAGAAGTGGGAGAATAGGGAAAAGAAACTGATCAGGGAAAAGACAAAGTCAATTTGTGGTAAGATTTATCGCTCAGGCGGCAGGAAGAAGAAGAAGAAGAAGAAGAAGAAGAAGAAGAAGAAGAAGTGGTGAAAGAAAAGATGTGAATTTGTGGAGGCGGGCACTGTCCTGTGATTCCTGGGAAGCCACTAGAAGGCATCTTGTTTCTAACACAGAACAGATGGCCTTATGGCCCTATGAACTACAACTTTAAAAAAAATCTTCCACTTCCACAGCATGAGATGGAAACACTTTGACCTCTGCCAGTCAACCCATGGCCACCATTTTATCTCTCCCTAGTAGTTATAAAATAACACCCACTCATTTACCTTTTGATAAGTTTGATACTCAAGTTCTAGTTTTCCAAGCTAATTAACACATTCTTCTGTAAATAGAGTAGTTGGCTTAAATAAATCTATAGTAAGGTTCAGTCTAGATTTTATGCCACCTCTGGGTTATACTGCAGTATAGCCCATTTGTATTGAAATGCAATACAAATGGTGATAAAATACATCTACTACAATGTTCTACATTCACTGATTATTTTTTTTTCCCCCAGTGCCTTTGTTTGCAAAAACTACACAACTCATTTTACTTGAGTATTGACCAGAGATAAGACTGATCTAATCTAAATTGCTCATTTATCTATGACGCATGATGCAGTATTTCATGATGGGAATTTTGTCATGGTTTTCTAAAATGGAGAGCCAACTTCTTCTGTGCCCAGCCTCACTCTGTGATACACCATAGTCTGTATCTTGTTGTTGTGGTTCAGATGTTTTTCTGCCTTGTGTTTCATTGATTTTCCATCCAATTTTCCATCCAGAGGAAATTGGGCTATGCAAAAACAATTGACCATAGAAGCTTGTCTGGGACTGAAATAAACAATCTCCCTTTTGGTCATCATCCTTGCACATGGCCCTGAATAATACGTCTTTACTGTTTTTTCTCTCTTTCTCATTTTGCTTCTTTTCCAAGCCCAGAACTGTGAGCTAAAATAATATTTGGCAGCATTAACCTCAGCAGCACACCCCATTCTACTAAGACCATTACAGATAAGCATCGCTGACAGCTTCCTCTGGCCTCCCTCACACCCCTTCTGTACGCCATGTACTGTTCTGCACAACACTTAGTGGTGCAGCCACATGGTACACACCACCAAACCTCACATATATACACACACACTCTCCCCCTAACCCAAACCCAGATCCAGCTACAAAGCAGCTTTTGTTCTATTCCACTCAAGGAAAATGGCAATGCACGCAACCCTGTCACAGCAAAATCAGAATAAGTGCAACCAACACTGATGGAGCAGAAAGGGAAGGGAGGCAGCTGAACATGTTTTCTTACCCCATCTGGAAAGTGTTGCATGTGTACAATACAAGAACTCTCTCTCTCTCTCTCACGTACTTATGTATGGTACATTACAGCAAAGCAATTTACTGCTATCAGGGCTAATAGAGGATATAGAGGGTGGAGTTTAATGAGTGTAAACCACCAACACTCAGGTGATCCGCATCTGATTCTTTCTCCAAGGTTATTACTACCTAATGACCACTATCAGATATGGCAGATGGGACTCAGGCCCTGTGTTGATTCACATATGGCTAACATGCAAGAACGGACTGAGCTGAAACTACAGGCCAGTGCAGTAGCTCATGTGGCACGCACACTGCGACAAACTTAAAATTACTGGTTTACGTCATGAATCTTGACTGAAGAAATCACTGTTTACATGACAACAGCAACGTGACTTCTTCATGAACACGATCGAGTGGCTGAACAGGCTGTTTTAGATGTCACTGCACAGAAATCTGAGACGATGCACACAAAGAATCAAAGCCGAGTCTGGACGTTTGTGTTTCGGTGAGTCTCTAAGCTCTGACTGGTTTGGTCAGGGGCCAGTGTTTGGACTAGCATTGTGGGGTTTGGGTCACAAAATGGTCTGTCACGCTCAGTGCAACTCTTTCAGGTCTTACCTGTTCCTTCTGTCGGCTCTGGGTTTTCTGTAGTAGTGGCCTGCTGCTCCCACTCCAGCCCCTCTGGCTCCCACTGGCCCTGGACAGACCCCCTTTCATCCTCACTCGATGGGAGGTCCGCCTCACCCCCTTCTGAGAGCTACACACAGAGATGTCTTTGTCAGCGGTGGAGCCCTGCTCTCAACGAGGAAGTGATGGTAAGATTGTACAGAGTACTTTTGGTCACACAACCACAAAACATTACACCAGTGGTTGCCTTTCCCCACAGTTCCCTGCATCTTTTTCATCCTTCTCTCCATTACACACTGAATAAGAATGCGATGGAAATCACTGAGGTCCAACTTTTGCCACAGAGCACAAATCAGGATTGCCTCTCAGACACCAGTTTCAATCTGTATGTAAAGTCCAGCTGCACCACAGAGGTTAGAAAGGGCAAGTGGAGCTATCACTCCTCTGCTGAGATGGAGGGGGGGGGGGGGGGGGGGGGGGGGGGGTAATTGCAATTACTGTTATGAGTTGTACCACTATCTGCCAGGGAGGAAATGATTTATCAAGATTAACATTTTCAAAGAGAAAGCAGACTTTCAAAGATGAAAATCATTTGGACCTTTTGGTACATTCTGATCCCTGGTTACATTTCCAGATGTTATGGCCAGAACCTGCCGCTGTAATTCAGTCAAAATCAGCAAATGCAATTTGAATGTGTTTTTTTTTTTTTTTTTTACGATAGTCTTCATGGTCATTTTGTGAGATTTGAGCTGAAAAAAGTTTGTCTATATTTATGGATGATCATTATTTCAGCAGATCAAAGTACCTGTAATGTCGGGGACCATCTGCTGTAATGGCACCAGTTAGTTTTTTTTCTATGTCATGTAAAAAAAAAAAAGGGGAGAAAATATATACAGAGGGAAAGAGAGAGAGAGAGAGACAGAGACAGAAAGAGAGAGAGAGAGGGAGGCAAGGAAGGAAGAGGAGGAGAATGAACTTGCAGGATTGCAGTGAGGTGTTGAACCTGCAGGACTTTGTTTATGGTCAGACAGTTTAATCACCACTACTCTGCTTCCTCTTCGGAAACAGCCAAGATTCCACCCGAGCACTGAACAGAGACTAGAAACACTTGCATCCCTTTTTCCTCACTCTCTCTTTCTCTCTCTTCCCTTTGCTTCCCCGGCTTGACCATTTTAGGTTCATGACCAAGGACCGAGTTGTACAAATCACACAAAATAAACTTGGTCTGTGATGATGTGAAGCAGAGATAAGCTCGACGTCATGCTCTGCAATCCCTGAAAAATGCCTCCACATGTATCTGTTGATTTCTTCTTGAATTTGTGGCATTATGCTTTCACATAAACAGATGGTAAATACACAAACACAGCTTTACAACTCACCCATTGTTGATTGGGCATAGCCACAGAAGTAAGCACATCAGCCATGGCGCCCAACATCTGGTCAGTGCGTCCCTGATTCTTCTGTAGAGCCTTCATTCTCCTCAACACCAAACAAAAACTCAAATTCAAATGATCCTCCTTTGCTGTTGTGGCCTTTTATCTCCACTTCTACCACGATCTCTTTTCGGTCTGTGTCTGTGTCCTCTGTCTCTCCTGTCCCCTGTTTTCCAGTCCTTTAGCTCTTGTCTCCCAGTAAACTGTGCCACAGCTTGGACCTGAGCCACCGGCGCCCGTCTTGTTCTGCCCTGACACACAGGAAACCTCACGCATATGAATAATTGATCCCGGAAGAGGAGGGCATCTGTCTGTGTGGAACCTGGAAGCACACACTTGAGCAGGCGCGTCCGAGCTTTTCCCCGTTTCCAGTGCACACAGGTGAGTTGGCAGCAAGGCAGAGTCTCTTAAGTCTGTCTTAGTCTAGTGAATGTGTCCACCTTGTGTTCTCAGAGTAAGCCTCCCATACAGACACAGATAGAAGATCTTCTCTGGCCAACTTGAGCGGTGTCATCTGCCCTCTTCTTTGTCATCTTTCTGTTTCATCCATGTGTTTCTCTGTGAGGTGGGTCCTCTCCTGTCCTCCCCTCTGAATGCTCAGAGAGTGAGCTGTGACTTCAGGTTTTCACCCTCCCTGAAATCCTCCTTTCTTGTTCTTCATTGGCTATAGAGGATCACCACCCCCTCCCCACAACCTCTCCTCCCTCCATCATTCTTCCTCTTCTTTCATTTCTTGCTCCCCCCCCCAATCACAAACTTATCTCAAACTTTCCCATATCTCTTCTGCTCTTACTTTTCACTGTCCTGGCACCCTACACTCCCTCTTCATCTTTGCCCAAGTCTCAGCCAGTGACACATGGATTGTGTGAACTCTTGAGCAGCGGGGCAGCCCCAAATAAGGTATGAACACACGGCCCATGAAGCTCAACTATTTAAGACTGTCACAGATTGTACACACGTTACACAACTTCTTGAACTGGACAAGTAATCACACCAGCACTGTTTGTTTATGGCTACTCGAAAGAGGAGTGTTTGCTATTGAAAGTTGGAGGGCTTGCAAAATTGTTTACTGTCAGATTGACCCTGCAGTGTGTGTAACAGAGAGAGAGAGAGAGAGGTCAAACTTCATTCATGTCTTACAGCAACTTGTGGAATCACCTGTTCTTGTCTAAATATACTCGTCACCCTACAACCTCTGGAGTACAAAAAAACCCTAACAATTATGTGATCCTAATGTTATTTTCTATGACCATTTGAGTTATTCAATATTCAAGTAACTGCAGCATTTAATAAAGTGTTCAGATAAACCACTCCTCCAACAAGACTAGCTCTTTATTTTCTAGAAGCAATGACATTATTGTGTTCAAGGATACATTTAAATTCACTAACGTGAGAAAAATGTGAAGGTAGCTTGGCTGCAAATGTCAGTGATATCACAGTGACTGCAATTATGACCAACAAAGGAAGACAGAAGAGACACCAGAATTACCCCACAAACTGAAACACATGAGGGAGAAACATAACATGTATGAGTCCATGGCTGAATTTGTGATTTAATACATGAGACACTGATCTGGACTCATTGTTAAATCTGGTCACCAGACAAAAAACCTCCCACATCTATGGAAACTCAAGAGCTGCCAGTTAACCCCGTGTGCATGTCTTTGTACTGTGGGAGGAAGCCAGAGAACCCAGAGAGAAGACACTGGTTTGACAAATGTTCATGTGTGTAGATCTGGTTTTGTTCCAAATTCAGCATGAGACCAAACTGGGAGGTGGGTCACAAAAGTGCACACATATATTGCTGTAGAAAAATTTATGGTGCTCCTCTAACATATCACTGGTTTTAGCAGGTATAGTCATGGACCAAAGTACTGCACAAATAAGAGCATCCAAACTGGAATTCAAGATGCCACCATGTTGTATGTAAGTGGTACAGAGCTGATGAGTATCATTATTTCTGTAGCTCCTGGTATCAGAAAATAAACTGGGCTCAAGATGATAAGAAACCAACTGTTCTGAGGAAACAGGGAAACGGTTAAGTGATTCTGAACCTGTACCTGTCTGTGAACAGAAAGATTTAAACCAGCCATCCAGATGAAATAACCGTTGTTGAAAGTAATTTTGCACTATTAAATGCAGACCCATTTTAAATCAGTGTTTTCATTGGGCCTAATCACGTTAGAGCTCAAACCCAAAACATCCCCGACTTTTGCAGACACTTCTTCAAACCGAAGGCAACTTGCCCAGAAAAATGGCACAAGCTAAGCCGGTGTTTTCATCTTTGCTGTAAATCATCTAATCATTTTAACGCCAGCATTTTCTTTACAGTTCAAAACATTAGTCACATTTTTATCTTTTAAAGCGTTTTGAAGTCTACACTTCTTGAAGATTAAATATAATTGATGAAATTTATAAAGATAGAAACAACTCATTTTGATTTAAAAGAAAAAATGGTCAGAGACTGAATGTAGCTTCTGTTCCTCAGATCAACTCCAAATCTAATTTAAAATAAAGTAAAAAAAAAAAAAAAAAAAACTCAGACGTCTGAGAGTTTTATACCTCAACTGAGCCTGAGCGTAGCCAGACATCCGTATGCTGCCCTGTTTTGGTCATATGGAGTCTAGGCCAAGGGTGATTGAGCTCCTTCCATGAGAATCTCATGCCTGCCAGTAGTAATGTTGCCACACCAGCAACTGCATTTTACTCCCCATTTCATGGAGTTTTTTTTAACATAAGTACACTGTGCTCTATTGCATAGACCCACGTGAGCTTTTATAACCTCCCACTAGAAGAGCAGGAGCACTCTGTTGACGATTTGCAATTAGAAAACGTTTGTTTGATTTCAAGTATTTCACTACAGCCGTCTGTCCTCGCTTCTGAACAAAACTCACACAACAAAATAGTGTATGCTTATCAAGACTCTCCAAATCCAACAAGGCAAAGTCAACACAAATGTGTTAAGGATATGAGACACAGCCTTCGGCAAAGTTATTTTTTCCACTATTTTATCTGCATTTTCAAAACCGAGCCTACACCAGTCATGTCCACTAATGTGTTGTTTGAGGCTTCTAGTAGGGTTTTTGCTGGCACTGATTTTATCACAATCACTTTTATCAATAATCTTTCACGCATATAGCAACATCTCTGTTTGGCAGGAAAACTTATCTTGCAGTGGAGCCAGAATCATCGCTTTAGAGTTGAGAGAAACATAAGCTCGAATCAGCGTGAGGTTTCTGAAAGAAACTTAACATGATGCATGTGTGTGTTTTCCATAATAATATCTTTAAAAATACGAGACTCAGGATGTGATAAGCTAAGAAAGGTGTTAAATTCAAAAATGTTTTGCATCATAGAAAAAGGTTTGGTCTAATATCTGGTGTATCTGGTGTCCAGGTGTATGCCTGGCCTGAGTCTCTCTGCGCATGCGCGGCTGGCCCCAGCTCGGGGCTGACCGTGAGCTGTCCGTCTTCACCTTGTGTTTGACATGGACTGATTACTCTATGTTGGACTATATGCAGATGAGACAAGTGTATATATGCTTTCTCTTTTCATCAATATTATTTATCAACCACTGATTAACTGAAAAAAATGTTTTAGTAGCATTGAAAAAAAAAGGAGTTCAGTGGCATTGTTTTAGTTCAAGTGACAGGACCACTGCATGTTTAAATGCATGTTTAAATGTGAAAGTGAAATTCCAGATACCAGAAAGGGTTAGGGTTGCATTACCCTTAGATCAGAACAAGAAGTGAAGGCATTATATATGTACACTGTATACAAGGACTATGTACATTTAGTCGGAGCAAATGATTTAACACATCTGAATTCAGAGCAGACTTTAGGAGTGGGCCTAACCAGTGAATTTATCGTTAAATTAAGTCCTTGGATTGTAACTCTACTTACTTTTTAGCAACCAGACCATAAATCTCTTTAAAACTGTCATGAATGACTTACGTTTATGTGGCTCCATTTACATTCCTCCCTGCTCCCTTGAATTTTCACTGAGCCACGGCCGGCGTCTAGATTCCACGTTATCTCCCAAAGAAGAGCCATGGAACAACTGCAGAGGAAGAATTAAGAACTTCAACTTTATCAGGGCTTAGTACAATTAGTCACCGGCAACAATGAAGACCTCAGAGAAATTACTGACAGAGGTAGAGTAAAGACATAAGAGCACGAGGAAAAATTAAGTTCAGAGTTGGAAGAGGCCAAGATTGCTTTGAGTTCATACAAAGGTTCCATATCGCCAACAACATCCATTAAGACTGGACACGTGAGGTGCCAAAAGTGGAGCCTACTACGGGCCTGTTATGACTGTAAGTTTAATGACAGACTATATATTTCAGTGAATTGACACAAATTAACACTGTGCGGTGAAAGCTTCTGAAGTATGCAGTGAAGCTGAGATGGAAAGTTTACAGATATAATCATCTAAGAAACTTCTGTTTATCAGAAGTTTCCTCATCACCAAATCTGTTTTTACACCAAGTCATCATCTTTGGAAATCGTGTGAAGATTTTTCACTAATAGCAAATATTAAGAAAAAAATCCCAAAAAACAAACTTCGATGTGTCTATAAAGTTGAGGGGTTGTGGATAAAACTGCAAGAGATTTCAGCAAAATGGAAAAATCCCTAATATCTGCAGGAGATGCTTTTCCTGGTAAGACAAGAAAATAAAATGTATTTTTTAATCAAGAGTGCAATATAAATGTACCTCTTTGTTTCCTTGACCTAACCTGACCCTAAATCTGCCCATAGCAAGTTTTGTTTTCAAAACTGTTTTAGGTCTCTGGCAGTGAACAATTCATCTCCTTGGGGTGCAGTATTTGTTATTCACATCTTATTCACCCACCCTATGACCCAAAGCACAAACACCACAAATCTCCATTTCCCATTGTAATAACTTTCCCCAAATCATCCAAAATCTCCTCCTTGCTTTGCATAACAACTTCAGCTGTTTCCTCCCTGCTTCCTCTCATTCACCTAATTCCTGGAGGCTTTTAGATGCTTTAGGACAAGTAGCAGAGGAGGGTTTGTGATTTTTAGCCACGCAGCCAGAAATATTAAAGTAAATGCTCAGAGTCTGAGCAGAGAGGGTGCTGTTAAGACCGGCCCTGGACAGACTGCCAACAGTCTAATATTAGCTGAGCACATGGCTGACTTCAGAATCAGTCACTAAGCTGGCTAAACTTAGTTCATTGCTTCCCAAGCTTCTTTCCAAGTTCTTGTGCTCTACCACTGACCTCTGCTGGGTACTGTGGTGTCTGGGGAAAAGTTGGACGGCCTTTTGCAGTGATGAGTGAATGACTCTGTGAGGAATTTGCAGAATAGGAGAAAAATAAATGTGACCCTAAAAGGAAAGTGTAGGTACTACACTACCAGGAGGCGGGATTCAGAACAAAATGTTCTTTCTCTCATTCACCATACTCATAATCATTCATCAAATCTGATTTCAGAGGAACCAACTCCAACTCCAACTCCTGCTCTGTGTGTGCTTTGCTGCCCTCATCTGGCACAAGAGAGAGATCATTCTTGTGCATCTACACACACCACAAATCTGCCCTGCTGTGCCAAACACGCTTCCTTTTCTTATCAGCTTCAATAACTATATTTCCCCCCCCCAAGCACGGCCCTCGTTTCCCTTTTCCTGTGTTTCATGTCAGCAAATGTCAAGCTCTTGTGTCTATACATAGCACCTTTTGACTAATGGGTCAGGTTAATGTGATGCCATAGGTCTGATCTGCTGCTTCAGGGCCATAGAGGCAGCATCTAATAAGGAATTGGCTCAGGCATTTGATGGGATTAAGTGGGATTATGTTGTTGGAGGTGTTTCAGCTTCAGATGGCTATACATGTATACATGTTGGTTAACTCTTTAGACCCATCGGCAGCTGTAGTTCTCTCTTTTTTTTTGTGTGTGTTTTGAGTCCAGTTTGTCATTTGTGATACACATCTGATGTCACAATCATGAGTAAATTGTTACTAACAGCTATTGTAAACAAGATGTGCCTTGTTACACGTGTAGATATATTTGGAGGTAATGCAGACAACAGCTGTAACCTACAGTGAGGATTAATGTTACGGCTATTTTAAACACGAGCTGTCTGAATATCATGTTCAGCTAAGCCACATTAACCAGCCTCCCCACTGCATTGCAAATCCCAGTTTGATCAGAAGGGGGCAGTCGCCATTGCTTTAACAAAGAAGGGGCTCTTGCATAACCCAAGCTGCATTCAGAGGCACAAAGTCACCATTTGGGCCTACTCAAATTTAATATAAGGGTTAATCTGTTTACATGCACCTTTGATGCCACGTGGTCGAGTCCCTGATGCTATGAATAAACCTTTTAACACGATATTCCTGTTCACACACTGGATTCAGGCCTCAAAACAAAAAGGTTATGGTGGCAGTTCAAACTGTTGCTTAAACCAATGTGAAACTGGAACATAATTATCAGACTCATGACATTTGTATCAACAATTATCTATCTTTCGTAACAATGTTAAAAAGATGATTTAGATGAAACTAATTAGTGAAACACAAAACATGTTGGACCTCCCTTCTGCACATTTAACATGCGATAGTTAGTGAGAAAACTTTCCAAAATCTACTTTGTGTTCGTAGCATTTTTGTGGGCACACAATGAGCTGTGCATGCACTGTGTTTTGTGTTTGGAGCATGGCTGTGTGTCATCGCTGTCATGGGAATAATTACCACAGAGGCCCCCCTGGCTTAGAGTAACAGCAGGAATTGATTGTTGTCCCAGCAAATGGATTTCCATGGGAAAACAGACCAAGACGTTGTCTCTCATCACACGGACACACTGAAATTACTCAGACAGGGGGTCCTCAGCAGAGCAGCAGATTTCGAGGATTCAGTCACAGCACTTATTTGGACAGTTAGAGAGGTTTGCTCTGACACAACAGACGGGCCGCAGAGAGCTGTGGATGGACAGATCCTGAGAGAGCAGAGACAAGTGGGAGAGAGCAGAAAGAGAGAGAGACTAACTCAACAGACTGTAAGGGGAGCAAGGTTGGCTGCTGCCTGTGTCTTTCTCTTAATCCTTAAATCTTCTGTAATCAGGATGAGAGGGAGAGAGCATGTTGCCTGACTTAGGACAGCAGAGTCTATGTTGGGACCTCGATGGATTGCTGGCTGATGAGGCAACCTAACTGGCCAGTGGGAGAGATGGAGGGAGGGAAGACAAGAGCTAGAGTCAGTTTGGGGAAACTTAAACTTTACCAGCTCCTAGCTAGAGCCAACAGGAGGAGTGGAAGTCCAACATACGGGGATGGTCTGACCACCGAGAGCAAGTTCAAGGAGAGAGAGAGAAAAAAAGAGAAGAGGACCAACAATCACTGGATTGTTTAAGGGTGAGACCCTGACTTTTACTATTTGTTTCTAAGATATGTACTGGTTCACAAGGTTGACTGTTGCAGGCTGCTGCTCAGCAGGAAGTGCAGGCCACAGAGTAAGAGCTTTCTATGTTTGTGCAGAAGGAGGAAGAGAGAGAAAAGGTTTGTGTGATCATAATCTCCACCTTTGTACACAATACACAATACAGAAACAGAAACACATGCTCATGAGAGTAAAGGAGTTCAGTCTGGCATTTAACACCAGAGCTGAACTCAACAATGCTGTTACTCACTTAATAATAACTTAACATTAAAACATGATTGTTACCAGGTGCAAATACCTCTGTGAAAGCAATCATCTGCGTGAACGTGTGCCTGATGTCGATTTGATTTAATGATGTACAAAGGTTCAAGGCAGCTTGAGAAATGGAAACCATCACTCCCTCACTGCAAGGGTGATGGTGTTTTCCACTATTAATTCATCACTAATGCTCAGGCACATATTAAAGCAATCGAGTTCTTTCTGACCATCATCTACAGCTTCCTCAGTATATTAGAAATAATTGAATCTGTCCCATTCTGAGCCGTAGCTGCCTTCATAATATGCTCAATGTGCTTTTATAGCTTGCTGGTTTAATCACTGAAAAAAATGCAAACAGTAGATCACTGGATACAGCAGTGTACTGGAACTGGAGGGCAGTGTGACACTGTTAAGACACCATGACAGATGCTGTCACTAGCTTGGCCTCCCATTGCTTCAGGCACCATATGGCCTTTCTCAACCCAGTACACTCCTCCTATTATGTCTGCATTAACATTACTGTCACAGCCTGAGCTTCTACAGATGTGAAGTGTGTAATGAGAACACCTGTGCCCACTGTAAATATGTGCACACATCTTTCTTGTGGTTTTTTTTTTTCAAAATTTTGTCAGCTGTTTGTTATTTAATTTTCTTAAATATACATCTGTTCACTCATTTCTTCTAGCCAATAATAGGCTGAGCCAATGATCAAACACTGGGGAAAAGAAAACATGTAATGTGTAGGCAGCTTATCTATTTTGTAAATCACAGACTTACGGATCAGCCGCTCTGACAGGAGGGCTGAAGTGAGGTGAAGCTCCTCATCCTCTTTGCACATCATGCCTTATGTAGAAGGTCTTCCCAGGTCACCAGATCTATTTAACATGCTAATTTTAAAGGCTGCCACTGTTTTGTGTCAGACTCGCAGTTACACGTGACCAAGTATAACGTGTGGAGTCATCCTTTAAACTTAGTGGCACTAAACAAAATGCAGTTGCAATGACATATCTTTTGTAGTGTAATTCCAAACACCTTCCACATTATGATGAAGACATATTATTGAAAAGGATGATCATCTATGTAAATCAGCAGCAAGTGGTCACCAAGCACATTATGTGTTAAGGCTGTTCTCCTACAGCTATCTCAACTGAAAATGAGCTCTCCTTGCAATGTGCTTGTGCCAGTTAGGCATGGTTTGCCTTGTTTAATGTTGCTAAAAGTACAAAATGTTTGATGGTGTTACCATAATGTTCCAACAGTGTATGGTCCCTACCATGCCCTACACCACACCACTCTCTGGCTGCTCAGTCTGAACTCTGAGGTGGAAGACAAAAAATACAGAAAATGAAATATTTTGTGTCCATGATAACACATGACATTTTTCTCTTCAAGATGTGAGTGTTGTACAGCAGAAAACCCTGAAACCCAGGTGTTATCCCAGACGCAGCCGGGGGCTGGTCCAATGGCCACTGCAAATGATGACCCCAACCTGGGCGCAGGTCCATCTGAGGACTCTGAGATCGTCCAGGACGATTCTGAATCAGGGAGTGTGCTTTCCGATGACTCTGTGCTTCCTGACTATGAGAGGGATGACAATGAGAAAGAGCCAGCTAAAACACTGTACGAGGCCTGTGCCAAGAATGACCCCACATCCCTGCGCAGGATCCTGGAGAGAGGAGTCACTAGAGAAGAGGCCATGGAGTTGGATATAAACGGCAAGGTAATAAAGGATTCATTTTCCATTTAATCACTCAAGGAAAGTGATTATGACACAACACAAAAATCTATTTATACAAAATATATATATATATACACAGGAAAACCGACAGTTTATTTCTATGTTGTTCCCGTCAGAATGGACTGATGTTGGCTGTGGGTAAGGGTTTCGTCGACATTGTCACCACACTGCATGTATGTCCATTGATAGACATCAACCACCAGGACAACGATGGCAATACAGCCCTCATGATAGCTGCCCAAGCAGGTATGTATATACTGCACAGCGCATAAATCAACATCTGGTCTTAATTCTACCCCAACCTGTTAACATTATGCTATATTTCATTTTCAATCCAGGCTTCATCACCATTCTGAACTACATCCTCAACTACTACTCTGGTGTGGACACTGAGGTCAGGGATCCCCGTGGCTTCACTGCCCTCATCAAGGCAGGCCTACAGGGCAGAGAGGAATGTGTGTCTGCCTTGCTAATGCATGGTACGTTTATGATACAGCAGAAAAATGTGAGAATAATTAAGGACAGGAGGAGTATCTCGTGAGCACATGAGGGCAACAGGTTTACTTAGAAGCGGTCATCTTGTATTCCCACACCTGTGGAACATGAAGACTGTTAACTTTATACGTGCAATATACAAGGTAAAAGGGGATCTGTGAGCTAATCTGGTTATGTTCTGGTCTGTGGGGATTAGTCCTGCATAAAGTGCACAGGCACACATTAAAGGAAAAGTGCCGTTTTTTACAACCTGGACCTTATTTCTGGCATAAAATACGGTCGTTCCTTTAAGTGCTAAAAAAAAAAAAAAAAAAAAACCTAAAAATGTTAAATTATGTCAGAGACAGAATGACAACCTTAATCCATGATCTAGTTATATTTATGGTCAGACTTGAACCAGGTGGGGAACATTAACACATATGGTGTTTTTGGATTTTCAAGCCTTGATTAATGACTAACGGCACTGTCACAATGATGTCCAGGTGAATTCTCCCATGATGGGCTGAGCTGAATTATAACGCCCAGATCGCAATTGAGCAAAAACTCTGACTAAATATGGAACATTGTTTTCAGTTTCAGTTTCTATTTTTTTTCACCATGTATGTTGTGAAATGGCCTGGTTTGTTTAAGGCAGTGTCTTGTTATACATCTGCTTAATGCACTCCATGGTGGACTGATTTTACAAGATTTCAAGTAGCAATTGAATATCTCAGGTTGATCATCGTTTGTTTTTCTGTCTTTTTCATGTACAGGCGCAGATATGAATGCTATGGATATGGTCCAAGGGAGAGGCCTAAAGGACTGGGCCATTAGGACAGGAAGGTTTGAGACTCTAAAGAGACTGCGCCGCCTGCAGGCTCATCCCATCGCTCAGCAGTTCTGTGAAAGCTACATTCCTGAGTGGCCTGATCTGGAGCAACTAGTGGCAAAGGCCACAGCCACCAAAACAGCCAGTCAGAAGCTGAGGCAGCGTTTAAAAGACACCCTTTCTTTCAGCTTCCCTCAGGACCCCCAAGACAATGGGGTCATGGACCATATGGTACGAATGACCACAAGCATCCACAGCCCCCTGATAGCCACTGGCTGCCATCCACTCTGTCCCACCAGCCCCCGGAGATTGGCAAGCGTCGGTTTGCCGTTCCTGAACTGCTTGAAAAGCACAGCAGCAAGGAGTTAGAGGAGAGCACAGTCTCCCACAGTAATGGCTCCATAACCTCAGCTTCTCCCAGTACTGTCTCAGCCGCCTCTGTATCACTGACCTCCTGCTGCCAGGACTCAGAGCGCAGGGAAAGCATGGTGTCAGGCGGCATGAAAAGCTTCATGCCCCGAAGCATGGCACACAGGAACAGCATATTCCCCTCGGGCTGTATCCCTAAGATTGAAGTGACAAAATCTGGGGAACCCACACCGAAGAAAGAGAAAAAGAAGAAAAGGCAGAAGGGCTACCTGGAGCCTCCCGTCTGGAAGTACAAGGAAGCCAGGGAGGAGAAAAAGAGAGAGAAGAAGCAACAGGAAAAGGAAAAAGAGATGGAGAAAAAATCAAAGGGGTCGAGGCGCTCATCAAAATAAAAATGACGTAGTATTTTCTTTACAACAGAAAATTTTACTGTGATGCCATTCACAAGAGATGAGCATGTGATTACAGTGACTCTGAGGACAGCTTTAACAGAATATAAAGCAACTGCAGAGCAACTTTGGAAGTGAGACTGAGGATGGATTTAAACTTTGTCTTGGGATAAACAGGAGAAAACTGGAGCCACTTGAATTTGCTAGATAATATGTCATTTTCAGATGGAGTCTCATGGAGATGCAATACAATACCTAGAAACATACAATGTCATCATACTATTTTGGACATATTTACATATTTGTCAGTGCTTTATCAGTCTGTGTGTTGTGGAGGACGTCAAATTAGCGTGCTATCACAGTATTTATGCAAGATAAACAAAGCAATAGCACTGTACTGTATGTAGACTGTATGTGAGCAAAAGGCTTTCAGCAAATTTGCCATCAAACTGATCGACTGTTCCCAAAATCAGCCCATTCACGGAGGTATAAGAGAAAGCAGTGTGCAGGTGTACAAATCTGCCTTGTGCCACAAACAGCTGAATGTAGACTGAGCTCATTTGATCTTTACTGATGAAATAATGATAAAAAAAAGTCACTGATGCAGGTTAGTCCTGTTTTTAGATCACTGTCAAGATCTCTTTTGTTTCAGTGTTTGACAAAAAGTGTTTAACCTATGGACCTGAGAATATAAGCTGGTCCATTTCTAATAGTAGTTTGATAGCAGTTGATCCATCTTCCCTGTTTTGTCACATGCAACAGCTGTGGCATGATTTTGTTCTGCAAGGTTTTGCTACTTCAAAGTGTTCAGCAAATATTCAAAAACAGGAAGTGAATCCATGTAACGCATTGTCTTATTTTAATCAAAACTGCCCAGTCACTGGACAAGTCATCAGTGTATTCCCATGCACATTTCCTGCAGTCCCTTAAATGCCAAGACCAGGGCAAAGTCACCATCTTTAGACACTTTTTAAAGCCCATGCAGTCTTTGCTGTATTCATAGCTATTTAAGATGTAGCATCTACCAGATGCCTTTATCTTATCTTAATGACAACATTGTAAGGTTGTTGCTGGCTGTGACTGTGAACGATGATAGCCACCAGAACGCTGCTAATATTTTACAGTAACCATACTATACCTCACATCTATCAAGTTTCCAATGAAAAAAAACTATTTACACATAATGTTACTCAGGGAATCTTTTGTTAATAATACAGTGGGCTTTAGATATTAACCATTGATCAAAGCAATAAATCTACTGTAAGGTTTACATGGAGTCAATAAACTTGGTAATTCATACACGTGTAACTGCAATAGCTACTATAACATGCGTGATCTCAAGAGTGATGAATTTAGAAGCTTGTTCAGTACGAGAGAGAGTTAAGATCTTCCACATTGTTATGAAGTTTGAGACAAATGAAAATATGTTTGTCTGCAACACGGAATAAAATTACTGACCTTTCCAAGTGAGTTTGGCTTTCTTCCTACACAGTAAACTCTTAGGACCTAAAAGTATTGTGTATGAGGCAAATACAAATGATTTACAATCAATTTGTTGTTGTTTGGCACTGCCCTTGGCTGAGGTGTCTACAATTTCAAATTTTGCTCATTTGTTAATGTCACACATTTCAAGACTACATTTTCAGTTTTGTGGCTCACTTCCTCTTCACAGAGGGGGGAACATGGTTTCTTGAGGTCAGCTCTAAAATAGATAGCTCTCTAGAGTTAAGTGACGGAACACATTATACTTTACTCATAGTACTTGAACCAGCTCTGTGACAACTCAGCCTGTAAACGCACTGCATGCATGTAATATCACACTCTTGACTTCTGAAAGTGAGGCATTACACTGTGAAATGTGAATATATCTAAGGTAAACATTACATTTTGGCATGTGCTGTGTGATGTTGTCCACAGCTGAGATATTGACTATTCAATGGTATGAAAGTGGATAAGAAATGACACTGGGTCTTCTGTTTATCATCAAGAATTAGCCTTTGAAAACCCCACAAAATTAAATCATTTCCTCTCCTTTAGTAGATTATATAGAAAACAAAGGCTTATTAGAAGGGTCTTGGGGGCATAGGGCTCTCTGAATCACAGAGATTAGGAGGAGAGAGAAATATAGGCTGTTTTAGAAATGAACAACAATTTGTCCTCTGTTTCCAACATGACAACTGATGTGAGAGCTTCCAGCTGTGTCTGCAGCCATAAGCCAAAAACAGAGCGATTACAGAGCCTGAGAACAAGAAGGGGAATTTATATTACAGACATGAGACATCTCTCTGAGGCTTTGCTGAATTAAGTGTTTTCACGCAGCAGAGTCTCTCTGGCATCTTAGAGATAACTCTGTATTTGCCCGTTAGACACACTTTGACTGCCGTAACAGAGAGTTACTGAAGCACCATTGTGTTATTCTCCATTTGAGAGGACATGAAGATATACAGTGCTCATCACACAGACTGAAAATACAGATTAGCCAGACATGTGGATCACACATATACTTATAATTGAATGACCCAGCAGCTTTGTAGTTCACAACTTTACTGTTTGATTTACTGTCTTCACGTTCATATAACTGGAACTGGCTTGGGTGACAGGCTTCAGCTGTTTGCTTCCAGACAGTGACTGACTGACTCTTGAACATAGGGGAGATAAACTCCCATAAACAACCAGACAATTCCCTCTGGAGATGATAGAGAAACAAAAAACTGAGCTACAAGAGTGAATATTTCACTTCAGCAGAAAAAAATACTCCTTGTGAAGTTGCTCCATGACAGCTGAATCTGTATGTAAGTTCACCATACCAGTTTTAAAGGGACTGAAAGCCTATGTCAGTGTTGTGGTTAGGGTTAAAAAAAAACAACAAAAAAAAACCTGGGGCCTGGAGCCTCCATGCCCTGAAGACAAAAGCAAACGCACGTGGGCCACTTAAAAATGTTAGGTAACTGGCAAATTTTACATCCAAGCAAATAATTTTCATATTTCTTAAAATAGCTTAAAAACAGCTTTGCAGCGCTGCATTATGTTGCCTGTTTCCGGTTAGAAGAAGAAGAAGAAGAAGACGACGCTTGGGCGGGGTATGTCACGGTTATTGACTGGTAGCCAATCACGTTGAACGTACGTTATTAAACGCCACCTGTCTGGCTGCTATGGAGGACGTATCTCCCTCACCTTCCCACACACCTGTGGATCTACGTGATGAGGCGTGCGGGGATGAAACGGGGAGAAATCGATGGAAACACTTGTGGACTGAGACCATGCGGGCTCCTAGAGCCAAGGGCCGAAGGTAGCAGTTATGCTAGCGCGGTTGGTTCATCCCGCAACAGCAGCGTTTATCTTCCTCAGCGTTAGCATAAGCTCACCACTAGCTTGTTACAGACCCGGAGGTTGTGACGGACGGTGATTGACAGGATCAGGGGCGGGACCTAAAAATTCAAGAAACAATGTAAATTGGACGCAAAATTAGGAACGCCCTCTAGTGCAAGATGAGATATCAAACGTCTGAGATCGATTTACTGAAAGAGAAAATGCATCAATTTTGATGTTAAAAAATATTCAGATAGCAACTTACTGACAGAAATTTGGCCAAAACCAACAAATAATTTAACAATTTAAATGGGGATCCAGGATTAAAGCTGGGAATTCATTTCATTTCAGTTTATTGGTATTTTGTTGGAATCGTTGCACTTTGAATGTCGTTGTACCTTGTACAATGACAATAAATGAATTTAATTCAATTTAAATTCATCTCTGTTGCTAAAATGTGTCATAAAGCCTCAATTGATCAAAGAACATTTGCTTAAAAATAGGATTATGGTTTGATAACAGATGAAATATAAAGGCCAATGTCTACCCTAAGAAATGTTATTGTATCACAGAGGGGTCTTTGAAGCACATTCCTGTCAGTGCAGTGCAGACACCAGTCCACAGGGGAAAAGGAAAATGAGAGGTTTAGCAAGCAACAGGAAAACCGCTATGAGAACACATTCCAGGCAGAGCAGACCCCGTACAGGACAATAAGGGGTGGGACAAAACTGAATACTTATTTTTTTTTTTAAAAATCTCCACTGTAGATCAGGAACCGAGACAACAACAAAGAACTTTCTAACTTAATGGGACAGGACTTGCCCGGAGCCGACACTTGTTCCAGACCGACGGCCATGGCTCGTGTTGTCGGTTTATCAGAACGATTTGGAGCGAGATGAGATAATAGGCTGCTGCCGCTGCTCCCTGCTTGTCGTCCGGCCAGGACAGAGCTGCCAGCTCCCCCTCTTTTCTGTTATAGCTCCCTCCTGTCAGTTTTTTTTTTTTTACTGCCCACTTGTTGCTAAATGAGTCCGTTTAGCAGATTTAAACTCGCTTTTACGAGTACAGAAGAAAACCAGCGGACGACGGTCTTTCCCAGAAACGGAGGGTTGGGTCGTCAAAGGATGTGAAGTCTCTCTGGATAAAACATCTGCAGCTGAGCCGTTTTAACAACAAAAATTACTCATTGTTTCCTCCACTGTTGAAATGGAGCCACTTGTATTTTAAACGTGCCTTCTAACTACTTGTGTTTGAAATACGTCGGCCACGGAAGGACACTTGAAACTTTGATATGGGAGACGTGAGGAGGTGTTCACATCTGTCAAGTTAAGAGGCGAGCAGCACACAGGTAGGTGACATAGCTATTGAACTTTAATGGCCTTAAAGTCTTGAAAATGTAGCAGTGACAGTGAACTCGTCACCTTTGCCAACCTCACACATCACTCCATGTGTTACCAGATGTGAACCAACAGGTGTCAGTGGCCTGTCTGACCCTAACACAAATCAACAGCATTAGACAGGCTTTTCATGCTTTTTAGCTGTTTAGTACCTTAATATGGTAAACTTAACTTATTCCTAAGGACATTTCTGTTGGCCCTTTTTAATGATGTTCCTCATTGGCAGCCACATTAAATTACATAAGTGAACTTGATGAGTTAGCAGCCTTTCTTTGCTGGATTATTTTCACTACACATGCTTCTCTCTGTTCTACATCTTAAGGGGAAAGTTTTGAAGTAGCTTATTTTTGCTCCTTTGCATTTGTCTTACAGCTGTAGTGAAGAGCATCTGATCATGTAGATAGCCTATTGATATCCTGTATGATAAAAAAAAAAAAAATCATACTAGTGCCCCCCACCCCCACCCCCAGCTTTAAATAATGCAGGACTTTCACTTGTAATGTAGTATTTTGACATTGTTACATGTATGTGTTTGCCCATGTAAATGATCTGACCCACACCTGTGGCCTGTAGTCTCTTGGGGTTAAAAGTTCATACCTCTTGAAATGTACAGAGTTGGCTGGAAATGTTTTCTTATAAACATAAACCTAAAATGCTGGATATATTTAAACTCCTTCGCATGCCCTCTTCTACATGTCCTGGTGGAAATCTTACAGACTGTCCCCAGGTAAGTACTGTTGTAGGTCCATCAGTCATTCATATAGTCATACCCAAACCTCCATGTATTTACCTCTTCATTTCTTGTTCTTGGGTGTACAGTATATCTGAGATCTCTCTTAATCCTGACATGGATTCATTACAAATAGTATGTGCCTGCACAGTAGGTTACATGAGAATATGCAGAGAGCAAATTATTCTTAATGTTTGCCAAGCCCAGATTTGTCTGCATGGATGAAATCAGTCTGACACTGTAACAAGCAGAACATCACACTCACTGTATGAGTGATTTAAGGTTCAAGATTTAAATCTTGCCCTTTAAACCACAAGATAGAAGCTTCTAAAGTAACTTTCCAGAGTGAGCTGTAGGGCTTTTTAGTGCGATGAGGCTCAGTTTAGGGGCAGCTAGAGGCTGCTGTGTTGTGCCATGCCCCCGCCATCTTCCACTGTAACCACAGAGTCATCCAGATGGAATGAGAGATCTGCCTCTTTGACTCAACGCTCTTTAGATGAGAGGAAGAGATGACAATAGATCTTTTCCCCTGAGGTCACACCGGTTTTGTACAAAATAAAGACAAACAGGAGAGAGCTTAAAGAGGAAGTGTGCTGGAGTCTAAAGTCAGACTGTCGTGATGGAGGACATGATTATTCCTCCCTCCGATGTCAGGACCCTGTGGATGATAAAATGATAGCAAGAGAAATGAGCCACAGTTGCTCTCCCCACCGATAATAAGTTAATTTTGTGGGTGGAGTTGTGTTTAAGCTTTTTTCCCACCAGACCAATAGATGAACTGCACTAACATATTCTACACGATACAGGAAGTGCTTTTTCGCTGTTTGGTAAAATGTGGCTTGTGGTTTTAGCAAGCTAGAGACGAGTGCAGCGGGTTCTCGATGGTTGCCCTGGAGTCCCACAGCTTACCCACATAGGAGTCAGGTCTAAAGATAGTCATTGTCAGATGTTTTTTAACAGATTTCATAAGTAAAATGCCACTCAGTTTAGCAGAGATTGATAACACTTAGATACACAAAGGAAACTCCATTCAGCACATGTCCTCACTTTCAAGACAGCAGGGTTTTGTGTTCTTGAAATACATGCATTGA
Organism: Caranx ignobilis; assembly: GCA_021432705.1. NCBI lineage: Eukaryota > Metazoa > Chordata > Actinopteri > Carangiformes > Carangidae > Caranx > Caranx ignobilis. The sequence continues at coordinate 65,416,100 of MU269985.1, forward strand.
AACAAAAAAGAGAGAAAACTTGATAGTATTAAATCTGTAAATGTACAACTATATGTCTTTAACAGCTTCACTTATCTGATTTTCCCATTGTGACCTTTGACATGATTTACTGAAATGACTAAGATAGTGTGATGGCTTCCTGTAGTTTGTACTTAAATATATCGAGCAAGCTGCATCAAAACTAAAGGAGGATATCCGTATTTTTTGCTGACATGTTCAAGTTCAGCTGCCACATGTGAGCAGTTCAAGGGCTGTTTACTCTGAGAGATGCAAGGTAGGATCAAATATGCTCTGCTTTTCACAATGACCAATATATACCTATACAATATGACCATTAGTCTGAATTTCACAAGTTGAATTTGATCTTGTGGTCCACATTATTCTCAACAGACTGTCTGACCAGTGTGACTTTTTTCCCTCATATACATTGGTGGCTTAAAGGCCTTGCAAAGTGAAATCTGAGATTTGATTGGAAACATATGAAATAAGTTAGAGCATGGTTGCTGAAAACAGGTGAAAGAAATTGTAAATATACATGACTGAATTGTGGAGTTTGAGAGCAAAACTGTTTCTGAGGACACGGATTTCTCAGTTTTTTGGGGCGGGACTAAGAGGAAGGCTAATGACATAATTAAGCCTCCAGCCAGCTATGACCCCGCCCCTAACAACTCGACTCCAGCTGCACCACTATATAAGAGCGAGTGCTAAAAACTTAGCAGTGGATACATAGTTAGCTGTGAGGGAGGTGATGGCTGCCACCGGCAACGGGAGACTTGAGGGCTATACCGTGACGATTATGAGGGCCGCCGCCGTCAGCACGGGAGTCTCCGCTACCCCTGATTGTGCGGCTCAGCGCTCGACGGCTTGGCCGCACTAGCAGAGCCCTGATAGCTGCTGAGCCACGCTATTAGGGCTAGCGGAAACTCCCTCCAACTGATGGCGGCGGTTCGAGCATCTCAGAGTGTATTTACTTTTCTTCGCTGCTGAGTGTGTGTATCCGAAACATTCAGAATCACAGCTGGACTCAGACTCTGACACTCAAAGCTGTATCTGCTCGGGTACGATGTAACAGTTACCATTAACGTTGTTGGGTGGTATTTGATTGACAGTTGAAATATGACCAAGCTTCACAAGTGGGCGGGGCTTCAGTGCCTGCAGCAGACACACCCCCAGCTTCCAGTGCTGAGAAAATTGCTTGATTTTGTCATGAATTTAAAACCTAATTTCAACAACTAAACGAAATTTTCTAACATTCAGTTTTGGCAGGTTGGTTAATAAGACATATGTCTGGACTAACTCAGGAAACAAATCCAATTTCACTTTACACGGACTTTAACTGTAGTTCAGGGCAGTTCACACAACACAGGACTTTGCTTTTTTATTAGATTTCTAAATTATGCTTTATTTTGGTAACTGGACAGTATTGTTTAAGGCCAGAGTGATGCATTCAATTCATCTCTTTTACCACAACATTGCAATTATGGTACATAGGTGATGAAAATCAGCTCTATGTTATTTTCTCACAAAGTGGAAATCTGCCTACTGGGATTAACTGCAATTCCCATTTTTACATAGTAAATCACTGGGTTTTGTGTAATTTATGGGATATAGTTCTGTGGATAGAGACAAGGAAATAACTGCTGGGAGATCAAGAAATCACTCCTTTATTGAATTCACACTTGTCCATAGCCCCTTTGGCACCCATCCCAGTTCATCCAGGCACACATGTTTTGAGAGTTAATATAACTGCCATCTACATTACAAGAAAGACCTTGGGTGCTGTTTGAGCAGGTCATTTTCTCATTGCACTCTGATGATTAAAATAGTTGCCAGCAGTTCAATGCAGAATCAGGTCATAGCACATGCTGCCTAACAATGTTATGCCTGGTTGTGGTTGTTCACTCTTTTAGTTTGGTCAAATGTAGAGCAAGAATTTTCAGATTTGTCAAAACTGATGGTGAAGGACGTAAACAACATTTAGGCACTTAAGTATTTTTAATTAAATGCAATGTGTCTAAGCTCACCTGGGTGTGACGTTACAGACTAGAGAGTGTTTCAGCAGTGAGAGAGGGAGCTCCTCCTGCTTGCGTGACCCTCAGAAGTGCAGCCCTAAACAATGAGCAGACCTGAGTCTCGCCAGCCAGCCGGGTGGGGCCGCTCAATGGCAGGAAGCACAGCCATCAATATTTACTCTGCAAGCAGGGCAGTGGAGGAGTCGACAGGCCTGGAGCCTGGGTAGCACAGCGCCACACACAGTCTCAGCACACATACACAAACACTCTGGAGTGCTGTTACAGCCTCCTTCCCCTCAGCCCCCTTTTCCCACCCAATGCAATTACAACACAGGCAGACAGACTGGGCCCTCGGACTGTTGTTTTTGACCTCATAGCTTCCTCTGCCAAAGAGTCTCGGCTTTGACCACTGCTCCGCTCCTCATAGACACCACTATTAAGTTACAGTCATTTCAATCATGTAGCAGTTAAACTGTCAGAGGTGGCCTTATTTTTCCTTTTGTCCTGAATCAAATTTTCTGATTTCTCATAATGACAGTTCCTAAGAGACAACACTAATTGTGTGTATCATAATTTCATTATTAACTGTTATTATTGCTCTTATTTTGCTCCTGTTTCACAGAGATGGGAGGCTCTGCTCTGCTCACGGTGGTGCTAGCTGGAGCGATTCTGTGGATCTCTGCCATCCCCGCAGGTGAGTTACTGGATGGATACAAAAAATGTTCACTGTTGATTTGTTCTATTCAATTAAAGCTCCGTTAAGGGTGACAATTGACCTTATAACTTAAATGTCAAGGTGTCATAAATAGTAGTACATAAGCCCTCTGTCAATGTGGCTTTACTTCTTTGTTTTGGTTCTCCAAACCAAAACTAAATGCTCAGGAAAATTAGAGCTGCATTTGTCTTTCTTCCTCCTCCTGGTCAAAATTGCGTAATGGAATCTGCAGTCCGTTAATATCTATGGTGGGCAGGTTTTAGTTCTTTCACTTATGTGTTGGTTAAATGTTTGTTTCAGACAATAATTTATATATGACGACAGCTTTTAGCTACAGGTCTTTCTGCCTTTTCATCCACACTCATTTCTTCTTCTGCACTTGTATGCTATGTATCCATTTATGTTAAATGCTTCAGGGTTCAGGGTTTGCAAATTATACCCCAGTTATATCTCAGCAAAACACAACAAAATGTTTCCTACCACAAACCATCATCTCAGTGCACAGGAAATGTAATCACCATTACAATTTCCAGGAGACCTCGGCTACGTTGAGCGGAATCCACTTTCACTTTACACTATCACTTTACTACTGTGATACACTCAGTTTTTAAGATTTTTTTTGAAGTGTGTTTGGTCTTTCCTTTATTCTAAGCTTCACAGATCAATCATATTTGGTAGGTGTCTTAATATATTATTGATTGATAAGATGGTATGATTCTATGTACACAGGCATGCATACAGGTTGTTTTGTGTCTGTGCACACTCAACTGTCTGTCAACACTCTCTTTATATCCTCTGTTGTGCTCCAGGCAGTGAAGATGATGGGAAGCTGCTGTGCACGTGTGAAAATAAAAAAGAGACGTGCTCAAATGGAACTTGCAGAGGAGACATCTGTTTCTACACCTGGGTGGAAGGCAGAGAGGAGAGAGGATGCTTCGAGAAAAAGAACTACAAGGAGCAGTGCTTTACTTCCTTTGACCGCTTCTTTGTCCACTGCTGCAGAGCGGACCATTGCAATGCCCTCACCACACCGCCACCGAACATTAGTCAGTACCCACTGCTACTGCTTTACAATTTAACATCACACGTATGAAACTTGAAGAACCAGCTTGATATGGATCCCTGTGATCATTTAGTCCTTGCAGCACGTGTCCTGTCCTTCAGGAGGCATACTGCATTACTTTGTACAATTGTGATTCAAAGGTTCCCTCTAGATAGTGACTCCCCCTAGTGGTCAGTTACAGCAAATTGAGATTGTGTCGCTTTTCTCCCCTGGACTGGTGATGCACAGAATGCAATATTACAAGCATGCTTGCATTTAATCATAAATAATTACAAACTAGAACCTATTTTTATCAATGTGCTGAATGTTGTCAGCTGCTTTTCTAAAATGTGTGTGTTACTAAATGCTTATGTGTATACAGATGGAGAAACAACAACACAACATCCTCCTGAATATCCTCGCCCTGAGCTGTGGATCACTGTGTCCTTACTGCTGGTGATCGTCATTGCCAGCGCATGCGGCCTCCTTCTGTACCTGCGTTTCCAACGTACACGCTCCAGACTGAAAAATGCTGAAGACAATGATGTCACCATGCTCAAGGTCCCTAATGGAGAAGATCCCACATATGGCGTAAGAGATGCTTGACGTCCGAATATTATCAAACATTTTGGCATTTCTGAGGTCTCACGTGTGGAATATTTTTCTACAGGATATCTTTAATGAGTTTTGTACATCTGGGAGTGGGACAGGGCTGCCTTATCTGGTCCAAAGGACCATGGCCAGACAAATCTCACTTGTCGAGTGTGTCGGTTAGTATCCTTCCTCACAGCTGCTGCACTTCCTTTCCCTGTTTTGCTTATTACTTTGCAGTTGTGTAATTGTGTCGCTTTGTTTTCAGGTAAAGGCAGGTATGGGGAGGTGTGGAGGGGAACTTGGATGGGGGAGCGGGTGGCTGTCAAGATCTTCTCCTCCAGGGACGAGCAATCCTGGTTCAGAGAGACGGAGATTTACAATACTGTTCAGCTGCGACATGACAACATACTGGGTAGGGCAGATGATTCTTGTGATGCCTTTTCTCTGTTTTGAAGGGTGCATTGTCATTTCAAAAAGCATTAGTCACAAAGGCAGGCACTGAAATAACCATCTTCTATTCTGGCTGTTAGGTTTCATAGCTTCTGATATGACATCCAAGAACTCCAGCACCCAGCTGTGGCTCGTCACTCACTTTCATGAGTTGGGTTCACTCTACGACTTCCTTCAGTACAGCAGCTTGGAGCCAGAGAGCTGTCTGAGGATGTGCCTGTCTGTGGCCTGTGGCCTGGTCCACCTCCACACTGAGATTGTCAGCTCCCAGGAGAAGCCAGCTATCGCCCACCGAGATCTGAAAAGCCGAAACATCCTAGTAAAGCGGAATGGACAGTGTTGCATTGCTGATCTAGGTGAGCGCTGTGAAAAATCACAATGAAACCTCCAGACATCTGGCTGCATCTGATAGTTATGATTAACAAAATGGCTGAGTTAATAATGCACATTAAATTAAAAAGTTGCGCCTGTATACTCTTTCCTCAGGTTTGGCTGTGATACACTCTCAGTCCCATGACTACCTCGACGTGGGCAACAACCCTCGTGTGGGGACCAAACGCTACATGGCCCCTGAGGTGTTGGATGAGACCATTCGTGTGGACATCTTTGAGTCTTACAAGCAAACCGACATCTGGGCCCTGGGTCTGGTCTTCTGGGAAATTACCCGCAGGACCATTGTTAATGGTAAAGAGACAACAGGCCATAGGAATGTTGGGCCTTTACGCTCATTTGTAAACTTTTTTTTTTAATCTTTTTATTTTAGTTTTTACCCATTTAAATGTCAGGAAGAAAATGGTACACAGAGAATGGTACATTGCATCTTTTATAAATTGATGTATCAGCCATCTACACATGGTGTTGAAAATGTGTTTTCTCTGTCATGTCTGTCTGACTCTTGTAGTGTATACATATGAGGCAGTTAGTCTCATGTCTCTCAGCACTCCAGTGTTTTCCTAGACTGTGTCTGTCTGTACTATCCTCTCTCATGATTAGCGCTGCAGTAATTATAAACAGTCTTATCTGGTGTCAGCACTCACTTGTACAGAGTCCAGATGCCCGTGCACACAATTTGTAGATGCAAGTACACATCCACATGCACACAAAGGGGCCAAAATGCACTTAGTCCAGTTCTGTATTTGTGTGTGTGTTCTCACGAAGACAACCACACACACACATGGCCACACTCAGCAGGGCTTTTGCAGATCTCCATCCCTGTGTAGTCGCCAGGGAACTGATATCTTTTCCTAGGCTCTTGTTTAGTCAAACAAACTTTACAACTCCCACCACAGCCTATCTCATTTTCCAAGTGTGCTATTTCAGGCTTAATATGAGGAGAAATGTATGTCCTGGAAATGTATGAGGAGATAAAAACCCAAAGAGGTTTAACAGTTATCTTCTCATAACGTTGATAGTGAGTTTTCGTACCAAGTTTAACATTGCAGCCTGCATATTTCTCACGTACCCGCCCCACTTGATCCCACAACCCAGACTGTTGCAATAGTTTGGTAGCTGTTTTTCAGCTCACAAAAAGCATGCTGAGTCTTTTTTTTGTTTGTTTTCTTTCGTTTTTGTTTCAGGGATCGTGGAAGAGTATCGACCTCCCTTCTTTGATCTAGTGCCCTCAGATCCCAGTTTTGAGGAGATGAAGAAGGTGGTGTGTGTGGACCAGCAGAGGCCCAGTCTGCACAACAGGCTCCATTCCCACCCAGTAGGCTATTTGATGACACACAAACACACACAAGCAATCATATTTTCCAGTGTTGTGGAAATCTCAGTTCAGGTTATCACCTCTTCTAACCTTTAGCAGCCACATATTCTCAAATTGACACTGTAATGCTGGATAAATGGCGACACACACACACACACACACAGACTCTCGTACTTGTAAATACTGAGAAATAGGTCTTAAAACAACAAAACAACAGTGCCATATGGTGTTTTCAACACAAAAATATGTACACATCTTACACTCTAACCAGGTCACATTTTACATTTATGTGTTTGTGTGTCCAGATCCTCTCAGCCCTTGTGAAGATCATGAAGGAGTGTTGGTATCAGAGCCCACCAGCCCGCCTCACAGCCCTGCGGATAAAGAAGACACTCTCCAAACTGGATCATGACAGTGACTTCAGCATCGAGAAACTCAAGCAGGACGTGTAGATCAGAGCACCAGGATGAAACAGGGACACAAGATTGAAAATCCACCACATTCTGTGCAGCACAAGGTGCATATCATTATCATATTTTGAGCTAATGACTCACACAGCCACTGAATTACATTAAAACCATATGACTTTGAACAGTAGTGTCTAGACTGTCTCACCCCAAGGCTATGTTTTTTTCTTTTGGGAGGAGGGGGGTTCTCAGCAAAGCCTAATTTTCATCTTCCAAATATCTGGTGCCTTAAACAAAGAGGCCCCCAAAAGAAAACTATGCAGGCTCAAGAATTTTATCAAGTTATTTTTCTTTTTGTTATCATCAGCTCATCCAGACTCAATGAAAAGTCTTATGTAGCACAATTACTCATCCTCATCATCAAGAAAAAAAAGCTCTGATAATCAGTAAAAAATGATATGTAAGGGTTTTCCATAATGACTAAAGCCACAGAGAGCACACAGGCATTGGCTGTCTTTGCTATGAATTACAGGAAATATCATCATGCTCATACCAAAGCACATCACATATTTAACTTATATAAAATGAGCATTTATTATGTGCACATAGTCACACTGAGCTATTTAGTTGTACATATTCTAAGAAAAAACATTGAGGCTGTTGCCTTGTATCACTCTTTGGTTTATTGTAAATATATGGGGGTATTATTTTCTATTATCAAAAATGAGACACGATTTTATATCCCTTTGTACAACACAATATTTCAAATTATTTTTTTTTACATCTCTGTAGGCCCACATGTACCATCACCTTCACTATGGTCAGTAAAGGATTTCACAAACAGACATGCAATATTGTATATGTTGAATAAAGGATTGTATTTTTCAAAGTGTGCTGTTAAATACTGTTTTATTCCACTGATGCCTGCAGTTCTTTCACTGTCCAGTAGAGGTCATCAGATTACAGTTATCCATGCTCTTAAAGTAATGCAGGTTGCCTCGGGAAATTTATGGTGTTTTGCAATAATGTATTCGTTTGCATTACATCATCTCAAAGTTACTAGACAAACAAGTTAAGCACAGTATGTCGTCATGGCACTGAAGTATAGTTGACAATCAGTAGCAGGATTATGTTCACACTTGAAAAAATAGTTGATACATTCATATCACGGCATTACTTTTAGCTATAAGTATATAAAAATAAACATGAAGATATTACATTTTGTTTGATTTGAGTTCAGTTATAAATCTAACCATGACCAGTTTTAGGCATTTCATTGTGTATGATTAAGTGTCAAGAATTATCTCAATGTACAGACACTTCAAATCCAATCTAAGCAATACCATTGATGTGGTAAGAAAACTGACGGTCTAAAGACGGTCATGGTTGAACCTCTTTATCTCTTTGTGCACGTGTGTTTATATATATATGCATATACAGTATGTGTGTGTGTTGTCTGTCTGCCTGGTTGTTGAACAAACTCCAGAGAGATAATACTCCCTCAAAGCCCCAATCTGTCTGGTCAGTCAGATGAAGAGCTGGTTATTTTTAACACTGCAGGGGGGGTTGTTGAAGTATCAGAGAGGCCAAACCCCCTGTCTGTGAGTGCCAAAGCCCATCTCACTTCTCCCTCTGTCTTCCTCCTCTGCGCATTCTTTTTCACAGTGGGATCACTCCAAATGGCTCGGTAGAGACAGAGGGATTTGTTCAGCAGACAACTTGCACTGAAGAAATGTGGAGATAAATTGGACAGGGCTGATAATGGACAGATATAAAGCCACAAGAGGAGAATATGCAGACACAATTAGGCCTGAGGACAGATCAGTGAGAGTACTTGCAAGAGGACAGGTGATAAAAGCAGACACAGATAAAGTCCCAAATGTACCTGGTTACAGCCTGACTCACCTCTTCCTGAGCTACTCTCTCAATTGGTGGCAGCTGGGATGTGTTAGTGGAGTACAGACAGACTGGGTAACTAAAACTGCACATGTACATTAAAAAAAAAACTCACAGAAGCTGCTGTGTTGGAAGAAATAATTAGAGCGATAAGGACTAAAATGTGGAAAGCTCCTTTTTATGAAGACTCAAACTAATTTGGCCACAAATTTGCACCATGGGACTGTTGGACTGCTATCATGTCAATAAGTAAGTTGATTAATAATTAATCAGTCACTGACTATGGATTTATAGACATGTTTGTCACAGTCTGACCGGCCTAATACTGATGCTGCCTGTGCAAATGCAGAAAGGCCCAGAGTCACCTGCTGTGCATATAGGGCCTGTCATTTAAATCTCCTTTCCTGCTGCTTCCCAACAAACAGCCATAAAAAATGGAACAAGTCATTTGTCAAAGTCACAGTGGGCTCCCGCTCCATTTGCATCGTGATGCCTGGCTTAAAATTACTTAAAATGTCTGCTTTGAATGTAGATGTAGCCTTGTTTAAATTACAATCATGACTCTGGTGATTGACTTTGTATCATGAAATCACAAATAAGTTTGTTTGATGATGTTATCAGTCCTCAGAATATTATTATTGTTGCTTTAAACATCTTTGTGAAAATGTTTCATTTCCCGAAAGACAGGTAACATTGTTTAATGTTCAATATGATCTCTGACTATGTTTTTTGTCCCTAATAGACCAGTCAACAAAGGTAAAATCTTGAATAATAACATCACTCAGGATTAAATAATGGAAACTCTATTGATGCTATTTTTTCATGAAACTAATAAAAAAAAAACCTGAAACCAACTTATTTACAACAGACGATCTGATTAGTTTTACTTTTTCAGCCTTTTGTAACAATTAAGTGTAACTTCATTTCATAAAAAGAGACATTTTATGATTTGGAGGAGGAAGCCAGTTAGACTCGGTTTGTTCCCTGAATACATCTTTGTTTCCAGTAGCTCCATCATTCACAAACTGCGCAGTGTTTAGTAAGAACCTCAAATGGAATAAGCAAATCAAAACTAAATTTATCCAAAAGCTTTAGTATGACACAATCTTAAACACACACACACACACACACACACACACACACACACATCTTCATTCACATGATTTCCCAAAAAGTGAACAACATTTTTCAGTGTTGCTCTGCAGTTAACTTGTGCTTTGGGGAATAATAATGGCATCTTTTGTTTATTTTATTTTCTAAGTACAGTGACAAATCAGTTTATTATCAAAGAAAGTAGTTGCCAACATACACAGAGTGAAGATAATTGTTGAGTCATCCTATACTTTGCCCAGCAGTACTGTGTTAATGTGTAAAAACCTAGCCCTGCTGATCTGAAAACTCATTTTGACAGAGGTTAACAAGATGGAGGGTGGAGGAGCCATCACCTGTGATTTAGCACTTGATCATTGAGATATCCTTACTAATTTATTAAAAACTCAGATAGTCTAGATCAAAATGAAATGTTGTGAACCTGGAGCTTTGATGGCCCCTGAGGTCTAAGGCCACAGAAATTCAGTTCAATGGGCATAACCTGCATAGTCACATTGAGCTATGTAGGTGTAAACACATTGCACTTTGTCTTGTATGACTGTTTTGTTTATCCTAAGTTTAAATGTGCCTGACGCCTCGAGGGCCCCTAAGCTAACTCTTCTGACATAATGCTTTTGGTATATAGTCTTATCCAGTTGTTTTTTTTTTTTATGTTTACTGCACTTTGTGTGCTGATAAGAATATTTTCCTGTATTTTGAAAGCATCCTCTTTTACCTCTCTTTGGCGCCTTCAGCCTCTGCACAGTTACTGAATATATCTATTTGTCTATTGATAGTGTGGTGCTGTAAGATTGAAATTTTAACCATAAATTTTAATTTTCAGCACTGGCCTGACCTCGATGCCAGACGAGGACATGCAGCAGCAGCAGCAGCAGCAGCAGCAGCCTCCCTCCCCTTTAAACGCACGCACACACACACCCCTTTAAATACGTCACTCTCCTGGCTGGCTGGCTGGCTGGCGAGTATCTGGCGGTGTGGTGTGTGCGGTCGGACTGTGGTTGTGTTTCAGGGCTGGTCGTGTTGATAACGACACACTTAGGACGCATTTCATCGCGGAGAGATGGGAATTCAGAAGAAATGGCTCTAAATCAAATTGCCCTGCCGCTGCTGGCCCTGTGCGGGTTGGTGGCCGTCGGTAATGGTAAGTTTCATCCGAGCACCTCTCCGGCTTTTGTCTCGATGTGTTTTCCTGGACTGGGCATCGCCTGTTGTCGCTCATCGCCATGGCGCTGTGTATCGGGGATTTGGCTAACCGTGTTTAGCTAGCGTCGACCTCAAAACCCTAAAGCTGCTCTCTGTCTGAAACAAAAGTCACACTGTTTCTTAGTTAGTTCATGTTTGTGCTTTTTTCCCCCATCGACTGGCAAAAACCTCCGACGTGTTAATGGTCGCTATTGAACACGGAGCAAGTAGCTTAAACCACAACAACAACATGGTGGGGCTGTTTGTTACGAGCCGCCAGCTAACGTTTGCTAGCTAACCGGATATTTAACTGACTAAAGTTGAATATTGACGATAATTGTGCTTTTTCTGTTGTACATACGGCTGAAAAAAAATGTTATCATCTCACAGGGACACGTCAGGTGGCTGGTAATGATTCACAGTCCAATGTTGACGTGAAAGTTGTCTCTCTGTGGTTGTTTTGCTAAGATATTTACCAAACAATCTGCTCCTGGCTTGTGTCCGCTTATCACTGCACTGCTGGGATAGCTACAACACCGTGTAATGAGAGCTGGTTGCTTTAATATGTGCAATGTGGTCAGTTACAGTTTGGTCGGAGGTTGTGAGCAATGGTGAGGGGGGAGCAGAAAGGAGTCTCTGAATGAAGGCCTAACCTACTTTGTGCATGAAATGTGTTTTTGAGAGTAAATACTGGCAGCTCCTCCATTGGTGTCCATTTGTAAGGAGTGAAAAGGCTCCTTAGTGGCCTCCAGCAGAAAGTGAATGCTGGCATAGGGTGACAACAGCCGTGCATTCAGCTATCCCAGACAGAAGTCAGAGTTGAAGTCTGGATTCATTGTGATGGAAATGTGGCAAGTGGGGTCTTTTGAGGCGCCAGTTATGGGGCCGCTTCGGTCTGAATCGTTTAGTTGGAGCAGCTGATACCCAGCTCCACACCACTCTCTCCAGCGAGCAGATGTTGTGTTAAAGTCCTGCGTGTTTGCCTCTACTCTCCATCCTTGACTTTGTGCCAAACGCCCAACTTCTACACTGGGTTTTAATAGATCTTCATTCCAGTCATTTGCACGTCTTGTGTTGCGCAAACCCCAATTTTGTTTTTTGTTTGTTGCTCTTCCTCTTGTCTTTAAATGTTGAGGCTGTTAGACCCTGAAGCAGCTTGTCACTTAGCCACTAAACTGAGAGATATAAGGACAAAATTTGTACTGGAATAAATATCATGACTTCACTCATTTGTTGAAGAGAGAGAGAGAGAGTGTGTGTGTGTTCTACATTAAACACTTGAGTCATCCTTCCAAGAATCATGAAAATCATCCTCCCCCGTGTAGTTTAGATAAGGGTGCAGTACATCAGGTCTCAGCTCATATCATGTAAGGCATGCTGGGAAAACTATCACACCTGGGTGGCAAGTTTGTTTGACTGGGTTACTCTAACATTAACAGTAGTGTGTGAGGGGAAAGTGGGGGGTGGGTGTGTGGCTCGAGCAGACAAGGGGGGGGGGGGGGTGATGATGGGTTTGTCCAGCTGGCGGGGTCTGTCATGTAAAGGGGCCCACAAGTTTGTCTGGAGCCATGGTTTCACACCATATAATGGATTACACCATGCAAAGGCTGAAACCAGACAAACCCGAAAGTAGCTGTGCCAGAGCCTCCAGGCCTGTGGCAAGGTTAGTATTTTGTGAGAATATGCTTTACTCACAGGTTTGATGAACCCGTCACGTGTTGTTGACTTCATAAGGATTAGGAGTCAGTGGTGTTATGGGCATTACATGCCTGCGTGACGCAGTCTTCCTGAGTGCATTGAGCACAGTAGCAATGTGATATGGGCACTGTCAACCACACTGCCGTGAGGTAGGGCGGGTCCCTCTGCTTCTCTTTTCTTCCCGCCCTCTCCAATCTCTTTCTCATATAAAAGGCCTGGTGCTTTATCATGATTTAATCTGTACTTTGTCATTTGTGGTCCCACTTATGCTTTCACTTACTCACTGCCACCACAGGCAGCGGAAGAAAACTTAAAAACACCCTGTGGTGTTTTTTTTTTCCCCAAGGTTAAACAAGTATTTCAACACGAGCTCCTGCCTACTCTTGAACTCTGCACCCACTTTTAGTAGCCCTGCCACATATTATCACCAGCCCTGTGCCATTGTCCTGTCGTTCCCTCGTGTGCATCCGTGCAAGTCAAACACAGGGCAGTTGGAAACAGAAAAGTCCCTTCCTCTCGACTTGTTCATGGTACAGGTGTTGTTTAATGTCAAATTTGATGTGAAGGAGTTCAGGTGGAGAAAGTATGAGCGTGTCAGATGGGAACATGTGTACACCTGCCCATTAGATCAGAGCCCGAGGGAATGTGCGGAGTAAGGTTGAAACTTATTGGGTCCAAAGGTGTGTGCATTTAAACAGAAGAGAGTTTAATCGGTAGTTGCAGTAGTATTTCCAGCTGTCTTCAGGGAGAAAGTCGGTTTGTTTTTTTGCTAATGGTGCAGCACACGGTGGTGGTGGTGGTGGTGGTGGTGGTGTAGACAGGTGGATGTTTAAGCTGCTGGATCCATGCTGCAAAATCACAGTCACATGAACCTGCAGCTCCCCTGTTTAAAGTATCACATTACTTCTTTGCCCAGAACAATTTCTTTTGCAATTTGTGTTTACCAACAGTTTCTATAGTGTGGCACTGAGCCAGAGGGGGTCAGGTCAGGTCCAGAGTGGTCTAGTTTTCCCTCCATAATGACCAGTGTTGTTAATGACCTCCGTTGGCCCAAAGGCACAGAGCCCTAATTGCTACAGCAGACAGCATAGCCTCTGACTGACCCAGCTCCGCCATTACTGATGCTGGACCACAAGGGATTACTACCACCACACAGCGAGCCCACTTCTCTCTGCCATTAAGTTGCACGGAGCACTTAGTCTTTGTTTAAGGGTTATTGTAGTATATGTGTTGGTGGCACAACCACATGTGCTTGTTGTGGTACATGCTAAAATGTCCCCGGTGACAAGAGAGTTGTTATTGTCACAGTACACCCAGACAGACTCGGTAGCTATGCGAGTTCATGTCTATAGGGCTAAACCTGACACCCGTCCTGCAGCACATGTCTCTTTGTAGAGGTGTTTGATTTGTTTTTGGCTGCTGCTGGAATGCAGATTCGACCTGCTCTGCCTCCAATTTTCTGCTGGAAGGTGTGCAGTCTACTTGTCAAGTTTTCTTCAGTACTTCCCTGACAATGATTTAATTTGATTTTTGAGGCTGGTGAGCCTTTTTCTTTTAGTTGGAGTGTATATTATTTAACTAGTTCTTGAAATACAATTTAAACTTCCACCTTATTGCCTTGAAATGAACCCAAGTGTTCTTCACCGGGCAGTTGAGCAGTCTTCCTCGCAACAAACTCCGATGTGAAAAGTCGCTCTATTTTGAGTGGCGAATATAATTTTATTGAAATGGAATGATGTCCGTATTAGTACGGCAGAACAATCTGTGAAAGCCCCTGGGTGTTTTCAACACACAAGTTAAAGGTTGGCTTCTTCGTGAAGATAGAGCAAGGAAGTTGTTTTGGTGTCAGGAGTTCATCTAGTTTAACCACTGTATGCAAAATCATTTTAGTTGATCATCGTTTTCAGATTTTCTTCCTATTAATAACCACATGGCATCATCAACGATTTAAAAAATCATTTTCCAGGTTGCTCTTTTGTCATGATTTTTATTCTGCTTGGTTTGTTTTGGTAGATTAAAGTAAGTCTCACCCAAAAAATAAATGCCATAAAATGAAGATCTGCCTTCACTGACACAAGAGCAGGGTTTTGCCTGAAATGTTTCTATACTAATGGCAACACAAAACATGAGTGTCACTATGATGATGTTTGTTTTTCTAGGCACCACTTCGTTTTAGGAGGCCAAACTTCCTAACTGTGTAATGTCATAGCGTAATGGGAACTTTTTAGTCAAAATGGGCTTTACTGTGTGTGTGTGTGTGTGTGTGTGTGTGTGTGTGTGTGTGTGTGTGTGTGTGCTAGTAATAAAACAGTGTGGTGGGATTGAACCCCAACCGTGACTGTAGTTAGAGTAAAACTTTAACAGCAGTTGTAGGAAGACAGACAGAGTAATTGTGAGGTCTCTGGTCAGCTAATACTCAGAAGAGTTTTTAAGCTCAAGTCACATGGCTAATGCATTGGCTTACTGTAGCGCAATGTACGAGGTCATTAAAGAGGCAGCATTGACCAGTTTGGGAATCTGAGCACCAGCATCAGCAGCAGCATGTCTGAGGTGAGCCTGTGCTCACACTTGTGTGGCTTTTGAAGTCATTAGGACGGCAGACACACACAGACGGACAGACAGACAGGATGGGATGTAGCCTGGAGGGTGGTGGTTGGTAGAGATAGTAGAAGCAGCCTTAGCCCCAGAGACCTTACTTTAGAATCAGATCAGTAATCTGACCCTCAGATGCAGACAAAGGTAATGACTTTCCTCCTTCCCCTAGCATTGATTAGGACACAGTTGTGGTGTGTGTGTGTGTGTGCACGCACCCATATGTGTGTGTTGCACTCACGCTGTCTGGTGGCGTCTGCTTGTCTTGATCAGCTCTCAGTCTGGTATCTGTATGGATCTAATTTCAGCCAGTGCATTTTGGTAATGGCACTCTGCTCCCCATACACACGCATGCACTGACTGTCTATGTCTGCGTCACTTGGCCCCCAGAAGCCCACTGTGTTTGTGTAACCTCGCTGTCCCGCGCTGACCACGCTCAGTGTGTTTTCCACAGACTTTATCAACCTAACATACTTGAAAGTTCACCCCTGTTTTGACAGGGTTGCTCCGCACGAGTAGGTCCGGACAACACATCTACACTCGCACGCAGAAAACATTGTCATCAAGGTTAAACGTGTGAAGCTGTTTGGAATGGGACTATACTGTGGTTTTCAGCTGTGTCCAAGTTAAGACAACACTGGTTATGGCAACAATGTTTTATTAATCCCTTCCTCACTATGTCTGCCATTTCCTGTCTCAACATGAACGGAATGATAGGAACTTCACACACTTGCAGCTCAAAGGAGTAACTGTTTACTGTGTTCTCCCCTTTTTTCCTCCACTGATCCCTTTTTCCTGCTATTTACCCCCTCCCCACAAGTCAAAGTCTAGACTGGGTTTTAATGACGGACGCAGCTGGTCACTTGGGTAGACCTCTATCGCAGCTGGGGGGCTCTGTAAGTCCCGCTCGTTACCCTTTCTGCCCCCTCCTGTCTGTATTGTCCTGCCCAATTTGGGACCAGCCCCCATCCTGTCTGGCCCCGAGCAGCCCCCAAACATTGGGGTTGTTACCACTAACCCTGGGCTGTCCCCTGCATGCCACCCATCCCCCCATCACTGCCTGACGCAGAAGTGCGCTCCCCCACTCCAGTCTGCTCTTTGTTCATGCAGGGCCAGTCCAATCCCTCCTCATGTCGTCTTAATCTCCACACAAAGGACCAGTGTAAAGACCACCAATTATCTGGATACAAGAGCAGAGTTCACTCAAACCACACACACCCAGCCACTACTCAGATCCGTGTATATTTAGCCTTGATATTATTCCTAGCCTAGCCTTGTAACACTTCTGCTGTGAATCAAGTGAGATATGCAGGGCAAACAACATGGCATTTGGGTACATGTTTGTGGGCCAGGAGTTCTTAGTTGGACACTGTTTATATGTCCTATTTATCTCAAGTTTTCACATTATGGTGGTATAGATGTTTCTATAGAGCTGTCCCTTTTAATATCGGTGTTAGGTTATAATGGTTAATGTTACAACTTAATGAGAACCACAGTTTTTGGTTTACGTGACGTTTACTTTAATTTGCTTCAGTGTGATGTGAGATAGATAATAGGATTAAGTCATTTTTACCAATCAATGGTTTTTATCTCTGTCATTGTAGAAAATGATGTATCCTGTCATGGATTCGCTCCGTAGCAGTTCCAGTGTCGTCGCTTGTTTGTGTGAAGGCAGCCTACATATGGTATATTCACAAGGTAGCCTTTAAGGAAAGGGAAGGGAAGGCTGGCCACAAAACAAACTCTTGGTAGACCACAAACCATCCGTTGCAGACTGGAGAACGGAACGTGTGTGTGTTTTCAGCCATGTTTGGTTTCCTTCCTGAGCTTCAGTCAGTATGTCTGTGGACCATCTGTCCTGCCACACACAGAGGCGCATCCAGGATGGATGCCTGTTCGTTTCAAATCATCCTGTTCATACCAGCTTGCTGTTGTTAATTTTATTGCTCTATAGTGGTGCAATATGGATGTTGTGAGAACTTTTTTTTATAGTCTTCACTTTGATTCTTGGGAGAAAAATTAAGGATATAAAGTTTAGTTTACAACAGTTGTAATGGGATTGTGCCACAGAGGAGCTCTGGCATATAAACATATGTTGTTTTTCAAAATGTCAGTCTTGCTTTGAGGATAGATTGATCAAGTAAGACTTGATTTATTTCAGTGAGAAACAGATAACAGCGGGCCTACAAAACCGAGGAGCCTGATGGAAGGAGGGTTTCAAGTCATCTGAATTTAATGGATATCGAGCGTTGTCCCGCTTTTCAACCTACAGCTGTTACTCATGTCATCTGTTCTATTTAGCTAAAATATTTGCTCCATTAATGCTGCACATTAGCGTGATGTGGCACAGAGCTTGTTTTTCCCTCTCTTTTTTTTTTTTTTATCACCCCCAGCTCACTTCACCTCCGTGTAATCTGCAGGAAATTCCATCTGCATGCGAACTTCGGTGAATTTGGACACACTCCGCCAAGAGTTCCTGCCACTTTCCCGCTCGCCTCCCGGAGAGCTAGACACACACACACGCAAACACCAAACAGATGAGAAATATTACTGAAATCCTCCTTCAAGTGTTCCACATTTCCAGTTACTTCTCAGTCGACAAGCATAGACACATCAGCATACACGCTACATGCAAAAAATGCTCCCACACAGATTGAACCTCCCACAGTTTGGTTCAGTGGAAGCCACTCCTATCACTCCTATGGGTTTGCGGTTTTGTCCACTTGGACATTACGTGCTGATGGCGCAATCAGTGTATAAGTCATATGTAGAATTTCATTTTTTTAACTGAGCCGTGTTAAACAAGGGAGTCTTATTGTCTGATGACTCGCTCGGGTCAAGAATGCATTAAAATCTGCTGACACCTTTTGACAGAGACTTGGTACAAACAGGGGAAGATCAGTGAGCTCATCTGGTCAAAGAAACCCTCAGGATAAGACACAGGGGATTAGTGGAAGCTCGCCACTCTTCAAATCTTTTCTTTCCTCTGGGCCAGACATTGTCAGCCGTCCAACTGATGCTGAGCCCCTTTTTTGTAGGAGAACAAGGATTGAAATTCCTCTCTGCTTTGTGTCTCCTCCTCTGTTGTTGACGGTACAAGGGTCTTGTCTTCGCTGAGTCCACAGCGATTAGTCCTGAGTGGTCCTGCCTTTGTTTTGACCAAGGATCGGCTCTTGGGCTGTCACGCCTCACTCAGTTGTCAGTCAGTTTGTCATTCACCACTGGCTGAGGTAAAGTCGGGCTTAGCGGCTACCCTGTTTTTTTTTTTCCCCCCCATGTGAAAATCAGTCCCACAGCCATGTAACCCCTCCTGCTCCCATTTTGCACTCTGGAAGTAGAAAACCTTGGAAGAAGCCTTCTGTGCTGACCTTACTCCAAATAAGAAGCATGTGTGCTGTGACTGAAAATCACATTTCACTCCAAATCTAATCAGTTTGCACTTCCTTGTTCTCTGTGTTGCCCGGCAAACGCTGGATTTGGTTTTAGATGTGGCAGATAAGTGCAGACTTTCTGGCACTGACCTCATTTGAGTGTGTAGGTGGACCACTGTAGTGTTATTACAGCGGTAGCAGGACTGGAGTTCCATTCTGTCAGCTTTAATAGGTCCCTGCACAAGAGTGTGCTGTGTTTAATAAAACTCCTGTCTCATTAGCTTAAACAGTCGCAGCTCTCTGTGTCAGTGTGAGAAAGACAGAGGAGAGGCATGGAGCAGAGTGCTGCATTGGGGATTTGGCAGGAGCCGTCTCCTGTTGTTGGGTTTCACTTTGTCTGTCCCACTGGGCAGGTCCATCTCCACCCTGTGTGTTTGGGTTCATCTGCAGTGAAGGATCTGATTTCAGGGCCGTCGAGGTTGTCTGGCTGCTGCTGCTGCTGAACTCAAAGCTCAGTGTCCTTATGTCACAAAAGGCCTAGAGCAGAATGGGATACTACACTCTTTACATCCTGTGTTGAACATGTGGGGTCAGCTTGCCCCCTCCTGGACATTATGGAGAAGTGAAATGGATAATCTTCACCCTGTGGCCTCTATCTGATGATTTGTTATTTACTCAACTCTCGTGTCTTTTCCCACAGCTCTGCGTTGTAACTGCACAAGCTGCGAAAAGACAGGCTATGAGTGTGAGACAGATGGCGCCTGCATGGCCTCCACATACTATAACCAGGGAAAGGAGCAACACGTACGCATCTGCATCAAGAGGGACAACCTGGTCCCCCCTGGACAGCCTTTCTACTGTCTGAGTGCTGAGGGCCTGCTTAACACACATTGCTGCTATGTTGATTACTGCAACAGTATTGACCTGAAAGTCCCAGGTGAGGCTCCTTCAAAAACATCAGACCTTGTTCATTTTGACACCTTCAGAACTGAATTTAAAGTAATCACCTTTTCTTCTCTGTATCTTTGTATTTTCTGTCCTCAGTCCCAACAAAGGGGGGCGACTGGCCAGGACCAGGAAGTCCCTGGGGGCCGGTGGAGCTGGTAGCCGTCATCGCAGGGCCAGTGTTCCTGCTATGTGTGCTGCTGATGGTCGGCGTGTTCCTGTTCCAGTATCACCAGAGGGCTTACAGCCACAGGCAGAGGCTGGAGGTAGAGGACCCCTCCTGTGACCATCTGTACTTGGCCAAGGACAAAACCCTGCAAGACCTCATCTATGACATGTCCACCTCCGGATCAGGCTCTGGTCAGTACATGCTGAAAAACACTGTAAAACACATTTAGAAAGGCATCCTCTTTAATACCATGTTGTCTTTTTTCTTGTCAGCAAGAGCAGAAGCAAAACAATCTTCCATATGTCATTCTATAAATATACAAATGAGTGATTACCCACCTGCAACACTAGTGAAAATGATCCTGACCTAGAATATGCTGTACTTTCACAACCCCACATACACAAAACAAGTCTTCAGGGAACAATGGCTAATTTTATTTTTTATTTATTTTTGTCTCGCCACTGCCCCCTGCAGGTCTGCCCCTGTTTGTGCAGCGGACGGTGGCCAGAACCATCGTGCTACAGGAGATAATAGGGAAGGGTCGTTTCGGTGAGGTGTGGAGAGGGAAGTGGAGAGGAGGAGACGTGGCGGTGAAGATCTTCTCGTCCAGAGAGGAGCGCTCCTGGTTCAGAGAGGCTGAGATCTACCAGACAATCATGCTGCGACATGAAAACATCCTGGGATTCATAGCAGCAGATAATAAAGGTATTGAGACTGGGACTGTTTACATAAACATTTCAGGCATTTATCCAAAATGTAGCAAAGAGAAAGCAGCATTGTTTAGATGAGTCCCTAGACTCAAGAACAAAAGAACAACCGTATTTGTCCTGTGGAGTTTTTTTTTATTTTGAATTCATTATTAGTTTTAAGCAGCATGTCCATTGATGGAGGATCATCTGGTACCATTCTGTTGACTATTTTTGTTTCTTTTGCTCTCTGCCAGACAACGGCACATGGACTCAGCTCTGGCTTGTGTCAGACTATCATGAGCACGGCTCTCTTTTCGACTACCTGAACCGCTACTCTGTCACCATTGAGGGCATGATCAAACTCGCACTGTCAGCCGCCAGCGGCCTGGCGCACCTACACATGGAGATCCTTGGCACTCAGGGTGAGAGGAACGTGCCTGTTAAAACGCAGCAGATGAATAAGCAAACTGACGCGGCACAAACATGATGGCACAGATATTAGTTATTTGCATTCAGCCAGCTAGCATGTGCTGTCACTACTGAGCCCTTGAGGCAAATATATTAATGTGTTATGTGCTCTCTTGCAGGTAAGCCTGGCATTGCTCACCGTGACCTCAAGTCTAAAAATATCCTGGTTAAGAAGAACGGCATGTGTGCCATCGCTGACCTCGGCCTGGCAGTCCGCCATGAGTCCATCACAGACACAATCGATATAGCACCGAATCAGCGCGTGGGCACAAAGAGGTAAATGTTTCCATACTCATTCATCACAAGTACACAAATGTAGTTAGACGTTGGGGATCCTCCAGGTCTTGGAGGTTTAAGTGGTTCAGGATTGTCGGCAAAGCCCAGTGGAAAAAATAAAAACAGCAGTGGAAAGATTCTATGGAAAGATATGTTTGTTTTCTCTACAGGCTGCAGGCCTCCATGGCTCTTAAAACTGTAAAGAGCTCATTAATGAGACAAATGACTGAACTGTTTGACATTTCCTAATCACAGTGAGCATGGTCACAGTGTAATCAGCCAGTAGATTAAAGCAGGATACTGTTTTTATTGTTGTGACTGATTGGTGTTTACTCCTGGACCCTGAAGAGTTCATTCTGAATCATTAGTAATTCGATAGAAACTTAATTTGTAGTTTCAGTCGTTCCAGCGCCCTGGCCTGACTCAGTCAAAAGTACACAACAGGTTATAATCTCATGGCTGATTGCTGCAGGTTCTCTGGTGACCACACAAGGCTGAAAACAGCAAGACATTAGCTTAAAAAACTAAATGTCCTGATGTTGTGGGAAATGGTATTATGGTACTAAAATGTATGTAGATTTTTGTTGTTTTTATTTTTCAAACAACTTTCATGGGGCTGAGTGCCGTGCTAGAAATGAGAGGACATTTGGAAAGTGTGGCGTGTTTGTTAACAGTAAAAAAAAAAAAAAAAAAAGAAAGTATACACACACCGTACTATTCTGAAATAAGTTAACGGCCTTTGAAAAATGGCAACTTTTCATTTCTTAAATACTTGAGTCAGTCAATGCGTAAGTCACTTTTGATATTGTAACCCTTAACGAGACATTTTCCATGTTTTAGACCTAAACGTTTCAATTACTGATTCACCCCAGGTATATGGCTCCTGAGGTTCTGGACGAAACCATCAACATGAAACACTTTGATTCCTTCAAGTGTGCTGACATTTACGCGCTGGGCCTGGTGTACTGGGAAATAGCGCGTCGCTGCAATGCAGGAGGTGAGGCAGCAAATGGCAGCAGAATTGGGGGGGCATTCCTCATGTGAATGAAATGAACTAATAAACAGGAAGTTGAAACCATAGACTGAGCAGGCTTCTCCTTTGTGCACTGCAGGTATCCATGAGGAGTACCAGCTGCCCTACTACGACCTCGTGCCCTCTGACCCCTCCATAGAGGAGATGAGAAAGGTGGTGTGCGACCAGAAACTGAGGCCCAATGTGCCCAACTGGTGGCAGAGCTACGAGGTATTTCACACCATGTACACCCTAAAAACCTCCAGCTGTACAGCTAAATATATTCAGTCGTCACAATGTATCTGCTTTTGTTGTTCCATAATGTTGGGTCGTTGTATTAAAGGTCCATTGGCTTTTTAATTTTCTTTTTTTTTTTTTTTTAAAGTACATAAGTGTGAAAAGATAATGATTACCGTTACGTCACAAGCTTCACTGTCCTGATTACAGCCGCCTTTGTAAACTCAAGATACATATTCCAGTAACAGCACTGGATGAAAAACTTTAAGTAGATACACAATTAATCAGACACAGAATTATGACAAATATTTCCCTAATGACAGTCATAATCCACAGAGGTCATTAGATAAAATGCTCCACAGCGTGTTTTATGACTCCCAACTCAACTTGTCGCGTCTTTTCTCATGCAGTCACTGCGAGTGATGGGGAAGATCATGAGGGAGTGCTGGTACGCCAACGGAGCAGCCAGACTGACGGCCCTGCGCATCAAGAAGACTCTGTCTCAGCTCAGCGTGGAGGAGGATGTCAAAATGTGAGCCCCAGGCGGCGACAAGACGCACTGGAGACACACAACCAGACCACACTCCCATAGGAAAAAAAAAACACTAAAGACAAGACTGCAAATGAAAACCCTGCCAGTTTTAAAGCCACACTCCAAGTTGTGACAAGGCCTACCTCACCTTTTTAGCCAAAACTACTGAGAATCACCCCCTCCCGCCCCCCTTGACTTTTCTGTCCCCCTCGCCTCCCCCCGATCCTCGTGTCTCCTCCCTGTTCACTTTGAACCTCCTTCTCCATGGGCCACAACACTACAGCACTACCACTGTTAATATCATCACACTCAAACTTTTTGTTTTCATTTCCCATGGCAGGAATTCTTACTATTGTACAGTGACGGGAATTTTTTTTTTTTTTTTTTTTTTTTTTTAAATGTTTTCTTTTGATCATTTTTACCTCTGAAATCGTCCCATGATGGACTAACCTTGTCCAGAAGAGTCAAGCATGCTGTGGGTTTTGAGTTTTAAGAATAATAACACTTAACTTCATATTCTGTCGGCCATGCAACACCACGTTCTGTCGCTGTGAGTGTGGGTGGGGGTTTAGGGTGGGGCGCAGAGGCTGAAGCACTGTTTCTAGTTGTGTGTGTGTGAGAGTGTGTGTGTGTATAAAAAGGTGTCTGGACTACTAGCATGTTTCTAAGACGCTCAGATGTCCTCTGGTCGAGGCTGTAGTTCATTAGACAAAAGCAGTTAATGGGACTTTTGGTTAATTAAGCATGAACAGCCAGAATGTGCTTTTTTTCTTTTTAAATCCCTCACTTGAATTTATCCTACAAACAGAAATGAGTTGCACTCGACTGTAGCTTCCTCCATCACGAGTGTGTGTGTGTGTGTGTGTGTGTGTGTGTGAGAGACCTGCGGGTATCACGTTGTGGATGTGGTCCAGTCCTGGTGTTAAGTTTGAAACGTGGCAGGGATACTGTTTGGGATGTGTGTTTTTTTTTGTTTTTTTTTTTGCTTTTTTTTGTTTGTTTAGTTTTGTTTTCCATTTTTATTTATTTGTTGATATTATTTTTACTTCATGTTGATGAACACTGTGAGATGAGATGTGACAAGCCAGAGCCTTGGTATGAAATTTAAATCATGTCGTAGTTTTGGTTCCAAGTCTGTCAAGATGTGAGATAAAGGGGGCGGGGGTTGTTGGATTCATCTAAATGCGGCCATAACCCCAGTAGTGACAGGCAATGACACCGTGAACACTGAGCAAGTAAGAGGTGTGTGAAATGGCAATCAAAAAATACTCCTTTTTTGTTTTTTAAAAAATATATTTTATGTGTTTTATGTAAAGACATCATGTTTTCCTTTTACTTTGACATTAGACACTACTGATGGGTACATATGATTTGTATATAAACATGCATTTTTTTTTTCTCTTTTATGCCACAAGCACCAGTGTGACATTTGAACAGTGATTTTTGTTTTTTTTTTGCATGTATGGTACTTTCAGGAGTCAGAATCTCTGCATGGTTTCTAACTGTGCCAGGAAATAGACTGTGTCATCTGCTGGAATTTTGTTTTTCGTTTGCCCCTCTCATGGCAATTTGGTGGTACTACTGATCCCAGATAATTTGTGCTGCAACTTCTCTTGTTTTTTTTTTTTGTTTTTGTTTGTTTTTTTCAATGTATGAGTTGCTTGACGAGTTCTTTTGAGAGCTCGGTGACGCAAATCTGTTTCTACATACGTCCCCTGGGGTGACATCTCTTTCTCATTGACACTGGAATATTTAGGAGCATGATGTAAACCTTGAATTCTGATTCTGCCAATGGTTTTATTTTTGTTTTCTTTAGACAGACAGACAACCGCTGACAGTTCACACACAGGGAACATACAGTTGGATGCGAGAGGCAGTTCAGAGGTTTAAGGTCAAAGACTGACATGCTGTGAAGTGAAACTGCACGTTTTCATTGTACTTTGTTGCCTGCAGCTGCGAGGGTTTTCTGGAGACATGACTATGAAAGTATTACACTGACATTTGTCACCATCGGGCTCTGCACTGTTATGTCCACACGGACTTAAGTTAACGTTAGTTACGTCGTCACTTGATCCAGAATCCACGTGTCATGTCTGTGTATCCATTATGCATGCTGTCTGAAACACTGGGTCCCCTGCACGGAGGTAGATGAACTTTTAAAAACTCGACCTCCCTCTTCCCTCCTGTTGTTTTCTCTCTTTTTTATTTTCCGTTTTGTTCAGGTTGTTGGCTGTGTACCCCAGAAATGTAGCTGCTACTGTTAACATGGGTAGAAGTTCATCAGACAGAAAAGAAGTAGAGTGGGGGGTGGGGGTGGGGGGGGACTTGCTGTCAGATGAACCAAAATTGTCCAAACACTCCTGTCCATGTTTGGTTTGTTGCCATGGGTATATGACCATCAGACATTCTGTTTATAAGTAATAACTTCAAGATTTCAAAAATCATGTTGTGCAAATCTTTTCAGAATTAGTTCAAAGGTGTATATAGATGATATACAATAAATTCCTTTTTCTTATCTGTGACTTCAACTGTGCTGCTCATTCCAGATGTTACACTGTGTTTTGATTTTAAACAGCTGTTGCAACATCAAAAAGTAGAGAGAACAAATAACACCCACTGTTTAAGGTTACATATATTCTTGTCTTGACATGTTTTAGTTTTTAAGTAATGTGCTCCTTCCTCTTGGATTACCCACAATGCAACTCAACTTTGGACACCTCAGAGATTCAGGTTCGTTATGTGAGTAGCACCAACTGTAACCGAAATACACACCTGAACAAGCGTCATTCATGCAGCGTTCGTGGCAATGGTACACCGCCACACACCACACCTGAACAAGCCTGAGACATACACACTCTGTAAGAGACCGGGCTGGAGTGTTCGTGGCAATGGTACACCGGTACACCGCCACAAGCTTCACCTGAACAAGCCTCAGTCATACACTGTACAGAGACCGGGCTGCAGCAGTCGTGGCAGTGGTACACCACACGCTTCACATAAACAAGCCTCAGTCATACACACTCTGTACAGAGACCCGGCTGGAGCCGTCGTGGCAATGGTACACGACCACACACTTCCAGGGTTTAAAGCAAGTAAAATTTCTGTGCCGGAGTTTGTATGGGCCGCCGGGGCGGGAGGTTAAATCAGCACATTTTGAACGCTTTTTGTACAAGTGCAGCCAAACACCAGGCCGAAGAGAGGAAAGACAGAGCGCTTCTCTGACAGGTGAGCTGCAGCTGAGTCAGCTGAGCACAGCACCGTCCTTACAGGTGATGCACATGCACATGTCCGTGTACGTTGCAGTCTGACCTTCCTTCAGGGGCACTGAGCTGCATAACTGGCACATGTAAGTCCTCCCTGTAACCTATTGCTGCAAGTGCGGTCTACAGGTGTCGACACGCTCCCATGAGTTGATGACACGAGGAGCTAATTTGAAAAAAAAAAATCGTAATCATTATCCATAATCATTTGCCTCCCTAATGCACAGCCTTCACTTTTGACTTTTTTATTTGTGATGTTTACGGGATCAGATGCACTGGGGGGGCGGGGCACTGCGCAGGAAACCAGTGAGTGTCTGTGAGCTTCATGTAGCCAGAGGCCGTGTAGCAAAGCAGCAGCGGCTAAATCACACATAATTACTACATATGAAACAGCTGCGACGATAAAACGGCCCGTGCAGAAACAGCGCCACGCCGGAAGTCCGGCACCATGCCGGAGACTTCAAGCCCTGCAACTGGCACGGAAGCCATAAACGGCTGGATACAACTTTTCTCACATATAGTTGCACTCAAGAGCGTAACTTTGAGTTGAACATTGGGGGGGTTGAGATTTCCACCCGTGAAGCAGGTGTGAGGACATGCCCCGCACGAGGAAATCTTTGAATATTTCGATTATATAGATATATATAATATATATAAATATATAATATTACAAACATGAACTAACTAACTATGGCATGTTCTTCAGTTTTCCTCTCGCCTGGTCTCCTTGTGTAAGAGTGCTTGTTAAACCTCAGACCTGAGGTACAATGAAGTATTTTACATCCTTTTTTCAGAACAACCTGGGCTTTCAGATACTCATGCTGTGGTGGTGTCATATGAAGATAGAAAAAGTAATCAGACCAGATACAGAAAGGAAAATAAAAAACGGAAACTTTATTTCACACATATTTATGGAAAACAGAAAATTATTATGAATTTATTTTTAAATGTTATACAGCTGTTCTTTAAGGGCTTAGGGATCAGGGGGGAAATAATCAAGGCTCTAACTATGATACAAAATATATTATTTACGTTATCTGCAGAAATGCACTCGCCTGGTATGTGTCATGAAAACAGTGTGTGCTGCACAGCCCTGACATTTACATGAGCTACAGACATTTTTTGTCATATTTCCTGCACTAAACACAGGTTCTCCTTCATCTCAAGCACATTCACTGCTCTCAGCTTGTGTTAAATGCATAGTGGCTGTTTATACATTAGGATTCACAGCTGATACCACCGATAGTAGTGATCATACACGGCCACGGAACAATCATTTTCATGTATATATGATATAGACGATCTTTGGCTGATCAAGTGACCGCACAGAGCACAGAGCTCTCCTATTGGCTGTTAACCAGACACGTGACGGCACACGGGTCTCTTATTGAACACACCGATGGACTCAATGGGAAGCTTGAAGTGTCCCGGTTTCATTGAGAAAAAAAAAAAACCCCAAACAATCGCGTCTCTCTCCGAATGAGAGCGACGTAAAAGAGTCTGACAGTACCCCCGGCATCGTCAAAGACACCGACCTCTAGGTTGATGGCAAAGTCGCCTGTTAACTGAGTACCGAATCTGGCTAGCTGGCTAGCTTGCATTACAGCTAAGACACAGCACAGCAGAAAGTAGGACAAACTTTCGTTCATTCAACATTATTTGACTCGTGAGTGGTGGCACTGGAGCCCCAGCAGTATCGTACCTCCTGTTGGGAAGACATTTTCATTCTTCTAACCAACAATTTAAAATTGTTGGTTGGGCTTTCTTTCTCCCTCGGGCTGACTTCATACCACCAGGGATGCTTCAAAAACATACACAGGGAGAGAATGGAGGGACGCGCAGGTCTGTGGTGGGCAAAAC
The DNA here is from genome assembly GCA_021432705.1 of Caranx ignobilis. NCBI lineage: Eukaryota > Metazoa > Chordata > Actinopteri > Carangiformes > Carangidae > Caranx > Caranx ignobilis. Next base: position 65,444,325 of record MU269985.1, read on the forward strand.
CAAATCTCAGCGCGGGGGGAGGCGCAGACCAATGTCACTATTTTTTACTGCTATTGAGAAAATCTACCACATTATCGTGATTATAATACTTAACATGCCGTATAAATAAATATGATATGATATTGAGGGGGTTGTGGTGGCTGGTTTGGATTATTGGGTTGGTTGCAACCCACCCACCCCATAAATTACGCCTATAGTAGCACTACACACACACCATATCCTGTATACTTAGGTAAAACACTAGATGGTTTGTAGTGGTCTAAACTTGGAAGCTTGAATGTTTTTCAATATAATTCGTAACTCGTGGTTGACTTATTAGATTTGGTCAAATCATGTTAAGTGGAACCTGTGTTGAGGTTTTGTTGAGTTTGCATCAGGGGTTCTTGGATTTTGAGTTTAAAACAAAAAGAAAAATAAGCAGATATTTAAAATGCATTTTATTTTCCTTTACAAGAAACAAAAGCAGACAAAGAAATAAGATGAAGGGGAGAGGGAGTGGGAAAGCTGTATATAAAGAGATGCAACCTCTGGCGTCCTGAAAAAAATATGTACAATTCAAAATAATATCCATACAAAACATGCCACATACAATAAAAATGATCATTATATTTATTCATATTCCCTAAAAGTATCTCTGCTGTACAGATGCAACATCTTTTTAAAAAGTAGGTGAGGTTAAAAAAAACCTTCAATTTGAGCAAACTTTATTAAATTATACGATATGCAGAGAACTTAAATTAAGATTCAGAGAAGTTAAAAATTATTCAGGCTAAAATCCAGTGAGCGTCATAATGTCTCGTCATGGTCTTCCCTTGAAATAGAAACATACCAAAAAATATATATATATATCACTGCTTCGGATACTTGATCAATATCTACCACTTTAGAGAAGTTCTCCATTTATACTATGAGAGTGCAATTCATTACCAGGTTAAGTATGGGATTAACTTTGAGTATTACATCATAACATACATTAGGCCAAGTAACCATTTCACAAGGTTTACCAACACATTCACTTCTATAGGGAAGATATAAAAAAGCAAAACACTAACAACATTCTAGGGAATTCAAGATTTTCCATTCAAGAGTATATTAATCCAATTGTAACCGATTAAGGGACAGGTTTTGGTAATCAACAAGCAGTAGCATAAATAAAAAGAAAAATAAACACGAACAATATTACATAAATACAAATGCTATGCACCATTGTACTGCTTTATGCAAGAAGTGATTTTCATGTCTTAATTAATGACTCTCCACATGAACCCCAAACAGTTTAGTTAATCACTTCGGCTTCTCGTTGCAACTGATTGGAGAAGACCAGACATTTTCTCATACCTATTTTAACAAACTTGTCTCTGAGAGCTTATAGCAAAAAACACTAATAGAAAAACAGGTAAATGCAAAACACTCTGGTTCATATACATAAAGATATTAGTTTGCCATTTTACATATATTTATATTTATATACAGCTTTATCTTTGTTAAAATGATATCCAGTGGTTGATTTTTTTTTTCTATTTTATTTCTCTACACTTTTGACTTTATCGATTACAAAGGGGCTGGATAAAGAGTTGCTGTCCCCTAATGCATATACTATATATACAGTTTGTACAACTTTGCATTTTTAAATCATGTGAGGTCTTAGGTTAGGGGAAGGAGGAAACAAAGTAGTATGGGAAGGTGGAGTTTCAGTAAAGCTCCCTTTAAAGACTTTTTTTTCATTCATCTTACATAGAAATGAAAACAAATGCCCTTTTTTCCAATAAGTCTTTCCCTGCCATTAGTCCAGCCTCGAGAGGACAGTACCAGCACTAGAAAAGCACACTACAGGGGAAGTAGAAACACTGCAGGCTGTACTCAGGCAGAGGAAGACTTACTACAGTAAAGTTTTAAACAACAGTCCACTAAATAATACAGAGAGGAAGAGGCATGATACAAAGTTTAAGGTTGAGTTGTGAAGAGATTTGTGTTGCTGGGGAGAAAAAATAAAACAAAACAAAACAAAATAGCATTGAATGGGACAGTAGTCATGCATCCACCGGCTGTTTCTCAACGAGTGGAACTTCAACGTATGAAGTGACAAGCAAATGTGTACTTGGTTAATTTCGGACTCCGCAGTCTTCTTCAAAGACCGAGTGTCCTGTGATCCTAGAGCCATTCATTCACACCATTATTTTCTTGAAGCAACTTAAAAAGGTGGATGTTATTGTGCTTTCACACAGCTAATAGCATGATTTTGAGATGCATAAATAATAAGTACAAAAAAAAAAAAGGAAAGAAAGAAAAAAGCTACATCAATATCCAGGATGATTTGGTGGCATACAGGACACCCGCTAAGCTTCTGATTGTGATTTTAATGCAATATCTTATCAAAACTGTCATATATTTCCTCTGTATAAATAATTCATGAATAATAATTATGTTGGCTCATTTTTGTAAATCATCATCAGCATAGAGTAGATAGAGCAAACCTGCTGCTTAAGATTCCCTGCTTGTCCGAGAAGGCTAAGCCCATAAAAACATTCCCCCCTTTCCCCCCGGTTCCACAGTAGCAGTTAACAGTTTTCATACAAAGCAGTCACTTCCCGCTAAATCAATGAGGTAGACTGAGTCCAAACTAACCCACCTTGGGACTCCACACAGTCAGAACATCTGGTGCCTCTGGGGACACAGATCAATAGCATCTCAAATTTTATATTAACTTACATCTTTTTTTTTTCTTTTTTCTCTCCATCGACCATATGTAGTTCTTACACAGAGCCACATCGAGATTGTCTAGCTAGCCAATATCCGTGTTGTCTTCATTGATGACTTGATGGGAAAGTGCCTTTTCTGGGAGGTAAGGGGGAGGTGTGGTTAGGTGGGACAGGAAATAGGTCCGACTTAAAACATAAAAATGCATCATTAGTTCATTCTTAGTATTTTAAAATGGCTTTTTGTTGAAGCTCCAGGTGAGCTCTGCACTACGAGTATTGATATCAGAGGGTCAGAATCATTTGGTAGATGTTGAGGATTGTTTTCCAGCCACTAAGCTTATTGAGAACAGTCGAAGGGGGGGAAAAGGGTTTTGGCTGAGGAAAGGGTGATTCACTTGTCCAAACATGAAAGTCGGTCCCACCATCAAGCTGCTGCTGACGGAGGTGCTCGGTTGCTATTATTGATTAATGCTTTTCAAACCTTTGGCTACAGGTGTCACCGCTTTAGTCTTTCAATGGCGGAGGCCAGCCTTCCTCCATCCACGTCTTTCAGAACAGCTTATGCACTGGCAATGTAGGATTCAAAGGCTTTGGCGCAGGAGTGTTCTGGCACCAGTGAGAGGGAAGTTCTCTGTTTTTCTTTCTTTTTCCTAGTTCATCCACTTGCGGCAATTCCAAGCTCCACAATGGCAAGGGATCTTGTGCTGATCATCCTCGAAATCAAACTGGTAGTCGTAAGTCAGCTGCAATTCAAAAACAGATACAGTTAAAACAAGCCACAGCACCAGGCCAACTTTTTCACTAACACAAACAAACTTTCTCAGTTGGTTACTCCATCACATTTTCTGTCACTGTCACTGCCTATTTATTCATGAAAGAGGTTCTGACACACAAAACAACAAATGCCAACACAAATGTAGAATTGTAGAATAAACCACCTTGATACTTGTTCTTTTTTCACTTTGACCCAATGGTTATTCTGTCTTGTCTGTCTGTGCCCTGTCTGATTGTGTCTCATATCACACAGCGACCTTAAACTCACTGCAAAGAATTATTTTACCAAGTGTGAAATTAAAGACAGTATGTGCCTCATATACTGTTAGGTTTACTTGGAAAAAAATAGAATGGCGATCAGACAATTTGATATTTTTTCTGTTTATAGGCACAGACATTATGTGACTGTTTTGTTCTCTCCCTGAAAATAAGAGAGGGCTCAGTCTTTTGGGTGATGAAATTGCAGGTATGTTCAAGTACACTAAGTAATTACACTAAGTACACTAATATATCACCACAGTGGGTTACATGTGGGGCACCAAACCAGTCTAATGAATAAAGATCACACACTCACATGCAACAATGTGTAATTTTACATAAAAAAAACATGACAAAGGTTGAAGTTAAAGTAACAAGTGAGAACATTGGAAGGTTTTCTGATGCACTGCACCTCTTCTCCCTTGGGGATCCTGCGGCTGGAAATGATGATAATCTTGTCTTCCTTGTCAAACGTTACAACCTCTGCAACACAGTTGGGGGCACAGGAATGGTTGACGTAGCTGGGAAGGAGAAAAGAGAGACCAGTTTAAAAACACCTTGGATTTAAGGGTTTACATGGATTTACAATGAGACAAAATGTAACATATCACCACTTACCGAGCTGGGCCACCGGTCAGAGTGGCATCAATCACCTGTTCGTTGTTGATGCGGAACATGTAGATACCACGGTTCTAAGTTAAAGGGAGAGACAGGAGACAAAAAAGATTGATGCACACATAAATCAAATGCTTATCATTTTTTCAGTTTTTAAGTGTTTTGTCAAGCTTTAGAATAAATTTGGGCTAACGCTAACCCACCAAAATGAATGTCTGGCCAATTTACAAGTGCCACTGATTTATCGATGTACCTGTGACTCGTAGATCTTCTCACGGCGATTGGCCACCTCGTTGCGAATGACAGTTCCAATGTACTCAATGACCATGGTGTGCTTTTCCAGATCCTTGGCAGCATACAGACCCAGGCCCTGAATGCGGGATCGTGCCAGATACACGTTGTTCTTCCACTCTGTCTTCAGGCGCCGATACTGCGAGGACTTGGAGTGGACAAACTGCTTGCTGTATGGTGTGTTGAGCTCTCCAGTAAAGGTGCTCTGGTAGGCTTTTGACATGCTGGTGCTATTTAGAGTGTGAGGCCTTAAGACGAAAAGAAAACAAAAGTGTGAGCAGGTACCCCAGGTTTTTGCGAGGTGCATTTAGAAGTGCAACAGTCTTTGGCAAGATTGTCTGAAATTTTGTATCAAATGACAAATTAATGCTTTGCTCCCCAAAATGGTGCTGCATACTGGCTGAGTTTCATATTGAGGACTTCACTTTTTCCATACAGTAAAAGAATGAATTTCTTTTATAATGACATAATCTATTTGATTCTGCACAAAAGCATTAACAACAACAATCAACTATTCTGTCCAACAAGACGCCATGTTTGAAATGTTACAGGCTGTTGATAATGTGCCCATCAGAACATGTTGGACATTATTGTTAAGTGTTTCCCGTGGCTCATGGCTTAAGCACTGCTGTCTGTACCTCTTGCAGTGTGTGGGAACCTTGGGCTCAGAGCGAGCACAGCCAGTGGGATTGATCATGAGAGGGAGCTCCATCAGGGGGTGACGACCATATCGGAACTGATAGTTCTGGCAGTTCTCCACTCCAGGCAACTGCAACACAACAAAGTGACAAGTGTTAAAACACTTTCATGTAGAGTAGACTTATTATGTCATAGCCTAGCATAGTGTAGCTATGTAGCCGGAGGGCTCCATTCAGAGGGCTAAGCATTTCATACAACATGCTTGAAATGTTTAGTTTAATCTATAATGTATTTTTACAGGTAAAATCAAATTGCTGTTTGGTAAAGGCTTTGATTACACCTGGGAGATTAACATAAAATAAATACGACACAAAGTGATGTTCATTCCTGCTGCAAACTCTTACCGACTCAGTGATTCGCATGACAGCATGAACTGTGAGGCCGTACATTTCCTCTCCTTTGACATGTTCAGTGAACAGCTTTAACATGGATGATTCTTCTCTGAGTTTAGCCACCTGCTGAACTATCCGTTCCCAGATTCCTTAAGACAAAAACATTGAATTCAATTCAGTCAGTGCTAATATAGTTTATTATTCATTTTAATTGTACAACATTTGCTATGTAGTGGGTGGAGTGTGTGTGATCTTACCTTCTGGAGTTGTGTCGCGGTACTGCAAATCCTCCATGCCGTGCTCCAGAACACGCACCTCAAACAGGGGATGACCATCATCCTCACTGATGCGGCAGCGGTAGCGACAGCGCTTGTTGGGCACGCGTGTGCTCCAGTAGATGCGTGTGGCCTCGTAGCCAACTGGGAAGATGGCAGTAGGCGAGTGGAAGTTGGTCATTTGGGAGGGAAGCAACTGGCCAACAGCATGGAAGATGAGACCACCGACACGGAACAGGTGGATACGGTCGCCTCGCTGCAAGATGCTGGCAATCTGTTTCACCTCGTCACGCTCGATGTAGACACGCCTTAAAACAGCAAATGTGCTTAGTTCGTCTTCACTGGGACCCTTCAGCTTATGCTGAGTGCACAGCATGGTCTTGTCCTTGAAGAACATGCAGCGTGCCCGGATGGCGCAGGCAAAGTGGTAGACATTCGGGCATCGCAGTCTGTTGCAGCTGTTGGTGGCGCCTGTTTTCTGGCAGTATGCGCAAAGAGTCCGCAGTCCGCGACGCAGGGCTACCTCCACGTTGATAAGGGCACCCCCCTGTGTCTCATACACTTCGGTGGACCACAGGGCACAGTTAAGGTGAACCCACAGGTCCACATCAATGTTGAGCAAGCGGCCAGGGCCATCCGTAGCTCCGTCACCTTCCTCGTGGCAGAAACAGCATTTACGTTTATCCCGAGGCAGCTTGTCTGGTCTGAGTGTAATGCGCAAGCGTTCCATCAGCTCAGACACTTCCCGGCTGTTCTCTTTCTTAGACCCGCCCTTACGTATCGAGATGACAATCTGAAGGCGCTTCCAACGAATCCCCTTCCATTTTTTCACTTTGGGGTGTACCACCTCCTCATCAGGGGAGAGAGGCCTGCGCTGTTTGGTAGCCTTAGGGGAGGACTCCATATTGCTGGGAGAATCTTTAGGAGGTTGTGCTGGATCAGCAGCTGAGTCCTCCTCCTTGACAGCAGGACTCAGATCCTGTTGATTTTCAGTAGAAGCAACAGGATCAGAAACTGCAGAGACAGGTGGTGGATCAGTGACTGGTTCTGGAGCAGCAACTTCAGGCTCTGTGACATCACTTGGTTGAGCAGCATCGGTGGGAGGACCAGGATCCGGTTCAGGTTCAGTCTTGATCTGGACACTGGCAGGGCTAGAGGGTGAGGGGGATGGAGAAGCTGATTTTTTGGTAGGCTCAGCTTCACTAGCTGGAGCTGGGGCAGATGGGGAAGGTTGTGGAGGAGATGGTGATGGAAGTGGTGATTCCTCCACTGGTATAACAGGAAGGTGGCGCACATCCAAGTCATTTACATTGGTTGTATAACAGTGCTGGACTGGCTTGTCCTCTTTTTCTGGGAATTCCTGAGAAAGACACACGTATGAGATCTATTACTTTCAAGAAATACACGGTACAAGGAATATGATCAAAAAAGGTCACCATTTTGCACATTCTCAAAAACTAACTTACTTGTTTAATAAGTGCCAGAATGTCCACCTGTTTCTTTAATGTACAGCCTGGCAGAGACACATCAAACTGTCGTAGCCACTCATCCTGACTGGGTGAAGCACCGTCCTTTGTACACAGAGGGCCTGGAAAACATCACCATCTTAACATTAAACACCTCAACCTCAGTGCTCGAGCTACAGGCAAGAGACTGGAATCACAAGAGGCCAAAAGGATTACAAGCTAAGACAACATGTTAGCTTCAGCAGATAATTTAATTTGGAAGAAGATCTATCTACAACTCACTGTAGGCTGACATGATAAATGTCTTGACATAGCTTTACACCCAGATGCTGTGACCTGTATGATTAAACTACCGAAACACAGATGATCCAAATGAGCAAACAAAATCTGGAGGCATACCTGACTGGCTGGGTCCTTTCCCGGGCCCATCCACTGCAGGCATGTCAGGGTTTTGAGAAGGGAAAGTGACCTCATAAGAACCTGGCATTCTCATGTTAAGCAACTGGGCCATGGCCATCATCACGTGGTTCAGTTTCTGGAAAAAAAGGCAGTTCAAGTTTTTGTTAACAATACATGGAGATAAGGAAAGGTTAAACAGGGTGCAATGATATCACAGCTTAGTACCTTGGCTGCAGCAGAGGACAATGTGAAGGTAACAGACACCTCATTGTTTTTGGCCTTGTCCCAGTGGTTGGATGTGGAAACCACTTTGTTATCAGTTGCTTCAAAGGGTTTGTTTTCTGGGAATGCTACAAGAGATGCAAATGCAAAAGTCTCAATCATTAAAATGTGATGCAAGACTCTCAGATTGAATTTCTTCCTGTTGTTGTTTAGGGAATTTACATTTAGCATTTGGGACGTTGTGTAATACCTGGTATGGCAGTGCGAGGTATGAGGGGGATGATGGGGGATATTGCCCTTTCTGTCTCCTCCTCTTTAGGCTCCTGTAGGTGAGGGAAACGTGGTGTTTCGTCTCCTACATTACTTTCAGGGGATGATGCTGGGACGATACTTTCAGGGGCATCCTCGTCATCACTCTCCATTCTGTTAAATACAAGGACATTTCCTACATTTATAGCCTCAGCAAGAACAAATCAATGTGTTCTGGTAGACAAAGAAAAACAAATCATCCTATTGTACCTGATGTCCTCATTCTGGTTATGTGGTGGTGTGGGGAGAGCTGCCAGAATGTCTACACTCTTTACCTCCTCTGTAACAGATTCTTCAGGGAAAGTGAAAGAGAAGAACCCAGTTACTGAAAAACTGCATAAATATTTATGTAAATGTGAGAATAATTTCATGCCACATCTCTCATTGTTTACCCATAGGCTCTTCTGCTGGTTCTGTGTCTTTCTGACCCTCAGATAGCTCCTCCCCAGGAGTCACTCCATTCAGCAGCTTGTGTTGGACTGAGGGTGGAGGAGTAGGTGGCAGGGAGGATGGGGGTGTTGGTGGGTTACTGAGGTTACTCTGTAAAGGCACAAAACAAAACAAACAAACAAAAAACTGGTTTGTAAAACAACTTTGTTTTTGAAGAGTTTGTTCTTGAAGACACATTTATCAAAAACCAAATGTTGTCACAACCTGCCACAGCTAACCACCGGTACATAATACAGCTTGGTTATACCTTAGTGAGCAACTGAGAATAGTAGTCCGGGATATTGTCCAGCATTGCGTTTCCAAAGGATCCTTTGAGCTGGGCTTTGCCGTTGGCTGGGCTGCTCCCAAAAGGCGCAAACAGATCCAGACTGGCAGTAATCGAAGGCTCCATCAGGGGCAGCAGAGAGAGACCCTGAAAGGTACATGTCCATTAGTCCATATGATGAACAACTCAATATATTAATGGCAACTATCATTGCCGAAATCAATATTTGTCATCCAATTACCTGTTTGAGTTGCTTTATCAAAGCCTCAGCACTTTTTCCAACTTCTTCTTTCTTATTTTTCTTGCGTGCGTTGGGGCCTCGGTCTCCAGTTGCCTTATTAGTGCGCTTTGGTTTTTGTACAGGAGCCCTTTTTGTTATAGACTGTAAATCCTGTAAAAGATTGAGGAAATTAGTTTGTCCCCCCAAGCAAACAACAGTATAATTAGGGTAAAATAATGAATGTACTTAAGAAACAGAAACACACAAACCTCCATATTTCGTGGAGTCCCTTGAAGTTTTTGCTCCAGCATCGCCAATTTACTGTTGATGTGGCCATTGATCTCATTATGGATGCCTTCAGACGGTCTCTGAGCACCAAGTTGAAGGTTCTTAGTTCGCAGGAGTTTCTGTAGCAGTTGCTGTCCTGTCTCAGATCTGGGGCCTTGAGCTCCAGGGTCTCCAGCCATGTTCCCAGCATTAAAGCTAGTGTTGTTCACAGGTGTAACCACCTCACCTGTTGCTTCTCGCTTTATAGCCCCAGGATGAGCCTCTGCTGCACCATCACACTGAACCTCCCTAGGCTCCTGTTTAATGTTCTGTAGGGTCATCTTGCATACCTCCCCTTCTCTAGAGCCATGCTGTGCGTGGGGAACATTGCCCTCTGTAACCTGCTGCAGCTGCTGCTGAACATTCATGCCTTTCTGTGGCCCATTGGGGATAGCTGAGATCGTCTGAGATGTTTCACTACCTGACGTTTGACATTCTACTTTCAGCCCAGGACAATTGAGTGGACTTTTGGCTCCAGGTGACCTGAGAGGGGATGCTCTGACTTGGTTGTATGGACTTCCCCTTCCAGCCCTGTTGTCAACCACAGATGGTGAGGACACATGGGATGAATGTGGTGAGGCTGGGTGGGCTGGGCTCATTCCAAAGGGGCCTCTTGGAGAATAGGCGTGAGATGGAGAGCCCTGCATGCGACCTGCTGCAGCTGCCATTAGTGCTTGCTGTTGGTTCTGGTTAGGGGTGGGGGGACGCATACCCATAGCTTGATTAAATGCATGCCGTTGTGGGTCCCCAGGAGAGTTAGGTAGTGGCTGACGTGGAGATGTTGGCCTAATCATACGGGCCTGGTCCATGGGGGACCGCGGCACTGGTACCTGGCCTCTCATAACATGTTGCTGCATCATTTCCCCAACTTGTGCCTGCTGCTGCCCCGGGACCATCATGCCATGCTGTATCTGAGGAGCAACACCAGGTTGTTGGCCCAACTGTTGTTGAGTACCCACTGCTCCTGGCTTCCCCATGGCTCCATATGGTATCTGTTGGCCTTCCATTCCTTGCATCTGCTGCCCGATCTGACCTGGCGGCATGTGAGACCTCAACTGACTTTGCTGCCCCTGACCCATGGACATTCGTAGCATCTGTCCCTGTTGGAGCTGCCTTTGGGCAATCATGGCCTGTATATGCTGTATCTGCTGGTTTGGGGGAAGATTGCGGAGCTGAGGATTCTGGGCAATAGCAGCTGAGATGTTGATAGGGGTGCGGATTTGTCCAGGTGGAACTCCTGGCCTTTGTGCCATTATTCCTTGTTGCTGGACTCTCAACATGCCCATCATAGCCTGTTGTTTTTGCTGCTGGGCTATTAGGGCTTGCTGCTGAGGACTATGGCCCATCACAACAGGCTGTGGCTGACCAGGGTGGTTCTGGCCAATGATCTGCTGATGGATGCTGGGGTCTTGTGGCTGCTGCAGGGCATTTTGAGCTGTTTGCTGCTGCTGTTGTTGTTGTTGTTGTTGCTGCTGAGATAAGAATTCAATTGTTTTACCTTCTTCTTGAACAGGCATCAAACCAGGCTTGTCAGAACTGTGGGAACCTTGCCGCTGGATGGTGAGTGGAAGTTGTTGTTGAAGCACACCAGTTTGTTGGTTTACAACTAAACTTGTTTGTTGCTCAGTTACAGACTGAGGGTTTGATTGTTGCTGCTGGGCCATATACACCTGATTTTGCTGTTGCTGCTGTTGTAATTGCTGTCGTGCAAAATCAGTCTGATTATCATTCCCAGGGCCTAACTGAGTCATCTGATTCGGAGTGGAAGGTCCACTCTGCTGTGGTGGTGTTCTTGGATCAGGGCTCAGAATCCCACCCTCTTTTGGGCCTGAGTTTTGGCTGTCTGTAGCTCCATGTGGCTGGGGTGTGATACTTCCTGCCGATGGCGACGAACCCATCTGTGGGGTAGAGGGTTGGGAGAGCCCTCCTTGTTCATGGCTAGACTGATTGATCAATTGTGTTGGTTGTCTTTGCTGTGCCATCTGCTGCTGCTGGAGGTGGGCCAAATTTTTTGCAAGGTTCTGCTGCTGTTGTTGCTGAGATGCAATCATCCGTTGTGCCAAAATGTTCTGTTGTTGTGGAGTCAGCTGGGTTTGGGGACTCCTGAGGCCAGCGTGACCTGGAGATCCAACCATTCCTTGCTGACCCATCATCAGCTGAGGCCTCTGTTGCTGTGGTGGTGCAATTGCCTGGTTTCCCACTATTCCTGGTTGAGTTGCCATCATGGCTTGAGCATGGTTGATGGGCTGGCCTCCTACAAGGTTCTGTGGTGGTGGAGCTACAGACTGACCTCCAACCATTCCTTGTGGAACCTGCACCATATTCTGCTGACCAGCCTGGTTGGCAAGCATCCCCTGAGTGCCTGCTTGTTGTTGTGCCATAAGTGGGTTTGCCATCATACCAGACTGCGGGTGAGCAACTAAACCAGGCTGCTGATTTGGGTGTGGCATGGATTGCTGGCCCATTGTCACCTGCTGCTGTTGCTGGAGTTTTGCCATTTGCATTCTATGTTGAAGCTGTCTTTCTTGGAGAAGCCTGGGGTCTGCACCTTGCATTCCAGTCCCCTGTGGGAAGAATCCTGTTGGAGCCCCTGGGGGGCCTGGGGCCCTGACACCACCGGGTCCTAGAGCTGCAGGAAGCTGAGGTTGGGCTCCGCCAATAAAGGGCTGCCTGTCAGGATGTCCCTGGGGCATTCTGACGGGCATTCCCCCTTGCTGCATCATGCCAGGGTGCTGACCCATTACTGCCGCTCCCTGTTGGCCCATCATCATCTGGGCAGGCATCTTGGGGAACATGTGAGGAGGGGGGCCCTGAGCAGAATGACCTGGGGTAAGAAGACCTGAGCCTTGCTGATGCTGCTGTTGTTTGCTCCTGTACTCTGCAATAAGATTGGTGTGCTCCTTCTGCTGCTTGCGTACCTAGAACAGAAGAATTATGAAGAGATAAGAAATTGTGAATCAAGAGGCCCACTGTCTTTGCTGCAGACAAGATTGTAGTCTTTAAATCTACATACCTGGTCAAGTTGTTTCTGAATTTTGCTCTGCTCTTCTGTGACTAACTTCAGCTTCTCTGCATCCGCCTCAGCAAACTCCCTGCCAGCTTTCTTAGCAGTGCGTTGCTTAGCACAGAGTGCCTTGCGTGATTTGCGATGAACTCCAATCTGTTCCTCCAGAAATTTCAACTGCATTTGAAGTAACTGCTGAGTGTGAAGAAGCCATTCTTCATATTGATGCTGTTCTGCATCATCTATAACAGAAGAGAATAACTTTTATATCCATACCAGATTGTCAGGACAATAGTAAAGTATTTTTCAATTTGACAAAATACATGTCTGACAAGAGGGAATATTCAAATAACATACTGATGATTCCTTGCACAAACTGTGGCGGATTAGGTCGTGACTGAGTGGGATCACTTGTTTCTCCCTCCTAAACACAAACAGAAATCATACAAATAAGTCAGTCATCTACATAGGACTTCCAGTGATATCCAGTATACATCTGAAAGACAGGACAGCATACTTTTGGTGGTCCAGATGCAAGTTGGCCTGGATCTGTGCCCTGTGCCCCTTCCGAGGCAAGCCTCTGAGCAAGCAGAGAAACTTGTTGCCTGATGAGAGAAGCAAAACAGGAAATGTTTGACTATATCTGCAGTATAATAAACAATGGTTTGTAGTGGTGCACTTTTTCTACATGTTTTGCCTGCTGAATTTTAGTTATTACTGTAAAGTGCTCTGATAATGAAATGTAAATAATAAATGCTTTATTTGTGATGACAGTTTTGTTTAATGGTCCCACAAAATGTTTTCTTCATCTTACCGTCATCACTCAGGGTATCCAAGAAAGACAGGCAGGCAAAATTTCCACATTATTTTTGAAAATAATTATCACTGTCCAAAACAGTGATAACAGCCATGGGTATTTGATACAGATCTAGATAATAGTCTGCATCTCCCCTGTATGATCATTGGTAGTGCTGTGTGCTCTGCTGAGTGTTATCCTGGTCATATAAGCCATTGTCTGTACCCCAGCACTAACTTAACTTGGATTGATTTCTTTGTTAAATTTACAATTGACTATGATTTTTTGTTTCCAGCATGTTCACTTGTCTGTATTAGAGGTGTGACATTAGAGCAAAGCACATGCTTTCATATCTAGAAAGCTAATTTTGTTTGCCCACTTGGGGGCAGCAGACACATGTAACAAAGACAACACTGACACTTGTATATATCCACATTCAGAAAACACAATGTTTTTTGTAGCCATGCAAGTAAAACATTCCCTCCCTTAAGGGTATTATCTGACTCTTCAGCTGGTTATTGCTTTACTAAATTCACCTGACTGACTACCTGCCGTTTGATGCTTGGCAGGCACTATACCATCAATATTAATGTAAAAATCATGGATAACCAAGAAAAAGCATGTGAAACATTTCACTGCTGTTTCAAACCCAAGTCTGCTGACTTGTTTTTTTATAGTATATATATAGTATTTTCATCTTTTTTTTGGTGTATGCTCCAAAACATTACGACTTTTGACAGCCTTGTGGGATGGACACATGCTTTGCTTTGTGATGCATGTCTACAGATGAATATGCCACATATAGATTACTGTCATTCTCATCTAGGTTTTTGAATAAAATGAACACAACCACAACAACAATGTAATGTTTAAAAAAGTACCTGTTAATACCAGGGGGACCACCCATTGGGTCTTGTGCCAACACTCTCTTGATACCCTTAAGTGCCACCATCTTTGCCTTGGCAATTGGGTCCATGATGTCATCAGCAGCAAATTTATCTAAATCTGCAATCAAAGGAGACAACAGAATTTTCTTTTATAATATGAAAAGAGAGAAAACACAGAGTAAAACAATAGACTGCTCAGATTCCTTACCTTTATCTGGGAAGAAATTGTTGGCCAGAGGTGACTGCTTAACCACTGGCTGTGGCTGTGGTTGATGACCAAGGCCTGTATGCATCCCTGGCTGCACCATCCTCATCATGGCCTGCTGCTGGGCCATTGGCATGTGAGGTGGTGGTGCCATTCCAGGCCCCATGAGCCTTTGCTGCTGCTGCAGCATGTGTGGAGGACGGGGTACCATCCCTGGCTGGCCCATGATTCCTTGGGGAGGTGGACGATGATGGTGCTGCAGCATTATCTGCCCAGGTGCTTGTGGATTTGGCTGTTGATTTGGGAGACCAGGAAAATGAGGTCCCATGCCTCCCTGGTGGAGGGAACTTAGCTGCTGCTGCTTCTGTTGCTCCTTCTTCTCATGCTCCAGCAGATCCTGTATTAGAAGAGGCAGTTCACCATCTAAAGAGCTTTCTACCTTTGCCAAATCTACAGCAGGAGAGTGGTGTCCTACATCAGGGAGCCCCAACGGATCATCACCAATATCAGTATGTGGAGTGGCAGGAGGAAAGGGTAATGGGTCAGCTTGTCCTGGCAGGGGGTATGAAAGACCCCCCAATCGAACAGAGCTGAGTGAAGCTGACTGGTTTTCTGTTTGTGCAGGCTTGGTCGATTGTGTGGTCCCACCAAGAAGCATTGATACAGCCTCACCCATTTCATCTTTCACCACTGTCTGCCCAGGCTGAAGCTGGGGGGTCAGACCTCTGTCTTCTACTTTGACTTTGGAGGTATCAGCAGTTTCTGTTGAGGATGGCAGTTGCGTAGCAGAACCCCTGCACTGGCAGTGGCAGGGGCTGTTGAGAGAGATTTTTGCCCTGGCTCCACTTTGGCTTTTTCTTCCACTTTAACAAGTGCAGCTCCAGAGGAAGATGAAGGTGCTTCACTTTCTGCTTCCACCAACCGCAGCTGGTCTGAGAAGACATCCTTGGGGTCTCCTTGGTCCAGTTCAGGGTCAGTGTAAGCCAGCAGATCAAACTCATCACTGTTAAGCAAGTCGTCTAGATGTGGATCATTGGTTTCAAGATTATCCAGGTTGCCCAAGTCATCATCTCCTTTGTCAGGGTCCAAGTCTAGAGCCAAATCATCCTCATCCTCCACACCTCCATCCCCCGGAGCATCCCCAAGCCCCTCAAGATCAGGCTCTGGCAGCTCCTCACTGCTTGCTACTGTGGAAGTCTGGGGCGCTGTGACTAGAGTTGACTGTGGAAGCTGATGCTGGTCAGTGCTTGGAGTGTTGGGATTGGAAGTAGCCTGAGACTGCAGGTGGGTCTGTTGTGTTACCGGGCCTGCAGACTGCTGAGGCAGTAAAACTGACAGTCCACCCTGCTGTAACCCCAGCTGTGACTCACCGGCCCCTCCTGTTTGAATCCCACCAGCTCGAGCTATGGGATGTTGCTGAACGTAAGGTGCCGCCATCTCTTGCTGTGGAAAGAGACGTGGTCTGGGCTGGGGTCCACGAGGCATAAACTGGGGCCGCAGGGACAGCCTCTGTGAGTTGTGTCTCAATTCAATGAACTGCGGTGGGGGGCCCTGACCCATCGGCTGCATCGTCTCTCCTCCATGTCCTGTTATCATGGTGTGAGGGTTGCCCATGTTCTCCATACCCTGGATGTTGACAGCTGGGTTAAGATTTTGCCTTATGCCAATAGCCTCCATGCCTGGCTGGGGGAACCTTCTTGGAGCTGCTGCTTGGCCCTGCCATTGTGGAGGGAATGGTGGACGGGCAAACATGCCCTGAGGTCTGATGGGCCCTGGTGGCCTGAAAGACAGAAATGTACAAAAACACATTTTAATTTAAGCACAGCTTGTTGCATTAGAGAATATTGAAGATGAAAGGCCACGACTAATTTTGGGTATTTATTATTTCTTTGAGTGCAAGTAATTATTTCAGTGACCATTTTGCACTTCTGGCCCAAATTCATTCACAAACCCGTTCCTGTGATCTTACAATTTATACATTTGTTAATATTGTTAAGTTCATGGCTACTGGCACGCTGGAATTGTAAAGGCAGTAAAATATGTTGGGATTATATTAAGTCAGCAGTAAGGGAAATTTTCCATTTCAATTGAATGGTGATTACCTTAGTGCACTAGGATCCATAATAGCAGTGGTTCCTGTAGGTGGTGGGCAAATGAGCTTGTCCTCCATGCCCCCAACGGGCATAGGCATCTTCCCTGCCACAGAGGCCTGAGCTCCAGCAGTAGCAGCAGTAGCAGCAGTAGCAGAACGATCCTAGAGTGAGTAAGTAATAAGAGCATAAATAAATAAATGTATCATTATATACCATTATCACTGAAAGAATGGTGCTGCTGTACCTTTAGTAAATAAGTTTATTTTATGTTCACACTTTAGCATAGCAGATGACAATATGCTACTGGAATGTTGTTGCATTTGTAAAATCATGGCATTTTGCTGAAGGTGTGTACCTGTGGATATGGTGGTGGTGCTCTATGGACCTTATTGTCTTGTTGAAAGGCCCCAATCTCTCCTCCAGACCAGCCAGGGGATACACTTCCAGCCGCAGCAGCCTCTTTCTCTTGTCTCATAGAATTTCTTTGCATTTGTTGCCTGATCAAAAATTCCCTCAGTCTCTGGCGCTAAAAAAAAAAACACATACACACACAGCAGCAGATTAGCAAAACATTGAAGAGAAACTTAGAATAATCATCCATTGGCTAATATTATGATACCTGTCTGTGCTTTTCCAGCTCAGATGGGCTAAGGCCTACTAATGCAGGGTCCTGCACAGCTGACATGTCAGGCATTTCTTGACCACCTGGCAATGGTGGCTGATGAGGTGTGTCTGGAGGGCGGACAGTGGGTAGTTCTTGAGATCCAGAAGGAGGTGGCACTCTGGGGTTGAAGCTGTCTGCCCCCATGCTCTGTTGATTTTGTGTCTGTGGTTGCTGTAGCTGCCCCTGTACCATCTGACTCTGCTGCTGGGGTATTTGGAGGCCTCCAGTGCTGGGGCTACGGCTGAAATTAGGTGCTGCTGATGGTTTACCAGATAGAGGATCCCCTATGGAACTGTTGGTGGGATGGGGTGGAGGTGCCTGGTTAGGATGAGGTGAGCTTTTGTAACATGTGCTTCCCTCTGGGGCAACAGAGGGCGGACGAGGTGGTTTGTGGATAGTAGCAAAATGGTCTCTAGATTGTGGCCTTGAAGGTGGCTGTGAACAAGGGTCTGGGGACTGGAAACGTGGGGTAGCAGGAGACTGGACACTGTAACCATCATTGGACAGGCCACCAGGAGTGTGGGGAGACTGAGAGCTGCCCTGGGACTGTGGGCTGGAGGGCACTCTAGGGCATAGTTCCTGTTGAGTAACAGGATGTCTCTGGGGTCCAAGAGAACAGCTGTCACCTGACTGCGGTCTGGGAGTTGGTGGTGGCTGAGCGTGGGAATCAGGGAAAGGCTGGGAGGGTGACTGCCTGTAGCCTTCAGAGGGGTGGCTAGGGGAAGCTCCAGGGTGAAGTGCGCCACCTTCCCCTTGGTGCATCCTTGGCGTCATAGGTGCCTTGAATAAACCATCCCCAGACTCTAGCATCCCAGCAGGGGAGCCAGAGGATAGGTCAGGTCTTCCAACTGCAGAGGAACGAGGAGAAGGTGCACTCATGTCAGCCCTGTACTGCCCTGCGCTTGCAGGTGAGGAAGTCATTGCAGAGGGTGATGAGGCAGAGCCATATTCTGGCCGTCCCATTCCTTGCTGGGTTCTAAAAGGATCACCATAGTGTGTATTGTGGGGTGGTGAGAAGATGGGTGAATCCCCAAGCCCAGCACCTCTTGAATGAGGACTTTCTGGAGGTCCTAGGGATTCCTGAGAGCCTTGCTGTGATTGTGGTAGATGACCTTGCTGCTGCTGCAGCTGTGATCTGAAGTAGGGGTCAACCTGCTGAGCCCGTCTGGGGGTTCCAGGAGTTCCTGGTTGCATGTCGAATGGGCCAAGACTAGCTGGCCGTCCCTGAGGAGGACCCTGTGGGCCGGAAGTAGAATAACCTGAGGAAGAGGCCTGTAAAGGGCTGGCCCCAGCATGGGAGAAAGGTGTGGCTGGGTGAGAATGAGAATGGGGCGACTGAGAAGGAAGCTTAGCCAAGGGATCTGTCCGGATTTCAGCTGACCCTGGGGTCTTAATAGGTCCATCTGAGAAAAATACAGAGGATGATCCTGAATCTGGAGGGAAGGGAAATGGGCTTTCTGCAGAGCTGGGCTGGGAAGAGACGGATGCAGAGCCTGAAGGTGGGGGGATCTGGAGGTGTAAACTGGGCCTTTCTGACTTCACACGCCCTGGGTCTGGCTTGACTGGCCGGCACACCTGACTCTCTGCCTGCTGCACAAAGAGAAAACAGAGAAAATCATAAATTAGCTCTACAACTCTAATGTAAGATACCAAGCCTTTCTTGCATCCTGACACCTAAACAGGATAATAAAAAAAGTATGCAGATGCTGAACTTACCTTCTGTGCCTTGTTGATCCTCTGAGCTGCTCGGTTATCTTTGGCCTTTTGCTAGAAAAATAAATAGATATGTACCAGTCAAGTAATGATGACAGACATTTTACATCAGAGTAACAGTTTTCTGTATTTCTGTGTTTAGTGAATCTTCCCTGAAGAGTTTCTGCATAGAAGTAAGAAGTGCATGAGCCAATAGAAAAAATGTGACTTACAGGGTAACAAGAATCTGATACCATTCACTACATTTTAGAAAGCTGTGTTACAACCGCCCCTCAGGGTACAATGGTTAAGTTAATGTAAATCATTTTTAAACAAAACCATAAAAAACAAAATGTAGAATCTACCAGATATGGAGCCTTGTCAGCAGCTGACACCTTCCTCCAGATCTTCATGATTTGTTTACAGCGACTAGCCCAATCTGTGACAGGAGAAATGTAACAGTTGCTCAATATCCAACAATATGAAATGTATACCTTCTAAAAAAAATCATGACAGTTCGGTCAAATAATTGGTTGGTCATGGAAGTAGAGTATTTCTTCCACACCCACCTGGGTAGTCCTGTTTGAGCGTGGGAAAGTTGGTGTTGGCATAAAGCACAGGTGAAATGGTTGAGAGTTCTCCTAGCTCCTCGTCCTTCTCCCAGCGCTGAAGACTGCGCTGGTTGTAAGACAGCCCATCACCCTCTGCCTCAGTGGGGGTTGGTGGGGAGGAGGGGGTTGCTGGGGTAGAGGGAGTGGCCCAGGGACTCTCCTCACCCCCATCTGGACTGAACAGCCCTCCTCGGTCCCTGTGCACCATACAAGAGCGTAAAGTTTTATCAGAAGGGCTTGGATGAGTCAACATAAGAACAGAGGTCTATTCCAAAATGGAAAAAAATAAATAGGATCATGCATCTGTTACACCAGCATCTACTGCACTGGTCACTGCAAAAGTAAAAACAACACACTGCTGTAAAATAAAATGCACAAAGCAATTCAGTCAAGTCCTACCGCATGTCAAAGAACGGTGACTGAGAGAGGCCAGGAAAGGCATCCATCATTCCAGCTGAGGGCAGGGACCCTGCAAGGAATCTGCAATCAATCTCAAGCCAAGCTTCACTTAAATCTAATTTATGTAGTAAGTCCTAGATTGTACAAAATATATGGTTTTGAATTTCAAAAAGGTTTGAGTGACATGATCATCTACAGCTACCCTTTGTACACACCTGAGAGGAGAGCTCTCTGTGGCAGAGCGCTACGATTGAGTTCTCCCTTATTGCCCTCTAAGATGGGCTTCATGGCTCCTAAAGAAGAGCCATCTGACACTCCCAGAACCTTTCTGAAGAACTGCTCAGAGTCCTGACTTTCCACCCCTTGAGGAAGACCTGTCACACAAGCACAGGCGTATGTAGGACAGAATGTCAACACTAGGTATTCAATATTTCCCAATGTTATTATTTTTTTTTTTTTATTGTATTTATATCATAATATCTTCTCGGGGGATTACCTTCACTTTTTTCTGCATCAGAGTCATGAGGATCAGTTGATGTCTGGTCCTTTAGCGATGAGGACGGTGCAGAAACTCCTACAAGTGTGTAGTGCATTTTTAGAACCAACTTAGATTTGCCTCATGACCTTAATAATAAACCAGTAGCCTCAGGGTCTAAAGAGATGCTTACCTGCACCTTCTCCCTGAGCTTGGGGGGCCTCACTCCCCTCTTGCTTGACAGGAAAATTATCTTCCACCGCACGATCCTTAGCCTCAACTATGGAGAGAAGCACAAAGGTCTCTTACTCTGTGCTGGCCTTTGGCACACCCACTGTTACAAATAATTTGCAGAGTTTTCATGTGTCACAGGTCAAGTTAGCATTCTTACTCTCTGGGGCAGTAGTTCTGACCCCTGATGGTGCTGGTAATGAAGGTCGGACAAGGCATGCACCTGGCCTCTGCCCTGGGGGTATCATCACAGCTTTCTTACTCAAGTCTATTAGTGTCTTCCCAAAGAAAGCCTCCTGCAGTGAATTACAAACATTTGACATATTAATGTTACATAACCGAGTACAGTTTCAAATCTGTTTAAAGTATAAGGCATAGAGAGATTGTAAACCTGGAGATAAGCTGGAAACATGTCCTCAAGTTTACTCTTTTTTCGTCCTCGACGTTTCTTGGCCTGTTCTTCGCCCTCTACTGGTTTAGGATCCATTATGTTATCCGTGTCAGGATGGGGTCCTGTGCACATATAACCAAGACATTCAAGTTACACTATTCACAAAACACAAGCATTACTTTAGCACCTAGGCAGACGTACAGCAACAGCAACTTTTTTTTGGTGCATAACCCTGCTTTTCTTGAGCAATGGAAAACAAGATTAAGTAGTTGGTTGAAATTAAATTTAACAGTCTGTTGTTGTCACTAACCTTCCTCAATGGTTCTTTCTATTGGCTGCCCATCCAACATAGTCTCTCCAGCCAGCTGGGCAAAAAACTCTTTCTTCATCCGCGTGTGACACTTCCTTTGTCGCACCATGAAGCCTCCAATTCCTGATAGAATTTACAATTGAAATATTTATAAATATTTTATTTATGATCAGGCATCTACATGAACATTACATTTACTTTGTTAAAGTCTACACTGCTCACCAGGCCTATAAGGTTTCCTCTTTCTTTTTTTACTGTCTTCTGTCTCCTCTGCTCCACCTTTGAGACCCTCACAGTCAGCCATGCCATCAGTGCCTCCCTCAGCACCTGCTTCCCTCTCAGCACCACCGTCTCTGTCAGGGCTTCCAGGGTTATCCATCTTGGAATCACATTCCATGGGCTCCCCACAGCCTTGGTGTACAAGATTAAACAGTATTCCATTAAAAAGGAACAAAACAAACACAAAAACTGTTCATACACCAAGGGATGAGCTGACAGTGTGCCAACCTTTTCCATCCTCCCCTTCTCCTTCAACCTCTCCAGATCCATCAGGACCTCCGTCACAACACAGAGTGCCAAGACGGGAGCGACGTTGCCTTCTCTTGTGCAGGGGAGACATGGAGATAGTGCGAAGCAGGGACATACCCGATTCTGTCAGCCACACACCCTCCAACCAGTAGAACTGGGGTTCTGTAAAGGGAAAATTGCTCATCTGAATGACTCACAATAAAAAAAACAAAAGACAACTGTGCAGAATGTGCTTGTGATAATTAACATGAATAAGCAGCATTCACTGACCTGGCTCTTTGATCTTTATTGAAGCCATAATGGCTGACTCTACTACTGTGACCAAAGGCAAAAAGCAGATAGAGAACACAAAGGAAAACCATGTTATCAGAGAAGACAAGAATATTCTGCAAATGTTTTTGAGACCACGATTTAAATTTCTTCACTTTTAATATACTGTCATTTCGAAACTCACCCACGGGTTTTGGAACATATGGGGTGCAGGATGTGCAGGCAAAGCCCTCATCAGAAGCTTGTTCCACCTCATCTTCTGTGTACAGGCTCTCACAGACAGCATGGACCCATCTGCACAGGCACACAGAAATACATTGATACGCATACTTTTCATCACCAATCACACCGCAATTCAAAGATGTTATGGAATAATTCATGATATGAAAAGTACATGAATAATCCATTCCCCGCTTGTCTTCATTAGCTGTGGTCTCATGAATACCTCAGTTTCGGTGTCTGGTGTGTGCGTGTGTAGTTCTAATGAGCGGTACCCACCGGTCACAGTACTGACACTGCAGCAACAGCTCCTCCTCCATGAAGTTCTCTCTGCATACTGGACATGAGACAAGGCTGGCACATGGGCCACAGTGGGTGTAGTTGTTCTGCCACTCACAGTGGAAGCCTGGTGAGTTGGCACCACACTGCACACAGCACACACACCTGCAAAGTAGCAGAAAAGCACTCTGTAACAATTATATAACCAATAGGTAAGATTTAAATTCAAATAAAGATGCCAGTGTGAGTGGTGTTTTTGACATTGCAACAGAAATAAAAAGAGAAAGGGATGGGCCTCTGAGTTGCTATTGCAGGGCCAAAGCTTGAGTGTTTTACATAATATGCAAATTTACATGTAGTAATTTCCATTTGACCCCATTCAAGGCTGCAAGGCTGAACAAGACATTGTGGTCGAGGAGTTTGAGTATTCTTTTCTTTTTTTTTTTTTTTTACCATTTGCACTTCCAACCACCCTTGGGTACAGTGTGCAAGGGTGGGTCCAAGCAATAGGTGTGATAGCTGACATCACAGTCATCGCACAGCAGCAGGCGGGAAGGGTCCGAAGCTTTTCCACAAATCTCACACACAATACATTCCAAGCAGCGCCAGCCCTTGCGCAGCATCGTCTTGGTGATCTAGCAAAGACACAAGGTTTAACCGTATGTTTAATCCAACCTGGATTTAGCAAAATACTTAACTGAAACAAACAAAAAGGGGTTTTAATTGTACTTACTTTGCTGTTCACACAGTAAGGATGGTAACATTGGGCACACTGGGCACAAGCCAACAACTGCCCCTCCATACCCTTTCCAAAACTGCCACACACAACACACATATCCTAAAGCAGGAGAGAATGTAAGAAGTGTTAGTACAACTATGACACCTTTGGTTCTTGGCAGAGAAATTCCAATATGACCATCAAACTATTGAAAAATGAAAATCCATACCTGGAGCAGGACAAATTTATCAGTGTTTGAGAAAAGAACCACTGTGTTCTGCATGGTGTCATCTTCCTCATCATCTTCGTCCTTATTTAGTCCAGTGTCTGTGGTCATGCTTAACTGTGGACAAAGATATAAAATATGTGTGATGATTAAGTTATAAAAGTGAAAGAATGTGAAAGAACATCTGTAGGTGTGTAAAGCACAGCTCACCAAGAAAGCATCAATACAGGAGGCCATGGCTTTAAGGCGTGACCTCCCACCACGCCCTCTCCCACCACCACCACCTCCACGAGGTCTGCGCTTGCCAGGGAAACTATTGCTTCGCCCCTAAGACAAAACGAAACAAAAAAAAAACATTTAAATGACAAGTTATATCGTGACAGTATGACAATGGCACCTTGACAACAGAAACATAAGTGAAGTTGACTCAGTAAAATTGGACCTTGTACTTGATGACCTCACCTGTTTGACTCTTGAGCGGCCTGGGGATCCTCTGCGTTTTGCTTTCTCTCTATCGGTTCTGAGAGGCTCAAAGGGAAGCGAATCATCAGTCTCAGTGAGCAGGTTATCTGCATGTGAGCGGCCAGCAGGTACAAGGCCAAGTTCCATGGAGAGCTGAGGATCGGGTTCTCCTGGGGACCCCAGAAACCCACTGCTACTCTCATCTCCATGGCTCATATTAGACGTCTCGTCTAGCAGCAAGTCTGGCTTAACCTCCCTGTCCTGCAGTTCCTGTTTTATGTCATCATTATGTCCTTCTTTCATTTGCTCATCATATTCCTCCTCCTCCTCCTCCTCCTCAGAGTGAGGTAGTAACCTCCCGTCCATGTCCACAGCAGAGAGGGCCTCTTGTGTTTCTACTGATAAAGAGAGGAGAGAAGGAAACTCGGGGTCTGGGCATGGACTCCTTTCTTGCTGATCAACCACGGGTAAACGCTCCATTTTGTCCCCAAAGGCAGGAGAAGCAGGTAACTTCAGTGGATCCTTACTCAATGGTTCTGCAACAGAACTATCAGAGTCACGCTTTGATTCTGATGATAGCTCTTGTTCCACTGAGGGTGTGGCCTCCTGCCCTTCCACCTCCATATTTTCAGGGCCCTGCTGTGACACTGGTGTTAGCTCTTCTTTAGGGTTGCTGGACTGTGTCTCTGCTGTGGTATCCTGGGAGGGGGCGTCTTCAGTCACCTGGCTGACTGCCTCATCTGTTTTCTCTTCCTCAGCAGAAACACAAGAGGACTCCTGTTCTGTTGTTGTACATTCTACATTTGAGATTAAGGAATTGAAGATTATTAGTGTTATCAATTATAAACCTATCATTAGTTACACCACATCACTGTCCCAACAACAAAGCAAAGCTTTGTATTCATTTTCAAACACTATGCATTCTGAGTTTACCTGTAGACTCGGGTGGATTTGCAGCAGTCTCAGATGTTAACTCTTTTGGTGCTATCTCAGGCTCCTCCTTGGTTATCTTCCCAACATTTGCTGTCTCAACTCCTGCATCCTCCACTCCTGAAGGCACAAGTGGTAAACATAAATTGGCAACAGATCCTTTTACTAGTCCAATAAAAACCACTCCTTGGATGTCTCTGTCTCATTGTTTTTAATTGTGTCTTACCCAGATCCATGGGCGTCTCTTTGTCAGTTGAGGCTTCAGTCTGACCCTTCTCTGATGTGCCCATCTGTCCTGGTGTCACCTCTGATACGCCTGTCTCTGGCTCCTCTGTCACCATGTCCGCATCCGTTTGGATTGTCATCTCCACCAATTCCACATGTCCTCCAGTCTCCTCAGATTGCTCTCTGGTTTCTACCTCTGTTGTCTGTGGTTGAGTGACAGGCTGGTGATCCTTGCAAAGCAAGCAAATGCACTTGGCTTCTGGAAGCTCCACCGGTAAAGCACACTCACTGTGCACCCACCTAAGACAAAAATTTCATCCAGATGAAACATCGTAACTGATCCTAAGCACACACACGACAGTTACTTCCAAAAAAACACTATTATGTTTATGCATCAAGCTAACCTGTGGCACATGCTGCAGCACTGCAGAGCAACAGATGGGTTGGCAGCTTTGCTGCACACTCCACACACAGAGCTGCGGTGACGCTGGCAGCCCTCACACACGGCGTAATTGTCAAACCACTGGGCAGAACCTGGCAGCACCAGTCCACGGACACCACACTCGGTGCATACACGACACCTCTGACAAAATAAAGATAATGGATATTAAGTGTAGACCGAATGATGAAAGCGGCACAAGAAACGTCTGAAGTATTTATTCTCAGAAGCGAGCAACTCTGTTGTCACAGTATGTTTCTATAGTAAAGGATTCTGTTTGTTAAAAGGTGATGACAAAAGTAGCTTACTCTGCATTTCCATGGGTCAGAGGGAAGAGAATCCATGGCTGGCTGGAGACAAAAGGTGTGGTAGCCCTTATCACAGGCATCACATACCAACATTTTGGAGTCTTCTCCTGGTTGTCTAATGAATTGAAGAATAAAGTTATAGTCAAAACAATGTAAATAACATGCAGAACTTTAACCACAACAACTGCATTTCTTGTTCAGAGTGCAGTTTGAATCACAAAAGGTGTACTCACCTGCAAGTCTGGCACACTTTACACTCTGGGCACTGCCATCCTGCTCGCTGGATTGGCGTGGCACCAATCTCAAGACAAGCCGCATGGTAATGTTGGCCACAACCCGTACAGAACAGCAAGTCCATCAGCTCACCCGCTGAGTCACACACTGCACACCAAGCCTCTTCACCTGCTGTAAAATAAAATTGTATTTAAAACTGCTACTTGCTCATACTAGCAAGTTTTATGTTTTAGTTCCTCTTAGTTCAAGGTATAACAAGCTTATCAAGCTTCACAGTTGATAAGCTGATACCAGTATGGAGCACACTCTGTCTTAATAGGAATTTGAGAAGGCATTACCGCTTTGGATTTTAGCACTGTGTGGTGTTAACAGCAACTATCCAAATATCATCCTTGTGATATGTGCAAGCTTTCTATTGTGAGCATGCCCCAGTTAGAGATATCATAATTTCGAAATGGCTGCCTGGCTCTATTACCCAAGTCCTCAGCCTTGTCTATATGATCTGGACAGAGGAGAACCAGCTGCTTCATGGACTGGAAGGATCCACTGGCTGCTGAGCAGGGGAAGTGGTAGAACCGCGAGCAGCCCTCAGCATGGCATCGAATGGTTGCACCTAGCCTTTTGCAGTATTCGCAAAGCTGAAACAGACCAAGGGTAAAAAGTAAGACTTTGTGTAATCATTATACTCTAACCAGATACCATCTAATCCAGTCTATGGACAGCCACTTACCCGCTGTGTCCCTGAGATAACGGCCTTATCCACATTCTCAAGCTCCTCATTCTCCATCCGCTTTACTCCCTCTGACCACACGGCACACCAGTGATGGACCCAACAGCCCCCTGTTCAATACAAAATCCAACATAAGTAAAATATCTAAATCAAACTTCAGTTCTACATCAGTTGTTTACTGTTTGGTTAATTTGTAAAAGATAATAGTGCATTGTACTACAATTGTATAATGCTTTTAATTCAACCTGAGTCATCAAAAAGTGCCGCCAGACAGGGGGAGTCGGTAAATCCAATGGAAGACAGGTCATCGTTCCCGGGTTGTGGCAGTGGGGAAGCTGATGGCTTGAGGATTGGCCGCTCAGAAGATGGCCCGAAGTGTCTCAGTTCCCGCTGTCCGTGTAGGCTCCGCTCCACACAGTTACAAAGCGCACAGGCTCGAACGTTCTCTCTGTGCAGTAACATTTAGTTTTTGGTGTCACCAACAATAAGCTACCATTGGATAATCACTGCTACAGTTTGCACAAACCCTGTATGGTTTGAATGAGATACTTACACAGGTGTGCTGGAAGAGGCTGCAGTAGCAGCAGACATGTCCTCAGCACCACAGAGGGCTTTGGACTCCTCAGAGGAGACAGGCTCCTTTGAAGGGGCATTGTCATCAGCTAAAAAAGAAAAAAAAAGTTAGTAAGGGAAAGAAATTGTAACTTTAAAGCAAACAGTGCTTGAAATAGTGTGAGTAAATAGATCTTGTGAAACCCACATTTGCTATTATGCAATGGGGAAATAAAACTATTCAAATTCAATGTGCTCTATAGTCATCTTTGCATGCAACCCCTTGATTGTGGGGAATGAAAAATCTTCTTGTTTTAGAACATGTAATTTTCTTTCAGATCAATTGCAGTGATAGTTATCCTAACCCTGACCCAACAAAAAACACAGTACCTGTGGGTTCAGAGTCATTCTCTTCGCAGTTTGATTTCTGCTCGTCCATCCCCCGTATTGATTTTGACCTCCTTGACAGAGATCTAAAAAATGTTCAAAAATACATAGAATACATTTCTGACCATTAGCATGAAGAATAATAGTTTCTTAAAGTTTTTCACTGTACGCAAACAATCTATAGGCATTCTGTCTGGTAGCCGACTAAAGAGTATGTAAATCAACATCAGGTCTGTAATGGAGAGAACAGATCTGATAATGGGTGAAAAACAACAGATCAATGTTTACGTATGAAAAAGAAAGATGATAACAGCAATGCTGCATGCAACTGCTCACTTACCAAAATAAGTTTACACTTGTATTCATTAGCCAACATGTGTTTACCATTTTCAAAACGGATTAAATAAAATCAATCTATCTATGCTACGCAATGCTACACACGAGCCATCCTCACCAAGCAAAAAGCACTACAATCACCGACAATCAACAATTAAATATGGCTGTTGTACCCTCACTTTTGACGATTTCCTCCTGTTAACCTGACTAACGTTAGCACTACAGCCAACGAGCTTGCTCGCAAACTCATGAAAATAGCACCACTGTTACAGTAGACTGATCAATCGGAAACCGCTTTAGCAATTGAGATAGCATTTACCCAGCAATGCATAATCCAAATCGGTGAAACTGCTCCGAGAAAGAAAACGCAAAATGTTACAACTAAAATGGTGTTTTACTAAATAAAACAACCATAAATCGGGATACACAAAGAAAACACAACTTCCGTATGTGGAGCTTCCTGTTGCAGCGGGGCTCTTTTCGTGCAGAACCATTGTCGCTCGCTTCATAGTTCCGCTATGAGATTCACAACGTAAACAAAAATACTGTAAAACTAAACAATGCACGACTGGATAGACTCACGTTATTTCATTTTTACACTGCTACTAATGGGAAGTTAATAATTATAATTGTGTTTTAAGAGCAATAACAATAAATTTACTATAAAAGGTGCCGATCAGCTCGGATTCCCAATGTATTCTTCACACAGAGGTACACAGCAGACTCGCCGATATTTAATCATACGATTGTGAATCTCCAGATGTTTATAAAACGGACAATCGAGAGAGGATGCGATGGTCTCTGCCCTGATCTAATGTCAATGACAATAAATTAGATAGGCTTAGACATAGGGAGCCAGCGAAGAATCTCGTAGTGTTTCATCAGTTTCACAACATAAATTGTGCCATAATACTTTGAAAATCATCCTGTGAGCCAAGATTACCACATACACATTTCGAAACATGCCATATTCATTGTCACAAATGTAGCTGGAAGTAGGTTGCAACCCGTCGACGGGTGTGCTGTCCTAATGTCATTATTTTAAACGGAGTAAACTTCACAATCTAACATCAACATTTAATGCATTATCACACTAAGTTGGTGTCACAGTCTTTATGTACATACCCTCATACTATTTCCATGACTGTCCAGTTTGAGATTAAACGTTGCAGCCAGAACTCCCAAAATAAAATGCAAAATGTACTCACACTAGTCACTTCACCAACACATTGCAATGCGCCACATAAAATTAGGTTGAGCGTTTGCTAACTGCTAACAGCTTAATGTAAATGAAATGGACAAAATGTATTTGTGTGGCGTTAACGTTATATCCCCGTAATAAACATGTTCAGAGGCAGCAACACCGGAGACGGACTCTCTTCTCGACACCAAACTAACGTCAAATCAGACTCCTGCATGAACTAAATGCCATTATATCACAGTGAATAGTCGTTGGAAATTTGCTTTGTATCTTAAATGAAGTTAGCAATGTGCAGAGCAAAGTGATGACATGATGGCTAAGTTAACGTTTGAGCACCTTGGCTAGCTAAGTTAATGTTAAAAGTGTTAACGTTTACAATTTTACTTTCACTGTGAGTGTATTGTTATTTACTAAGGTTAGCTTTCAGTCGCCATAATTTGTCAGCAATGATAGAATAAGAGATAATGGTTTTTTACAGTTGAATAATTGCAACGCTAAGCACTATTTCTCAATGTAAACACCGACTTCAAAGGGTTGAGTTCGGGTCCAGCAAATAGCCTTGTCCATGTCACTGGCGACAGGCTGATACGGAAAAGCTAACAACTCCCAACGGTGACGTAGCAGCAAAGTGTCCCGAAGAGGTAAAACTGTGAGAAATACATTCAATATTATGCACAGAAACATGTACTTTTTAAAATGTCAACCAGCTACTCGGTGGACCGTAACTTGTACTCAACCAACGCAAAACATATCTCAACCTGAAGTTAGCATCCAGGTGCCATAGCTAGTTCTCCAGCAAGTAGACAATCCCATCTGTTCGTGGATACCAGCTAAACGATTCCGATAGCAGGGCTAACATTACCCGGTCTAAGGTCAGGGTTGGTGTGTCTTTAGGTATGTGTGTTGCAATAAGTTAAACGAGGACATAATTAAAAGAGCTCACCTCACAAAAACAATATCGTCTCCTCATACATCAGCAAAATCCAAACAGCCACACAGCTTCCCAAAATGCTGATGGTCGCTTCATTTTATGTACCGGACTAACGCTGCGGCTAGCCGGCTGGAGGGAGAGTGGGGGAAGTGCACGTCGGCGGAAGGCAGGCTGTGCGGTGGTGCTAACTAGCTAGCTCCTCAACTAGGATGATAATGCTATGGTTAGCTAGCCAACCAGCAAATTGAGCTGTGTGTCGAGTGGTCGTACACTGTCGGGGAACAGTTAAACACCGAGACAAGTCTTCAGCCAGTCCCCAAAAGGTTCCCCAGCGCCATGCAGTGAATCAAAACACTAACCGTTTGCCTAGTTCCCTGCCTGTGGATGTAGCTTGAAGGCTAACAAGCTAAGAGCAGCTAGCTTCTGCACTGTTCTGGAATCTCGCTTGCGAGGTCGTTAAACTGCTGCAAGTTTACACAAAATAGACCGTGCGGAAATCACAGCCCCGAACTTTGCTGACACGCCAGGAAATGTGTTTTTTCTTTAAGTTTCAGCCGACTGCAGGCACTCATCTACCTAAATTTGCAGCTCAACTTTGCATAGGTACCCTTGTTTGGGTCACTAGCATCTCTTCACTTCGCTGAACTGCGTTGCGTCCGCACACGGTTGTTCCGCCAAGTGACTAGCCGGTGCTAACTGTGCTAGCTAATAATAACTACGTCAAAAATTAATTCATGCAAACGAACAGGCAACAATGCTGTTTTATTACTAGGTAATAGTGAAGTGTGCTGACAGCTCGAGTTCCGCCAACAGTAGTTTGGTGCGAGGGTGATCATTTAGCACATAGCACAAGATTTTAATCTGGGGGGTGGGGGGGCGCGGGCCATTGGAATATGGTGGATATTAGATATTAGGTCATTAGATTTTCGGATCCAGGGAAGCCATTTTTCATTAGATTGTAATGATTGTAAGACCGAAGCAGCTATGGCATATCTGCAGATGAACGCATCGTGATAAATGTTTTTGATGAATGATCAGCGGTGATGTAGTTGAGTAAGAATTGGTTCATATCTCGTGGTGCAAATTCATTTCGTAATTAACATAACAAATACGGATCTGGTTGCAAATCACGTTTGCTAATACGTTATTCCGTCTCTGTTCCTCTACTACTACACATCGCCCATTTGGCTGGGGTGACTGAGGACGAAGCGTAATCGTCAATGGCTTGAAATGTCCATAATCTGAAATAAAACTCGAGTCGCAGGTTTCTAACGATGAGCGAAGTAAAACAATCCACGTCATGTTGCTCATTCGGGCATGTTTTAACGGTGTGTATCTGTGGCCACGTCGTTTTGTGTTATTTATAATTCATATGCCCTACTTGTAGAAATCCATACAGTGACACGGAGACGAATCATCAAATTAATATGATTATATAGACCTTAAACAATAATAAATTGTCTTGAGAGCATGCTCTGCCATCCAGCAGACAAGCAGGCTACACTTTAAAACCCAGACAATTAATCATTGGATACCATGTGGATGATATATTCCATTGTCTTAATTATTCATCATTTGTTCCTGTAATAGAAGCTCAAATCCTCATGTAAGGGCAAAAAGCAGTCACAATGTAACTGTGGGTAAACTTAAGGCACATCCTCCGAGTGTGCGGCTGGGTTGTTGGCATTCATATGGTTTTCTTATCATTGTGGGAAAGTCAGTGGCATAGATGACCCAGGGAGGATGGGTTCAAGAAAGCTGCTCTGAGAACTGTAATATTGTGACAGCAAAATAGTGAACACAACAACTCGGGTGTAATGGAGGTAAGGGGAGGAAGTCTTCACAGAAATACAGCTGCACAATTAGTTTTTGCAAATCCTCTTTTATATGTATGTGTATAGTTCTTAAATGACGACAATAGCCTTCCCAATCCACCCTCTCATGGACCTCACTGTATCCAAGGCCTGAGGCACTGCACACTGTAAAGCTCGGCTGTCAATGGAATGATCCTATGAACTTAGAGAAAATTAGGCTGGTGACAGTCTGTATCATTGTGAGAAGGTCACAGGTTTAATCCACACCAGCTTCTGTACATCTCCTGTTATGCCCAGAGAAAAACACTGAACTGTATCAGGTAAGTAGCTTACTTAGGCTAGAATTCAACTCTTTTAAGTAACAAGCATCTGCTAAATATATCGAAGGTGAATGCAATGAGAGTGTTTTCACACAAATACTTAACAGATCATGAGAAATGTATTGTATGCTCTTTTGTAGGAAATGTTTCTGTTAATGTAGATGTGTAGACGTATCTGTGTACAATGGGCACTCCAGGCCCCAGATGAATAGCAGGGGTGAATGCAGTTATTTAAGCTCTATGCAATTAAAAACTGTGATTGCCTAGGCCTGAAATAATGTGTGTTATGGTTCTGATAACATGTAAAACATAAGCCACAAATAATATGGAATCTTGTTTTATGTATTAGTTTCTTCTTATAATTATCAAAAGTCATTTGCATTCACAAAACTAAAGTAATTGACAGAAATTTGTGATTAAACCAGATTTTTAT
The DNA here is from genome assembly GCA_021432705.1 of Caranx ignobilis. Classification (NCBI taxonomy): domain Eukaryota; kingdom Metazoa; phylum Chordata; class Actinopteri; order Carangiformes; family Carangidae; genus Caranx; species Caranx ignobilis. The sequence continues at coordinate 65,477,226 of MU269985.1, forward strand.
TTGAAGGCTATGTTATTATTATTATTTTGATTTAGCAATACCATTTGGTTATTAACATTGAAAGAAACTAGTGTCATGTTACATGAGGTCATATTGTTTTTGATAGTTGTTCACTAGATTATAGACAATAAATATTTGATTGCAGAGGTGAATTATTGAAAGGTTGGCCTATAAGAAGACAACTGAAGATTTTCATAAGGTTTATTAAAATGCTGTGTCTGCCACACTATGACCAAATTCCACAGTTATGGTATGTGTAGTAATTATTAGTTGTTTTTGTTTTGTTTGTTTGTTCATTTTTATTCCAAGGCCATGGAAAATTATGCAACTTTCCACTTGAGAGTGGCTGATTGCCTGATGCCTGGTGATACTGGGCTGTACAGCAAAAATATATGTTATGGTAATGTGTGGGTTTTTCCGTGCCTGGTTATGGGGTGTGCAGGTTTTCATTTTGAAAACAGATTATTACTGGTCCCTCTGACAGGATTAGTTAACTCCCCATTCAGCTTTAGCGAGATTGGATTAGATTTTGGGAGGCTGAGACTGGTTGGAGGACAGAGACTGATTGGCCAATGGATGTAGATTGAGGGTGGTATTAGGACACCAGGCCTCTCCCATTGGCCAGTCGGTAGAATGGGTGCTTTCCCATCTGCCTCCTGCATCTCAAAGGATAATCCCCTGGAATACCTTCACAGATGTTTACAACAGAACACAAACCGGAAGAAGAAAATGCAATGTGCCATTTCTTACTGTTAAATCAATTAAAATGGAAACAAGCAGTGATTTGGTCTGTCTGGAGTGTGTTTTCTGCCCATGCTTTTGATAAGAGTGCAGACTGCTGTATACAAATGCTGCATTGTCACTGCTGTAAAATGGATTCATTTACAAATTTCAAATTATTTAAAGTATTATAAATTAAATCAAGCAAGATTTCAATGTAATACTTTGAGTGGTAATTATGTGTATAGAAAAATGTAGGAACTGGCATGGATAATTCACAGAGGTTATATCACTTCCTCCACAAGGGGGTGTATAACCCTGGACTTTTTGTGCATAACCCTGCACACTGCCTTATTATGAATCTTGAAAACAATGGTTTGCATAAAACCTAATAACAGTAGCTGTATACCAGTAACTGATAAATGACATGTCAAATTGTATGGTACAAACAGATGCAAGTATGGAGCCCGTAGACATGCACTGTATTAAACCACTGCCAGATGCAGTGCTTGTGACCCGAACTGGTCAGTAGATACTAATGAAACTCTCTCTTCTAAAACTCTAAGGTATCTGATAATCTGATAATGCCCTTGAAGTAGCCGTGTGTTTAAGTGTGTGCCTGTGATAAAGTCAAGGTGGTGGCACAGTGTGGGGAATATTAAGTATGTCTGGGCTTTTTATTAACCAGAGTCACTTTGACTGGATTTTCAGAGGGAGCCAACAGTGTAGTAGAACTAACATGTATCTACAAGTCCTGGAAACTAACTTTTACATTTTTGGTTTTGTTTTGTTTTTTTTTTTTGTTCCAAAATGAGCAAGAGATAAATCAACTTGACAAGCAAAATGTACTTGAGATCTGAAAAAAGAACAGAGTGGTGCTTAATAAAATGACATTTTAATTTTTTTATGACATGGAAACATGTGAGGACATACAGTACATGTAGTGGAATTATAATAAAATGAAACATTTATATATTATGATTCAGAAAGTACAAAAATAAAGATTCTATTGTCGTGGGAAAATGCATTACTATCCCAATAGAATAATACATTTTATATATATAGATATTTTTTTTTACATATAAAACTGAAATTATTAAGAGAAATAACTTGATGTACAAATAAACAATGATACAGTCATTTTGATATTACCATTTTTACATCAACCTGCCCAGACAGTTTCTGTCTGAATAGATGTATTAGCATATCATTTTGATAGAGTATAATACAAACAAGCAGCAGGGGGAAAAAACAAGCAAGTCATTCCAGTGCTTTTAATTTATTGAAGACAAGAACAGGAGGTGTTAGTGTAAATGTATCAGAACAACAGTACATGTATTAAGTCGATAGTTGTACGATTTTAAGGATGAAACGAGTTGGAGTCTAAAAAGATGCATCCAAAACTGTACAGTAATCTAGCATACCAGTGTACGTCTGACGTCTGTCTTTGCAAGGAGTGCTTCTCTTTGATTTCCATCGACAGAGGTTCACTCAGATTGTCTCGTTTGTACAGAAGACCGTGGTTCTCATATAGACCTGCTTTATACTTTGAGGTCAAAGTGCTACATTTGGATGGAGTCTTAGTGCAAGCTGTTTCACCAGTGGTCTGCTTTTTCGTTTTGTCCCCCCACAGTAGCTGGTTGAATGAGTAGAGAAATCGCAGAGGTCCAAATGCCCAGTGTGCAAGTTTCTGGTTTTCCACCAGTGCGTAGCTGGATGCAAGCACTCCATCAACAAACAAAGTTCCAGCGTCTGTCAAGGGCGCGTACACACCCATACTCTCCTCTATGGAAACTGAGATGATTCGAGATGGACGTACATGACCCTCTGCTGTGTGGATGAGAACACAGTATCCTGGTTGGGCTCTGCTAGCAAACTGAGCCTGGTACTCACTGCTGTCAGGTTTGCAGTGGGAGGCTAAAAAGACCAAGTGATGTGCGGTGAGGGCCAATCTATGGCCGTCTTCTGTCTCCAGAGACAGAAAAGTAGACCAGCTTTCTTGGTCCCAGTGCAGAAACAAGATGACTTGGCTAAAAACGACTTGGCCTGTCCCAGACAGCGCCATGACTCTGTCCCCAGGAGCCAGTGATGACAGGCTCTTCTGCCCCCCTCCAGCTACAGTCACCCGGGCCCAGCCTGGGAAACATCCACCTTTTTCCACTGCAACAGAGTGATCTGCAAGAAGGTCAGCAGAAAAGGCCAAGATGACTAAATGCAGATTATGTTCCTTTTTTTTTGTCTTAAATGTACTGATACACCATGGCATTTGACACAGTTAACAGCATGACCTTCTATGAATGCCCTCTCTTTAAACTTACCAGCTTTTACCGAGCAGTGGATATGATATTTAGACTCATAGTGGACCCAGTCGAAGCCAGCCTCCACAGCCAGCTGGGCCAGGAGACCGTACTTCTTCATTTCCCTGTCGTCAGTGGTTATATCCACGGCCCGGCCTTCATAGTGCAGAGAGCCAGGAGGGTGGTGGCCGTCTTCATCCCAGGCCTCTGTCACACGCAAGTGTACCCCTGGCCACTGGTTCATCACAGCGATAGCCAACCTGTTCAAACAGTCTTTGCATCTCTGTAGCAAATGTGACAGAGGAAAGGTATTCAGTTTGGAACAGCAAAAAAAGTAACACATACTAATCATAGTTAAAATATGCAGAAATCTTCATAAAAATGTCTGTTGATGCTATATGTTTATGTTAAAAAGAAAGGCCTAATAAATTGCTATCTGATTTTCCATCTCATATCAGACTCACAAATCCAGTGTGACCGTAGAAAAACATTATTCTAAAGAAAACAATGTTTGTGTTTACAGCTAAAACCCAATATATGAATAATAAAACCCTATGTATTTTACCTGATAGGTAAAATACACAGGTTCATTATATAGCAAGAGTCAAACAAATTATTTTTTAATATCAAAAACAAACGTGCTCATCTACTCAGGTAGCAGTTAACCTTAATACTCAATATCTAGTGTACCTGAAAAGTTGTTCAACAGTTGAACTTTTGGCTCTTAGATTTTTTTTTTTTTTTTAAGTTGTTAAAAGGTGGAAACAAGATCAATATGGTATTTTAGTGATATCAGTCAAGTAGATTCAATACTGGAATTAGAGTCAGTAACACTGCATCCCAGTCTTAGTGTCATGAATAAAAGGTGTATGGCTACAGTGCTTTGGATGAATGTGTATTTTCAAGGGTCCTTTTTAATTTTTAATTCCTACTTTTGTCTATTGTTTTGCCTTTTAACAGTATTGTTGTGGCTTGTTATGAGTGGCAGGTCCATTCTCAGTGCTAGAAATTCTGGATTATAGTGAGTGTTACCATTTGCAGCTTATATGATTTGAAATATTAAGAGTGAAAAAAGAAAGAAGAATTTCAAGATCTCAAGGCAACAATTGTATTATTAGTTACTCTGACTGCGGGATGTGCAATGAACAGAGAGGCATGTCTCAACCAAACACAGGCTGGGTGACAGACACTTGCAATCATTTATTAACATGTGGAATGGCGGCTAAGACGCCAAGAGGTATGTACTGTATGTGACTCTATTCTGCACCTCAGTGTACAGGCAGACTTCAGTGCAAGCCAAAGAAAACCCCAGTACTTCAAGCACTGTCTCTGGCTCCCAGGTTATGATTGTTTGTTTGCTGGCACTGTCGCACAATTCCTCCTCTGCTCTGCTAAAGTCCATCTCAACCTTGCTCAAACAATCAGGGTACAAGAACAAAGCTACTGTAGCCAGTTTGGCACATTCCTTGGCCTTTTCAACAGGGTGACAGAATAATCAAGGCCATTCTCTGCCTTTTCCGAGGCTTAGAGTTTCTCTGTTTCACCCCTGAGACATTTGATCAGAAATGTGCACAGTGACTCTTAACACTCCCGTGGGCCGTAATATCACAGACTGTGTCAGCATTGTCGCAAAATAGCAGGCTGAAAAATGATGACGTCAGCATCTGAAGTGATACACTCATCATCATCTCCTGAGTTCACTTGTGACCTGTGATGCTGCAGATTTTGTGGCCTATTATTGTCTGAATAAAGCTGACCCTGCGGCTGAATTTGAAAGGAGGAGGGCTGGGAGAAAAAGTGATGGGAGTGTGAGAGGGAGAGATGGAGAGAGGGAAATCTTGGGTGAGAAGGGAGCAGAGCAGCAGAGAGTTGAGGTTGCGACTTAAGACGAGAGGGCAGAGGGGAAGAATGTATGGGCATGGATTTGGGAATGTGACACCAAGAGTGAGAAAGCGAGAGAGACAGAAAACAAACTGGGTACATTTTCCTCGCAATGCCATTGAAGAGAGGCGTTTCATTGTCAGAACTACAATAGTCGCTTTTCCAACGGTGCCATTACTTCAGCAGGCGGGAATTTTGTATAGGCGACCCCTCCGTGTCTCCAAATGACGCACAAAGAGCGTCTTTCACATCTGGGCAGAAGAGGGGCACATGCACACATACACACGCTCCCATTGGGCATCAGAAGGGCACATATACAACCAGAGATTTCCATCACAAAAAAAAAAGAAAGAATCACTTGGGAAGATTCATATCCTAAAACAATCACAGAAAGCCGCAGCATCCAAAACAGAGCGACATCCAAGTGTCATGGAGCCCAAAAGTTGTTCATCGCTCTGCTTTGATCTAAAAATCCTCTGGACCACCAACTGTCTTTTCTAGGCATGATTTTTAAAAGTACTTATCCCAGGTAAATAATATGAAATTCAAGTTCAAGTGCCTGTGTATTTCCCCTGGGACGCTCACTGAGAACCTGCCATAGGAATAGTTTTATTTCCAATAACAAAGACTTTGGTTAAAGATTGAAAGGAAGTGTTCCTGAAGGAGAACTCGGTCTCTTAAGGGGTAGTGTTGAATTACATCCTGATCTTCTTATCACAAGAAAAGGGAGGGGGAGTTTGGTTAAAACATACACACTCTTGTGTTGTTTGTGTGTTAAGAGCCGGGCAAGGGCAGACTGTGAAGAGTACAGCAAACAATGAACAGAGTAAGGTGCAATGCTGTGTTTTCAGAGTAAACTGGTGTCTGTCCCTTCAGGTAGCCTGCATGTGGTTAGTCGATCATCTGGAGAAGATGAGAGACAGTGAAACAGTGAGAGCATCCTCGAACCAGTCTGCAGCTCCTGAACTTCCTACACAACTCCTACCAGGTATCTCTGGGGTTAAAGGGCAAAGGTGATCCCATGAATTGTCCCATCCCACAACATCCAGACAACTGAACCTTATCAACAATCAGTACCAGTCTCACCTTGGTCATGAAGCGGTCTGCGTTGGTGTTCTCTTCATCTTTGAAGACAATGTCTGGGTTGTAGTTGCAGACAAGCTCGTTGAAGCGCTCAGAGTTGCGTGTGATCTTGCCCTCTGCTTTCCCGCTGGCCCCGAGGTTGTTCTCTGAGAAGTTGGGGAAAAACTGCTTGTAGTGCATGGCTGTAAGTTTCCTGGGCCTGGGGCGGATGCCGTACCCAGGGCCCGGTCCGCATCCCTGCACCAGCCATATGCACGTCCAGGCAGCAAGCAGGCCGGGCTGTGCCAGGCGGGCCCACCAGGACTGCTTCATTGGGGAGGGTTGGGGCTCCCAGGAGTCAGTGGCCCACAGTGCCTACAGCGATAGCCCAGGTCCAGGTGTGTGATAGCATGTGAATGAGGATCAGATCTCGGTCCATTCCAGATCATGGAGTATCAGTGCTACTTTTTTCATCACTAAAACTCATTGTATGTTGGTACGTCTTTTACTTCTACTCAGTCTGTGATCAGAAAAAGAGTTTACAAGTACAGAGACAGATGTCCTGACTGTTTTGAATGATTGGCCTAACCAAAAGCTATAAAAGCTCAATCTTTGCTCTGATTGGCTTGAATCTAAAGTTTCTTAAGTTTGGCACCAAGTCATTCAAAAGAAAACTTAACAGCTCTCTGAGGTTTCTGTCCAAAGGTTTCAGCAAGTAGCCTATCAGCTGCCTCTAAGTCTCTGGTGAACTGAAAGTCATCTTCATACGTCCTTCGCAGGTGCCTGTCTCGGCGCAGGTGTTTGTGTATGGTTTTCTTTTCTTTTCTTTTTTGTGGGTTTCTGCTCACTTACCGCTTTCTTCTCCACGCAGTTCCCCTGAAGAGACACTCAAAGTGACGCACGCCTAAACCCCGACGGCTCCCTGCAATTCCTATGCACGCTCCTGTGGCGCTCTCATCCTCTTTGTCCATCCAGAAACGCGTCTGTTCAGAATCGGTGTTCTTTTTTTCTCTCTCTCCCCCTTCTTTCTCTCCTTCTCCTTCTCCCTCTTCTCTCCTTCGTCCACCGTCTTCTGCCGCCTTTCAGCGTTCCTGGCCACCTTGCACCAGCCATTGGGTCTTATTAGCGTCCGGACAAGATTGCCCTCCCTTCCTCTGTGCGCTCCCATTGCGACAGCACACGCCTCCAATTCAACCTTACAAAGGACATATGATTAGCCTACTTATGTTAACACAATGACCCCCCTCCCTCTCACCACAACCACCACCAACACACCAGCACCCCCTGTATTAGAAAAAAAAAAAAATCTAAGGCTAAATTAAATTCTGCCAAGTCAAATCAACAGTTCAGCTTCATTTAAAACTTTATCTTCTCAATATTCCAGATATCAACTTTATGAGACATAGTTAGTGCACAGACTGACTTGGAAAAACATAAACATAAAAACAAAGTCTGATGAAAACTGGATATCTCTGAACCAACATGCCCCTGCTTCTGTTTAGTCATCCCGCCCACCAGAGTGGACAGGTCATCTGTAGATGATTGTGTGTGTGTCTCTGTGTGTTATTAATAGACAGAGTTGAAGGTGAGGGTCTTAAGAGGTAGCACAAGTGTCCAGCCTTGACACCCCCTGACTGTGACTTACAGTGCTACCTTCCTGTGTTTGGGGAGCCAGCCTCACCCCCCCTGAACCCGGTGCACCCGAGACCTCTTCACTGGAAACACCCGCCGGCCACAGCAACATATTATTTTTATCCATATCAGAACAATAGCTGGGAGAGTCATAAAATGTGTCAGATAATGCCAAAGAGGGAGCAGAGAAGAAAGGAATCATTGTGTCTCACTGGCCTGACATGTGTAATCACATACGGAAGCTTAAATTAATGGGAGATTAAAGGTCGTAGTGTGTCACCATCCTATCTCTAGCTTCCTGGAACACTTCAGGACTCGATGCATCATGGCCAGTTCCCTCACAGTGAGACTGTTTCAAAGAAGTCGTAGCCCACTCAGAACAGAGCTGCTCAGTGCTGTCTGGATGGTTATTGTTTTTGATTGTTTGCTGCAAAGATGCTTCCAGACTATATCACCGTTGATGTCACACAGAAAAAAAATCTTTGCCAAACTCTTAGCCTAAAAAAAACACTTGTGAATTTCTCATAGCGTGCCTTATGTAAGCAGCTCTTAAAATCTTTCTTTTACATAAAGGCGCGAGGAACAGGTCACTGAGCTCCACGGTGACCAGGGAAAGGCATCTCTTGTTAGGGAAGTTTCCAGAAGATCCCAGGATGTTGTAGGGAGGGGTGGCAAGGCGAAGCTGCATCTTCCTGTCCTCATGATAAACATGGAAGAAGGATCATGTCTGGCCCGGGCTGCACAGATGAGAGATTTCAGCCTTCATGTCAAATGCAAGGAATGACTCAATCAAAGAAAAGCAACAAACACTTTCATATCTACAATTACCCGCTCCAGTGTTTCTTTTCAAAGCCGTACAAGAAAAAGAGATTTCCATCTGACATGAAAGGGAAAGGAAGGAAGCAAACATCTGCGGGTTGGAGATGGAAATAAAGTCATTATTATTAGTTTTTATTTTGGTGCCCCTATCCTCCCAGCCTCCCCCTGCCTCCTTCTGGCTCTTAGCATTTTACTCCCCCATTTCAGGATGGGAGTACATGGCTAGATGAATGGTTTGGTTTCCTGCAAAGCCACAGCAAAGAAAATGAGATCTTTCCTGCCTGGGTTACACTACCCTGTTTTATTCTTTCCAAATTGACACATGTACCTCTACCTGGTGGACAAATACAGTACGTATAGCTTTTCCTTTATCTGTGGAGCTGCTAGTGAAAAGCAGATACTAAACTACTGCATAATTGACAAGTAATGGTCATATTACAAGTGCAGTCAAAAATGAATTGGGATCGCAAGCTCTCTTTTTTTTTAGTGATACATTTATCATAGAATAGAAATTAGGTTTTGAAACAATGCTGGCTTTGACATCTCAAGTGTTTGTCTTGTCTCTTGGAGCTGAATAGACACTCTGCAGGATCCACTTCCTCAGATGGAGGCCATTAGAGGGGTTGACGGGGGAAAAGGAAAGTCAAGGAACTGACACCTAACCACCTCCCTCCCCTCTCCTAAACACACACACACACACACACACTTTGCCCACCACTGCACCGCCCATTCCACTGTCTCTCACTGTGTTATCAGTGCAGGAAGAAGCAGGGTGGTGCATTCTGATGTGGCTGCACACACTCGATGATTCTTGGCCTATGTATTTTAACTCTGTGTGGTAAGTTACATGCCGTGCTTCAGCTTAAACGATATGCCCAATGTCCCATGTGTCATGTGTTGGGTCTCAGGTCTGTTACAAAGAGTGATGTGAGGAGTGCACATAAAAATGTTGAGCCCAGGTTTAAGTTGGTTTACTCAGCCTTGATATGGTCTTTTAAAAGGAGCACCACTGAGCTGAAGTCGAGGCGATGCTGCATTGAAGTGGACAATAGACCAAGAAGGGTGGAACTTCCTGGCCCCAGACAAGCAGGTCAGAGGTCAGACGTGATGCTATACCTTGTTTTGTGAAAAAGTATCATTTACATTGTATAGATCACACAATGTATTGTTAAAAAGCTCTCTCCTTGAATTCAGTTATCAAATTAAATGATGACATCACAGGTTTCTCCCTTAAAAAAAAATCCACATCACACCATTTGGGCCAGACCCATGCAGTGAATTAAAGGCCTGTGCCAGTCAACAGTGTGAGGCAAGTGTGCCGTGAGCGTGCAGGCAGGATGGCGGGCAGCTATGGCAAACCGACAGTATGACCCATTATCAGTTGATTAGCGAGCAAGTCTCGCCTTTTCCTGTGAGTGGTTCTGTATTTGTAAGCATACAAAACAAGGGAATAACAGCCCCTAATGCACTTTGGCATGAACTTCAAACAGCCGACTGTCAGGAAAGCTAATCTGTGTCTTTTTCCCCCCTTCATTCTTATCTTTTGACAATAAAGATAGCCTATCTCATCCCATTACAAGCTGCCCGTCTCCTGCCTTGTCCCCGATATGCCTGACAATCAGTCCAATAGAGTGTGTTACCCACTGGGACTGCTGGGACACTTTGATTGCACTATCAACCCCTAATATTTTGCTGCAGGGAGAGGTGCTATATCAATGTTTCTCCAACAAAATCCAACATTACGACTGATGTGCTAGGCTGCTCCATGGTGTTTGTGAGCCTTTGTAGAGAAAAATAATTACATTTGGTTTGTTGGAGATGCTCTAATAGGCTAAAAAGCTGAACGCATCACCAGCACAAACTGCAATATTTTCCCCAAAGTGTAACACAATGTGGTGTCCAGAAGAATTTTCAGTAGCACAGTTGTGGCATTGTTTCTTTAAAGTCAAGGAGAATTTCAGTTCAGGGAGTGGGCGATAGGACTTAGCGAAATGGCACAGAAGTCTTTATATTTTATTAAAGAAAGGGTTTATATTCATAAAGTATCCCCTCAGCAATGCTTATTCATTCTGCCATCTGTGTTTCTCAAGTAATCCCCAGGAGAACTGTGTTTGACGACTGTAAATTTCAAGTGAATTGTTTTTACTCTCTGAATCACCACTTTTTAACCCTGCAACTGACGGCATTAGTCTGGGTTGGTTCAAACTTCTGGCATTGAACAAACTCATTTCTTTCAAGATAGACTGATAATGCACAAACCTTTCTCACACATAAACACACCTTGCATGTGGCTTATGTGTCACTTCCTCAGAGCATAACCAGCCTCCAGCTGTGCAAGTGATGTTACGGCAACATTTGAGTTCATTTCCTTTTAGCAAAGGAAACACACTACAAAACAAACCCTAAACCAAATAAGCTCAATTAAAACATCCAACAAAACAAAACAAAAAATGCAAACAAAAATCAAGAGGGAGAAATTAATCAGAGCTGGGGTTTTCTTGTTCTGACTTCAGAAAAATGAGATGAGGAAATGAACAATAGGCAAGGAAAAGGGATGGAAGAAGGGAGGTGGGTGGGTGGGTGGTGGTGAGGTGAAGGAGTGAGTGTGACTGAATGTCTCTTCTCCTCTTGATTTGCTGGGTTTTTATCTGGCGTATGTATCAGAGTCGGGAAAGCGTGGGCAACGGCTGTAGTGGCGTCGCGGCTGGACACCACTGACAGACAGGCTTTCTTCTTCTGCTGATTAAAAGAAGTGCAACAAAAGGGTGGAGGGATGTAGAAGACAGACGTCCTCACCAGTTCCACACACCCACCACAGACCACATCAGATCACAGTTACATTTTATAAAATGAAACAAAGGCACAATTTACAGTAAAAGTTCCTTGGTGTGGATCCAAAAGGACACAAAGAAGTTAAAAATACAGACATTTTTTATTGCTTTTCACTCAATAATCAAAGATGGTGAAAAATTCAGCTTTAAGAACATCTAAACCATCAGAGCTTTTCAAAAGTAAACAGTAAACATTTTTTTCCTTGAGAAAATTTCAAATTTCTTGTCTTAACTGCATCACATTCAACTTTTTTAATGCCTGTTAAAATCCTAAGAGTAATGACTCAACGTGTGAAGCATGGATCCAAAAATGCCCATAAATAATAAAATAAAAAAACAGCACATTATAAAACTTTGTTCCCAAAACCCAAATGGAAATTCACAGAAAAAAAATGGAAGGAGTAAACCTCAGAGAGCTCCATATATAATACATAACATAGCTAACCAGAAAGAGAGGGAACCTCACAACAGAGGTTGATGTTGGGTTTGAGATACGCTGTCCCCTGCTGGTCAAACCAGCAGCTATTTACCTGCTGATACAGCAGCAATGGCAAACGGTGACACAGGATCACCAACACACTGACGATGAAGAGATACCGCTGATAAACACAAACGAATTTAGGCCATAAACTTATAAAACCTGACATCATAAACAACTGCATGGATCACATCTGTTATTTGAACATATCATACCCAAGAGTATTCTAAGCTTTCTATCAATGTCCAACACAGAGGAATGAGATGAAAAAGTCTATGGAAAAGAAAGCATGCAGAAAATTTAGAAATTACTTTTGGTAAATGTTAAATGTGCTTTTTACTTAGAAAATATTGCACTTCCCCGCAAATTCTTAACAATTCACAGTTTGATTGGTCTAAGGCAGAAGTTTCTCCCAGTGAGTGTCAAATGGCATTTGAAGGTCTTGCATAAGAGTAAAGTAAAGCTTTTTTTTAGTGTGATTCTGTAAATCGTAGACTAGTCCTCAGACTCAGTAAGCTTACTGCTGTCACTTTCAAGAAATAAAAACCTTGAGACCACGACTGTCTCATATATTCCCTGTGTAACCTGTGGATCGACTGATAGACAATGTACTCCGTGTCCCATTTGTGCCCAATAACAACTTCCTCTCATTTACTAACATAACACTGTTGCAGACCAAGCCACTAAACAAGTGGAAGTAAGATTCCCAATCTTAAAATAGTGGTACAACCCAGAAGAGGAAAGCGTGGGGAAACAGCGAGAAAGAGAGAGCACTCGATCGACCTGAAGCAGGAAGAGGAAATTATGTCACAGCGACAATGTAATATTTCAAAACAACTCTGCTGAGTTTCACATGTGTCAACAGAGCAACGGCTACTTAATGAATCCTCTTTTCATAAGGCCTCAGGTTTTCAGCGGGGTTGCTCTGTTACTGTCCACTATAGCACCACTTCCAGTATGGCTATAATCCTTGTCCAGTCATGACCACAGCCACACAACCACTTGTACCTGTGCTTGTCCTTGCAATCAGCCAACTGCACAAATCTGGACCCTGATAAACTGGTCATTTAATGCAGCTCCCACTGGGCAGAAGCAGACATGCTCGTCACCCTCTCCAGTCTCTTCACATTTGGTGACCTGACCCATGAACCAACTGGCAAGGGGACTGAGCTGCAAGTGCATTTGATCCAGTAGGTGCACACTTGAAGTGGCTCAGTTTCTTAAAGTTAGCAGAGGCAGTGGTAAGTAGAATTCACTGGATTTTAGAGAGTCCACTGGTCAAGAGGAGTCTGAAGGGGATGGTGGAGCGGGACACAGTTAAAGGCAGTCTGTGGAGACCTGCAAAAACAGGGAACAAAAAAAGGACCATAACGTCACTCACAATCACAAGGTGGAGCGCAAAACTCGCAAAGCGAAGAAAAATAGCGATTTAGGTGAAATGAAAGTCTATTAATCACAGAACAAAAGTAAGTTGGGAGTCAATGGGAAAGTGGAAGAAAGCTGCCACTGTGCAGAGATGCTATCTGTACTGTGAGGAAGGGGCTGTGAGCGCATGTGTGCGCACACTTGGCGTGTCCATGCTCTGCACGCTTGTTTGTGTTGGGTGGAGGGTTAGAGGGCGTGTGTGCCGCGAGGGGTCTGGGGCGGTGTGCCTGAAGGTCCCCAAGGAGACCTGACTCTCCTCTTGTCCCTTTACACTTTCCTGAAATAATTGTGTTCTTTCTATCTGAGGAAGAGAGACCAGCCCATTGGGAAATGCGTCCAAAGGTGGGAAAATCTGACACAGCTATCCAAGTGCAACAAATTTCAGCTTAACAGAGTTTCAGCTTGACAGAGAAAATTATGGATAACAAGAACTTGTCATCTTGTCTTATGAAATCAAAATTAGAGTAGACTGACCAAAGGCACGGATGAGCTCTCTCTGTACTGCCCAGGTGACTGTCTTGATCAGGGAGGCAGATGTGAGTCCAGCAAACAGCATGTTGTACAGGAAGACAATGTAGAAGTTCCCGAGCCAGTTATACCGACCAAAGTCTCCCAGTAGATCAAAGCGGGTGATCCCTACAACAATGAAGGCCAGAGAAAATATTCCACGTGAACCACTTTGGTCAAGCAGAGCTTCACCTGCAGATTCAGATCTCACAGCCTACACCTGCCCTCTTGTGGGTGGTTTTAAAACTGCAAGTAAAATTATTGATTGACATACCTGATCCCTTAACTCTATTTCATAATACATAATGTATATTTACCCTTAACATTGTTTTATTAATTTTGTTCTTGTGTTTATGTTTTGTATGATCTTTTAACTGTCTAACCTACATCCACCATTGGGTCTGATGTTGTGCAGCTCTTTGTGGTTTACTCACTGTACAGTTTAACAGCAAACTCAAAAATCAAGCATATTAAAATTTTACAATATTTTGTCAGTAGACTTAACGTTGTGGAACTAGAACTGAATGAAAATAGAAGAAATGGTGTATTTGCCTTTCATTTATTTTTTGTCATGTCCTTACCAAGTGTGCGTGAAAATACTGGCAAAGCAGAGCTCAGGATGAGCAGTGAAACGCAGTTTGCAATTATCTGTAAAAAAAAAAAAAAAAAAAAAAAATCAGTGGTTACTTTAAAAGGTGTAAACACTATACTTTAGTCATTTTTATACATCTCACTGTAAGATTACACACACACTTTAAGGTTAACTGACAAATACCTGTGTGAGGTTAGTGTCCTGTGCACGGGGGAGGAGGCTGGTGAAGAGGGGGGAACTATAGAAACCTACTACTGAGGAGACCATCAGGTAGCTGACGATCTATTTAAGGACAATACTGGAGAGAGAAGTAATCCTCACATGGAATGTAAATAACATCCAGACAGTACATCAATGGTCTACTTTTAAAAAACATGACAGTGTGAGTCAACATTACACACACTGCTCAAACAGCGCATTGGTGGCTGAGTCACAGCCAAATGGACATGACTAGTTTTGTCTGTGAAAGGATACAGGATAAGAACTACTTGAACTGCAGCACCCAGTGAGCCGAACATAGAGAAGGAGGCCATTCCTAAGTGAGGGTCCTAAAACATGAGAACAGCAATCACAGATCTGCACAGACTAGCTGTTCCAACATAAAAATGGTCACAATTTTGTTCTTGCAAAATCCTTGCCTCCATTCCTCTGGGCATAGCCGTCTCATCCAGAAGCAACTCCAGCACATTGAAGCAGACCATGAGCACACACATCACCTGAGGAGCAGCAAGTTTACAGTGAAAACAATCATTGGGGTTAATGAAATAAATAGCGTTATAACAGAATGTTGTGATTTTATTGATAAATAAGTGTGTACCGTCAGTGCAAGGAGCACAAGCATGGCCAGTGGATAACCCAAGTTGCGCTGCCAAGGGGATGCTTTCCTACGCATCTCTGTGAGAAAACAAAATGATCAACAACAAATAAGTGTACAGCAACAAATGCCTTTACAGTGTAATCACCGTGGAGGAAACCCAGCAGAGAGCAGCCTGTTTGGTCAGTCTTACCCAGAGCGATTCGCCTGCTCCGGACCGTTTGGTACTCTTTTTTCATTGCCTCCATGTTCAGCCTTACCCAGCATGACGTGCTGTCACCTTTAATCAGACAACAACAAAAAAACGTCACTCAGTCAGCTTTTAATAATAATATGAAAATGACAAAGGAGTGTGTTCAGGATGTCCTTCTTACAGTTCAGTTTCCTGGAAAGAGAGTCTTCCTCAAATGCAGTGCAGCTCAGTGTGTCTTCTACATCTTCCAGCAGCTAAAGATGAAGAAATTACAAAATAAATTGAATAGTTCAATTACAAAACTACATGACACAAAACACCTTTTAAACCATTATATTTCATGGTAGAGGCTGTCTGTCCGTCAGTCTACCACTTCGACCCAGACTGAAATATGTTATAAGATATTAGATTAATTCAGATGAAATGCTGCACACATCAATGTGACCACTGACTTTTCTCTTGCACCACCACCATGACATTGAAATGTTGGTTTTACGTGAGATGTCTCAACAATTACTGGACTGACTGCAATGACACAGTACAGGATGTAATATTGTAACCCTGTGGATCCCTTCTCCTAACCATCATCTGCTCAATTATCTTAATTGTCTAATATGATGGTTTGACTACTTGCAAAACTAATAACCAACATCCGAAGTATGTAAAGTGACACTTTGCCTCTACCACTAATTGTGGTAGCATATTTGTTTAGTACCTTGAATATAATAATGCCTTGAACGCTTCCGCTGGCACACATTGCATAACTTCCTGACTATAAATGGTAGTCAATCAAACTTTGGGAATGTACTGTTAAACTTCACAGAGTCATTGAATGTTTTTCATAAGATTCAGTTATCTTCATTAATAATTTTCTAAACCACAATTTATTTAAAATTTTCTAGCTGTGAATAGCTCATTCACTCTGTATATTGGCCTGAGGAAGAATAGAGGGCATCACTTTGGTATGCATATTGCCTTCTTTGAGTATAATCATCATTATAGTGTGAACACAATTGATATTTAAAAGCTGCTTAGAAAACTTAAAACCACTGTGTGTAGTATAGCTTTTGGACACAGTATAAGATGTGTTAGCTTTTAGTACAGGCTCACAGAGATGCTTGCATAGCCACTGACATTTAGTCCTATATTTTTGTTCTGGATATAAGGTCGCTCACTCACCCTTGGTTTAACTAGGAGGCTGCCGGTTACACTAAACATTCTGGACAGCCCAAAGGGAGTGCACACTGAGGAGAGAAATACACACATATTGAAGGTGATATCAGAGCATCATACTGTACAGTTTCATGTAATTGTGATTAGCATTTACTTACACAGAAGCAGCAACACTCCAAACAGTGAGATGCCAGAGTACAGGTAAGGGAGGTAATATTCCCACAAGTCTGAAGGTGAGAGATGGACAGTATAAACTATAGGAACTAACTAAGTATATTAAATAAACCCCACTGTCACTGGGGGATCTTCAGGTGTGATGCGGGTGACTCACCATAAAGGCTTTTCCTGGCTATGTTGTCATGGAGGAGGGCTGAAGCCACCCACACAATGCCCAGCACAAGCAGAGCCAGCAGCAACAGCAGCACAACTGCTTCATACACTCGTGCCATCACCCCCTACACAAAACAGATACTCGGTTATCAACAGGTCTAAATGTATGCATTGTGAATTTGTAACTGTTTTGTAATTGGATTATGTGCAAAAACTTGTGCCTTTTTGGACCCTGCAAATCCCTCAGACTCTGTGAAGAAGTAGGCAAAGGGCATGAGGAAGACCAGGGACAAATTGGAGAAAAGGAAAACTAGGTTCCACAAGCCTGAGAAGAGAGGAGGAGAGATTTTCCAAATATTATTTTTTGGTACAAAACACTTGTTAGGGTTAAAACTGCAGTGAAGCGTTTCAGCAGTTCACCACCAACTGACACAGTTCTGCTGAACAGTGCAGAATCACTGCTGCTTGTTCAAATAAACATAAAGTGTAACAGTTATAATGAAATAAAATGACGTGGCCATCAGAGCGTTTCTCATATTTTAACAACAGTGCATGCCTGGTATACCTTTGGCCTAAATACCACTTTAACAATGAATCAAAAATATTGTCATTTAATTGGATTTGCTCAACTAAACTAGTTGGACCATGATAATTATCTGCTTCTGTTTGGACATGGGTCTGTGTAGTATTGATTTGGAGGTTATTGCCAGTGATCATGAGTAACAACCTCTGCAGTTATCAGCTGTTGTTTTGGTGCTGTCATCTGGTAAAAACAATAGGAAGTACCATGAATAAGAGATCCATTGAGCCACTGCATGTAGTAGCTCCGTGGGAAGGTAAGCAGCACCTCATTGGACAAAATGGAGATGGGGAGAAGAAGGACAGCACACACTGCAACAGACAAGGTGAATGTACACAACCACAGCCTGGAAGAAGGAAAAAGACAGGCCATCAGTAAAGTCACATGCGTTTGTGTTCAGCCTCAGGTTAGCATTACCACCAGAGCAAAAGACTAGGGTGTCCTCAGATAAGGTAATACTGTGACAGCGTGTGGGGACAAAGGCCAGAGTGACAACAAAGTGCCCCAGTCCTGACCAACAACCACATGAACACACAGGCAAGACAGGGCAATAAATCTACAACCAAATGGCCTCAGGACACTGCATGTCACGTTGACTAAGGTATGAGCTCAGTCATTCATGCTGACACTAATCAAAGTGAGTGAGAACAGATTGCTGTGGGTCAGTTAATCATTAGAGGTTTTCACTTACGCAATTTTGTTGACTGTGGCATCCTCGATATCATCTGTAATAGAGCAGAGAAATAAATAGGATTACATCTGTCAGAAAACTGATTTGCTAATTAAAAACATCAATTTGGTTTTCACGTTTGTGTTTAAACAGGATTAAGTTAGCACAGACAGCTGCATAACTGAATAATTGAAAGCTTTAAACAGTTATCATTCAGTCAGTTAAGAGGTGTTGAAATGTTGACAGACAGCTTCTAGTCTGTGTTAACATCAAAAGAGTTAAACCTGTTTACACAGTATCTGTGTATTGTATACACTGGATATAGGTAGGGGAAAGCTGTAACAGAGCAGATCCATATGAGGAAGAAGAAAAAAAGCAAACGTCTCCGTGGCCTCAGAGTAGGAGTGAGGGGGAAGAACATGTTAGGAACATTCTGTCCAAGCAGAACCCACCCACCCTCGTTAAACTGTATTACATACACATAAGAGCTGCGATACTGGGCTCATCAGTAAACTGCAACATTTCCTGTAAGCCCAAAACCCTTAGAAAAAGCCACAAAGTGTGTTGTTGTTGTTGTTGTTGTTGTGTTGTTGTTGTGTGTATGCAATATAAAGATTTCTAAAACAATATTGCAAGAACTTCTGTACTTAAACAATGCACACTGCATGACCTGTAACTTCTTCCAGTGATATTGTTGGCACAGCTGTGTGACAAGGTAAGGCCCGAGGAGCAAAAACCAGTTGTTGCCTCCTTGATGTCAAAAACGACTCTGTGAAGTGGTATTGCACAATTGTCATTTAGCTAAAGGCACAACTGTCGCGCTGCTGCTGATACAAAAACAATTTTTACAGCAGATTTTCAAAGCAACGAGAGAAAATGAGCTGGCCATTTCCTAGGTCCAATTCCAGCCCCGCCACAGCAAAACAGAGACCTGGCTAGTTAGACATCCTACATCTGTTTCTAATAGTGGCAAGTTATTGGATTTATTATGTAACTGTCAGCCCAGTCACTGTGGAAAGTTTAACATTTTTTAAATTTTAAATAACACAGATCCAATTCCATGAGGTATGTTTCATATTTGCAAATGATTGCTTGTAAGTTGTAAGTTTGTAATGTTGTTAAGTGTCAATGCTGTGTTGACCAAAACATGTCGTGTTTTCTGTGCAGAGTTAAATGTAGCAGATGTTTGTACAGTACATGTTTGTTGAAGAGAGCTCTTTTACAACACTGTTTATCTTGTAGCAACATTCTTGGCCGCCCCTCCACCATCCACATCCACAAGGACACTGCTTGAAGAGGTGGTCACATGTTACATAACATGCTGTCTTCACCTCTGGGCTGCACCACACAAGGTCCAGAGACTTGGGTTAAAATGTGTAGTCCTGGTAGTGTGTAAACTTGTGCTTCACTTACATGTAACTCAACATGGAAAACAGCTAATATTCAAATCTGCACATACATCTTTAGAAACAATCAAGAGAGCAGTGTTGCCTTCTTGCCTTTTTTTCATTTCAGGTTTGTGAAAAAGGCAACTGTATTGCTTGTGTCCAAATTTAACTTGAGATATCATCTTAAAGTAAAGGTAGAAAAAAAGATCCCATTGCTTCCACAAACTACAAATGAGAGACTATTATTCACAACACAATATGCAGTTTCTGAACAACACCTGTGCTTGCTTTTAAAAAGTGGCCTGCATACTCTGTGGAAAGAAATTCCAAAACACCAATGTAATCAGTGCACTTGTCAACACCATCAATTCCCCTCCCAGCAGTTCTCTGCAAGCCTTATGCTTATTAAAATCCAAGTGACTTTAAAACTCACCTGTGACAAACTCTGCAGTCTTCCTGAAGTGGGTAAGTATGAGGTAGGAGACAATGTAAAGGCATGTAAACAGGAGCACACAGATCTGCAGAAAAAAAAACAAGATGTCACATGAGTTTAACTTCTTTTTCTTTTTTTTTAAGCTAGCAGTCACACAAAGCAAGCGCAGCCTCGTAGACAAACTGTCATGTTGTTGCCAAGCTCTGACACTTCTTCTTTTTTTTTTTTTTTTTTTTTTTTTAATTTTGATAAGTCTCAGCGGTGGGGGGGGTGGGTGGGTGGCAAATGTGACAAAACAGAAAGATAAAAAGATGTCAAGGGAGCAGAAGAAATGGCAAGGGTAACGGCTTCAACACATTTGTTCCTCACAGAATGTTTTGTGTCGACAAAAACAGTAACGCATGAACAGACACATGCAATGCACTGCTACAAATGCAAACATTCCCAATTCAGCCATTACCAAGCCAGACAGATGGAGTCTGAAGATTACCACTATATTCCAAAAAAGAGAGCTAAATGGGTGACAGTGATCAACTAAGAAGGATTAAGCGGAGTAAAAGAAGGGTTAATACCAAAGTCAGATGGCCCCCATACTGTCTGTAAAGATCACTGTCTGACATTATACTAAATCTACCAACAAATTTAGGTTAAACCTATATTCACTGAGCAGTCTGTTGTCTGGTACAGCTCTCAGTATTTCACTGCAAAGACTGAGGTAATCACTTGCATGAACATGAAAAATATTGATAAACAGTAACATCAATAAATTGTAAATGAAATAAAACACGTTTTAATCTAAAATTTGTATCTGGATCTTTTTGATTGACTTCATGCAAGAGACTGAAACATCCAGTCAGTGCTCAAGCACACACGTAAACACATAAGTACATCTCAACTATGTGGGAAAAAAAAAAAAAAAAAAGATGACAGCAAATAAATTGAATTTTCAGACATGAGGTTAACAGAAACATCCCAAACACTTTCCTGTTGAATGCAAAACATTACTTTCCAGGACACAATTATTACTTGTAGTATGCAAAACCTAAGTGGTAAATTCTCTGTAAAGAGTCCTTCGCCACGGGGAAATTAAAACTAACCATGTGAGTGTTAAGGTGTGACAGCTTTCGCTCAGCAAGGCTGAAGGTCTGTACACGTGCTGCCTGACAGGCTGATGTGGTTATTTCATGCTTGTTCCATCAATGAAAATTAGAGGCATGTTCACTATTACCAGGATTTTTCCCCAGCTGGAAGTGTATACAAGGAGGATTTCTGCTCCTTCGTCAAAGCATCCTGAAAATGTTAGATTTTCCCTGTTGGTGGTGAAGCCTGTGAAGGTCTGTCTAATCCTTATTTTAGGCTGAGCAGGCGAAAGTGACAGTCTGCCATCAACCATTTCAGCTTGGTTAGGTATGTCTTGCAGTCTCTCTAAGGACATGTTGCAACAAGGCCTACACAGTGTTTTGGAGAGGTCAACCTTATGGTCATATGATGCGTGGCGAATTCAACGGCACCACAAACTAATCTCCAAAATGAATGGCCACACATTTGAACAGCTCTCTAAAACAAACAAACACACACACGCTCAGAAGCACAGTCTTAACTGTTTAATGGTCTCTGGTAGAATACTAGCTGCATCCTGCAAACAATGGACTGTGCCTAACAACTAATCAGCTCAGTGTGCAAAATTGTTCAATAATGCTGCATACTTTGGCAAGGAGCTTGCTATAGCTAATCCAAAAAAAGAAGGAAACAAAGGATGGGTATTGGGTGGGAAATATGTGGAGGGGCTAAATAACACCCTTTAAGTCCACCATGGTTGTGTGGACACGTGCTGATTGGCAGCGTCACGATTTGGCAGCACGCAGCAGACCACTGGCATGAGTTCGAGGAGTTCAGCATCCAGAGGGACATCTTTGTGTTGAGCACAAAGTCCTGGAGCTCCAAGTTCACTCTGAGCATTTTAGAATTCACAGTGTAACCTGAAAGTTTTTGTGCTGCTTCAAGCAAAAAGACAAAGACACCCAAACGTTTTCGCATTTTTCCTAACCTCGCTGCTCCTGTAAAAATTCAGGAGCGTACGGGGGTTGGCAGTGGCACACAAGTCCTTACAAAACCCATTCAGGGAAAGCATGGCAGCCTTTGTTTTTACAGAGGATAGATTGGGTAGGATCCGTTCAACATTTATTCAGCAGACAGAAATAACTTTGGCAATGTCATTTTAATCCAAAACAAGGTGGGCAGCTACAGTATGTTGTTTTCATCAATTCACTACTGTGTGTCATCCAATGTTTAAAAGCTTAGTAATGTAAAATATCAGGAGCAGCAATAAGACCTTTTATTCTGCTAAACACTGATCCTTCTTGATCCCTCCAGGCTCTGGGTGCAGGCCTATGGGTGTGCACTTCTGGCTCTATGTCATCTCACGTAGGCAATTTTCCTTTTATCTACATTGGTTACGTTTGCCTCTTATCTGAGATGATATCCAGTGCTCAAAAAAAGACAGACATCTGACTGCAATCAAATTTTATGATTGATTAAATGGGTACTGTGCTTAATCATCCATCTAAAGAACGAACGGTGGACACCAGTGTGCCAATGTGTGAATTTTGAGCTCCACGTTTCCTTGGTATTTATTCTTTCAAATGAGGAAACGAGAACAAAATCAGTTTTATCTTTTTATGATTTCAAAACTTGCAGGAAGCTCAGGTTGTAGAGTGTCATTAATAAATGCACCATCTGAACACAGTGCACTCAGAAAGTGTTCAGACCATCCAATTCAGATTACTCAGTTTGGCCAAGCAACCAGCTCTCGAGAGAATTTGTCCAGTTTCCCTTGTTTGGGAATGATGGAGGCCACGGGTTTCTTGTGAACTGTTAATGCAGCAGATTTTTGTGTTTTGACACATTTCTGTCTCTTTCTTTAACCTCATAGCTTGATTTGTGCTCTGATATACGTCGACATCTTTGAGGCTTGATGTGGACATGTTTGTGCCTTTTCAAAACATGTGCAATCTGTTGAATTTGCCACAGGTGTGTCCAATCAAGGTGCAGCGACATCACAAAGATGATCAAGAGAAACGCTAGAGCAAAGTGCCACAGTACAGAGTCTGAGTACTTGATACTCTGTTTTCACTTTGTGATTTTCTGAGGCAAAGTGTAGATTGATTTTTTATGTTATCATATGGATGCAGGATAAGGAAATGTGAAGTCACCGAAGGGGTTTCAAAAAAGTGCGCTGTGGGTTTAGATCAGGGATGGGCAACTCATTCCACAAAGGGCCGCCGTGGCTGCAGGTTTTTGTTCCAACCAGTCAAGAGCACACAGTTTGACCAGTCAGCTGTCTGTCAGTTGATTAACTGAGTCAGGTCTGGTGTGCTGCTGCTTGGTTGGAACAAAAACCTGCAGCCACGGTGGCCCTTTGTGGAATTAGTTGCCCAGCCCTGGTTTAAACCATTGACTGGAAAAAGATGGGTGGGTAAATAAGACGTTATTCATTACAGAAATGTAACAGTCATTTTCTTATCCACCTGATTTATAGAGATGTTTTAGGCGTATCTTGGATCCTGTCCATAACTGTATAAGAGGCTTAATTTTAGCCTCTAGTCTATTTGCACCATCTGCACAAACATGACTGTTGCTTTATATTAATCTGCAGTATCTATCTGGTCTTGCAATGTGGTGAGCCTTCATCAACTACGGTACATGGCCTGGTATGTGAATAATTTGTGGTATTAGCACTACTGCCAAATATTGATCAATTTAAAATTAGATGATCAATGATAAGCTTTTCCTCATGCCATTAATAACCAGAGATGCAGAGGTAGCTGACCAGCCTACAGCAGCACTGTGAAGAGGAGGTAAGCTGCAGACTTCAGGCGAGCCAGTGGCTTAAGAAGGGGGTGCTGACTAATAGCATTAGGTCTTTAGGTGAAAGGGACAATGTCAAAACAAGGGCATTAGAATAAATATGGGGCATTCATTTATTGCCAATTCTATAAGTAGCTATTCACTTTCACATATATACATAAAACAAACAGCTTTCTTTCATTTGACTTCCTCAAGGCTGTGAAAACAAACTTCGTACTGTCCAGACTAGGACATTATGGTTCTACCCAAAGTGCCTCATGTGAAAAGACTGAGTAGTCACCAGTAACTTTAAACATCTCAACTTGAGATTATTTGCAAACAACCTTTTCCATAGAGGTCATTTTGAACTACCATAATATGTAAAGTTCATACTACCATCCCCAATAGCTCAGTCCCATGTGATGGCCAATACAATATCTGTATTGTATCATTTAGTTTTCATACGATATAATAGGACAGGACAGCTGCAGCAGTACACGTTTTGCTCATACACATTTGCAGTAACAGAAAAATCTAGCTTCAGACTTTTTCTGGTCTCGTTCCAGAAATTGATGATTCAACCACTGATTCCAAACAGGAAGTGGCAAGATTGTTGTTTTTATGACACTCTCCAATCTCTGCAAAGGACCTGCCTGTGAGATCTGATTGTACTTTCAAAGGTTAAAGGTCAGTATTCATGTGCCTTGCTGTAACTCAACTGATCTCTCTGGCAAGTCTGAAGTTCAACAGTGACTGCTGGTGTTGCACAAAGCAGAGTCAAATCATCGAGAGAGTGGGAAGGGCAACAAATGTAAAATGCATTATTAAATGAACAGCTGAGGAAGAGAATAATGTGAAGCAGAGCTGCAACCCATGGCAAATAATCGGAGGGGGATTTGGAAGCAATCCTAAATCGTTGCTAACAGCAGAGAGGAGCTCCAGATGCTGAGCAGGATGTAGCGCTGTGCCACACCGCTGTCTGTCTGTCTGTAATGACCAGCTGCATCCGTGCAGTAATTAACGTCCGTACTAAAGTTCAGCCAACTGCCACAACAAGCTCATTTCAAACGTTACGAAAAAACTAAAGTTAAACTTACTGTTACAGATGCTGTAGTTCAGTGCCGACACGAGAGACATTCACGTCTCATGACTTTTGCGTCTCATACAGTTGTGCGATCACTAAGTCATGCCAAACACACACTTAAAGAGCAAACAGCGTGGCTTTCTTGCTATTGTTTGTTGCAACCCTCATATGCTAATAAGGTTAACCGACGGCTTTACTTACTATGGTCTCCCGGACACGGTTGTGGAAAAGTTGCTCTCTAACCGACACGTCGTCCGTTTCCATCCTCGGAAACCATTACAGTATCCTCTCAGGCTTAAAGCGCTGCGGGGACAGAGAGTTTAAAAAGTCAAAAGACGGGGCATCTTTCTTAAAAGTGCAGCGGATACGCGGCGGCTTAGCCTCGCTGCATTCAAACGGCTGAGTTAGCCTGGTGCTACACTCTGCTCTGATAAAAACCAAACAAGGAGGGGTCGTCAGGGGGCGGGGCTACAGCGGCAGGGGGAAGAGCCACAGGTAGCTGTCAGTCATCATCACTTTAATTTATAGTTATGCCCCATACAATTTATGTTATTTATATCCAACAATGTGAACATCGTAACATTCACTTGAAGCCAATTAGAGCCACATTAAATGTCAGTGTCAGTGTCACCCAGCCTATATCCCAGACACTGTGGCAGATCACCAATTATAATGTTTCTCTTCTTGATTATGCAGATGAATTCATGCCTTGAGATATTTTTGGTTCTTTCTTGTGTACATGGCATGTTTAAAGTCTCCATAGGCTTTCAATGAAGTTCAAGTCAGTGGGCTGTGAGAGTCATACCAAAAGCTTCAGCTTAGTGATTTTTAAGCCTGTATAGGTTACTTCGACTAAAGTCTTGCAATAATCATCATGTATTTTTGAGCAGAGATTTCACACAAAGATATATTTTTACAGTACTGGGTAGAAAAGAAAAACTTAATTGTCCACAATGTGGAAATGTGCCGCTGGTATCTCTGTGAAAACATAAAGGCTACATCCATTAGAGCACACCGAATACTTCTAAGATTATGCCCCTGACACTCACTCTAAAAAAATCATAAGGATAAAATACAATGCAATAAAAATACAACTCATAATACATAAGCCCACACCTCGCATTATCATACTCCCACTATAAGACAGAAGAAAAGAAGGCCTGAGTCTATCTGGCCTCATTTAAAATTCTAACAGCAGTGGATATGACTGATTTGTTATAGATAGTTCCTTAGGTCATTGCTGCTTTTACTAATTCAACATAAAGAACCTAGACTATGTCTTCCACCACTGGTTTTCATAACCTTTTCTCTAGGAACAGGCTTGGAATTAGATAAATTGAGGACTCAATGTATCCTTCCTTTGAAGGCTTAAACAACTGCACTCTTAGAGGCATTTACATAGAGTCTTTTATTTAAATAAATCATCTTCAGTCCTTTTCCTCATCTTATCAGTTGAGACGATCAAGGGGCCTAAATGTTGAGACACATCATGTGTTAAAGCCACAGCCTAATTTCATTGTCATGATCCAAAGTCCAACTGTTGCAACAACATGCAGCAACTTCAACTACGGAAAGCACTGGAAAAGATTTATCGGGATAAGGATTTGAAATATAGACTCGGTAAGTAATCTAGTCTTTATTAGACAAAACCAAACATGTCTTAAATGTATAAACAAGTAAAAACTTGAAAGGTCAGGCTGATGTCGCTTTGTTAAGTGAGGATTGGCATACAGAGGAAGGCCGGGGCCTAAAGCTTCACTCAGGGCTAACATGTGATATACTGGTTAGCCACAAAATTAAACACAGCTCTCTGTTTTAATGTTAAAGTTGATTGGTGTATGTTGTCTGGTTTAAAAACAAAAAACAAAAAAACAATGTGCATCATGAGCTAAGATAAATCCCTCTTATATAATATATTATTTAACCAGGGAAGTGGATCACGGAGATTAAAAATTCCCCCTGAGTGTCCCAGCCAAGATACTAGTAGCACACAGATTATAGAGCAAACATAACACAGCCTTGTGCTCAGTCTGAAAGATCCTGAGAAAACTGTGCAAGCGAATGGGATGAAAAAGTGTGATGTGATCAAAGATGCATACTAAAAAATGTGAAATGTATGAGTGCAGTATATCAGTGCAGTATAACAAATAATATAGGGTAAAGGTTTCTATTATATAAAACTGATTATAACACTGTATCATATAAATTCAACCAAATTCAATAATCTTGAAACATTGACTCATATAAAGACTAATTGCGGATTTACTGTATACTTTCAAGTTGACTATAACATTTAGGTCTTTTGTTACTCCATTGCAGGTACTCATGAAGGATGACTAATACTCACCTAAACATAGACTGATCTACTGTTGGAGTAGATAGAATGGTAAAAAGTGTAATGGTAACCTATGCCCTGTGGGCAATAGGTGGACCCTGGGGCCTTCATCACTTATATTTAGGAAGAGACAGCCATGCTCTCCTATGGATGCTAACCCTGGGAGGGTTCGGGTTCGGCTGGGCCAGAGAGGTCATACGTATTCCTGCTTATGTTGGTGAGGCCAATCAGGATGCAGAGAATGAAAGAAAAAGACGCCCCACCACAGTCCTTCCACCTGTGAGCTCTGTCAGATTTGCTGGTCAGGTATGTGTTGGGATCTACTTTGGCACGGTGGCTCTGATAGGACTGAACTCCCTCAGTTTCTTCTACTTGATAGTTCTGCCTTTATGTGTGGGCGCAGGGGTACATCTGGTGTCTAATGTTGGACAGCAGACCTCTGACCTCCAGAAAACCTTAACTACTTGTCTTATAACGTCACCAATATTCTATGGCAGCACTTTGTCACTTCTTCCTATTAGCCTGGCTGCGAGTGTCACTGCTGCGCAGCACCGCAGGTTCAAACCCCGGACACCTCAGAGCAAACAGCAACTAGGTGATGATCTCTCAAATATGACAATATTGCCTCTTTTCCTTACACCACAGAAATAACATTGCTTGTCTTGTCCCTTTGACCAGCTCCTCGGCTTTACCGGCTTGGACTAGCTTGGCTGGCCTTCTCTGCTCCACTGGCTTACTGTATTTTCCACAACACCACAGCCACATTGTACTATCTATCTGACTGTGTCGCAGCACTGCTGGATATGTTCTGGTTTGTACCTTGGCTCAGAAATGTGTTGGAGTACATTCTTTTAATGCCATATCGAATCTTATGTGCCCTTACTGGGGGTGGGTACTACGAAGAGACTTGGAGGAAGGTGCTGGAAATACTGCTGAGAGAGTATACTGAGAGAGAGAAAGAGGCACTGAAGGTAAGCATTCATATATCAATATGAAAAACTAAGTGCTGAGTTAAGATTGAACAGTTTGAGGTGTCAGTCATCAGTCTGCTATGGAATAAGCATAGTTTAAAAGCTGTGCATTTACTTATATTGCAGGTATTGTCATTGGAAACAGAGGCCTCTCTTGAAGAGATAACTCGAAGCTATAGGGAACTGGCCAAGACATGGCATCCAGACCACAACCCCGGGAAGGATGCTGAGGCAACGTTTATAAAGATCCAGGAGGCCTATGAGGTCCTACTGCGGCGGCACAGACCTCATCGATTCAAATAGCTGCCCTATAGTCTGTGCTGACGGGCCTGAAATATAGGCAAAGGGATGTGAGACTCTTGTTTTGTTTTCCAGTCAACATTTTCCAGTGTTTATTGAACATAAATCAACTTGGGACTTGCAGAGCACTGACATTACCTCCATGTTAAATACATCCATACTGTCATTTGTCAAACAGCATTTTAACAGCTGTCAGATGAGTCACTTGGCAGAGTTTGCTGCCACCTTGTGGTACAACAGTTGCAATAGCACCAAAAACTATTCATCACAACAATTTTACAAATGTTTTAACATCTGCGTGTTTGCCATTAAAAGCTGAGCTGCCACTGCCATGCACATCAGTCCATCTTTTTTATTTCACACCATGAAGAAGAAAAAAATCAAGAGGTTAATGGTGTGTTATATAGGCTATTAAAGGCATACTGACAGATACCAAACAGAAAGAAATTATGAAATTACCCACCCTCTTCATTTCCGGAAGAGGTTTTGATCATAAAAAAAAAAAAAAAAAAAAAGTGTCAGAATTTTCAAAGACTAATTTTGCTAAAGCAAATTTACCGACCAGCTTGTAGGCGAGTACTTCTCCAAACAGATATCATTGTAACGCGGCAGTGTGGAGTCTCCCGTTGCTCCTTTTCTTCTAATGGCATGAATTTCACCACATTTCTGCCACCTGCACCCAGAGATGGCACGCATCGATGCATTCGACAATCACTTAATCAAGAGCTCTGTATCCCAGCATGGGCCCGGAAGTTGGATTCCCAGGTAAAGAAAAAAAATCCCGGAGATGCTGTCGTCGCCTGGGAAAACAAACAGCTATCCAGACAATTAAAAAGGAAAACACCGATCGGTCGCCAGGTAAGGAAGAGGCTTGTGGACTTCACCGCGGCACTCGGTAAGCTCATCCATCGGTTTTAATTTGGAAGTACGGCATGTTTTTGAGTAGTTGGTAGGGTGAATGCCATTTGTCGTGTGGTCGGGTGCCATAGCAACGGCTCATAGAGAAACATTGTATAGCCCAGGCCAGTTTGACGTGCTCGATGCTGGATGACAGCTGCGTTCATGCGGACAATTTGGACAGTGACAACTCCTGCAACAAATTGCCGTTGTGTCTCGCCGCCGTCTCGCCCCTTCATGATGTGACCGCTGTCAAAACGAACCAAATGCACCGAGCAGCTAAAACAAGTAGCCTCGGATGTATGGGGACGCATGGCAGTTATTCGAAAATGTCCATGTTTTACTGCACAGTCGCCCATCTCGGGCGGAGAGGATTGTTAGGCAAGGGTCGGTGCTGGTGCGCGTCCCCCCCCTTTTTTTTTTTTTTTTTTTTTTTTTTTTTTAATCGCCATTCCCTGCTGAGACTGGCGCGTCTCCCGGCTGCACCAGTGCCTGTTGCTTCCCATGCGCGGCCAATGCGAGGATATTAATTTTCCCTGCTATGTGTTGTCTCCGCCCCCTCTGCTCGCTCCACATTCTCCTCTGTCCACTGTTGTCATCCATTTCAGCAAAAGGTGTAGCGCTGTACATTTAGGTCTGTCTGTCTGTCCACACTGTGTTCAACAGGAAGTTACATATCTCCAGACATACATGTTGAGTTCATGTGATCAGAGCAGGTTATGCTTTACCTGCCCTGATCACAGTAACACCAACATATGTCTGGAGATGTTGTAACTGAGCACATCCAGT
Source organism: Caranx ignobilis (assembly GCA_021432705.1). Taxonomy (NCBI): domain Eukaryota; kingdom Metazoa; phylum Chordata; class Actinopteri; order Carangiformes; family Carangidae; genus Caranx; species Caranx ignobilis. Next base: position 65,507,273 of record MU269985.1, read on the forward strand.
GTCCAGTCTGCACACCTCACTTTGTTGTCTACTATGGAATAATAATGCTCTTAATATCCTTCAGTCGACTGCACAGACATATTGGGATAGATAAAAAACAAGAATAGTTAGATAGTCAATAAAATATGTCACATGATGTAAAATCTAATCTTGATCTCAAGAAAAAAAATCATATATACCAGTGTATATATATATATATATATATATATATATATATATATTACTAATAGATGATCAGACAACTGCATTATTGAATTTCTAAATACACATACACATCTTGGTTAGGGTAATGTACAATACAAAGCTATTTTTTTTACATTTCTAAATATGATTATGCATTTTACTTATCTACTTCATGCTTATGCCATATCATTCTAATATCGAAACATGGAATTTAGCTTAGACTACAAAGCTTCCGACCGAAGGCGTAGTTTGTGGTGGTGTTACACCCTATTTGCTGTTCTATATTGTCAACCCCCTGAATTTTTAACTCCTCCTTCAACACTTTTGGCCCTCAGCTCTCTATAAATGTGGAGCCTCTCATATTCATTTGTTGGCCACTGTACAGAGGAGTCTACGTGATACAGAAATAGCAGGACAGAAGCTAAGTTTACTAGATTAGTTTGTTACAGTGAACTTATTCATAGACACTTGGAACTGAAAGCATAAAGCTATCTGTTTCCAAGCCGTATTCTTCTGCCAACAAACAGCTACTAAGTCTATTTTATACAGTGAGTATCAATGGCGTTTCAGGCAATATCTACGAAAATAAGATTTGGACAACTTGCGATATTTAACTGATGATTATGAATGGGGAAAAAGTAACATTTAACATTTGTTTTAAAATCATTTTTCTGTAGGAATCTGGTGAGAGAATGAATGCTGATGACTGCAATGGGCGCTCATACGCACAAGGTAAGTTTATATACGTAGGCAAGAGTACTATACTTTTGTGTGTACAGTACCCAGACTTTAATGTGTACTTTAATAACATGGGCATATTTGTATTTCAGGCAATGGAGGAGAGTCATCAACGGAGCAGGATTTTTATGGCACGCTGCAGGGCCCTTCAGCGAGATCTCCAAACAGTCAGCAATCCTCACCACACCGCTCCCTCAGTGGTCAGTTATCATGCCTTTGTTGCATCGTGACCACACGGCCTGTGTAAAATTCTCCACTAAAATTATGTATGAAAGTAAATGTGTTTTTCCCTTGTCTTCTCACTACACAGCAAACTCCATCAAGGTTGAGCTGTTCAGCGATGATGAGTCACCAGGCGCTCCACAGCCGGAGAACAGAGAGGCTGTGAGGGACGATAGCAGGAGGGATGACAGAGGGGAACCCATGGAAGAAGCCAATGCAGAGTTCACTGCAGCTGGAAGAGAGAGAGGGAGTATCTACAGTGAGATGGCCAGTCCGAATGCTGCTTCACCAGGACCTATCCGCCTCCCTAATGGGAAGCTCCAATGTGAGGTTTGTGGGATGATCTGCATTGGGCCCAACGTACTGATGGTGCACAAGCGTAGCCACACAGGTGAGATCAAACTGCGGTGCATTCGCAAAGCACTTTTTACCTAAATGTCAACAAATAAATTAAATACTTCAAATGAATCACCCCCTAAAATACTCTGTGTTCATAGGTGAGAGGCCTTTTCAGTGTAACCAGTGTGGGGCTTCCTTCACACAGAAGGGGAACTTGCTGCGCCACATCAAATTGCATTCGGGAGAGAAACCTTTCAAATGTCCCACTTGCAACTATGCTTGTCGCCGGAGAGATGCCCTGGCTGGACATCTGCGCACACATGCTGGTAAATCAGTTAGATTTATATGCAATAACCCAGATCTAACACAAACACATATTCCATGAACAGATTTTACATCAGTGTACTTTTCAGTCAGTGAACTTGGCTGCTGCAGTTGTTCCATGATATTATTCCTTACTGTGACAAGGTATAATGTGTGAAACACAGGTAAGTGGTAACAGTGTAGGATTCATTAGAATGGTCCATTTCCCCTTCTGTGAAGCTCAGAGGAAATAGGTTCTCTTTATGAGAAGGTACAGTAAAACTCAAAATGACATTTAACATTGTATCAAAACAGGAAATCCTGTTTGTGCTTTCAATTTGTGCACATTCAAAAGGTGTTCACATACAGCCTAGGTAGTCGGTCTTGGTGGATCTCCACAGAGGTTCATTTTCGAAGAAAAGGTTCTCGCAAACTGGATTACAGTGAAATGACGTCAGTCCTTCCGATAGCTTACTAAAATGGTATGTTGCGGTGAAGCATTTGGTGTTTTTCTGTCGTCACTGGCGAGCAACAGAGAATAATTTCGGGAATTGCAAATCAATGGAAAAATCCATTCGCTCAGATATAGCCAATAATAAGATGTTGTTGTTGTTGTTTTTTTTAAAAAAAACTTCCCACAGACAACTGGCCAGACAACACTATGGACGTTTGCGCACTATCTATTATCTAGGTTGAAAGTTTGGCCCTTTTGTGCAGAAGAAATTACTCCAGAAAAATCAATATTGTTTCTTTGAATTGCAGTCTCTTCTCCAACGGTGGGAAAGCCTTTTAAGTGCAGCTACTGTAGTCGCAGCTACAAACAACAGAGCACACTGGAAGAACATCTCGAACGCTGCCATAGTTATCTGAAGAGTCTGGACCACCAGACAGCAGTCAACACCCAGACAGCACAGGGTAACACATCACACAAACATGACAGCACTAAATTTTACAATAAGCCCTGAGTTCATATGCAGTAACAGAGAACAAAGCAAGTTCAACATTTTTACACACACAATGAGTTATACTGATGACTGGGGGATTTCTGTTTGCAGGTGAAGAGTCAGTAAATATGGAGTTAATTACTAAACCAGTGCACCAGCCATCCAATGAAAAAGTCCCATTTGTGGATAGACTGGCTATTAGTGTCACAAAACGCAAGAGGACAATGCCACAGAAGTTTTTGGGTGAGTATATATTTTTTTTAAATAAAAGGGATATTTTTGAGGCTGTTTCAGTAATATTATAATAATGATTTATTTTCAGTTCCATAAGGAATGTTTAAGTACAGAAATAATAACAGCCTGCTCTGGCCTCGTAAGAACTTTGTCTAATATTAACGAGCCATCTAGTGGTGCAAGTCAGCCAAATGTCAAGATGCTTTTGCCAATTTGGAGAGGCTGGGTTCATGTTGCAGCATGACATTAAGCCGGATGGAGCAGATGGAGTCAGTGGAGAAGATCCATAAGATCTTAATCAATGTTTAGTACCATGTTTTGTTTTCACAGGTGAAAAGCACATGCACCTTGACCTACCTGAAGCACCTTATGAATTGTCTTCTGGCTCTGAGAAGGAAGGAGACCTCGTGAGCTCTCAGCCTTCTGGGGACTCTGCTGGGCTGGCTGGTTCACGCCTCCAAGGTGCTAGGGGTAAAAATGAGAACCATGAATCGCCACTGTCTCAGCTCCATCCTGCCTTTATTTCAGTTATGGGCTCCATCAACAGCAATGTGACTCCTCAGGGGCCCCGAGCTCATGGTGGAGGTGGGCTAGCAACATTGTCTCTTGGGCTGGCCGGAAGGGAGGCAGGTGAGGGCCGTGACCATCCTACAGCCCATAGCCATAACACCTCACCCAATGGCTGTCCCGACTCTACGGACACAGAGAGCACAGCAGAGGAGCAGAGCACAAGGGCTACAGCCCCGACAAGTACCTCCAACAATCATCACCTCCACTACCAAACCCCTGCACTGCCCCGCAGCCATCCCACTTCCAGCCCCAGCCAGGCCAAAGACTTGGACTCTGAGTGGGCGAGAGTGTGCCCTGCGCCCCCCACAACAGTTAAGAGGAGCCCTAGCTCACCCATTTCTTCCAGGGAGACTTTGCAGGTATTAGTCAGGGATGGCACACCTGTGCGCTCCTTCTACTGCCGGCACTGCCGCACCATCTTCCTGGACCATGTCATGTTCACCATCCACATGGGTTGTCATGGCTTTCGCCAACCCTTCGAGTGCAACATCTGTGGCCACCTCAGCCAGGACCGCTACGAGTTCTCGTCTCACATCAGCCGTGGAGAGCACCAGGTGGGCTGAGGAGAGGGGCTCGTGGCCGGATGAGGAGAGGTGACTGCTGCTCTCTAAAGTTGTGGGCTCACGTTTGTTCTGCACCAGATCAGTTGCTTTAAATCCCCAGTGTAAGTAAAAAAAGATTTGTGGTTTTATTCTGAGAATATTTATGAAACTAAAGCAGTTTCAAGGGAAGAATCTTTTCACCTCACCATTTAAAGTTTAGTGGAGGCAAATTACTTTCTATGATTGATTGCACTCCCATGTTAAATCATGTGGCAAAGCTACTGGTTTTGCTTCAAAAGTGCCTTGTTGGGGGAGTTCCTCTTAACTCAAAAAACTGGAGGGCCGGGATGGGACTGGTGCTCAAAAATTTTGACTAGCCATGTTTTCCTAAGTGATTTAGTTGACACTTTTGATGGTCATGCACACAGGCATTGAAGAAAAAGATCAAACATTTGAAGAATTATATTTGGTATGCTTAGTATGCACTAAGAGCTTTGTTTAAATGGTTGAGGAGGGTATTCCATGTAGGGTGTCAGGTAAGCTTAATATGCACTGAGAGCTTTGTGCCTCTGGGTTTGGGAGGAGCTTTTGTGACAAACAAAGCACAGAAATGGATTGCCTTAACTCCTACAGTAGTATGTCGCTGTAGGAATATATATTGTTTACAGCATGGTTAAACATCGTGTGAAGTCACCTCAGAAGAGAGAATATTTACAGCTGCACAGTGAGACGACTATCAGGAAAAAGCAAAATCACGAAGGAAGCGAACTTCAAAATAATCACCTGAAAGGGGTGAGAGAGGCATTCAGGGCTCACATGTAACATAGGTTTTTGGATGTTAAAGTGAGCCTTAGAAAACTGGTGCAGATCAGACCATGAGCCATGTAGTGTACAGAAAGAGCCTGACTGAGATGGCCCAAGGTGCTATGCCTGCATACAGGATTGCACTTTTAGGTTCCCTGCTTATATATGAACATCTTTGCCGAAGCACTTGACGTCTTTACAAATTTTTCCTGTGATTGTTCTACTGCACTGATACATGGCTAAATACTCACAATAACTGATCCTCTAATTTGCAACATGAGTGAATTTTTAACGGAGCCGGCCTTCTACAGAGTCCCACAGCATTGCACTGGTTCTGTGGTCTCGACTCAAGTTTGCTGCAATGTGTGACAAAGAATTTAATATCAGTTCAACTAAAATAATTGTTTTGTGGTTTTGCTCTCAGCAGTTGCTGCTGAGATTTTAAACAATTTCCATGATGTAAGTGAATTAACAAATTAATTATTTAAAGATTAATTAACAAATCAGTTTGGATCCGTTCAGTTATCACTTGTGATTATCTATTTAGTGTTGTTTGTTTCAGCCTTGGTGTATTTAATCAGCTATATTCCAAAATCTTATCCAGCATATTCCTCAAGTCCATGAAATGTTACCTCCTGCTTCTTTATAGCACCCAAATACCTTATTGCTACAGTATGGTGAGTTATCTGATAATGTTAATATTGGGAACACGAATGAGACCAAACTCAGTATTCTTACTCGTTATTGTGGGTTTGCTGCTTCATAGTTTAACTTGATTTCTTTTAATTGCAGACAAAAATGTACTTGAAACTGTTTGAGAAAAAAAGAGTAACCTAAAAATGCACTTGGTTTGATAAGTAGAGAAATGTGTGTGAATGGACTATAGCATGTGTGCTTGTCATTTTCTGCTCTTACCTGAATTGTGAATTATTTTTGAAATGTGAAGTAATTTGAAGAAGTGAAAATGAGGCATGGGTTTTTGTCTCCTTGTGTGGACCTTTCAATGTTATACAATATTTTGTGAATGATGTAACATAACAAAACACTTTACCTCAAAGTCAAAGATGTACAACTGCCTCATTATTTCAAAAAAGTCATGTTGCTTTCCAAGATGTTCTTGCAGTTACAAATGCGTGCCCCTCGATATTCTCAAAACTTTTTACTGTCAATAAAGTTGCGTTTATTGTAAAATTGATGTCATCCACATATTCCTACTTTTTAGTCACTGAAAATATATTAGGTGTTAACAATACTAGATAAGAGATGGGGGATTATTTATTTAACAATTATAAAAATCCTGAAATTCTGCATCTTACAGTTTTTGCAGAGACTCTACTAACAACACCCTAACGAGAGTATTTTGACGGTATTCCTTTAATTGAGGTCACTTTATCATATTTTTAGAAGGTCTATCAGTCCATGTCATGTTTTAAGACGTAAAGCACTGACATTCATTATCTGTACACCTGCCTGTAATCTGTGTGCCTGTGTTTAATTTGGAGAAAGGTCTATGGTGTATATTACATTATTACCTGCTTGACAAAAACACCAATAATGATAGTGGAGAAAATATTCTGTTCCACTGTTACTAATGTGCATCTTCACAAACTTTAGGTATCTGGTCCACATAGTGATGAATTTTAACATTTAGGCTAACAATAACAATGGATGCATGGATGAGCCTCCCACAGTAACTTCATATGCGCCTGCAAGTTTTGATAATCACGTACCATCCACAATCCTAACAATGAACAAAAACTGATTATTGTAAGGCAAGATTAAATAACACACGACCCGTGAGGACCACTCGTGGCTCACTTTGATGTGCAGGATATTTCCCTTGGGGTAAATCTGTCTCATGGCCGAGTAGTACACGCAACATGTAGAGACTTAATTAAGACACGAAACATACTGCAAATATTAAAAACCAACATGAAAATCTGCCACTGAAGGCCAAATAAATTATAGACGAGATCCATCCAATAGTCACCCTCACGTTCAGCACTATGTTCACACTAATGCATTGTATATGTTCATGAAATAAGTCTGTTATCCTTTTCAAACCATTTCACATTTTTATTCTTAAAATAAAATTTTCAAGTCTTTGTCACAGAAAACACATTTTGCAAATAAAAACAAATATCAAACACAAAACGTATACTATACATGTAGAACATAAACTGTAGTGAATCTATTATTGTATTGAACATTTTTGCACTATAACGAATGTCAAGACTAAGAGATAGTGTGTGTTCCTTCTGAAAAACACATCTGAAATGGCTGTGTGTGTGTGTAAACAAGGAGCAGAGATAATCTGAAGGTTAGACTGCTTTATTTTACGTGACCTTTGGGCTTGTGAGACAGACCTTTGTCTTGTTCTGTTTGAGGTTAGTTTTGACCTTATTTTCTCTGCAGTGGAAATCTGTGGGAAACTACTCCTACATACATATTCCAGGTACAATTCAAAACATGCATTAGTTAACTCCAATACTGTAACTGGCAGTGATTAGTTATCCAGAAGCAGCAAAAAATCCCTGCTTTTACAAAGCCAAATATGTGTGTATGTATTTCTTACTTCCACACAAAGCAAGCAGCAGACAAGTGTGGGCTCCAGTGCCTCCATTACCAACCTGATAAAGGAAAGAAAGAAACACAGACAAACATCTAGTGTATGAAGTACAGTGTAATGAAGACATTTTGACAGCATTTTCATTTCAAACTCACGTCTTAGTGCAACTGTCATTAGTTTTTTTCTTTCTTTCTTTCTTTTTTGCTGCCTTGATGTCAACAACTCTCAAAAAATACCACATGATCATTTACACCCAATGAACTGCTTCTGCTTGGGTTTTCTATTTTTTCAGTCTGACTATCAATGACCTAAAAAAAAAAGAAAAGAAAAAAAGAAAAAAGATTTGATAATATGAAATCTGCTCTGAAACAATGCATGACACACGAGATGATTATGGCTACTTTGAGGACTTTGGCACAGCTTGAGAAACGTGCATGCTTGTGGTATGTGCAGCTTTTACACTTCTGAGGAAATAATCTGTTTGCAATCCCTGTGTGAATATGCTGAGTTGCAGATGTGAATTTACAAAGAAATGCCTCCCCGCTGTGTTTAACAGGAAGCCTTCAGAAGAGATGCTGCTATTATTGATTCTCTCTTTAATTTTTTTAATGCACTTACCTACTTCACTATACATCTCTAATACACTATAGCTGGCTGTTTTCCAATCACAATATCCAATTACCTTTTTAATGCATTTTATTCTATCTGCATTGTAACCACAACTTTCCATTTAGAAAAGAACAGAATGCACCCAAGTGCCACTGGGAGGGGCAGACATCCAAGAATTTGATGCCAAACAGATTTACAAAGAAATGTTGTTGGGAATCTTATGACTAATCTCCAGTTTAGGGTGACCAGGTGCTAAGGTGCTGGTGTTTTCACTGCAAAAGACCAATGCCTTACCACATAATGACAGTAACTACTTGGTAGGTACTTGATAGGTTTATTGATGTTGAAACAATAATTAGATAATTCAATTGGCCATTTAATCAATAGAAATGTAATCATGAACACTGTTTTTGTCAGTGAGTTGTTTATGTTACAGTTTGGGCTTGCATCTCATTTTTTGGATTGCTGCTGTGACAAGTCATTGAAAGATTTCACCATTTCCTACTAAACAACCAGTAAATAATATACTATAAAATAAATTGAATAACAAACTGATGAAAATTAGTGTTGGCTGCCGAGCTGGAATTTATGTTTTTGTTGAAATCTGAAGCAAGTGGCTGCAAAAGTGGCACCAACACTAAAATAATCAAAACATGATATCCTTTGGAAAAATCTTGTCCTAACTGAATAAATAAGATACTACATACATACAGTACCAGTCAGAAGTTTGGACACAGTGTTTTTTCTTTATTTTCATTACTTTCTACATTGTGGATTCAAACTGAAGACTTCAAATCTAGGAAGGAACACATATGGAGTTATGTAGTAAGCAAAAAAGTGTTGAACAAAGCAGAATATCTTTTATACTTTAGATTTTTCAGAGTAGCCACCTTTTGCTTTGATGACAGCTTTGCCCACTCTTGACAAACTCTCATCGGCTTCATGAGGTCGTCACCTGGAGTGGTTTCTTGAAGGAGTTCCCAGAGGTGCTGAGCACTTGTCAGCTGTTTTGCCTTCACTTGTTCCAACTCATCCCAAACCACCTCAGTTGCATTTAGGTGACACTTATGTTTTAATTAACACTTTATTGTTTACTACATAAATAAAAATAGATATTGACCGACTCCTTATGTCTAATGTTGATACTATTTTATTCCTATAACAATATATACATTTGACCATCCTATTATATCCTCAGTCAGTGCTTAGAAACGCCCACTTTGGGAAATATCACAGCTTGCAAAAGCTTTTATGGTAACCGAGTGTCTCGGATGTTTATTTAGGGATTTTCACCCACTCTTCCTGCAGATCATTTTCTGAGATACTTTAGTTCTGTCTCGCACACGTAGCCTGTTTTAGATCTACCCACAGATTTGAAGTGATCAAGTCATGGAACAGTGAGGGATATTCCAGATGCTTCTGCGTGTGTTTCTTTAAGTAGCTCATGATTCATGGCTCAGCCAGCCTCTTTGCATTTTCAGGTTCTGGCTCAGCAAAGGACGTTTACATCCACATTTCTGTATTGTAGTCGATGCTTTCCTCTCAGTGCAATGTAAATGCTCAAAGAAAATATGCATACACGTGTGACAGAGTTCTGAGAAAAACACAAATGCTTACAAAAAATACAATAATTTATCATTCTCATTTCTCACATTCTCATAAGCCAGTAAAAGGGGTAGTGTGATGAAATGTAGGGATGAGAGAAAATGTTGAGAGCAAAAAGTAACCAAACAAATAAAATGATTGTACAACCCAAGCCCAGATGAACCACTTCTGGCAGGCCAGACAGAGCTAAATAAGAGAGGTCATACTCAGAAATGTCTAAAATGTTGTGTCTTGCACACTGATCTAAGGTCGGTTGCACAAAAACCCTCCACTGTAGAAGCAAAAATGACACACTTCAAATTACCTACCCTGATTTAAGACTCACAAAACCTAGCTGCACAATGATCTGGCTGAACAAACAAACCCAAGTAGCCACAAAACAATGCCACAATGGGATCAAAAATCCCCATCAACTAAGAACAGAACAAACTGACTAAGTTAACCCTAATCATCAGGCTGCTGCCGGGAGGAGGGCCATCAAAGAAACCAGTGGGAAACCAATGGGAAAGCACCTGCAATGCAGCCTCCCCCAGAACTACACAGATGCGCGCCTGAGCTTGTGCTGCTACTCACTTTCAGAGAAACACAAATTATCCACCACAGGTTCCACCAGTGGAACATGATAAACCTACCCAGTGGAGTGAGACTCCTAACTAAGGCTCTCGAACCCCTCCTCTGACTAAACATAAATCTGGCATGTGCACTTCTCCATATAAAAAACCCAGTTAAGACAGCATTAAGCCTGTGATACTTACCAAAACGAAGAGATTAACCTTTAACCCATGAGTGACTTTTAGCACATTAAACCTGGATATAACCTTACACACGCTTAGAGACCAAACATAATTAATTGAAATAACTTATAAACAAAACTAGAGAATGGCTGTTGCTGTAGCAGCAGATGAATCAGGATGTAAAAGTGACAGTGGCTACAGGCTCAGGGTGGTGAAGGAGAGATGTTTTACCTTGGTTGTATAGCTCAGTGGGTCTTGAAGGTTTTTATCTCACGTCACACCTAACATCTTAGACTAAACTGCTGGTCCACATTCTGCACCCACGGTGAAATTACGTGTCCACTCGTGTGGAACATGTGCTGAGCTTAGACAGACAGTGATAACTCACTCTGCCTTTGGCCTGAAACAGCTACATGAAGCAGCGTTGACCTAGAGATGTACTCCAGCCTCATTTACTTCCAACATCAAATAAGAATGTCAAGCAAACAACAAGGAATTACAGCAGCAAGTTGGGCTCGATGGACTATTACTATTGTCACTATTATTACATTATTTGCCAAAGATGCCTGTGTGTATTCAAAGTATGTGATTGAGAAGATGACACTGCGGATATTTGAGGAAACAAGACAGTTTGTGTGTGTGTGTGTATATATACAATAATGATAACAGTATTTACAATAATAATAGAAACATTATCTATAGTTGAAATGTGGCTCATAACACAATGAGAGATTGATGATTAAACACGTGAAATAAAACATTGAAATATTTAATGTCATCGGTCAATAAAACAAAGGTATGGTGTAATAGGTGTGTGTGACTAGTGACTAGTGTTTGGTGTCTTCCGCTGAGGTTTGCAAAGCATAAACTGCCCCCCGACCGGGCCTCAGTGATGTCCCACGTGGTGGCAGCACCAACCATGCAGAGGTCATGAATGTGCGACAGAGAGGTGTCGCGGGGACACTGGACACAGTTCCCACCCACGACCCACTATGGTGCCGCCGTGGCGTTGTTGCTCGTACTTTCTTTTGTCAACATCAGTACAGTACACTGCCAGCCACGAAAGTAGACACTCTCTAGATTATAATTGAGGTACCCACTTGTTTTATTTATCTGAATACCATGTTTTCCCCTACTTTCCGGTGGTTAGTAAAAGACACCCCGAGTCACAGCCAACAAGCTAAGCCAACTACGAGACCATATCCCGTCCACTGGATAGTTTATTTCTTGCCACGTCAATCAAACCCCCGATCTGGCTTTCTATGAGATTGTTCTGCCAATCTTATATAAACTCTGGGTAACAGTGCCAAACTGGTTATGCTTAACAATTTCACAAATTACAGTCATCTTACGTTACCTGCCCATACGTGCATACTGGCGCATAATGCTAACATTACTAGCTTAGGGTAGCAGTTAGCTAATGGCTGCAGGTGGAGTTGACTGACGCCTCACGTAGGCCAGCTGTTACTGCGTTGCTAGAAACGGCTTATCCATTAAATGTGATTATATTATTGCCCAAAAGTATTTTATTGGATGTGACTTTGTTTTTATCAGTAGATTTATGTTAGCGTTAAACTCGTCTAAGCCCACCCGCCATGGCTTGGATTTTAGCTAACTGTTCGGACCATAGACTGTATGGACACACTTTAACTGCTATTAAGCTAATGCCAACCCATTATACCTTCCCAAAACGTCCTTGGTTGTTTGCGATTATGTTGTGATTTTGTTGTTTGAGTAAGGCAACTTTAGCGTTGTAATTTCAACCTAGTACCACTAGATGGTAGCCTTTTACAATTTCTAGGTCAGCTGTACTCAATGACAGTATACAGTCTATGGTTGTTACCAGTTGCGTGTAGTGTCCTCAGTATTGTCTTACGGCAGCACTATTCAACAGTGATGACTTAAGACTACACAATAGGCTATTATTAACACACAATAACTTTGCTGCACAGGAATGAGCAGCAAAGAATTTAAATCGGTAGTTTTGTATTTATCAATTATCCTCATATAAAATTGAGACAGAACAAAACACCAACCTTTGCCTTCTCAACACTTCTGCATGTAAATCACGACAGATAAATAAGATCAAGGATCTGTTAAGAGATTTATTTTTGCAGCTCAAATTTCAGAAATCAAAGTTTCACATTTAATATCTGTTTGAGCTAAAATGTATTCATGTTGAATGAGTTTACTGAGGAAAGGTGGCTCATTAGTAAGCATTATTCAAAATGGTCTTGAAGAATGGTAGCAGACAGAGGTGTGTTAGCATGGAGCATCCTTTCCTCGGGACTAACTGTGATTAGTATGAGGAGGTGAAAACAGGCAAACAGGTCAAGTTTCTTCACTGGGATAAATATCTTCTTCTATCTATATCATGTATTTTCCAGTGTCCAAATGCTGCACAACCATGAAGATGAAGAAGATGAAGGGACGTTCTCGGGTGGGACTGAAGGCCACTAAAAACAAGGCAGGAGACCCCGAAATAAAAATCTCCACAATCTGGCAGTGCAAAATCCAGTGAGTACTTGCAAACACTTTTACCTGGACAAATGTGTTCAGTTCACCTGACTGATATTTCTTTGCCAGTCCACAGTGTTTCATAAGCCAAATCATCCATCTGTCTTTGAAAAAGTGAAGCAAGCCATAATGAAACAAGCTTGTTTATATTCCAGATAATTTATGATGGAAGATCTCTGGCTGCTAGAAAAATGTTAAGCTGGTAGCCTATCAAAATCAGAACAATTATTCTATCAAGCTAACACACCCATTTGTCTTAGATGATCCAGATGTCAGAAAATTTATGACAAGCAGCCAAGCAAAACAAAGATGTCTCCCCACATGCTTACTGCTGAGAGAAGCTGCTCACTGCAGCTGTTCCCTGAATGGGACACAATATACATGTGATATTAGTTAATGTACTGATTGTGTCATTTCAGTTATTCAAAGAATGTGCTTATTTTGCAGTCGTGTCAACTAAGGCCACGTTCAGGTGCGTTTAGGGTGCAGTTAAACTAGCAAAACAACTGAAGATTCATTGCCCTTAAATTGCTGTAAATAATGACATTTGCAAACCAGTTGCCATTGTTTAATTTTGTACCTTGGACAGTGCTCATTTTCAACATACAAGATATAATGTAATTATATCAAACAAATTTATATGTAAAATCCTTTCTTGTTCACTTTTAGCTTCTACGGTGTTGGTCCGGTCCAAATAGCCCATATATTATTCCCACACAGTGTTCATTTAGGGGCCAGAAGTACTTTTTAGGGTGCAAAATGTATTGACAGGCTGCTGGCACAGTTTGTAGGATAGCTCTGGCTCTGGAAGTGATTAGCCCTCAAAGCTTGGGTGAGTGTATTGCAGAGAGACAAGGGTGGGTGGGAGCAGTATCGCATGTGTGTGTTAGTATGAGTGGGACACAGAGAGAGAAAATGTGAGAGTTTTGAGAGAGGAGAGAAGGAGACTGGGGTGGTTCTGTTATGCAAGCAGTTCTCAGTATGCATGTAGATTGGAAGATGTGTGGCTCCTGTGGTTGGCTGTCCCCTGTGTCACTGCCTTTAAAAAACAGTTGCCAAGAGAAATGTCTTCTTTACAGGCTTTGGCTGCCAAATGCTGGGGGATAATGGATAGAACTGCAGAGGGAAAGATTGAGAGGTGTGTGCAGCCAGTCACACAGACATTCAAGTGAGTGCACACACGTGCACATTTGGACACTTTGTGGGCAGGGATTCCCGTAATGCTCAAGTAAGGCGTGAATAATTCATATTCAAGTCTGTGCTGTACAGCTGACACACACACACACGTATATACACACATACATATGTGCGCACACGCATATACACACACACAGGAAGTATTAGGCCCGGTAAGTCATGTCACAGTGAGCACACGCTTTGGGCATGCTTACAGATTCCAGAGGTGCCGCATTTTGTGGACGTGTGCAGGACAGAATAGAAGGGAATAGTTGTGTATGTCTGTAAAGTTGTGAACCAACACATGGGGCGCCAGTGTGTGAATGCAATAGTGTGTCTGTGAGCGGGACAGCCAGTGACACAGGAATGTGTCATAGCCACTCAGCTCCTAAACTGCAGCAAATAAACATTCTTCTACTGCTGTGTCAGTGCTGAGCCTTCGCCCACTGTTGCTGTAAAACACAGCTTGTAATTAAAACCAAAAACTGAGCATTTTTTCTTTTGTCTCCAACAGTATTAGCAGATTAGAGATAATGGCCCCCATGCCATCAGAAATTTCTCAGTGCCGGTTTTTGACTCAAGATGGCATGTTGTGGTCCAAATAATGTCAAGGTGGTTCAGCTGCAAAGAATCTGATCAGACTCCTCTGTGTTGGTGAAATGCAATACATATATAGTCATTTTGACTCGCTCCGGTTAGTCATATTTCACTTTGTAGCACAAATGATCTCACATCTAGGCAAATAAAACAATAATTGTACTTTTCAAAAACATCTTTCAGTCAAAACCAGTGTTAAGTTCACATAGACACATTTGGATGGAGCAAAGTCTTAAAATCCAATATAGCCAGAGACATATTGCGGCAATTCGTCATTGGCTAGCCTATTTGATTTGAATAAATAAAGGCTTCATCCCTGCTGACAGGTGAAATTATGCACAGGCTTATGCTGTGTCACATAGACTCCATTGGTTTCTGCTCATATTTCATGTGGATCTAAGGGCTGAAATGTTGCTTTGCTGTACCCATACATTGTCAGATGTCTGTAAACATCTCCAGTGTTGGTCAAAGTTTTTCCCTGTCATTACAGCTCTGTTTACAGCAGAATTTATAGTGTTTGCTGGTATAAGATCTCCCCCAGAATATACAGTGGTTAAATACAGTCAAAGTTGCACTCTGACACACAGTTTTCTAACCAAAACACTTAATCTCAGTGGATCTGACTTTGACATGTCGCTCTATTGTCGCTTGTCTGGTCTTGCCAGGTTAATCATTCACAGGTGTGTGATTGGGGAGACCCAACTTCTTATTGGATAATTGTTCTCACCAAATTATTGCCTGCGCCTTCCAAATCCTTTGTCAGGTGGCACTTAAAGCCAACAATTCAGTGTTTGCAATGAACTGAAGACCACTTATGCATTTACAGTAGTTAGAGGTGAAGCTTCATGGCGATAAGTTGTTTATCTGACTTGGTTAACAAAGCTATCAAGCCAAGACAAGAGGACATGTTACGTAAGTGCGGAGGGTGGGGTGGAGGTTCGATAACTTATACCATATCATTACCCCATGCAGATTCACTGTGTTCATATGCAGGAGGCTACAATTCAGAACATCTTTATACACGTGTGAAGTGTGCTGACATCTCACAAACCCACACACACATGCACGCACAAACACCGCAAAATTTATATCCCTCCCACCTTAACTGCAGGGCTCGCTCTCAATCTTGCTCCACAGGGGCACAGAGCCTGACCACAGACATCATACTGATTGCTCACCGTGGTCGAGTGGTCTGTCCACATTCCCACCCTGATTCACTATGTGCAGAAAACCCAACAACGGAAAACAGTGGTTTGAGAGTGTCTGGAGGTTTGCGGACAGCAGTGAGCGTCCGCTGTGTCTCTCCTAAGTCTATCCTCCTCTCATCTCTTCGACTGCCCTGCTGCATACCCCCAGGAACATGAGAAGAGTCAAGCTCAAACTCAAACTGGTGTGTGAGGAATGCCTTGGACTCGGAGTGAGAGGATTAAAAAAAAGAGAGAGGACGCTTCAGTGCGTGTATGCATCTATGTTTGCTGGGATGAATGTATCTTCCCTCTCTCCTGTGTGACAGGTTGTGGCAGGCCGGTAGATGATGAAGTGATGGAGATGTTAGGAGGCCACGGCCATTGTGATGCTGGGTGGCTGTTACTCTGGAACTGCCATCTGCTGAAAAGGTCAGTTGCTAGGGGATGATTCTCCTGGACCGTGTCTGCCTCCCAGCTGCCATCCGCACACCCACACACCCTGGCCTGAGTATGTGCACAAACTCACACACATATGCGCACACATATACGCACGCGCTCTTTTCATTGTTTCATTGTACTTAACTACATCTGACCCATTGGATTGACCAATATTAAGCCACTTGGTAGTTTTTTCCCTTTAAGGTGCGTTTTTGTTGATTATAACTTTTTATGCAGTATGTGTCTGATGAGGTCGTAAATATATATCTTATTGCATAATATCCCTGTGGTTACCAAAGTGAATACTTGATACTGATTAGTTTATAAGTGGGGTAAAGGTGTTCCCATCATAACAGTGCAACTAATTATTTGAAACTTGGCTCATAATTGAATGCTAGCATTACCATGAAATGTTGGGGCAGCACGGAAGTCAAATCAGCATTGTGTGCCAGATCCAATCCAAGCCACGCCACACTGTCTATCAAAACCACTGTGAGCAGCCTATCATTCAGTGCGGTGACCCAAACCAAGTTCTAAATTCTTTATCATACACCCCTCAAATTAAAGCCAACTCCACCCAACGGGCAAACATTTTTCCACAATTTAGCAGGAATTTTAATACGTAGCTGCTGCGCCTTCATTACGCTATATCGTTGTCTCTGCATGTTCTCTGGTGATTGAGCAGATTGCTACATTATTGCGAGGAAAATAATTTGGGCCAGTGAAAACTGTTTCCTCAATCAAGCTTAAATCATGAACACCCTTGTAAAGTTGGCCTATTAACTTTGACCCCTTCCTCTTGTTATGTTGCTCCTGAGGTTAGGGGCCCTATAAAGACCAGATAATGGTTCAGTGATGCCGTTTTGGTAATAAAATGAAAAAGCAGATTCATACTTAAAGGAAATTGACCTTGTAACAGTAAATAAGCCTCAGAACCAAAGTTCTCATTTACTTGTCAGTTTAGAAAGTAAATATTGCTGCGTAAATGTTGTAATATCTTGACATATTGGAGATACATTAGCTGGCAGGATCTGGCTAAACTATACAGTTTGTGCCATCTCTGGATCCTTTTTTTTTTATCCTCCCTGTCACACTTGCTGCTCTCCGTCCTTTCTTCCCTGCTCACACCCTCTCCCTCTCACCTCCAGCCTGTCCTTCTCCACTGGCCTTCCATAGACAGTCACTTTTGTTTAGTGAAGCTGTTGTTTTTGTTTGTGCCCTTCTTACCATGGCTGCCTGCTCGCCGCCTGGCAGCCCCGTGTGTCAAAGGTGGCTGCAGCAGAACAGACTGTGGGAACAGCCGGTTAGCCTCCCCTGGTCCCCTGCTCCCCAACCAGAGGGGCAGCCATCAATCCAGCACTCCCCCTGCCCCTGCACACACACTGAAGCACAAACACACAAATGCCCAACCAAACACACACTCACACAAAAAGCCTACAACGCTCACACCGTCTCCCAATAATCCTCGGAAGCAATTTCATCTCGACTCGGGTGGCGGCCCATTGTCGCCAGCCCCTTCAATCTTTCCTTATTAACTCTCGCTTTGTCCCGCATCCGAGCTTCTGGACTCATCTCTCCTACATTCCGATCGGTGCTGCTCCCAACACTCCCAGGCAACCTCCATTCGCTAATCCCACTGCCTCCCCCACCACTCACCCCACCCCAAGGAGCTCTTACTGCTTTTTTTTTTTCCAACCTGCCGATCACCTACTTACAGAGTAAGGTAGGGGCATTAACTCCATGGGTTTTTTGAAGGCAGGGTGTGAAGGCGGGGTGGGTGAAGGAGGAGGCGGCCACAAAGTGACTCCAGCCCAGACAATTAGAACAATGAGCTGGGCCTGTAGGGGGCTAACTCGCTGCGTCACGCCTGGACGGTGGGGTATTTTGTCAGTTTAATGAATTGTCCGTCAGGCCAGGGCCACATCGCAGGCTGCGCAGGGAGAGGCCAGCAGGGACCCAGACACTAAGTCGGTATTTATTACACTGCCTTTGTCACTAATTGAGCTAATTATCACTGACTCCTCAGCACTCCCACAGGCAGCACCCCCTCCACTCACTCTCTACCAACTCTCCCACCTCACTCTCACGCCTGGGATGTGAACCCTGCCTTCTTTCCTTCTTTAAAATGGTCTGCCGCTTTCTTTTGTTTTTTTTTTTCTGTGTAACCATATTTGCACATCATTTCTGTTTTCACTGCCCCTGACTTTTCGCCCTTTGTCATATTATACTTGAAGCAATATAGAGTCTCATCATCTTCTTCTGTGACAAGAAACAGTGTATTAGTTTTGTAGAGAGGCACTATTGTATGATCAACATGAATTTTGTACCTCTCATCCTGCTTTCATTGACCATGGACCTCACCAAACCCCTAATTTATCTCCAATTTTAGCTCATTATTCTCAAATTTGTTCTTTGTCCCGTCATAAGTTTCAAGAACTGATTTTCACCCTTATTTTCATACCTACTTACTCTAATTTTATGCCACAGGAAAAGTACCCCTTTGACATCTTGCATTCAATTCAGAACATTCCTCATGTTACACTGTCACCCAGTCAGTTCTTATAGCTATAGTTTTGTTGCTCTGTTATTGGGACCTTTGGACATTTGAGTGTGTGTTGGTGGCCTTGCTGTGTCTCCACTGTGGTCTGTCTGGATGACCCTGGCTGCTCCTGTGCTGTGGTGGGCTGAAGAGAAAGTGCAAAGCTTTCCAAACTCCCGTGGTTAGTCAAGTTGCCAGGGATTGGGGGAGAGTCTTAAGTTTTCATTAGTTTTTATACTATTTCTTTATTTCCTTCCGACATTAAACAAATGAAGCAAAACATTAAATATAGTAAAATCCTGTATAAAATAAGGTATGTGGTTGGATAAGCCGGGGCTGTCTCTGTGGTTGGGAGCACCGATGGAGGGATGTTTTGTGAGCTGAGGGAAAAGGCTGCTTTGGTGATGGTAATAGGATTAAGCAAAGGACACCCAGGGACAGGCTTATATGTTCACTTGGTTGGTTGTCAAAACCATCTCAAACACAGAAACTACAACAGGCATAATGGCATCTTTTGATACATATTCAGGACAGCAACTTAATTGAAAATATAGACTTTATTGTTCTATCATACAATACAAAACCAACTGGAACCTAAATCTTTTGATTAAATTCTAAAAATGTCTTCTCTTACATCTTTCTATAACGGTATAAAAATCCCAAGAAATAAATATTTTGTATTTACAGTAATTAAAAAAAAGGTAAATATTCAGTGCATGACCAAACACAAGTGTTTTTACAGGAAACAAGCAAAGAAGTGATGATGTTCTGTTTCTAGTGAGAGTCGGTTTTGCGTCAGCTACATTACACCAAAATAGGAAAAAGGCATAAGATCAAAGCATCTCCTGACTTGACACTAATGATAGTATATTCTCCAGCCACTGACATGTGCATAAATCATTCAGCAAACTTACAAGATACATCATTATAAATATATTCATATATTTTAATATATACAGTATTTTGGTTCTCTTAGCTGATATACAGTATAATTTCTTCTGTAGAGTTTTTTTTTTTTTTTTTTTTTTCAAAATGAAATGTTTTAGCTGAGACTTGGCTGTTTTTTTTGTTTTTTACAGCCTTGCCTAACATTTGCCTACTTTAAACCTGGACCGCTGTAATGCTAGACTCTAAGAATTTAGTGTCTTTTTATTACTACACTGTAAGTATAAGAATAATATTCGTTTTCATTTTGAGACCATGGTGAGATTCTGCCACTCACATTCAATTTTTTTTTTTATGTTGACCCCTCTGATTTGCCAAACTACATATAGTCGCGCCACGATATTCAGTGTATTGATAATACATTCAAATTACTTTGCCTCAGTGAAATTTGTTCAGTCAGTTTCTGTTTTTCTTGGCGAGCACTGGTCTTAGTCGTGTAACATCAGGACCATCCTGTGGTGAGTCAGAGTGGCAAATCAGGGTTGAGGTGTATTCAGCTCCAGGGAAGTCTAAATAAAAAGGGCAAATGCGGTGAGGAAAATATAAGTGGTTGGGCTGCATCCAGGGCCTAAGTACACAATTTGGGAGCAGACGGCCCATCCCGAAGTTAAACTTCACACGATTTCACGTGAAAGACGCCAAACTTCAGCAAAAGAAAACAAAACAGAGATTTTTTAAAAATAACTTCCCTCTTGTCAGAGGTCTTCACCAGTTTATGAGAGAACATGCTTGTGGCTCTCTGGCCACAGAAACATCTGTGAAACATTGTGTCCACTTTCTGCCCTCAAAGGGGGAGAAGAGGTTTCTAGTAGTACCTGGTTAGAGCAACCAACTCTCTACATCATTTTGTCCCTCTACTTCTATTTCTGTTTCTCCACAGTGTAAACACTTGTGGGATGTGGATGGTTTCCATTCTTCATGGATGGTTGTAGTGTTTAAATACCCTCTTAATAGCATCAAGGTAAGGAGTAAGCACATATCTCCCTATGACCTGTTTGTGTATTGTGCTTTTCTCCACCTCTTACTGTAAAGAGGAAAAAAAAAGAACAATTGATTTTTTTGTATCAGTGTTCCCTGTATGAGTTTACCCGCCTTGAAGCTTCTATAGCTTCTACATAACATCTCAAACCATTTTTGCAGCCAACTGCCTGTTTTGCTAAGAAGCTTTTCACACACGTCTAAACATTCACTCAGTGTTCCACCTGTGATCATAGACACTGGTGTAATGTTCGTGTGCTGGTGCAGTTCAAGCAGCTGACATGACAGCACCAGTGGAAGGTGCAGTGGCAACGTTCAGTCACAGTCTCAGTCCGGGTCTTAAACCCACGTCCGCAGCATAGCAGTTCACATCCATCGAGGCCTGGAGAGGAGCTGTTGCATGTTCTCCCAGATGTTCCCAAAGTGCCAGTTTTACCATTGTAGGAGCAGAAGTTTGGTGATTTCTCAAAATAGACCAGGTCCATGGCAGAAGGGGGTTTGTGGGCTGGGTTTTCAGGTTCCAGGTGGCGAGGGTCAGCTCGGTGAGAGGCTCTGTTGCTTCCTTTGTTTGCATAAACAACTCTGGATGCTCCATCAAACCGGTCCTTAAGAAAGTCTCCCACTGTGCGAAAGCTTGGCAAGCGCATCCAACAGGTACGTACAGTGCAGGAGCCGGACATGCCATGGCACTTACACTCCTGTCGCATCTCTGATGATACAGTCTGCATAGAGGAAGACCAAAGACCACTCATGAAATCATACGCAAGTGCATTTGTAGCATTTGGGAAACATGATGAAAAATGACTATGGCATGTTTGAGTTTCAAATCCTTACCATTCTGCCAGCTTCGTTGTTGTGTAGGTTGGTGAGGTAGCGCAGATCTCTGCCCCTCTCACTGGAGTCCACAAACTCCTGGCTGAACATTCGGCCAAAGTCCACATTGTCACTGCAGCCCCCCCAGTGCCAGTCTGGCCCTCCAGGACCTCGGCGGCGATAATCGCATGTGCACGACTCAATGGCCCCTTCTGAGCATGAGCGAGCCACAGCATGGGTCACCCCTGCGCTGGTAATGGCAAATACAAATGCTGTCTCTCGGCAACCTGAAGAAACAACATCAAAACTTCCCATCAAAACTTGATCCAGCCTTTCAGACTTGGATTGGCCAATTTTTTGCCGAAAATTGAAAAAATATTTTGAGACAAAGCCATTTAAATGTGAGATTCCATTCCATTACATCCTGCCCAAAATTATCCAAATATTGCCTGAGGAGAAAGACAAGAGAGGCTCACCACGATTGACAATTTTGCCAAAAATTGCTGGGCTGTGGGTGGTCGGGCAGTTCCAGCGGCGGTTGCGGAACTGCCACTTGCACTCCTTTATGGCAGTGTGCAGCCCAGCAGCAATGGCATGCAAGATGCCAGGATTCTGCCGAATCAGCCGGCGCTGGCGGCGACTCAGAAGGGCCAGGCTTGGGTCCAGGACCAACTGCACATTGTTGGAATTGGTGAGGAGGTTGGATGAGGAGGCCACATTGACAATACCCCTGGCACAACACAAGGACAAGGGAAGTCAGAATGAAGGAGCTGGCAGTTTATACATTTAGCGCTTTATGTGACCCGCTAAACTCTACAACTGATGTGTCTTGGCAGCTCATGAGTGTTGTGCCTTTTTTTTTTCACCGTGTGCTACAATAACAAACAATGAGGCATGTTCTTCCAAGATGATTAGGAGACAGTAAGTCTCTGGGTCAACATGCAGGTTTCTGGTTTGGCAAAGAACATGAAACTGGTATTTTCACCTCTGGGTATGTCAAAAATCACTTGGCCTAGATATGGCTGGAATTACTTTTAAGTATAATATTTCTATTTAATTATTAAAATATGCAGGTCAAACATCACGCAGTGAGATGAAATAGCTGAGTGGTTTTGTACATTCTTTCACGGTTCACATCTGTGTTGTCTGACACATTGACTCTTTTTTTTTTCCTGTTCTTTTTCTTCTGCTCGCTGATCAACCTTTGACATTTGAGACCTTCTGGTCAGACAGACCATGAATTTCAGATACAGATTTGTCCATTCAGTCAAAATGTTTAGGAGTAACATTCACATAAGAGGACTGCATGCTGCTGTCAATTTAAAAACGCTGTGCACAATTTGAAAACCTTTACAGGCCTACAGTACTTTGTCCCCAGAGTAGCATCATAATCAGACATTAAGACCTAGGGTTATGTTGTCCCTCCCCCGCATGATATTAAAAAATATTCTGGTATTATCATTTGTAAGCAGTTCATATTTGTGTCCAAAAAACGGCACCTGTATTCTGTCAGTTTTATACAAGTGTTGGATCACTGAACATGGCTTAAATGCACTCTTTTGTTGTGATCATGTTTCAGAACCCTCTAAGTATTTCACTCCACAGTCTGTAAGCTGTAATTTCCCTTACTGTATCTGCTGGCAATTTCTGTGTGATTTCTGTGTCAACATTTTGGGATTCATGTGTAGTGTAATGGCTGTGTCTCCTGTTAAGCATTATTATCCGTAAAAGCAGGGCGAGCCTTGGCCTGTTTGAGGGCTGACCCAGACAGAAGTGTGGCCAGTCTTTGGAACATTAATAATAATACCTTCTTTTGGATGTTATGTTTTTTCCCCCCAAAAAAAATTCCACCGTGGGTTTTTTTTTTTCTTTCTCTAGTTGTTTTCTTGGATTTCAGATGACTTTTTAAACATTTGAAAACGCATGTGCGCAGATGCTGCCTAACTGATGACACCGCAAAAACGACAAAAACTTTCGTGAAATCATTCCCTCAACAAACCCAACCCACAGTTTATAGGTTTTTAAACAAGCAAGACAATAATCCCCACTGACGCAAAACAACACAGATCCAATTTTTTGTTTTGTTTTCTTGAGCTAAAACATTATACAAGTGGCTCCTTTAGGTTCACGTTGCTGTAGCCTATAGACAGGAGGAGTGGACAGGGCTGGATCAGCACGACCGTGGGTGAAAGCTCGTGTGGGATTCATTTCAGCTATGAAATGAATCCATATTTAATTTATACCACATTGGACTGAGAAAAAAAATGTCGTCTCGTGTTCAAACCGCACTGCCCAAATGACAGGGAAGCAGGGAGAGGGAGTCAATTAAATCTACCGCAAATAAAAGGTAAAACTGTAATTATTACAAATGTAATTCGTTCATTGTTAAATACATAATCCACTGTAGCTAATTCCACTGTAATGACATTAAATTAGAAAATGTTAGTTTATAGTTGGAGTTCACGTGGAGTAATTTGGAAACGACAGTAAAAAAAAAAAAAAAACTTCCACAAGCTTTAATATGATGCGGTTTCTGAACAGAAGTTGTGAACGCTGCCAAGACTAACACATTATTTCGAGCACGCATGCATGGACTGTGGTTGGCCAATAAAACGCTGTAACTGGTCTTCTCCTCCCCGGTCCTGCAGCTTTTCGAGAGCACGGATGCTGATAAGTGAAATGAATGCATCACATAATAAGAGCATCTGACTGTGAACTCACCACCACCGGCCGCTGTTGTTGACGGCCCCTGTGCCTGAGAGCGAGGACACCAGCAGGATGCAAGCGGCTTTAACCCCTAACAGCAGCGCCAGGCTCCTCATCGTGTCTTCAGGTCAGATGTGAGGAGGAAAATGTCAAAATTCAATTCTTTTTTCCCCCAAACTTAACAAAGTTATCCTCTAAGTTTAAATGTGTTAAACAGTTGTATTGATCTGCAGCAACTCTCCAGCACAGATATGCAAATCTTATATTGATTAAAAGAGAAAAAAAAAGCCTTAGAATAAACAAGCAGCCTAGTAACATAAAGAAATATACAGTCTGGCAGTGCGGGCTATCCTACATTGCAGTGCCTTGCATAATGTTAATAATTTTATTTTGGGGTTGATGAGCCCCGGTTGAATTTGGATGAAAATGCGCACGCTGCAAGGTGGATATACTCACCAGGCCACAGTCCAGTGAGAGGGCTTGAAAGGTGAGAGAAGCGGGCAGCCCTTAATTGACTTAAATGGATCTTGAGTGGAGACAGGTTGCTAAATGATGTGAAGTGTCCAGGCAGGATGCTACTGCTGCTGCAGTCCTCTTCACTCTGTCTCTCTCAGTGATGCTCTGCACGGCGCATTGAACGCGTGGGACAGTCCCGAAGACTTGATCCCCTCGGTGACTGATAGGCAACACATTCTTCTCTTATTGAGCGCTACGAGGGGAATAAAAAAGGGATTTGCTGCTCTCATCTCCCTCTGTTTTTTTCGGAGCCCTTTCAATAGGATTGGAGGGAGGGATAGTTAATGCTCTTCATAGGGCGCACAATGAATAAGGAAACACAACTGGGCAGAAAGGAGAAAGGAAGAGAGGAAAAAAAACAAGCAATCCACAGTGTTGCGCATATTACTTGTGGAATCTCACGGTCATCACAGAATCGATTCCCTGTAGTAAAAAAGAAAAAAAAAAGAAGAAGAAGAAGAAAGTGTGCAGCTGAGAGTATTTTCCCACTGGCCGTGCATGCGCTTGCTTCCACATCCAGTCTTGCAGAGAGCTGAAGTGACCCTGAAGCAGTGATGTGTTGGTACAGATGCTGTGGGTGCGCCCGGTTTGGTGCTCCACCGCCGCTGCTCAAAGCTGGTGTCACGGTGCAGTACAGTTACAGCGGAATATGAGCCATCTAAAACTGCCCTTTTTACCCGGTGGTTGGATTAGCCTACTCCCTAACCACATCTCCTCCTCCTTTCTACAGACGGGCTCTCGAAATGTGCAGTGACTAAGGACATTTCTGTACGCTGCCTTCGCTCCAACACTAAGCCTTTTACATGTAAACACTGATTTTACAATATTATGGCTAAGCAATTTATGTAGTTAAACACGCCTTCTACCAGAATCCCAACAAATTTAGACACTAATTTAGATCAGGCCCAATAAACAAGACTAATATAACCATTCTTTATAGCTGGCGCGCGACGCACGCGCACACGCACAACAAAGAGTGGATAAGAAAGAAGCAATAATAAGCCCTAGTTGTCCTATAACTCACACTACCTGCTGGGCTACTTAAGTATTTTTGCGAACGCGGGAGACATTAAATACGGTCTCCAATCAGAGGTTTTGATGTATGATGAACCAGGAAAAGAGGGGGACGAGTAAAAACCATTCCAAACATCTGGCCTGCAGACCTCCCTCGACGCACATGTAGCCCAGTGTAATCACAGCTTGAGCCACTTTGCGGCATCTCCAACCAACCCCAGACTAGGAGCAAGCTTAAATGTCCCCAAACTTCTCCATGTTGGTTCTTGGGTGAATGTTTCATTATGTGACATTTATCTGCTAATTTGCATGTTCCACATTAGTCACTGCAGCGGCTGTAGGCTGAATAATCTCCCCTCTCCCTTCCTCTCTGTCTCGTTCCCTCTCTCTCTCTCTCTCTCCCTCAGATGACAGTAAAAGGAAGTGGGCTTTTGTAAAATGACAGCCATCCTTACGTTTATACTTCAGCCCTATATGAAGGTGCTCAAACGGGTTTCCTGGAGCAGTCATGCGACACCGAGCAGATTAGAGCTTCAATCCGGATAAAGGGGGCCTTTTATATACAAATCAACTTCAAATCACTTTTTAAGCCACTTAGATATACACGCCAAGCCAGAATGCTAATGCACTTTTCATTGCTGCAGCTTAGGGAATGGAAGGAGATTAGATGAATTGGTGTCACTATGCGAACCGTGTTTGAGGGGGGTTTTAACTTAATTTTATGAAAGTAGCCCACATGGCACCTTCTTGCTTCCAGCAGCAGCGGTGTCGGTTGTTGTTGGAGATCCGGTCGAGAAAACATTTTTAATTCGCGGGATAAGCAGCAGTGCCACTCAGCTCTGTGATTGACCTGTTGATTCAGCAGCACTTCATTTGAATAATCAAGATCAATAAGTTGATTCGATGCCGAGACCGCTAAGAAGGCCCGGAAATCTGGTGTCATGCAGGCCTGGTCATTGCTGAGCATGAAAAACGAGTTTGAATGTATAATCAAGAAACTTTCCTTCAGCGTGCATGAAAGGTGTTTAAGTTCGTTAAGCGCAGCTTCTTGTGTTGCATCTATGAATCCATCAGCTGTACATTAGATGTTGTGAGGGAGCATGCGATGCCACAATGTGATAAATAATCACAAAAAACGGTCACTCCCTTAATGTATGCGTATAATAATTTTCTACCCTGAAATAAAGACTTTGGAGTGACAAAGTGAAGTTGTTTCAAACACAACAATGAGGAACAGCCGCTCTGGTGGAGGTGGGAGGAGGGGGTGGGGGGCACATGACTAAAAACAGTATTGTTGGAGGGTCTGTTAGCGGAGCCGCCTGCCTGCTGCTGCCTCCCTGTCGTACAGTGGAACCAGCAGCTCTACCCTCCCCCCATCCATCATTTACCTCACCCCCAAAATCCTCTTTGACTTTCCATATTTCATTTTACTGAGCGTTTCTTTGTTCCCAGTCTCCAAATCTGGATATCTATGCCACCCACTCCACCGACCCGCCGACAAAAATCTGGAATAAATAGCTTCATATTTCTATAAACTATTAGACGCTATGTTTAATATCCATTATTATAAATTACCCAGTGACCATTGTGCGCCCATTTTGGGAAGTGGTGTCCGTGCGTAAAAGTTTGGAGACGTCATTTTACGCTCAGACGAATGGTCCCATTGTCAAATAATAAAACGGTCAACTGTTGATCTCACTTTCATATTTGCCAATATTTTGCAAACAGTCGCCTGTGGAGGCATCTCTTCCCCTCCCCTCCCCTCCCCTCGCCCCCCCACCCCCCACTCCCGTTTACTCTCGCCCCCGAGCTCCTCTGTTCTCCGTCGTCACTCTTCGGTCGTTTGGCGGTGCATCGATAATACTCCACTCTTCTTCCTCTTTTCCATATTCTTATTCAGTGCGCGACTTTACAACGCGTGTTTTAATGTCACGTCGCGAAAGACGCTTAGCAAAATGGAGCTATCATACAAACTCCGTTGGGACCAGTTCCTGATTTTGGCAGCAGCACTTATGTCACCTGCATTAACGTAAGTGCACTTGAGAGCGCCAGGAGAGTTGATGGTACATGCGGGATCTGGCTACATGCAATTCGGCAAAAGTTTGGGAAGCTACTGTAATGTATGATTGAAACGGATATTTAACAAATCCAGGCAAAGAGTTGAACATCTGCATCTGATTTACAGGTTGATTTGGTGTAAAACTTAAACTTTAGCCTCAATGTTTACTTTTTTTTTTGCCTTTGACAAGCCTGAGCTATGACACACACAATTCACTGTAAATGCCACAGTTGTTATTTCTCCTTATGATGTATTTGGCAGTTTGCTTTCTGTTTTTTGGACTACACAGCTGGACGATCTGTTTAGAATTATATTTTGTCCTCCTTTAAGCAACATCAGTAGAAACACTAGTAAATACTTGTGCAATTGATTAACACATTTTATTGCAAAGTGTATCCAGCAAATCCCATGGAGACGAGATGGAGTTTGTAGCACATCTCTCATAAGTTTAGTTTTTGTCTGCTTTTGTTTTGTATTTTTCAGATTTTCTGAACTTTCCAAAACACCTCCCGCTGCCACATACTGCTTTGGATTTGACTAATGACCCCCCCCCCCAACCTCCCCTTCACTAACTCTCCCTCTTTCCCTCTCTCTCTCTCTTTCTGTCTCTGCAGGGTGCTGTGTAATGATATCCTCAGCCTGAAGGTGGCAGGAGATCCAGTGCTAACCCCTAACTCAGTGTGCCTGAGGTTGGCAGGCCTCAGTAAGCGTCAGATGCGTATGTGTGTGCGGAGCCCCGATGTCACAGCCTCCGCTCTGCAGGGCATCCAGGTGGCCATCCACGAGTGCCAGCACCAGTTCCGAGACCAGCGCTGGAACTGCTCCTCACTAGAGGGCCTTGGCAAACTGCCCCACCACAACACCATCCTAAACCGGGGTGAGAGTCTAAAAATCAAGCTAATGATGGTCAGAATGTGACCTGAGCTTTATGGGGGAAAGACGCAGATATAAGAGTAGAGATATGCAATTCAAGGGCTACACTGTGAATCATTTTCAACTCTGTGGGTCCATCTCCTGATCCCAGGTTTCCGCGAGAGTGCCTTCTCCCTGGCTTTACTGGCAGCGGGTGTGGCTCACTCTGTGGCCTCAGCCTGCAGCATGGGCAAGCTGCGGGGGTGTGGCTGTGAGGCCAAGCGTCGCCAGGACGATGACAAGATCCGGCTGAAACTCACACAGCTGCAGCTGCAGACCCTGCAGAAGGGTGGGGTAGGCATCGGCATGACACGGTCATTATCCTTGGAGTTAAATGGTCGTCATGGTGACCTGCCCACTAACCTGCGCTCCACCCACCCCTCTGCCCTGCTCAAGTCTTTACCAGATGAGCTGAGCTCTATACAGGAGACCTGGGAGTGGGGGGGCTGCAGTCATGACGTCCGATTTGGAGAACGTTTCTCCAGGGACTGGCTCGACTCCAGCGGGTCTCCACGTGATATCCACGCTCGCATGAGGATACATAACAACCGGGTGGGCCGACAGGTGAATAATGTGCTCACCAACACTTGTTAGTGACATTCAGAGTCTAGCAGTCTAACATTGCATATGTCATCTTCAGAGTCATCACCACATTCCCTTTTTGCTTACATAATTTACCTTTCTCTATACAGACAGTAACTGACAACATGAAGAGGAAGTGCAAATGTCACGGCACGTCAGGCAGCTGTCAGTTTAAGACCTGTTGGCATGTGTCTCCAGAGTTCCGACTTGTGGGTTCAATACTTAAGGAAAAGTTCCTGTCAGCCATTTTTGTCAACTCCCAGAATAAGAACAATGGGGTCTTCAACCCTCGAACAGGAAACGGGGCCAGCGGGACTGCAGCGGGGCTCAACGGAGGTCGTCGCCGCAGCATGTCCAGAGAGCTGGTGTATTTTGAGAAATCTCCTGATTTTTGTGAGCATGATGCCTCGTTAGACTCTCCAGGTACACAAGGACGCATCTGCAACAAAACCAGCCACAGCACAGACAGCTGTAGCTCACTGTGCTGCGGCCGCGGACACAACATCCTGAAACAGACGCGCAGCGAGCGCTGCAATTGCCGCTTTCACTGGTGCTGCTATGTGCTTTGTGAGGAGTGTCGTCTCACAGAGTGGGTCAATGTGTGCAAGTAGATTCCACTTCTCCCATCCCCAGTTGCCTTTACCCGCTCAGGACTCAAGATGGCAAGCCTGTCCCTTCGCCCACTCCTGTTGTTTGTTTTGCTCTTTGTGTAACTCTCCCAGAGAATCTGTTTACTCTCCCCCTATCCTTTTTTTGGTACATCATCTGGGATCCATTTTCTCTTTGTAGCCGCTGTTATTCTCAAATGCCAAGTCAGAGATTGAAGAGGTGACTCATGTCATTTGTCTTGCCATGGTCTGTTTAGACGCTGCCCTCTCAGCCATGAAAATGGCCCATACCCCATCTTCTCTATCCCACAAAACAAAGGCAAGCAACAACAAAAAAGCATTGCTATCTCAGTGTCTACACGCTGACACATCTCCTTGTACAGTAGCTGTGTACTTTAATGTGTACATGTATATTTGTAAATGTATTATTATTAATATTATTATTGTGTTGGCGCTGTCTTTTTGGTTGTAGTTAATGACAGACTGAAGCTGGCCGAGTGGCTCAGGGTGGGGAACCAGTGCTGTCAGACAACGAAGTCTCATTGCAGTTTATCTTACGAGTCACCCTGCAGTATTTTGCACCTGTGACTCAGACAGAGGACCAATACTTCAGGAAGTCAGTCTCAAAATCCTTCCAAACGAAGGTTTTTAACAAACAGAAGACAAGATAGAGGATTGTTTTTTCTACAGTGTTTTAAGGGCCGATACGCTAGACAGAAATCTTTCAGGCAGAAAGCAAATGCAGGACTTTTATAAGCTTTGCTGGTATACTTGTAAAACTGAAGATGAAAAGTTGAGGCAACATCAGCTGAAAAACAGATTCAGTCCTTCGATAACTTGCGGTGAATAAGTAATCATTTGAATTTATTTATACCATTGTAACTTTAGTAATGACTTCATGAGAGTGGTTGCTAGTGGTCCTGTTTTTCATGAATTCATGTCAATATTAGGGCAGAATTATGCTTCCTCTTGGTATACCTGTGATGTGATTTGTGTCATTTTCCTATGAAATCTTGACTGAGACCTTATTATTCTGTGCTTACTTTTGTCTGTTTCATCAGTCTGAGCACTCCTTAGATTCTTCCCACATGTAGTACATGTCAAAGTGAGAGATGGACCTGGTTTAGTCTTGAACCGATACTGAAGGGTATGTGTATGTTTGAGCGTGTGTGTCTGTTGCTGTGTAAATGGGGGGTAAGCTCTACGCACTACAGATTTGGGAGGTGAGAGCCTTTTTTATGGCCACTTCATGCTGAGAGAAGGACTTTTTATGGCCGCAGGATATTGTTTCCTTAAAGTATGACTTTTATTACTGGAGAGAAGCATCAAGAGAGCAGAGAGTGGGGGTGATTATACCAGTCTTTGCTGTGTGAGCATCTGAGGGGATCATCTGTCCAGAGTTCATAGCCAAGGAAGGGACTCGCTGAACCACGTGCTGCTGGGACGCTGTGTCCCTGTTACCTGGGAGACAGACTACACAAACATAAACACATGAATGGTTTTATGTACAAAGACACTTACATGTAGAAATGCTGGCACTGATGCACAATCAAAAACATGCATGCTGCTGTGCACACATGAGCTGTCAGAACTCCTGGTGACCCGAGTGATTTGCACTCTCATTCTAGTTACACTGCAGATTTAGCAAAGTGCTAATGTCAGCACCTGACTGGATTTATGACAGCAGCATTCCTAGATATGATCCAAACTGTCTCTTCGCACAGTCTACTGGGAGAACCCCTCCTGCTATATAGGATTTAATACCAATTAAGTCTTGTTTGGATGGACTTGGGTAAATATCCCTTGACTCCTGAGGAATGGTAGTGCCAGTGGCTGAATTAACTGTTCTGTCTGTTTGGTATTTAGTGCGGGAATAAAGAGACAGCGACTGGTAGGGAATGATAAGGGACTGGATTTCTGGTTTGCATTTCTTTATTCCTTTATCATTTCACCCTGGAGCTGCTGCAAAAGGGAATTTCCTGTCACTGTTTCTCCCATGTGTGAGACAGAGGTTGGTGGACAGCCTGGGATTGCTTTCTCTCCCTCTCTTCACTCTTTTTCTCTCTTTCCCATTCTCCCCCTCATCGCTGCAGACATAGACACATGCATAGCAACACATTGACCGCCCCCCCCCCTCTCTCCTGAGTAATGACAACCAGACAGGGCTGAAATTAAAGAGAGGGAGGCAGAGAGAGGAAGTTAGGAGAGATAAAAGTTACCCACTTTGATTGACAGGATGATTATATGTATAAAGTAAGGCGATTTAGTGCGTTTAGTTGGATATAAAGATAGAGAGATAGATCCTTGCGCTACGTATAGCAGAGATGCAAAAGCAAAGGACAAGTGGAGTATGGAGAAGGGGGTGAATAAAGTGTACTCTGTATAAATACATGCCTCAAAACATCTGCTTCTCAACTCCCCTTTCATTTTTGATGTGGGACAGGCAGAGAAGGAGAGCGGGAGAGAAAACACAAGGAGCCAGCTACCCAGAACATCAAAGCCCCTGCCCTCGACGCGCAGGCCCTCATTAGTTCAGCTAGCAGAACCAACGAGACTTGTGATTGTGTTTGCTGGGGTGCACGCTGGCAGACACTTCAGAGGAAAGGCTCCTTTAAGTCATAACTCCCCACCCCACCTCTCCTGCCACCACCCGAGCCCGCTGTAACCCTCTCAAAACTCCCTGTGCACACAAACTCGGCAGGCTCCCCCACCATGCACTCCACCCCGTAATCTGGTCTGCAGCTGCAAACATCTGCTCCCCTCTTTATTCCTCTGCCTTCACCACCGAATTGATAAACACATCTATTACCGGACCACTGGCTGACACGCAGCAGAGGGGAAGAGGAGACAAATGTCGGATTCACCTATGGCTGTGGGGCCGGTTGTGGGTGTGTCATCTAATAACAATGGGCTGTTTTTCCTGATGGTTCCTAGGTAAAAAGTTACACATTGGAAAGAGCTGGAGTTCCTTCCTATCTCACTGTCACCTGTAAAACCACATAAAAGTACAATATCACCTTTGAAATACACAGTATCTTCTGTCTTCTCAGTACCAGCAGCACCTAAGGTTAGTAACCTGCTACAATATTGATTCTGTCAATGTTTTGTTGCCTCCTGTCACCTCATTATCTGTGACACACAGAGGGACTGCTGCCAGGAAGTATCACTTGGCATCCTATTACAGTCAGCCATTTACTTATTCATTAAGATGATTCCGGTTTTAATTATTCAAACATGTTTGCCTGCAGACTCTGTGTTACATTTCATATTAGTTTAGCCCCTGTATTAGCACACAAATAACAATGAAACACAAGCAAAATGTGTTTGTCAAAAAGGATACTGTGTTGACATTATGTCTTAAACGTGTTTGAACATTACTTAAGAAGGTAAAATCTCAAAGGGGATAGATGAAGATGTCAAAGGTCATCATTTTCATGTTCTATAAAGAGACAATTCAATTATAGTTGCCCTGCAGCTGTGCTCCTGGCCTCTAACAAGTCATCCGGGATGACAAATGCGAGAGATGCTCATGGCAGTCCAACTACCGCGAGATTACACAGTGTCACAGCCGGAGTTCCTCGCGAGACTGTCATCCAGTCCTTTGCCTGAGTCCAGCTGGTAGCCTGCCCGCCCGCCGTTGACGGGTAAGTGTTGAATGAGATGCAAATGCAGAAAATGTTCAAAGATGTATAGGAGTATTCAAGGGTGGATGCAGCGTATCCGTGGCTCTTTTAACATCTCGTTTCGCCTCTTGGTAAATAAACGGCCATGAAACGACGACATCGGGCCGAGTGGTGCGCTTGTCGTGACTCTACAAGGGGGGATTACAACACAAATTAACCCGGAGATTTTTTTTTCCTCTTGAATCCTGACGATATTAGCTAATACTGTTGCTAACGAATAACGCTACTAATAATATTACATCAACCTTATAAATGCATAATGTGGTTCATTCACATTCAGCGCCTGTTTGGACTGCAGCAGCAGCAGCAGCAGCAGCAGCCGTAGCCGTCTTCCCTTCGCATTATGACAGATGTAGCCTAAATGGATGTACGGCCACTGCAGCTGTAACGGGCTATGCTAGCAGCTGTAGCCTGTGTATATGATAGAAATGAATGGACATGTTGCTAGTTAGTAGGTTTCGGCCGCTCTCATGATCATTAAATATAAATATTTATAAATGTGGGTGCTCCGTCTGCCACACATTAGGCTGTATAGCCTATGCTTCTTCTTCTTTTTTTTTTTTTGGCTGATATCCTCAGATAATGTGATGCACCTCAGGTGGAACAGGCTACGCCAAGTTGACTGCAGAGTTAGCCTGTTAAAGAGCCCACTCTATGAAAAACACGCAAAGTAAAGCCCACAGTCTCCCCACATTAGTGCGAGCACAGGATATCCTCACAAGCTAATCTAATGAATCATATACTGTAGTGTAATATGAAATGATCGTTGTTCTGGTATTTATCCAATTGCCTGCAAACAGTATGAAAGGTGGTTACTCTGCACCACATGAAAGCTGATCCACATTACAGAGATCCAGTATGGCGGCTGCTTTCCCCAGTGAGCTGTCAAAGTGTAAAGCAACAGCCTTTAAGTCAGGTCAGCTGCCTGCCGAGGTGTGAAGTATGCCTTTATTGGCTTTTCCTCTGAGGTGGTTTTCAGCTGTAACGAGGTGGTAATGTTGAGAGTTGATTTTGAAGAGCTACTGTGTCTCACTGTGGGATTTTGTGTGTGTGTGTGTGTGTGGTTTTCGACTCTAAATGTGGTTTGTTTTGGCAGCTTTGTTGATAAGTATAGAAGGTGTGCCTTTTCAACTTGCTGTGCGACAGTTCTGTTGCAGCTGAGGTGAGAGCCGCCAGTCATCATGGGGAACATCTTCGGGAATCTGTTGAAGAGCCTGATAGGCAAGAAGGAGATGAGGATTCTCATGGTGGGACTGGATGCTGCTGGAAAAACCACCATCCTCTACAAGCTGAAGCTGGGGGAAATCGTCACCACCATACCCACAATTGGTGCGTGAGGAAAGAATTCATTATTGATAGCATTATATAAAACATCTGTGTCAGAGTTTATCCTGCTTATGTAACTAATTTAATTTGCATATGCTTTTTATTCAGGTTTCAACGTTGAGACGGTGGAGTACAAGAACATCAGCTTCACCGTGTGGGACGTGGGTGGCCAGGACAAGATTCGTCCCCTGTGGAGGCACTACTTCCAGAACACCCAGGGTGAGCCAGACCAGCAGCCTTTCAGATGATGCAGTAGTCAGCCATGATGAAGTAAACAAGGCCTCTCAAATCCTGTGGCAGATCCTGCAGCACACAGTCAACCCCAGCACCTGAGGGCACATTTGACTAATGCTAGATGATGTCATTTGCAAACAGCCTCCAACTGTTTCAAATCATTGCCGTCTTAGTCACGTTGAAAGCCTGGACAATGAAAAAGCCTGATTGAGCAATTTGTTTTTTAACAATATGATGTCAGCATTTTGCTAGAAAGTGGGATGGAACTGATTCTGGCATAGCTGAGCCGATGGTTTTGTTTTGTAATCCTCAAAAAGACTCTTCCACCAGCTCTCATCTCTCCTCCCAGGCCTGATCTTTGTGGTGGACAGCAACGACCGGGAGCGGGTGAATGAAGCTCGGGAGGAGCTGATGAGGATGCTGGCTGAGGACGAGCTGCGGGACGCCGTTCTTCTGGTCTTTGCCAACAAACAGGTATCATCTGTCTCACATCTCTACCCGCACATTTCCTACTTTGTCATCCGCGTCTTCACCAACATTCCTGTCTTTATCATGTGTCCAGGACCTGCCCAATGCCATGAACGCTGCAGAGATCACAGACAAGCTGGGGCTGCACTCCTTACGCCACCGTAACTGGTACATTCAGGCCACCTGTGCCACCAGCGGCGACGGTCTCTACGAGGGCCTGGACTGGCTGGCCAATCAGCTGAAGAACAAGAAGTGAAGAGTTCAGTCGGCAGAGCGGGGAAGAGCCTGGGTGCCAGCTCCAGGTAGAGGTTATAATGGATCCATTGTGTTTACACGGAGAGGCAGTGCTGAAAAGCTCCCAGGGGGTGACTCTCAAAGGCTTTCTCCCCCCCAGACACTTCTATTTTATTTACTTTGATTTATTGAATTTGTTTGGATCTGCGGTGAGTGTTTTGAATCATATACAAACCAATGGTGTCGAAGTTGACCAAAACGACTTACATTCTATAAGCTGAATACATAAATATCGGGATGTAATAGTATAATGTTACTGTGGAGGCATATGTATTTCCCCCTCTTGACAGTCTATGACCTTTAACCTCCATCACTTCTTAATTTGTTCAGAAAATGTGATAAATCTAGACTCATGATGGCAGAGCATCCTTCTCTCAGATCCTCGATGTAAATTATAAAGAATGTCATAATAGTATAGTGTGAATACTATTATTATCTCTGAATACTATCACATTGTCAGAAAACATTGTATTCACACAGGCTCTGATAAATGTCAAGTTGTCATTTGCCATCCAGATGTTTTACCACCAACAAATTACACAGTCTAGAGCTTCATTTATTTTACTGAAACTGTACGTTGGTTCAGATAATTATTTTTGTATTTATTTTCTCAAACACTAAATCTGCTGACACATACTGGATAGTTGTTTTATTTTGTCAACGTGTATTTATTTATTCATGTGTTTATTTATTGATTTTCTTCTCTAAGTGCATCATGTTCTGTCTCTCCCTTTATTGCTACGTGCGTTTACTGCTAAGGCAGCTGGTGAAAAAAAAAGAAGCCTCCATATCACTGTATATTCCCGCTTCCCAGTCTGCATGGAGATATCCCAATACTTGCTCATGGGCTTGTAAGAGCTGTGAACCACCGCAGGCCGCTGCTGTAAATAATTTCTTCGTCGTCCACTTGCCTGGCTCAGTAAGGGTTAAAACAGTTTGTCTGGCATCAGTGAGGTGTGATAGTTGAACTGATACAGATGACAGAACAGGCACACTGTGCTTGCTCTGTGACACAAAAAAAAATGCTGCTATTGGCCTGTAAGTGACTGGCAGAGTGATGCAGCAGAGCATGTGATTGGCAATATTAGAGAGCTTACATGATTCTGAATGTTTATTTTTTAAGGCAGTTTGTGCAAGCAGCTACACTACATCTGTCAAAAGAACTCACATTGCCTGTCATCCTGATTTACTCATCCCTAATTGGCGTGACATTATATGTGTTTCTTGTGTTGACCGTATCTCTGTGTACCATGTTGCACAAAATAACTCTAGATGCATTATTGTTGTATAAAATGTAATGTCTGTTTTTTTTCTTGTATTTTTGGATGGAGTATTTATTTATTTTGGATCAAAGGGAAAGTGTTGATTTTAGTGTTGTTGTTTTTTCTTAATTTGCTAACTAGTTCAAACGGTTGTCTTTTTGAGTGTTCACAAATCACATAATTTGAAAACAATAAGAGAGAGGATGGTAGTAATCCTGCATCATAAGGCATGTTAATACTGTACAAGATCTGTAATAAAAGTGAATTATAATGGCTTGTTTCCTCAGACTATATTTGTTAGTCTAAATTACTGCTGCTGGTTGGAACAATGCTGTACTGATAAATGTTAAGGATTTAGTGTAAAGTTTACCGAACAACCTTCTAATATGCAAAAGCATGCTTTTCTATGTCAGCGCAACTGTATATATGTTTATGTAACAAGAAAAGTATATCATGGTATTCGCGGTCTAATTGAAAGTGTTGTTGATACACCTGTAGATATTGGGTTCAGTGTGTTGGCAGACATGTATAACTGACAGCAGCTTGTGTGTGTGACGTGCCCTCTATTACATTCAGTTGGTGTGAAAATTGTTTTTCGTGGCCTTATATTGCCAGTGGTTAATTTCTCTTTGATAACAGGTTTGTATGTAGGAATGTCCAACATTCAAGTATCTCACCTATGATCTGTGACACTGATGCACTCGCAGTACTGTTGTGGCTAAACATCCCTCTCTCAGTGACTATTGGCAGACTTTAGACTTGAAAAATGAAGAAAAGCCAGACTGCACAACATTCCAGCTGTTCATGTGTTTTTCAAAAAGGAACAAACTGAATATGAATTAATTAAGTGGAGGAAATAAAAACAGCACAAACTGGTGCAAAAGTGTTGAATGATTTGATGATTCCTGGCACTGCGTTGATCGGTCAATAAAAGAAAAAGACACATTCTCCCTTGTCATCATTTACCATGATTATGATTTGACTCAGTGAAGGCTTTATAGTTAATGAATGGGCTTAATCATCAGTATATTTATTTAGATCACAGCCTTTTTGAAAAATCCCACACGTTTTACACCATAAAAACACAACTTTGACTCATAATTTGTACGTTCTGTACTGCTTCTGTCAAAATAAATAAACAGACCAATTGGAAACCCCTAGGTTTATATCTACCTCTTATTTCTCAACTCCAACATCTATGTATGCAAATATTGGGTCATAACTGATAGACACAACGTGTTTTGTGGCAGCAAAGGTTATACGTTTCCACCTTGTGTAAGTTTATGGATATTAGTACCTTTGGAAATTGAACTAGTTGTGATGTCACAAATCATGTGTACACCCCCTTAACTCACATTTAAGGTAAACTCTTCCACTAAATGTGAAAACAGCTTTGTAGTATCAAATCATGCAACACAGTGAAGGCCAAACAACTATGAGTGGACACTTAAAATCACCATCATATGAGTTTTTAGCCAAAACTCAACCAGAGCACATTTTACAAGCTCAATTATCAAAAATCTAGTGGTGGACATTTGTATGGGAAGAACAGGTCAAACGGTGGGGTTGACATGGATGTATGTCGCCTTTCTCTTCTGGCCTTTCCTCACTGCTGTCACCAAGAGAGGTCTGGCACAATCAGGTAGTTCCCCTGTGGAATAGCTGCACTTCACAGAATCGTTTCATCAGAGCCAATCAGAGGTCCATGTAGGGGAGAGTGCTGCTGTGTCTCCAGGGGTGTGACAGCAGTATGTGGGTCAGAGCTGCTCCCGGGGCCACCAGCCCCCAGGGCCCCCTGCAGGACTGCTACAATAGTAGCCCCAGGGCGGATGCCATAGCTGGGATTCCCACCCGTAACCGGGACGCCTTCGCCCAGGGCACAGACACACTGGCAGCAGCCCCACCATCAATTCATCAATCTCTGAAGGGAGTGGCAACTCCAAAAGGCCACAGCAGTCACCCCCAACAGCTCGCCTTGGAAGGGACAGGGCCACCAGGGCTGACACCAAGGCTGACACTGAGGCTGACTCCACGGTGGCATGCCAAACTCTGCAGAATCCACAGAATCGTCAGGCCTTTATGACATCCTACAAACCGACCTGGGAGTGTGGAAAATAAACCACAAAAAACATCTTAGATTGATATCACTCTAGTTTCATCCCCACTGTGATATTTTCCACTTTTCACAGTTTTAATGAGCAAGAGGGGGGAAAAAAACTTTCTCAGTGACTCAGGTTGTGAAAATTTCTTCCAACTCACTGAGTAATGACATCCTGCAAAGTTTTCCACCATTCCATAGGCAAGTGAATAAATGGCAGCTGATCATTTTATTAGTACAGACTGCAGGATAACTAAAGAAGAAGAGTAATAAGAATGTTAAAAGAGACGTGTAGGTGCAAACACTGACTGAGGCTCTGCAGCAGCTCTTGTTATCAGAGCACCAACACTCAGACTCTGTCTCCTCCTGCTGGACAGAGAGTGGCAAGGAGAGGGCAGCAGCTCAGCTTGTACAGGCTGATGCACAATTTAGTCAGAACTAACTTTGAAGGTAAAACATGTTAGAGTACAAAAAGGGTAATATGTTCAACACATTGTATTGTTCTGTTTGGTGGATGGTTTGGTGAACACATTAAGAAATCAACACTGGAATCAAATTTCCACTGAGAATTGGTCATAATGATGTTTGGTTGATCTCACTATCATTCAGATTTCTACAAACAGCAAGAGTTCTTCCCTCTCTCTCTCTCTCTCTCTCTCTCTCTCTCTCTCTCTCTCTCTCTCTCATTCAGAAAATCAGATTAACAGTGCATATGTCAGAAGCAGTTACACATGCCCATCCATTAGTGAGTTGTCCGCTTTTCACTCACAGCTCCATGTTCAGGAATCTCAACTGCTCCGAGTGCAATTTTCTCAAAAAAAAAAAAAAAAAATAAACATGTTCTTGTTCTGGGTTCAGAAGTCACTTGACCATCTGACAATGTGTCCATTGTGACAAGCTGCTACATACGCATCAAAGAGGTGATTAACCAGTTGACAGGGCTGCGAGGACAATACTGCTCTTTACAGGGGAAACAGTGCAGCCACTCAGCCACTCTGCTTCTACATGCAGCAGCTGACGACATGAAACCAAAATAACTGCACATAAAGACAGACATATAGTGTACATGGTGTTCACGTTGGTGTACATCCTCAAGGTCAAAGGCCTAGATCACATCACACATGTTAGCTGCATATTTCAGTTTTTATCACTGATCACTGATTCATCACTAACTTGTCCAGTACCAATAGGCTGTTATGCAGAAACAAAACCAGTCCACTTGATATACTGAAGGTGAAGGAACCTGACTGTGTAGCTGATGAGTTGACCAGTTTACCATGAGGTATTAAAAGCAATTATTATCTCTCACTGTCTACTCCACATGAATCTTGCAGAATTTGCAAGCTCGGTGTCAACAACCGAGATTGTCGCTTGTAAAAAAAAAAAAAAATGACGGACCAACCTCTGATTGGTGAATAAATCGGGCTCCTGGCCAATCACATATGCGCCTCCGCAGGGGGGGAGGAAACACAGCATCAAAATAAACCACCACTTGTTCGCCGTTTCCAGTATTTTTTTTTTTTTTTTTTTTTTTTAGGAGGGGGGTCTTTTTTGCAATTGGCGCGATTTATCTGCTCCGTTTACGCTATGTTTTGTGCGAACTTTCAGAGGAGTATCTTTTCTCCTTCACTTTGACTTGACTGGATTATTTTTTTCAGAGCTTGGACCCTGAATAATCTCTGGTTTTCAATATATGTTTTCTTTAGGGTTATTATTGTTTTGTAGATACACCCATACTTTCCTTCTGTTCGGAGGACTACCCAGCATTGTATGATATGATATTATCTCAGTGAACAAAGTCTACATCAACATGGACCAGTGGCGAGTCGTTCTGCTGTGTGTGACCTTAACGTGGAGCCTCCAATCAGCATCAACCCAAACCCATGAAGGTATGATCATTTCAGCTTGTCTAGCCTGTCTACAGAGATTTCTAATTTTAAATAAGAATATAAAGTATATTAAGTTTAGTTCTCTCCTTTTTCTACCATTTTTCCCCCCTGTTGGAATTCACCTGTTAGCTGTTACTGCTCAGCATGATCTACCTGCATGTACATGTCACAACTGCACTTATGTTGTGGAATAGAACAACAGAACAGAACAGAACAGAACAGGACAGAATAGAATAGAATGCTGTGACCTGTTATCATTTAAAATGTTTTATTAACTATTCACTCTCAGATCACAGTGTTTACTCTGTTCTCCTCCCTGAGAGTCAGTTTTAACTGTTAGCACTGGGCTCTAATCGAGGCCTTTAATGCAGCAATATATCACCACTTTGCTAGTGATGAATGGTAACAGCATTAAGACCCTGGTGGAGGTTAAATTGCCTGCATGGCAGCGGCCCCATTTGTAAAACGTCACTGAGCACTCTGAGTTACTTACTTACAAGTACATTATAGTGAGTAATAAACCGTGTACCCTGCTGCTTATAAATGCCAAACATGGGGATGGAGTGATAATGACAGTTACTCATGTATAGCTCATGTTGTATGTGATTAAACCTGTGGATGTGTTTTGTGCATGCAAGTGTGTTTTCAGTGTCGTGACAATCAGAATTGTTATGTAGCTCTCCCAGATGCCGGCAGAAGTGAATGAGTGCACAGGGATACAGATTAGGTTACAGCTATCTTTCAATGTGCAACTCTGCAGTATTGTCCGTGAAATACATGCAGCAAGTCACCAATGTTATTTATGAGGGTGATCAAATTCACTTTCGTAAAGCGGGATTCTGGTTCATACCTCAACATGTCCCCAGTGAAGACAGGAAATATGACTTGTGTTTACGGCTGCAGGTGCCTGTTGCACACAAGGAGCCAGTACCACGGCTTTTCTTTGGTCAGTATACGAGATGGTGTGCATGTCTCCTTCCGTTCACGATATTTCCCTTCTCTCTGCCAGAGTGTCCAACTCACACATGGCCCATTGTCTTTTGGTATGATCTCAGCAATGCAGACCCCTCAGACGCACACGTACGCACATGCACACACACAGAAGCACTGTCTATCACTGCATCACTCTTCACTCACTGGGACACACTGACCACATTTATAGCTTCATCACAATGAGGCACTTTGTCTGTGAAAAAGTCCTGGTCCCTCGACCCTCGGCCTCCTCTCCATCAGCCCCAGGCCCTATCCTAATACGTGTTGTTGAGTTGGAGCCTGCTTGCTTCATCATCAGGAAGAATGACTAAAGCCATAAATACTGCAGTACTCCATACGTATCTCTATTCTGTCTGGAATGGTTTGGCAACCACATGTGGAGTTACAGGATGAATATTTTTGGTACAAAACATAGGCCATGTGGACTGAAACATGTGAAACCACTGACAAGGTCCTTTTACATGTAGGTGATGCTCTCACCACAGTCTGTAGTATCTAGATGACAGAGGCTCTGTGCTTTAAGAGGTTGGATTGCCTCACCAGACCTTGGATTTTTTTTTTCTGTCTGTCTTAAAACAATGCCAACATGTCCATGAAAGAGTTTTTGTTTGTTGTAGTTGTTCCATCCCCAAAGAGAGACCGTCAGTGTGAGCGAAGATCTCCTTCTTCAAAGTGACTAAGCTCCCCTGAAGCTATGATGAAGCTTAAGCAGCCTGATTAATACTGAAGCCCTGTTTTGTGTTACCACTCGTCTGGAGGGAATTTTTCACTAAAAAGACTCAAAATTTGGAGGCTTGTTGAAGCCACTTGACTTGATTAGCTTACATGGCAGAGAACTCCTGTCACCTTCAGTTGATTGTATGGGCATGTGGGTGGTATTGAAGACAGACATGAAACATGTAAACTTTACATTTTTTTCTTCCAACATATGTAACAGGTGTCTTTCTTTCTCTGTGTGTCAGTGGTGTGTCCTGGGACGCAGAATGGCCTCAGCTCCACGGGTTCTCAGGAGCATCAGTACAACCTGATTAAGGACCGGTATGATGGCTGTGAGATCATCATGGGAAACCTTGAGATCACTCAGATTGAGAGTAACTGGGACTTCTCCTTCCTCAAGGTAAACACCTGCCTTCCTCACTGCCATGGCTTTCATCAGCTTCAATCTAAATTGGAGCAGATCGAGTTATTTTCCTGTTGTTTCATGCCAGTGTTCTTCCTCTGCCTTCTAGACAATCCGTGAGGTGACTGGCTACGTCCTCATTGTTATGAACTACTTTCAGGAGGTTCCTTTAGGGCAACTACGGATCATCAGAGGGAACAGCCTGTATGAGAGACGTTTTGCCCTCTCAGTCCTCTTCAACTACCCTAAAGATGGCTCCAATGGCCTGCGGCAGCTGGGGCTGGCAAATCTGACAGGTGAAGAAGGTTAATGGAGGAAGAAACAGCGAAACAAAAAATGCAAATGATGTGAACATGCAATGTGTAAAGGGAGTTTTGTCTTTGATTCACTGACTCAGTGAGAACAGAGGCGTATGAACTCAACAACACAAAACATGTTGGTTCTTCTGCTCCTCTAAATAACTTCATTTTAAGGTTTACAGCTTGTTATTGATTTTCGGAAAACCCAGAAAGACAAAATGAGGGAAAGATTTAGCAAACATTGCAGTCTCAGCTGTAGCTCATTTTCCTGATATCCTCTTGCATGGTGATTTATGGCAAGAAGTACAGATATTCAGTATTAATCTCCCTTTCTTCATTATTAATATATCCTTCGAGAGCGTTGTTGATATGCCTTTAGACGCTCCCCCTTGACTTTATAGGCCTATCCATGGCTACTTCAGGAAAAACAAGTATTATTATAATTTATTATATTTTCTCGCAACAAATAACAAAAATAAATAGTTCTGAGATTGAAAACTGTTTTCTACTGATCCAACAAAATGCACTGTGTGAATGTTGAGATGTGTAGTAAGGGGACGACTCAGGCTTTTGCAGTGTGCTGCAGATTCTTGGATGTAGAAAAGAAGATAACTGTCCTTGTCAGTTACGCTTTAGATTACTGCACTCACATGAAGTTCATGTACAGGGTACGAATGAAATACCTACTGACCTCTTTGACCCTTCAGGACAAGACATAAGGGAATCTGTGGCTACCAATTTTGTGTTTAAGAGGATCTAGATTTCTCTGTAAGCACTTTTAAATTACTGACCTACTTTATAATTACAGGGTACATTAGGAAAATGGGTAGAAAAAAATACTTTGGAGAAATTGCATTGAAAAAAAAGTTTTTAAATACATAGTACTTATTACCATTGGTGAAGGTTACACTGATGTTGCTGGGGAACAAAACATTAGTCTGGGAATAAGGATGTTACTGCTCTATCTATAACATAGACATGTTTATAATTTGAATAAATACTGGGAATAGTGCAGTTTTGGGGTCTAATGTAAAATCCATCTGAAAGTCAGACCAGATGTAAGACAGAAGCTGTAGTACCAC
Organism: Caranx ignobilis; assembly: GCA_021432705.1. Classification (NCBI taxonomy): domain Eukaryota; kingdom Metazoa; phylum Chordata; class Actinopteri; order Carangiformes; family Carangidae; genus Caranx; species Caranx ignobilis. The sequence continues at coordinate 65,552,004 of MU269985.1, forward strand.
ATTTTTTTGGCCATAACCTTTGTAAATGAGTCCAAAATATTGACTGTGCACCCCGTAAGTATGTCATACTCTCCCCTTAATGTAGCCTAGTAAATATTTACACTGCCATCTGTGAGTTGTAATTTAAAGCATCAAGAATATTCTGTCTGTTTACAGCTTGTTTCATGTCTCACCCATTTACTCACAGAGATTCTGGAGGGAGGAGTGCAGATTATCAACAACAAGTACCTGAGTTACGGCCCCTGGATCTTCTGGCAAGATATCATCAGGGACAACAGTGCTCCTATTGACATCCAGTACAACGGAGAGAGAGGTCTCTGTTGAGATAGCCCTGTTTCACAAATCCCAAATTATCTTTAGATTGTCTCTCTTTTATGAGTCCTCTCTCTCCCTCTCTCTCAGGCCCATGCCACAAATCTTGTGGAGATTACTGCTGGGGGCCAAATGAGGACCAGTGTCAGATCTGTGAGTGCTCAATTGTTCTGTTTCCATTTTACCACTCCTCTCTGTTTCTCTCTCTCTCCTCCTCCCCCTCTTCTTCTCTCTCTTCAGTGAATGTCTGTCTTCATGTGCAGAGACAGAAGAAGATGCACAAACACACACACACACACACACACACACACACACACACACACACATGCACACTGGTGACCTCTGTTCAACCCGTTTCTCCTGTGTGTCTCAGTGACTAAGACGGTGTGCGCTCCACAGTGTAACGGCCGCTGTTTTGGGACCAGCCCCAGGGACTGCTGTCACATAGAGTGTGCAGCAGGATGTAAAGGCCCTCTGGACGTAGACTGCTTTGTAAGTGCTCTGTCTTCACCTCTGCAGCAATTTGCTGATAAAATGAAAGAGAAAGGCAGTTTTTGTAGACATTGTATATTTATCAGGGGTTTAATTCAAAACTGTCTTGTTTAATGCTTTTATTCCAGTTCAAGTGTTCCCAATCACATTTGATTCCATTGTAATACACACACTTAAAAGTCTTCAAGGATCAAACTGGTGGATTGTATCCATATTCTATTAATTACAAACCACACACTCCTTGAATTCATTTCCCTTCCTCCAGGCAGCTACTTGTTTGTGCTACAATTACACGGCACTATCATAAGATGTGGAAATTCATTGCAGAATCTTGATACATGCTCATCATAGACATAGGGTGACCAGATCCCCCTAAAAAACAGATGAGGGACAAAGATATTTTTATGTGGGACAGCCATTACTGATGAGAGATAGTCTAAAATAGATAGACTAACTACATTATATCTAAGTTTTAAAGAATAAACATGCAGTCTGCAGGTTTCAGTTATACTACTGATGCTTTTACCCTCCAATTGCAAGACTGCATTAAATGAAATTTTGCAAGTACCAATACTGTGTGATCTCTGTCAACATGGGAATCAAACCCACAACGTTAACATTCACACATTGTACAAAACAGGGCTAAACAGACTGACACATGAGTGTCTCTCTGTCTCTGAACACTGACATGAAGGAGCTGTCAACATGTCTATGTACAGGTGTGTGAGTGTTTGTCCAGAGTCAGTGGAGACACTGATCAGCACATTCAGCTGGATAGGTCAGTGGGTACCATTGACTTTGACACTGCGAGTCTGATGGTTTCAGTCGCAGACATGGATAGTGTGTTGCCTGGGTCAACAAGGTCTGCAGAAGAAGAGCCTGCTTTCCTATAATGAATAGATGTACTGCACTTGCTGTAATCAGTAGCAGAACATCTCAGTTATATGACCTTGTTCCATGTTGCAGGTTTGAAGTAAGACAAAGCGACACATTACAATAATATTACAATTACAATAATAATTCTGCACCCAGCCCCTGTCTCCCTCAGGGAGGAAGAGACAGGGGCTGAAGAAATCAACATAAAAGCCTTTATGGAGTCATTCTGAAGTACAGTCAGAAGTCATATTGAACTGAAATGATTGGAGTGAACACACACAAAGGTTTAGATACGAATACATATATAGACTGCAATATAAATGTAGGTGTTTCCAAAATTGTTCAAAAGTGTGTGTGTTTGTGTTAACCTGAATAGGCATGCCGTCATTTCAACGACTCTGGAGCCTGTGTGCCTCAGTGTCCCCAGACTCTGATCTATAACAAGCAGACGTTTCAAATGGAGACCAACCCTAATGCAAAATATCAGTATGGATCCATCTGTGTCTCTCAGTGCCCCAGTGAGTAGCCCCTGTGGGTTGGTTTGTACACTCAGCATGTTTTATTGTTCCTTTTTGAATATTTTTGATCTATTGCCCTCAGAAACTCTGTTACCCATGAAAAGATGCTCTGGGTTTCTTAAATATTGCCAGTGGTTTTTTCCAATTATGCCCTTTTTCACTTTTCTTTCTCCTCTTAGCCCATTTTGTGGTGGACGGCAGCTCCTGTGTGAGCGTCTGTCCTCCAGACAAGACAGAGGTGGAGAGAGAAGGCCAGAGGCAGTGTGAGCCCTGCACTGGACTCTGCCCAAAAGGTTGACACTCGTAAATACTTTCCATGAACTTACATCGACTCTATTTGTCAGTGGTCAAAATGAACGACGCTGTTCTGTCGTCCTTGCAGTTTGTGAAGGAACAGGAGCTGAACACAGACAGACTGTGGACTCCAGCAACATTGACAGCTTCATCAACTGCACCAAGATCCAGGGGAGTCTTCACTTTCTAGTCACAGGGATTCTTGGGTAATTGTCTGGCCTGCCTGAAGAATCTCATTTCATAGTATCATATACAGTGAATGGGCTGATATTTGTTTTCACACATCATAGAGATGACTTTAAAAAGATCCCACCCCTGGATGCCAAAAAGCTGGAGGTGTTCCGCACCGTCAGAGAAATAACAGGTCAGTGCATAAAACAAAGTTTGTTAATGTGAAGTTTTGGTGATGGTTTTGTGTATTTGAGCGCACTTAAATACAATATACAGACCAATTAGGTCTTAGATCAATTTCTTCTTTTCCTTGTCAGCAATGTTTTCATTTTATGTTACCATAACATCAGACACTGTTTTTATCACAAATGAAAGAGAAATAAAACCTGGATTTATTGGATAGTATGCATTGCTTTGAAAAATTGAAAAATACTCTATTATTTCACAAGTACGTGCTCTTTAAATCATGTTTTAATATCATTGCTGTGTTTTATGCTCAGATATACTAAACATCCAGTCGTGGCCCAAGGAGCTGAATGATCTGTCTGTGTTTTCGAGTCTCACTACCATCCAGGGGAGGTCGCTTTACAAGTAAGAACTGTACACCAGGTGAAAATGATCTAAACTGAAATATAGTTCAGAGCGATACAGAATACAGAATCTTGTTTGAAGCACCGATTTTATGTCTTAGGCTGTTTCTGCTGTTTGTATCTCTCTTACATGTTCAGTGTGGAGACTAACCATGTGTCCACTTCACACTGTACAGCCTGCTACGTCTGAGCTACTCTTCATGTTAACACCTCATGATGAGCCCCCTGTGAATTTTACTTTTCACATCTGTGCAAAAGTATGTGTGCTGTGTGTGTGTGTGTGTGTGTGTGTGTGTGTGTGTGTGTGTGTGTGCATATGTGATCCCTATAACCTCAACATCCAAACTGCAGCACATCGTTCCACTTAGAGATAAAACAGGAAAAAATTATTTGACATTTGTTTCAAATATTTCTTCTGCTAACTTCAGGTTTTTTTTCGTCTTTTTTTCTTTTCGTCAAATCAAAGGCGTTTTTCTCTAATGGTGATGCACATCTCCACTCTTACCTCACTGGGTCTGCGTTCCCTCCGGGAGATCAGCGATGGCAGCGTGTACATCAGTCAGAACACCAACCTCTGTTACCACCACACTGTAAACTGGACACAGCTGTTCAGAGGCCGCAGAGTTAGAGTCAACAACCTCAACAACAACCGGCCGCTGGCAGACTGTGGTGAGTCGATCTCTGGATCTGGCAGAAATAAAGTCTTCTCCATATTCCAAATGAAATGTTGAATTTGTAATGTTTTGATCACTTCTAAACTGAGCAAGATTCATAGTGAAGTCCTTATTAATCTTTTGTCGATTTAGTTTTTTTGAAACGTTGGAATCATTGCTGCGGCAGGCCCCTGATGTTGTTTCTTCTGTTGCTGTGTGTGCAGTTGCAGAGGGCCATGTGTGCAACCCTTTATGTTCAGACGCAGGCTGCTGGGGCCCAGGGCCTGACCAGTGTCTCTCCTGCAGGGACTACAGCAGAGACGGCACATGTGTGGGCAGCTGTAATTTTTTCACAGGGTGAGCAGCATATGAGATGATATTCTCACGCCACTCGTTCATTCATGTGATCGATATTCCTCCTGTCTAACAATATATGTTATGACCTTTGTGCCCCCAGAGTGCCACGAGAATTTGCAGGGCCTGGTGGAGAGTGTGTTGCCTGTCATCCAGAGTGCAAGCCCCAGCATGGGAAAGTCAGCTGTACTGGACCGGTAATCACTCCCTTTGATAATAAATACAAATGTTCAGGCTCCATGTATAAACTCTTGCTTGCATTGCCCATTCAAAATATTGTGGACTGCACAGCTCTACAAATGCAGCATCATACATGTGAAGATAAAATACAGTAGAGTTTAAATATGTTATGATGTCGCACAGTTAAGATGGGAGTTACTGTGGGCCTTGCATTAGAAGGAAATTTCTAATCACATGATGGCAGTATAAATCAGTGAAAGAAATTGACACGTCAGTCAAACAGTTTAAAGCCTTTGACGCCTTAGTGACATGCTCCAATTCAAAGCTGCTGCATTCTCCATTAAGATATTTGATATTGACTTTCTGCCATTCTTTGTCCATTACATTACAAATTATAATCATCCATTAGCTATACTGTTTATCCCTTGAGCCAGTCCCAGCTGAAAAAGTGTGAGGTGCACAAGTTGTCGGTCTATCACAAGGACTAGATATAGACACAAACAGACACCAGTCAACCTAATGTGCATGTCTTTAGACTGTGGGAGAAAGGCAGAGAACCCAGAGTTACATGCAAACATCACCCAGAAAAGCCCCAAGCCTGGGAATTGAAACAAGATGCTAACCACTGTGTCACCATGACACCCATAATTGTCGTCATCATAATACTGATAGCAAATCAATGATCATTAACTCTGAATTTAACTCACACCATATACACTACTAAGAGATGGTCTTTTCTTTCATCGTTGCTCGTTGCAGCTTAAACTATCTCACTGTCGTCTCTCACTCTGTTTTTCTCTCTTTTGCTCTCTGTTGTTCGTTAGGGTGCAGACGAGTGCGTCGCATGTGCACACCTTCGAGATGGTCCATACTGCATGTCTTCTTGTCCCACTGGAGTAAATGATGGACAGAAGGGGCTGATCTTCAAGTATCCCAACAGGGAGGGTCACTGTGAACCATGTCACCACAACTGTACACTGGGGTGAGACCAGGCTTAAAGTGTGTGTGTGTGTGTGTGTGTGTGTGTGTCATATGTTTCCACAGTAATGGATCTAAGTGCTGAAGATAATGATGTGTTTGTTGTTATAGATGCTCAGGCCCAGGACTTAATGACTGTTTTGAGACAGCCAGACTGGCTGTTAGCAGGTGAGTGTTGCCCCCTGCTGGTGAATATAAAAGAGGACAACTGGTATGATCCACTCATCTGAGGGATGCTGTCCGATTCCAAAATACCCAAATCAAATTAAATCACATCAAATCACTCTTCTCTACCTGTTTTTTTCACCGTGTATCCCTACACTCTTATCTCTCTCTCTGTGTGCTTCATTCTACAGCGGTCAGATCACAGGTATAGCTTTAGGTGTGCCGGCTGGCTTGATCTTCTGCCTGGTGTTGTTTTTCCTGGGTGTGCTGTACCACCGAGGCCTGGCCATCCGTCGCAAGAGAGCCATGCGAAGGTACCTGGAGAGTGGGGAGGTGAGACTTTAGAGAGAATACCACCCCCGTCAGCTGCTATGAGCTGTTTGATTCCCACTTGCAGAGAGAGGAAGAATCATCTGGGAATAAACTGTTGTTTTATTGACAGAGCTTTGAGCCACTGGGTCCTGGAGAGAAAGGTACCAAAGTTCATGCCCGCATCTTGAGGCCGTCAGAGCTGAAAAAAATCAAAGCCTTTGGCTCAGGGGTTTTTGGCACAGTGCACAAGGTACTGATTAACCAGTCTGTCTGGTTTATTTTACGACATTCACTGATTATCCACCAATTTATTTCTTATTATAGCTTTCGTCTCAGCCTAACTCAAGTTTCACAGACTCATGAGAAACGATTTGACTGCAGCTGCACATCTAATTTGTATTTAAGGGATTTTGGATCCCAGAGGGAGAGACGGTGAAGATCCCTGTGGCCATTAAAACCATCGAGGACAGCTCAGGCCGACAGACCTTCACTGAAATCACTGATGTGAGAATGAGACCCTCCTGAAAAACATCTCAAAAATAGTAGTTGACGTGATGTTTTCATGTGCCCATAACAAATAATTGTGAGGGCTTTACTTTGTGATGTGTGATGTGTGATGTGGCCTTGCTCTGTGTGTAGCATATGCTGTCCATGGGCAGCCTGGACCACCCCTACATTGTCAGGCTGCTAGGCATCTGTCCAGGTGCTAGTCTGCAGCTGGTGACCCAGCTGAGTTTGCAGGGCTCCTTACTGGAGCACATCAGGCAGCACAAGAACAGTCTGGACCCCCAGCGCCTCCTCAACTGGTGTGTGCAGATTGCGAAAGTGAGTGTAGCTGTAATTACAGATTATTTTTGAGCTATGGGTTATGAATGTGCTGTCAGAGTGTATATTTAAAAAGTACATGTTTATGCCTGTGTAGGGTATGTACTACCTGGAGGAACACTGCATGGTCCACAGGAACCTGGCTGCTCGCAACATCCTGCTGAAGAATGACTACCAGGTCCAGATCTCTGACTATGGTGTGGCCGATCTCCTCTATCCCGATGACAAGAAATATGTCTACACTGACACCAAGGTGGTGTTGACAGATTTTGCTTTGAGTCTCACTTTGTAATGTGAAATCACATTTAAAAGTTTCAGTTTTCTTTGTTTATTGTCCCCAATCTGTCTTCTGATCCAGACTCCTATAAAATGGATGGCGCTTGAGAGCATCTTGTTTCGAAGATACACTCATCAAAGTGATGTCTGGAGTTATGGTGAGAGCCTGTGTACACTAAGAAATCAAATTTCCCCATGACGTTTTGACAAGAAGAATTTAAATGTACCGTCTCTACTCTGGAACAGGGGTGACAGTGTGGGAGATGATGTCATTTGGTGCGGAGCCATATGCCTCTGTGCAGCCTCAGGAAGTGCCAAGCCTGCTGGAGAAGGGCGAACGTCTGTCACAGCCCCACATCTGTACCATAGATGTCTACATGGTCATGGTCAAATGTAAATACGACTAAACACTGCGCCAGTCATTACAGGTATCGTCTGCACAGAGACATATATTAGACTGACTTGGATCATTTCACTTCTTCTCTTCAGGTTGGATGATTGATGAAAATATAAGGCCGACCTTCAAAGAGCTGGCCAGCGACTTCACTCGGATGGCAAGAGACCCACCCAGATACCTTGTCATTAAGGTAAGGCAGTGGTACCATTTGCTATTTTATCAGTCAATTGGTTGATAGTTCAGTGGCACAGTGATTAAGTGGTTAGCACTGTCGCCTCCCAGCAAGAATACTGTGGATTTTATCCCTGGGCCGTTGGCTGTGGATGGATGATTGATGGTTTAGTTATTAAAACTTGAGAAAATTGTGATTCTTATCAGACTTACCAAGAGACTTTATCTTCCCCTCACTGACCGACTGTCAAACTCCAAAACTATTCGGCAGCTGTGATTTAAGAGACAAATCCTAAAATAGGCCTAACATCTGAGAAGCTGGAACCATGAAACATTTGGCTCTTTTTTTCATGAAAGATGAATCAGTTATTTACTATGTGGTTGTAAACAGACCATGTAGGTCAATAAACTAATAATCTCAGCCCAAAGATTACTGCTGGGTAGTTTAATCAGTCAGTGTGCCATACTGCGTAAAATTTGTGTTTGTTTGCATATAAAATATAATTAATTAGTAAAATAGTATCCAACTAGAGCTGTCAATCAGACAGCGTGCTGTACAGTCTAATTGGAAAATATCTTTCTGAATTGGATTGAGTACAAAGTAAAGTGCTTCTTGACTGAGGCCTTAACCCTTTTACTTTAATGTTATTCTGCAGATGGAAGGAGAAGAGGCAACCTCGGTAGAAATCCACCGAAGAGAATCAGAGCGAGGACTTCTGGATGCAGATTTAGACCAAGATGATGAGGGACTGGAGGACGGTTTAGCTACTCCTCCTCTTCAACAATCTCCATCTTGGAGTCTGTCACGTTCTCGGATTAATTCTTACAGGGTAAAAGAGGAACAGCTTCAATTTAGGGAAGATTTAGAACATTGTCAGAGGATCAGAGGCTGGACAAAAAAAAAACTAAACATGGTACTCTTTTCTCATGATTTGTAGAGTGGCACCTCTCAGACTGGCCCCATTGGATATCTGCCGATGACCCCGAGTCCTGTGGACAGCATCCGACAGGTGTGACGGACTCACACATTTACACACCTGCACACAAACAAACATATTACCACCTGCTCAAATCAATGTCAGTTGATGCTTGCATTGCACAGGTGATAAGGTGGATATATTTAGCTCTGACTCTCAACAGCCTCATTTGAATCAGAATTTTAACCACACTACCATATTAAAATCAAAATTATAAGACCCAGCACTGCCAGTGGGTTATTACCTCAGGACGTGAGTCATTCAGGTCCAGCTGGTTCCAATAGAACAGGATTTATTTCTCTGAACTGCTGCATCGGTCCAAGTCTTTGCTTTCCTGTCCCAGCTGTGGTTTCAGAGATCTCGTCTGAGCTCGGTCCGGACACTGCCTGAGAGGTCAGATGTCAGGGGGAATGGCAGAGAGGCTGAGCTGCGTGAGGAGGGTTTGCAGACTGGGAGCCTTCACAGGGCCAGATTTGGCTCAGAGAGGGGAAATCCTCGTATATCCGTCAGCCGCCACAGGAAACTTTCAACAGCATCAAGTCCATCCTCATACAAGGTGTGGACAGCAGATGAGGAGGAAGAGGTGGACCACTATGGGTATGTCCTGCCTGGGTCGCCTGGCACTCCAGAGAGAGGTAAGATCATCAGCGCTAAAATAGGAATGTGCTGATTTGTCTAGTTTTTTTCTTTTTGAAACAGCATATAATCATAGTCTCTCCCCCTGCTTCTTGCTATAGTCTCAAGAGTTTCTCACTCTGGCCGAAGAAACTCAAGACTGAAGACTAATCTGTCTCTTGGGGTGATAAATCCTTCTCAGGAATATGAAATCATGAGCAAAGAGTCTCCTCCCTGCTCAGCCAGATGTGTCCAACCTCAGGCGGCTGCCCATTCAGTGGCACTTTGCACTAAAAACTCACCTTTACCTTCTCGAACCTTCATGGCTTCATTACCTCTAGAGGATGCAGCAGATGTAGAAACACTGACGCCAGTCTTAGCTGTGAGGAGTAAGCAGGTAAGTGAGGACTGTGAGGGAAATGTAGCAGAGCAAAGCCACTCCACAGAGAAACATCAGCTACCTGTGGGCACTGAGAGAGCGACCACAGTCATGGAGGGCCAAGAGGAGGCAGCCCAGGGGAAGGGCAGGTATGAATACATGGATATCACACACTCAGACTCTACAGAGGAAGAGGAGCCAACGTGGAAGAGACGTGGGAGTCAAACATCTGCAAAGAGTGCAGCAGAGATGGAGGAGACTGACCAAATACTGGAAGTGTTGAAAAATGAGCACAAGGAGGAAGAGGAAGATCACAAGTACCACAACACGAATAAACAACCCACACATCAGGGGGATCTGAGCAGTATGGTCATGCCCAGGCCAGATGTGCTCACAGCTGGGGGGGAAAAGGTGGAATATGAGGAGATGAGGAGATTTGGAGTGGTTCCCGGTGGGTGGGAACAGGCTGACTACCAGAATCTCCCAGTGAAAGGGGGGGCTGTTTCTGAGGAGATGGGCACTAGCAGGTGTGCAGGGATCGGGGGATACATCAAGGTGTGTGCGGGCATGGGAGAACCTGGCAGCAACACATCATTTGACAACCCAGACTACTGGCACAGCAGACTGTTTCTCAAGCCAGATGCTGTACGCACCTAATAACGTGAACTGGGACAGACCGTAACTGCTGATTTTCTACTTTACTTCCTGTCCTGAACTTTCTTAGTTTTGTAATGTTTTACAGCCGTGTTTTTTTTTTTGTTGTTTGTTTGTTTTTTGAGTTTCAGCATCCAACTAGGTTTGAAAGATGAAATAAAAGAAATGCACACTTGAATCTCATTCCACAGTTTTATGAAGTGAATGTTTATAAGCCATGACGGAGCAACAAAATAAATACTATTGCAGGTAAAATGTGGTGTGGTGCCCATGAACTAAACACCACATGCTTCAGTTTTAGAATAATTTTGTAAATTGTAGCAGGATCCAGAGGTTTTCTAGTCCCACATATGATAAGCAGCCTTTTTGTACCACTTATTGTAACGTGAGCTATTAAAAAATAAATAAAATATTTTTGTAATCACCCATTTATTTGTGATTTGTAGTTTATTTTTTTTTTTTTTTTTTTTTATTCTTTACACCACACTGATTTGTGTTTATAAAATAAAACAAGATGTTGACATGTATTAGAATAGCCCACTGATTCATTTATTTTTGTTTGTCAAATGGCAGACTGTATTGCAACGTGAGTCACTGAATGACACAAACATGATGCACATCTTCAGTAGGGATACAGTCATAGTGAGCAACAGAAAATGAGATGGAGGCATGTGAACGCCTCAGTGACACACTCGCGCGCGATTTGGTCGGAGGCGGATCAAAGATAATCAGCGCAGTGAGAGATAACTACCTCACTCTTCCGTTTTCGTTCAAACCCACGTTTTCAAGCATATAGTTTTACAGCCGTATTCAATGTAAATGTAATGTAAACTCGCTGACTTATCTTATGGTATTAATTTATAAATTTCATATCCACATTCCCGTATTTTCTGCTGTTGTTTAACAGCAGTTTCTAAACGTATATAAACCAAATAATTTGGGGGGCAAAATAAGACATATAGCCACATTTCCCTGGGTTCCTGGAAATGACGATAGACATTATTCACGGTTGCGGCCCTGCCGTCGAGCCGACTGATCTGGCCGTGAACTATCTTGAACGCGCAGCGTGTCTTTGGCAGCGGGCGGGATCTAGTGAGCGTAGGCTGCCGGTGGAAGTCGGGCGGGCCGGTGCAGAGAGCAGCGTGGTCCATCCTGTGGCTGACTGACACCCGCCGGGAGAAAAAAAAAGTTACTCAGAGTTAGCAGACACACTGCCAACATGTCTGGAGACGACGAGACACAGGAGCAGACCATCGCCGATGACTTGGTGGTAACCAAGTACAAGATGGGGGCCGAGATTGCGAATCGTAAGTGAAACGCGGGGTTAACGAGACGTTTGTCTCAACCAGCTACAAGTCTGAGGAGCCGTGCAACGTTAGCTAGCAGTGTCAGCTAGTCATACCAGCAGCAGCAGCAGTTGTGCCATGTGCCGCTGCAGTAGCTGCCACAGGTCATATCAGAGAGCAGGCCTTTGTTTCAACCAACTCAAACGAGGCTTTTGGAAATAATTACAAGGAGCTTTTACAGATAGAAGCTTGTATTTGTTTAAAGCTATGGAGCTGTCACATTAGCCCAGAGAGCTAGGTGGCTATGTGGATCAGCAACCTCACTAGCAAGCGTAAGCTAGCTTTAACTGCTAACGTAACAGATAACAATGACAAGTACAAAGCGGAATGACAGTATGTGGTCATGCTGCCCAATGTGACCCAGTTTTAATTAGACACCAAAGGCTAATTTAAATCCAGACTAATTTAAATATCACGTAAGAGACTAAACCGAAGAGGTGGTTTTAATGTAAGATCTTTGTTAAAGTGAGCAGGAGTCACTCAACTCATCCAGTGCCCTGCTGTGTTAAATTGCGTTAAAAATAAATGATTTATTATAGTTATTAGAAGGAAACTAAATCTCACGCCAAGTGTCAAGTTACTGACATGATTTCTAAACTTAACATGCTGTCATAAGTTGGGTGAAGCCAAGATATGATGCAACGTAACATTTTCAGGGCCATATGCACTCACTATCATCGATGAGGTGTCACCACTAACATGTAATCTGGATGAGCTAGACCTAAGAGCACGTGCATGTGCATTGTTACTTTAAATTGATATCTCCCTGTTTCTGCATTCGCAGATTTTTACTGCATGCTCTTGTCCCCAGCATCTACCTTCACACCTGTGCAGCTCAGTCTATTATATCATACTTAGTCTAAAGAGGTGACCATCCTGCAGTAACTTTTAGATACATTATAAAAACCATCATAAAATAACTAAATAAGTGTATGATTGTCATTAGGGAACAGTTCAGTGGTTAAAGTAATTCAAACAGATGTAGGTGAGGGACCCTATAATAGAAATCCCCCAAATATTCACTTTATTATAAGAGAGAGCAACAGACAAAGGGTAACAAATTTAACATGTGAGAAGCTGAAACCAGAAAATTGTTGGACTTCGCTTGAAAAGAATGAATGAATGATTAACTAATTGTTGCAGCTCTGTTCATCTTCAGTGATTGGTTGTGTTTTGCTCTTTAACTTTACTTGTACTCTTTAGGTGTGAAGATAAATGCATATTACACACACACCTTTGTTGTAGTGTTCACTTAAATGACAGTATTTTAATGTAGGTTTATACTGTAATTTGTATCACCTGCCTAACTTAGACATTGACATCAGATTTACTGTTGGCACTCTGCTATTTTATTACAACATCATCTTAATAAAAATTATTCAGTGTCATTTGCTGCCAGCAGCTGACATTTCATGGCCTACCCAATTAATCTACAGACTTAGAAAATAACACAAGAGCAGACTGACTGACAATGAGAATAATCTCATCTCTGATCTCTTGTCCCTCAGAGGCTCTGAAGACAGTAGTTGGGGCAGCTATGGCTGGGGTCTCTGTGCTCAGCCTGTGTGAGAAAGGTGATGCCTTCATCATGGCTGAGACTGGAAAGATCTTCAAGAAGGAGAAGGACATGAAGAAAGGTAAGTTATCTGTTGAATTTATTAGTCTTTAACTTAAGTGTGTCTGTGACTCTTCTACGCCCTCAGTCACTCTTTCTGTCTTTCTTCTTCAGGTATCGCTTTTCCTACCTGTGTGTCAGTTAACAACTGTGTATGCCATTGCTCTCCTCTGAAGAGTGACCCTGATGTCATACTCAAGGATGGGGACATTGTCAAAATGTAAGATGCTCAGTTTCTACCTGTCCATCCTGTGCACTAGATTATTTATAGTGCGTATACACATCTTATCCCATGTTTCCCTGTGCTGTTTGTGTGCAGTGACCTGGGTGTGCATGTCGATGGCTTCATCTCAAATGTGGCTCACACCTTCGCTGTTGGAGTGACCAAGGTATGTAATCCCTGTTGGGTAGTTAGTTGGACCACACCATAATCCGCTGGCAGTACTTATTGATATTTATTGGCTTGCCCTCTGTGTCCAGGAAAACCCACTGACAGGGAGAAAGGCTGATGTTATCAAAGCAGCTCACCTCTGTGCTGAAGCTGCCCTGCGTCTTGTCAAACCAGGAAACCAGGTAAAACTCAACACCCCCGACCAATGATTTGATAATTGCCATCGATACTTCATCACATAGTCATGTCTATGTCTCTTTTGTTAGAACACACAGGTCACAGAAGCCTGGAACAAGATCGCAAAGTCATTCAAGTGCTCTCCTATTGAGGGTGAGTCTTTGCGAACATGTGGCACCCTCAAGCTCTGTGATCCCATTGGTATGCATTCGCTGGATGTGATATGACAGGCCTGACTGAGTTTATTCCTTCAATATGTACAGGCATGCTGTCCCATCAGCTCAAACAACACGTGATTGATGGGGAGAAAACTATCATCCAAAACCCAACGGACCAGCAAAAGTGAGTTCACTCAACAAGAGCTTATTATCACCGACTCAATGAGTGTTCTCTTTAACTAGTTGATGACCCCGTTTTTTTGTAGAAAGGACCATGAGAAGGCTGAGTTTGAGGTGCATGAGGTATATGCAGTGGATGTGCTCATCAGCACTGGAGAGGGGAAGGTGAGAGGAAATTTAAGATGGATTTCATTCCTTTTGTTTCCTTTTCTTTCTTATTTTCAAACATGCCACAGATTTCATGAGGGCAATGTTTTAATATGTCCTGTTTTGCTATTCAGGCAAAGGATGGTGGTCAGAGGACCACCGTTTACAAACGAGACCCCAACAAGGTGTACGGCTTGAAGATGAAGACATCTCGGACATTCTTCAGTGAGATGGAGAGGCGTTTTGATACGATGCCTTTCACCCTAAGGTAACATCTTTCATCTTCAGATCAAATACATAATTTTTTATGATAAAATTAATAAAATCATCTTCCAGGTCTCACCCACTCAATTCTCTGTTTTTAATTATTTGTGTCTGCAGAGCATTTGAGGATGAAGGCAAGGCCAGGTTGGGCGTAGTGGAGTGTGCCAAACATGAGCTGCTGCAGCCATTCAATGTGCTGCATGAGAAAGAGGGTGAGTGGAACAACAGTGCAATTTTAGGATTCTGATCATCATTACAATTCTTAAAATCTTTTTTTTCATGTGAACAACATGAAAGGTCAAAAATATCTGCTGAAAAATTACAAAAATGATTATTCATTTTGATTAATAGTTGTCAATTAATCTTCCAAGGCAAATCCATGTGTCCCATGGAAAGAAATGTTGCAAGTGCATGAATATAAGATTTATGGTTAGACCAACCAGAACCCTGTTACATGGCCCTTATTAGATGAATCCAATTAACTTCATAACATGAACTGGATGGGTGAACTCTCTGAAAAGTGACCCGGACAATCATTTCAGATGCAGTATTTATCCCATCCGCAGTGATGCTGTGTTCTTTTAAAATCCATGCAGTGGATCAGAAACCTCATGGACTGGACTGGGCCGCAGGGGTGGGGGTGGGGGACTGGGGGACTGGGGGACCAGTCAGTCCACGGACCACTTGCACACATAATTTTTGTTGTAACTGACTGAAAAAGAAGACAATTTCCTCTCAATCTCAGGATATTTGATTAAGCAGTAAAACATTTTCTTTTGACTGTATGTCACCCTCAATGTCGACATGTGTTTCAGTAAATGATGTCTATAGCTATCCATGTGAGACATTTAATGTCCAAATTATGCAAAACCTGGGACTGTTTAATGCAACTTTCCTGTCTGTCTTCAGGTGAAGTTGTGGCCCAGTTCAAGTTCACCGTTCTGCTCATGGCCAATGGACCTCTGCGAATCACCAACAGCCTCTTTGAGCCAGAACTCTACAAGTCTGAGCATGAGGTCGAGGACGCAGAGCTGAAGGTAAAATGTGTTTGATGGATATAGTATCCTCTGCCTGAAAAGAAAGGAGCAGACTAATGGGACTGCTACAGCAGGGGTGTTGGCTGACTTTGCATTTTCAAAGACATTACGTGTTGATGTATCATATGCTGCATCTCATGAGCTCATTAGATTAAATATTGGTGTTGACTGCTTCCTCCCATAAAGGCTTTGCTTCAGAGTTCAGCCAGCCGCAAGACTCAGAAGAAGAAGAAAAAGAAGGTGAGTTACAGGGCAGTGCATTTTTACATTAAATAAACAAGAATATAAGCTCCAGATGTTCGCACTAACTTGGATCTTTTTTTTTTCTAAAGGCCTCAAAGACCGTTGAGAGTGCTACAGGACAGGCGATGGAGACCGAAGCTGCAGAATAGATTCTCTCTTCAAGAAAATCTGACAGACCTCTGATGACCCAAAGAACAGACGTCACGAATCCTTCTGTCCCAGCTGTCTGAGGCACTCGCGGGTGTAGCCGCTGTGAATACCTCTGAATCTAACTGATGTCAGTCTGGGATGATGCTGCTCCTAAATTCTGTCACTCCACCTAAAACACACAGACACACACACGTCCCTAGTAAATCTCACTGTCCTTGAGGCAGCCTTATTGTCTTAATAGTGGGCACAGTTCTGCTGCAAGAGAGGATATTTTGTGCAAGGGCATCTACTCACTGGAACATTTTAACCATTTGACTGATCATGAGCCTTCGTCCCCATTCTCCACAATTACTGTAGTGAAAGAAATGGAAAAATAAAATGAGTTTGACAGAGCGGCCAAGGATGATGAATGCACAATACTGTGTCATTGTAATTATGTGGCATTTAGATAACTTCCTTGAAGTCATGGGCCTGAAGCCATGTCTTTTTAAGATGAGCATTATCTTGTGGGCAGAAATGTGTAAGACCTTTTTTGAACCCTGGTATTGTATCACATTCACACAATTTTTGACATCATTAGTCATCATTTCTGTTCAGTTTGGCATAAATATCGCATTTGTACTGCTCTTGCTTAAGCCTACTAGTCATTGTGTATATTTCTAGGCATCTACTGTAGGTTACTCAGCTAACAATTTCTAAACTGGCATTTCAAGTCCTATCAGTTGAGTAATTTAACTAGTTAAGAATGAATTTTCCTTCCTCACTTGTGGATGGTCTAACTTCTGCCAAGGGTTCAGCATTCAGTCTTCTGGTGCCACCACTGAGTCTGACAGTCTGTGTTTACATAAGAAGTCCATACCTGTTAGATATATGGATACTTTTGTAAAACAAATCCCACTTTCAGAGACTATTTTTGGAAACATTAAAAAGCCACCTGACATCATTTGTGTTGTTCTATTTTTGGACTGTGTTTACGCAAATGTTTGCCCTGGTTTTGAACATTAATGAATCGTCATTCTTGTGTTTTGTTGATCTCAAAGCATTTCATTCATCTTGGTTTGGATTGGACTTGTGACTGAAAACTAGACACTATCCTTGATGTAAGATCAGCTCTAAACCCTTATGTTAAACAAAGTGCTACATTTGACAAAATGGATGTTTTGCTCTGGGGTCACCTGCACCCAACTCTGAGAGTTGAAAGTATTTGTATTTTTCATGACTTATTTAGGTAATAAGTAATAATTTACTTTTTGCAGATGTTGTTTTCCAACGTGAATGTCTGCATGAACCCAATATTTGGGTGGCTGGTTAATACCTATTACTCATGACTATCACAGAACAGGCCTGTCTGTCAGGTCCATCGTCCCCTGGGCCAGAAACCTGCATGAAGTAGCTGTTACTGTTGTTTGAATGTCACAGAGGTCAGTGACAAAACACACAAATACCACAAAGAAATGCGTTGTTCACGCTTTTGTGTCTCTTTTAGTCTAGTATTTAATGTAGGAGAGGTGGGGATCGTTTTGTTTGTGTGTAGGACCATTTTCTCCATGTATGTTTTGTTCGGCTCCACCTGGTTAAAAACCCAAGTTCATACACACACACACACACACACACATAAATATATATATATAAAAAAATAGACATAAAATCCTAATGTAAGAAGTCTAATGACTTCTAACAACATCAAACACATATTACCACATCACACCTGTTCTAGCTCCTTGACACATGTAGAACTGCATTTATCTTACTGTTTGACTGTAAGGCTCATCATGGCGTTTCTCCCAGTAACTGTTTAGGCTTAGTTGTATTGTGTGGGATGTATTTATTATTATCCGAGAACTATGTGCCGTACACAGTGCTCTCTCTTTTATCCAATAATAATAATAATATACCCTTAAATGTTTTCTATAGACTGTTAAATTTAAACTCAATTTCCCATGTTTCAAGGCGGTCCAATCAGGATGACGTAACAGATGGTATAAATATGGGGTCGCGAGAGTATGACGTCCTTCGTGGAGACGATTGCTTAGCGGTTGGTAAGTGGGATCTCTGTTGTTTAATCCAACTCAATCGTCCTGCTATTTAATCAATCGAGCTAATCCACAACATGTCTCCTCTGTTTTCAGCCTTCACTCGTCGACATGAGGGCTAAGGTTTGTGTTTAATGCTTGTGTGATCAAATAATCGCAGTTTAAAGTGCTGCTAATGTCTGTTAGCCTGTCGGGCTAAAACGGCATGTCCATGAGTTTTCCCTTTTGCCATGAAATTAGTTTTTCAAGTGTATTTTACTTCAGTCCAGATTTACTTTGCTTGAGTGTACAGTAATGCATATGTACAACTAAAATAAATGTCGTTTTAATGTTGTTTTTTTCCTTCTTAGTGGAGAAAGAAGCGCATGCGCAGGTAAGATTGTGTCATGCCATGTTTTCTGTCTGCATGTCTTCGTCTCCATAATCAATTTCCTAGCCTTAACAGCAGTTGAATGTCATTTAGAATGTACATAAAGCTAACATTTTCTCTAGTTTATCATGAGTATGCCACATATAGCAAGGAGTGTAATTCATTCACAACATTATTGGGTTAATCTTCCGATGTAATGTAAGGTCGCCGGTTTGTTGTTGTACGTTTATTTCTATCATGTTTTAGTATTGCCGGATTAAACCGATTTTCAATTATGTTCTGTAACTGGAACTAAATAACGTAGTCAACCCTGCAGAAACTATAGTGATGCATTATAATTTGAGCCTGTTTCCATAGTATATTGGCTTTCTGTATTAACCGTTTGATTTACTTTTTAGGCTGAAGCGTAAAAGGAGAAAGATGAGGCAGAGGTCTAAGTAAACGGTCTGCTCTGTCATGGCTGTGACATCCAATCTCGCCAACAACCGGACCAGTGAGAACAGCTGGAGACCCAGGACCCCTCCCGTATGTCAAGTCTGAGGCCAGTGGTGTCCATATCGACCTGAGGCAGCTGAATGATGCTGGAGAGCTGATTGAAGACCTGCTGGATGTCAGGCTTTTCCTCTGGGACATTCTGGACTCTTTGTTTTTAATTCCTCAACTTTGGTCATTTGTTTTTGTTTATACTGTGATTAAAGGTTTTGGTTAAAGAACTTGTAGATCTTGAACTTTTTTTCCTTTCACTGCAAACTAATTTGGTTTGTTGCTGGCTAAGAATTTCTATTATGGCTTGAGTAACCAGAACAAAAAAAAAGTCATGCTTTTCCTCCTGTGACATGACGTGTCAACATGTCACAAGAGGAAAAGCACTAGTATTAATTCCTGGTGTTGTCCGTGCTCTTTTCCTGCCATGGCTGACTGACTCTGCCATTCAAAAGAACTTTTTACCTTTACACTACAGCAACAGTGGACGTTTCTGCTATTAACTTGGCCATTAGAGTGGCCATTAAACCAGGCAACTTGTCACTCACTTTTCTTTCTCTCGCTTTTTTTTTTTTTTTAATTGATCAATGGTGAAATTAGTATTCATAGCAGAGCTTTACTACTGTATTGTAGTTCTATAATGTAACAGAATGAAAGGGTAAGGTACAACATTGCTTTAAGTACAGTACTTAAATGCACTTGAAGTAATATTGAGCCTCTTTCATGTAGCGATAAAGCAATATAATTTTAGCAGTGCTTGAGTTTGCATTGAGTTTCTGATGGCATATGTCTGTCTGGTCTAAGGAGGTACTGCAAACACTCTGCAACTCTGCACTCTGTTGAAAGATGCATTAAGATACTGCAGCCAGTATCTTATTTGCAGCCTTGGATAATATCTACCTAATTAACACCCTTGCAATTGGCTATACGCCGTATATGCACAATATTTATATGGAAGTATATTTCAACACATGTAACAACTCAGTATCTTTTTTAAGCAGTAGATGACAATCCATTCTGCAGCAGCTTTAAATTACTGATGTTGCACTGATGCCCAGGAGAGTCATATTTAATTGGATCTTGAATTGAGATTTGCAACCTTCATAATGGACTACATAACTTGAGTGCTGACAAAGGCATATTAGTAATTGTGCATGATTTGCACATTTTAAAATTGCTTGGCTGACTGACATGTCTCTACCAGGAAGCTGAGGTCAAATTTCTGTCACGTAGGATTTCATATTCTGTTCACATCCCATGATTGGATTTCAACACAGAGCTCACTGAAAAAAAGTAGTGTACAAATTATATCTTGTTTTTACCCTTGAAGGCAGTCTAATAATTCATCCAGTTCTTATGTAAGGTCCTTTTCAATCAGGCTGTTGCTGGAAAACACTGAGAGAATAGTGTCCGTGTTGCCCCCTTTTACAGCGTAATGTTCTTTTCCATTTGCAGTTATACCCAAAGCTGAAGCTGTAAAGAAGCTCCTGCTGTCACTATTAATGGATATTTAATGTGCTCTACCCCATAAACCACAAAACATACATCCACATCCAAGGCGCAAGTAAGAATTGTGGAACTATAAAACTGAATATAATACCACACAGTATTTTATGATCAGGGGACAAAAATTACTCCCAAAACCTGCCTAATCCAAACACTATAGTAGAATATAATGCACAGAATGTATTCTAATGATAAGAAATAAATGATGTGGCTATGTGCACTAACATCTCTGTCGGGGACTTGAGTAATGGGCCTTTTGTTTATTCAAGTGTCCTGGTGGTGTTGACTTCAGTGTGAACTGGCAGAGCTTCAAGTTCCTATCTCTTAGCACTGATCATAACTAACTGGATGCCATGCAGATCAAATAGATGAAGATAACCTTAAATGAACCAAGGGAAACATAAGGCTGCTTTGTAGTTGAGAATATGTTTAGACAGTAAAACAGGCCAAGCTGAGAGGTTGATGTGATTAAAAAAGCAGATCTAACACATAACAAAACTGTTGGCTGGAGGAAAACACAACCCAGTAAACACTGATCAAAGGTAACCGAAAAATCTAGATAAACTCACTCCAATTAGCCTCTGCTGAGTTTGCAACTGCAGCCACTTAAATTATCAGTAGATGGTGCAGTTTACACAAGCAAGACATGCTCAGAAACTAGGTAGACTGCCCACAACACCATTTTTATAGCTGCCCATTACTGGTCTTGATCAATCCACAAAATTCCAGTTAAGGAATAGTAGGTTAAGCAGTAATTCCACATTAAATAGGGTATCATTATTAGAAATTACAAATTTGATTTTGTGCCTTAAATACCTTGGCTTTGTTTACTATAAATCCTTGAAAAATATGTACTGGCAAACCCCACTAACATCTGACTGACATCAGGCTTAGTCTGACCTTTAATCAGTCTTAAAACATGACTGAGCCTGTGCTGCATCACTTTCCTGTGACTGCTACTTCTGCTTCTCCCAACGGCTGTTCTCATTACTCTGTTCACAGTGAGGTTATTTATTGAAATAAGTCAGTACCACCTTGGAATTTGGGGCATTTTGATGATTGGTACTAACATCTATCACTAGAAGCCATAGATTTCATGATTCGACTGCAGACAATGGAAACTAATAGTTTGTAAACATCAGCATATGAATAACTGTATGACTGGTCGTCTGTCATCTGACATTTAAATCAGCAGATGATGCACAAATAAGTTCCTGTCATGCGAGTGAGTTAGCTTTTAATGTTTAATGTCAGTGTGTTGACAGCAGCTTGTACAGTATGAGCGGGTCCAAGGTGGGTCGGGTGCTGCATGTTGTCTTTCTTGCAAGGAAACATGTATTTTTTATGAACACATTCACTTGCAAACCAGAGACAAAATATTGCACAACCAGTTTGGGGTTTTGATGTGTCAACAAAACAGGACCAAGATATCCGCGTGTGGCTACTGAGGTCAGTTACTGTGGTCACCACTTATCTGAAGACACACACATTTTTGTGTCAGGCCACAGGATACTAATGTGACATTAAAACCAAATATTAACCCGTTTTCTGTCTAATAGGTTAAACCAAACGTAACACCTAAATTAGAAAAAAAAAGAGAAGAAATCTGCAGAATTTATATTTATCAAAGTGTCTGATAATACAAGATACTATACAAACCATATGTGTGAAATGTATTTCAAATTGGGACACTTTCATATGTTGCCAAAATACAAAATATAAGAGAATATGTTTACTAATGAACTTGCACATAGATAAAGAGCTGCAAAATATTGTATAAGAATTCATCATATATGTACAGTGCTTAAACACTTTACTGTAGGTGGGCTATCTTGTAACATGTATCTTGATATATTCAGATGATGTGTGATAGTGATATATATGATATATGTGGCAACATCTAGGAGCATATGGTTGATGTTGGCTATACAGTTCTGTTACAGGTAGTATGTAGCATATAAAATATGGTGTGAAGTTGTAAGTGTGGGACAATGGAAACCTACTGCATTTGCTTTCTCTCTATATTTGCACATTATATGAATAACGAGGTGGGAGCCGCTTAATGTTGCTTGACTGGCTGCATTTTTTTCCACATATGTTTACACAAAGGTTCATCAAACTTTTCACCCGGTGAACAAACACGGGTAATTGGTTGTTGCCTAGAAACCGAGGAGAGATTTTAAACATGCTGTTTCAGTAACCAAGCATAAAGTAAGCTGTAAATGACAAGACACTCGAGACAGGAACGCTCCTGAAAGTCAGGTTTTAATCACGCTGGATGCAAAGGGCTCAGTTTAACTACATTATAGAGGTGCGCAAACTGTGGACACATCTGGCGCATGTCCCTGAGTTGTCACGACTCAGTCTGCAGCCTGCACCTCTGTGGGAGATGATAGACTGGGCACCACTGTATCAAATACAATGTAGCTTACTGTACCTTCACTGTGAGTGAACCTGTTGGTGCTGTCACGCTCAGCTGATGGTGCTGCTGCAGTGGAGATGAGCGCTTGCGCGTGCAAGGAGGATTTATTCTGGTTATGTAAAAAAGATAACGGGTTGAGCAACCTGTGAATTGTCCTTGGGAGTGTATTATTGGCTCATTTCGTTTGCACGGCCATGATGATGTTTTTAGAGAAGAAAAGTGCTCTCTTGTGCTCTGAGTTAAAATATACATTAATGCGCTCAGCTGTTAAGCTGTACGTCGCTCCGCCCGGGGCTGTGCGTGACGCTACAAGTTAAATCTAGGCTTTAGGTTTCTACACCACTTGATGGGAAGGAGGGTTTCGAACAGAGCCCGCCCTCGCTGGTCTTGGTTTCTGCTTGCCCTGCACAGTTATAAAGAAGCTGTGCATGCAAATGAAACACGGAATAGCCAGTTTGAGTACCCTGCGGAACTGAGGGGGAGGGCAGCGAAGACGAGCAGAGATCATGATTTAACCGTTTGAAACCAGCTCTTCATCGATGATCCCTCGATGGTTTCTGTTATAAACCTGGGGTAAGTCTTCACAGGCGCTCGCCACTTCGTCACAGAGGCAGTAGAAGCAGAAGGCCAGCTCGATCTCGGTGAAGCCAAGCGGAAACCTGCGATGCCAGCTGCGGATACGGAGCCGGGCATGAGCATTGGCACGGCGGCCGCAGTAGCACCGGCCTTACCGGACCAACCCCCCGGTGAACGCGTAGTCACTGTGCTGTGGTCGTTTGGAAAATGCCTGGGTGCGCTCGTGCCGGTGTACCTGGCCGGATACTATGGCTTCAGCATCAGCGTTGTCCTGCTCGGTCTGATGATCTACATGGGATGGAAACACAGCCGACTGGAGAAAGTGGTGAGGCTCAAGTCTGCCATGTACCTCCTGGAGAACGAGAAGGCATTCACCACCGAGAGGGTCTTCAGAACCAAAAGGGATTTACCCCCCTGGGTAAGGAGCTGTATTCACGCCTTTAGCAGGCTCACCGCCCAACATGTTAATGCCCTGCAGGTTCCTATCACCTGTCACATCTGTCACATCTGTCAGGGTGAAATTGAGCTGCATCTCAGCCACTCTGCACCACAGGCATATGCTTTTTACACCAGCAGACTGTTACTCATATTTGCTCAGGAGCTAGTGAGCACATATAAAGACAGGGGGACTATTTTTTCTTGGTAACATTAATGAGTATGCCCACAAAGGTCCCTTTTGTTCACTGTGTTTTCCTCCTGTGTCAGACCAGCCCCATATTTAGACATTGCCCATGAGCAGTGCCTGGGGAATAGGTCTGAGCTGTTGCCACACAGAGGAATGTGAAATGAACATGTCAGATGAGGTGTTTGTGGTGGTGTAAAGGTGCAGAAAATGACACTGACACTGGGGAGACCTGGCACTAAATAAACAGAAACGTGTATACCCACAGAGGTGATAATGTTTATTAGAACAGTTGATTCTTTCCTGTGTGTTTCCTTTTCCTGTTTCAATACACTGCATGTTTTTTTTTTTTTTTTTTTGCACAAACTTGATGACTCATAAACATCCCTCAGAGCAGAGCAGAGCCAGTGACCAGGACCACCATATCTGGTTAGAGAGGGAGAGAAAGAGAAACTGAATGTGTGTGTGTGTGTGTGTGTGTGTGTGTGTATGCGTGTGTGCATGCTGATAGGCCTAATCTGTCATCTCAAGTCTCTGTGCAAAGGCTGATTTGCAGTATGTGCATAACATTTAAACCGAGTAGAACTTCTACTGAACTTTACTCAAGTATTTACCACTGTGTACTCCACATGTAAAAACATTAGACTTACAAAAAGAATCACCTCAAGTATTTTAACTACTCTTCACACAGTCAAATGTAATTTTACATCTCTGTGTCATTTTTGAGTTCATGCCTCAGCCATATTACTTTTCCACAGATCAACTTTCCAGATGTGGAGAAGGTGGAGTGGCTGAATAAGGTATGTTTTATTCCATTGTATGTTTGTACATGAGGAGTTTATCTTTTTTCCCCTGTAATAATCTATTCCAATTTGCAACAGTTTGTGCAATAAGGAGCTGCGCTGCTTAACTCAGCTGAACTTTGAGTAGAACAAAACAAACAAAACAACAGATGTCCACGATTCACTTGAGCAGCACCAGCAGTAGCTAGAATGCATCACATTTAATATCAAGATAAAAGACACTTGTGTGGCCTTTAAGTGACCTGTCTCCAGCTGCAGCCTCTCCATCAGAGCAGATAATCGAATGGTGTAATTACGAGTCAGGAAGAGCGACTGTGATCATATTGCAGTCTCTTTGTCTCTGTCAGTACAGTAACCTCACATCAGCTCAGGGCAAGTGTGGATATGAATACTAATAACACAAAGCGGCCTTTCTGGAGAGGAAAATGTGATGAAGTCGGTGACAGAAGGAACAGATTGTAGGATGGCAATTTGCTGGGCTCATCTTTCACCAGCCGACGTCTATCCCTCACGCTTCCTGACATGTGACCCAGCCACCCACACTTACCCTTCTCTCCTGCAACTGTAAACAAACATACATCAGTCTCCGAATGTTCTCTCCCTGTATTATATTTAACAAATTAAAGGAAGTGCCCGCAGCACAAACAGTGCTGATAATGACTGTGAGTGGTGTAAATGAAAGTCCCATAGGAGCTGACTTTTATGGGATGCATAAGTGCTACCTGCATTTCCATAACAGTGTGGTGGTTGAGGTCAGGGGATTGGTGAACGCTCACCGACAGAACTTGATACACCTCACACTGACATGTTGAAGCTAACACAAGTGTGAGGCTGTGCAGTGATAACACTGACACACTGATCTAATGCTTTCTTCAATGTTCCCTTGAACCTTAGATAAATACTTATTCATCATTAATTTCTTTTAGAAATTTAATTCTCTATATATGTTGAATTTTATTCTTTCCTTCAGACAAATGTCATATGTTTGCCTGTTGCAGCTGGCCTGCTAGGTTGCAGGAGCCATTCATAGGATTATTCATTGGAAGTGCACAAATTTCCCATGTAATTCCTTCCAAGGTGTATTGATCTTTCTAGGATATTGATAGGAAATGGCCTAATGATGTGAAGCTTTGCTGATCATTTGTTATGCTCATCTTTTTAATTTTATGGCAGAATGGTGTTTTTACAGATACTTAACAGTTGAAAGGCACTCCATTCATTTGTTTAATAACCATCCTTGCTGAATTATTGATGGTTGAGTGATTTCAATGCAGTTTTTGTTTCACCTTCTGTCAGATGGCTCTTTGAAAAATAAATAAATAAATAAAAAACAACCTCCATGAGAAGCCTTCCCAAACACAAGCCAAACAGTTTGTGATCATGGCTTTTGTGGTTCTTTGTTATTTGCTGTCATCTCCTGGTAAATATTTTTTTACTCACATTAAGCCCTTTACTGCGACTAAGCCTATGCACACAATATAATTCAATGTTACATAGAGAATTATAAACATGAAATACATTTGATTACATTAACTATTTTATAATTGAAAAAAAAAAACTTATGCACCTTTTATTTCATTAAACATTCAGTCATTGCTTTACTCTTTTAAAGGTATTTAAAGGAAAACAATATGTTCATATGTTCTGTTATGTAGATCCTGCAGCAGGCTTGGCCCTTTGTTGGCCAGTATCTGGAGAAGTTGCTAGTGGAAACCGTTGCTCCTGCCATCCGAGCTTCCAGTATTCATCTGCAGACTCTCAGCTTCACCAAGGTCAACATAGGAGATAAGGTATTGCTCTGTCCTAAAAAGAGCCATTAATCCTGTGAATCTCTCAGGACCTTCAAGGACCATGAAAACACAGTGAAGAATGGGGTACATGTGTATGTAATGGAACTGCACCATTAGTCTCATTACTGGCATAAAGATGATGAATTCATTACAGTGGCTGATATGTTTTTGTGATCTCTTCTAATATGATTTTATAGTCTCTATGAGTCTTATTTGTGTGTATTTAACAGCAGCTGCTTTGTTCACAGGCTCTGAAGGTGGCTGGTGTAAAAGCTCACACAGAACATGATAAGAGACAAGTTATGTTGGATTTGTACCTGAGGTAATGTTTCACAACTTTTAGTGCCCCCTGTTGCTTTTGTATAGTCTTTATCTGTCACCGCAGATCATTGTTTACTTAGCACAGGAAAGAAGTTGTTCATATCATCAGCAGTTTGTTCATAACTCCTATCAACTTCTTCATCTGGTTGAACACTTGTGTGTTGATATGTCACTTTTGCAGCTATGCTGGTGATGTGGAAGTTAATGTTGAAATTAAAAAGTACTTCTGCAAAGCTGGGGTGAAAGGAATCCAGGTAGAAGAATTAATTTTAAGACATTCACACCTCATTACTTGTATGTAAGTGTCCTAAAAACATTTTAAATGTTGAATTTTCTCTGCTTAGCTCCATGGGAAGTTGCGTGTGATCCTTGAGCCTTTGATTGGAGATGTACCACTGGTTGGAGCCATTACAATGTTCTTCATCCGCAGGCCTGTGAGTGTTTTCAGTTTCCTTCTGCATTGTTATCGCAAGGCGTACACTTACTCATATGCCATTGTTTGTATTTGTATCATATGTTCCATATGTGTAGAAACTCGACATCAACTGGACTGGACTCACCAACCTGCTGGACATCCCTGGGCTCAAGTGAGTTTCTATGATAGAGCTCTGAGTAAATGTGATATTTAATTTTATGAAGAGTGTAAGTTGCAGGACTGTTTTGGTGTGCAGAAAAGTTTGAGTCTTGCACTTTTTGGACTTAGTGTAATTGATAAAACGGAGGATTTATTATTTACTTAGCAACTGAGATCAAAAAGGATTTTCCTAGAATTTAAAGAGTTAGAGTAGAATTGCAAGAACTGACGATAGCACTGCTGTCTGTTTACTGACAAATCTGTGTGTTCATGTCCTTAAAGGATAAGGGTGGCAGTATGATTCATTTTTTCTCTTGTCAGCAAATCCCATGAAAAGCCAAAAGCCAACAATGACATGATCCGATTATTATTGCCTGTGAAGCCAATGCCTGATATAGCTTATTTCTCTGAGCCATAGACCTTCACTGTAAGCAGTGAGCCTCCATCACTACCTATAACACTGGCACGGGATATTTGACAAGTTGTATGATGTACTTATATGGTGACAGTGTATTTCCTGCAGTTAACTCTGGACGGAGCCAGACACTGTTTGCACTTTAAAAAATACCTGCTGAAAAAAGTTGACAACACTTGAAGTGTGTTTTGAAAATGTTCGCAGGTTTATCTCAGCATCAACCAGCCCTATTCTTAGGCAAACAGTGTAATGCTGCATATCAGGTGTTAAAATCAGAAAGTGCATCATATCACTCTGCCTCTGTGCCAGCATGCTTCTCTGAACTGAGCATGCTGATCAGAATCTGCTGCAGGTAAAAACATTGACTCTGTGGGAGTACCTAACACAACCCCATGTCAAATAATCTGTCCTCAATAGAGCAAAAAATATGTATTAGTCCACACCTAAAAATAACCCCCTGCCCCCCCAAATGCCCATCCTCTGATACCTACATATTTACTAAGAACTGTATTTCCCTGCTGTTTTATAAAATGACAGTCATTTCAAAGTAAAAGTATTTATATTTGTGACCTATTTTTTCCGTCTTCAGTAGGAACAAAGGATTACAATAGACTGGCTAAGGAGGCCAGAATGTCTCGAGAGACAGATTTAACACCTTGTTGGTTTTTATTCTTTTCATGTGATTCACTGACAATAAGAAAACATTGAAAGATGCCAAACTCATCCTTTAAGTTGGTCAGAGTTTAAGCTGTGATGGTCTTCTTGTATTCAGCAAGTAATACTATGACTCCATACATATGCTTCATACAGGTAGTTTTTAAAGTCCATAATGTAAGATCAGAATGTGGACAATGTAGAATCAACCATGGTGCATTTAAACACAGTAGAATATGACTCTAAACTAGAGGGAACAATACAACTGTATTTGACATTGATATTCAATGTAATTGATTCTACACTGTGTGTGTTATGATCTTTCGATAATGGATTTAAAGCATTGTCTGAGGTAAATTTGTTACTGGCACCTCAGCCTCCTCTGGCAATACTTTCATATGATATTTCATGTGATATTTTTCAAATTGTCCTCCTCCTGTAAATAAGCCAACAGTGTTTCACAGAGGACTGTCCTCTTTAGCCAATTAGGTCCTGTCTGAACCTGGACATCATGTTATTTATGCATGTTCACATTGTCAGTGTAGTGCATAGCCTGTCTGTCTGTGTGTCCCTCCCTGGTGTGTCCACAAACATCGTCCTTGCATTCATTTGCAGTGCCATTTCGGACACTATGATAATGGATGCAATAGCCTCCTTCCTGGTGCTCCCCAATCGTCTCACTGTTCCCCTGGTGGCCGACCTGCACATTGCGCAGCTCCGCTCCCCTCTCCCAAGGGTAACTGTCCCAATAATAAATGGCCCAGAGACAAATGAGCCTCCACAGACTGAAGCAGTTCTGTCTGAGATTATTAGTTGTAAGCAAACACATAGCCTGGAAGTCATATACAGTAAATTCACATTGTGAATACATAAAAAACATGTTTTATGAAGATTCCAGTCATCTAATATTTAGATTTTCTCTGTGCTTTCTTGTGTTTTCCTTCATGTGAACTCCCTGCACATGTTAGGGGGTTGTGCGTATCCATCTGCTGGAGGCTGAGGACCTGACTGCTAAGGATACTGTCATCAGAGGCTTGATTGATGGGAAATCGGACCCGTACGCCGTTCTGCGTGTGGGAACCCAGATCTTCACCTCTCATCATGTAGACAGCAACCTGAACCCACAGTGGAGGGAGATGTTTGAGGTGAGAGAGGCTGCATGGAACGAAAGTAAAGCCAACACTGAGCTAAAGCCAAAGAAGAGATGTACGACCTGTATTAACGGTTATAGCTTGGTGCTGGTTGCCTTGCTTCATAGGGATTGCACTAAGTCTTTGTAGTAAATAAGTATGTCGAAGCACCTCTGAGATAAAAAAAAAAAGTTTTGTGGTGATTTTATCTTGTCCTCTGGAAACAGGAAGCTGCTGTTTCTGAGATAAGGTCTTGCAAAAGTTGTTTTCTCAGGGTCACATTGCTCTTTTCTTGTGCTTGGTGAAATCCAAGCACTGAGCAATGAATAGATATTAAAATGTACTGAGCGCAAATATAAAAGGTTCTTGCCATTGTGATTCTGTTTGCATGTCCTTGTGCTATTGTGTCATGTGTGGTTGTATCTATATTTGTATATTTGTTGTGTGTATGTGTGTATTTGTCCATTTATGTGTGTGTATGTGTGTCAGGTGATTGTCCATGAAGTACCTGGTCAGGAGTTGGAAGTGGAAGTATTTGACAAAGACCCAGACCAGGATGACTTCCTGGGGAGGTAGCTTACTCATTCTCACTCATTCACTCTCTCTGTGTCTCTATGTGCTTCTCATCTCATTTCCATCTCTGCTCTCGACACATCGGGTCATGATTCTGTTGAAGTGAGTGAAATTAACCTCCTTAACTTGAGGCTTCATTGATTCTCCCCCTACCTCTCTCCATCTCTCTCTCTTTCAGGGTTAAGGTGGATCTTGATATTGTAAAGAAGGCCAGAGTTGTGGATGATGTGAGTAGTGATACTGAACTTAAACTGGCTCCATTACTTTAAGAATAATAAAGGACAATCATGAGAACACAGTTTTTATCCCAGGAAAATAAGTCCTGACTAAGACTGCAGTAATCATGTGACACTGTAAAACCCATGAGCTTCCTCGTGATCGTCTCTGATCTCATCACCTTCAATAGTGACCCCTGTCTAGGCCAACAGAAATCAGCCAGATGAGAATGTGTTTTATTATACCAGCCTTCTGTTTTCGTAAACAGTGGTTCAATCTGAGGGACGTCCCATCTGGCAGCGTGCACCTCCGGCTGGAGTGGCTCTCTCTGCTGTCCTCTGCTGACAGACTGAGTGAGGTGAGTCTGCAGCTGACTAACCTACTGGGACTCAGTGGAAGATCTTCAGGTGACGGTGTGGACAAACTGATGTGCTGATGATTATCAGAGGCAAAATGTATTGATGTTATTATGATGATATTCCGATTTAACTAATTTATATAACCTTTAATTAGCAAAATAAACAAGCTGAAGTTGTATTAAAAATATCTATATCATGAACTATTCATATAAAACCTGTCACAGAGTCAGAATAAAACAAATATGCAACTCAATAAGTAAATAAGTAAAACTGTGGCTAAGAATCATATGAAAGATTATAAAAATAAATTGGTCCCTTTGGGCTTGTATGGCAGGTTTTAGCAATTACTTGTATATGCTACGATGTATTATATTGTGTTTAATGTATCAAATATTTACATTTTGTATTCATTCTTTGTTAAATCTGACAAATTAATCTTAGGAACAACAGTGATGGTAAAATTGGGCTTTGGACTTTTAGAGGTCCAGATTATTTTCCTCACATGCTCTTTAGCTCCATCTGTTGTTCTTCTACCAGGTGATCCAGATGAACCAGAACCTGACCAGTAAGACAGCCGACCCTCCATCTGCTGCCATTTTAGCCATCTATCTCGACCAAGCTTACCAACTGCCTGTAAGATCATAACTATTTCACATTTTGTCATGTAGTATACCCTAATTTTTTTTAGCATGTAACCCATATTGATATATTTAATTCATTGTAGATGAGAAAAGGAAACAAGGACCCAAGCCCAATGGTGCAGATTTCCATTCAGGATACAACTAAAGAGAGCAAGGTAAGAATAAAACTAAAGCTATTTATTTCTACCTTAAACAAAACTGAGTGTAATAGATGGTTTCCTGGCCTTTTTCTCCAGACTTGTTACGGGACCAACAACCCTGTGTGGGAGGACGCTTTTACCTTCTTCATTCAGGATCCTCGCAAACAAGACATTGACATTCAAGTAAGTCATTAGAGGGGTAGTGATTAAAAGCACCAATTGAGCTTGTTGTAAATATTTTACATACGTTAATTCCCAAGGTGCTACAGTAATTAGTACAGTAGATACACTATTGATTTTCTCTGGTTGTGACCAATTTTTCCTCTTAATCTCTGTGATCTCTCTGTTAACACACTCTCTTCTTTTTACCCTGTTCCCTTCATGACTTGTGCTTTTTCAGCTGGTCATCATTCTCTCTCACTCTGTGACTCGTCTTCCCGTGATTTTTTCTTTTCTTGTGTAATCAGGTCAAAGATGATGACCGTGCTTTGTCCCTGGGCAGTCTCACCATCCCTCTGACCCGTATTCTGGCAGCCTCTGAACTCACCATGGACCAGTGGTTCCATCTGGAGGATTCTGGTTCAGCCAGCCGTATCTACATCAAAATAGTGCTTAGGGTTAGTACTGCACTGATGATCTTTAACATGTGCAGGGCAGTAAAGTAAATAAGGAAGAGGTGCATTCAAGCCCTGTTTCTAGAAATAACCAGTGTCTGTGTGGAAGGCTTTAAAACCCCACCAACACCCAAAGGACAGGGAAGATATCACCTGACCCATGTTTATGTATCACACTCATAACAACACAACAAAGCAGCTATGTGAAATTCAAATTCAGCATCTGTGTGTTTGTCAGCCATCGTGGATAAAACACATACAGACTGAAGAGCATACAGTTGTAGTTTGGCACATGGACACACAAATGTGCATCATGAGACTGTATGAATTTTTAATTTACCCTACATGTCTGAACTTTACCCTACCACAAAAATTTAGATTTAAAGTAGACCATCAACTGGCTTCTGCCTCATCATTGTGAGAACGTGTGGTCCTTATAAGTACAGAAAAATGTTCAAATAAAAATCATCTCTTTGTCAATCCTGAAGTAAAGAGGCTTATATTAAGATTTACTGTTTGATGTCTGCTCATCATTACCTCATACTTGTCTCCTTCTAGGTTTTGTGGCTAAGTGATGATGCCACTCCTACAACTCCATCTCCTCGCCCTTCGACCTCTGGATCCGGGGTGGGTCCAGGGGGGATCACATCAGAGGTGAACCCTACAGGACCCGGTGGGTTAGCTAAACCTCAACCAGCACGTCCACAGAACACCACACCCGACCCAGAGTTTGCAACTGAGGTGAACATTTGTTACCTAGAGTCAAACAGCAACTGATGCCACTCAGTCTCTCAATCATGCACCATTGTAGCAGTTCTTGATGTTGCTCTGTTCACAGGGAGTGCTGCGTATTCACCTGGTGGAGGCCCAAAACCTGATAGCCAAGGACAACTTCATGGGGGGCATGGTGAAGGGGAAGAGTGACCCCTACGTCAAGATCCGTGTGGCAGGTATCACCTTCCGCAGCCACACCATCAAAGAGAACCTCAATCCCACCTGGAATGAGCTCTATGAGGTATTACCTTTGTTTGATACCTGAGTTATTGAGTATTTTCTGATAAAATCATTACGTCTTACATTATTTTCTTTTCTATGATTTAGGTGATTTTGACCCAGCTACCTGGTCAGGAGATCCAGTTTGAGTTGTTTGACAAGGACCTCGACCAGGATGACTTTCTCGGGAGGTGTGTTCTAGCTTTACAAATATGACTTCCTCTGCTGTGGGCTAGATGTGTCATTACTAAAGAAAAACATGTCACTTAAAAAGAGGATAAAGTATTGATTGTTCCTGTCTTTACAGGTTCAAGCTGAGCCTACGAGATATCATCAGCGCACAGTTCACTGATACGGTGTGTTACACAAGGCTAAACACATTTCGTCATATAACTTTTACTTAGTAGCAAATAATGTTGAAATGTAACATTTCTGTTGCAATTTTATTCCAGTGGTACACTCTAAATGATGTGAAGTCAGGCCGAGTTCACCTGGTGCTGGAGTGGCTGTCCAGAGTCTCTGATCTACCCAGACTGGAGCAGGTTACATATTTATTTTATTGTACTGTGAAAGCCCAGAGCTGTTGTTTTCTTGCAATGTTGTTTGGTTGCTATGGCAGATACAACAGTTTCTAATCATAAGGACAGAAAAAAACTGTTGTGGTTCACAGTTGGACAGTGCTTTGCAGATGCAACAGATGGGCTGTTTGGTATATTTATGTAACAAGGTCTTTGTGTTGCTAAACAGCTTTAACTAGAAGTTTCATAATGCACTTTCATATTGCACATAATGTCACATTAAAACTCTAACTCTTTCTCTTTCTGTGTATGGACATCATTCTACAGATCCTGCAGTACCATTCCCAGCTTTCGTACCAGAACAAGGTTGTGCCATCAGCAGCTATACTGTTTGTGTATGTGGAGCGTGCCCATGGCCTGCCGGTGAGATCATATCCACTAGTCCTTGGGGGTTTTATTTGTTGTTTAATATGATGTGTTTTTTCTCTCCCAAGCCGAGTGATTGCTTTTAGTGGCACTGTATTGCACAGTGCACTGTAGTGTGCCAGTACAGCTGCATGCTCACTGATGTGTTAGTATAAATATGTGCTGTTACAATTTTTGTTTTATGTAATTCCTTATATGACACTAAAGCTGAAGAAGAGTGGGAAGGATCCAAAAGTTGGAGCTGAGATTATTCTCAAAGGTGTTGCATACAAAACCAAGGTAGGAACACAGCTTTCACACTGAGCTTGTGTATGCATGCAAGAAAGAAACTGTTTGTTGACAAAAGTCATTTTCCCAAGGTCTGTGAACGCTCCACATCTCCTCGATGGGATGAAGCCTTTCATTTTCTGGTTCGTGATCCCAGAGATGAAACACTCACAATCAAGGTGAGAATCATTAATAAAACTACTTTTTGTCTGAACCTTGTGGCTGTGAGGCAGTTAAACTTGTCAAAACCCTTGATAATATACAAACTTTGAAAAAAGGCTAAAACATCTTTGTTCACCCATCTGTGTGTGTTTTCATTCAGCTCTCACACAGCTGGGGCCAGGCCCTCGGGTCCTTGACACTTCCTCTCAGAGAGGTGCTTTCCGAGCCGAGCTTGGTGCTGGATCGCTGGCTTAATCTGGATGGAGCTCTGCCAGAGAGCCAGATCCTGCTGAGGGCCACACTCAAGGTGCTGACAAGACACTACTTGTGCACTACAGTCTGTGTTCGTGTGACAAGAGCCCTGATTGTGATTTACTCTGTAATCAATCACTTGAATTTGCGTCACTGTCTCTGTGTATAGTAAATCTTGCAATACGTCATATTTAATCCAGGTTATTACATGGACCACTGACGTCTCATAGATACCTTGCACATTGTCACTGTTCATTGTTCTACATTTTAGGTTAGGGAAAGAGGCCATTTAGCATAGCTTAGCACAAAGACTGGGAATGGGGTAAACCACTGCCACCACTGGCGCTCACAGATGAACACTTCATACCTTGTAGAAATGACGAGTTGTGGTTTCCCATACGTCTCTGGTGGTTTCCTGGCAACGCAACAATGACAATCAGTCTCCAGGAAGTACACACATTGTACAAGAAACAGTCCTGTATGTAACCACCTTATGAAACCCCTTTTTTTTTCACTTTTCAGTTTTGGGACGGATGAAACAAAGGAGATATAATGTGTTAAGAAAGAGTTAGGCTCCCTGTTGATGCCTGTTTTCACTATTTATGTGATGATAACTTTATATTTCCTAAGTTGTTTCATTCCTGCCATTTAGTTCTTACCAAGAAATTTAGTAATTGTATGTCCCAAAATGGCAAACGTCTGTTAACAGAAAAAGACACAACCACCAGGAGTAGCTACTGTAAATAGGTACTTCTAGGGAGTCCATCAACTCAGGGTTGTTTCAAGTCATTCTGAAAGTTGACTGTATGTAAATATGTGACAGTGGATTTCCCCTTAAACAGCTCACATCGATGGCCTCTTTATTTTTCTGGCCTCAAGTTGTGCATCAGTTGGCAGTTTACTTATAGCAGTAAATTCCAGTTTGTGTTGAAGCTGTTTTAGGGAGCTCTTGATAAAACATCATGACCATTTTGGATTCTGTGGTGCTGTTGAATACAGAGGTGTGTATCCTTTAATCCATCCACCCTTTTTAGTGAACATAGGCTGAGTAGGAGACATGCAACCTACATCCTCCATGATGACCATTGACCATAACAACTACAATGAAAATGGAATATTTTAATCTTCATGAGGAAGGATTTATTGCAAGAACACTGCATTTGTTTCAGTTTTGTGTGCCTAATAAATTATGTAGTTGATGTAATGATTTCCATGTCTACAGATCTTGGACACCCAGCTGGCGGTGTGTCGCAGCAGGGCTCCAGGGGATGCAACTAATGATGCCAACGAAGAGGAAGTCATACCCAGATGGGTTCCATCCCACCTAGACATCAGACACAGAGCTGGTTTCTCCATGTGAGTCACACAGGTGTCAATTCCCTGTTGTGGAGTCATTGTCTTTGCTTATGTATCATCAACATGATGATCACATTTTCTCAACTGTGTCTTCAGAGTCAATGATCCAACCATAGCAGGCCAGGTGAAGCTGACCCTGGGCTACTCCACAGAGGAGAGCAGGTTTTACATCACTGTTCACTCCTGCAGGTCTCTCTATGATTCAGTCATGATTCATTCATTCACTTTTTGAAACATCACATTTTTGATCCAGAGCAGCCAGCACCATTATTCTATATGTTGTGAATATGACTGTACAGAGCCCTGGCAGCCTGCTCCAAGGATGGTGCTGACCCTTACGTTTCCTTCATCTTACTGCCCGACAAGAAGGGGACGACCAAGAGAAGAACTGCCACCAAGAAGAGGGACCTCAACCCAGAATTCAATGAAAGGTAAGACAAACCAATAACACACTCATGATAGTGAAAGAAATGATGAAAGGATGTTAAATTGGCCTTTTCTGTCACTTTCCCTAGGTTTGACTTTGACCTCTCTCTGGAGGAGTCCACACAGAGAAAACTGGACCTCTCCGTGAAGAACAATGTCTCCTTCATGAGCAGAGAGAGAGAGCTTATTGGCAAGGTATGTATCATCAGTCACATAGGAAATGCAGTTTGCTATCTCTCACACTCACGCTCTTGGTGTTGACATAGCTACTATCACAGCACATGAGACAAACAGAAAGTGTGAGTCATCCTCTTTTTGCCTTCTTGTTGCTTTCAGTTGCAGCTTGACCTGGACCAAATTGACCTTAAGACTGGTGTCACACAATGGTAATAATTTCAGTTTTTCCTACTGAATCATACTGAGTAATAATGGAATGAAAATGAATTGTATCCTTTCTGTGTTTGTAGGTACGATTTGGTTGCAGAGGCCAACTAGAAGAACCTATGCTTGATCTTAAGTACTATATAATATAAGATAAGTGTTGCTTCTGTGATCTGTGATTTGTGTTTGTATATTCAGCTTAAATGAAAAAAAGAATTCCACCATCACTGAAGAAAAAACATTGACATCACATACATGCTTCACAGCAAACACTGTCCACCAGTATTTAAAACACTTTACATGTAGCTTATCATCCATAAAGTGTTACCTGTGCTGAGGCCACTCTGTCTCAGACAGATTCTTCAGTAGAATATTTTGGCTGAGTAGATATTTGATAAAAATGCAACTATGTTGCGTGACCTACCGAGTTTATATGTTGAATTTTATTTACAAAGGGCTTGAGCTGTGGTTACTATCTTGAGGTGTTACAGTGTTTTATGGATTTACAGCATCCTGCACAACTGAAAGTGATTCTTTAAATTTTTATTTTTTACAATCTTCAAATAATTCCCAAGATTATTTTGTTTATAAGCATTTATATCATTGCCTTAAGTATTACAAAACTGTGCACAGTTTGTCAGTATTTATGAATTATGTTCCAGATGAAGTTTTATATGTTTTAAACAGAGCTTTCTGAAAGTTACTTTTATAAATCAAAGTATTACAAACCTAGACCCTCACATTACCACTGAAAACAGAGGTACAGTACTGTAAGCAGAGTCTGAATCACTGTGCTTTTATGAAGAGAAAACTTTGTAGATACTGAAAACTCATCGCTGGTGTTCTTACACCCAAAGGCTTCTTTGTGTTTGTATGTGTTTGTAGCGCTCAATGCAACAGGCCGATACCAACGGCCATGTTTTTCTTTTGCTTTTTGGGCTAAACAGCTATGAGAATCATGCAAATATTGAGACACCTTCCACGTAGCACCACTCTCACCTCACCACAAGATTTAGACTCTGATTTGTGGTCATGGAAAGAAAATAGTGTTTAAATGTCAGTGATGACGAAGAAACCTGCTATGCTTTGACATAATTTGAACATGTCATCATATAGCTGCTGAAGTTCTCGATTAAAGTTTGCACTCTCATGAACCAAACTCGTTTTCCTGCTTCATTATTTTTCCTCACACTAATAAAAAAAATGAAAAAGAAAAAAAAAAAAAAACAATCTAGGGTTGTTTTAATAACATGTCATAGTCGTATGTCGCCACCAGGTCGCGATAAAACACTAACAAAACCTCCCACCTCCGTCCAGCTGCATGTGGGCTCACTGCCTCCAGATGTGAGGGGGCTGGGTAAAACCAACACCAATTGATTGACGTGTATCTGAGCAAACGGGAACGCCGCATGCCCCCCTTCGGGCGGGGGGGGCGGGGCTACAGAAGAAAACCTGCCGTCTGAGTGGAGGCAGCAGCAAAGGGCTTAATCAGGATCACACAACAATAATGAATGGAAACACGTCGTAGCCAAGAAAGTTGAGCAGCAACTAAAAGTCACAGTCAGTTGTTCGGCGTTTGATAGTTGTTTTTTATTTTATTTTTTTTTTTATTTTTTTTTTTTTTGTAAGTAATGGATTGGCCAGGCAAATTAGAGAGTACTTTGTGGAGGAGAAAGCAGCTGTACTTTTATTACCTTTGAACCAAAAAAAAAAAAAAGAAAAAAAAAAACAGTTTTGAAGGGAAACTACAGAGGAGGAATTCACACTGTAAAACCTAAACTCGTCTATTCGTGTAAATGGCATTTTGGGACATGAACACGAGACTTGTGCACTGTCAGCTCTTTATCTCGATGTGGAGAAGTGGATTATTTGGATTCATCCGTTAATGAGACCGGTGGAATACTTTTTCCTGTTTGTCCTCTAACTTGGATTATCATCACTGAGAGAAGCAGAGGAGGTTTTTTGTTGTTTTTAAAGTTGACAAGGGGGATCCAGTACTAGAAAAAAATGGGCAACATAGAAAGTGTGGACGGCCAGTCGGAGATGAAGCATCACATCATGCCTCTGAAGGTGCCCATGCCTGACCCCACCGAGCTGGAGGAGAAATTTGCCATTGTTTTGGTAAGTTTTAAGCCTAATTACATCAGGTTTTTGCCATGGTTACAGTGATATATGTTGAATTGGACTTAGGCTGTGTTCATTCAAAGTCACACTAGTGCCACCACTAATGTTTCTGATGGCAACTGTGCAAAGAATTAAAAGTAGGCCTGTTTGCTGTTGTGTCTTTAGATGAAAGTCTGTTTGTATTTACTCTTCCCGTCCATTATGAGCTGCTGATGTTTTAAATGAAGCGATGTGAGTTACTGTCCCGCCCCTCACTCCCTCTGCCTGTTGCCCCCCTTCCTCCCCCTCCCTCTCCCTCTCTCTCCTGCGGTTCTTTTGTCTCGGCTAAAGTCAGACAACTCAGCGTTTGGCTGAAGTGGCAAACACTGAGAGCACAGCGTGGTTGTGCTGTGAGTATAGTGTGCGCTGCTGGTGGAGGTGGAGGTTGGGTGGGGTGTGTGTGTGTGTGTGAGGGGGGGGTCTTCACAGAAGAATAGGAACCTGCACTGTACATCCTTGACGCACGGCACATCACAGGGTTTGGAGTTTGGAGTTTATTTTTTGAAAAGTGCCCTCGCCGCAGGCAAACCATCTGAAAACAACATTTTCTGAATTCCCCCAAAACTCCCACACCCGAAGAGTCCCTCCCCCCCTCTCTCTCTCGCTCCACATCAGGCTGGAGCTGAGCTGTCTGAGCGCTTTGTAATAATGAGCTACGCAGTCAACACCCACTTTTACCATCTATCAACACAGTCAAGTGATTCTTCTGTCATCCTACGGTCGAGGGACGTTTTCATTTGGCTGGGACTTTTACAAATTGAGTCTCTTTTTTGAGGAACAACAATGTGGCCTCGGATTTACAGTAACTTCTGTGCCAGGCTGTTATTGCTCATGACAACCTGAAGCAGAGGCTACTGCAGCCAGCAGTAATGATCAGCTAATGAACTGATAAATAGATAATGAATTAACAATGGCAACTCTTTTATCATTTAAGTCGCGCTTTAATAAGAAATACCAAACATTTGATCCACTTCCAGCCACTC
Organism: Caranx ignobilis; assembly: GCA_021432705.1. Lineage (NCBI taxonomy): Eukaryota > Metazoa > Chordata > Actinopteri > Carangiformes > Carangidae > Caranx > Caranx ignobilis. Next base: position 65,592,070 of record MU269985.1, read on the forward strand.
CATTATAAGGACTTTGGTCTTTTGTGTTGGTGCACATTGTCAGGGCCAGAGGTCCCATAATGGGCCCCAAGATCAATCAGATCTTCAGTCAGAGGGGTCCCCTGATAGGACAGAGAGACAGTGGTGTGAATGTTCTTACTTTTCTTAAAATCTATCATTTTGGTGTTGATGGTAATTATACAATAACTTACATCAGTAGTTGTCCTGGACAGGTGTGTCAGATCAAAAACCCTTAACATTGTCTCTATGCAGACTTTCATCAGATGTAATTAATATGAATTCCTATGAATTCAAACCTGATGAGGATCTCGAAAGCTTAATAGCCTGCATGTGATTGCTGGTTTGTTTAATCTGTCCTAAAACAGAAATGTGAAAGTAACAAGTTGTGGTTTTACAGGGTCACATGCCACCAGCTGAGGCTTTTACACTTTGTTTTCTTTACAGACATGTGTATGATGATCTTCTTAACAACCCCAGACAAGAAATCTAACAACTGTATATATTATACACATTTTAACTATTTCTTTAAACAAGAGAAATCTGAAAATTGTATTTTTGACCTTGTCTGAACTGAGACGGTAACCTGTGGTACAGAGTCACAAGTGCCTCATTTAGGGTCATGGGGGGTCACAAGCTGCAGGAACGGCCTACAGTGAAGCAGTAATATCATTTTTATTGAAATGGTTACATCATGATGCCAGAGCGCCCCGTTGGCAGTGAGTGACTGTATGTAAATGGCAGAATATCCCTCATGTGATGTTATTCACAAGACTTTTGTTTGAGTTGTGTATTTGAACAGCGTCTCCAGCCTGCTCTGCTGCACACACAGAAAACAGAAAGCTCCGTAACTTTGCCCCAGTGCAAACTCTGCCATATAGACACAAACCTCAAATAGTTTTTCATAGAGAATAGACAACCTGTCTGTTTATTTTGTCTATTTTTTGTCAAATAGTACCATGAGGGTTTTCTCACAGGTGCTTATTTTGTGTCTCCTTGCTCCACATTTCAACATAACCACACCCAAACCTTGATTTTCAGCTGTTTAAGACCTTAATTACAGTATAAAGCAGTAAAGAGCCAAGGTCCTCGCAGCAGTTCTCAGATAGTCTCATTCTTGAATACATTGTGGGGCACTCTGTGATTCTGGATTAGAGCCATTATTTGCTTGCCAGAGCTATCAGCAGCTACAGAGTAAAGCCCTCATATGAAGAGACGAGCACAGCAAGAAGCCATTCAAGGCCTGCTTGTTGACTGCTGTGCTAAACTCTCAGCCATTATGACAATTATGCACCGTAGCACACTGTACAGTAAGCGCTGATATGACAGCTCCATTTTATCCTCTTTCCCCCTCTGCTTGGGTGAGTCAGTTGTTATAGAACAGAAAGTTTAGATGAATGTAAGGTTTTTTCCATATGACTGATGGGTTAAAAAGATTTGCAGCCGTCACATTTCCCGTAAAAGAAAGACTGGAAATCATTTTATATCAACATTCACCCTGCCTGGAGACTGGAACAGTCTACAGTTGTTTGCCCTTAAACACAACGTCAGTCCCTGTTATTATGCTCAGCCGTGCAGAGCAGATGATTTCTGTGCAAGGAGCAGTAGACTCAACATTTCAGTTGTGCTTCTGACGAGGGGGGAAAATAGTTTTCAAGCTCTCTCACCCCACCCCAGGCTACCCCACAGTAGATTTCCTTTACTTTGTGGGAAAGAACAACATGCTTGTATATTTTAGTGTCCTTATCAGACAATGGTCTCCTCTCTGCCCCACTTGCCCCTTGTTGCGAGATAAAGGTACATCAAAAGCTTCTGTCCGTGTGGTTGGAGCTCTCCAGGAAGACAAGGCCGTGGCTTTGGTGTCTGGCAGTGGCTATACTTCTCGGTACTCTTTCCAAACTATCATATATGCCAAAAATAGTCAGCGAGTTCACATTGCTTTTTCTCTCTACTACTCTGAGCAGATTTTTTTTTCCCACTATTTGTACGCAGAGCAAAAACTGGCTTTGTCACAGCCTCAACAAATGAAACACTCTCCATAAATAGATCTTTTTGAAATGGGTAATTTCCACTTCTCTGGACCACTGTGTTTCCTGCTTCATGATGGCATGCTGGTGTAAACTGATGTGTTTGCATCTGTGCGGTGGGACTGCTCTTTCTCTCGTTCCCTCTGTTTCTCAGACACAGCTCGCAGACGTCCCACTGGAATGACAGCTGCCCATAATGATGTCATGGGTGCAGCAGCCTTCGCCAGTGTAGTAATATCCCTGGGCTAATGAATTTAACAGGAGCGCTCTACTGTAGATGGTCGAAGCCAGTGGAAGAGGAGCGAGACCCCTGGGTTAGCTTTGACTGCTTCATGCGGTCTGCTAATAAAATGCTTGGGTCAGGTTTAACCGGCAGCATGTGCTAAAAGGATCCTATCACTTCTTTGCTCTCTCTTTCTTTTTGTACAGCATTGTCAGAAACAGCCTCAACTCTATCTTTTGTGGTTGGAAACAGCTGCCTGGCATTTTCCTTTCTTCATTTCACAGAGGAAATTGTATTGTAGCCAGTGGTCGTTGTGGTTGGTTTGCATTTACAGTACGAACTGTGTTCCTGCAGGCCACTGCTGGTGCGGAACATACAATGAATGACGCAGCTAAAGATATAGATCTACGTAGACCTCACAGAATGATAAATCTAGATGCACAACATAGAAGCCATATCTCCAAAAATATATCTTCATCGCCATTGTTCACGTTGTCTTGATGGTTTTGGCTCCTCATCCTTGGTAACTGCTGCATATTCTTGGCTTTGTCGAGGTGGAACCTCTCATTCGGTCACCCAGTGATTGTTTCTCCTACTTTCCCTATTTCCTGAATTTACTCTCAGTGTGGGTCTGGTCCATAAGATAACCTTCTCCATATGACTCTGTCTTTATGAAAATGATGTGGAATGAGCGGGTGGCATTTTCAAAGGTGCACGTCAGGCCTGGGGATCCTCTTTCAAAGTGCCGGTGCACCAATCCACTGCTGGATTCCTGCGGTCTAGTCTAGGCTGAGGCCACAGGAGAACTCAAGAGAGGGAAAAATCTCTTTCAACTGGCTGCCTGCCACTGTTCTTGGTTGTAATGACTTTACCAGCATTTTTAAACAGCACACACATATTTAAGAGCTGTTACGGGAGCAGCATGGGATTATTTTGTCTGACTCTGCTCAACTCGCCCCCATCTTTTATACTCTGACATCGAGTTGCATCATGCATATGTGGGCTACCATCTCAGCTTTTCTTTTGAGGTTTGATTGTTCAGGAGCAAAGTCTCACCATCGAGTTGCAGCAAACGCTGGGAAAACTGCAGCTGGAGAGTTTTGCATTAAGTCAGTGTTATTGAAATCAGACATGTTGACAGTGCGACTCTGCTGGCCTGTGTGACATCACTGTTTCATGATGGCTGAGGTCTAAAGAAAGCTGCCGCATCTGATAGATGCCACTCAAGTGGAACTAATGGAGTCAAGCTGTGCAATGTATTTATTAGACATAAATCATTTTTATTTGTCTAATGGTGGCTTAGTTTATTTATGTGTCTGATAAGTCTACCACTCCCTTTCTCACACTCATCATCCTGTCTTCTAAAAAGAGAAAATGTGTTTGTTACGTCACATGAGTTGGAGGAGTTGTGTACATCTGGCTCAGCCACCCACCAACATGTCCCAGGAAGAGAGGGATTATGGGAGTTGAGTGCACACAGTTAACTTGGTTTTAGAGCAGCAGTGCAGGCTGGGGGGGCTCAGCACAAGGCTGTCCACCTGGCTCTCTCCACCCTCAGGCAACAATTCCCCAATCTGGGTTGGGCTTTATGGCAAGTTTTACTGCTTCTCTTCTCCTCTCCTTGCAGCTATTTTGGAAAGCAAAGGTCAAGTTAAAGACCATGACTGAGCAGATGAAACACATCCCCATTCAGCAGTGTGTTGGAAATATCCCCATAAGATCCACCAGGGTGGCTGATGCCATTAAAAAACTCTAATTTGCTTTCTTGCCTTGAGTTAGATGAAGTGATACATGTCACTGTTACGCCTGGACTGGAAATGTTAAGTTACAGCCAAGAGCAGATTAGCTTAGCTCGCCTGCCTCTATAAAAAGTAAAAAGAAAAAAAAAAAACTCTTAAAATCACCAATTAACACATCATTTCTCATTTGTTTACTCCATGCAGAAGCCAGGCTATAAAAATGCCAGGCTATGGTTGGACGCAACCCGGCTACCTGTTTCCGTCTGTTACCAACCTTTGTGCAAAGCTATGCTAAGCTAACTAGTTGCTGGCTGCAGCTTTATATTTAGTCATTAAAATGAGAGTGATACTGATTTTCTTATCTAACTCAAACTCTTGTTTTAAGCCAGAGAGCCCTGTAAAGCTAAAGGTCATGTGGTAGCCTATTTGTTTTATTTACTTCTCCACATAACTGTTTAAAGATAGAGTTAGCCATGTTTGACTCTCCAAACTCAGAGGCAGCAACTAGTGAGACATAACTTGTTTGCTCACATCTCTGAAGAATGTGTCTTGCCAATCTAGATTTGTTCATCTTTGCTCAGAAACTGCATGTGTTTGCCATTTAGATGCACATGTAAGTGTTTTTTTTTTTCTGTGCATGTGTGAGTTCATTTGTGTGTGTTGGTGGGGGTTTGCATTGCTGCTCTAATGCAGCTGCACCAAGGCTGTAGGTTGGAGAAGTGGTTTCCTCCTCAATACAATGGGGACTCTGTCAGTCAGTGTTGTTTTAGAAAGGGGGCCTCATCCCCTGGTGCCTTTTGTGCCTCAACACTGTTTTTACGTGGACATGCAGAGGAACTGCTGTAAGCTCATTTTAAGAGTCAGAGTACTGCAGCTCGATACCAGCTTCTCCTATGCACGATAGTGATGTCATGTAATTATTTCCCCGGCTTGAAAGACAAACAGTACTTTTTTCTTTGTCATGTCATGTCTCACTTCTCAGGGCTTTTCGCAGTGACACTGAAAGTGAATTAAGTCATATTGAGAAAAAAGGGGATTTTTAAAAAAAAAGACATGTGACTCGTTATGGGATTGGTGTGAATTTTGTATGCGATTACTCTTTGTTTTACTTTTTGTTCCTCTTTTTTTATATCACCATTTCTCTTTCTCACATAAACTTCCTCCAAGGAGAGAGATCCTTAGAAAGTTCATTAGATTCACAACTTTATTTTCTGCGCAGCTCAGGCACAGATTTGTTGCCCTTTCTCTTTGGCCGGCCTTCATCTTTTTAACTGGGCAGTGTGTCAAAAGGCCTGACCAGCGTGAACTATTGAGGTATTCATGTACCTGCATTCCTGAGATTCCCCGTGTATATCGTCTTCTGGCTGGGGCTTCCCTGGCCCCTGCACAGACGCAAAGAGCATAACAAACAGGATGTTTGCTACGCAGGAATGAACAAATACCTCAGAATCATAACCAATTGTCGTATTTATTTATAACTCAGTCCTAACTTGACTTATGTCTTTGTTTGTGCCCACATTCCCCAGGCACAGTATGTTTAAATAAACAAATACATAGGACAGCATAGTTGTCAGGTGGGATTGCTGGAATAGTTTTACACCATCACTGTTGTTTTGGGACAGAGAGGCCTCCTAGATAAGCTCACATAAACAAGTTTTCATTTTGAAGCTGGAGGAACATCTGGTCTCTGAGGGACCTTGAACTCAGGACATTTACATCTTTATCTTGGGCTTCAAAGACATCTGTGATGATAATAGGCTCTAGCTCTACCCAGCAATCATCAGTGTCAGTCATTGTTATGTCACTGGTTAAATAAACATTTTAGCCAGTGGGCAGCAGCAGGTGGTTCTTGATTTATCAACCAAAAAGGGCATTTCACCAACTTCCTGTTGCTTTGCCTAGCCATGGAATGTCTACTTGGTTGTGGGTTGTAAAGACGAGTCTGGGGGGAAAGTTATTTCTTTCAACAGAGTGACTCCAAGGTCACAGACTAGAAGATGGGAATCCAGGGAGGCTTAAAGTGCATTCAGACTGGAGAGGGGTAGGCAGTGGACTAGCATGAGGGCAGGGGGCTGAAAACCTCACACCACAGCTGTTTAACGTGTTTCCCTTAACTCCTGATTTAATGGGGATTTAGCATCCCATGATTTGAGCTGCAAGGCCACTTAGGCAACGTTTCAGCCGTTAGATCAACTCTGAGTTTTATCTGCGCTCATCAATTTATTGAAAATAAATCAACAATCAGTAAATCTGATAAGTCTTTTTAATGGTTTGACATCTTATAACATTTCAATATTAAATTGGGATCAGTTATTGATAATATGTATCTAAAACTATCTCTATGTGTAGGCCTGATCTGGAGCTACATCAGTAAATATCTACTTAACAGATTTCCACTAGAAAATAGTTACGTAATTGTTTTCCGTTGACTTGTTTGACTTGTTTTCACTGACTGCATGCTTTGGGTTTTTCATGTGAAGAATTTGGTTTGCCCACCGAAACGACATTTGCAAATAAATAAGGTGCATGCCTTTACCTGTTGTGTTGATATCTTAATAAACAAGTGGTTTATATTTGCTTTGTAAACAAGGACCAGCATCAGGAGTAGTGGACAGGGAGGGGCACTGAAAACTTTAATTTGACTCTTCCCTTTAAGAAAAACATGTTTTTCTCTGTCTCTGGGAGGGCTGGTAGCGCCCACCCTTCCCAGTCTTGCAGCATCTTTGTGCAGGAGCTGTGCTTTGTTGTGATTGCCTGGATTGAGTTACCTCACAAAAGAGCGATAGGCTGATCAGGTGTCTGCTCAGAGAAAGGGGGGCAGTGTTTTCTCACACTTTGCTCTGTTGGTTTTAATGCAGAGAAGTTTACCTTGGAGCTGGAAAAGCAAGTATACATTCATTCGTTGGACACAATGTAGGTGTGGGTGTGCATAATCTTGTGTTACACACAACAGCCTCAGAATAAACCTAACATTACTCTGAGTAAGATTTTTGATTTCCTGAAGAGCTGAGGAAGTCCCTGCAGCAACATGACGACAACATCTGAGTCTCTCATCCTGTCTCCTGTCATTGTGTTCCAGTACCACGGAAAAGGAGGAATCCAAACAATAACACTGACAGCCTCATTCATTAACACAAAGCTCGTGTGATGTTTACTAGATGCTGTCACTGGCAGAGTCTGATTCACACTTACGATTACCATGAATGAAGTCATTTTATCAGGTCATCTGGCTTGATGAGCCCCACCTCATGTACTCATAAGCTACAGTACGTGACTGTGACATATACAGTGAGACAGAAGTCACTTCTATATTTACCCTTCCTGTTCTTCTTTGCGTTTCAAAAAGATCTAGGCAGTGATTTGTTTCTCTTCTCTTTTTCTTATTTAGGATGTAATCTCTACTATATCTGGCATAGAACAAACTGGTGCATTACTGTACCCCTCTAATTCATGCTCAGTTAATATGCTTAAAGAAAATGGTCATGCCAGGTCCCATACTCATTGTGTTTTCTTTGCCTCCTCATTGGCTCCACTTTCTGACAGGGATCAGTGGTCTGGCTTTTTCTCCCCTCTTCAGACAGTACGCTTTGTTAAAGAGTTTCAAGTCTTATATTTCTCTTCATTGGCTGGCTCAGTGTTTTCTTTTGTTACCAGATCACCAAGTCTGTACTGAAATGTGTTTGTTTTTTCATATACAGCTGAAATACAATATGTTGTGTTTATTTATCATTTAGGGTTAAAACAAGGAGTGAGCTAATAAATTATCACTAAGATTTTTAATGGTAACATCTTTGATCCAGTATGATAGGTATCCAAGTCTTATCCTGGACTCAGATGTGAACTTAAGTTACGGCAAAACCAGCCTTTTATCCTGTGCAATGTGTAGCAAGTGTCACAGGATGAACATCCTGACAGGATCTGGAAAAGCCGATCTCTGCTTTTGTAACGGTTTGTTTTCAGACCTCAGCAGCTCAAGTCTCAACAGCGATCAACTAAAGGGACCTCAAAGGTCATAGAATTGATCTTAATTCAATTCAGTTCAGTTTTTATTTGTATAGCACCAAATGACAACGTGCACAACATTAACAAACCCCTACAGGAAATATGCTTGTTGTCTTTCTTCAGTTTGATGAGAACACTGATACACTGATGTGAGTAAGAAATATTTTACCACTGGACAGACAGCTACACCCTGGCTTTGTTTTGAATTGTGTGCCCTAAGCTCAGTGCTCTGTTGTGTTGCATGTGGCTGGGAGCCTTGATTATGTTGGCGAGATGGCTTCCATTAGAGGTTCTTTTCCTCCCGGGCCCCACCTTGATGAGCAGACTCTCAGACTTGTTTGGGGGAAAAGGGGGCTGTCTGGGCCTCTGAGTCTGAACTGCCACAGGCTCTGTCCAGCATGGTTAGCTCTTCAGCCACCCACTCCTTCCCCACTGAGCTGATGACAACTAAGTCTGGCCTGTGTAAACCTTTCAGAGTAGATAAAAAACACAGACACGGTGCTTCCAACTCACTGATACAGCACAAAGGGGAGAGTCACATTCAATTTTACATAACAGGCTACTTTCAGAGTATTTTGGTCTACATATTTGATCTACAGTGGATAAAATAAATCACATTACCTTTCTATCACCCCACACAGGTGCCCGGGGCCTTATGTTTTCAAGCTTGTCTGTCCATCTGTCCACCCTCTTCTTGTGAATGTGATATCTCGGTGACGCCTTGAAGCAATGTCATCAAATTTGGCACATATGTTCACTTGGACTCAAGGATTAACTGATGTGATCTTGATGGTCAGAGGTCAAAGTTTAAGGTCACAGTGTTGTTATTGTGTCACACAGTTAAGATACCACAAATTCATACAAGCCACATCCTGAATGTTGCACCCATATCTTCTAACAATGCGTCTTTTTTTTTTTTTTTTTTTTTTTTTTTTTAAAAAAAACATCTGTACATATTTTAGGGTTTGAGCATTTCATGAAAAATATAACAGTCCAAATCAATACAATGCAGTTACTTCACTTTACCACATAGATCTTGTGGAATACAAATCAGTTGCATGCCTGACAGCAACCTTGGGAGTAAATCTGGCAATGCAGTATCCTCTACAAAAACAAACCGACTGAGGGAAGTCTAGTTTAGTTTGGAGTATGATGGTGTTATATCTCATCCTGACTGAATGTGTGAAGCTGTGAGAAAGATCAACGAGGAAACATCCTGTCAGTCTTTTCCATTTGTTTCTCTGGGAGCATCCTGCTGGAGCTGCGGGTCATAAACTTAACTCAAGGCTAATTGTAAATCAGTTTGGATTAGGAAGCTGTCCAGTGTAGGGCAAATGGCGTTGCCCTGTTGACTCTGAAGTCTGAGGTGACCATCGGCTCCCCAGCACTTCCCCCATTCAGTTGTGGGGATCTGTGCGTGACTTGAGCGCTCGGCTAAGTCCCTAATGGCTCTTCTGGACTCTGCATGCCTCCTTAACCGGCAACCTGACCCCGTCAACTACTTTAACTGTTCAGTCTTTAAAACCTCAGTCTTCCTTTGTCAATGGCTCAGATGTCTCTCTGTTTTCGAGTTTCTACCTTCCTGTTTGGCCTGTGGTTCTCTACAGCGCCTTTTTCTGTCTTAACACTTGTCCCACTTTGCATTTCATAATAACTTCTCTTTTTCAGGTCATTTACCTGTTTCTTATCCTAGGACCACAACCTATGACATTGTTTCACTTTCAAATTGTCTGCCAGTCACATTTTATTCTTTTCATTTTAAAAACATATCATTATCTCAAGGTAACAAACTCAGATGTGGTGTGTTTTTGTCTAAAACTCAAATGAAAACAAAGAAAAACTCAGCCTAAACCCTGACATGTTGATTTATTATCTCTCGTCTATTCACTAACCCTCTCCAATATTATTCCTGTCATCATATGTTTTTTCACTGCGTTCTTTCACTTCTCTGTAACTGATCTGTTTTCAAAGGCTTGAATTAAGAAAAAAAAGAGAGTATATTGATCAAGTTTAAGTATATTAGAGTTTAACACACAAGAGTTTTCATTCTGTCTCCTCGATGGCTCTGTTTGGTAACTCAGTCTCTTGTCTTGGATCACAATGGGGACCTAATGATCAGAGAGATAGTGGTGATAATAGAACCAGTTCGTCTGGTTGTGCAGTGTACTGGTGTTGTGTTTTACCCGGATCCTGCTCCATACAGCAGCACCAGGGGGCATACACTGACCTTACCCACAAGCCATTGTTAGCAATTTTCTATGAGGGGTAAAAAAAAAATAGCTCAAATGTCAAAGGATGGGAATGGCACAGCACCAAATCAAAACAAAGCTCCACATTGAATCTTTGTCAAACCAGTCTTTGGTCAAACAAGAAAGGCCTTGCAGGGGGAAAGAGTGCATGGGCAACATGGCAACATAACAGGCACCAAACATTTTTAGCATTTCTGTAGTATTTTATCCCAAAATGGTTCGGTTGATCCAAACTATAAAGAGCCACAGCTCCCTCAGCTCCATAAGACGACTTCTTTTAGCGTCTTATAAACACAGGAAGTGCAAGATTGTATCACTGTGGGAGAAAGTGAAATGAAATTAGCTAAATTGGGTTACTTGGCTCAAATTACCCAAATCTAGTCAGAAAGGAAACATCCCCTCTGTTTTTTGCCTTGTTGGAGGATAAACCTCTTCTGTAGACCCCCATGTTCATATGAGCAACATCTTTCATACAGGTTTTTTTTTTAACAGTTGTAGTACCACACACATCTGCACACAGTCCCACCAGTATTTGTTTACAGTACCTGAGGCTCCAACTGACAAAGAGCAGAGCATTATTACACACCAAAGTCCTCAGTGCGTGTGATGAATGTGGGTGAATCTGTTCTGTAAATTTAGTGATCATCATTGAAATTCTATCTACTATGGTTCTTCTCTTGCTTCTCGTGTGTGTGTGTGTGTGTGTGTGTGGTCTGCATGTTTTCCAGGGATTCAGAATCAAATTACCTCAGAAGGAAGGAGACCTTTCTCTTTGCCTCTTTGCTCCACAGTTCTACTTTAGTATGCATGACTGACCTAGAAAACAAAGGGAACTCAACTTTGGGCCTGGAGCAGATATCTGGGCTTATTCTTTTCATTCAGCATTCAGATGTTTTGTTTCAAAACCGAACCTATGGACCACAGATCTAGAGCCAATGTGTCCACTGTACAACTGGTGCTTCTGAAGTAATCCATTACTTCATTATGAATATGAACATGCATCAATTTACAACACAGGAGGATTTCAAACCATAGAATAAATTAGGGCTAGTAATGAACAAGATTATATTAAATAATATACAAACAGTATTCTTTGGTAATCAGTTAGTTGTTTTCTCTATAAAAGGCCAAAAGTAATGATTAAATCTTGTTTTCAGAGCTCAGATTGTGTGTTGAGATCTTGAGTCTTGTTTTGCCTGGACTGCAGTCCAAAACAGAAAGAGACTCAGTCTGTAAGAATGTACAAAATCAGTTATAGTGACATTGTGCACAAATCTGGGCAATTTAACAAGGGACTGAAACATTTAACTGAAAATCAGAATAGTTGCTGTTTGATTTTGGCAAAAAACTAATCACTGATTCAACCAGTGGCTTCAGCTCTTAAGTAAATCTTAATAATTATTATTTACATAGTTAATTCATTTAATAGATGAAATAAGATAATTATGATTATTCAGTAGCTGTTTTAAAACAATGTTTCATTTCAACTGTGTTTAGTGTCGAGTCCTGGCTAAAATACTCAAATACAGATCATTTATTGCTCGATGATTAATAGAAAATGCAACTCTTCACCCCCTGAAGACTGTGTTGGAGGTAAAAGCTCCTGAGGGGCAACCAGCAGAGGAGACAGCAGCCTGGAGGTCAGACAAGAGAAAAACTCTACTAATATAAACTGCTACTACAACAAGACACATTCCTCCAGTAATTCTCGACATCTGGTATGCATGTTGGGTCTCTCCTCTGTCCTGCATGGGATTTATAAAGCAGGTTGAATCAAAGGCCCTGTATGTACAGTAACATCTTGGCAGTGATTTCCACTACAGTTATAGCCTGTTAAAGATTTGTCAGGCATTTAATTTTTTTTTAAGGGCTTCACTTTTGCACTTTGTAATTTGTCACCACCAAATATGCCATTTAATGTGAACTTATTTGTCAGCACCATCACAGCTTGACTCATGATCGTGCTGACGGAGTGAGTGATGCGGTCCTGATGTGGAAAACCTATTTTAAAATACTTGCATGTGATATTCCTGTGATATTCCACCACTGCCAGTCGTTGTCATAGGAACAAGTATGTATCATTTTCCATCCATCAAACACCAGTTGTGGCAAAACACCAGTGTGAACATCATGTCTGGCCTGGGATGGGTTAACAGGGAAGGGTGCTGCATTTTAGATGGCAGGCAGAGTTATAGCTGCAGGTTAAAAGTCAAGCTGACAGGCCGTTTGTGGCCGGGCTTATGGGGTTCTGTTGATATGGGTGTAAATGAGGGTTCCCAGTGCAAACAATCCCTCATGTCTCTTCAAAGAGAAATGCTGAGGGGATCGGTTTCAGGGGCTGGCAGGCTCCCTCATATTGTTGCGCTTCCTCGTTTTTAAGATTTCCATGTCAGCCCCTGTTTACAAGCTCTTGGCTTGGTCAAGGAAGTAATTAGTCAAAAGCTTGTGTCAGTCTGTGTGTGTTTTTTTAAACAGTGGTCACAAGGACATAAAACGCTCAAGTGGAATGGTCTCTGTGCACAAATTAGAGCATTTAGGATTTAATTTGAGCCACAGTGAACTGGCTGCCTCAGGACACCTCATGCAGCGTTCAAGTGTTTTTATTGCAGTATTAGACGACAGGCATGCTAATAGGCCCCTACTCTGATAGTGGCTTGCTGTGGTTAAAAGCAGAGGCTTGAACGACAGTGAGGCAAGAGAGTGCAGAGGAGATGCAGTTCATCTCCTGCGTCAGCATGCAGGATGCTGAAAATCAACACAGGAAGTGAGGTCATGGTGTAAGTCCCTAAAATTTTGTCCCGTGCTTTGCCGTTGGCGCCAGAAGTCTACAAAATCCCACTGACACACACCACCATAAATCAACAGCTTCTATAAATAACCAAAGAAGCAAGGAAAAAAGGAAATGTGGTTGTGAGTGAAACTAATGCCAATGTTTTATATTTTCAGAATTCTATGAACCTGCCTCCAGACAAAGCTCGACTTCTCCGACAGTATGACAATGAGAAGAAATGGGACCTGATCTGTGACCAGGTGCGAACATAAACTCCAATTCAAAATTTGCCAAAGCTGCATTGACATTGTGCACACACCTGCCTTTATAATTGACTCCGTGCCCGCACACTGACTTCAACAAACAGACATTATAATGCTTCCTCTGTTATGTGTCCTCAGGAGAGGTTTCAGGTGAAGAACCCGCCTCACACCTACATCCAGAAGCTACGAGGATACTTAGACCCTGGAGTCACACGCAAGGTGGGACAGTGCAAGTGACTTTAGGTCCACTTAAAAAGGAAACATTTTATCATTTTCACATTAAGTCAGCTCTGACACTTGCACATTGATAATTCTGCAGAAAACTCTTTACTTCCATTGTGTCTTACAGAAGTTTCGCAGGCGGGTGCAGGAATCTACAAAAGTCCTGAGGGAGCTGGAGATCTCTCTGCGGACGAACCACATCGGGTAATCAATTCTTATCCTCATTTTTTAGCAAAACTAAATTATTATTTCCCCTCATAAAGAATAGTCCTGTTTGTGCTCTTGCTGCTGCAGGGATCCAGATCTCTCTCTCTCTCTCTCTCTCTGGTGCCCTGATCTCCCCCATTGTTTTAACTTGCCAAGCTCTGCAGCTCCACTTCATAGAGCTGGTCTTCATAATGCCCAGATGGTAGCCATTGTGCTGCATCGTCCACTCCCCCATAGTGTTGAGCAGGAAGCTTTGTTGTGTATGCCAGAGGGACAGGAAGACACTCTGACCAGTGAACCCAGTGAAAGGCACAAAACACACACAAGGATGCTTTCATGTTTAGACATTGTCTCAGACTAAAGCGAACAACCTTTTATGTTACTTTTTCATATTTTGCCCCAGAATTTAATACTATACAGATCACTATACACTGCAGTGTATGTGAATGCTGGGCTAAGCCTTCTAGTTTTTGTCCTTAGTGTTGCAGACATGGATTTTGACTTAATCTGTCACACAATCACTTTTGCACAAAAATGTGCTGCAGGGACTTGCCACTGAAAACCAAAAAGGAACGTGTAAAAAGGCTCTGGTTTTCCATAGCATCAACTGAGCTCCAAGAATAACTCATATTCTATTAGACTTCATCAAAAGGGCCTGTTTCAATGCATTTCCCAGAAAGACTCACAGGCAAAGAAGAAGAAAAAAAAACAGGAGAGCTATTTTCAGAAGACTTTAGTGGGTGGGATTAAGTGTAACAGATGCTGGTTTATTGTGTGTGTCTGAATCTTGGGCCCATTCTTATGTGTTATTCCTGAGATTGCCAAGAAAATCTGAAATAGCAACTGGTTGGAGAGAAGTAGAGGGAGAGGCTGCAAGAGAGGACGGAGTGAGGGGTCACAGGGAAGGAGAGAGAAAGGAGAGAAATGGGAGGTGTATGGGGAGGGGGGGTGTTAGACAGGAAAATGATGATCAAGCTTGCCTTCTTGTCCGCCCCCTCCTCCTCTTTCCTCCTGCACCCAATCTTAATGCTTTGTTCCCTTTCCTTCTGTTCCTCCCTTCACCTCTCTTCCCTTTTCACCTCCCGCCTTCCCTCCGCTGCTGTGAGACTCTTGATTGCTTTCCTGCCATTGGCTAGCCGTCTGTCATCTTAACCAGTGCTTCAAGACTATTTTAAGAACCTTTTACCCCAATCCTGTCCCGCTCCCCTGTAGTTCCCCCTGTAAAAGTGGGGAGGAGGTGAAGGGGGTCTGTGGGGGAGGCAGACTAAATACTGTTGGCTGTCAGAGATCCGACCTGAGTCCAGTTCCTTTAGCCTTCTGCCCTCTACATTCTTTCTCTCATTGCAATGGGAATTTCTTTGTTTGGAGTTGTTTCTCTGTCCAGAAAACTGGAGTTAAACGGGGAGGAAATCTGAAGCCTCGCTCTACTTTTCTTTCCAATGCATTCCTGCCATTATCTCTCAGTCGTGGGAGGGGAAACCCCCTTCAGAAATGTTCTTAACAAAGTACAGTAGAGTAGCACCGCAACTTATGATTATGTTCATTTCCCATCTATCTGCCAATCATTTCCTCAAATTTTTTATTGTTTTAATATCGATAATAAAATGCCTATATGATGCTGAGAAATGCTTTATAAGCAATAAAGAACCCACAGTCCTCCAGTGTTGACCTAGATGATCAATTATCCAAATAGCTGCTCCTTTAAATCAGCTGATTGATTGGTTTATCTGATCTTTGCAGCTTTACAGTGAAGCATTTACACTGATGCATTAGGAACGACAGGGGAGATGCACAGTGTGTGTACTGCCACATGCAGGCAGCACCTCGTTATACACACATACCTTCATATCAACACTTATTGTATTAACACACATCCACCTGTCTACTCATTAATTTCATCTGTTACACTTATCACTTACCCTGTCCTGTGTCAAAGTCAAAATCCCCCATATTCTCCTTTTAAATATAGAATTTACTCTCAATATTTGACATAAATATGGTGACTTCCATTCACTATTTCAGGAGACATCACCTATTAAGACAAGTAGATGTTATTGTTAATTATTAATAGTGATAAAGAGGGATGACCAAAACATTTCCTGAGTTATAGACTAGATTATTCTCTCTTTGGGTTTAGGAATCACATCAATCCCCACATCTCTCTGTGTCTCTTTCTCTCTCTCTCATTTTGTCCATTAATGGGTAAAATCCACTGCTAAAGGATAAGGGTGTGTTCTTGGTTTCAGTGCCCTGCTCACCCCTCTCTCTCCTCATGCGTCACAGGTGGGTCAGGGAGTTCCTCAATGATGAAAACAGAGGTCTTGACGTCCTGGTGGAGTACCTCTCCTTTGCCCAATGTGCTGTCATGTGAGTTCTCTTGCACAAATACATTAATTACACACATACACACACCTCCTGACTATGGGCAAAACCTTTCCTAAGGAACTGGGTTGGGCAGGGAATCCAGCTGCTGAGTTCACACATTCTGTCCTGTGGAGCTGCTTGTGCATCTAAAATGTGCTCCTGGCACATTGCCTTCTTTGGATTTGTTTGTATGCCCAGATGCTATGTGGTGTAGTCTGGAGCTATAAAGTGCCTGAATTGGTCAGAATCTCTGTGCTGAGCTTTATTGTGCAGCTTGACGACAGTTCCTGTGATAACCCTGGCTCTCTACCAGGCTGCCTCGCTAACCTAACCTCCCCCTTGCCTCTCATCTACACCTCTGTGCCTCTGTGTGTGCTTGTCTGTCCGTCCTTCTGTTTGTCCGTCTGGTGGCGTGTCTGTCTGTCTGTGTGTTTGTTTGTATGTGGCCCAGGTTGGATTTTGAGGGGCTGGAGAATGGGGAGGATGGCTTCTTGGACAAGGCTAAATCTTGGAGTAGGTCAATAGAGGATCTACACCATATGAGCACCCAACCCTTCTGCAACACACTGGTGCGCTCTGCCCGCCAGTCTGTCCTCCGGTACGTATTGCTTTAGCTACCTTCCCTGCTATTACCTATCCCTGTTATTGCCTCGCTCTGCTAACCATGAATGCTATAAATATGTATCCGCATGCAAACAAGTCGTCTTGGTGCTGTTTTATTTTGTTTTGGTAAAATGCCTGAATGGTTGATAAGTTATCGGTCCGCTGACCTCTCTCTTGAACTCAAGGCTCTGCACAATCTCCATCAGATGATGAGCTGTATCAGAAATACAAACTGCAAGTCTCTGACCTTTTGCACCATGTGCCTCACTTTGTTCCTCATCCTCCCTCATGTGTCCAGATGTGCGTTTGCACTGTCTTCAGATGAGAGCCAGCTGTAAGCAACAGCACATGTTGGACAGTTGCAATTCTCCTCTTCATCACTGAACTACACACAAACGAGAGACATGAGATGAAATTAAGCATTACCAGTGTTTACAGAAAGACATGTGCACCAGAAAAACCTCCAGGAAGTAGAGTAACATGAACTTGTTTGTTGTTCTGTCTTTTAGAAAATGCTACATACAAAAACGCTGGATCATGAGACACTGTAAAACCCATTTAGAAACTGGACAAGCAGAAATATTGTAGGCGCAGGCTGACTGTGCAATACAGTTACATAATACCAGTCTGTGTGCACAGACCTCAGTTAGTTGACAGCAACAAGGAAACCAGGCTCCCATAATGCATCTGTAACCTCAAAAGCCATCTAAGTTTTTTCTGTCAGAACACACTCTCTGTAATTTTCTCTCTGTGTTTCTCTGTCACACACTTAAAACAAGAGGCATATGAGTAGCAGATACACTTCAGAAATAAACGAAACAAGCTGCCATTAATAACAAATTCTATGTAAGGAGTTGAGTTAAAATTTCTAAACCTCTCCTAGGTATTAACTTCTTCCATCTGTTGCAGCTATGGCTCAGTCTCGAACAGCAAAACCATCAAAAACTCCCGCCTCGTGAGCCAGAAAGATGATGTGCATGTGTGCATCATGTGCTTGAGAGCAATCATGAACTACCAGGTAACAACCACTAACACATACACCAAAGAGGCTCACATAGATTATTATAAACGTGAGCATTATGTGTTTCCTGTGCACTCTGTAGCAGTGTGTGTGTATATATAACCAGGTTTCTCTGACCACATCCTGTTCACTCTCTCTGTCTCTCTGTCTTCCTCATGCAGTATGGCTTCAATATGGTCATGTCTCATGCACACGCAGTCAATGAAATTGCTCTCAGCTTGAACAATAAGAACTCACGGTAAGAACTGAGGCCCCCACGTCCTCACAAGGGCTGGGTCAAACAATAGGGGAAACCCTGCAGCCAGTACATACGATATGCTTCCCATTCTGCATGGGGCTTGGCCTCTCTGAAGTTGGGGCTCAGAGGCTCATATACAAGCTGTTAAAGGAATGTTTACTGAAGGGAGATTAGTGGTAAACCGCCGGGGCTGATCACTTCATAATGAAGTCTACCAGGGTAAATAGCTCAAAAGCTATAAAGACCCCCTGCTTCAGACCTGAGCATGGATTATTATTTCAGCTCCTGTGTGGTGATGTGTTTGCACTAGTTTTGAGGATTGCATGCATAGGCATACATTCTGGTAGTGTAAATAGCACAGAAATTGTGCTTTTCCATCATTAATTGGAGATAGAATTTCTTTTTGTGCTCGATATTTCTCCATGTATGTTGTCCTCATGAATGTCTCCTGTACTTTCAGGACAAAAGCTTTAGTCCTTGAGCTGCTGGCTGCTGTCTGTCTAGTCCGAGGAGGTCATGAGATCATCCTGTCAGCGTTTGACAACTTCAAAGAGGTACTCACAGATGCTTCAAAATGAAATTTGAACTGTGATTGTCTAACATTTCACTGTTTACAATTCAGAATGAAACAATGAATGTTAATTTATGTGTTAACTATGCTAACTTATCTTTATAAAATTGCCATCATTTCCCACATCACCAGCCTGCTTAAAGGCGTAAAAACTGTAGAGTAATGGGCTTTTTTTTTTTTTTGTCTACTAAGGGTGTAAGCAAAACCCTACAGTGGTCCTGTCTCAGGTTATTAGTCTCATTACGACACCAGATGTGAGCCAACCTTGAACAATGATAAGGATCAACTCCCTGATGGGAGCCAGTGGACCACAAAGGTTTTCTTAGTCTCTTAGTTTCTGTCTGCACATTCATCTAAACACCGGAACAGGACAATTACCTTGCAGCCTAAAGCCCCAGGGACACAAGAGCCAATCAACCCACTAGTCAAAACAAGATGGAATTTTATGTACTGGTATTTTTGAAGATTATATTTTAATAGAAGGTGACACATCTTAAAAATCCCACAAAAACACCATCTGTGGTATTCAGGCTGTAACAGTAAACAAAGATTAGGTCCACACCGACTGTGTCTAGTTAGAATTAGGAGAAAAAATTGGGGAATTTAGACAGCAGTGCACTTATGTTTTTCCCTTTTCTTCCACTGTATTTATGTGCTGGAATGTGCCTCAAAAATTCCCGAATTTCCTTCCCATGAATTATGATAAGAACTTGTTGCAAACAGAGGAAGTTGTCCTATGTTCACATACAGCGAAGATCTTGCGATTGGTTATGTTTGATCCAAGAATGTGTTTAATAAAGACAAAATACTGCATTAAGTCATGGTTAGTTAGATAACATATAGTACAGTAGTACTTGGGGTTTTGGGCAGTCCCAAGGATATATGGGTAATGTCTACTATGAAGCCACAACTCTTCAAATATAGAGATGAATATTTGTAATATACTTTGACATAAGACAATATCTTTCTTTGAGTGTAGAATAGTGTTACATCTTAATTCTTCTTAATTCTTTTTACTTTTGGAAATGATCAGTTTAAAAAGAAAGAAAAAACTCTTTGGCTCTTTTCCATTCTAGGTGTGCAAGGAGAAGCATCGGTTTGAACGACTGATGGATTACTTCCGCAGCGAGGAGGGAAACATCGATTTCATGGTAAATGCAGATTTGCATCAGCCATAAATGTGTTCCCTGTGGTGTGAACGTGTGAATACAAATCTGTCTGTGATGCAGGTTGCTTGCATGCAGTTCATCAACATTGTGGTCCACTCAGTGGAGGACATGAACTTCAGAGTCCATCTGCAGTTTGAATTCACCAAGCTGGGGCTGGATGACTACCTGGAGGTAAGAAGACACTATGCTCACATGGAGACTAGGTGAACAGTTCATTGTCTGTACCGCTCTGTATCGCTCAGTCTGATTCATTCTCTCCTCATGTCAGAAATGTAAACATACGGAGAGTGACAAGCTGTCGGTGCAGATCCAGGCCTACCTGGATAACGTGTTTGACGTGGGTGGCCTGCTGGAAGATGCGGAGACTAAAAATGCAGCACTGGAGAAGGTGGAGGAACTGGAAGAGCACCTGTCCCATGTAAGTGCACCGCCCAGTCTGGACCACCAACACTGCTCTCTGGGCACATTTATGAGACTATTGTGGTTCACCATCTATGTACTTAACTTGGCTGTTTCTACGTGGTAATTAGAAATCTACTCAGTGTTTGCATTTCACAAGTGGTTCAGGATAATAACAGGGTGGAGAACACTGGCAAATAGTGTGCGTGAAACAATCTTAATATTGTTCATGTGCTGGCTCAGTCTTTCTGGGCAGTTGCCCTCATATCCCACGCTGCTTTGCAAAGACCCTCTTTACATGGAAAGGTCGTGGGCAGCCCTGACATCACTCTAGGAATTTCATAACAAACTCTTTTCTCAGAGGTCATGAATGATGGAGGAGGATGAAATGATGGGGGAGGATGATCCCTGTGAATTCCTGTATAGCATGTGTAATGTGGTGAAAATGAAAGCTGAAGGCTATGTCATGCTCCTGCTGCGTCATGCTGCTGGATTTATCTTTCTTATTGATGATGCACTTTGCGTATGGGGAGAGAGAGGTGGGAGTGGAGCAGGGAGAGATGCCCGAGCTGTGGATCAATTCACCTCCTCTCATCTCTGTGTTGCTGTCTGTCTTCGATCACAGGTGACGGAGAAGCTGCTGGAGGTCGAGAATGAAACAATGATGAAAGTAGCTGATCTGGAGAAGCTGCTCCTTCAGAAAGATAAGGAACTGCACACAGTGCGGGTGAGCTGGTAGTCATAATAGTGTAATATTGCGTGCTTGTATCAGAGAGAGTTTAGCAACTGTGCATGTCTGAGCAAAGATCTGTTTGAGATGCATGTGGCTAAATTGCTGTGATAGCAAATGAGGTCAGCAGGAAACAGGATGTTTCTTTGGCTTGTAGAGTCATTGTGTTGTGCTCTTTATCCCCCCTGGTGACTGCTCAGGAGACATATGAATCGACCAACACCCAGGTCAACACCCTTAGGAGGATGATCCAGGAGAAGGATGCCGCCTTCCAGAGGCACTTCAACATCGAGAGGCGGCTCTTGGAGCTTGAGCAGCAGGGCACCATCCGTTTGCACAAGAAACCCGACGGAGACATTGCGATTGAGCCACTGGGCGTGGGTGGCGTCGGGAGCAGTGGCCTTGGGATCCCTCTGGGTGACATCGGGCAGCTCTCCCTGGGTTCGGTGGCAGGATTATCAGACACAGGAGGACCAGACACCAGTTTACCACCAGCAAGTCAAGCTCCTCCGCCACCTCCCCCACCACCACCTCCACCACCCCTGCCCTCTGCCTCAGGTGACGGACCGTGACTCACTGTGTTTGTGTCTGCTGACACATATATGTGAAAGTTAATTTGACTATAGACTCTCAGTGGAGGTCTATTTTCAGTTCCCCTTTTTTGCTAATTCGTGCCAAGCCAGGTGATGGGTCACAGCAGCGTTCTCCTGGCCCAGACAGGAAAAGGAAACACAAGCCTTGTTTCCTTTGTGTGCGTGTGTGCAGGCTGATTATCTCTGACTCTTACAGCAGTTTTCAGTTCTACATAATAAATCAACTTAACCAGGAACAGGCCTCAGTAAGATTAAAAAATCTCTTTCACCGGGCTGTTGAGCCAAGATAGTACAAAACACAGAAAACATAAAACATACAGGTTATAAAATCAAAGACAGTCTTATAATGAAGTAGATAAAATATGAAGACCACAATAAAAAGATGACAAAATAATGTACTCATCCAGTAAACATACTTTAATATTGTCTGCTACATTAATTACAGGCCTGAGTGCACCAGTCCCACCACCACCTCCTCCTCTCGCGCCACCTCTGCCAGAAGCTTCTCCCTCAGTTATCCTGAGTCTGGGCCTGTCAGGTGAGAGCACAAACACAAAAAAGCATATTTCTCATAAAGTACCTTGCAGGAAGCAGAACAGACGTTAATACATGCATGTGTTTTACAGCTATCAGAATAAAGAAGCCAATCAAGACCAAGTTCCGCCTGCCTGTGTTTAACTGGACGGCCCTGAAGCCCAATCAGATCAACGGCACTGTCTTCAATGAGATTGATGATGAACGTGTACTTGAGGTAATCAAGCACACAGTTACACCTTTTAAGTCCCTTAAAACCTGGTTCCAAACTTGGTTTAAAGTCTTTATAGCAATCTTTGGTGTTATGTATTATTAAATTAAAAGTTCAGATAAACTGCATCATCAGCACTGTGTGGGTGTGGTTTGATCAGATATGAATGACAGTCCTGGCAATAACCCACCAGCTGCCATCACATTTTGATGATATTGCTAAAACCTGGTTAGAAATATGCATCACTGCATTTTTACAACCGAGCCTCGTCTGCTTCAAATTAAGAAGAAGCTGAAAATATGTGTTCAAAGCCTTTACAGTTAACTGTCACTCATCTGCAGGAGCTCGATCTGGAGAGGTTTGAGGAGCTCTTTAAGACCAGAGCCCAGGGTCCGGTTGTGGATCTTGCCTGCACAAAGAACAAAGTGGCCCAGAAGGCTGTAAATAAAGTCACCCTCCTGGATGCCAATCGCTCCAAGAACCTAGCCATCACGCTGAGAAAGGCTAACAAGACCACAGAGGAGATCTGCAAAGCAATAGAGAAGTAAGCAGTTGTTAAGAACTTCTTTGAACCAGAGACAGCGTAGACCGGGTTAGTAATATAATTTATGTCTCCTCAGGTTTGACCTCAAGGCCTTACCTGTGGACTTTGTGGAGTGCCTAATGCGCTTCCTGCCCACGGATGCGGAGGTGAAGGTGCTGCGTCAGTACGAGCGTGAGCGGCGTCCACTGGACCAGCTGGCCGAGGAGGATCGCTTCATGTTATTATTCAGCAAGATTGAGAGACTAACACAGAGAATGAACATCATCACCTTTGTCGGGAACTTCACCGACAACATCAACATGCTCACGCCTCAACTCAATGCAATCATCGCTGCGTCTGGCTCAGTCAAATCCTCGCCAAAGATGAAGAGGATGCTTGAGGTGAGAGGAGTTCATTTTGACTGGTGTTTTAGTATCAGCAGCACTTGTGCTGTGTGTTTACTCCTTCCCTTGGTTTTCTTTTAGATCATCTTAGCCTTGGGGAACTACATGAATAGCAGCAAGCGAGGCTGTGTTTATGGCTTCAAATTACAAAGTCTTGATCTGGTGAGTAACACACTCTGTAATACTCCATTTATTGCCATACCAAATATATTACACACAGTGTGTTGTTGATTCCATTCATGTCTTTTGTTTCACAGCTGCTGGACACTAAGTCTACAGACAGAAAAATGACGTTGCTCCACTACATAGCTCTCATAGTGAAAGAGAAATATCCTGAACTGGCAAACTTCTACAATGAACTGCACTTTGTGGATAAAGCTGCAGCAGGTGAGTTTGCACTTTTGTAACATAAGATCATTTCTGTATAACAACTTCTTTTTGTTTCTCAGTAAGCTCTAACATCTATTGAATGTGTGTGAAGTATCTCTGGAAAATGTGCTGCTGGATGTTCGAGAGTTGGGGAAAGGCATGGACCTGATCCGGAGGGAGTGCAGTCTCCATGACCACTCAGTTTTGAAAGGCTTCGTCCAGGCCAGTGATACACAGCTGGACAAGCTGCAGAAGGACGCGAAGACGGCAGAGGTATCCAACACTGTCCTCACCTCCTAAACCTCAAAGTAGCCACTGGAAAATCTGAGAATAGACATGAGGCAGTGCTTGCACTCCACATGCAGCTCACTCGCCTTTCACACACACACACACACACACACACACAAAAAAACATAACTCTAACTCAAGAGTGTTTACAAACATGGCTTCCATTCTGGCACTGTCCTCTTCCCAATTCTAGGAAGCCTTCAACAATGTGGTGAACTACTTTGGGGAGAGTGCCAAGACGACTCCACCCTCTGTGTTCTTCCCTGTGTTTGTGCGCTTTATCAAGGCCTACAAGGTGAGGGCACCAAGCCGGAGCAGCACCTGTGCATCTCTCCTCACTATTGTACTGATGAATTGCAGCTTTCTCTGTTCTGCGCAGCCGGGAAGTTCCCTGGTTTGTCTTGCAGAGTAGGGGCAGAGCTTTTGGCTGCCTCTGTGCCACAGGACGTGGCGTAAACTCAGAGGCCAAATAACAGGAAAGGCCAGCTGGGTCTGACTCTAGAGCCGCAGCTGTGGTGTTTAGACTGGTTCTCCCCCCTCCTGTTCTCCCCTCCTCCCCCTCCGTCCCTCCTCCTTTTTTACCCCTGGACAGCCTCGCCCTGCCCCACCACGCAGCACACTTCCTCAGATTGTTCTCAGTCTGGATTTATGGGATCTGCTCAAGGAAATGTGCAGCACAAGGATTTCTGTGCACAGGGGTGTCTGTCTCAATTGTTTATGTCTCTTAAATGAATAGTTACACATGTGGCAAATAGATCAGTTCTCTATTTTTTGCCTTGATTCAGATGAAAAGATCATTAAAACTACTTGAAACTAATGGATGATCAGTTCATCTTAGAATAAAGCATGAAAATGGGGAAACATTACTTTCTTGTTGTTTCAACCTGATTCCAGTCTTTATGTTAAGCTAAGCTAAGCTAATTGGACACTTACCAACATTTTCTAAAGGTTGAAAGGGGGAGGGATAGAGAATATATTCACAATGACTGGCAGTTCATCAAAATGCGTCTTCCCTGTTTATGTTCAACCTCTGACCTGTTTTCTCTGTTCTTACTACACCACACAAGCGTGTTGACTCGAGTTAATTTCAGCCATAGTTTCTCATCATCAACTTCTCGGCTTCTTGTCTCCCCAACAGGATGCAGTAGAAGAAAACGAGCAGAGGAAGAAGCAGGAGGAAGCAATGAGAGAAAAGTTATTGGCTCAGGAGGCCAAACAACATGACCCTAAGGTACGGTCCAAGTGCAAGCGACTAAGCTGAATGAAAGCTATCAGATGTTTACTCAGTGCTAAATAAAGCTTCATGGTGTGCCAGCAAGCACAATGAACAGTACAAATCTCCTCTCCACTGGTTCAGGTCCAGGCCCAGAAGAAGAGGCAGCAGCAGCAGGAGCTGATCGCAGAGCTGCGCAAGCGGCAAGCCAAGGACCACCGGCCTGTGTACGAGGGCAAGGATGGCACTATTGAGGACATCATCACAGGTGGGCCAGACAGCACCTTACGTAGAGCCCATGTGGGTGCCAGCAGCCCCGGTCGTCGCAGGCCGAGGATGACTGTGGTCATTCACTGCTCAGCTCCTTTGAAGTGCACCTTGTGTTATGTGGTCCAGACACAGGCACATCTGGAGCACAGCACATAGCGGCTCAGCAGCCGCTAGTTATTCCATGACGTGCTGTCTCGTTAGCTCTGAAATGAACAACGCTAAAGCTGTTGAGCCTCAATATGTTGAGCTGAGCAGTTCAATATGTTGGACCATGTTGTTACAGGATCCTCCTTTAAGGCTTCCATGTGTGGATTTTCAGTGTGATTGTAGTATAGTGAAATTTTGTTTGTTGAAAAATAGGACATTCCCAGTGAAAAGTGAATGGGGATTATACAAGTGTCTTTCTTGAATTTACCACCAGGAGTTGCTAAAGTCCAACAATTTCAATTTCTACTGCTAAGGGCTTTACTGGGAGAAAAGGGCAGTATCTACAGCCTCAGGAAACAATCAGTGATCAGTACTTACTTATGTAAATAATATAAATGTTGCATTGATATAATTTTTAGTAATAATAATAACAATAATGCTAATAATAACAGCTTATTATCCAGCTCCAACACTCACTTTGTTCTAATTCTATTAAAAACATCCTGAGGCTTTGACCAGTTTTACCTCCACAGATGTGCCACAAACAGCACAGAACCACGTTTCTCACATTCATTACATTCTCCTGAAAATATGAAATATGAAGGTGGGCCAGTGCCCTCCCCCTTCCTCCTCTTTCCAGACACCCCTCCCATCCCTTCCCACAAAGGCAAGTGTCTCAGGTGTGACATGTTCTCTCTCCCTCCCCCTCCTCCCCCCAGTACTGAAGAGCGTGCCCTTCACAGCCCGCACTGCTAAACGCGGCTCACGGTTCTTCTGTGAAGCCAACCTCTGTGACGACGCCAACTGCTAGCCCTCCCCCCCTAATGCCAAGGTTGTTCCAGGTGTCTCTCGTATGCCTCCTGACTACTGTGCATGCAGCATGAACCCCCCCACCCCCCCTTCCTCCCAACTCCTACCACTACAGTGACTGAAAACTAACTTGGGCCATCATTGGTTGTTTGTGTTCTACTACTAGAGGACTCCTATCAGGCATCTGATGATAAGAGTCAGCCAAACCTCTTTGCCTGGCACCAGAGCTACATGAAAAAAAACAAATAATGAAAAAAGAAAAGTTGTACAGAGTGTCAGCATATTTTGTGCGTGAAAAATATGTTTATACACTCAGAGTACAATCAGATATGACTGTGATTGAATTATTGAGTGAGAGCATCATGCATGACGCTGTAACAGGCTGTGCATTATTATGGCAGATTTCTTTTCATGAAGCTGAATTCAACAATAAAGAGGTTTGGCTAATTTACTATTTGTTTTTATCAGCAATGCCTTGTTCCATGAGACTAACTTGTTTGGTGTTGGTTTTCTGGCTAACATGTGACTCTTCTTTCCTCAACCACCACTCTTTATTCTACCCCCTCCAGCTGAAAAGAAGATTAATGACAGTATTTGCCACTCCTAAGAGAGGGTAAGGAAGGTAGCCTGGCTGAAACCCGGCCCGCTTGGCCTTCCAGCTCCTGTGTGCTGCTACAGTGATGTCAGCTGCTTCAGCTAGTGCTTCGGACGCAAAATCAAAAACAAAAAGAAAGATGCTGAGATTTGCTTTACCACACAGAAAATAATCATAATGAGGATCAATTAAAAACAAGTTACAGTATGATTCATGGTTTTTAAGGGATTCAATATCACTTCTATATCAGTATCACTAATTTCCCACCAAGTCTCAATCACACATCCTTTGTACTATTTTCACTGGTAAACATTATTATTCAGGTAACTGTACCCTTAAATATCATCATCAGTATCCTCGCCCCCTCCTATTACATGTTGCATGTTGTCCGGTGTTCATTGGTCTCTCACCTGTCAACAACGTCCGCCATGTTTTGTCTTTGCTAACTGTCATCTGCAGCTATTTGGTCAACAGGCTCTAGGGAAATGAAAAGAGAAGCATTGAGTCAGATACACATGACCACAGTCTGTCTCCAAACCTGTTACAGAGTTTAATGGTTTCAGTGTTTTCTCGCACTTAAATGGAACAGGCATATTGGTTGATGCTGCACAGACTGAAGAGCTTGTTGACCATCGTACTGTAACTGTCATAATGATGGCTATGTGTTTTTTGTACTGCTGCATTATTAGTGTTACCATGTTGTCATAACCACATCCCCGAAGCCTTGGACTTCACTGGTTTGTGTGTCACTGGTACCAAGTGAAGTGCAAGGTTATGGGAATGTGTCATTTAATGTCTAATCTGCATTGTTTATGCTCTTATTTGCAATTTTTATACTCCTAAAATGCATTTAACAACGTTAAACTGCAGACATTAAGGCAGATTTTCTATAATGATTTGAGATATACAGTAACATACACTCAGTGGGCAGTTTATTAGGAATACATAGGTAAAAGCAATCCCCTCTAATACGACAGTACTGCCATAAATCCTCCCACATGAAGATTATAATGTTGAGTTTGAGTGATGTAGATTGTGAACTGTGATGCATTATAAGTGTTTCTGTTTTTTGTGTTTTTTATTTATATTGCCTACTCTCCATTGATGTACAAAAAAAAAAAAAAAAAAATAGAAACTCATAATTTTATATGTATCTAATGAACTGGCAGCTGAGTGTATGTCTTCTACATATGTCTAAAACACTGCAAAAGAATGAAAGAAGCTAAAGTGAGAAGCAGTGAAGTTGCAGTTTGACCTCTGGGTCATCTAACATGAGTGTCCCCCTCCCTGTCTCTTACTCCTTTCTCCATGCCTACTCACAGATCTCCGAAACCAGCCTTTCCTGCGAGCTGACGCATTGATCCGGAGCGGTTGGAAGAGACCTTAAACCACTTATTCGTCCCTTATACTCCCCTCCCCATTATAACCTTCCTCCCTGTGCCCCGATGGCCCATCTCAACCCTGAGGCTGCAGATCACAAAGACTGAAAAGGGAGGATAGGACAGAGCCCTTGTCTTAGCCGGGTAATTTATTTATTTATGGAGGCCCTTAACAGCCACTTAAAGGTGAGCAGGCGTCGTTACAGAAGCACAGTCGGCAACCACCCCCCCACACTCACTGCAAGAAGAAGACTTTCCCTGCACTGTTGGCACTGAGAGCCAGACCAGTCGGAGGACGGCGACGTATATACAGGTCAGGTGAGTGGAGGACTGGTGGACCACGAAGAAGGAGGAATGTGGCTTTCGCTAACAAGTGCCTGCCAACATGAGGATCTTATTCCCCAAACCGTTAATTTCCTCAGATGATGCAGGATTTAGACGGGGAGGCAGCCAAGGGAAGATGCCAACACTGCTGCTGGGATGTTTGCCTCGAAGACACTTACATAACCTTCTTCCAAAAACAGAGAAGCTTTGATCTTAGACACTTGGGGACTGTTCCCTGACATCAAGCCAAGTCAACATATTCAATCAAGACTTAATCCTGACTATGGTTTTTTTTAGATTTCAATCGCATGTATCTCTGAGGAAAAGACCATCTACTCTACAGTACTGGTTCTTTTGAAGAGGCTGCCTAAGCCTTTTTGAATGTCTCATGTTTTGCTTCAGAAGTGCCTTTTTTTCCGTAAACAGTGTTATTTCTCACACGTTGACCATCATTTGTTGATCTTTCATCTTTCATGTGTTAAAAACTGTATTTTTAATTGCCTTGTACTTTAACATTAGCCTTATACGGTAATACTTAAAGCAATATGCAAAAGCTCAAATTCCCAGCTTTTAACAGCACTCAACTAGAAGGTGAGAGGAATAATGATCTTAAACTTGCTTTTATTTACCTCTCGTACATCAGTCTTAAAGCTCATAACATTTGACATTTGTCATTGTGTCCTTGTGCCTTGCCCAAGCAGTTGTTAAAAAAAAAAGAATGTTGTACGGCTCGACAAGACTTTCAGTCACTTTTTGTGACACATGGGAAGTGACAAATGTATGAAGAAGATTCCTCATGGACCACTGTCAAAGGGCTCAGATGTTGTTAATCTCCTACAGATGTGGTGATGGATGAAGGACGTTTCCATTTGTATTATGTCTTATGTTTTAAGCTTTTTTTCTATCTCCAAAGAGAAGATGAGTGTCCTCCTAAGAGACATTGGCACAAAGGGAGTGATTCTTTACACTACTTTTAATTTGGCTTACATCGTATGAGACACTATTCTTCAAGTGGACATTTATATTCATGTACATTTAAATCAAGAAATTTACTTTTTAGAAGAAATGATCCATGATATTGACTGAAAGATGACACTTCCTTTTTAATAAATAAGATGAATTATATAACTACAAGACCAAAGACTGTTTTTGCACAGCAAGAGTATGTAAACAAAGGTTTGTGGTCTTTTTTCTTTTTATGATGAAGCAACATGCAGACAAGCGCTTACCACATGCTCATGTTTTATTTTATTTTTTTGTTTGTTTACTATTTAGGATAGCTCATGTTAATTCCTTATGTATTCCAGCAAGAAATAATGAGAAACAGCTTTTCCTCTCCATCTCTCCAAATGACGGACAGAGCCACCGCACATTTCTACTATAAAAATCCATTTAATTTCTTATATCAAAAAGAAATAGAATCATAACAAAACAATCAGAACCACAAATATCCATGTGGGTTTTTGCCACCAAAAGAATTTCTTCAACTGAAAAATGATTGTTCTAATTTACATGGTTGAGTGGAAAACTACCAGAACAGGGTGTTTAAAAAATGTTTAAAAAAAAAAAAAAAAAAAAAAAATCTTATGAATACTGTTAAAAGTGAGGGGCAAAGCAAGAGTGTTTCCTCTAGGATGGGTGTGTGACAGTACCATGCAGAGTGATATGGCAGGCGTGGCTGAGAAGAAGCTCAGTTAAAAGCAGCATGGTGAGCAGTGAGACACAGAAAATAACTAGACAACCAGGCTGACACACAGACAGATGGTTAGCGTTAGCAGCAAGGTAAAAGAAATAACAAAGGAATGCCTATCAGGAAGCTGATCTGTCTCCTTCCTGGAAATGCATTTAACAATGAGCATTAACCTAAATTACATGTCCATGTAATGACATACAATACAAAGGGAAAAAAAAGAAAAGAAAAGAAAAAAAAACAATCTCCCACAGAAGTACGTACCATCAAATGGTCTCCCAGGCCTCTCCTCAAAAAGTACATTTACAATCAAAAGACAAGGAACAAAAGCTAAATGTTACCATTCCCAGCTAATTATTTGTTGCAGATTGTTTTTCAGTGATGACCGGAAATTCACAAAAGCTTGCCGTCACTCCCAAAAACGAACTTTCTAGAACAGTTTCAGAGTAAAATCCGGCTTCTGTCCACAGTGTCCTGCAGTAGGCTAAACCAAGGCCACGGATATCCATCCCAGACTTTTCATCCTGGAATGTGGACTCTAATTACAATCATCTTCATCCAGCACACTCACACTGCCGCATTCATTTCTAACACAAGGTATGTCAATTATACAATGACTTAAAAAAAAAAAAAACTGTTAAAAAGTACAGACTGCTATTTGTTACTGATGTTTGTATTCCTGGGTATATTTTCAAGACACTTTGTTAATAGGTTTATATATATGCAAATATATATAACTTTAGTCTGTGCAAGGAGGTAAAAGACAATCACTTGAATGTAGTTCTTTGAGACGACAGAACAGACACTGTCTGCGGTGCTAAGTCCTCCGTGTGTACATGTGCAGTTAAACAACTTATTTCTCCCTTTAGACCTCCAGCAGCAAACTTACATACACATTAACTTGAAAGACTGGGCCGAACCAGCATCCAGGAAGCATTCATAGTGAGCACTGACACTTCTCCTCTCTTTCATGAAGAACAAAGACTTGGCAACATTTTCTGTGATGGAACAATATTCTGTTTTTTCCCCTATACAATTCATACAAAAATAAAAAATTAAAATTGTTCCACGGCCATTTGTATCGCTCTATGTTTTACATTTGCACAGAGGTAGTGGCTATATGTGTGAGAGGGGAGGGAGAGCTGTGAGGAGGAGGTGAGCAAAATTAAAAAGAAGAACTGAATAAATGTCTATAAAATGGTTCCTTTTTCATCACCAGAGGATTTTTTGTCAAAGAACAAAATATAATACTGCAATCACTTAAAAAAGTAGTCCTTCATTTTATACATTTTATACAGTGTTCTTGCTTTTTTTTTGTTGCTTTTCTTTTCAGTTGGTAAAGGCATAAGATAAGAGAGCTTGCTGGCTCAGCACTGGGTTGGGCAGGGCAGGGCAATGTTGGCAGAGTTCAATCCAAGCCAAGCTCTACGCTAGCGGGTCACTCATGTCCTCGTCGCCCTGGGAGAGAAGCTCCTTCTTTTCATCTGTGCTGGCCAGAGAGTTGCGGCTGTTGTGGGCGCCCATGTATAGGGTGGCATACACTGGGTTGGTGAAGTTGGTGGGCTGGGGAGCAAAGAAAATTACATGGTGAGAGCAGTGTTTAGTGCATATTGTACTTGGGTGAACTAAGGGTTAGTTCAGCCAAATAACAAAAACAAAACATTTTCCCTGCTGGACTGGATTCCCTGCAGATATTTTTGACTTTATATTTGGTTTGGTATATTCTATGGTGTCCCTTTGCCTCTGGAGGGCCAATCACTTATGAACTTCATCTGATTTAAGGGTAGGTGTATTTCCATCCACAAGTCTTTATAAATATTTTTAATTTGAGCATAAAAACATTACGTAAAAAAAAAAAAAAACAAGATATATAGTCATCCCTTGTAATCACAGAGAGAGAACATTCTCCTACCACACCAGTGTTTACTGGGGTCAAGAACTGTTTTCACTGGAACAATTATCTACTAAAGAAATAGCAGCACAGCCCAGATTGTGCTGGGGCAGAAGTTTCTGATATCATAAAATTTGAAACTATCTACACATCTGGACATCAGGCCATGTTTTTTTCTGAGATTTGAGTCATATGACTCTTGAAACATCATTACCTTGTCTGGGTCCAAAGCAAAATCTGAATCCAGGAGTTCTCCGGCATCATCGTCAGGGTCTCCTTCATAGATCTTATAGGCAGGGTTCCCAATCTCAACATTCATGGCACCATTTGTCATACGGTGGTGCTGGAAGCCCTTGGCACTGCAGAGAGACGAAGATAAACAAACTCAATAATCTTCTAAAAAATAACTTTAGACCTTTATTCTAAAAAGGGATGATTAGATATTTTTTGGAAGAAGCCCAAAATTGAATATCAAAGTATTAAAACTTGGCATGTACTCAGCACCAGCCACACACAATCCACACAACCAAGACAACAAATATTAGGTTGTCAAATGAGCTTTTTTTGTCAAAAGGTCATTTGATCAAACCCTAGAGAATATACTGCAGCATGTCTATTGTGGAGAATGCTGGACATTTTGCCTTGCAAATATTGGGCTGTTTGCAAGCTTTCAAACATCTTCATAGATGCACAATTGTATATTTTACTATGCAAGAACAAAGCGTAAGCCTAACATTTACACATGTAAACAAGGGAGGGTATGGAGATGCAAGAGGGACAAAATAGCTCAATTGTTTGTGCATCACCAGCAAAGCTACTTCAGGTAGGAGTCAATAGGTCCCTGTGTTGCTGGGTTGGAAACCCCACGGAAGGAAAATAGGAGATGACAGGCAAAGACAAACAGACAGTTTCCTACATTGACCAACAGAATGGACAAATGGACCAACAAAAAGCATAGCCAATCTGACTAGATATAAAAGAAGGGAGGAGACAGGATTTGTGGGTCAACAGGTTAATTATGTAACTCTATAAAGTTACCGCGAGCACTGAGAACGAGATTTGCCTGGCCATAGAGACCTGGGAGACAGGAAATAGATGGTTATCAAAAGGTAAGAGAGAAAGAGAGGCCAGATAGTACAGCTGTGGGGAGCAGATGAGAAATGGAGTTTGAAAAGAAAAAAAAGTTAAAAAAAAAAAAAAAAGAAAAAAAAAAGTTTTTTTTTTTTAAAACCAGGACCTACCCGCGCATCCTCCGCTTGTACCACAAGATGGCACCAACCACCAGCAGTGCCAGTAACAGCAGCAAGAGCACTGGGATGACGATAGAGGCAGTACCTGTGAGAGAGCACATACTGTGAGCAAACAGGACCAAAGTGCATTTTCTACAAACAAAACTCTTTGTCATGTGACTTACTTCCACTGGAACCAGAAGAATCTCTAGAAGCAGCTGCAACTTCACATCTGTATCCTCTCCATCCAGTAGGACACCTGGGCACACAACAAGTCCATGTTATGAAAATGTGTATGTGTGCCAGAGAAAATGTGTGCCAGAGAAAATTTCAAAGACAAGAAATAATAGAAAGATGAGGGTGGGTGTCATATCTTACTTGCACTGAGGCAGCAGTGTGCGTGTGTCAACTGAACATTGTCCATTTGTGCAGTAGTCCAAACAGGAATAGCAGCTGGGTTGGGTCTGACCATTTGGACAGCTACACACACAAACACACAAATAAAAATATTTATTATGTTCCTCAATGATATAAAACAATATATACAGCTTGTGGTTTAAGAATGACTGAAATATAGGCACTTTGTATATGTATCCATGTAATTTTACATCCACCAAGGAGGTTCTGTTTACACCCTTGTCAGTTTACATGTTTATGTTTGTCAGCAGGCCTACGCCTAACCAATTTGTGATGGGCCAGAGGAAAATGAATAGTCATATATATACTTCATGACTTATAGTCAAAAAGTCATTAAATTTTGGTGCAGATCAATAAAACCTGGACAGATATGCAGGACACCCTTGACAGAGACATTGTCTCTACGACAGTGTAACCAGCGCATGGATTGAAGTCTGACCTTGTCCACTTGCTACTGAACAGTCCAAAATAAATATGAACAAATATTTACAAATCTAAGTCTAATTTATTTTGTGTAGAGTCTGCGTTCCACTGTGTACTCACCTGCAGGAAACCTCCCCTGAAGATGACGTCAAACACTTGCCGGTTCCACAGAACTGACATTTGTCCAACTCGCACTGGTGTCCAATGTACTGAGTGGGGCACATACACAGCTTGGTGCCATTGGAGGTTTCTAAGCAGGTTCCACCGTTCTGACAGAACCCTTCACATTTACCTGAGGGTGGAGGGACGAGTGGCGAGAGGCACAGAGCACTGTCATTGTGTAAGCACTGGGGGACATTTCCCCAAAAACAACTGGAAGATACTGTAATTTTCACACTTTTGAGACAATGTTGCACATGCTTTTTTTCGTCTGCAATGTAAATCAGCAGGCTACATATTTTATCTAATGTAAAGCATTGCCACTTACTGTACTGGCATTGGTCTCCCCGGTACTCTGGCGGACAGCTACAGGTTGGCTGGTTGCCCATGTTGACCGAGCAGTTGCCTCCGTTCAGGCAGTAGTTCTGACAAATGTGGCGGTTGCATGTGGGCCCGGTGAAGCCCTTGGGGCACCTGCAGGTTGGTGCACCTACAACCCAGGTATAATATGAATAAAGAGTTAAAAGAAACCTGAGACAATCATAGTAAATGAACTGCAACTGCTTGTGCATCTCAACAACTTGGGTTCTTTACAGCTTTTAAAACTGTATGATTTGATACTCTCGTTTCACACAGTAACAGAATAAATTATAAAGCACTAGCACAAACTGAGGGTTGGGGATGTGGAAATTGCCTTCATGCTTCATGCCCTCTCTGTTGTAGCCTTCTGGCCTGTGATTGTTGTTGCTAATGAGTACTCTAGAGAGCTCTGCCAGACATCACATGGATGTGTGCAAATCGCACTAACAATGCTCCGAACAAATTAAACTTATGTTAAATTAGTTACGAGAGCAGCATTATAATTTCATGTGAAATTTGGAGTTTATCTCACTTAACTGACTAATTAGAAACATTTTCCCAACAAGGAAAATGTCCTGTATAAACTCTGGACATGTTTGGTTCTCATATGCTTAAATCCAACAGATGTTGAAACATTTCACTCAAGAGAACAAATATCAAACTAGAGGGAAAGACAGGTGGGTTCATTTTCCATAAAAAAAAAAAAAAAAAAAAAAACTTTGCCGATCTACAGTATAGGTAGATGTAGAAAATTAAGCAGATTTAAAGGAACAGTCTGGGGTTCATTATCTGAGCACGTGGACCAAATTTAGCACAATTATGGTGGTAACAGTTGTGGAGGTATTTCAGAGAAAATCATCATCAGAGAAGATCAGGAATCATCCTGTGGACAAAATCCCACCAGCACTTGTCCAGATGTTTCAAAAAACAGAAATATACACCACTGGGGCCCATTAGCACATCCGCTATATTGACAAGAAACTAAATAACAACTAAATGACTTCTTACTTGCTAAGTAAAGACAGGATCCCGGCAGGTTAGGTGTTCACTTCAATAAGCAGTAAACAAGTGATTATGCACTAGTGCTGTGCCTTTACCTGTATGAGAAGCAGTGCAGGTGCCACCGTTCTTGCAGTAGTCCCTGCACTGGTTGATCTCACATCTTTCTCCGGTGTAACTCGCCTGGCAGCGACACTTGGCCACCTGACGGGCGTTGAGGAAGCAGCTCCCGCCATTTTGACACTGAATATCACAGGGCCCTGTGGGGGGAGCTGCAGAATGGAAAGTCCATGTTGAAGTAACATTTTGGAAAAACGTCACATGCTGAATTGTGGAAAGTGGGGATATAGTTGTAATCTGCTGCAGACTTACAGAACGGTGACTGGGTGGGGCTCGGTCTCTCCACACATGTACCATTGTCGGCCACGTAGTTGTTAGGACAAGTACACACTGGTCCACTGGGGCTGAGCAGACACAGCCACTCACACTTCTTCCTGTCACATGGGTTAGTCACTGATGCAGAGGGAAAGAAGACATGCAGTCAGAAAAAACATCTATGGTATATATAAAAAATAAAAATCTGGGTATATAATGTGTACATTCAAAGTATACACTCACTCTCTGGCTGCTTGTAACGGTGGTACAGGACTATGTCAGTGGCATGGTTGATGCCTGTGGTGAGATTCTCCATTGGGCCTTTACCAAACTTATTGACCCGGAAGACAATGTTATTGATATATGTGACTCCATATATGTAATCCTCAAAGATATCTATGCTGAATGGGTGAAGCAGGTCTGGGGGGGAGGGAAAAGAGAAATGAGCCAAAAAGCGAACACACAAGCTGGCAACGTGCTAACATAAGATTTCCGAATTGTTGTCTTTGATTGCATGTAATCAAACTCAACTGTTTTTGATGCCGGAGACAGCAACGACAGGATCAGAGCCATCCAGACGAACACTGCCAATAACTGAGAGTTTAGCATCTGCCCAGTAAAGACGCTCATTGAAGTAGTCTACAGCCAAACCTGTAGAGGCAGAAAGAAAGAGCCTTGTAGATAAAAACATGGCAATGGATATAGAATGAAAGGCTGTGGTTGGGCCAGGCAGCTCCAGAATGTAAGTAGTAAAATGTATTAGAGAAACATGTGCTACTGCCGTGCTGACCTGTGGGCCACTGGATGTTCTCATGGACTAGAGTTTGTCTCAGAGTGCCATCCATGGAAGCTGTCTCAATTTTAGGGTGGTTCCCCCAGTCTGCCCAGTACATGGTGCTGAAGGGAAACACATATTATGAAACACTTCGACTGAAAAAGCTAAAATATATTTTATATGATTTTTCACTACTATGAGTGTCCCTCACCCTCTCTGTGGATCCACTACAATGGCGTATGGCTCATCAATCATGCCAGAGATGAGGGTCTTGCAGTGTTGCCCCGACATCTGAGCCACTTCGATTACATCCCGACCAGAGTCAGTCCAGTACAAATTACCAGCCACCCAGTCTACAGCTATACCACGAGGCATCTTCAGCTCTTTGATCTGAATACAAGCAGCAGAAAAGAAGACATTTACAGGATGTTGGTGAGTTTCTGTGTGGTGCATTTGTAGTTTTTAAAAAAAGAATTACTGTTTGTGTTTCTGCACACATTTGAGCATCATTACCTGCAAGTTGGTGATCCTGCCCTCGCTCTGTCGTCGGTTACGGTGAGAGTTGGAGGAGGAAGATGATGATGTGGTTGGTCCTGGAAGTTCATATGAGGATATACGTCCTGTGTGCCAGTTGGTCCAGAAGATGCGGTTGGTCTTAATATGCAGGTCCATTGCATCAATGCGCACACTGGCATCCCCTTGGAAGGTCTGCTCATAGCGCCAGTTAGGCATGCCGGGGTCCAGGCTACGGATTTCATTATCGTCAGCAATGTAGAGAATCTGTCGACTACTGTTCATGTCTGAAAGAAAAAGAGTAAAATGTCACAAGTATGGCCTCACAAATTATTATGAAAGAAAGAGAAAAAAAAGAAAACACTCACTGTCAGCTTTGCAGCTGTCATTAATCTTTGTAAAGTATTTGTGGCAGCTGCATTTATGGGAGCCCTTTGTGTTGTTACAGATGTGGGAACAGACTCCAAACTGGAGACACTCATTCTTATCTGAAAAATGAAGAGTTACAGGAAAATCATGTTGAAGACAAGAATTGTGCAGCCTCCAAAAGTGTAATCATTTTTCATATTTTGCATATTTTAAGTGATGCATGTGTATGTGTACCGCCACAGGTGTGGTGTCCTATCTTGTGGAAGCCTGGTTTGCAGGAGCAGAAGGAGTCTGTGCCATTGGTAACACAGTGGGCTTCATCTCCATCGCCACACTGAGTCCTGTTGCTCCTACAGTCATTTAGCTTGGTGTCTGAAAACAAACAAGCAACAAGTGTAAGATGAGTCCATGCATTTGGAGTTTTAATACTTGAGACCTCAGATGTGGGGTCAGTGACAGAAACATTTGACCATTAAGCACCTGTTTTGCAGTTGATCTCATCAGAGCCATAATCTTCACAGTCATTGAAGAAGTTGCAGCGCAGAGTGGAACTAATGCATCTGTGGTTGGCACACATGAACTCATCCTTCTCACATGTGGGAACAGGTGGAGGGGCTGCTGTAACACAACACCCATATACACAGACAACCACACAGGTTAATAATCTCCTTGATTTGAACTGAAGAAAAAAAGGTTTTCAAAGTGATTTGAACAACTTACGGCAGTTGAGTTCATCAGAGTTGTCACCGCAGTTATTGATGCCGTCACATCTCTTTGACACTTGCAGACAGACACGGTCATTTTGGCAGCGGAAAGCTCTAGTGGGAGGACACTGGAACCTCCCTGCAAGCCGAAGAGAAAAGGAAGACAAGAAGTACAAAGAGACAAGGACATGTCAGGACAAAATATGGAGACTGAGAGCCTTTCAGAGTGTGTGTGATTCATAACGCTGCACTCACTGCATTCATCTGGATTCTCATCTGAGTTGTCCCCACAGTCATCCTCGCCATCACACTTCCAGGCAAGAGGTTTACACAAAGTGTTGTTGCACTGGAACTCATCCTGAGGGCAGTGACGCCCAGCTGAGAAAAACATAAATCTTACTGCACCCTCTTTTGCTGCATTTAACATCTGGGTGTTTTGCCACAACAAGATAAATGTGTGACAAATCACAATCAACACACTTCTATCTCATTTAGATTTCATTTTTTTTCCCCAAATGGGGTGGCAATGCAGACACATTGGTAAGATGACAATACAACTGAAAACAACATTTACAAATGCAAACATTCCCTCACCAGCACCGCCACAGTTCTCCTCATCACTGCCGTCCATGCAGTCAGGGTCAGCGTCACACCTCCAGCGGATGGGTATACAGTGTCCGTTCTTACACTGGAACTGGTCATTGTCGCACTTCAGATCACAACCATGCTGTAGAGACAAGGGGGATCGACTTGTAATTGAAAATAAATAGTAAACATCTGCATTTTAGCATTATTATTAGCAGAAAACAATAATGTTATTTTAATGTAACCAAAACATAAAAGCTTCTGCACCTCATCAGATCCATCAGCACAGTCGTGGTCGCCATCACACTTCCATCTGCCGGCAATACATCGGCCATTTGTACAGGCAAACTCGCTCTCTGAACACTGCCGCGGCACTGCAGAAGAAGAAAGACAATGTTAATGTCGATGAAAACACTGACAAACATGGGACAAATGTTGAAATAAACACACAGGAAATTGTAGACTCTGAGAGACTGAAAGGAGCTCAGTAAGTCTCAATGTTACTTTGATGTATTGATAATATAACTGATAAGTGTTTATATATGATTCCATATGTATAGATAAGCAGTCTTGCGTCAAGTCTTGTGCAGTGGCATCTAGTGGCAAAGGAAAACAATACAACAATGTTAAAAAATGACTCTCTATAGAGCTCAGCCTGCAGACTCTCATAGATGGGTGGGGACCACAGTTGGACACGAGCATGAGAATGAAGACAGTGTGGAGTAAAAGGCACAGCAGGGAGGTGACACTGAATATGAGAGCAGGCCATATGAAGGTGGAGGAACTTACCTCTGGCTCAAGCCAACAGGACAGTATGAAATGAAACAGATATCAGATGAAGTAAGGCACATCAGAAATGACAGGGAATGAATGTTAGTGACTTCATAATGTGAAGTAAAAGAGACAAAGGTGCAAAGTGAGTATGTTACCAGTGGACAAGGCATGAACACGAATGTAAGTGGACGAGGTGAGATAACGAATGCTGACAGAATGAAGGCGTTGTTTCCAGGCTCAAAGTGACACTCACTACACTTGTCTTCATCCGAGTTGTCCCCACAGTCGTTGTCATAGTCGCACTGCCAGCGCCCCGGGACACAGCGGTTGTTTTTACATCTGAACTGGTACGGCTCGCACGTCCTCTCAGCTGAACAAAGCACAGAAAAATTTTATTACTTTTTTCTTAATGCTTTTTTCTTTTATTATAAAAAATAAAAAACAGAAATAAATACAAAATTATAAAGAAAATAAATAACAGAAAAAGAAAAAGAAAAAAATCATGCCGTTTCAGTGCATCTGGAGAAAAGCCTCTTACCACACTCCTCTTTTGGTTCATCTGATGCATCGCCACAGTCATCCTCACCGTCACACTTCCAGCGAGCAGGGATGCAGCGACCAGAGTCTTTACATCGGAACTCATCCACACCACAAGTCATCTGAGCTGGAGGGGGGAAACATTTGGGGGCGGTTACACAGACAGCTCATCACAATGACTCAGAATCAACTAAATGAGAAATAAGCTAGGAGCCTACTGCAGTTGGTGGGCTCGTCAGATCCATCCACACAGTCGTTGTCACGGTCACACACCCAGACGCGCGGTATGCAGCGTTTAGTGATGGCACACTGGAACTGAGTGGGGGCACACGTGACCTCGGCTATGAGAAAGAAGAATAGATTCACAGTTACCGAATGAAGTCAAACACCAAAGTGAAAAGAAAATCACATCAGAGCTGTTACTAAATGAAAGAAGAGAAACAGCTTCTACTCACGACAGTCCTTCTCATCCTCTCCTTCTCCACAGTTGTCCTGACCGTTACAACGGAAGATGCCTGGGATGCAGCGGCTCGGGTGTGAACATTTGAACTGACTGGGCAGACAAACGTGAATATCTGCAGGGAAACAGAGAAAAGCAGCCAATCAGTAATCAATGATTAAGTGGTGTTGGTGCCATACAAGGAAAAAATGGGCGTGATGCAGATTTGAAAATTTAAAGATAAAATTTTAGGTTATATAAGCGGGAGACATACCACAGTTGGCCTCATCTGAGTTGTCCTGGCAGTCATTGTCTCCGTCACAGATGTAGGCAGGGTTGGTGC
Source organism: Caranx ignobilis (assembly GCA_021432705.1). Classification (NCBI taxonomy): domain Eukaryota; kingdom Metazoa; phylum Chordata; class Actinopteri; order Carangiformes; family Carangidae; genus Caranx; species Caranx ignobilis. Next base: position 65,633,106 of record MU269985.1, read on the forward strand.
AGATGCCTGTGCCACACTGGAACTGTCCCGGTCTGCATTTGAATTCAGCTGTCATGGAAGAAATAGACACGGTTCATCAGGATCGCACTGACCTAACACTGCAAATATCTTTAGGCATCTAAACTCTTTCCTGCAGAATGACTCCTTCTATGTTGATTTAAGAGTTAAACCTAACTCTATGCATGCTATGATGTTACAGGATTTCAAATGATCTTTCTCAGACACTCACGGCAGTCTGCTGGCTCATCCGACCGGTCACCGCAATCATCCTCTGTGTCACATTTCCACCAGAAAGGAATGCACTTGTCGTTCTTACACACAAACTAAAGCAGGGAGAAAAAAATGAATCAAACTATATGACATCACACCAAAGCTTCATTGTTTCAGTGCCACTGACAAACCAGAAGCCAGCTACTGTATCACTGGGCTCCTGGCCAATGTCAATAGACAATCACTAGGTATAAATAGTTCATCAAACAAGCCACAGCGAGACACCCAGATATGAAAATACACTTGACTGTAGTCAAATTCATATTGATGATGAGGTGTTTACACAGTCTCCCTACCTGACTGGCTGTGCAGTTGGACATGCAGGTACGCTGATCATTGGCCAGGTAGAAGTTGGTTGGACAGGCACACTTGTAGCCTCCTCCAGGAGAGAGGAGACAGAGGTTACTGCAGCCACCGTTGTTCGTCTGGCACGGGTGGTTGAGCACTGGGAAAGAGACAGAAAAATGGCTTGTCAGCACAAGACCAAGATTTTATCATATCTAGATTAAAGTAGAGCAAGTTATAATTTCAAGAGCGTGTGTGTGTCTTGGCATCTTTAAGTTTACCCACACTATCATAAATTCTTACACCTTCACACTTTTTTATATCTTTCCTAGACTAGATGTTTAGCTAAGATTCATTATATTGAAACAGAGTCAGGTAAGCAAATCTTTGGCAGTAGGAATGTTGTTAAGGTGACATTTTAAGACGAAACACAAAAACATCATAAAATTTTTATGATGTTTTTGTGTTTCGTCTTAAAATGTCACCTTAACAATCTAAAATTTTTACATGCTCCTCCTTGGTAGTGTGTGTCTTACCTTCAGGCTGACGATAGGGATGGTAAATGTGGATGTCCATGGGTCGATGCAGGGTGCTTATCAGCGTGCTCTTGTTGGTACCGAGAGTCTTGTGAGCTCTGTTAATGGACTTTGTCTCCCAGTCAGTCCAGTAGATGTACTCCTCAAACAGAGTCATGGCAAAGATGTGGGGGATGTCGTGGCTGAGAACTGTGGAGACACAGACAAACAACAAACTGTTTATGAGAAAATACCTTAATCTTCCATAATGAAAGTTTCTGTCTCTCTATGGCTAACCACTGCACTTACATGATGACAAAGATTTTTTTTTGCTTTCTCTTTATAATTAAAAAAATATTCTGACAGTAAACAGTCTGCATTCCAACTTGAGTTTAGGTTTGCACACAACAGCTGGTGTCTGATGAAATAAATACGAGAAATGGGTAAATATAATCCACATCTCAAACTCCCATGATATTCTAGAAATTCATGGCCCTTATGTTGCGATTTTGGGAATCAACCACCTCTTAATCTTGCTGCTGTAATGTTTCTGTAACACAAAGAGAAACAGCTGGTTGATGTAAAACAGAAGCAGGGTGGGGTGCACAGCTACAGCGGCTCCACTATATCTGTGTGTTATGTAACAGGGTCCACGCTTCATTAGGCTTTACACTCCGAACGCACTGTTTCTGCTCCCATATTCTTGTCATATCATGTGTTTGCTCTCGTTGTTTGAGGCTGGTGCATTATGGAGATACATCATTATTTTCTCTTGTAAAACAGCAATCCAAGCACGTCACACATACGTGGATAGGTACATGCAGGAAGACACACATGAACCTTACGCACACCTGGCAAATGTTCAAAACACCTGGTCATCAAGCGACTGTGTTTTCAGCATTGATTTTAACAAACAATGGGCTTTAAACAATTGAAAGATTTTTTATCATGTGATAGGACTGGGTTTACAACATCAGGTCGAACTGATATATTAGGCAGATTAGCGTGAAGCGCCCTTTGGTTAATTCTTATCTAAATTCAAACAGACCAAATCTTGTTCTGCAAACACATACAAGGCCACACTGGTGTGTGTGTGTGTGTGTGTGTGTGTGTCTATCAAAGGAGTGGTGTATAACTCACTGGACATAATAACAGGAGACTAACACTACCAAGTTACTACAAGACTATGTGACCTTCTACTTTGAATCACCTTTGAAATTTGACATAAATATTAATTTTCTTCCAACAACACTGGATGTTGCACTAGACCTTTTTTTTCCTGAAATAATGTTGAATGAAACTGTCGGCATGCTTGAAACGTACATATAGCACAAAGCTCTCATACAAGAAAGTTCTTTAGATACAATCCCATACACCCACAGTTTTACATAATGTCTATTCTTCACCCAGGCCATGATGGGATGCCATAGCTGCTGTGTTGTGTGTTCGGCAGAGCTTAGTGAATGTGAGAAATTTACAGACGCCTGCTGAGCTCCAGAATTCTTTTGCACACCCAGTTTGCTGACAATATCAACTATTGTAGGGAGTGAGCTCAACAACTGAGTGCTATGCAGACGTCACACATGCTAGAGGCCTCACTAATGAGGACAATCTCCCCCATTCAGTGTTTCTGTCTGCCGGGCCTGTGCTGCAGGACTCTGTCTGAGCTGTCTGCGTATGCCTGATGCCTTGACTTCATTTGACAAAAGGAAACTCATTCACACAAGTTTCAGGACTTCCTCATTCACATTCACATAATTAGCCATGTTTACATCATCATCGCTCTAAATTTACAAAACAAAACTTGTTTTGAATATTTATGCATGCCAATACTTGCACATGGGGTCTCATGCTGTCAAATATGATCCAGCAAAGTGCAATCCATGCTCTAAGTGTGTAAAAGCAGTTAAATTTATTTCTGAGTCTTAGTGTGTGGCCCATTACCTGTGTGTCTACTGGTGCCATCCAGGCTGGCAAATTCAATGTAGTCCTCCCTGGCATCAGCCCAGTATATACGGTCATTGATGAAGTCCAGGGTTAGTCCATTAGGCCAAGTGATCTTATCCTCTATGATCACACTTCTGTTGGTGCCATCCATCCCGATTCTCCCAATGTGAGGGTTGTCACCCCAGTCAGACCAGTACAAATACCTGAATAAAGACAATTGTTTCAGTTACAGTTCCTCTTTTAAAACTTAGTGGCATAAGTTATCAGTTAAAATACAACACAAAATGGGCTCAGCTATGTTTCTCACCCATAGCGCACGTCCACGGCCACAGCACGAGGTTCCCGTAGGCCACTGTTGACCAGCACAGTGCGATAGGCCCCATTGAGTTTTGACACTTCAATTGTGTCCCGACCTTTGTCACACCAGTACAAGTTTCCACCGACCCAATCCACTGCCAAGCCGTCTGGGTTACTCAGGGAGGTGCGGTGTAATACCTGCCAGATCAGTGGGTCACAGGGTGAAACCATGATTGAAATACTAACACAACTTTCATATAAATAAGTCAATATGATGGTTAATGTGTTGGCTGCACTAATTAACCAATAGAGTTCAGTATCAATATAGAACAAATTTCGGATAAAGTAAAACCACATTTAAATTTTTTCCCCTCACTGACCTCCATGTTGCTGCCATTCATACGCATGCGTCGGATCATGCTGCCCTGAGTGGTCACATCTGTCCAGTAGATCATCTGCTCTGCATAGTGGAAGTCCAGCGCCACTGCATTGTTAAGACCCTGAGGCAAAGACAGGTGCAGTTTTGACAGGTGCATCGAGGAACTTCACCTTGTTGTGTGACAGTAGGTTGAACAGAGAACCAAAACACTCATGACACTCACCTGCTTTATAAGAGTGTAGTTGGAGCCATCCAGGTTGAGCTTTCTTAGGTAGTACCGGTTAGCAAAGATCAAATAGGGCTCCTCTTCTACACAAAAATACCAGAGAGAAAACCAATTCAGCAGGATTTAACTGGCTGCAAGCACCTAGCAAAATGTAAAAAATACATGTGCATGCGTTACCTGATGTGGACTTGCAGATGGTGGGGTCATTGGGGCTGAGTTCAAAGCCATCCACGCAGAGACAGTGGTAGCTGCCATGTGTGTTGATGCAGCGCTGAGAACAGGGGTAAGTGGTTGTACACTCGTCTATATCTACACACGTTTTTCCATCTCGCTTCAGCTGGAAACCAGGATGACACCGGCACTGAGGAAGAACAAGAGCACAGGAGATGTGTCACAATCTCACAGCCTATGGGTTCTGGCACTTCTGTGGAACAATTACAGGGACCTGCCATAAAATCTCCTGATAGATGAGTTCTTTTCTTGTTACCAAAGGCCAATTTTTTCCTGAATGTAAAGTGATGCTGATATCTCTCCTCTGATGGGAGTTGCATGAATAGCTCCAAATCTCCAAATCTCACTTGATAGGCTGTCTTACAACAGTGAGCACAGTTAATGAACTTTTTCATAAGCACATCTGTGTTTTTTAAAGAACACCACACACACTCGCTTCCAAATTCTACTCCCTTGTTATTATGTGGGAATTTGCAGGATACTAAGCCAGATACACAAAGGAAGTCACACATGAGAGCAAATCTGTGTTGGAAAATACTTACTGTACTTATCTGTAATAGCTTCACTACACCCACATAAATAAATGTTTTTGGCATCCATGTAGCTCCTTATCATTTTTAAATTACGCTCTGACCACAGGCTTGACACCACAGGCATCAGAGTTCACTCAGAGTTTAAGGTGTTCTAATACTGGCCTCCTACTTTCAAGAAAAGGAGCCGAAACATGTTTTTGTCTTACATAACTGCATGCCTGAAGTGAGTGGTTCCCAACTTTTAACTTTTTTTTCCCCGACTCCTATTAATACCACACAGCTCATTTGTCTCTGAGGTAACTGTGCGTCTATTATAATTATAATTTCTTGACTAATTTCAGTGTCTGAGTTAATGCTGTAATTTGATTTCCTTTAATTGAACTTTGAATGAAAACATTTGTTAAATAAATAAATAAAAACCTTTACAACATATGGCTTACCTTGAAGCCAATCTTGAGGTCATCACAGAGCTGCGAGCAGCCACTCAGCTTACTGTTGAGACACTCGTTGATGAAGCAGTTGAATTCGTCAGAGCCATCACCACAGTCATCATTGCGGTCACACAGCAGAGTCTCATTCAGACATTTCCCATTACGGCACATGAACGCTGACTCATTACACGTCCTCTCTGAAATCACACACAAATGTCTTGTTAGATTAGTGTCACTTTGAAAGAGGGTGCAGCTACGGCCTGTTTGAAAAAGAAGTTACTCATATTATGACTAATACTTCATTACTATAGAAGAGAAATTTTGAAGTTATGAAGGGACTTCAAATATGGTACCACCTACCTGAGTCAGTGCAGCGTGGGTTCTTGGGAGCTTCATCTGAGCGATCCTGACAGTCAAACTCTCCGTCACACTCCCATTTCTTCTGGTTGAGGCAGTGTCCGTTGGCACAGCGGTACTCATCTGGACCACATGTTGGATATTCTACCAGAATAAGAGCATGTTCAATATTAAATTCAGCCTCACTTAGAAGTATAAGTATAAACATTCTCTCACAACGTGCTTTTTTGTTTTTTTTTGTTTTACACTCCCTCTGAGTCTTCCTCCATTTCTTTTCACAGACACTCACCACATTCTGGGGATTCATCTGAACCATCGGAGCAGTCGATGTCATGGTCACACACAAAGTGTTTGGGGATACACTGTCTGTTCTGGCACATGAACTCATTCTCGGCATCACAGGTGTTGTTGGTGTACACTGGAAACAGAAATGAACTTAGACTTAGTGTCTCTGCAGAGTTTTCATCAATCACTTCACAAAGAGGACAGATTTTTCCATAGGAGCATTTTGCAACTGTCCCACTCACTGCAGCCAGCCTTGACACTCTCATCAGCACCATCAGGACAGTCCTTGTCTCCATCACACTTCCAACGCTGAGGCACACACATGTGGGAACCGGGACACTGGAAAGCCTCAGGACTGCAGGTCTTGGACTCTGTGACGATATTATGGGAAAGTTACTTGGTGATATAACAACAGGAAGTCTTAGGCACACATGTCTTACGTCATCATGGGAGGAAGACTTGGTGAGTTGAAGTAAAATGTGACTTACTGCATCTCTGGTCCTCATCAGAACCATCGCCACAGTCATCAGAACCGTCACACACCCAGTGGCTGGAAATACAGCGGTGGTTCCCACATTCAAACTGGGTGGATGTACAAAATTTGTCTGCAAAGGACAGCAGAGAGAGCATTTTGGAAAAATTATTCAATTTACCCTAACCGTAAATCGTGTTTTTCCATGTGAAGCAGGAAGCCTTCAGAAAACAGTCTGGTTTTCTGGCATGCTCTGTGTTCTGGAGAAACATCTGGGTATTTGAGGACAATTATGTTGAGGACTGACCACAGTGTGTTTCATCAGCTCCATTCTCACAGTCATTCTCCTTATCACAGGTCCAGCTCATAGGAATGCAGCGACCGCTGGGACAAGCAAAGAAGTTGACTGGACATTTCAGCTTCCTTTTATCTGTAAGAGAAAAGAAACTTAACATAAAATCTCTGACAATTTAAGAAATAATGTAATAATATGGGAAACAAAAACGAAACCTGGGCAGTTTCTCTCATCAGAAAAGTCTCCACAGTCGTTGTTGCCATCACACACCCACGAGGACAGATAACACAGAGTGGTTTTCTCACAGCTCTGGAAGGAAGCTCCTTTTACTCCCAGGCGGAAGAAACGAGAGCAGTCTGTGGGCTCTAAGAAAGAAGGAGAAGGCTTTTAAAAACAGCCCTACACAGTAAAGTAACATTAAACCACATAACCCTATAATGTCTAAGTGGGATCATCTTAGATCACTTACGACAGTTCATTTCATCACTAGCATCTTCACAGTTGACCACCTGGTCACAGCGGCTGTAGTTGGAGATGCAGCTTCCGTCTTTGCACTGGAACTCTCCTACTTTGCACAAGGTCACTGTAGGAGGCATAAGAGTTTTTTTAATGAACAGATGGGCAGCAAATACAACCTCCTCATTAAGCCAACTTTATAATCATATGCTTGTCAAAGAGCGTATCATTAGGCTAATGAACCCACTCTATGGCACTTCTCTGAGGAGTGACGGCTTAAATGTGCAAATCAGGCAGATTGACCGGTAAAAACATTGTGGTGTTGAGTAGTTAGTTAAAAATGTTTCCAAATCTTGTTCAACCTATCAAATGGACAGTAGTTAACTTACTGTTGCAGGGCAGCTCATCTGAATGGTCACCACAGTCATCGGTGCCATCACACCAGAACTGGTGGCCAATACAGCGACCATTCATGCAGCGTCGATAGCCTTTCTTACAAATTCGATTGGCTGTGCAGAACAAAACAGGTGATTAGAGTTAGCTGAAGTGAAGAGCCCTTTCTGCATACTCTAAATATTGCATAATCAACCAATTTCCAAATTTATGGCTGATCCTGAGAAGCTGAAATGTATATCATGATTTAAGTGTATTACTTTTTTCTCTCTACTCCACCTCTTTACTCAAACTGTACATTACTTTCCCTAGTCACATATTTGCATATAAGCCCTTGTTTCCCTGATGATCTAATCAATCATTGTATTTGTGCACTCATTTTAAATAGCTTTGAATATGATAATCAGCTAGTTATCTGCAAATTACACAATATAAATTCTGCTCTGTGAGCTCATTGTTCCCGAACAAATAACCCCTTTAAAACTCACAACAATAAGACTGTTTCTCATCAGACTTGTCCTTGCAGTGGGCCATGCCGTCACATGTCAGGCTGTAGTTGATACAGTCACCGTTTCCACACTCAAAGTCATCCACACTTCCACATGACACGTTCAGTGCTGGGGAGATAAATTTGATTAGATTTAAATGACAATCAACCTTGTAATGTTGATGAGTCATTGTGTAATGTGATCCTGAAATACTACAAAACATTGTCTGTCTCTCTCTTACAAGAGCAGGTGTTGTCTTCCAGAAGTTGTCTGTCTCCACGGCAACTGCAGTTGACCCGTCCATCGGATGTGGGCAGACACAGGTCTTGGCAACCTCCGTTATTTGATCGGCAAGGAGAAAACTCACCTGAGGAGCGTGTAATAGTTTGTAAAGGAGACTGTCACACTCTGGGAAAAAGCCCAGCATTATGTTCATAATGTATTCAATAATATGAAGTGATAATACTGTGTACAAAGTGTCACTTAAACAGAATATTCTTTATAAACTATTTAACTTGACCAAAAACATGGCAACATGCTCACAGTGGTAACAAAGCATTATAATGTACGCCACATTCCCTATCTTAGTTTAGTGTGTTAGCATGCCAACATTTTCTATTTACACAAAGTATAGCTAAGGTTGATAGGGATGTCATTAATTAAGCATGTACTTGGTGGTGGCCATCATTAAAACCAAAAGAAAATACTAAACACATGGTTAACCAGGCCAACATATACAATCAGAACAATGACTGCAGTGGATGATACTCACAGCTGTTTGTGTCATTAGCCACTGCAATGATTCCCATTGGCTGCTGAGGGATGTCAGCACGTAGCACCTTCATGTCTCCTCCTGTGTACTTGTCAGCTCTGAGGACGGCCCTCCTCACCCAGTCAGTCCAGAAGATGTAGTCTCCATACACAGCTAGACCAAATGGATGGACAGGCTCATTCTTCAATAAGACCTGAGGGAGAAGGAAAATTACAGGCATAAATTTTAAGAACACTAAAATTCAAATCTGTGCCTTGATGTTTTTTTAATAGTCATAAGAAAAAAAATGCAGGGATGTCTCACATAACGGTTGCTTCCATCATATTCACAGCGTTCAATCTTGTCCAACGTGGCGTCAGAGAAGTAGAGTTTCTCAGCACGGTGATCTATGGCCAGGCCGTTGGGAGTTTTGATGTCATTGCCGATAATCACAAGCACATTGGCTCCATTCAGAGAGGCCCTCATGATGCTGGGAGCCTGCTCATTCCAGTTGGTCCAGAACATGAGACTGTAGTGGGAACAAAATGCAGCACAGGCATTATAATGTGCAGTGGGAGCTTCCAAAATGTCTTGGAATAAAAGTTACGGTTGAGTGAACTAAAATAAATCTGCTGTTCAAAAGGAAAAAAGAAAGAAACACTATTGGAACAGGTCCCTGAGTGCAGAGCATTGAGCTTCAATATTAATGACTCACTCCTGACACTCGTCCAGCACAAAGGCTCTGGGGTGGTCCTCTCCAGACATAGTGACCACGGTGTTGCGGTTATAGGCCACAGAGCGGCTCTGGTCCACTGTGTGGCGAGTGATGGTAGAGGTTGTGTAACTGGTCCAGTACAATGTATCCCAACCGCGGTGGTACGCCAAGCCCTCAACTGACCCAACATCTGTGGAACAGAATAGTAAGAGGTTGGCCCTTAGTAAATATTTTGGAGCATTGATGATAGTTTTTCTGCCTGTGGTTCCTTTGTTGCTGTGCAGCCAAAGCTTTCAGAAGCATATGGCTACAAGCCCTTTTATTTCACTATAAAAAATATCACATCTCAGGGGTGTTAGCAGGAGCTTTAACGAGGACCTTCAATGAGAATTCAACAAATCATCAATCACTGTCATAGGTGTAACAAGTTGCCCCCATGGTTAACTCTGTGAGGCTTTATTAAAGAGCCAGCGGTAAATGCTTTTTTCCCATCTTCCCACATCAATTCATGAATGGAAAAATGCTGTGAGGAAGACAGTCAAGGTTAAAAAGGAAAAGTTAAAAAGAAAAAAAAAGAGTAAAATGAAAGCGGTTCCACACAGATCCAAGTATTTACCACGCCTTCTGTTCCTGGAGAGAGTTTAAAGAGTGTGTATCATCCTGTCATTTCATGGCTGGCTGCCTGCACATACAAATACAGCTCCCTGTGGACACACTCATTCATGGTGACTCCTTGTTCTGGGAGGAAAATTGCAAGTAGAACAGCTTGAGACACTTTAGGGACACAGACCAGGGTGAAGAAGTCAGCCGTGAATGGCAAAGATAAAGCAGCTGCTGCTCTCGATATCCATCGCCCTTTCATCCTGTGACCCCCACTCACAGAACATGAAATAGGAGTATTATTTTTATCTATGCTTCCCGCATGACACACAACATCATGGAAAAGGACACTGTACTGCAGTCTTAGGGGCTCCAACGTCTGCATCCACCTTTTTTAAGTCACACTAGCAACCACCTTTATGACCACTTACACCGAACAATAAAAACCTGGATACTCCACACAACTGTTTGCACTTGGCCGAAAGTCAATAATTGCCCTTTAAGAGATGTTTCAGATGAATGACAAAGTGCCATAATCAGCCTTAATGCGGGACAATTTTAAGGTTGAATATCCTGTTAACAAAGCCACGTAGAACTAAAAGACCAGTTCAGGCACAAACCCAACACAGAGTTACAAGAATAAAGTTGTTTTTGCTTTTTTTTTTTAATACCTAATCAGGTTGCAGAAAACACAAATGGAAAAGAGTGTGTATGAGCAGGTAATCGCTGGGATTAAAGTAAGAACACACGCTGAACAGGAATGAGTAAAGTTCATTAAAGCCAGTATTATGTAACGAGGAGCAGAGCAGTCTTCCCTCCCCTTGCTGGGATCAGCTCAGCCCCTGGTTACTGTGCAAACAGTGGAGAAAAGCTATTGAGACATGCATTGCCACTCAAAAGCACAGCCTTTTTGACAGTCTCTGGAGTAGTGCTGCTGCTACTGATGGAGTCTTTCTTGTTTATTTTTTATCAAAATTTCTCCAATTTTCTGGGAAGCTTCTAAATGGACATTATTCCTCCTGCCTGTGGTGACCACTTAGCATCAAGTAGCATCGACTGTTTTAAAGTGGAATGTCTGTTAGCAGATACTGGGATGAATTTGTCCACTGAAATCAATACAGCTATAGAGTAGCTGCTGTACTGACATCTCTCCTCCCTTTTGACCCAAACTGCTCCATCTTGGATTTACACACAGGAGATGCTGAGACAGCCAAGGAAAAGCCACCTGCTCTAAAAGGTCATGATTTTATCATTTTTATAGTTGTTAAACTGGGTAATGACACATTTCTTCAAAAGACTGCAAGGGTACAACAGCAAGGGATTCAGCCAGATTCAAGAATCTCTGAGCACTTGAAAATAAATTGTGAGCAAATAATGATGATCGATCTGTTTTGGCACACCACATTTACAGCTTCACACACAAACCTAAAATAAGCAGCAATATACTTCTGATTCTGTCTTCCAGTGGGAGCACCGACTATCAGTTCCCATGAAGTGGTCAACTGACAAGCATGATATTAACTGCTTAGCTAATTGCTACTGTGATGAGAGTAATGGCTGTCTTAATGGAGCGTGGTCATGCCTTTGACTAACACAATTTATGACATGAACTAGAGTGAACAAATTCATCACCCCGACACTCTGTGAACATGCTGCTGTGATGCGTAATATTAACAGGCCTCATTAGACTTTTATTGTGGATGCATGAAGACTTTGGGGATGCAAGGAAACAGCAGCAGCCTTGGCCAAATGAACAGGGCAGATGAGGCTTTGATTAAGTCTGTGGTGCCCATCCTGGATGGACTGATCCTGGTTACTGGCCTCGTTGGCCAGACCCTTGTCATTATCATCCTTACTGGCAGGAGGAGGAAAGAAAGTCAACCCCCACATGGTACAGACACTCTGCTGCTGGGTCTGAGTGCTGCTGATCTGCTGCTGCTGCTCTGCCTCCCCTTCCACACCTCTGCTATCACCCTGGGCTTCTGGCCTTTCGGCAGCTTCCTGTGCAAAGCCATCAGCTTCCTGGGTGTGGCCTGCTCGTCTGCCTCAGTCTTTACCCTCGCAGCTCTGGCTGTGACCCGCTACCTTACAGTGGTTCACCCCACCTGGGCGTACCGTTCAAGAATGCACAGACGCATAAAGCTTACAGTGGCTCTGCTCTGGATCCCTGCCTCTGCCCTGGCAGCTCCGCAGTTTGCCTTCCGCACCATTACTGTGTCCAGCGCTGTGTACTGCTTTGCCTTCCTGTCAGACTTCAGTCAGCTGGTCTACAGCATCACTCTCTTCCTGTTTGGCTTCACACTACCACTAGGCATCATCATATTAATGTATTCCAAGATCTACTGCTTTCTCCGACATGCACGTCTCCTGGGGAATGCTCCCCAGCTGGAACGCTACCAGAGACAGGTCACTCACACTTCAGCGCTCCTGGTCCTGGTCTTCACTCTTCTGTGGCTGCCCTCCTATGCCCTCATGTTCTCCTTCATCGGAGGAACCATATCAGGCTCACCTGGCTACAATATCATCGCCATCTTGGCCAGACTGTTGGCATCCTCAGTAGCAGTGGTAAACCCTGTACTCTATGGGTTTATGTCTCAGAAGTTTAGAAGAGACTTACTAGAGCTGGGGAGACAGCGCTGGGGATGGTGCAAAAGCTGTCTGATTAATTGTCCTCATATAATGAGCAGGGACATGGTGCAGCCCTTTGAGCTCGACACAACCTCAGAGAGAGGACAAAACTGAGTCTTTGACCAGAATAAAAGCCGTGCTACTCCATTACTTACTTGATCTTGTAATTAGAGCTACTCGACATGGACAAACACAATATTGTGATATTAATAATATTACGTTATAATATCTACTTACAGTATATACTGCAATATGATGCAATGTCAACATATTATGGTTTTAAAATGTAAATAAAAGTTGATGTAATAGCAGTCTGATTTATTGCAGGATATTATCTGGATTCGTGCACTCCTCTAACTTCAGCTGAGTTCACTCTGTGGAATAAATTCTGTAGTCAGTGGATGAAAAATTAATGTGGAGAAACTGGCCACGATTCTTACAATCTGCTCAAAAATCCTGATCTCAGGGCAACATCAATAAACAGACTAACCTCACGCACTTTTCTTGTTTTTCTGTCCTTCCTGTCAAATAATTTATGTTTTAAATATTGCTTGCTAAGAACAGCTTGGTCGAAGGCTTTTAAATGTGATGTTTTTCTGGATGGAGTTCAACAGCCTACCCTTGAATAATTTAAAAAGAGTGTGATTTGAAAGACATTTCAGCTGTGATACAAGTAAAAATCCCAGTCTGTGTGTGTGAGTGCATGTGTGTTCGCAACTGTGTCGCTTTGAAGCGACAGCCCTGAGTGATGTCAGCCTCCTCTGGTTGAGAAGCTGCAGCTGTGTGTATGTTAAAGTGGATCCTTGTGGGTGCTTGTGTTGTCAAGATGTGCGATGATGGCTGTTTACAGTGTTGAGGGGACAAGGGACAACATTCAATTATTAATGGAGAGGTTAAAGGACAGGGAACCAACTAGGCAACAGAGTTTAAATATATAAGTATTCAGACTGAGTAAAGCAAAGCCTTAGGTGGATTACTGAGTGCAGCCTTATGGATTTTCTAATATAAAAAAATGAAGGTGATTCATGACTTCACACTTACTTTCTACCACAATCTTGCGGTCTGTGCCGTCATCGTTGATCTGCTGGATGTTGCCAAAGTGGATGTCGCTGAAAAAGATACGGTTGGCTCCTTTCCCTCCACCCCCGTGGTAGTCAAAGCTGAGAGCGATGACATTCTTCATGTGATCAGGATCCTCAAATGGTTTTATCGGCGCGTTGAGGTTCGTCTCATCGGATAGGTGGATGCTCTTTAGGATGGTCCGCTCCGAGTACAGCAGGTATCCGTCATAGTCGCGGCAACTGCGGTTGTCCTCAGCCAGCATGCCATGAGCACAGGCGCAGGTGCGCTCCCCGTTTCCACGGAAAAGACACAGCTGTTGACAGCCACCATTGTTGTCTTTGCAGACATTGGTGCCTGGGGAGAGCGTGACATGTTTATGGGGTGTGTTGTTGAACAAATAATGAGTCTGGTCAAACACAGTATTTCATCGATTGCTGGAGGGTGTTGATTAAGTTACGTTAAAAGTTTTTGACATTGAGTGTGTGAGGTTGTTGTCTTTGTATATGAGGACAAACCTGCAGCAGATCATTATTGTGAGAACATTTAGTGACTTCTTAATGAAAATCATATTTTTACATTTCATTTGTATTTAGATGTTTGATGTGTTTTCCTACCTTGCTGCCTGGCCCTGTTGAAAACCTTGATGTCTTTCAACTGTACGCCAATGCCTGTCCTGAGCTGCACAGCATCAGTAGCATTGTCTTTGCTGCCTCTCTTGATGGATCCATTGGCATGAGTCCTAAACAAAAGACAACAACACTGAGTCCATTAACACTATGCTACAAAACAAAATTTTTCATATGATTTAGAGATTGCCATCAATTAGAACTACGGATACATGATTTTGAACAACAAAGATGGTTGAGTGATTAAACAAATATATCCAGTACACTGACCTATCACTCCAGTAAATGTATTGCTCAAAAACAGACACAGCAAACATATCCATGTTATTGTTGGCCAGAACCAGCTCCCTGTTCTCTCCAGTTTCCAGGTTAATGCGTTCAATCTTGTCTGTCCTGGCATCACACCAATACAGGAGACCCTCCTGCAGAGAAATACATATGCATATGATATATATCTCTTGTTGCACTACAGAGCATGGCCCTCTGAAAAATTCTTGCTTATTTCCTCAAACTAGACATCGAATCTGAAAAATGTGTTTTGGGATATGTAAATCAGTATGCTGTCAGCTTCAGTCCACACCTCGTAGTCGATGGAAATTCCATTCGGCCAACTGATGCTCACATTGACCATGACCAACCTCTGGGAGCCGTCCAAGCGAGAGCGCTCAATACGAGGGTATTGACCCCACTCAGTCCAGAACAGATACCTGCACACAGAGACACACACAAGGTGCTTTTAAATTGCATGTCATTGAAAATAAATGAAATGCAACCACATCCCAAGTCCTTTAACACTATTGCAGCAAGCGGAGTTGCACTGCTGGTAAAAAGCCTCACCCTTTCACTGGGTGGACAGTAATGGCTCTGGGTTTGTCCAGTCCCTGAGAAATGACTACATAGCGGAACGAGCCATTAAGTCTGGCCACCTCAATCACGTCAAATCCCTGGTCAGTCCAGTAGATATTTCCTGTCCAAATACAGGGATATTAGTCAGCTCAGCTTCATAATCTTTTTCCAATGCTTGTGCATTGAATGATGCATGAGTGCTGGGTTTGATTAAAATAGAATTTCAAATTTTTTGTCTAGACCTGCTATCCAGTCAACGGTGATGCCCTCCACCCTGCCAATGCCATTGGTGACCACATCCTCTCTCCATGTCTGATCTCTCTTAGCCCTGCTGATTGTGCTCAGGCCCATGTCCACCCAGTAGATGGTGTCGTTCTCTGAAAAAGAAGAGACCTTTTGTTTCACTATAAATAACCACTTCACTGTGATAATGACAACTTTAAGATGTCATTCAAGCAGTTACTAATGTCCCTCAGCATCACTCACCTGCATGGAAATCGATACCCACAGCAAGAGAGGTGCCAGACACTGGCACCAATGCGTCAGATTTGTCTGCTGGATCAAGTGGAATTCCTCTGATTCCCTCATGAACAGAGTAAAGGAGGAAAGAGCCCATACCTGCTCATGGAAAAGACATTCACTTTTTGTTTTTATGACATGCTGCATTTCTGCTGCTACGAGTGTAGCTGTGAAGCAGTGGCTTACCTTCACAGGACTGCTGTCCTGTCTTGAGGCTGTACCCAGCAGTACACATACAGGCCCTGGTTGTTGGTGATGTGGGGAGACACAGCTGAGAGCAGTCACCATTGTTGTTACTGCAGAGGTTGATACTCGCTACAGGGCAGGAAGAAGATCAGTGAGAAACAAAGAACAAAAAGTAATGGTTTGGAGAGAGAATATGAAACAGTGACTTTTTTTTTTTTTTCAAAATTATAAAATCACCTAAGTCCTACCTTTCTGCACATCCTCATCATAGATCCTCATGTGCATCATAGGGGAGGTGTTGTTTCGCAAAACCTTCCAGTTTCCTCCATCCATCTTATCACATGTTCCTATCTGGTCAGTTCCTTGATCTGCCCACCACAGCTTGTCTCCTACAGTGAGAGAATGTGATTCACATCTCTGTTAACCCATTAAACTTGGGCTGGTGATTCTGAGATATGGATATAAGCAGTAATATGATGTAACAACAAAAATTCTTACAGAAAATAAAGGGGACAAATCAGTAGGAGCAGCTTATTACTGTGTTCATCTTACCCATGATAGCCAGTGCAGTAGCCTTGGTAAGTTTGCCTTTCACACCTTCCAGGATTTCAAGTTTAGATCCATCCATCTGACACCGGTTAATGGTGCTGTTTCCTGAGCTGATCCAGTACAGCTGCTCTTTTTCATAGTCAATTGAGAGGCCTGTGTGAAAAGAATAATGTTGCTCTTATAGATACACGTCTGTCACGTCTCTTCTTTCACCCCGAGGAGCTTAATAGAAAGTCAGAACTAAAGTCACTGTCAAATATTCTTAGAAGAGGGAGGTAAATCTGCTCACCTACTGGTCCCTTCTGATTGGTGAAAAGCAGGGTGCTGTTGGTACCATCCATGTTAGCCATGCTTATGTTGTCACCATCAGTCCAGTAAAGCTTCCTGGGGAGGGTTACAAATGGTTTTAGATGTGGAGAGGAGCTGAGATCTATTTTCTGAATATCAACAGTCTACCTAGTGCGAGAAGCATCGGGAGGATCAAAATGGGGAAAAACAAGTAGGTCAATGAAGAAGAAGCATTAAGAGACCAATTGTTGTGCCCCAAACACCTAGATCAAAGTGTATTCCTCTAAAGAATGAGTTCAAACAAAATCCACAAGTAATTAAGAACTAAGCCAAGAAAACTCTGCAATCTGTGCAATTAAAATCAGGAGGAACTTAATTAAGTATTACTGGGAGAAACAGAACATAGAAAAAGAGCATCAGACAGAGCAGGCACATGTTGACCTAAGACAAGTCTAACTAACCGTAATACTTACCCCAGTATAGGGTGCACCACCAGACAGTGGGGCTTGTCTAAACCCTGGATGACGGCATTCTTGAAAGATCCATCTAGTCTGGCCACATTGATCTGCTTCTTATTGGCATCATAGCTGGTCCAGAAAAGATTTCTGGATACCCAGTCTACTGCCAACCCATGGGCATTAGGAAGATCTGGGAAGTTTAAGAACCACAAAGGCAAAGGTTAGAAGCAGTGTCCAGAAACTCAGACCCTTCTGAAAACCGTGCATTTAGAAGAGTCTGAAAAGCATTAAATAAAGACAACAAATACTCCTGGGATTGTTCCTACCAGCAGAAACAACAGTCTCCACCCCTGTGCCATTGATGAAAGCTCTTTTAATCGTCTGCGTTCGAACATCTGACCAGTAGATGCGATGCTCCACGGCGTCATAGTCCACTGCTGTCACATTGTCAATGTCCGGCACAGTGAAGGAGATGATGTAATTGTAGTAAGGGTTGTCAATGTCTACACCTCGGATCTCAATCTGACGAGCATAAAGAAGGAACTTTCTCGACTCTGGAAAAGAAATGCAGACATGGACTAGAGTTGTCATAACATACAAGAATTAGAATTTTCAAAAATAAGATATGGATCTAATGTTTATATGTGATGTTGTGTTAATAATACAAACACTAATAGCATGATGTCAGATGTCAGGCCTTGTGGATCTTTTGTTTATTACTTCATCTGGTTGCCTTTTCACAGCCGATTAAGAGTAATGCATCAATCTTTCTGCATGTTTGTACAGTTATGGTTGCTGTCTCTCTCCACCTCCCTTCACTTGTTGATTGTTCCTTCATTGTGATTTAAGGTTAGGTTAGGGGTTCACACTGACCAGTCAGTAACAAAATGTTCCTGTCGAGGATTGATTACCTCCTGGGAGTTGGCAGGTGCAGTTAACACATAACTCCCTCTCAATCAGATGTGTGTACAAATGAAACTCAGCTCTGGGGTGAATGTATCAGCATTGAGAAAAAAAAAACTATTGACTCAGACTGTTCAGATCCCTGAAAAATCCAGTGTAACAAACAATGCATCAGATGCTCTCTAATCCAATTATCCTTGCATCTACACTGCTGAGATGAAGATTGTTATGTAGAATGCTAAACATTTAGGCCGATACTCGGAGAGAGAGTATGTGCTGTCATGCACATACATTTTCAGAGTTTCCCCTCAAAATTAGAAAAACTTAGACTCAGTAACACTCTGTGTAGTGCAAACAGAGATGAGGTCATAACGTCAGTGTAAGAGCTAATGAGGCTGATATCACATTCAGGAGATCACGCTGACCAGACTCCTGCAAAGAGGAAGCCTGTCTCTCACTTACTGATGACATGGATGATACTGTATTGTGTATTGTGTGTATATTCTCCATAACCATAGGTTTTCAGGTAGGAGAAAAATGTGCTAGGTGTTGTGTACCTTTGCAGGTGCGTTTGTCAGGCTGCAGTTTCATGAGGTGAGGGCAGGCACAGGAGAAGGTCTGGTTAAAGTTGATGAGACAGAGGTGGGAGCAGGGCCCTTTACCGTCACTGGTGGCACATGGGTTAGGAGCTAAAAGACAGAGAAGATGAAGAGGACATGTAATATATGACAGAGGGGAGGGAGGGGTCTTTGGAGGCTGCAGTGAATATTATATTTTCAAAAATTCAAAAAGCATTTACATCATCTATACATTCTAGCATCAGACTGGGCCAAGATTTTTAACATGAGATGCAGTTTCCAAAGTGTCACAGTCAGGAGTTATTTTCTCATTTTCCTGAGTGTAATGGACCTCTCCATCAATGCACCCTCAAGCAAAGTGAGAGTGCAGAAACAGTTTGTCTACCAGGCCTGTCAACACAGCTTGTTGCCTCATCACTGTCATGGGCATTGGTTGCAGCTGTCAATCAACAACACTGTGAGATCTCTCTTTTTCCGCCTCCAATTACAGGACCTGGTGCCTCTCTGCTGCCCACATACACCCCTGGGACCCCATAGCCATTGGCTACTAAACATCAAGGTGACAACTCAATGTGACAGAATCCTGCAAAACAGTTCTCACAATCCTACTGCCATCTTGTCAATCATGTATGTCACACATGACATTTAAGTCACGGGGGGGGGGGGTTTATTTCCTACCCAGCCAGTGGGAAATGCCAAACAGGGATGGTTTTTTGATCAACAAGGCAGCAGGAGGCATCCAAAATTGCTGCCAGTGTGAGGAGACAACGTGGCTCACAGCTCTAAAAGGTAAGCTGACTTTGGGGAATAGGAGCTGTGAATCAACACGGTCAGTAATGAACTGTGAGCTTGTCACAATTCTCCTTAGAGTTAAAGCCCCAAACATTCAGCTACATAACAGGCAGGGCTAAATCTGTGATATGTGATCTCTCCATCTCTGAGTGTGAATTTCCAAATGAGCATTTAGGCATCTGTGTCTGGTGTGGAACTTACCCTGGGGTTGTCTGGATGGGTGATAAACCTGCAGGTCAAAGGGTTGTGTGTTGGTGCGCTGGACTACGGTGACATTGTGTCCAGTCCACTTGTTGGCTTTGGCGAGAGTGTTAGTCCTCCAGTCAGTCCAGTAAACCTCACCCCCATACATGGTAACAGCGAAGGGGTGGGACAAATACTCATGACCCCGCAATACTTCAATCAGCCCAGAACCATCGTACATGGCAGAGTAAATAGCATCTGACCTGGAGAGGAGGATTAAGGCACAGATATATACTTTACATAACAGGGGCAACATGCGCATCAGCTTAAGTATATGCACATTGCTCATGTTACTAGGTTAGTGTGTAGTTTGTATGCAGTTTTACATAAGCATAGCCCCTCTGGGTGTTTATTAGAAAAGTGCATAAGGAGAGTGAGCGAGTGAGTGATGCAATCAGTGAGTGGGTAGGTGCAGTGAAATGAGAGCGCTCTGTATTTTCAGAGACTAGTGGCAAACACTACCTGGCATCAATCCAGACAATGCGTCTTTCCATGTAGTCCACAGTGAGTCCATTGGGCCAGCCGCCACTGCCCGTTTCCCTGTGGATGGTGCGTCTGCCTTCACCACTCATAGACGCTGCCTCAATCCTGGGCAGACTGGCATCCCAGTCTGTCCAAAATAGAATACTGCCAATAGAAAATAATCAGTGTTAGGGGATTATCCCAGATGTGCATACAGTTTATATATATCCATGTCATTTCAAAGGGAAGGCTGTGGGAGGAATGTATCCTACACTGAGACGATGTTGCCAAAAGACTGAACTAAAAATGAAACGGAAATTACATGTAAGAACTACACATAGAAATAAAAGGTGTTTTGGCTTTAGAATGACTTGTTCCATGTCCCTTACCCATCACGAGGGTCTAGGGCAATAGCTCTGGGATGCTCCACCTCCCCAGCCAACAGAGTGGTTCTCATGGTCCCATCCAGTTTGGCAACCTCGATTTGGTCTAGATTGCTCTCCACCCAGTAGATGTTTCCTGCTATCCAGTCCACAGCCAGGCCCTCTGGAGTGGCCAGTCCATACTGGATCACCACCTCAAAACTGGTCAGGGCTGAGCCCGGAACACACAAAGGAAATGGGTCTTAAAACCAGGATGGATCAGTTGTTGAATTTTATGACATTTTAATGTTAGAGGTCTTTAAAGTAGAAAAAAGGAGGTTGTAATCTAGGTAATTTAGTTTAATAGCTTGGCTCATTTCACATCCTCCAGGGTAAGAGAATCTCAAGCCAGCACATATGGTTCATTGCAAAAAAAAGAGAAATCTCTGAAACACTGAATTGTTTAGAATTCCTTACTCTTAAGGAATCTGTCTGTGAACGCACTGCTGCTGTGTCTGTCAGTGTGACCTCAACCAGTAGTATCTTCCCAATCCCACTACCCCACTTCTAAGAAAGACCTCCCTCTCTTTTTATCATTTCCCAGAAACCACGGGCTGTCATGCAAACGAAGTGCAAAACCAAAATGTGTCATCATCACTGGCTGAAGGCAATCAGACAAGTTCCTCACATGTCCTTCCAGTAGTAATTAGAGGGAGTGGGATAGGTCTTCTTCACAGTTTGCTTCAAGGAATACTCACATTCTCGTTTCCCTTCTGTGCGCAAGTGTGAGTATGAGTATCTTTATTATGCAGCTGCCGCTACCCAGTGTATGCCAGCAACTTTGGAGATGCTGAAACTGCTTCAATAACAAGCAGCAGGAGCTGATGTATGAGTTGTTCACAATGTCTCCACTCAGAAGCTCTGTTTTAATGGTGAAGTTGGAGGTCTGGGAACTGGAACCACAGTGTGTTGTGCCTCCTACGCTACATCAGTGTTCTGGCTGCAGTCACGCACAGCGAGTACTGAGATAAATGGGAAGAGACAAAGCCTTCCGTGTGCCCCCTAAGTGCTGTGCTGGGAACACAACCTTGATTGGCAAGGAGACCTGGGGTTTTGGAGCAGGAAAGGCCAACCGTGACCTGGGAGATTTATTCAGGGTCACAGACCGCCACTGCTGACCACAGACGCTTTTTTAAAAACATTTGGCTCTGAGAAATTACAGAGTGGATTTGCTCAGCGGAGGTTAATTTCTAAGAAATGCACAGTTAAGCACAAACATGATTTCCTATCTAAGGAGGAACAATTTACTATTTTTATTTCACTTACGAAGAGATGACACTGAAAAATGAACTCATTACAATGTAAATTACACTATTCTGAGTGGTCATTCATTTCATCAATCACCCCATCTATCTTTCAGAGTAATTTAAAGTTACAGAAAGCTGTAGCTTACTGGCTTCCTCACCTCCATTTTCAGACAATTTCCCACGGTAGATCTTGTCCTCCACAACATCAGTCCAGTACAGCGTGCTCTGGTTGAGGTGAAAGTCCAAGGCGATGGTGTTTCTCAGGCCTGGCACCAGTACACTAAACTCCCCCTTGTGAAGCTCAATCCTTCTGATCTCATGTCGGTTGGAGAAGATGATGAAAGGCTTAAAGGGATCTGAAGGCAAAGAAAAGCATTAGCATCTCACCATAGTAAATCATCATAAAACTCAAAAACTTGTTGGTCTTGGATCAAACCCTACAACAGCTGTCCACCCCCCACCCTTCCTATCTGTCATTTTCAAAGGAACAAACACAAAAACTGAATGTGGTTGCCTTCAGCAAACAAAGTTAAAATATGTTTCTCTCAATGTGACGCCAAAAACAAACACTTCAATTTGTAGGAGTGAGTAAACTAATTTTCCTTGCCAGTGCTTTTGCAGCTCTCCATGTCAGCCTCCAGCTCCCAGCCCTTGTAGCACGAACACTTGACGCTGGATTTCTCCTGCTCACACTTCTGGCTGCACTTTAGGTGTTTGGCACAGAAGCTCTGGATCTGGCAGGTCTTGTTGTCAGCTCCTAGCTCCATGCCCAAGGGACAAGAGCACATGAAGCCCTCTCCAGGAATGATGCTGCAGTTGTGACTACAACCACCATTGTCCAACGAACACAAGTCTGCATGCAAGAGACAGAGATGAAAAGGTTGTAGACAATGAAGCTGTGAGCAAGTGACCCTGTATAGTGTCTGTGCTAGCTGCTTTAAGGATCAGAGGACAAAATAACCTGGCACTGAAACACATGGTGTGCTTCATGTAGAAATACTTTTACGAATAAAGAATGTTTACCGCAGAGTTTCTCATCAGAGCCATCGGGACAATCGTCAGTGCCATCGCACAGCTTCTCAGTGGGCAGACAGATGGAGTCATTGGTGGCACACATGTGATGAGACAACTTGCACACCAACGCCTCACAGTTATCCTCATCTGAGTTGTCCTCACAGTCACTGTCGCCATCGCACACCCAGGCCCTGCTAATGCAGCGAGCTGACAAGACCACAATACATCAACTTTTCAACCACCGTTGTTTTAATTTTTTATCTTAATATATTCATAAAGATCTAGATACAGCTGTAAGTCTTGGTAACACTAGTCTTTATAACAACAAAAGTTAAAAACAAATTTCAATTAGTCACAATGAAATTGTGAAATGAAAGCAAAATCAACTTTTGCTGAATTGAGTCTGAGCTGTTGACCAACCGTGAATTATTGTGACAGTGCTTGCATTTAAAGGAAACCATCCAAAAAGGAGGAGGCTTGCACAATTCAATTTTGCATAATCCGGTTCACCAAATGAGAAGCAAAGGTAATAAGGTTATATCCAGTTTGGCAAGAATGAAACTGACCACAAGCAGCAACTGCATGGCTCATGAGCAAATACATTTCCAGAGCCAATGTCAGGGGTCACTGATCATCTGCTCTTTCATTTTTTGTCCTGATTCTTCAGAAGATGAAACTGAACTTTTTGAAATAGGAACGGTTCATCAACCTTAATCTCAGGTGTGTCAGTCATCTTAACGCATCCTCACCAGAGTCCCTGCAGCTGAACTTGACAGCAGGGTCACACATGTGGGTGACACCCTCACAGTTGTTCTCATCACTCAGGTCCATGCAGTCCGTGTCGCCATCACAGCGCCAGCGCATGGGAATGCACAGGCCATCCATCCGACACTGGAACTCATCTACGTGGCAGCCACCTGGAGGACGAGTGGCTGCAGAGACAAACAGCGAGACAGAGCATAACAGCTCACTACGAAGAAGATGGAGTGTGCACTTAAGCAATGTCAAAGAAGCAATAAAATATCATTATAAGTCAGCAACTGAAAAATAACCAGACTGAAATCACAACCAGCAGACATCACACACACGGACCACACACACAAACTTATCCAGGAAGTGAGAAGAGAAAGAACAGGCCATTCTAGTCACTAATTAATGTGTAGGTATGCTGGGAAGCTGGGATAACAACTTGACACAGAGCCAAGTTAAACAACAATGACACACACAGCTCACTGACTGATGTCACAGGCAGATTAAAGGCACCACTGAGGAGGTGGCACAATGACATCCTCTCATGGCAAAGGTCAACGCTTGGCACAGCTAAAGCAGAAAATGGCCTGGGGACCTTTCACCACAGAATACAATATACAGGAGGGGAAGGTGATAGTATTGCTTTTTTATGTCAGCTAATGACTTCCAAACAGTAGGCCAAAAGAACACACAAACACACACACAGCAACACACACAGAGCACAGATTGCTCATTAGACCAACAGGTCACGTTGTGCCCCGTTTTTGCATGCTGGGACTTGACAGCAGTTGGCTGCATTTCTGCATGGATCAAACAGAAGATACACAACCCATACACACACACAGTGCACAGGAGCATATGCTTCAAAGCCAACGGCTGAAGAGAGGGTACAACATTGTGTTGTGACATTGTCGTAGTCATCGTCACAAAAGTGGTTAAGTAAATGTTCCAAAGCAGCTCAACATGCCCAACACTCATTTTCAGTTATCAATGTGTAAAATCACAGTTGCAGCAGAGTCACAACATGTTTGCCATTTGCACAAGACCTTGAAAGAGTTTAATTGTTATCTAACCACAAAACATAATCACATCCTGAACAGTGCAACAGAGAGGATTTACTGCAAGTGATAAGTGGAAGCCAGGGGGCAGGCCAGGGCATGAAGAGGGGGAAGAAACGGGACAGAGAAGAGGTGGATCCAGTCTCCATTATGATAACCTCTTTACAACTGCAAACAGCAACATGTAAACACTGTGAAATACAATACATGATGTGATGTGAGCTTCACTTGAGTGGAGTGCAAACACAATTTTCATCTCAGACTACGAGGGAAAGGAGACGTCCCAGAACAGGCGTCCCAGAACTGTTTTGAACGGTGCCATTTTAGTTTCCTACCCTGGTTGGTGCAGTTGGCGTGAGTCTCATCACTGTAGTCTCCACAGTCATTGTCGCCATCACAGGTCCAATACTCTGGGATGCAGCGACCACTGTTACATTTGAACTGGACACTGGAGCATGAATGGCTGCAGCCTGCTTCGTCACTGTTGTCCCCACAGTCATTATCTGTATATGAACACACACAAACACACACACAGAAAGTTTTTATTGTCAGCTGCTGGATTGTTTCAAAGTGCAGCAGCATGGAAAGTGAAGGACGTCTCAGTGGATGATGCTCACCATTGTCACAGCGCCAGTTGATGTTGATGCAGCGGCCGTTGGCACAGGTGAATTGGGTCAGAGGGAAGCAGGTTGGGTAAGCTGGGAAGAGTCAAAAATCATTAGTACATTTGCCATCTCAAAATCAAATATCTGCAGCTCATGCAAAAGCAACAGAATAAAAACACTGTAAAGACTCACCGCAAGAGTCTGGTTCATCTGAGCGGTCTCCACAGTCATCATCCAGGTCACATGTCCAGGAGATGGGGATACAACGCCCACTGGCACAGGGGTACTGGTTGGGTGGGCATGTACGAGCTACAAAGTGTAAAACCGTTAAGCTGTTGTAAATAGTTAAAAGCTCCATGCTCAAACACCTAATAGATTACAGTTTTTATTCTGTTGCATCAAATAGTAATTAACAATATGTGTATTCCTCACTTTATCTTAATCGAGTTAAAGGCTTTTTGTAATCTCCTTCAGTTGATTTGAGATACAGAGATCGCTCTTATAAAAGCAACAATTGGTGCTGGCCAAGGACCATCGCTGCATTTCAGCCCATTATTATTCAAGTGACAGATCAATATATTCTCCTGGGCGGTTTGTAAAATCACACTGGCATCAGCCGAACTAATATTGAGGTTCCAAAATGTCTGCTGCAGATGCAACTTATCTGTCTGCCCAAAGTTTCAGTAGTCTGTTCACTGTTTTTCTTTTCATCCTAACTATCCTGCTTAGAAAAACATATACAAGAATACACTTTTATTGTTTTATTAATGCACCAAAATGATTCTGAACCTAATCTCTTTTAGCATGAGTTATGTGTTAAAAATACTCATCCTCTGAAAATAAAAACCCAGGTTACATAATTATATAATGTATGTATTTGCCCAGTCTGATGTCTGCAAACACCAGAGCAGTAGCATCATAGTTTGTGATGAGGTATGTATAATGGTAGTACTAAAATTGACCACACAGGCATGAAACTCCAACTCTGTTTCTCACATAATCAAAAGATGAATAAAAACCTGAAATGACGTCTAAGCTACAAAGAACTCCAAAACATAATCACATCCTGAGCGGTGCAACAGAGTCACCATTACCGGAGCAGGTGGTGTTGGATTCATCTTCATCATTGCCGCAGTCATTGTCGCCATCACAAAGCCATCGCAGGGGGATACAGCGGTTGTTCTGGCATTTGAATCGGTCAGCGGGGCAGGTGTGCTGGTCTGTAGGAAGAAGACAGTATATCAACACTTCTTTTTCCAAAACTGTTTAATGTGCTTAAACACTGAGCAGACGGCTTTACTAACGCTTTGTTTGGTAAATAATTCTGTAACACTTTAAGTATGTCACGTCAAATGAAGTGTAACAAAATGAGCAGAACATCCAAGACAAACATGAGGGCCTGGTTCTCACTATCGCCTGATGAGGAGAAATCTGGCCAGTCAAATTATAGCCACATTATGCTGCATGGAAAGAGACAATCTTGGAAACTACAGTTTGCGCTCTGTCGGTTCACATTAGCTAGGACCTTAAAACACAATTTTTGTTTATCTTTGTTGTTGCTGTGTAACCATGACAATGACGTGGCACACTTACGGCAGAGCTCAGGGACCTCATCGCTGTTGTCCAGACAATCGTTGTCCCCATCACACTTCCAGCGCTCTTGGATGCAGCGGTTGTTCTTGCAGGCAAACTCCCCGGGCTGGCAGTGGGGCGGGGGCATGTAGGAAGGGTTGGCTGGAGATGAGATCAGGGGATAGGAGCAGAAACAGATGGGCCACATAGACAAGAGCGAAGTACCAAAACACAACAAATCTTTTTGGTGCCTAGCTCAGTTTTCATCTCTTTCAAAGTTACAAAATATAGATGGGGATTCTTCAAAATGTCTCCACAGATTTGGAAAAGACAGAGGACAGTATAGCTTGCAAATGGAAAGTGCAGCCTTGAATTCTTTAACTGCCTCAACTCCTACTGAGTAATGAATTTTCCACAGCCTTCCACGCTGAACTTTGAAACCTCTCTACTGTTAAAGGAGCTAATGGTAGAGCAGCTAAGTACCTTTGCAGGTGACATTATCAACATCCAAGATTTGGTCATCGGCACAGCCACAGGACCTGCCGTTAGGGATGGCAAGGCACAGACTGCTACAGCCACCATTGTTAACTCGACACACATTGGTGCCTGCACAAAGAGACAGACAAAGAAGACAGTGTGAATACAGTAATAACAACACACTCTGCAGCATTTTTATTGTTAAAATTATACTCATCATTTGGTAATTATGAACCATTATGGCAGAGATATACCTTGCTGCTGGAGTGCGTCATACACTCTAATCTCAAAGATAGGCGGCCTCTCGTTGCGGAGCAGGGTGACTGTCTTAGTGACTTGGTCTAGTTTGTAGATGCTGCCACCACGATACTCATTCCAAAAGAGGAATTGTTTGTAATGACATAAGCCAAAGGCGTGGTTAAGCTCCCGCCCCTCATACACCACCTGTTAAAGTCAGGAAATAGAGAGATGTTGTGATAAGATTGTTGGAACTGCACATTTTTAAATAATGCATCTGTTCTTCTCTTCATCTGTAAATACACAAACTTATTACCATCTCTATATTCCCTGTGCATTACCAACCTTTCGCTCCGTGGTGTTGAGATAAACCATCTCGATGCGGTCGTAGTAAGCATCTACCCAGTACAGTATGCCCTGGGGAATGTCAAGACTCAAGCCATTGGGCCACTGCACCGTTTTACTGGTCACGAACACTTGATGATGTGAGCCGTCCATCCAAGCTTTCTTTATCTTCCCTCTGTTGCTCTCTGCGGGGTCCTCCTCCCAGTCAGTCCAATACATCCATCTGGGAGATCAGACGACATCACATTCAACGCCACAAGACTTTTACTGGAGAACTGAGGACTTCAAAATGAAACTCTGAGTTGTGATGCTCTTTGATGGAACATCCCACAACAAAAAAAGGACCAAAGAATCATTTGAAAACTCTTCAGCTCCCACTCACCAGTGTAACTACTGAGTTCAACAAAAAATCTACAGCACAGGCAGCCCACATAGATACAAGCAAGAAAACCTCCAACCATCATCTCCCACTACTGAACACTGCTGCAGTCAAAAATGAAAACTTCAACATAGCATTTATGAGAAAAGAATATCAATTAAAATAACAAAAGCCTCCCCATCCTGTGTCTCACCCATTCTGGGGGTCCACCACAATGGCACGAGGATGACTCATCTTTCCTTCAATGAGAGTCTTGCGGGTCTGTGAAGCCTTCTCCAGCCTGGCAACACTGATAGTCTTCTTAGGCCCATCGTCTGTCCAGTAGAGATTACCTCCCATCCAGTCTACCGCTATCCCCTCTACTGTGTGGATACCTGAGATAAGCAAAAGAAGCCAGTTTGAAAAATGAACCATTAGCCAGCCAATTCAGGATGAATATGAAGAGAAGAAAGTGAAACCGATATGCAATAACCTGACTCAGTTCTTATCCTCCATAAATTCTTTGGAGCAGCTAGGATTTGGTTGGAAAGTAGAAATACATTCCAGATCCTATCACTTCAGTCTTACCTTCCTTCAGTATGGTGTCTCTCTCTGTGCCGTCAATCTTCTGTCGGCCAATTATGTAGCTGGTGGCATCAGCAAAGTAGATAAACTCACTGGCGGCGTGGAAATCCAGAGCTCGGGGGTTCATCAGGTTCTCAATGGGGATCATGTACTCATCGGGCACCTTGGCATTCATGTCCATGCCCCTGATGATTCCAGGACGACCCTTACCGTACACCAAGAACAACTCGTGATCCGGTTCTGCAGAGGAGGTATTGAAAAAACATTCTCAATGATGCCATCACTGTAGACACTTTATTACATCCATCACTCATAGCTGCTGAAGCTAATGAGGGTTAATGAGTTTGTTTGTTTGTCAAATCCAAGTTTTTCTTCATTCTTGATACTCACTCTTGCAGGACTTGCCATCACTGCCGAGGCTGAACCCGGAGCGACAGCGGCAAGTACGGGTTTTGTGGCTGTTGCTCAGCAGACAGATGTCAGAACAACCTCCAGCCTTCCCAAACTGATCCAGGGCACACGCATGGCTGCGCACTAAACAAATTGACCAGGGTAGAAAAACAACAGTCATGAAATAGTAAACATTAGCAGCAGTCATGGATCTAATGTGTCAGAAGTTCAGATTTGTGCTGTGCCTTCCTGAGTAAGGACCTTGAGGTTGGCGCCTCTGGTGGTACACGTGGAGTGCGGCTCCCCGGTCTACCCGTGTCACCACGTGGAAGTCAGAGCTGTTAAAGCGGTTCACTCGGATCACGCTGGTCTTGGGGTTGAGGTTGCCTTCATCCGAGTTTGTAGCATACAGGTAATTCTCAAAAACAGTGAGTCCATACAGATGCTCAATCTGAAACACAATGAGACAATGTAGCAGCAAAATTTTACTCGTCTTAAATTTGCTTTTGAAAGTGCTGACATTTTGAGTAATACCACTCATGGTGTGTGACTAATAGTTTGTGGGATATCGTTTGTGTACACATTTCTAGCTTAAATACTTCCTAGAAAATTCTGCATAAATTAACTTTTCTAACAAACTATTCCTCAGTATAAGAGAGAGGCGGACAGACAGGCACAGACAGAGGCAGACACAGATAAAGACAGAGTTTGTGTAAACTTGGCACAGGGCAGCATAATTGCTCCACTTCCCATCTGCTGTTAAACAGAGAGGTTTTACTTTTTATAAGGGTCTGTACTGTGCAGCTCTCCTCTACTGTCAGAAAGATGTATGGGCTTGGATCATGTTACCTTACCCCTCCTCTCTCTCTCATACACACACAGTCGCCACCACCTACCCATCACAGTCCTGATTTCATTAAGATCATTACTCCACTCTAAGTTTGAACCAAGCTTCACTTGGGCCAGACTAATATGTTTAGAGAGGCACTAGCCTGGAAAATCACACACTCCTTAACTAATATCAATCAAGGCAATAAAAAGAACTTATCCCCAGGAGGGGTAGACTGTCTTTGTCTGGGTACACAGGAGACACCTAGAAATTAGTACTGCTTCTAAAGATGATTAAATTAAATCAATGATAATACACATTTGTAAAACAGAGGTTTCATGTCTCAAAGGGAAGATTAAAAAGTCAACAGGGACTCTGGGCTATTGCTGTTTGCTGAAATGTAACCTTTCAAATGAAGGCTGAGCAATTAGAGGTCTACACTGAACTGTATCTCTGGATATTTGGTAGGGGTAGGGGTAGATTAAGTTATTTTTGTGTGTGTGAGTATGTGTGCACCAATCCCATTGCCTCACCACCAGGCCTTGGATGATGGTGTGTCGGTTTTTGCCCTCATAGTCGACCACTTCAATGTAATCCAGGTAGGCATCAGCCCAGTAAACCAGGCGGTTGACCAAGTCCAGGGTGATACCATGAGGGAAAACAATCTTACTATCCACCAGCTTAGTGCGGTTCTGACCATCCATGTCACAGCGTTCAACCCGTGGCGTAGACCCATAGTCTGTGAAGAAAACTTTACTGTAGCCGAAAGAGAGGAAAGGGAAGGATGGGAAGAAAAAATGACGGTACAGCATCAGAAGCAGTCATTATGTAACATCACACAATTAATCAGAAATAAGTGATATGTGTTACTAATTATAATGAATAAACATGATTTCCAGAGGAAAATAAAGAAGTGATACTTTGAAAAAAGGAACTACACCAGGTACCAGATTGTCAGTATCAGGAACCTGAAACAGCCAAAATGCAAGTGTTGATGTGGCCAGTATTCGTCTAGGTTTCCATCTGGAGGAAGTGCTTTGATTTTTGACTGCCTGCTTGCTCAGCACGCTGTCTGATCATAAGACAGCATTTTCCTTTAAAGGGTTGCTCAAACGGTACTGAGGGTAGTGATAGGTCAAATAGGCTGGAAGTAAGTACAGACCCCATAGCTGGGTCCAAGGCAATGCCCTTAGGGTTATACAGCTCCTGGTCCAGCAGGGTCACACATGTCTGGCCATTCTTGTTGCAAACAAACACCCGATCATCCACATCATCCACAAAGTAGAAGTTTCCGGTCAGCCAGTCGATAGCCATCTGCTCAACATCTGAGAGACACAAAGCAGAGGAGAGACCATTACAAAAAAGAGCCTGATGGGAGTACAGTCATATAACTCTTAATCATATACCAAGATAAAATCATGCTATCATTTTATAATGCCATGACCCTCTCCTCAGGAGTACCCACTCTCTTGAAAAACACAATACCAGTGCTGAATTAATGAGCCTCTGTCCTGCCCTCCTCTTGTCTTTGATTAAGGTCAGCAGTGCATCGGAGAAAGAAAAAAAACACAAAAGACAGATATGGATTTTCAAAAGGGGAAGGCCTGCACTTTCTTAACTGATCTTCTTGAAACTCAAGACTTGGTTTAGGTGATTGTATTGGTTTATATAAAACTGACTGAATTATTATAAAAACTAAAAATGCCAACAAACAGAAACTCAGTGCCAACTAAGTTTCATTTGGACAAAGGGAATGTTAGCATATTGCTACTGCATAGGACCCAGCAACTCACAAATCTTACCTGCATTTCAAGTGCACAAACTTAAGACTAAAACATCAAAAATAATTATCAAAATAAAGAATCCATAGTCCTTTCCAGTATTGATGTTTGGATCAAGATGGATCATTTTGCATAAGCCGTCAGTCTTCAAGAGAGTATGTGTTAAATTTCAATTTTAAAATTCAATGACCTAAGTCACATAGCCACATATAGATGAGAGACCAGTTAGAGAAAAAAACATGAAATTTACTGGAGGAAAGAGCAAGTTTCCAAGATATTCTCTTATTTGCTGTTAATGTGGTGTTAGAAAATGCAATCCATGCATTAGTCCCAAAACTATTTGGATAGTTGGTAATTTGGTAAACATGACTCCTGTATCCGCTTAAATTTAAGATCTTAAAATTTTCATCTATGTGAAATAAACTCAATGGTTTTGCCATGGCAGCACATATTCATGACACATACATTTCAGGGATGAACCTTAACACCAAGTGACCCGAAAAACTGTCGCAATATGTCTCAAAAAGGAAGCTGAAATGATGCAACCCCACTGATTACTAAGCTAGAAAGAGGAAGCTTTGCAGATGGAGACCCTTACATATAGATATACCCCCCAGCAATGGGAACTTAAGTCCAAAGTTAGCACTGGAAACATTTCTCACTCCCTAAGAACTCTGTCCTGGATGAGACTGGCTGCAGAAGTCCCAGACCACAGGGAGACCCAGCTTGAAGGGGGGGCTTGAAGATACATACAGTCTTGTGTTTTAACAGCTGCCACCATGATTCCTTTCAAAGCAGAACACTGTATACACACATGCACATCACACAGACTCTCTATTCACACATATACTATCAAAGTGACCACAGGTGTTTCTCCAGTTATTCCAAAGGACAACTTTGATGTTGGGGTACACAACTGGGTTATAACACTAACAACAGTGAGTTTACCATCAGCCCACCCCAAGTCTCTGATTTTTATTTTTTTAAATTAAAAGTTATTTTCAAAAAACTGCCCCAAAGGCCCCAACATGGACAATACTGCCGAGACAGGGCCAAAGCAAATTGCACAACAGAGCATACACACATCTGGACTCAATGTAGGAACCCCACCTACCAAACGTACACAGAGCCTCAGAAGGACAGCCCCACATGGGACTTACAGTATGTTTGGTGCAACAATGTAAGCTGAGAAGAGGGGAAAATGGGAAATTATGAAGGATTTTGGGTCAGTGGTCAGGAAAGAAAAACGGATATAGGCCTGCTGATGGAGAAATAAATTCAACACAAAACATCAAAAGCTGTGGTGCAGCTCCAATCTGGAAATAATTTATTGACAAAGGTGGTGGTCATCTTACATCTAAGAGGGAAATAACAGCAAATATATGAGCTAATAAAGAAATCATAGTCAAAGGAACAGAAGGAGGGAGTAGAAACCAATCCAAGATGTTTCATAAACATCACAACCAAGACTCTGACAAAGGAGGTTTGTCATGCAGCTAAGAGAGATAGCGATACTCCCATTGGTATCAAGTCTTAACCCAAAACTTAGAAAGAAATCCAGCTGGAAGCCGGGCTGCACAAGGCATTGATTAGACTCATATAGAGCCACTTGTGCAACACAGTGAGTAATGCGTTGTGTAACAGCCCTCAGTTAGTGGACCACCTCATCCAAAGAGTCAGCCAGTCTGTTTCACGTCCTCGCTCATTCAGCTTCTGGTAAACGGAAAGTTTGCTGGGAAACTGAATGAACCCACCCTTTTCTCTTCATCCAACAACCCTGCACTCACAACCACTTTTCACTTCCTGCCCTTTAACACCTACCAGCTCGCACTACTCTGAGGAAACATTTCACAAACTGAGGGGGTCTTACTGGCAACAACAAACATGTTTTCTGCCCTAATAACATAGCTATTTACATACAGGGCCACGGCTTCAAACTAGTCACACACCTCCACTCTATTTGCATGTGTTTGCAAGTTTTCCTATATTTATGCGTTAGTGCAAAGCAGACAGGAATCATCATGTGGCTTCCATAATCCTCCCTGTGCCAAGAAGATCCTATTAATCTGTGTAAAAACCTCTTTGACC
This sequence comes from Caranx ignobilis, assembly GCA_021432705.1. NCBI lineage: Eukaryota > Metazoa > Chordata > Actinopteri > Carangiformes > Carangidae > Caranx > Caranx ignobilis. Next base: position 65,666,930 of record MU269985.1, read on the forward strand.
TCTCTGGAGCACAGTTTTAGAGTTTAGTGATTATGATTTTCCATAAGGATCTGACATATGACCTCTATTTAAGAGGCAGTAATCGTAGGATGTTATGCCAGTTTTAAATCTCCCACTGCAGCAAGTGAAACAGAGAGGTTACTGACAGGAGAGGAAGGACTGAGAGCAGGGTTACTGTGACACAATTCCACCCATGACCAAAAGGAAAAAAAAATGTTCTTTGGATGCAAGAATAATTTGGTAGGCAGTCAGCCTTTGGTTTAACAGGCATCTTTCCCAATCAAACTATGAGTATATAATCCAATCTCGACATATATTTACAGAGAACACTCTGTGCACTGATGTATTCTGGAAAAAAAAAGGCGATGAAAGAACAAAGACGAGGCAGAGAGAGGAAGGGGGACTGAACGATGGACTGGGACAGAGAAGTGCTGGTCCCTGCTGTGGAGTTCCACTCAGAGGGTGGAGAGGCTGGGATGACTAGGCTCTGCTCCCCTTTTATCTTCCCAGTCAGGGAAATCACACATGCAAACAGAGCAGGCCACATCTGCAACCCTCGTCTACTTATCTGCACTCCTCTCTCAGACTCCCAGAGGCTATAAATCACCCTCTGACCCCAAACCCCTTGCCTCTATGGTTTCATCCATACCCATCTAAAGCCAATCCACAGGTCTGCCCATCACACTTTTAGGAGTGCACCTGAGCCCTGCTTGTTATAAAACACGAAACAGCTCTGACAGAGTCCGTGTTGGTACCAATTATATGATCAGAATTTGTTTGAAAGAGCAGGTTCCCTTTAAGGCAGAGGAAAGACACTGGTAAATCGAGAGGGACAGAGTTCGCTCAGGTCAAGCTTAGCTAACATTTTAAAGCATGCGACCACAAGGGAAACCAAACATGCAGTATATGGCCCAACCACTACATTAAGGGTGGGCATTTGCTCCCTAATCACAACTGAGATCCAATCTGACGTGACAGCATAAATTGTGGAGTCACAGTTAAAGCGTAAATGAAGTCTCTTCCCTTCCTCACATTGTGGACTAACTCACCAGAAACTAAGCCAACCTTCACGAAGAGTCTTAACAGTTAACGGACTTTTTAAAACATAAAAAAGGAGCATTTAGAAAAAAAATGAAACTTTGCACCATTTCACAAAGTAATTGGCATAAACTTTGTGTGGAGCTATTGTCACTAGATACAAGATCTAAATGGCAACCCACCACTGTGGAGCCATTTCCTTGGGGTTAATACTTAAAATGCAGAACCAGATCAACAGATAATGTCTCAGACACAGCTTACTTTACCCTGCACAGTGTGAATGCTGCATAACTCCTTCCCAAAATTCAAATGAAACTCAAAACGACAACAACTGATGATACTGAAAATAATACTGCAAGTCATTTCAGATTGGCTCAAATGCACGAGGTACAGTAGAAGCATTTTATAACCTGAGTTGTTCACAAATGGGCCATAATTTCAAATCTTAATTCATAAAAGGTAATATGTCACCAAGTAATGGGTGCATGAGTCAAAGGTATTTGGGCCAGGGTGTGTGTGTGTGTGTGTGTGTCTGACTGTGAGCCTCAGCTATGAGCATGTTTAAGTGACCTGACTGGACAGGACCTGAGACGGCCAGAGGAATGTAGAGGCTGTTCAGGCTGACATAACCCAACAGAGGAATGTAAATACCATCTGCATGACCACTCGCATACACACAGACACACACCTCCAAGGTACAGCAAATCACTACCTTCTCTCTCTCCCTCTCATTTTATCTGCACCCTGTCTCCTGAACTTCAATCTGTCTCTCAGGGTCCCTGTCTATTCCACCCCTCGCCCCCATTCACCCCTGAGACCACTTAACAAAGCGGCGAAATCAAAAAGCTAGAGGAGCAAGCCAACATGATGATGCGAGGTGGGATACAGCCCACTCATGAGAGCGCAGTGAATCAGCTGGGGAAAAAAAAACATTTTAGGGCGCTGGGGTTCACTGAGCCCCCCAGCCTCGTCTGTGCCTCGGCTGTCAGCAGTGACAGCAGCTACACAAGCTTAATTTGAACTGGATATGAGCCGAGGCACTTCCAGGCACATTGCAGGTTTTGTGAGCCACATTACAGGTTCTACACAAACATCTTCCCCACTTGTTTTCTTCATGTCTGCAGTTTCAAGCCTGGGGCTAATTCTCAAGGGAACGATTCCCACGCGCACCTACATACGAGCACACGCACAAACCCACAGCCTGGATTATATTTTGTCTAGGTCTCTGCCCCCATCCTTGCCGAGTAACGGCTCTGTCAGCCAGGCAAATAAAAACAAGCCTTGTCAGACTAGTAATCAGAGATATATCATGTCAGCATTATATGCGTCATTCTCTCAAAGGGAAGTGTTCCCATGCTGTGTATGTTCATCTACTTGTCTGTGTGTGTGAGTTAGGATGACGCCCATGGCCATGATAATCTAAATACCACAGAGCTAACGTTTCACTTGTCGTTGTTTATCAGTTGTGGTCTTTACTGCCTGACTACACACAAAAACATGCACTCACACATGCATCTACCTGCAACACACCCCGGGACAAAATGTACAGTGCTTGGGAGCACTCATGAAGGGAGAACTTAACATGGCCTACCCAAATGCAAAATGTCATCAAGACAGAAATCAATGACAGAGATGGAGTACATCTGATTACATTCAAACACATCAGGCGAGAGCAGTAGAAAAATACATGCAGGCCTCTAAATAGTATATAAATCAAGCTGCACAGTAGGTTACTGTTCACCTGTCAGGAAATGTGCAAACTAACACCTGAAGGCACGCTGGCAGCCTCATATGTATCGTATCACCGTAAGTCAGCTCTACACATATTGCCTCTACAGGATGATTTAGTGTGTGTCAGGGTGCCCCTGTTCTTCAAAGAGAAACCTTTTGGAAAATAAAGCTGGACTCAGCATTTCTAGTTGGCACTTTTATGCTGGTATGAGCAGCTTTCTGAGATGAGACTGTATTGCTTCACATCTTACGTTTGTCTGAGCTAGCAAATGAAACGCTGACCATTTGATTCCTGGGGCAAAGTATGGAAATTTCACACTGAGTGAGTTGACAACTTGAACAGACTACCTGAGCGCTGCCTACGTGCTCTTATGCAAGGCATTCATTTCTGTTCCACAGGCTTCGTACAGCTTAACTGTCATGTTCTCAGTGCACCCCACAACATTGTTATAGGAAAGTTGTGAGTGGAAAATACATCTAGAAAAAAAAGGCTCATCAATCTCTGATACATGTGGATGGGATTTCTCTCATTTTTGTGAATGAAGGTACTACTCACGGTGCAGGCTGAGGGAGATGTTGATGGTACGGATGTTTACGACAGACTTCAGGTCAGGGATGTTGGCGCACTTCAGCTGGGTGGCGGCAGGGGTGTCACCCACATCTATCCAGCACACGGTCTCGTCAGCATAGATGAAGTCCATGGCCATAGTCTGCTTGGTGGTGATGGTGGGTAACCGGGACGTGGAGCCACCCAGGGAGGTGCAGCGGATGTCATGCAGGTTAGCGATCAACAGCATGGGCAGACGATCCACTGGTTCTGATCATGATGAAGAAGGGGGAGGTGTGTGTTGGGGGGGGCATGGGAGAAATTAGGGAGAGGGGGAGATAGAGAGGAGTCAAAAGGTCATCACTTCACTGCACATCTGTAACACATCTCTCTCTCCAGCAAACAAGCTTGTAAAACAAACTGGGATGTCACACCATGCAGATGTGATTATCTGATATAGTACAGCAGGGGAGCCATTTCCAACAGGGAAACAAATCAACTCTAATCTTTTGTTGGTTTTGTAGGAACAGCATCCTTGGGCTCTGCTGCACTTTTTGCATGTCCGTCTTACCATTTTTGGCTTTGCAGGAGCGGTTGTCCGGCTGGAGCAGGTAGCCCTCCACACAGCTGCAGGTGTAGGAGCCCTCAGTGTTTGTGCACGTCTGACTGCACGTCCCGTACACACTGCACTCATTGAAATCTACAAAGGAACAACAATATATTACAGAGGCAGCCAGCCATGAGATGTATAGGGATAGTACTGTACTTGTTCACAGCTTACACAGCCATTTTTTTTCAGGTTAGGCAAAAAATAAAAGCAAATTCTCAAATATGTGCTTATTTTCTACCAGGGGGCATGTGGATAAAAGAAATTCTAATCTTCTCTCCATGTTGCCCCACGCTAATTCCAGTCAGAGAACAGAAAGTCAGAGTAATCAGATGAGTACTTTCAGTGTTGCTTTAGCAGAGCTAGAATAAATCTGCCAAATCACCCACTCACCTTTACATGTCTTTCCATCTGCAGCAACCTCAAACCCGTTTCTACAGTAGCACTTAGGCCCATCATGAGTCACAGCACAGCGAAACTGGCACCCATGGGAAGCACAGTCTGGTGCTCGTTCTGTACCAGAGAAAAACACAGAGACAGAGAATGTTACAAACTGTGGAGGCCAACACTGACGGAGAAGCTTTGATTTAGAGTGCAGCTCAACAATGGCAGCTAAGTGAAACCTTTCTAAGTAACTGTCTACTTGATCAGGTTTGTACACAGATAAGCTTTCACATGTTTATGTTAATCCCAGTGCAAGCTTCACAGAGCTATACTTATATCCTATCACATCTCCACTGGGAGATCAGATAGGATTGTGGTTGCATGTGCACACGTGTGTGTGTGTGTGTGTATTTGAGAGAGAGAGGGAGGGCAGGGTGGTCACACACGTGCATCTATGTGTGTTCATCTGTGCATGTGACAGACGAAGTTGAGTTGAATGCGCACGCGTTAGAGGGCCTCTTCTTTCCCGCCCCCAAGGGAACTCAAGGACACATCCTTTTGGCAGGAAATGAAAGAGGGGCATCCACACATCCCCTCGCCATGCTCTCTATAGGGTGTGTGTGTGTGGTGATACGTGCATCTAGGCTTGGGGATAATTGGGATAGAGTGTCTATTGTAGACTGAAGTGATGCATCAAAGAGGGACTCAGATCTATTACAAAACAAATTATATTTCAGCTTCTATCAGCTTAAACCTCCAATAAAGAGTCTTGTGAACTCCAGGTTAGAAAATATTTCATTACTTTAATGTGTGCATCTGCCAAAAACAGGGATGTGACACGTGGCATGAGTCTTGCCCTAGAGTTCGTTCAACCCAAACCACAGAGCACGTCTGTGAGTACGTGCCAACAAAGGGACAGGTATTATCCTGATGATGAGCAGTTTATTCAATAATATTCTCTTTATGTCTCTTTCCCTGTGTCACACATGTAAGTAGAGCTTCCCTGTATTATCCCTGAATAAAGATAGTGGCAGGAAGTATCACAGGTGGCAGCCCAACAATGCAACAACCTCTAGCTCCCCTCCTTTGAGGCTCAGCTGCCACAGCAATATTCAGTGGCCAGTGCAAGCAAAATCATCACATATCAATATTCATGCTCCAAATGCAGTTATAAAGAGCAAAACTTTATTTAAAAATTGATTGAACTTGTTGAGAAACATTTCCGTTTAATCCTTTACCAAATGTAAACCCTGATATGATAATTGTAAGTAAGAGAAAAGTGGCTCCCAGTGGAAGAATAAAATTGACCTCAATCTCCATCAAAAAAAAGGTTCTAATGGTCAGGGGAACACTATGCATACAGTAGTCAGTGATAGTATGGCTGTGAAGAGTGTAGATTGGACCAGTGAAGGGCTTAAAGGCCCTTGGCACTCTGGGCCACAATGACTCTTTTGTTGTTGCCCCGCTGAAAGGAAGAGTCCCCCAAGCAAACACTGTGGCCCCATATCAAATCCATTTATCAAGCCCCAAACTGTGAGACCACAGGCAGCTACCAAGCTGACATACCCCAAAATGCACCTCTGTTCAAGGTCTTTTTGCTCTGTTTTGTTACCTGAGCTATGGGTGACCAAAAAGGACAAAATTACTATTATAATATAATCATCCTCAACATTATCTCAATACTAACCTGCAATGATACAAAGACCATTGTTAACTTATTCCACCCATTTCTCTAAATGTAATTTTGCTCTCAGATAATTGACAATTGATCGAAAAGAATAATAAAATAATTTCATTGAGATTTTAACTCAGGAAATTACAAATCTCAAATTTAACATTTCAGATTTTGGTTGAAATAAAGCATTACCAGGGTAACAAAGAAAATATCACTTGGATCTCTAAATCATATTCTGACTAATTTGGTTTTCACCAAAAAAAAAAAAAAAAAAAAAAAAAAAATCTTAAGGCAGATTTTCATTTTGGAATGTGAATCTGCAAAATACTTTGCTCTTCAAACCTAAGAGCATTTGCAGGTGTTTAATAGCAGGGAGACGTGACAAGGAGACTAAAAAAAAAAAAAAATGTAAAAAGTGATGAGAGGAGCAGAAAACAACAGCGCAGTGTCAACAGAGGTGTAAACGAGCACATAAAGGGCTTAGGGATATGGAGTGGTAAGAATGTTCCAGTTCCAAGCAAACAAGAAACAGCAGCGTGTCAGATGTTTGACCAGGGGTTAATGAACGAAGCAAACAAATCACACACCAACACACTTGAGGCCTTTAGTCCTAAACAAGCATGCCAAAGCCATTGATCGTTTCACTGCATGGATGGAAACCCTCAATTTCACTCATTTATAGTTCTTTAAGGGGAAGCAGCAAGAGTATGAAGCTGTTTGTCAGTCGGCACACTAAGCTTAGTTTCACCTGATGACATGACACATTTTGAAACCAAAAATACCCTTATGTTGCAAGACTGTGCGCACAAATAAAAGGATGTCAATGACTTTTATGTCACTGAGAGCATGAGTCAAATGATGAATTTGTCACGCATGCGTGATAACATCACATCAGGAAAATACAAGATGAGGGCCTGTACAATGCATAGAGATTGCAAACATAATAATGCCAATCTGAAAATGTGTCCGCAGCCAGTCCTTAGCTTCGGTAGATACAAGGTTGTCAGATGACTGACTGTGCTACCAACACACAAAATGGACACAAACGAAAGGACAGAGAATTAAGAAAAACAGAACTGAGACAAAAAGAAGAGTGGGAGAACTGCTCTTGGCCTCTGTCCATAACCAGTGCATGAGAAAAAATGTATGAAAGTTGACATTTTGTGGTAAAATCCAATCATGGGGCTGACGGGTCAGTGCAACAGGGTGACACAGGTTGAATGAGACAGAGACCAGGTGGTGCTGGGGTCACGGTCGTTATTACGCAACAAACCTGTCACGACTGAATGATTTCATAAACGTCTCTCCTTAAAAAGATCAGCTCATCTATCCATCAACTGGCTTGAAACCAAATCCCATTTCTTACTAAAAATCTAACATAAGATAAGCCTGTCTCCACTTTGACAGTGGAAGCTTCAGTGAAACTTCACTCCATAAACTGTTGCAGTGTGTGACATTGTAAAGAAGAGGTTATTCCCACGACATTCCTACCTTTGTGCTCTCACTGTCTGGAAGCATGTCCACACATGCCCTTGTCCTCTACCTGCGGCTGACAGCAACCCACTGTTTCCCTACAGGGCTCCATCAAGTAGGCCAACTTCTTGATCTTATACTTCAAGTATTTACTCCTACAATTCAGAATGTATTTCACTTTTCCTTCTCAAGCTGCTCCTGGTCCAACTTTTATATTTTGTCAAGATGCTATTTCTTGATTGTATAAGGTGAATCTATGCTATATTTCTGTTTATGCTACACTGCTATACTGTTTGCAGTGATAGACACATTTTCCATATAATAAATTTGCATTCTAGCAATGTCTACCAATCTCATCTCAGTTTACCATATAACCAAGCTCAGTTAAACACAAACTCAGACCCAATGTAAGACAATGAAGCTGCTCCACTCAATGAAACTATGTTATGATGTTGTTTCAAAGTGCATTTCATAAATGATATAATATAATAGTAGTTGGCGGTATAAGTAGAATTACCGTAAAAGTGAGCCATGCCCAAGATTGCTAAGCATACATAAAGGAGATAAAACTCTGTAGATATGTGAAAGGGCACAGGAGAGGCTGCATTGTCAAAGGGAGTGAAATGAGTATTTGCAAACACAAGTCAGGCAGTAGCTTGAGTAATGAGCAAACAGTAGCTATCATAGTCCTAAACAGTGGCAGCGTGCTGCCCCAGACATCTAAATCCAAACTTGCACAAACAATCAAACACAAATGTACAAATACACATGCACAGTGTGCACAATATTGTAACAGCAAACATTCCCGAACATGTGCCAAAGAAAATCAATACTTCTATTTTCTTTAATCTGCAGCCCATTATGAGGAAAGGGTTTACAACACAGGAGTGTCTCTACACACAGTGATGGGTAAAAGACGGTCAATAAAAACAGGTCTTATCATGCAGGACAATTCTAATGGCAGCCAATAAACTCATTTAGGTCAAGACCCTCTCATGAATAAAGATGAAAATGTGGTCTTTCCAAAAGCAGCCTCAGGTCGCCTATGATTCTCATTCCACAGTTAGTGGGACATGAAGGACAATGAAAGCCCACCGCATGCATAAACAATAGCATCAGGCCACGACAATAATCAGGGGTCCCTTTTGGACAGCGAGGAAAAGGGAAAAGCTCCTAAGAGTGCTGCCATGACCCCATTTTTCTTTTCCCTATCAATCAGTCACTTCTGAGGGAGGCAGGTCTAAAGCCAAGCTCCCCCATGAGAGGCCCCATCACCCACAAAATGACAGAGAAAGGGCAAATGAAGGCCCACAGATGAATGAATAGACTCAACTTTCACCCGTATGACAGAGAGACAACACAACCACCAATTGTGTGTAAAAGCTACATTTGGTTAAATAGGCTTTGTTAAATATAGTCTCAGGACTATTTGTTGTAACTTGACCAAGGACCTTAAGTTAGACAAGTATAATTGTGTGTCAAGCATCACTGGATGAGGCGCTTACTCAACCACGTCGGAAAAAAGTCTTAATATTTTTTTGTATGTTTTTTTCTTAATGCTCTTGGGAGCATCTGGACTGTTAGGGTGTGATATGACTGGGTATTGCCTTTCACAAACATTTTGATCCATGTTGACAGCATGAGAATATGTTCAATTTCTGATTTGTTTTCACTTAGCTCTTACCTTCTCAAACAGTCAAACACACACATACACACACACACACATATCAAGTGTCAGACTAAATGCTGCACCTTGGAACCGTAACAACTTCACCACCCATCACAACACCACTGTGCACCCACCCGATTACTCCCTGATATCATTCCTAAATGTAATTCATGCCAGCTAATCTCAACTCTTGCCACACACAATGAAAACAGCTAGGAAATGTATTTAAGTCTGATAAAATTCCTGCCTAACCTACCTTGCTACGCTCCCCTTTCTAACCACTCTTGTCAACAACTTTGGCAGAATTACTTGGACACACTGACTGACAAAGTGTGCTTTCAGACATCAGTGCCCAGGTACACTTGCACAACCCGGCAGTTTGTACAAGAAAACACTAGGAAGCTTGTGAAAGGCCAGCCAGGCCTTTCCCTGAAAAGAGGGGAGCTCACAAACAGCAACGCCAAAAGTTTGTGTGTGGGGTAATGGGTGTGTTTGGGTGTGTATTTACAAGAATGTGACTGTGTGTATGTGTGTGTGTGTGTGTGTGTGTTAATACATGGATGCATTACAGGCACATGAACATGTAGCTGTGTGCATGTATTTGTGTAGGTTTAGGTGTGTCGTGACCATTGCCTTACTGAGGACAGCTGGACTTGTGTCCTCGGGGACAGCCGGCGCATGCTGTGCCTAGATGATGTCATTGCTGTGTTGTAGTCTTGTCGAGCAGTGATGACCAATACGTGGGATACTAACAATCACACCCGCTCTGTACAAGTGTCCACTTCATCTGTTCAACAGTTCCTGTGCTCTTCTTGCCTTATGTTATCACGCTGAAACGATCTGACTATGACTAATGACTTTAATCGAAGAACTCAACGCTGTGTAGAAGATTTGTTATAAATACATGTAAAGACACACAGGAGTGAAACAACGAAGAATTCTGAAAACTTCCACTGTTGTAATAAAAAATAGTAAATTGATTTTTTTTTTTAAAGAAGAGCTAACCTAAATGTATTATTTTAAAACCTACATAAGCCTATCTTTGCAGATACTCGTGTGGCCAATAAAAACTTTCGTCAACACTTAAAAATTACCATAAAAGATAAGGTGGTCCAAGATTAGAAACAATGTTTAAAAACCTGGCAGCCCCACCTGTTGTTACAGGACCTTGCTCCAATCAGACTTTTGTGCTGGTCATAAATATTTGATTAAGTGATTTCATATTCCGGGAAAGGCATATTGATAATGCATCACTATTACAACAAGTGGGATGGAGAGACAAACAAAAAGTGTGCACAATAAAAATTAAAAGCAGTCATGCATCACAGCATGAGTTATGGCAGCTATAAACAGGCAAAGCTTCAGACAGCTTTATCTGAGACTGCCTGGCTGAATACTGAGGCAATCCTCTGAGGCCAGGCAGTGTTTTCTCCTTTGTCTGTAACTACAAAGACCAGCACTATGGACTCAATATGTTCCATCTCTCATTCTTCTGTAGTCCCTAATTAATAGTAGAGGATTTGATGGGATTCTTCTTCAGCAGCATCTAGGCTGAATGCTCATCATTCCCGCAGGGATTGGGGAACCATCCTCATAGCTGAGCTGATTGATAAATTAATGACTTTTTTCCCAAGAAAGCCAAATTCCATTGTAATTGCACAAGCCAGAGCAGGCCAGCTCATTAAAGGGCCTAATAGAAGAGATTATTGGATAGATATTATAGTTTGGGATGGGAAGACAGGGAGATAGCAGTTTTCTGTAGAACAGAAACTGATTGGTCATTTTTGACCCACAGCAAAGGGCGACACTCGTGTGTGTGTGTGTGTGTGTGTGTGTGTGTGTGTGTGTGTGTGTATGGTGGGTAACAGAGGAGATATTGAAATTGACTGTGCCATCTGTTACCTCTGCAATGAGGACCCTCGTCCCAGCCATCAGAGCAGTCGGGGACTCCATCACACACTTTGCTCATATGGATGCACACATCCAGGTCCAGACATCCATGATCGTTGACAGGACACTCGTTCACTCTGTTGTGTGTGCCTGGAACACAAGCAAAACACATCTTAGGAAACACAGCAGTAAAAAGCAACAAACAAACAAACTCCAACAAATAAATAACTCATGCACAGTGGTGAAAAGAACATGTGTATTTGTGCATTGCATTATGTCTTTTAGCCTACAGGTAACAGGACATAGGCACTCTCAGTCAAGATCAGAATAAGGAAACATTATTAAATAATTAGAACATGTTAGACCTTTTCATTTCAATCTTTATTTCTTCTCACTGAGATCATGCGTTTTGTGTGAGAGACCAGCACACAGCAGTACAGGGTGCTATTGTGTTCTGTTCTGTTACCTTTTACAGAACCTTGTAAAAGTTGTGGATAGATAATTCTGGGATTTTCTGCAGATATATCTTAAATTGGATCTCTAACTGCTTTTACTCTTTCCCCTGTCCATCACCTGCACCTGGTGAGAGTTCATGATTCAGTTCATATGACGATTCAAGTAAAGTCAAAGAGTCACCAGATCACCATCACCATCAGACTGATAAATCGGCTGACTTCAGCTTATTGCAGATACTTGTGTTGATGTTGATGAATGCCAACAAATTGCTGTGCATAAGTACCAAACCAGGTTTGAGGTTATTCAGAAACAGTGTCACCATTACATAGCTTGTCAGTGAGCGAGCACTGCCAAGCTGATGTCCTGCCCAGGGATCCACAGCAAGATTGTTGTTTATGCAATGTGTTACATAATTTTTTTTAAACTGATGGATGAGAAAGCAGCTTTCTTTCCCTCCGGCTTTGTCATACAGCCTGTTTGAGAGTTTCACTTGTTTCTCCTCGAGTTTCAATGAGGTCAGGGCCATCACCAGGGACGATACCACCTTGGTAGATTTACCTGTCACAGTGCCTAACTATAAAGGACCTAAGGTCACTTGGCTGCCAGTCTTAATCAGAGCCTGTAATTACTATGAGCTATGTTTTATCTTCCTATTCACTGCCGTAGGCCTGAAGTTTTTTAATTAATTTCTCCTCTGTTGTGAGGAGGACAGTCTCATCAATCAGCGTTAAAAAGAAAAGTCAGTTTAGAAAACAATCTTCTCTGGATCTGCGTGTCATCATCTTTATACGTCAGTCTTGTGGCCAACAAACTGAAATACAAAACTGCAGAAGACTGCCGCAAGACAAAGGTTTGCAGTGAGCGAGTTAAACCTTCCCTGCAGGTGTCGAAGAATGAAAACCAAATACTATGCACATATGACCTGCTTTATGTGCACAGTTTCATTATGCACTGAGTGACAGGTAATGTAGTGAAATGTCTGCAAATTTGGCAAATATTCAAGGAAAACTATTTGAAATTTATAAAAATAAACAAAGATACATGGGATCTAAAGTGGTATAGAGGGCAGAGGAGACGATATGATCTGCTCTGGTCCTTTTTTTTTCTATTACCAGCGTCAGACCAGAACATACCGTTGATGAAATCTCTTCCTTGCACTTTCTCCCACTCTTCTCTCTATCTCTCCTCTCAGCCCACACTGCAGAGCAAACAGTTTGCTTTGGCTGTTTTTCCTCTTCTTCTTCCTCCTCCTCCTCCTCCTCCTCTACCTCTCTCTCTCTCTAACATCTGCTGACCCATTTTAGAAAAACACTAGAAGCAGAGAAAATAAAGTTTGCTTCCCTCACAGGAAACGATCTGTAGAGTTCTATGGGTTATGTGTGGCGCTGGTTGAGATTTTGATAGCATGATATCTGCATATGCACAGCCAGAGCTGTAAACCTGATTCAGATGCCTCCTTCAGAGTCTCATACAGGCAAAGTCTTTGGTGTCTGAATATTAAGCAGCTGTTGCAGCCAAAACGTGGTTCCTTTGACCCTTACATCTGCTTTTATCCATTTGGAGCTTCTATGTATCTGAACTGAGAGTCAGAGGATTGAGACTGTGGCACTGTATGCTGTACAGATTGTAAAATCTGCTAAGAAAAACTTTAAGTATGATTGACGTGACTTCACATGATATAAAAGGATTGTATTTCCGTGCCATGCACATTTCACACAAATAAAGACATTGGAACTTTTCACAGCTAAAAGGAAACGAAAAATACATACAACTCAATGGCTAAGACTTGATATATTGTCATGTCTTTATAAAACAAATGCATAAAGACTTATATGTGGTAGAAGATTTGCCTGCATGTCGACATCGACATTCCCCTGAAGGAAACCACATGCATTCCCTCTGAGTCCTCTCTATCCATCCGAGAGATTAATAACCACACACAGAAATATTACATGTAACTCAGATAAAACAAGTGCCTTAAAGTGACAAGAGCTTCCATTAACGATCCCACCACAGCAGCCTGTGTGGAAAATGTGCCGCATTCAAACAGAGAATTAGCTTCTAATACATCTGGCTTAGGGAGAAGGAGAGTAGCTTTCCCAACTGGGGGATGCTAGCATATTAGCAGCCCTCCTACAGTCTCGGCCTCTAAGCCAGCCTGATTTACATTCAATAAACTGCCAACCTGGGGATTTCTACATAAACTGCAGTACCAGGAATAAACTGTCATGCACGCTGGAAATGAAACCCCTGCCAAGGATTTAGCACAGTATAAGAGACAGTGAATGTCATCTGAACAAGACCCAGTGCGCACATCAGTGTCTTTGCAACTATTAATTCAAGTAAGTATATTTGACAAAAAGTGACATATTAAGGATTCAGCAGTCAAGACTGATTAACCAATATGGCAACTGTGTGCTCCAGTGTCCCAGGAACCTGTACTTATACACGAACACACCTTTCCATTGGCCAGGCAGCAGCAGGCTGAATAAGTTTTTTGGATACACACTATAAGTGCCAGCAATACACAACCGCCAGAATGAACTGTTTGAGTTCCACAACACAGTAATACCTTGGCAGGAGCTGAATAGAGACCAGCAGCAAAAAACGAAATAGAAAAAGGACAATATGGAGGATTAAATAACTTTGCAGGAGGGACAATGGAGAGGAACCTGCTCCAGTTTGGAAGTTGTTGGCAGTGTATTACAGTAAGCCCCCCCCCAACAACCCCACCACTACCACCCCAACCCCCAACCCTCCCCATTTCAAGCAGTAGCCATTTTCTGCGTCATCTGTCAGTAGATCCAGAGCATTACTGAGGGAAAACAACACAGCTGAACTTCTGATCTTCTGTCTTTCTTCATATGCACATGTGGTTCACACATACTATGCAAGTCGGAGTTTTATCTCTCGTCCTTGCACAGCAAGTGGTGCCCATAATTTGTTGAGGATAATGGATACTGGAAGGCATTGAGGCCACAGCAGAGTTTGAAAAATTGAGGTATGGACTCCATATCTTAATAAACTTGGAGGAAACAGAGTAAAGCATTCTAAATATTTGTCCTTGCAGCATTTGTGAGGATATTATACAGACTTCCAGAACACAGCAGCAAAGCAAGGGGGTTAATATGTCAAGCCACACTGAATATTATTCTAATATCTTTCAGTATATCCAACCAATATGCTTTTATTTCAGGACAAGACCAGACACCTGGACCTGGAGTTTAGGTCCGTACTGAGATATTAGATCTTAGGTGGAGCCCAGAATTACATTGTCATCACAAACGAGAAGGCCAACACTCATTCTGTCCAGGTGTTGATCCCATTAAGGTTTTCCAGAATCTGACATTTGACACCTCAGAGTGGATATTTATGTGGTGTCAGTGAAGCAACGGGATATGAAGTAATTTGTCAAGTCTGCAGTGCCATTTTAGAACTGAGGGATCATTACATGAAGATGTAGCTGCAGGCCAAAACAACTGCAAGCTACAGCATCATGAATAAGGAAACAAGCATCTGGCTGTATAGATGTTACAGGCATCATATTCCTGTTCGCACTCTTCACTCTACATGCTGAGGAGTACAAGATTCTATTAGACACACATCAACAGCTATCAGATATTGTTGCTCAGTAGAAAGGTGCACATCATGATTCAAGGATTTCACTCTTCTCTCTTTTTTATATGCCCAGGTTGAAGTCCAACTACTGATGGTGAATAAACTCAGAAAATCTCCCATCTTAAGCCATCCCTGAAAACACCACCTGTAAGAAAAAAAACTTTAAGCAAGCCTTATGAGCTGTGTTCATGTATCAGTATGATTGCAACATCTGTCCTTCACCAAGGGAAGCATGATTCATATTTTGCAGTGTAAATGGTAATGTGTTGACACTTTTGCCCTTTGTATTTGGATTCATTTCCTGCTTGTTGGACATTGCATTGTGCCATTTATTCTGTTATATTCACTGCTTCACTGTTCATGGAACTTTAACTCTCTTCCTGCCATCATTAATATCATGTTTGCTTCCATCCTTTTTTAGATTCCAGTAATTTGAGCTTTTTGTGACCTGTTTCACCTGTTCCACTCTTCAGGTACACCTAACCCAGCAACCAGCACCACTGGTTGAAAGTAGTTTCTTCAACTTAATCCTAGATTCTTTTTGTTATAGAGTAACTAATCTAAATTTAGGACATAGACATCCAGCCCTAGATCATGTCTAAGAAATCAGCTCTGTATTTTTACAGTCAACACAGGCAGCTGCATCTTAACTATTAATGTGCATTAGGGAACCCAGTTTTGGATCCATGTTCTAATTGACATGTTTGTTTGTTGTATTTTTTATTTTCCAGCTCAATTATCATTTTCATTGGTATTCAGATTAACTGCATTTGATGATAAATACCTAAATTTAACACATAAGCTACTCACAAACTGCCATGGACATATGAAACACTCAATGCTAAACTGATTAACCTAAAAACTCTGTGGTGGTTGATTCTTTATCGAGGAGTGGGTGTTCTTTTGCTAATGCAAACAATCTACTGAAAATCTTCTATCTTTCTTTCAACAGAGGAGGATCTCCAAAAATGAAGTACATGTCACATCATAACACAAGAAATTCCTATGGCCTTTCTTAGAAGTGCCTCTTTGCATTCGGCTTACAAAGAAAAATGAACCTCTGAGATTTGCAGGAGACCAAAAGATCCATCACCCAGTGGTTTATGTTTCCTACTGGGCTCATTTTACTTTTATTTATACTCTTAGGAACTGTTTAAAAATTCTATGAAACATAGCTAAGATTGTAAAATGATAATCATCTCCATCTGCACGGCCAGCACAAAATTTATATATATATATATATATATATATATATATATATATATATATATATTTTAGGGCTGGGTATCACCAGGTACCTTGCGATGCGATACTATCATGATATTTTGCCCACAATAATGATAATATCACGATACAGTGATTCTGCGATAATCGATATATTGCAAGAAGTTTCATCCATGATACATCACGATATCTGTGTCACTGAAGAAATTCTGAATTTATTGACTGCACTGAATCCATTTCACATGAATTACAAAACACTGTCAATTAACGATGCACTGATTGCAATTTTCTGGCCGATCATGATCACTGATTTTTAAAAAGCCTGACCTGCCGATTTAGATTTTGGCCAATTTTTATATAACCGACAGCATACACCATCAATATTCAAATCTTATTTTATTGAAAAACAAAACCCGTGAAACAATACAATAGAAACTTGTTGTTTTACCTGCACATAAGGTAGTTCTCTCAAATATAGATGAAAACGATTTTCAAAATAATGATGTAGGTGTTTATATTGTCAGTATCTGAACAGATAGATAGAGCGCGCGAGAGATGGATGAACACACACACAGACACACACACCTGAGGGGCAGAAGCGCTTATCGACTGGCGCGGAGAAATGTGCGTCTGGTGTGAACGGAAGGGCTCCGGCTCGCGCACGATTTTCGTTGCGCGGCGCTGAGCAGGGCTTCCGCATCCTGGCGTCAACCCTCTCTCACGGCAGAGCAGACGGGGGGCAGTGGCTGACTTTCAGACCTTTGCGGAGCTAGATAAGGTCGGTAGATGAGATTGGTTTCACATAAAAGAAATGCCGATCCCGCAAAATTAAGGAAATCGGCGCCGATGGATCGGTGCACCCCTTGTCAATCAAATTCACATGAAAGACAGCCAAGTAAAACAAAGTGTATACTGCACAAAGTGCCTCTTTTAAACACACAATGTCCAATGTGCTTGTGTTATGTTTTCCTATTCCTCCGCCCTGCGCCATTTTCTTCTTCTTTTTACGATTTCCGGCAGGCTGTACTGCGTCATTTCCTTTCAAAGAGTACGCTACCTCAGCACCCAGTCTTATTCATGGTAAGCGCCATCATGTGGAGGCTTGAAGTAGTGACTCTGTAAATTAAAATTGCAGCAGTGTTTTATGAGAGAATCTGTTTAAAACGGCTGTGTTTATTGTTTAAATATCGATATTTGGCGGCAGTGTATCGATAACGTACCACACGACGAAATATCGCGATATATCGTTGTATCGATATTTTGGCACACCCCTAATATATATATATACAGTATTCATAAAGAAATTCAAAATCTGACATGGTGCAGGATTAGTATTTTCCCTACAGTATCATTAGCAGGTGGAGTAGAAGTTTTTTACATAGGAGTGAAGGGATGTAATTATAACAGGACATAATTTTAGAATAATGTAATATGTCGCTTTGCTCAGGGATTATACAGATTCTGCAGTGAGCGTTGCAGCCTGGGAGACAGCGCTGCAGCTGAGAACAATGTGGGATGAGTGGATAACAGACAAAGAAAAAAGGGGGAAAATTACAACCTTCACACCTATTAGAGGGCAGAGTGGGGATAATTACATTATTGCACTGAACTGTGTTATTAGCTGTGATATTAGAATATCCTCTCTGTGTCTGCAGGGATCTTTACAGTTAAACCTTCGCCATTCTGTGGCGTGATCTCTTTCTTTTACATTCTTACAGGAATCACAAATTAAAGAAATGAGTTCCGATTAAAACATTATAAACTGTGAGTCACACCACAGACACCGTGTTCAGTTTTATTGGAATTCTTATTGCAGCATGTGCTCTTTGCAGTGAAATATTACTTTGTGCATTTCCCCAGAGCACAGTGTAGATTTAGGCAATGCATTGCAGTCTGTGTCAACTTCAAATAATTCCCCAAACACAGATTGCTGTTATCCCTCACATGTGGCTCTGGGTTCCATTAGGTTAGTCTGATTGGCACAAGGCACCATGAGTAGGGACATGAGAGGCAGTGTCTCCCAATGTGTTCTTCCCTCCAAACACCTCAACCTCTTAGACCCCACCATCCCCCATCCCTCAGTTCCCGTAGTTATGCAATGACCTTAAATTTGGATACCCTGTCGATCTTTTGTCCTGAACATAAAAGCCTCCTTTTCTTCCTGCTCCTCGGGTACCATGGAAGCCCCTGACTGACTTCCATAAAGTCTGCTGTCAGCTCAAATGAATATGTTGTGCAGGGTGACAGCCAGGCCTGCCCACTGACCGACTCACTCCACTCTGGAATCACACATGCCAAACCCTACAGAGGCAGCCACCACACACAGGACTAACAGAGCAGCACGCTCTGCTGTGTCTGGAAGAATCATGTGCTGGTTCTTCTCCTCCTACTTACACACTCAACACAACATTTGTAGATGTGATAAGCAAAAATCATGTGAATTAGTGAATTCTGCGATATAATGTATGGTGCCTTTTACTGTATCTAGTGTCTTGACTGAAGAAATCAGCTACTATATAGAAAACCTGACAAAGATCATGTCAAAGGGAAGATATTTTAAGAGTGAAAAATAACTGTGAAAGGTTGAAAAAGGGCAGAAAAAAGTTTTTGAAGTGAAACTCCGCCATAAGAGGTTAAACATATTGCCTCAATGTCGCAACCACATCTTCTGTGAAGAGCTGCCAAATCTAGTACATAGAAGTGAGCTATGGTATGTGAGCAGTTCTGAAAATTTCATTACACTTACATTAATTTGATCCGATCAGATCGACGGCTTTTAACAAATTGGAAACTCTTTACAGCCACCCTTCAAGTCCGAAGAGGCTGAGTGTTAAAAGATGGGGCTTGGGTGGAGTATACAAAGTTCTCTCAGTTAAAACAGCAATAAAAAATCTATCAAATCTAGTTACCTGCTTATTCAAACATTTGAGTCTTTTTACAGCATGGTGTCTAGCCTCAAATACTATCTGACCGTCACACAGATCCACAGACCATTTCCCCTTAAGTATCAGAAAACAGACGGCTAACAAAAATAAACCCAAGTCAACATTTGCAACAAGGTGGGGGTGGGGGGTAGGGGAGGGTCTGAGGCACTTGCACCAGAGGAAAGACTGGAGATGAGATATGAGGAGCAGGGGAGATGACGAAAGTCTAGCGTCTCCACCTAATGTCACAGACAGGGAGGAAGACAGAGGGATGTAGGACAGAATGAAAGAGGGAGAGAAGGAGACAGGGCGTGGAGGAGACAGTAGAGAAAGGGAAGTGGTGCCTGTGTGGCGTGAGAAAGCCCTGTGTTCTCTGTCTGTTGATAGGCCGGTGAAGCTGAGGAGGGCTCAGGGCCACAGACCAGAGGGATTTACAGGGCTTTGCTCCTTCCTCTGTGGAAGCAGTGTGTCAACCACTGCCACTGCAGACCCTCCTGCCCCTGCCTGGTGCCCCCTGCAAGTACAGCTACATGACTGATTACAGGCTATGAAAGGATCCCTCCCCCCAAAACTCTACTGTAAAGGGCTGTTTCTATAGAAAGAGGATCAGAGTCTTACAAAGCCATTTCCATTTTCCTCCTGAGCCTAAATGCTAATCTGCTCATTTTCTTCTATTCAAAGCCTTTTTCTGTAAGATCATCCCTTCTCTGCATCGCTCCATGCCTTCATCCCATCCCGCTACCTCCGCAGTCTGCTCTTCCTGGTTGTCTTGGAGAGGCTGCTGGGCCATGACAGTCAGATGGGCTGGACAAAGGACCAGGCTGGCAAGTGTCCAGAGGGGGCTCAAGGGCAAGAGATGAACAGATAACCTTGTTGTGTGGCCCACAGCCGCCTCAGGCAGCTGCATGGAGATGATAACTCAATCTTCATCAGATCTTCTTACCAGCTTGGCCCCCCCAGCCATTCACAGCTACTGCAATGTGCCAGAATGTGTGTGGGCCAACGGACATGGTACGATTGTGTGTTGCGAAGCACTTACTCACCACAGTGTTGTGCCACCACTGTTACATCAGACCACCTCTTTGAAGCAGTTTCCAGTGTGTTGGCGCTAATTGCTCTGTTGCAAGCAAATGACATGAAATCATATGTTCACCGAGGTCTTATCATGAAAGTTTAATAAAAAGGAGAGTGTGTCTGGATTTCAGGGTTCATATTTGGCTGTTGTTACATGAAATGCTTTTAGCCTCTTCAGCCAAGGGTCCCTCAGTTTCATTATGAGACTGCATTCCAGGTATATCCCCTCAAAATTACTTTCTAGCATCAACGAGGAAAGCAAATGAATTTGTGTGAGTATAATATGTATGTGTGTGGAGACAACTTGACAGAGTGAGTAGGGAGTGGCTTGTCATTTGCAAGTGTTAACTACTTTGAGTTATCAGCCAATTTTCTCTCCCTGAATGAAAGTGGATAGCATCTCATGGGAAAAGAAAGTAAATGTATTTGCATGACTGAAGTGCATTTCACCCCCTGCACTGAAGTCCTCCTGTGTGGACATTTTCATGCTAAATCAGGGGCTAAAAAGTCTAACGGGGAATTAGGGGCAAACAGTTGTTGCATAAGGTTTTTTGATGTTGAAAGGGATTCCCTTATGGCAAGGGCTTCTCATGACAGAGAAAGTGCTTACATGCTAGGACTTACTTGAACATCTGTTCCCATTCCCTGGCTCAACCACAGTGAATGAGGTTCACGCAAGAATCATAATTGCACACAGACTTGGGTTACAGACAGGGAGTCAGTGCTTTTTTTTTTTTTTTTTAAACCACAACTGGTTGAACAAAGCTGTGAAAAGGAATGAAAGCTGTGACACAGCACTTTTAATTTTAACAACAGAGTCATGTGAAACTGTAACCAAAGTGGTTTGAAAACTAAAGCTATCAAAAGCCCTGATCTGATACGGTGAGATGGGAGATTTCTACTTCAGAACTACAAAAAAGGCAGAGAATTCAAGAGCTGAAAACCAGTTAAAAACTGTTGCGCGGCATAATTTCTGCTGTTCTACACCCATGTCACATCAGCAAAACACAGAGAACCTAAGAGAGCAAAATGTCTCTGTGGGTTTTCTTTTGTTTTTGGTGGTAATCTGTTGTGGATAAAGCTTTTTATACCAAGACTTTTATCTTTTATGGGGAGCTACGTGCACAAACACAATCTCAACGGCATGGTTAAATAAAGACAGCACAAATGCACACACATACCCACACACACACACAACAACATCTAAGAATCTTTAATCCACATCTCTTAGGCCCAAACCTCATCAGGCCTATGTGGACTTCTGTACACTGTCTGCGTCAACAGCCACACAATGACTCCATGAGCAACACAAACACCCTCTCCCTCACGATTTTATCAGTGCAACATAGAGTGAACTCACTGACAGCATACCATAACTATAGGAGCGTTAAAGAGCAGCAGTCCTGTGCACAAAGCACCATCGTTGAGACAGATACAACATAAACTCCTGCCCCGAGGACACGTCAACCACTTCCTGAGCCCTAAGCCTATATGTAATTGAGGTGAAACGGCTTGTCTGAAACCAATTGAAGCCATGCAGTGAGGGAGAGCCACTGCAGTCCCTGGGAGAGGATGACAGGGTCACACCTGCAGACAGGGGCCTGTATAGGCAGCCTGCTGATGGCTATCTAAATGTCTACTAGGGGGAATGAGAGGGAGGCGCACACTGGGGGTGTGAGGGCTATGACGGCCCTACAGCTGGCAACCTGCCCAGACCCCCGCTGATCCATTTACGATGACAATTCATCCAGATCCATGGGCAAAAACACACATCCATATATGAAGCCCCCTATCACTCTGCTTCAGTACCTTTCTAATAAATAAGCCCATAGGCTAAGGATGCTGACATGCAACACTGACCCGAGCATCACCACAGCATGTCAGCGCCTCATGCAATGTAACAACACCACTACTGTGGCAGAAGTCTGTCTTTAGCTGCTCAGCATAATTATAGCCCTGATGAATGGTTTGGAAACGACAGGCAATTAGACCTCCAGACAGTATGATACTGAGGAGTGCACTTTCCTCT
Source organism: Caranx ignobilis (assembly GCA_021432705.1). Classification (NCBI taxonomy): domain Eukaryota; kingdom Metazoa; phylum Chordata; class Actinopteri; order Carangiformes; family Carangidae; genus Caranx; species Caranx ignobilis. The sequence continues at coordinate 65,689,269 of MU269985.1, forward strand.
GACATGGGCACTAGAGGTGTAGATCAAAAGATCTTCAGCAGACAAATGCACACATTTACAACACCCACCACTTCATGAGAGAGTGAATTCACAATTGTTGCAAATAAACAGGTGGCAATTACCAAAAACAAGATCCTGCTTCAGTCGCAGTGTGATGTTCATCCGAACACTTGAGCTTGAGGTGAGTGGAATAATATAGGCAGGTTCTGATATTCACTTTTCACAAGTGCCCTTTTCAAATGATAAACAAATTCAATTTAGAGACAAAGCTCAGAGCTGGCCCTGCACACTGCCTGCAGTGTCACAGCCTCTGATTTACAACATGGCCAGACTGTGGGGTGATCCTGCACCAAGCGTAAGCAGAGCCAAGCACCCACAGGAGGGAGAGATGGAGAACAGAGGAGAAAGAGGGAGGGAGAAAATATGAGGAAAATGTTTTAGCCATGTGAAATCGCAGTGAGCACTCTTTGGAAACCAAGCCTGTAGTTAGTAATTAACTTGAACTGGAGATAATGTTGTAATTATAGGACCATGCACAACTCTAACTCCCATCAACACTAACACACTAAAACTAGACCTGTGGTCTGGATGCATGTTGGAACAAAGCAGGGAATCTTCTCAAAAATTTCTGACTTTCATAAACTAAGTTTGAAAAAGAAAGTTGGACAGCTTCTGTAAACTTGTTTCATTGTAAACTGAAATGCAGCTGATAAAAATAATCAGTGGACAAACAGATGACAGCTTGAACTGTCAAAAAAAATTGCATCAATTTCAGTCCCCCTCTAAGATGGATCTGTTTTTAGCATGCCTTTATATCTGCTATTTCCATATCAGTTCAGTTCTGAGCTTCCTGGCTTATAGTATGTCTCTTATGATGCTTTCCAGTAGGGGAGTAACCAGGCTGATGACCTCCAAACTGTTCAAGCCCATGAATGGAAAAGTTGGGATAAAAAGAAAAAGATATTTTCATTCCTCTGAGTCCAAGCAGGATTTTAAATAACCTTCAAAGTCATTCTCCTCCAAACTCTCCTGTCTCCATCTACACTGGCTCGGCCCCATTCATTCTGTAGCTTTATCTGCAGCCCCCCATTCCAAACACTACTCACATTATAATGGGTGGATCAACTAAATGACTGTGGATAAAATCACAGTCTGGCTGCCTTTCCTTGTGATACTTAAAAGGCGCCTTGCCTTTGACTGTGCTTTTTAGGCTGCAAACACACAGTGCTGTGCAGCGAGAAGGTGCATTGATTTCAGTAACAGATATTTATTATGACTGTCGCAGAAACTTACATGAATAGAGAAGTGCTTTAACTAAAGGTAAAGCGACAGGCAGAGTAGAGCCCATGGGAAGTGGGTAATTGAGCAGAACATATCTTGATGTTCTGGTGAAACACCGCTCTCCATCTCTCCACGCAGAAGATGAATCACACCATTGTCTGTGTCACAAAATTACATAAGTGCTATGGAAAATTCACTCGGTTCAATCGCCTGGTAGAAAAAAAGGGGGCAGAAATTGAATGGCCGCAGCTTGCTTGAGTGAATTATGGGTCACACTTGCATAAAATTGCACATGTTCTGTGATTGCGGTTATTTACAAAACTACAATTGATAATTTTCTTCCCTTCTGAAACATCCTTGAGCGAAGGATTTCAGCTGAATCCGTTGTAAATTGTATAAAGTAAGTGTTAAGCTGTCGGCAGCAAATTCTCACAGTGAAATCTGCGTGAATTGATAAAACACACAAGAGTGACAGAGGGAGCAGATGAGAGGCTTTTTTCTGTTCAGCTTCACCTTTGTATTTTAGCTCTGACTCAGAAACTGTTTGGCAGCTCCTCCTCAAAATAAAATCATTTCAAAGACCGGACACTTGATCCAGCAAAACTCTGTGCATAGATGAGATTACTTGACCTGTTTGTGGGTGGGGGATCTGGCTAATTTTAACTTTCTCTATTTCTCCACCTACACTTATGTGCCAGTGACCACAGCATCAATAATGCATCGTAATACCCATGGTTATCTCACATTTTTAATCCATAATCCTATGCATAAACACTTAATTGTGTTTTCACCCAACAAAAAACAATTCCCTTAATTCTGGGTGTCAGCTGCTTGTCTCTGCGTGCCAGACTGTTGTGAGAATACTTGCAGCATGACAGATGTAAGGTGTGGCACATGCAGACAGTAAAATCACCATTAGCGCCTGCATATAAACAGAGGGGAGGCTTTTACCAGAGAGAGTTTATGGATGGAAAGGCAGGATGGGATGGGGAGGCCAACAGATGTGAGCGGCTGGGACAAGACTCATAGGGACTGCACAGATCCCACAAGAGTCCAGACAAGAGAAGACACATCCCTGAACATTCAGACTAAACATGGCCACATAATTAGAGCTATAATTCAGCAGAGCAGCCAGAGCACACAGTGTGACGCTGTGTCCTTCGTAGACAGGGCATATTCTATCCTCTTATTCAGGGCTAAATTAAACGGTCTGAACATTGTGCTGGTGACACTTCAAAGCCATTTAGAGGACAGGATTTTTTTTACTTTTAACATCATGTGCAACATTGTGACTGTATGAGACATTGAAAACACTGAGAAAAGTTGATTTGCAAAGTATCAGTCTGAGGAAACAACAATGCTCTGAGTCAACAGCTTGGAGAGATCATGAGTACACAAGCCTGCTGAGTAGTTTCAGTAGCTGCTATCATGTAGGCAAACTTACAGATATCTGGTGATTCGTCTGAGCCATCTGGGCAGTCCTTCTCTCCATCACAGCGCCAGCCCTTGGAGATACAGGTCACCTGGTCCTTACATTCAAACTGCTTAGAGCTGCAGGTCTTAGGATGGTCTTCAGTTTTGGGAACTGAAAAAGGAAGAAGTAAAGGACAGTGATAAACAACCTTGAATAGCAGCCGTGGGGTGGAACTGTTTTTAAATCTCAAATACTCAAATAAAATGCAGTTCTCAGGCACCCAGTCCAAGAAATCCCAGCGTGAAAGTGAATGTTTCTTTAATCTGTTCCTCTTTTTGTTTTTTTCTTTAAGAACCATTCTTTCCTGTGCAGAATCTACATAGGAAATTTCCAGCTTCAAGTAGCAGAGATCTTAACTCAGCAGGGCAAAGCAACATGCAGGGTCAACCTAAGTTTACAATGACGTTTTTGTATCAAAAGACCCGCAGGCACACACTAAAACCTCCTCTACAAGTTTACAACCAACACTGGTGCCTTTTAGTTCTGGGTTTGTTTGTTGTTTCCCCCTCTTCTTACGAACATCTCATTTCTTTCTGCCTTTTTTTTTTTTTTTTTTTTATTACTCTTAAGGTGTTTTTCAACTTTTACCACAGAGCCTCTTTCATGTGTCACGGCACAGACATAACTGGGCATTCAATCTCCATCTGACCCATGGGAAAGTGCAGAGCACTGTAGTTCTGGGCAGTAAGTCAGCACAGATTGTTGAGGTATACCACAGGCTAGCAGCGCCGCAGCAACGCTCACGACCCATCAGCAGTGTGACACTGCTGACATGCTTTAACTCAGCCACGCTCAGAAAAGCCCTGCTCGAGTGGGGCTCTACCTACATGGCCTTGCATCAGTCTGTCAACACTGAACCTGTCACTTGTGTAAACATTCATACTACAGGGTTGGTTCATCCAGATTGCAAAAGAGAAATATGTTTTTCCTGCTTCCCTCCTGTGGTCTCCAGCTGTGTGATTTTTGGTTTTATTTGCTCAGATTTTCAGACATCTGTCTGTGAGATTTCTGCCCCCACTTCAATATAACAGAGATGAATTTAACTGTGCTGCTCACAACGAACTTATTTTATTGTCTATTCAGCTATTTTGTTTTTGTCGAAAGTCCATTTAATGAAACCTGATCACACTAAGGCCTTTGGATTATTGCGGTTGACAGGAACATTGTTTCTCAGAAAAACACATTCCTGTTAGATTTTTTTATGAGGTTTAAATGCTTCAAGGGCCATGAATGATATTCTATTCATCTTTTGGGGATATATCAGAAATCTAATTGGTTTCAAAAACTGGATAAATAAAACCAAAACTGCCCACATGGCATTACAGGTAATTTGGATGAACTGACCTTTTAAAAAAAACAAACAAACTCAAGATCAAAAGAAATGAGTAAATGCAATGGATATAATATAAATTTAGACTCATTGATGACATAATCAATCACCTGAACATAAATTAAAATGGAGAAAACCAAAGTTCTCCAGTAACATTTTCTCCCATTCTGAGGAAAAAATGAAAATGGGTTTCCACATATAGAAAGAGGAAATGCTTCTCTGAATCCATGTGGTCAAAAATATGACACGCAATGAAAAAAAGACCACAATGTCCGCACCAGGCAGTAGGCTGTTGTTACTGTATTGTTGTGCAGCAACGCTCTGGGAAGGACAGCGCCGAAGGTCTCATTGTGATTCTCTGCAGGGACATAGCCCTCTCTCGCCCTGGATGACTTGCCTCCCTACGTACTTGGCAGGCAGAGAGGTGTTTGGGGCGGGCATTCGGGGGGTGGTAGTGGAGTGCGCCGCAAAGGGGCTGGGATGTGACTGAAATCACAAGAGAGCATGAAGATGGTGTATCATTGCAATCACGTTCCTTTTGACTGTCAGACCGGGGATGGGGTTAGAGCCTGGTGTTTTTTTCATACGGCAGTGAAGTGTATGTGTAAGTCAAACACTAAGATGTCTGAGTGTCATGTTTTTTGTAAATACAATTAGAAGCTAAAGGGCTGCAGGGATCAGTTCACAGCTTCCCCATTATACGAACAACACCTTGATATTTGAGGAGATTAAGAGAAAGACGGAGCATTGGATTTTAAAATGCAGAGCTGTAGACCCAGTATTCTTTTCACATAATGGCAGGGGCAAGGCCTCCAAAACAAAAATCATGTCATGCAAGAGAGTAAGATGCCATAATACAGTCTATATTAAATGTCATAAGACTGAGATGAAAGGAAGAAACAGAGCTGTAAATGAACAGTCAAAGACCAATGACTGAATCACTTAAAACGACATGCACACACCCCAGCCCTTGGTGAAGCAATGAGAGGGAGGCTAGCCGTGGCCTGAGGCCAGTTTGTTAGTTTTGCTTCCTTTCAGCTTACCAGTGTCCTGGTACATTTAGTATGGTGGTAAATACACTGGATTTGGCTGCGCTTACATGTTGCCATTTAATCTGACTAAACAATCAGACAAACAGCCGCATCGCCTGGGCTCTGAGCTGAAATGACTAAAAGCAATGAAACTTGCTATGTGAAGGCATTCCCTCTGTCTCTCTGTGAAGCAGCTGCGTTGAGTTGTTCCCCGTGAGTGGGCATAAAACTGGAAATAAAACATTGTGGGTTCTAATTTTATCATCGTTTTACACACCAGCATGAAATGACCACAGAGGGGAGAACCTCTGAGCCTAATTGGAGGTTGTGGCTGAGGAGGGGTTAGAGACTGAGGGAAATACTGGCAGCTTTCCCCCTCAGCAGTCCTCTTTCAAAGCCCACTTAAAATATCTCAAACAGAGATGCGAATTGTTAATTCAGCCTGCAAAGTCGCTTTTTTTCCCAAACTTACTGCCAAAATGCTGACAATTTTTGGAGGGGCCAAATCAGGCTGGGATGTTAAACCATTTGAGTCCACTTTGCCTACAAAAGGGAATGAAGAAGGCCTTTATTTGGTGTGCTGGGATTGGCCCAACAGCAAACACCAATCCCATTGAATCAAGGTACATACTCCACTTACAGGAACTCCTTTAAGCCCTGTGTGTTTGCCTCCAACAGAGTTCCCTCCTGATAATGCCATCCTAACTAAAACGTTTCCTGCCACAGCTGAATGGCAACTCGATCACACTGCTGCAAGTAAATGGTAGGAAATCCCACAGCATTAAAATATTCTAACCACAAAACAGGAGGATTATCAAATTTTCAATAAATTATACCTTCATTGTCTGTATCTTATAATTCTTAATGGTAAGATCAGCGTGGTGTATATTTAAACATGAAGAACTGTCTCCTTTTGAATTAGGATAGCCTGATAAAAACAACCATCCTAGGGGTATCTATTAGAGCAAAAGTAGCTACATCCAATTAGAGAGGAAAATGAGAAAAACAGCTTTCACAGCCTTTGAAACCCACAAAAGTTTTGGATTTCACACTATTACTCAGTAAGAGCAACTTTGGAACATCTACAGGAAACAGTGTTTCTATTTCAGAAGAGAAATTATACCATGTACAAATATCTTTATTTGGTGGCTTTAGAAAAAAAAGAAAAGAAAAAGAAAACGGAGCATGTTTTAAAAACACCCGCCTTCCACAAAAACCAAAATGCCTATCTCTGTCACTCTGATCTAGTTGCAATGTGTTTCACTGTGTTTTATTTATAATATCCGTACGGTAAAGTGATTAAATATGAACACAGAGAAAGTCCTAGAGGCAACTAAGCAGAGTGAATTATACAATGAGAATCAGCAGGGTGAACTTTTTGTCTGGTGTGAAAGGAAGCGGTGCCTCAGTGAACTGAGGTCTGAAGCCCTCACAGCATTTTTGTTGGATTAAGCCTGTTAGATTAATGTAGCTGAGTAGAAAGTACAATATTTTCCCCTGAAAAACGTATGAAGTACAACAGTTTTATAATGAGTAAAGTGTTTTTAATAGTAGTCAACACAAACACCTGAGTTACCTGTATGTGGAGAAGGCTGGTGTGTATTTTAGAAGCCACTGTCAAAAAGGTAAAGGATTAACTAAGCCAACACACATTAAGATTGTTAACATGGAATAATAAAACTCTGTATTGATATCAAAATTATAGCAGTGTTTGCCAGTAGCCTAAATGATGATATTTTGTATAGCCGAGGTAATGAAATGACAAGCTACAACACTAGAAATTAAAAGGTGAACCATCAGCTAGTGAACATTATTTAGCTAAACTGTAACTTAAAGCTTGAGTTACAAACTAGCTAATGCTAGCATTTCTCTGAGGCTTGACAAATCTAATTCAGAAATCTTAAGGTGATAAATTAAAGTGTAGTAAAAAAAAGTGAAAAGGTTAACTACTACCATCCAACAGTGTCTACCTGATGCCTGGGAGCAGAGATACAGAGATTGAGCCACTGATCAAGGTTAGTAGGCCTGATATGGTACGGTCCACTTTAGGTTGGTCTGAAACGTATTACAGGTATGAATATGGGACATGTTTCGATTCCCCTGAACTGTTGTTTTTACCTCTATTGGGGTCTTGTTAGTTATATCAGGGACGGTAATTTGCAAGTGTTGAGTGCCTGTGTGAGCTCCAGCTCTACATGAAGGGAGTCAAGCTAAGACTCAAAATTAATTTCTTTAATTACTATTATTCAACAAGTGCTCTGGCTTATCGTAGGTGTTCTGAAGGGAGAAAAGAGGGCTGAGCATGACTGTTAAATTGTTGTTGTTGTTACTAAAAGCTTTACTGATCAAATGTTAAAATCAAATGTCCTCCTGCTATGTGGATACAGAGGCTCCAACTGGCTGACACTATTGGACCAAGAGCATACTACCACTTGTATGGAGCCAACACTGTGTCCTTATGCAGGGCCACTGGAGCTCTATGTTGTGTAAACAGTGCACACTGAAGTGCCCCTAAGCACTGTGCATGGCAAAAAAGCATTAAACAAGAGCGAATGAGCAAATGCATAAACACAGAGCTCTTATAGAAATGTCCGTTCTGAGTGCCTAGTAAAGAGAATAAATTAGCTTCAAGGCCACTCTTTCATCTGCAAGAGGGGATTTAAGGTGTTGCTTTGTCCTTATGTAATCCAAAAACTTTGCAAAAACAATCTTTAGGGGCGGATGGGAACTCTGTGTGATGGGATGGTGAGTAAATAGTGCTGTGGCACCAATTCAGCAACCAAGTGATGGAGGCCTTCAGACCATCACCACCTGGGGACTGAACACCACACCTCCCACACACACACCCTCCCTCCCCCCATGATTGGCCTCTCTCAATATGGCCATCCGTGCTCTACAAATCAACTCCAGAACCATGCAGCGCATTCCAGCACCTTCTAATTGATTTCATGTGTATAGCTTTGCCTCAAAAAAGACAATCTGTTACAGACAAGCAGCTGAATCTGAAAGGAACCAAACAGCTTTGCTTTTTAAGACAAGGGAAATGTACTTATTGTTGGATTTTCTTTGGTGCAGGGCTGCTAGCGAGTGCATATGCTAAGAGTGGGAGGAAGCTCTGTTGGACTGTAATATGTGTCGCGAGTTTGCTTTAATCAAAACACCATACACCATAATGATAATAATGCACAGAACACACACACTCAGCTAAGACATTCACCAAACAAATATATGATATGTGAAATTTATTTCTGTATCACAAGTATGCTGCCAACACTGACCTCATCTTGGTATTCAACCAACCCAATCCAATTCTGGATAATTTCTAGGCTGAGCAACAGAGCATGTATTCTATTAAATGCTGTTAGAAGATAACAGTATGACTGGGAAAGTGAAATGACTTGAATGAATGAATGAATGAATAAATAAATAAATGGTGGTCTCGATGGTCTTGCTGGGCACAATGGCAGTGGCATGGAGAGAGTGGGAATGAAACCAGGACTGTTTCTCATCACCCACCACTTCTCCCCTTCCTGGTCCTCCATTGTGGAAATCATGTCTTCATGAGTATTTCAGGGAGTGAGGGAAAAAGCAAACAGGCTACAGCATGTAATTAGACCCATAAAGGTCAAGCTTGAAGTGATTTCTCTGTTTAGCAGGATTTCAAAGTGAAAATCCAATGCAAAATTAAAACCAAACAAGCACCACAGGGGAGAGAATGGAGTCAAATTGAAGACATTATTCCTTCATTTTTGTGCTGCATTAATTATTCAAACGGAAGACTGATTCTTTTTTGTAACCAGAGCCTTTTCGATGTAAATCGTAATACATCAGTGTAAAACACTCCCATATGGAGAAAGTGTCTATCTGATACGGGGCTGTGGAAGCCAGTGAAGCCAGTGAATCTACTCCTTCATTGGTGAAACAGTGTAGTGCCCATCCAGTGGAAACAACCACTTAGCTTTGTGTCAAGCCACAGCAAAGTACTGGAGCACTTAAACCAGCACACAATGCACATGCAATGTCCATAGGCTACTGAAGCTCTAATCCACTACAGCCATTTTCAAAGAGCTTGAGCATGCATAAACAGCAAAAAGGAGTTAGTACCGGGTGTTAGTAGCTACTCCTGTGCCTAAAAGCCTTGTTTTTGTGTCATCGCACCACAAAAGGGTGCAGCATTGACCTCAGAGGTAACCTGATGAGGCTCTGCAGGATGTCAACGGGCAATGGCAGTAAAACACAACGCAGTAAAAGAAATACGGTGAGTGAGTGTGATTGATGGACGTAGAGATAAATGTAAATAGGCTAAGAGTGCTTCCAAAAGGGGAGTTCTTCTACACACAGCCTGAAGACTCTGCAGTTCTGCGCACCCATAGAGGAAAAGTCAACCCAGATTCAGCTGTTACAAAAACAGAATATGGGAACCACAAAATGAAGGCTAGACCACATAAATTGAAGCATTCACTGCAACTGAGAGGACTGTAAATCCTAGCATGCCTCATTCCTCCGGTTACCTCCTTACTTCAGCTGAGGGATGAAATGTTTCTGAGATTTAATGTGAGTGGATCTCCATGAATCCCTCATTAGATTCATACTAAGGGAGGTGGGTTGTGGGTGGGTGGGGGGTAATGTTCCTGGCTCAATAATCGCTAGGAATGACTCATAAACAATGCACAAATGAGCTGTCATCCACTTAACATCGTTACAGATGACCTCTTTATTCAGTAGTGAAAATCCTAAAACCTGTGTGATACATAAAGGTCTCAGCGTGCCATGAATGTTCTTTAGATGGTTTGAAAATGTGGGCTGGCACTGTAATAACAGCGTGGATGATTCAACTTTCCTGCAGGATTTTTTTTTCTTTGTAAATTTAGTAAATTAGAGTGTGCAAAGAATGATTGCCCCACAAAAGAACAGAATAACAGCTTTTTACAGCTTAGTTTACTTTTACATGACACTGTAGACTTTGGCAACCACAGTTAAAGTCAAGGATGCACACGCCCTGCATTCTTGATAGCATTGTTGCGGACCACAGAGGAGTACATCCAACTGGTTACTGGCAACACGCAGTTGATTTTTAAGATGATAACAGAATCAGACCAAGGAATAAGAAACTTGAGGATCGCAAAGGGTATATAGTTTTGTGTTTAAAATATTAAACACGCGAAGCACGAGAGACATTAGTTTTTCAGCAACAGTGCTTATTGAGACGACAAATACCTGAGTGAGGAGAGATCTAGCAAGGACTTTACAAACACAACCATAATTGATGACAGATCCAATTATCAAGTGCAAAGTAAAAGTATTATCTGTGTTTATTAACAGGACCACTCATGTGAGATTAGTCTGTGATTATTTTGAATAACATGACATTATAAATGTTACATTATTATCATCTCACTAATCCTTACCTCCAATGGGAGCTCATGTTTTACACATTAATGATATAAAAAAAATGGGATCTGGGATATTTTTCATGTATTGTACATGATTTGACCAACCAGAGAGTTACTGTACATCAAAGTTTTTAGTAGTGGTGTTCCAGCCACATTTTATGGGATGCATTCAAGTTACATCATCAAAATACAACTGCAGCGCATTTTGTAAGTGGCAAGGCCCTGAAAGACATGCTACGTCCACAATCCTACATATAATATATTAAACTAGCAGATGTCCGTTATATCAGCTGGTTATACAAGAGCCCTTATCTGTTTGCTGGTTTGAGCTGCAGTGCGGGAGTAATCTGAAAGACAATTTGATGACGAGGTTGCAAATTATCAGATTAAAAGTAGTGAAGTTGCAGCACAGTACATCAAAAATGGGGAGGTGTTTACACCAGCAGGTGGATTATTTCAATTACAAGCAGTTAGGGGTGGGTCAGAGTGTTTGGAGTAGAAATTATTTCATACTGTTTTATCAGAGAAAAATATAATATTCCCATAAATGAGTACAACATTGGCCCATCAACAGTGGTACACAAATGTACATAACCTCACAGTATTGTCATATCACCCTGACGCACTAGTAGTGGTATCTCAGACAAGAAGTGCCTTAATTGTGTCCACATCTTTGTCATGACACAGAAAGTATAAATGTTTGGTATATGTACAAGCGACATCCAGTGACTGAGAGTTATGGCTGTGACTCTGATGAAAGCAAACAGCATTGACACTTTGCAGCAGTCCATGAAATTGGAATCTTATTTCCAAATATCAGATCCTCCACTCTGACTAGGTGTGAAAGCAACCAAGGGTCCCTACGATCAAATCGATTCTCCAGTCAAGCGCAAAGCCAGCAACACTGGCAGCTCCTGAGGCATACATGAGCATGAGTGGGTAAAGCCTGTATTCTCACAGCTGTGAAAGGTGTCAGGCAAACATCGCAACCCTTTGTAACATTTGAACTACTCTGTGTGCTCTCTTTATGAAGTGCATAGAAAAACAGCTCTGCTCACATCTATGAGCAAAATGTGCTTTGCTCATGTTGTAGGCTTCAAAAAAACCACATCCATTTCTAAGAGACATCATTATATTCACGGCCTGATTTAATCACCTACAAAAACCCAATGAATCTTGCCGAGCTGCATTAATACACACCCACACTCCTATTTTGTTAAAGAAGCCGCTCTGTTCCCTTTTTGGGTCTTAGGAGCTAAACAGGGTAAACAGTGATGTAGCTAGCATAAAACACCAATTACAGTACACCCCTGCTATTCACAATCAACAAACACTCTTTCATCTGCGGTCTCACGCCTTCGATATGTGGGGAACAGCACTAAAGACATTTATGTTAATCTGCTTTTACCTTCTAGTCAGAGTTGATTGCAATGCAGTGCAGGAAGAGGAGGGATAAAAAGAGGGATCTTTTCTGCAGCTATGGTAAAGAATCCCACTGTCTGCTATCATCATTTCGCAAATATTTTCACTAGGTTCAGACCTAAATGTAAAACACCTGCACATAAGCTTTACATCAGACCTCAAGAAGCCAAGTCAAAGAATGTATCAAAAGTGGACACTTGGCTATATTTCACATATTTAAGATTTTCCATCCTGTTGCTTTGCACAATGACTCTAAATGGCAGAGGATCATTCTGGGCATCACCTGTGTTACCTCATAAGAGTGCAAACCACAGATAGCCTCAGGTGTACAGAGGTACAATAACCACTCCCTAGTGACCTCCACTTGGAAGAGATGCAGAGAGCAATTCAAAGTTCTATTATCTGTTGAATTTGTATGAAGGATGCTGAATTTTTCCAGCAGATGTTTCCAGTGACAGTTCTGAGGAAAATGTATAGCTTGGTCCCAATAAAAAGGTCAGGCAAACAGAGTGTAGGCTCCTCAGGAATTCAACCTCTTTAGCCTCTGACCCACATTTACACTTTTCACCAAACGGATTCTCCTGCCTCTTAAAGGTTGTTGTGATCCTGTACCTAAGTTCAGCAGTCATAAAGTTATCTCAGCCACACATACTGATGATATAATTCCCAACAACACGTCAATATGAACATGTTCATTTCAATATCAGTCAATACTGAAAAACTATTCGCTCAGAAATGTCTAAACTGACATGACTGCATCAATAAGGCATAGTATTTGATGTAATTATTAGAGCTGAGGTGATGAGTTGATTCATTCTTTGGTTGATCATTAGAAAAGAAACTGAGTAAAACTGTGGGCAGTATTTTTTTTTTTTGCATTTTGGACAATAATTAAATACCAAAAGCATCCACTGATCCATCGTCACTTAAAATAGTTGTGTTTCATCATATTCCCACATCTAACCGTGGATTAACTGAAACCACCAGGCTCTTAGTATTGCAGTGCAGTACCAGGCTGGATTTTTTCAGACTAAAAGGATGACACGTTAAGTGCCACAATAATAAACTCTAGTCAACATCAAAGATCAATAACAAACAAAGAGGTCTGTCCAATGTTTAACTGTTAACCACGGCCTTCTGACCCTCCTGTCACTAATCCGTTTCCATTCATAAATTCATGCTGTGGCCCAGCGGTGTTCCACACAAATCCAGTCCAAGTGGCCTGCCTCAAGGTTTGTATCCACTCACTCTCTACCCTTTAAAACCAACACTGCTTTAAAAAGGGAGGTCGGTGAATCAACTGTTAATAATAACACAACACAACACACACACACACACACATCATCCATCCACATTTCCATCCCTGACTTCTGTGATGTAACCATGTGTCAGTTTCAGAGACTATCTAAGACTGATTCCTGAAGTTTATTTCGCTTCACCCGCCCTCAACCCTTCAGCCAGTCCCTCCCCCCCTTGCAGTCAGATCTAAGTTGGATTAATGGTCTCCCTGTGTCCAGATGTTACATACTGATGGAGGAGGAGGGAGGAGCTTGCAGACTCCTGTAACCTTAGCTATAGCTTTCACTGTGAACAGCCTCCATCAAAACCTAATGAATCTTACATAAGATCTCCCAAAGCAGAGAAGGGCAGGGGCATATTTAGTGTAGACATAAGAAGCTCAGCTGCCTCTAGTGACAAAGTTGTGGATAACTTAATGCATTACTAGATCACAGTAAACACAGAGCAAAAGCATAAACTCAACTATCAGATTGATTTTAGAATTATCCATATCCAAATGTGTCAGGTCAGACCTGGATGGGGCCATGACCTCTTTTTCAGTCTGTTTTAGAGACATAAATATTATGAATGACTTCAAATAGACCTCTGAATATGATCTGTGCTAGTTTGTTCCTTCGTGTTTCCCTTCAAGTGCTCAAGAGAGGAAAAAATAAGCTGTTAGCTCAACAGGTCTGCATTGCATTGTCACAAGAGCAATGGTGCATTTAGTATCTCATTATTACTATCAGGGATTGTGGAGTATTAAGGAGCTCTGGGGACGTTAAGAGGATAACTGGACGACTATTCATTTCACTATCAGACTGTACCTGGCTGTCACTAAAACTATGCTTCCCAGGCAGCGGGACAAGCCGTGCCATTAAGATTACACCCTAACAAGCAAACACACAAGTGTTGTTTTCATATGCACCAAGTAGCCTAACTGAAAACAAACACGAAAACCGATCTGAGCGATGACTGCCACAGGTTTGATAGGAAACTCAGGCGTGCTCGCTCTCATTCTGGGGAATCAAAAAGCACGGCACGTTTCAGGGTTTGGATGGTGGCGATCAGCTGTCGCCTGCACAGAGGATCATACAGGAGAAATTGTGGGGTTTTGTTCTTAGAAATCGAGAGGAGGCTTTAGCCATTTTGTCGCAGTCAAGTCAGAAATGATGTTGTTCTGTGGAAATGGGTCGCTCGAGCAAGTGTTTGCGATGAACGCCTTTTTACCTGCTGGATATCCACACTGTGAATAACCTCACTGTCTGCCATCCTCGCAGGCAGGCAGGCAGGCAGGCAGGCAGGCCCCTTTCTGTCTGCTCAGACAGGAGCACAGCTAAAAGACGCAGACAGATTTTTAGGCCACTGCTTATTTGTACGCTACTTTCTCTGATTAAAGGCTTCTACAATGATCGATCTGTGCCTTGTGAGGAGGAGACCGCTGTGCCACACTGTCTGATTACGGAGACAACCTATTTGCGGTGTTGTTGGCTCCAACTCTGGTGAACACAGGCCTGTGCAGAGAGATGCTTTGGAGGTTATAAAAAAAAAAAAGTGGTCATGCTTTCTCGAGTATCACAATGCAAGATAACACAACAGGCTTTCTTACCTACGGTGGCACCGTTAGGAGATATGATCTCCAAGTAGAGTATAAATCCCAAGTAGAACAACCTCATCGCCATCTCCTGAGCAATGCCCGATGGCACTGCTGTTAGAACGGAAGAGAGGAAAAGTTGGCTGGATATCTCAAACCGAACAACCCGATCGACCACCTCATCCGAACCCCCTCAATGGTCCGGGTGCGATTGTCCGTTCAGTTGCACCCTCAGCCCCGCACGGTTGGACGGGCTTCAGACGGGCTTCTGCAATAAAAGGCGACTGGCTACAGCCCGGCGAGGCTATAGGCAATGCAGCAGCACAGTCATGTATATTTCTAATTGATTATCGGCATTCAAACATGATGCACAGTGCAACCTCTGTCTCTCTGTGCTTGCTGGGGTCTCTATTTCACCACACCATGCCACTAGAGTCGTCCGCTCGTACAGGAACCCTGCAGCCGCCGGCTCCGCTCAGCTCATTCCGTGGTTGCCAAACTTAAAAGTAAAAAAAGAAAAAGTAAAAAAAAAAAAAAAAAAAAAGTAAAAGCGTTTTCTGATATATATTTTTTTCAGCTCGGAGCGCCAACGTCTCCCTGTGCTTGTGACTGCATGAGCGGATGGTGAATCTCTCCAGCTCCAGCACTGTGGACGAGCCCGTGACGTAACGCTCGACTCCTTAAAAATGGGATAACCGAGCGGCGAGCGCACATTGCGCATGCGCCAACACACCTCCCTTTCTCCTATTTCACGCTCTTTTTCATCAACAGTGGAGGTGGGAGAGAGGCGGCGACTGCAACTGGCGCTCTGCGATCAGCCATATTGGCTCAACGTTGCTTTCTTTCGCTCTCTCTCTTTTTTGTTCGGCTCTTGTTGACCCCCACTGTAGGCTACATGGCAGTCCCATTATCCTCCAGAAACCAATCAGCACTCTAGTTATTGATCGATCAGTCAATTGGCAGAAAAATAAAAATTCATTCGTCATTTTAAATGGAAAATTCAATGATAACAGACTCTAAAATGTGTTTGTTTGTTTTTTTTTACCTAAATGTTGCAATAAGTACAACAACAATTTTGATTGTAAAACTCTATTGTGACTGAAAATAACTGTCAGATGTAGCTGGTGATGATGAAAACAAATGTGTTTTGCAGCCCTATAGGCTAGTACTTCTATGATGAGGGGATATAACATTAGACCAGGTTTTCTGTGTGTTAATAAGGCCTAACAGTCCAAACAATCTGAGAAAGGCCAACTTAAAAAAAAAAAAAAAAAAGCGATAACAAATATGTAGAAGACAGTTATTCAAATCAGGCCCAGAATCCTGGGGTCGCTGCAGTTGTCTCTGCTTTGCCTGCCTGTCTGATGATCGGCTTTTAGTGTGTGTGTTTTTTTCATATAAATATGTGGCTGGTCACTGGTTAAAATCTCTTTATACAGATTCCATTTGAGAGGATCAAGTAAGATATATACAAAACAACAACAACATGCAAATCTTTCCATGCTGTTATAACTTGTAAGAAGTTGTATGCTTAGAATATTACAGTTTTTGTTGTTTCTACTGTCAGTCATGTTGTTGGGAAATGCAGTAGCCTACATTTGCAATGAAACTCTTCTCTTAAATTAGAGGCCCAAGGAAAGTCTTGCCTGTATACTCTAAATTAAGCGGTGCAGTCGCATTGTATTAGTTTTTAACACTCACACATTCAGAATTACAGTTCACAAGTCAAAATAGATATTAATGCTGTGAGACAGTTCATTTTGTGGTTTATGTGTAGCCTACACTGTGGAGGCCCTTCAACCTCTACATTCCTCACTAAATCCCGCCCCCTAGTGGCTTAGGGGAATTCAAAAATCAGTGAGATTGTTAGGAGATCTGATATGGTATGTTTCTGGATACCTGGACAGCTAGAATAGCTCTTCAGCTTCAAGGGGAAGGGAATCAATCACAGAGGGAATATGTTTTCGTGATTTGAAAGGCAAGTGCTACTATGACAAAGCTAAGGGCAAAAGGTTAAATCAGTCTGGATAAAAACAATTATTTTAGTCAGAAAAAAACCCCAAAGATATTTTCAAAAACTTGATGAACTTTCAAGGTTCATGGTGAGTTTAAAAACAAATTTTTCATATACATAACCAGACCACAATAACATCAAGTATGGAAAAGATGACACAGTAAATCAGCCCTGACAGGAATATCTACTGTATATGCCCTAACTGAAGTAAATTTAGATTTATGCATCAGATCAATCATTAGATAGTTGTTTCAATAGATTATCTTTCACATTTCCAAACTCAGTAATGTATTTATAGCTTTGACCATAATCTTTGCTTAATTGTTCTTTTGAGTTGTGCCTGTTCTGTCTTCTCATCTGAACCTGCAGGGGGCACTGAGTACTTACATTACAGAGAGACATGCAGACAGTAAGTCATTTTACTAATACAACAAAGTCAACTCAACATTTTGTTGCAATATTTGGTAAATACTACACAGCACCCCTCTGAGGAAGCTCTGATCAAAGAGCCATTTGGTTTAAAACAGAACATGAGAGGATCTTGGCCCTGTGCTGCAGCTGCTTTGTAACTGTAAAATGCTGTTAATGACTCTTTCTGCAAATCTATGGTGTGGTATGGTGTTTGTGTTATTTTCCCACTGGCATGTAATCTTAGATACGAAAAACAACAGGTGTGTATTTCACACTACACAAACCGACAGTAACCTCACTGCCATTGGTGTTAGGAATAAACATGCCTTTCAGGGAGTTTCAGCTTACAGATGTTTACCCAGGGCCCGAATCACAGGGGAGAATGTGAAATATGCAGAGAATTTGTGAAAAAACATGCCTCAAGTGTCTGGATATCTGTTGAATCCAAGCACATTTTCATGCAGAAGATGAAAACAAAAAATAAAAGCAAAAGTTAGAATAGCAGCATATAAATGTTCTTTTTTTTTTTATCTTTCACTCCAGTTATTTCAATAATGCTCCTTCACTTAAAATCGATTTTTTTTAAATGTTTGCAAATGTGTTAACTTTTTAATTTGCATTCCTCTCTCTCCTGTTTGCCAACACAAGGGAATCAACATGATTGCTGGTGTCACCTCAACCTGAGAATGCCCCCTTTTGTGGGAGGAGGGCTGAGCATTGTCATCCAGTAGAGACAGACGCCAGCATGCTGTGTGGGAGACAGCTTGAAAGAGTGCCAGCGTAAACACTCCCAGACCACATGTTCTCCCAGGGCAGAGGGGCTGGCCTCTCTCCAGGCACATCTGCACACAATCCCTCAGCTTTTAGCAAGCCTGCCAAGGAGACAGAGCGGGGGCAAAAGGAAGGAGAGGAAAGTGAGAGAGAAGCATTCCCAGGCAGGGAGAACCTGCTTCTTCTTTGACAGTGGTGTCAGTGATTAAAGTGATGACGTTTGAAAGAAACAGTGAAAAGCAGAATGCAGAGGGAGGGCCAGAGCAATCTGCAACCTGTCTGCAAAGTTGAAAAAAAAAAAACAAAAAAAAAAACGGCATATCAAGGCTTACCATCTTTGTAACCGTGCATCTGTATCACACCACCAGATTTGCATGCCAAGGTCTGCTTGGCTTCGATCGTTACCCGACCGGGATGTATCCTTGAGAGAAGATGGATTGCTGCATGAATCAAGTTGCTGACTCTCTCTCACAGTCGCAATCTACACTTGTAGCTGTGCTGCATATGAAATACACCATGCATGTCATTTTTCAACATATCTTATTCTGGTACACTCATTTAGAAAATAACAATTAACCAGCTGTTATTGCTTTCATGTAAATATAAACATATGCCCATCTATCTCTGACATCTCCCCTAACACCCCTTCATGGTGCTGCCCCTCAGTTTGCTGGTAAAGTGCGGCTTTGTGCATGTTTTTCACAGAAAGGTAATTACTGAGCAAGCTATGCTGACAACACCTGAGGAATGTGGAGCATGCACCAGCAGCCTGTGTTCTTCTAACCCCCCTCCCTTACCCCCACCCCTTATCCCACCTAACTTCTCCCCCATCTGCAACCCTACCCCCATGCAACTCACTAGCGGGACTCCCAGTCCAATGCAAAGTTCATCATGACATTTTTCACAGGAATCTTGGATTTGTAGACATGCAGGTGTTATTTTATGTAATGTTTTTGGTTGTTCCGCCAGGAAAGATACTTCAGCTGTGGAATAAATTGCTTGATACACAAAAAGGAAATTAATTGTATTATACAGTTACAATCACATCAGATTTTTTTTTCTATCTGTTGGTTGAGGAAACCCTATTCAAGAACCCACAGTTCCCAGCAGGCTCCACTATTCCCGTCACTGGTGAATTCACAGTATGTGTTGGCTGGCTCAGGCCCTCTGCTGATTGAGTCACTCCCCAAACTGTCCTTGAGCTGTGTGGAACTCACAGCCCATCTGGCTGAACACTTGCACACGCATATCAAAACAGTGCATAGATCGAAACAGGGGGAGTGAGCGACACTGGGTGACCTAATTGTAGTCTGAAATGGTCCAGTCGAAAAAGCATCAATATCTAACTGGAGAGAATGATGGCAAAACAGAATAATGTCATTTTTATGCAAATGAAACCAATGCTTCAAGTTTTGACATTGTGTGCATGTGTGTGTGGGAGAGAGAGATTATGAATTCAGCTGAGCCTCTCCCATCTGTCTGACTAGACCATCATGATGAAATCAGGATGAAATCCCTTGTGCATGTAGATCAACACAAGTATATAGGCCTCTGTCTCTGTCTTTGATGCTGGATTTTGCAGATGTGAATACATTTAACAAATGCTACAGCTGGAAAAAAAAAAAAAAAAAAAAAAGCAGTATGGCTGAGTGAACAATTGCATATGTTTCCTGCACACTTGAGGGCTAATCAGTCAGGGTATGCAAGACAAGGCAAAAGGGTCAGGGGATTTAGTTGCCGAGCAACTTCTGTTGATACAAACACTTTTTTTTTTTTTTACTCATATGATGAGAGACAGTTAATGCACAAATATAAAGAGGGGTGTGAATTATTATAGACAGGCATCTTAATTGTCAAGAGTTAATTTTTAATTTGGGTCAGATCCAGAAACACAGAAAAATACAATTATTGAATTGCATTATTGCTCCAGCTACATACCACTCAAGTCAACTGTATCTATGTCTTATACAGTGAACTTACATGTCTTGCAACTATGTCTGATGTGGAATATTACTGCAAAAGCAATGCAGCATAATACATTTAATTTCACCAATGCCTCTTACTATTGGAGACATTAGCACAGCAGAGAGACCTCCATTGTTTTCTGACTGCATGGATGGACTCATGTGTGATCATATATAGACTACATAAAGCATGTAGGACATTTTGCTTTGCTTTGCCTATTTTGTCCATGCACATTTTATTGGTTTTCCAGCCTTAAACAACTACTAAGTATGGATACATCCCATTTGTTTAATACACTGTGATGTTTTTCCACTTAAGGGGGCACATCTGCTTAGTTTGACAAAATGGTGAAAACAGAAGAATAATACTGTACTACAACCAGATTATCAGGTTTATTTAGCATTCCTTGCTTTGTTTGGTCTGCAAAATACCACATCGAGTTAAGTCACAATTCTTAGTGACAACTCTTCCTCATAATTTATTCATTGTCTTATATTGTCTTAAAAAACACTAATTACAAACGCAGTGTCTCGTGTTTTTGGCTGCCTACTGATTTAAACAACTTGCTACAACTTGCTTCAGGCAATAAGAATATTTATAATGACCACTGTTCGTAAAGGTACAAGTTATTCCAGGTCACAGTGAGTCATTTGTACTTCTACTCAGGGAATAGTGCACTATTCCTCATCACCTCTGGTGTATTATTGAAGCTTGACACTAAAACCAGATGTTAAGATGACTGGCTAAAAGAGCAGCACGTGGGATTCAAGAGTCAATGTCCTACTGTTGCACTTTAAAAAAAACACGGACACAGTTCACCCATATAATATAAAACACTAGAACTTTAATGCGCAAACAGTTCTGCTTTCTCCACCTATAATCCTAAATCCTGTGGATATAGTTGGCACTGGTACGGGGGCAATTACATGTAAGATATATTTAAGTGTGCTGTTTAGTGAGCAGGTAAGAGAATATGCTGCTGGGATCATGGGCTTGAGATAAAGTCAGATACAGAACATATAGAGCCAGTGTAGAGTGAGTGCTGGGAAGAGCGACTCCAATCACTACCGCTGCTCCTGGCTGAGTCTCCCTGGCTGACGTCAGCTGACTGCCCTGGCTCTCCGCTCCTCCGCTCCTCCGGACACAGCGCCGTGGTAAAAATGCTGCTCTCTGTGCCGCCAAGGACAGGAATCAACCCGTACAACGGCTACACCGGCAAAAACAGCAACAAGAAGGTAAATAACACCGGCACAGCCCGTTACTTGTTCTTCTCCCTCTCTGTGGCTTGAAATGCGGGAGTCATTTCTCGATGCGGTGCCGTTTCGAGCTCAGCCGTCTCCAGTTAGAAGCTGCTTGGCTGTTTAAGCTGCAGTGTCCTTGAAAGTGGATCACAGGCGACGCTTAAACTCTTGTTACCCGCTGTTGCAACCTTCGCTCTCGGCTTTTTGGATGTTGGTGTGACAGTGTTACAAACTAACACTTGGCCCGTTACATGGTCGCCAGTACATAACTACCACAGTTTGCTTTCGTTTGTTCCGATACGGCCGCTGTTCTTCTTCCTACACCCCAGCTCTGCACGCACTGAGCACGGCTTACAAACCGGCTGAACACGGCTCGGTACGAGCCAAGAAAACCTGCTGGTGTTGTACTTTTATGTGTATTCATAGGGGCTCAATCAACCGCGTCTTTGCTAAAGTAATGTTTTCATTGAATTAAGGACAAGTTAGCAAAGTTTTTTTTTCCTCTTTTACGCGTACACGTATGCCCCACCCCTTCAGTCCTGCTCATGATGACTGAGGGTTTGCATGGCACTGAGAAAAGGAGGAAAGTTACAGAGCTCATGGAAGAGCTCTGGTATTGATGTGATGTATGTGGCCATATGGGATATGTAGATCAGTTGCAGCTCAGACAATATATAAGGTACAATATTGATTAGTTTGATTTCTCCTATGGATAATTCATGGGGTGACACTGGCTCTGTTTTCAACCTCTTCTGTATAGATCACATACATTCTGGGTTATTCAGAGGTTCTAGCATTGGACATGGTTGTTTACATCTATAGGGGAAACATGTTTAGTATTTACAGAGTTTACAACGTTGATTGTTGAGGATTTTAAGATTTCAGCCTACAGTGTGAATGTTGCAGCTCAGCTGTAATGTGGAACGGCCTGTTAGGCGCGTTGATGTGTGACTCTCAGCGTTTCTCCAGTAATGTCTCAACAAAGCTGAAATCAAACACCTCCCTCCTTGCCTGTGTTATTCCCTTCCCTGCTTCACGGCTGGCAGGAATTCAGATTGCTCAGATTAATGACCTGGAATTCCTGGAATCCTGGATTCAGACAATGTGCTCATTTCAAGGGGGGGGGGGGTCTGCAAACTCAAACCTTTTTCCTTGAAAGAAGACATGCACACACACACTTTTTTTTTTTTTTTTTTAATTTTACACGTTTTGCATTGTTAGAGTGCCAAAGTCACACAGAGGGGGGACTTGTAAATCCAGCATCAAGCGCTAACCCGCTTGGTCTATGTCTTTTACTACAAGAAAAAGGGCGGAGAGAAGGATTAAGAGGACCCCCCTCCTCCCCCCTTCTGCTTTCGATTAACTGCCCCCAGTCTTTTTTTTCCCCTTTCTCCCCTGTGTGTTCCACATACCTTGATTTCTTGTCTGTCAGTGCTTCAGTTCACATGGAGAAGAGCGCCTGCACATTCATCCTAACTCATGAATGTACTCTCTGGACTGTTCAGCGTGTTTGATACCTGTTGAAAACAGACTTTACTGAGGTTTTTTTTTTCTCTTTCTTTTTTTAAATAAAACTGGATTGAGTCAGGAGAGCAAGGAGAAATCTCACCTTTTAGCCACAGGACGCCAAGGACTTTCATCCCTTTTTTCATTTGGCTCTTGCCAGCTTGCACAGCTTTTTTTGGCCTGCAGCTGCAGAAAGATAATATAAAGAGATTGTGTCTATAACACAATGATCTTTTCCACGGTGCCTTTAAAGGTCTCTTTAGCCAAACAGGTAGGATCCCACATTTAAGATATTTCTCCTTCATTCAAGATCTGACATAATGTGCTCATTAACATATATGTAGCCTAACTCTTATAGCTTATAGCAATATAGAGATAATAGCAATATAGGGATACAGATTTTTACAGTTTGATGTTTACAGTACTAGTGAATGGTTATTGAAGGTTTCAGTATGTTAATGCATTTCCACATTCTTTTGAAGATGAAATATGGAACAATTGTAGGAATCTACATCCTGATCTTAAAGGGATAGAGATAACTAAATGACAGCAGTAAATAGGAAGACCTTAGGAAGAGTATGAGAGCAGCATCAGTTTGCACAATGGGTTTGTGTTGCCAGAGAGATGGTGCATTCAGTTGTCACACAATCAGGCTCATACCCTTGCTATTACCACAGAGTTAAAGTCATACATCCTGCCTCACTTAGCACTCGTTGTTCTCTCTCTCGGATGAAAAAGTCCTTGAGTCACCCGCGGTCCCCACTGGCATCACCTCTGTGCTCCCTCCAACTGTAATCACCTAATCAGTCTTCAGCTGCTGTCTGGAGCCAGCTCCCTTTCTCACCATCATACACGCTGTAGGCCACTTACTGTGGTCATGCTTCTTACACAACTATAATAATAACACAAAGAGCTGATTTGTCTTTCTGCGACTATAACTCTGCAATCTGATATTAATGGGGATGTGAGAGCTGTATACATCTCCAGCTTCCCTCAGCCCAGTTCCTGAATGCAACTGAGCATCAATTGTACATCAGCAGATAGGATTAAGTTTGTTTTAAATCCAATATTAGTATGTCAGCTGTAAATAAGTCTATGTTTAAAGTGCACACAGAGGGATTTCCTGCTTTTTTTCCTGAGATGATCTTGTCTTGTCAGGAAGCCTAGTTCCCACAGAACTGCGATGCCTCCAGGAATGTAGTTCAATTTACGACAGCAACAGCTTCAACTCTGATCTTAGACCCAATGCATGCCCCTCCGCAACCCCCGTCCACTTCAAGGAGAGAAACACAAACATTTGTGTATTGCAAAGGAATGTAAAGAATGCCCACAGATGATACTGGTGCATGTAAGGAGCAGTGTAAACAGATAATGTGGAAGGAAATCTGTAACATGTCAGCGGGTCAGGTTTGGGCATGGACTAACTGAGGGGATATGCAGTTTTACAGGCTGTAAAATTAGATTTGTGATTCCCAGTCATGCACATTTAAGACTCTCATCATGCTCTCTGACCTTCCTAGCTGTTCTTCTGCATGCCTGTTTTGTCCTGTGCTTGCACCAGCACACTGGGTATTACCTTACATGGGTGGCAAAACACCTGGAGCTGATGCTGGGCACTGGTGCAGATGGGGAGTAGGTGTGGAGCTGACTCACTGCCATCCTTTTCTCAGAAGAAACCTAGCAGAGCGGTCTTAATGAGACACTACCTTCTGACTAGAGAGCACATGAGAGGGATTAGCACTTTCCGCTAACAAGCTCAGATCCCAATTAGACAGGCCTCACTAGCCAGGCCTGGGCCCGGACTCGGTCTCCTGTCAGATTCTTTCTCCCCAGGCTTCTGCAGGTGCATCCCTCCTGATAGTCTCTGCAGGCCGCCTACAGTGAAGGCAAGTGAAAGCACAGGAAAGGCCTGTGATTGTGGAAAAACAAACAGCGTACCATTGATGATAAAGAAGAGAGGGAGATTAGAGAAGAGGCCTGAGATGAATGGGGTCTGTGAGTCACAGTGATTTTCTGGGCTTGTCTAAAAAAGAGAGGGAGTCGACTCTGAAGGCTGATTCCAAAACAGTTTGGGAAACATATGGCAGCTGTGGAGCTGCTGTTTCTCATGTCAGTAATGACTGAAAGAATGTTACAACATTACATGTACTGTTTCAGTGCTATAGGCTCTGAAAGTAAAAGGAGTTTTTAACATAATGACTCGATTGATTAAATAAAAACTATTCTTGGCGATATTTTTTGAGTCCACCCATTGCCTTTAAAACAGCACCAGTTATCCTTGGGACATTTGCAGGCTGTTCCAAGCATCTTGTCTCAGATCTTCTGTGGGATTCAGTCTGTCCCAGATTGTCATCAGGTCTGTTGGTTCTGTACTGTCTGTTGCAGAACTCCTTGTGGCTGGAGATAGTTCTTTACAACTCGGGCTGCATGTTTAGTCATTTGGCTCCTTGATGGTGGTGTATTATGGAGAAGAATATAAATACCTAAATTGTTAGAACTTATTTTCACATGCTTGGTGTACGAATTAATATTCTCATAACACAATTTGTCAGTTTTCCTCCCTGTTGACATTTTCCCTGCTTCCTAAACATCTACAGTGTGTTGCTATTCATGAAGTCTGTGGGCACGCATAACATTACAGTGCACACATTAATATTGCAGTAATGTAATAATAAAGCTTTCACAAACCAGAGACATTGTTTTGAAAAGTCTAGGTGCACTTATTTTAACTAGATAAGCACTTTACCTTAACCTAGTTATACATAATATGTTTTAGATCTTATAGTTTCCATGTATTAGATGGGCTTAACTTTTTTGTTATTAGACTCAGTTTGACAAAATCTTATCCAGGATTAATCAATTTAATGTTGAACACAGTTTTAAACCTAGTGGAATTTTTTAGTGAAAGTTTTTGTAACCATCATACGGTTGCTCTCATATAACTTCATTTAGACTCTTTCGTAGTCGAAAAAAGGCTTCAATTGGAGCTGAACTGCCCTTGACTGTGGTAAAGTAGTCCTTGATCTGCATTCTTGCCACACATCTTGTTTTTACTTGGGAGAATTTACAACTACCTGTCTGTGCAGCCTGACATCACCAGCAGTCAGCGAGGGGAGGATGCCTGCCACATTCTTGTTCTTCACAGTACAAGAGACGGGATTGTTCTCATGTTGGAGCTCTCTCTTTGTAGGGACCACTGATCTCTGTATGTGTGCTGATATGAAATATCATATTTGAATGAACCCCCCAAAAACTTCTTTCTTTATATACTTTTTTAAGACTCATATGATATCTAACAGTGTCTGTAACATTCCCTCAGGTTAGATTGGGAATATCGTGATATGTTGATTCAGTGTTATGACACACATACACTAGCTTTCATGACAGAGGACACACAGTTATGGCCAAAAACAAACAATAGAGGTTCATTTGCTTTTCTTTCCCATCATCCTTTGCTACCTACTTCAAGAGGAGTTGTTGATCTTCTGTGTTGACTGACATGCTGTGTGGCCAAAAAATGTGTTAGGTTGGAGCGTGTCGTTGATTCTTTGTGGTTTGTAGCAACCAAATGCGTATGACTGGTTTATGCTTTCCTTTGTCTTGCCTCGGCATAGTTGGCAGTTTGTATCATTTTTCAGACATGATTTACATCTCACAATTTACTTCACAAACACTTTGATTTAAAAAAAAAAAAGGTCTTTTCAAATTTTATTTTTAAATTTCCAAATCCTGTTCATCACCACATCAACTGTGTACTGTTTGAATCTTGCTTTTAAACTAAAATATTATTTTGAAGTTTGTAAAATGTGAGTGCTTTTATGTATTTGTGTTCCTGTGTGAATTAAACTTGTTCTGTTGGGTTTGAGCAGAGCCACAGCAGAGAGAAGTAGAGAAGCCTTAATTAGCTTGATTCGAGCAGTCTTTTGACAGCTCCTTCTCTGTTAACAAGCTGGTGGTCCAGCTCTGACCTTGTGGTGTCCAACAAGCCACCCCATTGTTCCCTGGGGCCGGGCCTGCTGACCATAACTAATCAAACAGTTCCTCCTCCTCCAGCACTGAGGGGACACTGAATTTATCACTTCCTGATGAATTAAATTTAGTTTAGGTCTCAAATTGCGGTATTGATAAAATAAAAAAGTTCAAAAACATATCAGTTGGAAGCACATATCTGTACATGCTGCAGTGCGTTAGTACTAAAAACACATCTAGTCATGCAGACAGTCATGGTTTGGAGATTTCTGCCAAGACCTGAAAACAATAGCAGCCAGCAGAATTTGGTTTTTGCTGCTCAAAGCACTAAAAAATCAAATTGGAAAAAGAAAATATAAATGTTTCTTTCTAGAAACAACGTTCTGGTTGCTGTTGATAATCCACAGATCTCTCTGTGAACAGTTTTGATTGGAACAGTTTCAAATACTCTCAGTGAAAACTGTTTCAGCTTCAACCCGCAGCACAAGCGCCTCTCATCGAACCACATTAATTCCAGCCAGATTTAATATTATGCTCTTTGTTCTTGAATTTCTAAGACGGATCAGTTCCCATACATGCTAGAAATTTTTTTTGTAGTGAAGGGTTCTGCCAAAAGTATGATTTCTTTTCTGGTCCATTCAAATTGAGGTCATTTTGATTGGCATCCTTAAGTATGTAATAATAATAAAGTCTTATCAACAGTGAAAGCAAGAGCTCTGCTCTATGATAGTCTTCATAGACAACCCATCAGTGAAACACTGATAATAATTTTGCATCAGATGCCCAGGCACAGTAATCAAACTATGTGTGCCTTCACTAATGCACAGTAACATGTTTACAGGCAGCACTGTTTTACTAGATGGGGTGAGTTCAATACTCCAGTCAACATCCAGTCTTCCAGCATTTATCTCAGCAGCGGCATGCAGTCTGAATTTTGTTTTGCGCAAATGAACACTGAACATACATAAACATTAGTGAAATGCTGACTTGTAGGACCAATGTTCATTTACCTTCCAGTCAAGCAGGATATATTGGAGAAACTAAATCACTACGTGGTTCATGTCGAGGCTACAGGTTAATTATTTAGAGTATATGCAAAACCTGCTAGTTATAGATCTTGGTTTGGCTTGCTGTTTTTAATTCAAATACACCACTGCACATTAAGAGCTTGTAATACATTTTCTTGAAAGCACATTCTGCGATCTTACTGTGACCTTGTTTGTTTTTAATATGTTTTTATATGCACAAAAAGAACAAACAACTTAATATTAGTTTACATTATTTCACCTATTCATAATATGGAGCAGACTTCCTCCTTTTTTTTATCTTTCATGACATCACAGCTGACCTATGAAGTCAGATGAACCAGTGAAATTGCTATTGATATCCTGGCTCTGACTGTGGCCTCATTTGGACGTTTGACATCATGTCATTAGGCTAACCAGCCGCTGTTGCTCACGTTCTGGCTAATTGTGTCCTTAATTGATTTTCTCCTCATAAGCCTATAGTTTGAACAAGTCAGTTAGAGGGCCATTAACCAGCTGCTGTTGCTTCATATTCAGTTTGGCTACCACATCAGTGTATACATCCATTCAGTTGCTCTCTAAATGTGCTCTTTCTTTGCTCTTGTTGCAGCAGACATATGTGTCCCCCTCCAACCATCAGATGGCTCCTCCAAGCCCCAACAACAACAACAGCAGCAGCAACACCATCAGCAATGGCAGTGGCAGCAGCGGTGGTAGCAACAGTGGGGGAGAGCAGCTGAGCAAAACGAACCTGTACATCCGTGGACTCCACCCAGGAACCACAGACCAGGATCTGGTCAAACTCTGTCAGCCGTAAGTCACCCAAAAACCAATCACTTCAGCTGTCTACTTAGACACCTAATAAATCTTTCTCTGGCTGCTAGCACTAAGAATGAACCAGGTTAGAGGAGGAGTAGATTAAGATAGAACAGAGTGATGGGTGGATGTATAGATTGCTGGGTGGCTGGAAGACTGAATGGATTGCATTACTACATGGGCAAATACAGTAGATGGATTGCTTCCTTACACTTGAAGTGCACATGTACGTACACCTTAGCAGGTATTTCTGGAACAGAAGACATCCACAAGTTTTTAAGGCCCATCATTTAGTGGCCTTATGGAAAAACCAACAATCATTTGGCCTGCAAACTAACTAAGACCTTTCACTTTGGCACAGCACAGACTTTCCAACAACTAGGTACAGAATGTTTAGTCTCCCTCTCTCATGCTATTTTGTTCTCTATGGCTGCTCTTGCTCCTTCTTTCACTTTGAACCTATATGAATTATGGCTCCTCTGTGCTTGAGTCTTCACCATACGTTATGATGACAGTGAGACTATATGCTATCCCAATTCAAAGTCACATCCTGCACTATAAATACCATGCTATGTTGGTCTTCAATGTGAGTGTGAGTCTTTGAAAACTGTCGTGGGCTGTGCATAGTGAGACATCAAACAAGAGCATCATCCAATCCATCTGATATGTTTGTTAGGGCGTCAGTGGGAGACATCAAAACAAGTAGGGCTGAAATGAACGATCTGGGGTTACTTAAATGAATTCTGGAGCCTGGTGATGAGAACCAGAAGAGCAGAGGAGAGGAGTGAGAAAAAAGGAGGGAAAGGGGGCAAGAGGGATTGAATAAGGGAGGGAGAGAGAGAGAGAGGGAGAGGGAGAGGCCTGCTATTTTACAGCTGTCTGGAAGATATGGCTCACATGAGGCTGCCCAACCCTACAGGAAACGGCAAGCCCAGGGGAAAGGGAAAGACAAACAAGGGCAATGGCATGAAGAGGGGGAGGTGGGGTTGGGTGGTGGTGGTGGTGGTGGATGGAGAGAATCAGAGGGGGGAGGAGTGAATGGAGTTCAGGGTTTGTGTGTCAGGTGGTGTTCTGTGGGGGTAGTTCTCATATTTCTGCTTTTACAGAGCAGATAAAATCACTGCATGAAATTTGCCTGTTAGCAGAGCACATTAAGGCCAATGTAATTCACAGTTAAAGTAGACTGAGATCGGATACTCTGATATCTAATAGAGAAAATGCTTGTAGATCAAGGTGTAAAACAGCAGGAAGACAATTCACAGAGGGAATTTTACATACTTTACTCAAAGTTTGAACAGTTAATACGTACACAGTGTGAGGACGCAGAACTCCTAAAGCTCCCCTCCCCCACACTGAGAGTTGTTGTACGCACACTCTGATATACTGTGCAGGGAGTGAGGGATGAGAAGAGGGGATGGGGGTTGGTCCTCCATCTCTGGCCCCTGCAGTTGCCTCCCTGGGTGCCTCGCTTCTGCTCTGGTCCTTGCCCTGGTCCCTCTCTGGTGGTTGACCATGGATGGATGTTGGGCTGGTCTCTGTATGCTGTATTCTCTCACACATGGCTGAGCCTCTAACTCCTCTTTTCATTCTGCATCATGTAGTCCAAGACCTCTGAGCACAGTTCAGTATCTCAGTGTCTTCAGTATCTCAACTGTGAAAGCAGGGGAGAGCAGTAAGTAGAGCTCATAGCTCCATTAGTTATAATGTGAAGTAGGAGACCGGGTGGGTGGCGGTGTGTACACAGTAATAATGCAAATGAGAATATAGGAAGACAATGTTGGCATATCCACCCAGTCCAGTTGGTTGCACCTCAAGGTTTAGAATAAGAAATGCACCATGAAATAGTAATGTCATATAGGAGGTCAGATGCATAATACAACAGATCTTCAGTTGACATTTTCTGTTTTCAATTTGCAGAGGATTCGAATTGGATAAATGATTATAACACATGAGAGTGTCTGTATGTTACATAAGAAATAAATGTAAAATAGATCCTGGTCAAAGTGTTTTATGTTGGATAGAGATGCAAATAATACTTAGAAATTAGAACAAACAAGAAATCAGATATTGTTAAAAGCCATTCACTTCATACATGGGTTTTAAGTTGTTTCTTTAAGACAAAAATACATTGACATACCGGTAATCAAATGTAAGGAGGGAATGAGTTCCAAAATGTCAACTTGAGTAGATTACAAACTGGTGATTGTTAGGTTTTCTTGCCTTGCAGATTCGGCAGAACTGATAGATGTAATTCAAGTAAAATGTGAATTCAATACTTGTACACTCAGTACAGTATATGTATTTATTGATATCTCCAACATGTACCAGTGTAGTTTATTGTTATAGCTTGCAAATCAGTGTCTAAGAACTCTTGGATAGTCACAGTGAAACATAATAATCTTCACAGGTGACTTTAACATGCCTTTGTTACAGAGAACAGGTTTACAGATCTCTTTTTGTCTAAAGGGGAAGTGACCCTGAAGTAACTTTTCATTTCCAATTCAGAGTAATCCAAGAGATTAACTGTCAGATTACAGTTTTAGCAGGTCATTGCTTAATCCTTATTAATAAAGTGTATTTTGAAAGTGACTCCTCTAGTCCAGATGAAATGTGGCACTGGTTCAGCGTCTAGATGAAAGCTGGATTGCATCATGAGGGGCACTAAGACCCAGGGTTTAATGCTGCCTAGAGGGGAGCTGGTTAGTAGAATGAGAGTATGGCTGGGAGCCAGCATTGGACAGGACAGCCAAGCAGAGGCATATCAGATTACACTGCATGCACATGCCTGGAGAGATGGGAACCGATAGACACTGTGCCTCACACAAGCATTTGCCCAAGTCAGGCACTATCCTGTGTATCTGCAGTATCCATAACTGGACAGCTGAGTAGATCATGCAGAATTTTCAAATTGATAGTTCACCGTGGAAGAAATCTGAATGTGTAGCAGTGACATCTATTTATTCATTTATTTTACCATATTATCACATAGTGACAATTCCCCTTGAGACATGATCCCTATTGACATCTGTGTGTGAGCTAGCTACTGTAGAATGAATAAGATATAGAAAACCTATAGCATATTCAATATATTTTCTCTCTAGCATGCAGAAGCCCACAGGACATTAGGCATATTTCATTTAATTTATGTCCCACCCCCTCCCTAAAGATTTCCCCATGCACATCGTTTATTATCAGATGGCGTAATTGTATTCGGTGTCATTGCACTGACTCTGATGGGTGAATTATGAGTTGGTCATCATGGAGCACAATCTCATAGGGTGTGTTAAGTTAGAGGGAAACCACTTTGCCCTCAGCAATGTTGCAATGCAAATAATGAATATTTACAATATTCAGTGCAAAGATGATCCCTGAGTGTAAACCTCACTGTTTTTCAGGTATGGGAAGATCGTGTCCACCAAAGCCATCCTGGACAAGACTACTAACAAGTGCAAAGGTGAGGCGCAAAGGGATCGCCAGGTTGAAAAAGTAACTGGCGAGCAGAGGTTTAAAGGTCAATCTGTGCAAAGATGTGTCAGGTTTTGGTTTTAATGTGGAATTTCAACAGGGTTTTAAGTGGGAAAAGCATGTATTTCATGAAAACAAAATATCAGACAGGCTTTTTGCAGCTTCAGGTTTAGAAGCACAGAACAATAGAGGTTCTGCAACCTTTTAATAATAGGTCACATAGTGTTTGAATCTAAGAATCTAATAAAGATGAAGGAGAAGCACTGGTTGAATGTGTTACAATACATTTCGGTCATTGCGCTTTGACAAGACAATGTATTTGCAAATGACAGGCCTTCTTGAAAAATGTCATACCTTTGTTTACACTATTGACCTCATTACATATTGTTTGTACTCATATCATGTGAGCATGGTCTTGAGTCAATAACTCTGAATCTAAAATTGAAAATCTGAAATCCATATACATGATCTGTGATATCTTTACATTTCTATAATTGTGTTTTAACAAGCGGTATTGATGACCGTACGCAGGAAAGACAACTCATTTACAATGGCTGGAGATGTGCTCAATATTCCACTGTTTTGTGTATGGCCTCTCTTTTTCCCTTAAATCAATGTGTTCAGTAGATAATGTATTCACTGACACCTTATCTTGTCAGCTGACAACAATTTCACTGCATATCAACAACAGAGAGATAAAAAACGTCACAAGCATGACACCACACAGTTTGTCATCTCTGGTGTAGTTTGTGTGGAAAGTTACAGATTCCAGTGTTAAGGTTGCAGCATACTGCAGATACACTCTTCTCAGTACAGCTGTTTGCTTTTGGCTGCCAAATGTTTACTCTGCGTTAAACGTCGCACTATTCCTACTTAACAGGTGTGTATTGTGTGACATAAATACAGTCAGTGTTGTATAACTCTACATCTGTCCTCAAAAGAGAAGCAAGATCCAGACAGAGCAGATTCAATGACTAATACTATGAAAGCTGCAAAAGTTTACATTACATGTCTGTGTCTATAGATTCCTGTGGTATGCATATCACATTGTCATAACTTGTATGTCTCGGTCCCTGCAGGCTATGGCTTTGTTGACTTTGACAGTCCAGCTTCAGCTCAGAAGGCAGTGACAGCACTGAAGGCGGGGGGAGTGCAAGCTCAAATGGCCAAGGTAAGCGAGATGGCCATGCCTGTTGAGATGGTAGCATTTGGTGGATGTATGTATAACAACCCAGTGTCAGGTTGAATCAGCGCAGTAAAAAAAAAACACTCAGATATTCAGAAAGTGACTCAGCAAAATGGCTGGAAAAAGGCTGAATTATTAATTACAGTTATTATCCTTTCAGGATAGTTATTAATTTCTTGGCAAATTTTTCTTTTCAAGCATTCTCAACTGTGTGTTCATGCATGAGGTGGTGCGCTCCATGCATATATTAGTTTAAGTTGAAATGAGCCCGTTTATGTACAGTATGTGTATGCACAAACACAAGTCCACAGATGCAAACAGGTATGGTGTGTAGACGTGTATGCATGCATGCATGTCGTGCTGCATAGTGGTGACGGTGTTGAGGGAGCGTGTCCCAGGGCCTGGTCTCTGAGCTCCCTGTACAAAGGATCTGTCTGTTCTCCCTGGTGGCATCTGACTCAGTGTCTGAGCAGCTCCCCAGTCAGCAGGGCCCTGTGCCCAGCCACCCGCCCTGTCAACACACACGCACACACACACACACACACACACTTACATGAAGAGAGAGTACACTTGACAATCACGCATGCACTCCAGCAGCCTTGCCTCAACTGGATTATGACACACTCACAAGCAAGCACACACACACGCACGCCACCAACACCCTGGGAAAGCTGATCTGTCGTTAAGCTGGATCACTGACATTCATACGGCTTCTTGCCCACAAAATAACTTGATTTCACTCACCCCTTCACTCCCGGTTTTACAACAAGGCTTATGTTTGCGTCAGAATTCTCTCTGACTCAGTCTGACTCACTGGCGGTTGAAATCCACAGCAGGTCTCCTCTGCTCTCTCCCATGGGTTCGAGCTTCATCATTAGCTTGTGCTGCTGCGAAGGAGGAAGAGGAGGAGGTGAAGGAGAAATCACCTTCACCACAGGTCGCAGCAATTACACATGCATTATTCATGGGATGGAAATTAATTCGCACTGCATTTACAGGTTTTTAATCACATCTGTACTCTGTACTGAGATAATGAATATGCATAATGGTTAGAGGGTGATACAGATTGGTTATCTTACAAGATACTGTTGGTTGAATTAGATTTGTTTGAGCAGGAGGCAAAGAAAAGCCTCGAAAATAGTTGAAAAACAGAAAATGAAACTGTGGCTCTCAGAGAGATTTTTTTACAAGTTGTTTTCTAAAAATTTCAAGTGCAGTTTTGAAAAAACGGCATAATTTGTGCGATTTATGCAAGCCGACAGAGCGGGCCTCTGTGCCTGCATTCAAGGTCAGGATTACCACATGAATATAACTGCTTGAATGCAAGCGACATATTATTACCATGACCCAGGAAACAAGATGATAATGTTCGCCTTGTGGGGAGAGGATAGCACAGTGCTTTAGATGTTCTCAAGATTATTTCCAAAGGTCTTTGTCCGAAATGTCTCGGCTGCGATTCTCCATCGAGCGAAAGCACATCATCATTTCAGGTCATTCATGGATGGAGAGCCATATGAAATGTAATTATGCTTTCATATCACATTACTGTGCTCCTGCGCTTTCATCCTCTTAGAGTTTAGTCTCACACAAAGGGCCTGTCTTCTTCTCTTTTTGGTCATAACACATGAGTGATGGAGAACAAGAGAAGAGTGTGAAGAAGAAAAAATGGGTTTGATGAGTAGAAATAGAGGGAGACAGAGAGAGATAAAGTGAGAGAGAAGTTCATGTGAAGTCCAGCCAGACTATCTCCACCATCTCTGAATATCTGTTTTCTCCTAAGATCTCATACTCTGTCCTCACAAGGCCAAAATGAAATTCTCTTCAAACTTCAAACCCACTACGTCTACTCTCAACTGTTTTTCTAGCCGTCTGATGTCCTCCACCTGCCACCCTTCCAAATATCAGACATGATCCCACAAACTTCCTGTTCAAGGGTTATATAAATTCCCCCATGTTATCTTCAGTCCAGAGTTTTTTGGGGGCTCCTGTCAGCATGATACAGTTGGGATTCTGTCATAAGCAAAATGAAGAGCTCTGGCTGCTCCACATCCGCATTCTTAAATCCTCCTTCTGGCCTCTGTGCATTCAGCAACAGGAGCAGGACCCCACCAACCTATACATCTCCAACCTGCCACTGTCCATGGACGAGCAGGAGCTGGAGAACATGCTGAAGCCCTTCAGCCAGGCCATTTCCACACGCATCCTCCGCGATGCCAACGGAACCAGCCGGGGAGTGGGCTTTGCCAGGTACAAACTTTGTGTATTTCCTCGTCCGTCTTAGTTCAGCTTGTGTTAAGTCAATCAGCGGTGCTGCAACCTCATGAAAATCTTCATTTGCACAAAGAAATATCCCCCCAAAAATTGAGTTAGCCAGGAGAGGAGTTACACATCAACTTTATATTATATCATTAACCATGGTGAGTGAGCCCCCTGGTGGCCGATACAGGTAGAAAATCTGTTAATGTAAAAGGCACAACTGCATTTTAAAAGACATGGCGTTTTCCTGTAGGATGGAGTCAACAGAGAAATGTGAGGCCATCATCCAGCATTTCAATGGAAAATATATCAAGACTCCACCTGGAGTTCCAGGTTAGTGTTTTTTTTAGGTATATTTTGGCTGACATGTTGATTGGATATTGCATTTTTAAACACATCTCTAGCCCAAGGAAATAATCTGATCATACGGGTTATGCATTCATGAAAATTAATGTTATCTTTCATTTTACATGATATTTTCCCATTTTGAAAACCCCCTGGTGCAGTGCCGCCAGAGCCCTTGTTGTGCAAATTTGCTGATGGAGGTCAGAAGAAGCGTCAGAGCCAAGGAAAATATCTGCAGAACGGCCGGCCGTGGACGAGGGATGGGGAGACTGTGAGTTTTCAGATTTTTCTTCATGCCTGATGACTGCTGTTGAAACTGTTTTTCTTATTATGCAGCACTGTAAGGTTTGTGATTGATTAGCCTCATAATGACACGCCTGTCTCTCATCTCTCTTTGTCCTCCAGGGAGGAATGACCCTCACCTATGACCCCACCACATCCTTACAGAATGGGTCAGTGCTATTACTCTAATTAATCCCTTGTATATCCAGAGGGAGTGGGGGTCATGTTGTGGTGACTAATGACTTTGTGTCTCTTTCTGCAGATTCTACTCTTCCCCATACAGCATTGCCCCTAACCGGATGATCGGACCAACCTCTCTCTCCCCATACATGCATTCACCTGTCTCCACCTATCAGGTACTGGGTATTTTCAGGTCTTCAACACTCTTTGTTAAGATGCCAAACTGTGAGGGACAAGTTCAGACCTGCTGTCAAATCCCCATAAATCCCATCATAGCGTTCCTTGTATGTTTTCTGAACTGATTGAACCTGATCATATTATGTAATGTTACCCTGTTACACATGTCTTTCTTGTTTCTGCAGGTACACAACCCATCCTGGATACATCACCAGTCGTACATCATGCCTCCCACAGTCAGTATCTACAGTCTCCCTGCTTGCCTTCCTGTTTTTGTAGCAGCGGAAGTCTTTAAATATTCTGCCTCTAATTAATAATGTTAGATTCCTACACCACTTTGTGTGTGTTTTTTCCCATAGGGAGCAGTCCTGACGCCAGGCATGGACCACACCATGTCCATCCAGCCGACCTCGATGATTGGGCCCCTGACGCAGCAGCTCAGCCACCTCTCCATGGGCAGCAGTGGCACAGTCAGTAGAGTGTACAGAACATTTAGCATTCAGCTAGCATCAATATTTAACTGCTAAAGCTGCATTTGGCACCTTGAAACAACGGGGGTGTCAAATGACAGCTCAGAGCAGCGGTCTACCAAACTAGCCAGTCTGGGATTGTGTTATACAAGACGACACCAACGGGATGAGAGAAGCAATGATCTCAATTTTTCCCCAGTGTTCAGTCATTACTGCCAAACACTTTGGGTGGAGATAACTCTAATTTTATTTGGGTAAATGAGGTGAACTGGGTGGGGTGTTCCTTTTGGATAGTGGCTCCCTTTTGTAATCTAGGCTGATGAAAGTTGTTGTAATTTTAATATAAATCTCATCTCATGCAGCGTTAGTTGACAGCATTATTACCAATGCAGCAGCCATGTTCACTGAAATTTTGACTGTTATTATTTCCATTCTTTTTCAGTATATGCCTGCAAACACATCTATGCAGGGGACCTACATCCCCCAGTACACCCAAGTGCCTGCCACCAACATCTCAGTCGAGGTAATGACCTCTGTTTTGTCTCACTAGAGCAGATTAACTCTTGAATATGATGGATTTTAATCTTTGCTGCCTCCCTCTCATATCAGGAAAGTGCCGTCCAACAACCTGTTGCCATAGAGACACCCACAGAACACACAACCTACTCCTACCAGCATAACAAATGAAGAGGTGGGTTTTGATTATCGCTGCTGTTTCTGTTTGTGTTCCCCTCTGTATATGTACGCGTCCTCATTTAAAGACATGTTGTTTCTAATTTGCTGGTGTTGTCACCCTGGGTCAGATCTTCCTCTGGAGCTGGAGTGACTCTCAAGAGGCCTAAGTGCTGAAACTCGGCACAGTGACTCTGCACCGAAGGCACCAGGCACTTGGGAGTAACATGGACTGTTACACAGAAAGGACATACAGAAAAAAAAAGATATTTTCTACAAACTCATATTTTAAAACAAAACTCTTTTACTCCAAACAAGCAAGGCTGGAGGATGGCAGGCATTGGGAAATGGAAGAACAGGACAAGGAGTGTCTATTTTGATAACGGTCAAGAAAAAGTCACAGTCACAGACACACATTACATATGTTTAAACGGTTTGTTTTGAACTTTATTCTTTTCTAATACATTTTCCAGGGGGAGCTAGAATGAAACCAGGAAAAGAACATTTCAGTAGTCATGTTTTCTTTTTTACTTCTCTCTTTTTTTCAGTCTGATCCTTTCAGGCTTTTGAACCTGCCTTTTTGTACATAATTCTTTTGTTTTGGTGTGTTACTAGCTTCATGTGTTGTCGTTTGATTTATTGGTGCAAATATTTGAATACAGAAGGCTCAGAAACAACAAGCTAAAGTCATTCAAAAAGCTGATGACTCATGTTTTAAACAGATATGGTGCTGATTTGGATTAGCTTCTCTTGAAGTGGCAGCGACTTCTTTTTTTGTTTGTTTGTTTGTTTGTTTTGTTTCATTTTTTCGGGTATGAAACCTTACCTGAAGTGGTCTCACTTCTTTTTGGCACTTGACCCTCAAATAATTTATAGTTCCAACAATCTCAAACAAAGCTTCAGACAATCAGAAGATTACAAAGCGGAGAAAAAATTAGAGATGATGGTCACTGATGACAGATTTCACAGAGAAGATGTATTTAAAAGCTAAATAGATTTAAAGCATTCCAGAGACTATTAGAAAAACGTCCTAGATATTGGTTCACTTAGAGCTGCTCCACTTGATGAAATCCAAAGTTGCTAAAGAGGGATCACATCTCACACAGAGCTGCCTGTAAATAAGAGATTTAAATTTAGTTAGGCTTTCTTTTGATTTTCAGTGTAGTAATGCTTCAGTTATTTTAATAACAACATTATACCAAACAGTTTGAACAAAACTGGTATCTGTTTTTTTTTCCTCATTTCCCTTTCATGAAAGGGGAAGCTGAATCTCCACTGACATCCAAAAAATGTATTTTCTGCAGGACATAGGTGTTGTTATTAGAGTATGAAGTTCTTATTACAAAGACATGGAAATCAGCTGTTAACGTGCGGCTCTGCCCTGTTTTATCTCCAGAAAACACTATCAATATGGATTATTGTGGCCAGTAGAGAGATTCTTTAATACTGGCTGTTGATATGTGTTTGCATTTGCTTCTGTGTTTCTGTTTTTCACCATCAAGATTTTTTTTTTTTTTTTTTTTTACATTTCTTATTTAAAGGTTTTCTTAATTTTTTTTTTTTTTCAGTTTTAATACTTTTAAGATTGATCCTATTTTTCAAAGAATCTTTGATTTTATTTTTGATAGTGTGTTGAGTGCTTCAAATAGTGAGAAATAGATGTTTTCAACCTTGTGTTTTTTTTTTTTTTTTTTGATAGTGATTTGTTTGTATGTTTGCATACTTGTTCTGGTTTCAGCATTGATGTCAAAGAGGCTTTAATTTTTTTTTTCTTTTTTTTGGCATTTCAGTTCTGTCTGTGTCACAAATGTTGGCACTTTATGAACATGACTCCTGATCATGGATGAATAATGTACTCTAGGTTCAGATACATTGTTAAACACTTGTACCCACAGCAGTTGGGGACAGTGTAAGAGAAATATATGTTCAAAACCTTGACTTACCTCATCCTGCCAGAGCAATGTAGATTCAGTTTGTGTACAAGGTTCACAGGCAATAACCAACTACAGTAGGTCTCATGGCTGTTCACAGCTGGTACTGTGTCCACATCCTTTAACTCCTCCGTCCAATGTTTGGAAAACATGCCCAAGGTCTGATGATCTATGCAATTAATTTATTGTCTCAATGCAATACTACAGATATCCAAGAGACACCTCACACTATGACAATGGATCACCTCACAATATGACTTCACATTCTGGCTCACATGGATTTTATCTTTCATTAGACTAACACTGAGTCTTTGTTTTCTGACTGAAACATTTGTCTTTGGTTCATTAATTGTTGGTAAAATTGCTGCATTAAAAGGGAACTATTTCATACCAAATGTGGTTAATAAGACTGTAGAAAATGTAGGAACTATAGAAAAAAAAAACAATATGGCAGGTGTGCTTTATGCGTATGAAGGCAGGTGTTGCCCACTTGTCTGTCCACATTTTTATGGACACCATAGGGTTGTGTTAGATGTAATTCACAGTTCCATCCAATGACTTGTGCGTCCCGTCTAGTCCTGTTTCGTGACCTTGCTTTCCTCTTTCTCTGAGTAACTGAAACTGTTTTCTTCCCTTAAACCATGAAACAGTTCACTTCCAGGAGAAAATTAAACTTCACAGAAATGCCTTAGATTTCACTGGAAGGGATAGTGAAGTGCTACTCAGATTTGATGGGCTTGAACTCTGACTGGATTTTTTTTTTTTTTTTCATGCACTGCTAATGTTGACAAAATTTTTGTTATATCAGAACTACTCTGAACATAGATCTATGAAGCAAAGAAATATGTACAACTTTCAATTAATATTTTCTGTTCCTTTGTCATTCCATTATTTTTTTTTAATCCAAAATACTGAAGAAAAACTGAGTGGTGGCTTACTGAGTCTAAAGAACTATTGCTGCTATGTTTGGATTGTTAAGTATTTAGAAAACTTTAGCTGAAGGTCATTCAAAATATCAAGTCACATATGGGACCAGTTTGTAACACATGTTCAACAATGTCCATGCAGTCTTTTTTTTCTTCTTCTGTGCATCAAACAACCTCTCCTCAGTAAATGTTTGTCTGTCTGTGCCATGATGCAGGTCTTTTGTCTCCTTCAGCTCCCTACAGCTATTAAACTTTTAACTTGGTTTGATTTTGAACTTGTCATTTTTTTAAAAAAAATAAATAAATCTTTTTTTTTTCCCACTGTGGTTTGTGTTGTTTTTTTTATTACATGGTGGGGAAAGGGGAGGGGGCACTGACACATTTAATCTTGTGGAAGAAATAAAGCACTCTTAAATAAGCCAAGACAAATTTTATGTCCACATTCTCTCATGTTTATCAAATTATCAAATATGGCAGTTTTATATCAAACCAAATTGATTTTGAGGTAACACAAAGAGCAGTCACAATACATGAGAATTTATTTCTAAAACAGACTTCGATCTAGATAAAAATAGATAGGAAACAGGTAAAAATAAAAAGTATATTACACTGTTCAAGAGGCTGTATATGTTTTAAGTATGTACAAAATTCAAAATATACTGAATATGCCCAAAATTTGCTGTTTGCTGAACTAAAGGAGACTCTGAAATACATAAAATAGACTTTGACCATAACTTACAATCTTATATCAAGAATCAGGAAGGAAATGGCAAAACCTTTTTACCCTGCTGTTTTAGGGCGTAAATAAGACTTTTATACTTGTGGCAAGGTAAGACAACATTCTGTTTTCATTAGAAATCATACTCTGAGGCAATGTCATATTTGAAGACTTTTTGTGCAGTTTAATCAAACAAATTACAAAAATAATCTTGTTTTGGGTTTAAATGTTCATATTGCAGAGAAAATGAAAAAAAAAAAAAAAAAACTATTCTCATGCCCAAATACAAGATTTTTGGACCATATACCTTTCAATTTTCTGTTTTGTGGGCATTCATATTGTCATTGTAACGTAAATTTGCCTTTGCACATACCAATAATATAAACAATGTCAGTGACAGCAACTGTTTTACAGCTGTCATTATAAAAACAATGCAGCATACTGCGATCATCTCCCTGTAAGACAAAAAAACATGTAAACTTTGTGTGTTTGCATCAAACAGAACATTGCAGCTCAGAGTATGGTCTGTAAGACAGTACAATGTGATTTCAAAAACAGTTCTGGCTGGGCAATATAAAACACGCAGTGTTTCAGCTGCTATACTGATGCACCATGGGCGCACCAAAAAAAAAAACAAAAACAAAAAAACTGGAGAACAGGACTGGGAGGCAGTGCTTGGATGCTCCAGCAACATCCCATCAGCCAAAATCAGCTGGGGGCTTGATTGGCCTTAGAGGATGGCAGAGCTGGTTCCTGATTTGATGCGCTGGTGTGCAAGTCTTTCCCAGCTGCTGAATGTAGCTCATAGTCTCGACTCGTGTTTGTAACACTGAGCCGACAAACAAAGTCCACAATCCTCATCGTAACATCACAACAGCTTATGGTTCAGAATTTCCCAAACCATCCTTCTTCTGAAGTAGGGCATGTGTTTCTATGAATAAAAGAAGAGGGGAGACATTTTTAGGGCACTGTCATGATGATGTCACAAGATAATCTTTCTTTGTTGCTGCTGTTTGTGATTACCTGTGTGAATGTGATTGGCCTGTCTTTGGTAATGTAATCCGCATATTTGCATGTGAACATTCCACAGTCGCTACCATTCATCTGCTGAGGGATTTCCTGTGAGGAAGCGAGACATAGCAATGTTAATCAGCATTTATAGTTACAAGTCTTCCAGACTAACCTGCAATGCAAAATGAAATCATCTGTGACAGTCTGACAGGGCATTTGATTAATACCAATGATTAATTTATTACTTTACCATCTTCTCCAATTTTGCATTGATTTAGCTGTACTTTCATTCTTCATTATTAATAGATTTTGCAGAGTAGCACAATGTACCTTAACAACCCAGCTCTCCTGTCTAAGAATGCAACAGCAATCGTCTGTATGAGAAACACAACAGTACTCCTACACAAGACTTCTATAGTAGCTTTAGATTTATCTGCTAATATTTTGTCTTCCACTGCTGCTAGTTACCAAGAAATAATGAAGGGATATACTGACTATTTATAATTAAAACTAGTCGACTGGTAAGAATGCTACACTGCAATTACATATGCACCCATATATACAAGTCCAAGATCATCATTCACTGAGCTGTGTCCCGCATACGCCGTGTTGGAGTTGATGTCGTTTTTTTCCTTCCCTGGCTCAGGTAGTCAGACCACCTGCACTCTCTGTGACAGGTCTGTCTCTATTACAGTCGTTCTAAAATAATCTAGGTTCGAATGACAGGCTGTTAAAGTTACCGTTCTCTATTCCTGTATAACATTACAACTGCAGCAGCTAGTGGAGCTATGAGGACAGATACCACTAGAATCCGTGAGTAATTCAACAGGTGGGATTAAATCGCTGCTGTGAGGTTCTTTATCCATCCAGAGTGTTCTGTACTGTATTACAGAAGAACATTATGTTTGGTGTTGAAGGTGGCGTCCTATCCTATTTTTACATATAAGTATTTTAGGCTACATAATGGTTTTATAAATAGAATTTCAGATGAGACAGACATTCCTCTAATTACTCCCACAGTGTTAAATTTTGAGTGTTAACCAAACAAATGCAAACCACATGGTCTGTGCCCAGTTCTTAGGAGTGATATCAACATCTCAGAATAGACTGGTGACAACATTGCCTCTGCCCTCAACCCACGATAGATGGTAACACAAACATCTCCACCAAAGAACATGAGATGGTCTATGCCTCTCTCGTTGAAAATGGAGGGTCATAAATGTCCTATGCTTTAGCACCAGAAAAGTGCAACCAGATCGTCTGCTTGTGCAGCCTGAGAAAACTGGTAGCATCAGTGCAACTGAAGAAAAAGTTAAATCTTGAGCTCCTAACACTGTAACCTGGAGCTTTCAGCTAATGACAGAAAGCCATCCTGAATTCCTACATGTATTACATTTGTTGACAAATTAAAGGTAGAGTCTGGAGGTTTGTTTGTTGCAGTTAAGCCGGATTTCATTTGTATAAGTTTAGCTTTTTTGAACAAAAACCTCCAGACTCTACCTTTAACATGACAGGACACAAAAATGAAAGCAGACTTCTTGACCCTCTCATCCTTTGTGGATACTGGACTTACACTGCATTTTTTGCTGTACAGACTCCAGCCTGAGGTATCCAGTTCTTTGCCCTTCTTGTCCTTACTTTCCTGCTGCAGGTAGTCACTGGGAAAACAAATATGTATTATTTCCTATACACAACAGTGACTCGCCAAAAGCTCCCCGAATATGCAAATATACATCTCATGTATATCAAACACACAAAACTTACAACAATATTTTGCATGCGTCATCGTTGTTTCCTCCCAAAGAATCAAAATACATGATAGCCTTTTTGCGGAAATCCACCACCTGAAACGAACAGATGCTTCATTAAAAAAAAAAAGCTAAATAAATGCAAGGACTGTTGGTTCCAAACCCAAAATTATGAATGGTAACTCGGTAGGACTTACAGAGAGGCACCAATGCACATCCAAGTGGACAGGAACCAAGAGGATGTCTTTAGAGAAGATGTCCATCTTTTTGGTCCAGCGGCGGACAGCGGAGTATCCACTGCTGCGCAGCTTTGGGTAGAAAAATGTGTTGAACGTATTGACAGATGGCAGGTTGGGGTCCTTGCTGCGCTCGACCAGCAGATTCATGTAAAAGTTGATCACCTGAGAGATTAAGGAGGAAGAGTTTCAATTAACGAGACAAGCACTGTGGTCAGGCATTCATTTATCATGTACACTGAACCATAAGGTTAAAATTAGTTCATCCAGATCTTGGCTTGAGGATAGTGTGCACTACTCACTTCATCATTCAGCCAGTTGAGGTTGCTGAGCGTGTGCAGGTCTTTGCGTGTAAGGCTGAGACCAAAACCTTCACTTAGCACTTCATGAGGACTACCACCTCTCAGCACTCTGTTCACCTCTGCCTCCATTTCCTAAGCAGAAACAGATAAGCCCACACGAAAAAGCAGGAAATTAGAAATTACACATGAATTTGGTCCAAAAGATGAACCTGCAGAAACAAGAAATGGTCTATCCTGGTGGCC
The DNA here is from genome assembly GCA_021432705.1 of Caranx ignobilis. Lineage (NCBI taxonomy): Eukaryota > Metazoa > Chordata > Actinopteri > Carangiformes > Carangidae > Caranx > Caranx ignobilis. Next base: position 65,733,938 of record MU269985.1, read on the forward strand.
CCTCATATTACTTTGAATTTCATTTTTTTTCTTGTATTAATTCTGATCTAGTTATTTTGACCAAAAGAATGGGGCAGTAGAAAAAACCTATTTGCTTGCTAACTTCAGTGAAGGAATTTACAATAAACTGCACATAAAGGCACCATTCAGGCATCAGTATTTCTATTTTTTTATAGAATAAAATCATACATTAAGAAATAAAATGCATGAAAAGAAGCCTATGAGTACATCACATCAACCATACCTCTGTGAGTTCAGGGAATTCTGGTTTCTCTTCCACAGGCTTTGGTTCTTCTATCACAGGGGTCAAAGGAACTTCCTTCTCCAAAGGAACTCGAACACGGACTTCTACGTCTGGGCTGCGTTGCCCCTCTTCAGACAACCGCTGGGAACACAGCTCAGGTTATTAGGACAGCCAGAGACTGAAAAATAATTCACACTTCATAAATGAACCTGAAGGGGGCCTTCAGTAAATAACAGTCACCTGTCGTAGCAGCTGGGCAGTAAGGGCCTCCTGCTCTTCTATCTGTCTCCGCCTCTCTCGCGCTCGAGAGTCGTACATACTAGTTCTATAGAGGCAAAAAAAAAAAAAAAAAAAAAAAAACAATTTCACTGTGGCCTTACACAAATGTAATATGAGTGTACGATAGACCATTTACTGGTACTTATTTAAGAAATAAATGCATTGGCATGTGCTTACAATTCTTTGATCCATAACTCAGCTTGGAAACACGGCACCCTGTAAAATCAGAGTAATATATGTTATGGGTAGTAATTTAACATATGAGCTGTCTTTAAGTTTTGCTGAGTGAAGTCATCATTTTTACTTTACCTCACACTCATAATGCTTCACAGACTTAAACTGTGTGTCCATATAAAACCAAATTCAATGCAGCATATGACATGAAAAGCATAAATGTCTCCCTGTTGGCCATATTTTCATTACGTTTAATCATAGTAGACATTACACTTCTATGAACCATTGAAATGTAGGTCATCATAAAACAAATAAAAACAAATGAAAAACAAATACTAACCTTGAACTGTCTTTCTTTTTACCCTTTTGCTCATTTACAATAATTACAGAGTCACCATCATGAGCTAAAAGAGACATAGATGAGGTTAATCCAAGATGAAGAACAGAATCAAGCAATTTTTCAATTCACTTGCAACACACTATTTTTATAATTCCTATATGAGGCAAGTATCCAACCTGATGATTGTGTGTCCTGAGAGGAGTTGTCCTGCAGGGCAGATGGGGAGGGAGCAGATGTGAGAGTAGCTGCTCTGCTAGAGCTAAGGTCTGTGTCCAGAGACCATGTCTGGATCCCTGGCCTGCTAGAGGTCCCAACTGGGCTCGGGAGGTTGCTGGAGCTCTGGCTTGACATCCCTCTTGGGCTGGGTTGGCTGCTGGTTCCCTCTGAAGTTCCTTCTGCTGCTGACCCAGTAAGAGAAGATAACTGCAGCAGTCTGCGGCTGGTGGTCAGGAAGCTGGTGCTGATGAGAACATAGCAAACATAGAGCAGAATAAAGCACAAGCACTAAGATAAATTCCATATATAATCAAAGGGTTAAGTCATATAGCATAGCATTTCTTTTTACTTACTTTTACTAGCCATATAAACATATGAAGAGTTTGTGATAGTGAATATGCAGTAAATATGGATACTCTTCATATGCCACTTCCAGCTATTAACCATGGGTGCAACTACCAAAGAATATGTATACAGTATGCAGTCTCAAATCTGCTGATTTGACATGTAAGTAAGATCTTGATCATTTTGTCCTTCTGATGCAGAGAGAGTGAACAACCAACATATATAGTAGAACTGTGGATAAAGTACTAGTGCTGAGCTTATGCGCTTCTGGAGCCACCCACTGGCCTGTGAGTGAATTCTGACAGTCCTTTTCCTACTGTAACCCCCCTTCTCTGTGTCTCTTTACATGTTTCATTGATAGTTTAAATCATGGCATTGTTAAAATATCCTGCATTAGTATGAATACATACAAATCTCTGTGTGACCTCACGATGGCGTGTGAGCTGCCGTTGTGAAGGAAAGACGACTGACCACCAGAGACCATGGTCAGAAGCTGCTTGTAGATCTCCTTCTCCTCCTCATGAACGGACTGGAGAAACACAAAGGAGAACCAAGGTATATACAAAGAAATGTAACTAACTAATGAAAAGGAATTATATGGTGCCTTGTCATGCTGATGTCCGACCTCCTGTGCTGTGCAGCGGGGTCTGCTCATATGTACACGGCCAGATGAAGTGCTATGTGTTGGGCTTTGCACCACTTTGATGGGAAAGGTCTTCTCATACATGCTGGTACAGCCACTTGTGGTGCCCACTCCACTTAAGAAACTGCAGAAACAAAATGACAGTTTGGGAATTAAATATCATGAACAAACAAATTTCACCAAGAGACAACTGAAACAGAAAAAAAATCTGAATGGCAAAAACAAGATGTAAGGAATACCTCGTTGAACCATGTGGTCGGAGGTTCAGGGGTCTGCCCAGCCGTGGAGTGGAGTGCTGTATAGAGTTGACAGATGGTGGCAAGATGACTGAATGCCCATTTGTTTTTGGCACCTCACGATGTGTGGGGCTCATGCACACTTGTCTCCTGCAGACTTTTGGTCCCACGGTGGACTTCTCATTACGCAACCACTCTAGAGTTGGAGGAAAAAAACAATATGTACAGTAATAAAAGTATCTTCAAGAGATGAGAGAGAGCAAAAATCCAACCAACCTTAAAGATAATGCTAATACAATGCTTTAAATACCTGTTTTAGACGTTTTCCACTCCAAGGTTGTTGCAGGAGCAGCAAACATCTCATCCAGAGAGTTCCTTTCAGCAAGCTTTACCAGAAAAAAGAGACACATGTAAATAAAAGAAAGAATGTTTTGACCTACTTTAAGTCATGTCCCTAAAATTCAATACTTACTGGCCTGCCTACCCAGGCTGCTGCAGATGTTGAGGGCTGTGGCTCTCCAGGTGGAGGTCCAGGAGAGGCAGGCAGTATATTTCTCAATTTAGGGCTTACATTATTCTTCATCCATGAAGCCACACTGGAGCTATGAGTCTTAACCCCTTCAGCTGCAGTCTTGACTGAGTCAATAAGTTCACCTAGGCAAATTTAAATCAGACACATGCAATTTTAAGTAGCAAAACAGATTTAAATATGACCTCATAGATAAAAGCAGTGCACTGGAGTAAGTGATTTGCAGTTACCCATTCGTGACTTCTTTATCACTAAGCCATCTTGGTCGATGTTATCTCCATCTTCCAAACTTGAAGAAACACGGTTAACGTAAACACAGTTAATATAACACGTTACGTTAATCTCGACAGACAGGTTATGGTTTTCTTTACATTACAAAAACTGTTAAAACACGGACTGAATGTGGTTTAACGGTAACGTGTGTCTTTTTAAACTCACTGTCATTACACATGGGAAATGTTGTTACAGCTCATACCATTCAATTGGTCTTTTCCTCCTCATCTGATCATCTCCCGTTGCCCGGTGAACATCTGAGTGCTCCGCAGCTGGTACACCGTTGCGGAGATTGGCAAAACTTGTTTCTATCCATTCGTAAATTTTATTCAACATGGCTCAAAAGTTTTACAAAAAAAGCGCCTCTGGTTGGAAGATAAATCGTTGTCGCTGCTTTCAGTCTACCTGCCAATGTAGTGAAACCAAAATTAAGCTAATACGCTTCATTCGACTCAGGCCGGTTAGCTGAAGCAGTTTAAAAGGCTAACGCTCTTCACAAATAACATTTTACTTTCCCCCGTCACGAGCTAACCGTTAGCTAGTTAGCTGAGAATTCGCCAGTTGACTAGCTAGCACGCTATGCTAACCACCCTGCTAGCTTTCGTTGTTAGCTACAAGGCTAATTTATGGAAGTATGTTTAAATACCAACGGGAATGCGATAAGTCGCAACCGACACGCTCGGAAAAACGGCTATCATTCTGGCTCACACCCCGACTCATTCATGTATCCTTAACGTGACTTTAAATTGCATATAAACTCGTTGAAGAATAACATCTCCCGCTTCTTCCTCATTCAAAACCACAACATGGCTGAACAGAACGCGCTACCATCGCACACTGTGATTGGATGCCTATGCGCTCTAAGTCCGAGTGCGCTACAGAGTAACTGGTCGGCCGCAGACTGGAGGAGAGCATTTAATGTCACGTCACACCCGCCGGCATTGACTGAACAGCACAGCTTCATTACTATCACATGCAGGCAGCACATGCACGCAATCATCTGGTCTTCTGCTGTCTGCGCTTTCCTCATGTGTCCGACGGAGTTACACACACATTTTAATTGTATACGTACACATGTCAGAGCCCTTTCTCATTCATAATTAGGCATGACATAGTCGAGGAGGTTTAGTCTTTTGACTCTGTCTGTAGCTTCCTAGAGAACCTTGTCATACTTAAAAACAAATCTAGTGTAAGAGTCGAATTAAAGTTATAAGACAAACACTTGGGAGTTATAGGGCAAAGCAGATTGGAGGAGGACTGTGGGCCAATTCTCACATGTCACCTGTGCAGCTAAATATAGATTACAATAAACTAAACACAATAAATTTTTATTATTGTATGTGCACAAATGAAGTGGCCTGAAAATAATTATATATATATGTCAAAAACAACAACAGCAACAAAAAAACATGCGTTGAGTGCTACTTGGATGTGTGTGTGTGTGTGTGTGTGTGTGTGTGTGTGTGTGTGGGGGGGGGGGGGGGTCATTTCCTCTGGTGCTGGATCCAAGTAGGACAGAAGGTGGCGAAGGTGCAGGCTCAGGCATGCTTTTAAATGCTGAATAGCCATGCTTAATTAAAGGCTTTTTTACTTTTTTCATCCTCCTTGTCGCCTCAGCGCCTCAGCGCCTCAACAGTCTTCCTTCATTAATTTCCTACACTGAGTTTCACATCAGTAAGACAGACTAAATACTGAGTGAATCTAGATGTATTAAGATATGATCAAAATAAACCAGTGAGCACACTCGTACACATTCACCCTTTAATAAATGAATACAGGGACATCAATACAGTGAAATGTTCTTAGAATAATATTCTACTGGAACAATGTCATCAAATAAAGGTATACCAAGGCCACTTAAGAAGACTAATAAATTCATTTCAAGCTTTAAACTCTTTCTTGCTTTCTAAAATATATCACTCTGTCATAAAAAAATAAACTTCAAATCTCATGATATATAGCATTCAAGCCCCTCCACAAACGTAGCCTTATCAAAAGTTAGAGTAAATTCATGCCTGTTTGGCACCATCATATTAATATTTAATTATCATGTCACCACTGTATAAGCTTAAGTAATATAAGGACCAAAAACTACGATGCTAGCAATCAAGGTTCTCAGACTCAGCATTTCCCATGAAGGATGACTCTAGACAATCAGCACTGGAAAGAGTTCAGGTTCAAACACACAAATCAGATAAACGACACATTATAAATAAACATTGTGACAATGATGATTGTTGAATGGAACAAATAATAATAATAATAATAAAAAAAAACATATTGACCTCACAGTATATAACATGTAACAAATCAAGACAGAGATAAGTAGCAACATCCCAAATCCAGTAAATAACATTTTCAGATTGTCATTGAAAAGCCAGAAAAACAAGTCACAAACTGTTACAAACAGAAACTGAATTTTTAAAACTTTTTAAAAGAAAAAAGTTATTTCTGTGCTTTGAGTGACTTAATCAACACCCACAGCAATAGTCCAGACATGTGATGACCGTACTTGGCAGAGTTAGGTTTTTTAAGAGTCATGCATAATGTACTATTGACCAAATACCTCCAAACAAGCACGGACATCTATTGTTTGCAGGAGATTTGTGATGCAAATGCAAGAATGGATATATGACACCCATACATCTTCATATGAACACTCACAGAATGTTTTTCATCTACTTTAAATGGATCAACACCACAGACCACTGATCACTGGTAAAGCAAGTAAGCTAATCCCATAATGTGGTAAGGGTTCCCAAACATGCTACAGCAGAGGGAAAGGTTGTAGACATCTTGGAGGTGAATATTGACATGTCTATAGCTGAAGAGATTCACAAAGTATTTGTGACCATGTCACTATCAGGCAAGAAAATAAAGCTGTTACAAGTGGAAGTATTGTCACTACAATCACCAAAAAACCACAATGTCTGCCTATATTTCCATATTGGTGAATCCTTTGTCTGTAAGTCAAAAGGGTGGAGTGATGGTTTAGTCTCGCTTTGTTCCAAAGATTTGGAGGAAGAAAGAGAAGATGTAGATGATATCAAGGTAGATGCTGAGGGTGGCAAAGACATATTCCTCTGGACTCATGGTGTACCGCTTGTTCCCCATGAGGAGTTGAGTGTCAAATGCCAAAAACTGCAACAGAAAATACAAACAACCTTTTTGGATGTGTCTGATTCTTGTCTACAAAATATGACGTTGAAATTTTCTATAGTCTTACCATGGTAAACAGTATAGCTCCCAAAGCAGCATAAGTGGCATCCAGCCATGGTACCTAAATGGAAATTATAATATTAGATGATTCCAGCATGTAGATTGTCATATAAAATGGCGTGGGGCTCATATTCACATTAAATATATCTATATCCTGGTTGTACTTACATATTGAAAGGGAAGGACGAGGGCAAGCACCAGTCCAGAGATGAACATGACCATGCAGAAGACAAAGAGCACACCCTGGTATGATGTAACGTCAAACTGGAAGTAGAAAGCATATGAAATCAAAGCAAAGTATAAAGCTGATTACATGAATGATTTTCACTCTGAATCAAGCATGTTTATCAGATAAAATATAAAAAATACAGAGGAGGAGAATTTTTTTTCTCTCACCTTCGTTTGGAAGCTGAAGATGGTGACCAGGAGGCAAACAGCTGCTGTGATGCCTAGACACATCACCACCGACTTGGTATTATAGAAACTATTAAAACAAGAAATTGTTGAGCACATTTCAAACTGTTCATGCTGTGAAATTAAACATACATCAATGACTACACACCACAAGATAGTAAAACAATGTAGGGCACAAAAAAAAAACAGTGAGGAAACATAAAGCCTACCTGGACAGCATCCCTGTCATGTAGGAGAGGGACAGGGTCTGTAACAGGAAATATGATTGTCATATGAAATTGTGTTAGTTATTCAAATCTCACTCCACTTGAGAAGAGTCATGGACCGACAGCCTTCATTTTTCACATCATCAGAATGAGATCATTAGATAATTTTGATTGTTTTACAATTCTTTCTGGGGTGAAACTCATGCATAAACAAATACTGTTGATGTATGATTGTATTTCTTAATACCAGGGCTACACAATATGCACATACCACCAAATATTACCATTATTTTGGTGGGTATCATGAGGGTCACAGTTTTTTTTTAAATAGCACTGAAAAATAGTAGAAATAAACGTTTTTGATAGGGCAAGCATGGTCCTTTTCAGGCTACATACAAAGATGGCAAGCAGAATCAGATTCCATGGAAACTGCCTCCTGTAGGAGTGAGGAAGGAGAATTTAAGTGATTTGTTCTTTTATTAAAAAAAAAAAAAAGAGTATCTATTAATTTTTGACGATGTACAGTCTGAAAACATTTAACTTACCTTGGTGCAGAGCAGCAAGACAGGGTCAGATAGGTAACAAAGAACACAGCGCTGTTAAAAAACAGGGACACTGTTAGATATGTTGTGAATTACTGGCTTGAGACTGACTGAAATCAAACTTGTTACTTACTAAGAGGCCCAGTACCATCCAGGGTTGGTTTGAATGTAGTCCTTCACAGGGTCGCTAGAGGGATGATAATCTTAAGTAAGCACACTATCCAGTGAAGTTGATCAGAATTGCTTGCTCAGTGAGAGATAAGAACAAAAAGAAAAAACTGACCAGAATGTAAAAAGTGCCACAATAGCCAGAGTGACCAAAAGCTGGATCATCAAGATGGCGTACACCTAAGGAAGTTTTAGAGAAGAAAGATTGCATTATTATAGGCTACATATTGCCAACTGGTATGTGATTGTCAGGCCTTTAAAGTTTAAAAGTGTTCAGCTGAGGTAAATTATCAGTGACACTCAGCAGTCACATCAGAGATAATATTGTAATCAATGTGATGATGAAGGTTTTGACACCTTACGAATGAAGACCCTCCGGATGTTGCGATCATCCCAGGTAAACTCTGTGAGCATCTCGACATCACTGTAGCAAGGGGCACTGGTGCCTGGAGGACATGTTCATTTTCATTCATTCAAGACCTTTCCATGGCTAAAATTCACATTGTGTTTTTCACCATCTCAAAAACATGATAAACACTAACTCTATTTGTTGAAAAGTAAGACACAGACAAGCAGCCTACTTAAGGTGTTGTTATACCTGCAGTGGCTTCCTCATAGCTGGGAGGAGCTGGTGCCACTAAGGCCTGTCCACTGGAGGACCCGTTGGTGGTCTTGTTTGCAAGTGAAAGCTGAAAGATGAATGTTATCCCCTACTTTAAAGTAGTGAAACTGTTGATAGTCCTGCAGAGTAAAGTTCTCTTGGTGTCGTTTACAATCATTAAAAGCAATTAAAAAACCGTTTTAACTGTCTGCATGCATATGAGAAGCACAAATTAGGACCAGGCAACAGTAAGCTAAGTAGCGCCTTTCTACCAAAGCTACAGACAGAAACGGGTTGTCATGGTGACGCACCGTGGTAAAACAACCGGTGACGCATTTCAATCATCTAATCTCTGGTAACACTGAACACCTGAGCATCACGGGCTACAACACAAAAGCCTATCAAATTAACATAAGTGGCAAAATATATCGGAGGATTTAGAAGCTCTAGACTCTGTGCTGCAGGACAGTGAAGCTCTCAGTGCACGATTCAGCTAGACTGCTACTCTCTTACTGACATATTTCATTAACACTGCTGTGACGCTGGTGGTATTTAAAGCTGAATAGCCTGAATTGCATTCAAACATTTGACAACAGTGACACTAAAGAGGGTGAAGTAGAGGCACGCATATCAAGTGACTGTTACGTAATAATCTAGGCCACATAAAAAACATTTACAACGTAGCCTACAACTGTTCAATCTTTTCGTAATTTACAGTAAATAATAATAGGGATATTAGCTGAATGACAGGATCCAGCTCATACCTTGCCCTGTGTCATGGTGTCAATCTGTCGTCCTGCAGTAGGCTGTCCTGTTAATGGATGCCAACCAGTCAATGGGGCTCTGGTGTCTCCTTTCTTGATATTGTAGTTCTTCTTGCAGAGAGTCACTGAGGACTGGCAGCTGTAAGAAAGGGCCTCTGATAGTGCGCTTCTTGTTGCCCAGACTGAACACCCTGTGACGATATAGTGATGTAATCCCAAAACAACGCAGTTCAGACTCGTGCAGATACCCCTCCCTCACCCACAGAGGGATGTTCTAGCAGCATCCAGGTGAAGCTGCACCATAGAGAAAAGCTGGGACTGTACCACAGCACCGGTAAAAATGGGGAGGATGGCTGCCTGCATGATGCCCAATGAGGAGAGAAGTCCAGAAAAATCTGGAAATAGGGTCTGCAGTGAAACATACTTAAGGGGTACTGCAGGCAACGTTGTGAATTTTCAACATATGGATTACTGGTTAGTTAAAATGTTTTATGTGAATTTGAAAAGTGACCCTGCATTCAATTACCCTGATCCAGAGGTGACATTTTTTCCAGAAAAGTTGAACAATCCAAATATTAACTTTCACATTAATTAAACTATACTGTACTTCAGATATGACTAGTGCAAAAGGAGATACAAGGGGTTTCTTAATTTTGAACTCAATAACACTATGGAGAATTTCCCTTAATTAAAAAAAACCCTGGTGTTATAAGACAGAATAATATCATAAAACATTACTACATAATATAGTAATATAGTGATATAGTACGTAAGTAGTTCAATTAGAAATAGTAGCAAAAAGTAAGTATTCATTAAGTATGATATGAGTTATTTTATTTAAAAGTGCAAATAACCAAGACATGTTAAGACACTACAGAGAAAATATCCAGTAGATGGTGCTGAAAAAGTATTCAAAGTAAAACTGACCTACTGCAGATTGCTCTTTTCAATAAAAAACAAACAAACAACATAACAGAAATCTTTGTACTGTGTCAGAGGTACAGCACAAACAGACATTCAAATACTGATCTGCTTAGTAGCTATGGCCTTATTGTTTGGGATATTCATTGAACTCTCTGTAAATTAATGTGTTTTCCTTTGTGATGTTAAGCATTTGAAAAAAACTTCAAATTTTCCAATACCCGTGGGGCTACTGACAGGTGATATTAATTATATACTCAAAAATCATCCCATCTCCCTAAAGGTGCACACACTGAGGCAATAACATTTGTCTGGAACACATATGGAATGACACATGGGTTTTGAACATGGCTGACTAAGTTTTCAGCATTTACCATGACAAACGATGGTAGACATGACTATGTTTCCAAAGCATGCCCACACAAACAGAATTAAGTCTCTCCCCAAAGAAGTAACAAGGTAAACATACAAAAATGGACATTTTTATTAAACCTTCATCTGCCATAATAGCCCCTGGGGGCTTCAATTTTCCTCACTGATGTGTTTGGCAAAATGTAGACTTTCTCTCGTCAAACACACACAAGGTTTCTGTTTTCAGACACACAAATACATTTTGAATCAGTAAAGTATAAATGGATATGTGGCCCATCCCCTCAGTACATCTCCCCCTCCCCTCTGGTTCCCTCCAGTCTCAGGTCTGTGTCGTTTCTCCCCAGAGTGAACAGACTAACAACAGCCATCAAAGCTGCCAGCATCATAATGGCACAGCCTCCAAACATGTGTCGGGTACCACTGCCACCCTCCCCTCCACCTGTTCCTGATACCTCCCCATGGAGGGCCAGCAGCCCTAGGCAGGCCAGCAGGTGCAGAGGCAGCCGGAACCAGGCCAATACACCAGCCCGCTTCTCCTCTGGGATAACCCTGCCCTGGAGAAAGCTGACTGCTGGAAAGTAGAGGCCACAGGCGAGCTCCAGCAGCAGGAAGGCCAGAAGTGATTCATGAGGTCTAGGTTGGCCTGGGGCAGTGGAAAAGGTCAGCATGAAGAAAGAGAAGAAAGCCATCAGCACAGCCAGGCAGAGCACATGGCCAGGCTGTAGATGGTAGCGAGTAGAGGTGGCAAGGCGGTACAGCAAGGAGCCAGCCATGCTGGCAGCCATTAGGCAAGAAAACACTATTCCTAAAGGAGGCCCATGAGGGTCCAGTACTGGGGTCCACAGGAAGACAAAAATATAGAGGACACTTTCAAATAGAGCCTGCACTCCACCCAAGAGCATGACTCTCCTGTCTGAAAGCAGGCAGCGCAGCCCCTCGTGGCAACTGCGTGAGAATCGGGCCTTTGCAGACAAACGGGTCACACCTCCGTTTGGATTGCCAAGAAGAAGTTTCTGTTTGTCCCCTTCAGTTGCTCCTTCAGCTTCTTCCTTGCCCCAGTCTGTTAGCACCACCCAACCACAGCACACCAGGCAGGGCACAGCCAGGAGGAAGGGAGCCACCGGCCCTAGGTGGAGCCATTCAGCCAGCAAGTTAGCCACTAGCCCTGCTCCAACAGCGAGGACATGGTTCCAGGTAGCTGCTTTGGTGAAGGTGCTGGGGATCCACTCCTTGGGAAAATCATGGATGTCTACATGTCGATACACGTACCAGGCTTCAAATGAGGTGGTCAGCAGGGATGTGGACAACCCCCCCAGGACACGGCCCACAATCAAAACAAAGTAGTCCCTGGACAGCTTTGTGAGACAACAAGCAGAGTAGGAGAGGCAGAAGAGAAGGCATGTCTGTCTGCGGCCCAAGGCTTGAGCTAGCCAGCCTGAAAATGGAGCAAACAAAACACAGGAAGCCAGGCCACACACATATAAGATGGCTATTTGGGATTCCAGGAAGCTGTAGTGACGATAAAGTTTGTAGAGGTAAGGGCCCTGGAGCCAGTCTGCCCACAAAGCCAGCAGGTATGCCCGGAGGAATATGCTCTGGAAGCGACGGAAGGCTGGGTTGGCTACAGCGGTGGGAGTGGACTGAGGTGGGGTGAGACGGCGTGCTGTTATCTCAAGGCCAACACACAGGGCAAGCAGGAAAATTATGGCAAGATATGTTGTCACCAACATGGTGTGATAAATGGCACCCACTTCAAGTCAAACCTGAGATGTTGGGGCGTTTTCAACTCTTTTCTTTCTGTTTCTCAGCACCTGCGGAGAGACAAAGTGAAGAAGTACACAGGCAGAAGACCAATGTTGAAATTAATCTCTAGTTTAGCATTTAAGGACAAAATTACAGGAGAGTTTTAAGACATGTTAAATGTAAACCCAATTAAAAATTTACGGAAGAAAAAAAAAAGTAAATTTCAAAATGTTTTCCTCAGTCCAGAGACTATCCAATCAAGTCTAGAAAATTCAACATTATTCCCAGAGTTTTCCAATAAGGGTTAGATCAAACAAGACAAGTTAAAGACGTTTTTGCCCCACTTGTTACTGGCCAAGACCTAATCTGTTGTGGTCGGGATAGCATAAGTCCCTGAAAGATATTTCTCTCTTACTGGTTTCATTCATAGGTTAGCATAATCTTATGCAGTCTTTAGTCATACCAGATAGGTTAAACAACGACATTGTAACTATGTTTTATTATTTACAAAATAGTTACTTTTGACACATTCCCTTGTTAGACGTTTGCAGTGTTGTAGTGTTTTTTCTGCACAATAGAGAAAAATAGAGGCTAATGATCTATCCTTGTCCTGTGTACATGACCTGCATATTATAGCATGGTGGCAATACAACACGCTACAATACATTATATATTAATGCAATTCAGGTGGATAACACTGTAAGATAAGATCTGACCTGATACACAACAGATGTAGTAATTAGTGGGATAAATAGAAAGTCCGGGTGCGTAGTTTGTCCTTTCAAAAAGGAAAAACTATCCCACCTGAGAGAATCAGCGTGGTGGCAGCTAAGAGGACTCACTTCCGCTACACTTTTTTTTGGGGGTCAGAGAGAGAGAAGTCAAAGTATGGTCGCTACTGAGCGCCACCTGGTCTGGGAGCTGGTTGGGAAAACTTAACTTTCCCCTTCACCCCGGGAAACTCTATGACAGAAGCAAAGCATTGCTGCAGCTGTGGCTGTGAAATCGCTTCATAAGTCGTTGAAAGTCAGGTCAGCATGATAGACAGTTGTTTGTCCTGTTAATTTTTCAGATGATGAAAAAAAAAAAGCTCTACTTTTAGAGAACCGGTTACTCTGCAAGACGGCACTGGCCAGTGTCAATTTTACCCGCATTAATATCTTTATTACCGATTAGTCGCTGATATAGCTATTTAGCCATCGCTAGCTTAAAAGCTAACCTACAAGTAGAAGAAACCCGTTACAGTTTTACGCTGCTCTATGTGTTTTCCACTTTGCCGTATCATACTGTGTGGTGTAACTTACCGTGTCGTGTGACAGCGGTCCCATAGTAGTGACACGATGCAGAAAATGACAACATTAAACTTCAACTGCTAAGTGATAGAGGAGGATTAAGCTAAAGAAGTATTGCCTTTAGCAAACACACCGTTCACTTCCGGCATCCGGCATGTTCCTTTACTTCACCACAGGGTGGCAGAGTCCTACTTTGATATTTCTTTTACAGGGGCAGCAGAAAGTTGCATGTCTTCAGTCAGGCCGCCTTTCCTTGCTAGCAGTTTGTTATTTGGGGTAAGTGTGGTTTGTGGTGCCCCCCCCCCTCGCCGGTTTTCTCATGAAATTGACTCACAGATTTGAAAAGCTGTGTACAATCTAACTTAATGGTAATGAAGTAGGTAGCTGTTTTTCTGCTGTCTAGCCTGGGTTTCTAGCCATGAACGGACTCACCTTTTAGGTTGTCTAACATGCACACACATTAGGCTGTAAACGTGTGTGAGTTGTGACAAATGATGTAAATTTCAGTTGCATTACTCTCCATTACTTTCCAGATCCACACAGACCTAACTACTCAACATGTTTTCCAAATGAAAAAAAAGGGACAACACGGAAGCTGAATAATACATAATTTGAACTTTATATCATTTCTATTTAGGAAGAGAGATTTACAAAATGTACAAGATGTGCTCGATCAGCCATAATCAAACAAGCAAACAGTGAGAAGACCAATCAAACAAGATCTCTCACCCAAAAATATCTCTTGTGTTTGTATGACAAACATTGGGGGCAGAGGAGGGGTGGACGCGGAGTGAGTGCTGGTGATTTCAGGGATTATGCTGGTTGGTTACATCATCTGATAGCAGGAAGTGTGTCTAAACTGTCTGAGAATCCCTACTACATGTTCTCCTTTGCAAAGCCCCCTAAGCATGGCCAAACCCCCACCCAGTACAGGAAGGTCAGTACATTCTTCTTTATACCGAACTCATCTGTCCGATCAATTTTACATATATATATATATATATATATATATATATATATATATATATATTCATATTCATATCAGTTCAGTCATTGATACATAAACATTGGGGTAAAATAATATTTACAGCAAAAAAATTAAACAAAGGAACTACAAAACCCAACATGCATGGAGCAACTCCAACTGTCCAGATGTGATGCAATATAAGCCGACACAATATTTTTGTGAAATCATAGAAAATACGATTGACTAATGAAGTTGGCATGTTGAAACCCAAGGTGCGCCAAATGTTATCTGGAAATTTAGTCAAAAATACAGACAGAATGCATCACATTTTGCACAAGTGACACGTTAAAATAGTGGTCTCATTCCAGTGCTGATGCAGATGGCATGTTTGTGAAACAGTGACAAACAATTTTACCTTAACATTTCAGATTTTGCTATGGATTATATACAGGTTCCCTTTCTGTTAAATACAAACTGGCATAATGTCAATCATCACTACTGGTCCCTAAGTAATAACTGTTTAGATCTATGATATCCGTCTTTCAGCTGCTGCTTAGTGATGGCCCGTTGATACTGTATGATTTAAGGAATAAACAGAAGTGAACTGGCTTTTATTCTTAAGTACACTGGAAAATGAACAAATGCACAAATGATCTGTCCAAAAGGGTAATAATAACTCTACATATTATTTTTTTTACTGGAACAATGTCTTTTAAGAGGTGTTGAGGTTTATGTGTATATATGAGATTGTATGTGTATGTTTATTCGTCCCAAAACACTGCATGAAGATCAATAGTGAATCAAAAAGATGTTTATCACTGCCCTCATTTATCCTTTTGAAAAACACTCCTCAGATTGCAGAAGTTCCTTGGTCTTCAATTTTGAAGGAAGTCGTGCCCTTGGAAGATATAATTTGTGTGTGTATGTGTGTGTGCGTGCATGGTGTATTGTATACCTTTTGTGTAAAATAGTTTGTGTCTGTGTGCTTAGTGAACAAGGTGGCCTGCTCAAGGGTCGATGCGAAAGGCCAGCAGTTTGTCGGAGTGCAGATTGTTGAGGGTGCGCAGGTCTGGCAGGCGCAGGAGGAGTTTCGGGAAGAGGGCGGTGTCTTCTGGACGACGCTGGGTGATCAGTGACCGTAGAGCACGGATCAGACCCTCCTGGAGCTGCTCTACAGCCCACATGTCCGAGATCCCAGAGCGGTCTGAGGGGCAGACAGGATGTCAGAGTGTGAGTTATTGACAGACACAGTTAATAGATTATTATTTCATTAATGTGTCACTGCTTTGCAGCTTTTACTACAGACACAGAAAGTCCCATTAAGTGAATTGTGCACCCCTCTCACCTGCAGAGACCAGCACCACAGCCATGAAGAGAGCCATTTCATCAGGCTCTAGCCCCAGGGAGCCCAACTTCTCACTGAACTCAAACATTGCGTCCAGCAGTGAACCCATGCCCAAAGCCCGCAGGGTAGACAAGGGGTAAGTTTGGCCATTTAGGAACGTCACTGTACGTTCCTCAGCGTTGAACAAGGTGCAGAATCTCACCATGAGAACCTAAACACACAAAGAGGAGAAACACAAAAAAGTTAAATACTTAAACTAACTGTGCATTTGGGGTCATAAGCTACAGTTTTTGCAGTTATTGCAGGTGATATTAATCCTTAGAAATATATGTAACTACCTGGAAGGTGCCTGATTTGAGCAGCATGACTTGGTCTTGTTGACTAAGCTCTTGAAATCCTGGGATGCCCTTGGCAAACTCGACAACCTCCTTGACAGCAGGAGTGAAACACTGAGAGAAGGATTCCCATATCTCCTGACTTGAACGCTCTGCCCCTGATACAGGGCACGCATTGAGAGGACAGGCCTTAAAAAAGAAAAAAAAAAACATGGACAAAGTGAGAAATTGTAGGTCAAAAAAGACAACACGAATCGGAGTCTTCATCTAACTTGCTTCACTTACCAGCACTTTAGCTCCCTGAGCTAATTTCCATGGGCAGGAGGGCTGATTTGTGGCACTTCCTGTGTTGCGATAACTGTTGTGATCAGCAGAGCTGCCTCTTTGAGGTGTTGTTCCATTAGACTGGTCATGATTCTGGTTTGTAGACACTGAATAGGTGTAGCGATTGTTGTCCACATTGTGGAATGTAGGCTGGTTGTCATTAGGGGCGACTGGGCATAGAGTGGCATGGGCTACAGGGCAAGACTGATAACTCTGGGCAGAGTTGGTGTGAGACGAGACTTGGGGGAAACTGGCATCCTGAGAAAAGGGAGATGTGTTGTGGTGGTTGTTGTTGGTGGTGGTGATGTGAGCCCTCTTGGCTGCTCTCTCCTGGCTGCTGGTGTTGCTGCTGGTGAAGATGTCACGGTAAGCTCTGGAGATGGCCCCAATGGCCTCCTTTGAGTTACCATCTTCTGGGCTGGGGGGAGCATCCCTCACTAAGGATGAGTCCATGTCTGCGGCAGCCGACTCATTTAGGCTATTCATGTAGCTCTGCATCTCGTCCAGAAGTCGCTGCTTCTCTCTCTTAGGGATGCGGCCAAAACGCACAGCTAGGGAAGACACAAGCAGTGAGGACGATCAGCCTCCAGTCATTGTGACAACATGGAGATTTACAGTTATTTACTCAATTTTTCTCCTTTTATTAAGAAATGTTATCCCCAATTTGTTTATTATTTTGCTTGAACCCAATGCTCACTAACATTTTATACATTTCTGAGCACTCCAGTGACAACCAAGACAAAATAGTATCTTTAATGATAAAGGGGCAGGTACAACTCTACCTACACAGCGGGGCGACTTAGGAAGCTCAGGACTGCTTGTGTAATTTATATTGGATATAAAGATAAACTGTTACCAATTACACTTCTTTATACAGATGCACACACCAAAAGCACAAATAACTCCTAAAGTTTTGAATGATCTCAAGGAGAATCAGAGAAGCTGTAAGATGAAAACTCCCCATCCCCCTTCCCACAGTAACCATCAGCTGGAGAGGCTATTTATAGACCCCCTGCTACCATCTGCCTCATCCTCTCCTCTATCCACCCCTGTCTCCTTCCTCTCCCGCTCCCTCCCTCCATTTGTAAGTAGGGCAGTGGGGCAACGTGAGCGTGATGTCACTGGCACTCAGATCATAAGAGGGAGAAGGATGAGAGAGGTGGGTTTGACGAGAGTAAATGAACTGAGGAGATAGTAGTGAGTAAGTGTAGAGGACTGATGTGAGAGACGGTGATACATTGAAAGTGAGAGTGTGTCTGTGTGCGGGGGAAGTGTGTGTGTGCAAGTTGGAGTTAGATCAAGCAGAAAAGTTGAACTGTACAGCCTCAAAGATTTTTGCAAGTACAGTGTACCTGATTTTTTTTTTTTGGAGTAGATATACTGTCATTCCTACATGTTAAATATAAGCACTACTTCACATGAAAAGATACCATGTTGGGTCAAGTGAGGTAATTTACTTGACCCAGTAATATGCACAGCAGATATTACTATGTTGCCAAATCTATGATCATTCGCTCGCTGCCTGCAGGGTTCCTTGATGAGGATGGGGCCAGTAACATAGCATGAGATTAATCCCTTTCATCATGGTTAAAAAGAAGCAAATGCCGACTAATGAGCTGTTGATCTAAAAATGTTGCGCTGGTTAGAGGAAGAAAAGTGTGCCGTCATGCCAACAGACTTTAATGTTTGCCTATATTGTGGAGCCAAAGTCACACAGTTGCCTGGTGTGAAATCAGGGTGTACTTTACATTGTGGGCTGCAGGCAGTTGCATGTGGTTTTCCTGTTTTTGTAATGGTTGAAACAGAGCAAAAAGGGGTTTCTAGGTTGTGGTCCTTAATGCTTTCTAAATCTTCCCCATAGGGGTCACATCTTGACTGTGTGCTCTCTTATTTAGTTGCATTTTGACACCCCATTTTCTCTCTCAACAAAAAATGTCAAGCACATGCAGAAATAACACTAACCTCTTTACTAGATTAGGCAATGCGGGGTACTGGAGGGTGGAGATAAGCAGAAACCATACTGAGAGGCAGAAGACAGGAAAACTACACCAAGTAGGTCATGATGTATGAGTACACTACAGGCCAAATTCTGTATTGTTTTTCTAGGTCAGCGCAGCTGTTTTCTTAATGTGTGATGATAGGTGATCAATCAATGTGCAGCTATCAGAGCTAGAAGTAGGTGATGTGAGCATCACGCCTGATAAAATCTGTCACAACGATGGGCTGTTTTTGTGCATCCCTTGCTTAATTGCAGTAAGATGTTCTATGAGCACACACAAGGTAATCAAGTTGACCCTGTTCCAATTTCCTAAAATAATTCCTGTGTTTGCTGCAGTTTTCTAGATGATAGATAGCTTCGGGGACTTCAAGGCTCCTCTTCTCATAAATCATTGTCTAAGGGGGAGATGTAAGAGAGCTGAGGGGACATGGAGGAGGAGGGGCTGAACTGAACAGGAGTTTAGAGGTAAGAGTATTGTGGGAAGATGCTGCAAAGGACAGGGGAAAGACACAGAGAAACTTAAGAGAGTGATACAGAGCCAGATGGTAATCGTTAGTAGTGCAGTGACACGGTAGAAGGGCAAGGCAGGTGCAGGTCTGCTGATCAAGAGAGTACCTGAGCTACTGGCACGATGACCTCAAAAGACTTTCCGCATTACATTTTTCACACAGACCTACATATCAGTGCTGCTCCGCTTTCGGGCTGCCCATTTCCCTGCTGCTTTGCCTAATCAGGGCACTGTGGTATTCTGGCAGAACTGCACGAGGGTCTCTCTCATTAAAAATGTGTCAGGATGTCTCACCATCTCTTGACATGCCAACCGAGAGGCATTTCTTGAAACGGCAGTGCTGGCAACGGTTTCGGTTCATGCGCATGATCAGACAGTTCTCATTCTTCACACACATCTTGTAGTTGATGTTCTGCTGGATGCTGCGGCGGAAAAAACCCTGAAACATACATAGACATATGCAACATGAAACTGAGGCACCAAAAGCTACAGGTTCTTTAGTTGTCCCCCAGAGGGTGTGTGATCAGGGCTTACCTTGCAACCTTCACATGCATGCACTCCATAGTGGAAACCAGACGCTATGTCTCCACAGACTTTGCAGAGCAGGACCATTCCACCTGTCTCTGAGGAAGGGCAGAAGCGCAGTTAGATAAGTTGCAAAAACTTAAATCAGGAGGGAAATTGTTATGCTGTGAGGAGATACTAACTGGTGAAAGTTCCTGTGAACCCGCATGGTCTCTTTCCTGCGATGGGGTGGGTGTAGGTATGCTGTGGAGTGGCTGCAACTGAGGGGCCGCTGTAGACCTCTGGGAACTGGAACACCAGTTTGGAGGATGGGGTGGTGCATCCTGATGCCCTCTGTTTCAGTGGCCCAATCTCTGTTAAGGTAACCTCCTCTGGAGATGAGGGCTGGGAGTGTGAAGAGGGAGACTGTGTCTGGTACCCACTGGAGGGGCTGCCAGGGCTGGGACTGGCACTGCCAGAGGAACCTGCATACAGGATGACTCCACCTGCAGACCAGGGAAAGATCCAAGGACATCAGACCTCTGAGCTGAGAGTTCAGGGCAAAACTATTTCATTCAGATACTGATAAGAAGTGGCATTATTATTTTTTTTTTTATGCCACAGACTTCTGTAAGTTATGGAAAGAATGAAGTCAACTGTAAACCCATCAAAGAAACACGGTGGCCATCAGCATCTCCTTAGAAACCGTCCTGCTGCTCTACAACGCTGGATGTGATGTGATGTAATGTTGCACAACCTCTGGGCAGCAGAGAGCTCTGAGAATTTGCAGCGTCGTTGCCTCATCCTGAGTGTAATAGGCGTAATGGTGCGCTCAAGCGGATAAAGTGGGCGCTAAAAATACTGCTGGTAGCACAGCAACAAAGCAGGCAGGCTTCCTCTAGAAGCACCGAAGAAGCGCCACTTTTTTGTAAATAATGCCTGCCTCATGCTGTTGCAGTATTTATATAGGCACCGCACCGTATAAATGTGTGCAATGTTTTTTAGTCGTGCAGTTGTGTGTTTTCTCTCTCTGTCTCTCTCTCTCTCTCTCTCTTTCTCTCTCTCGCTTCACTCGCATCCTCTAGCGCTCTCGCTGTCGCGCGCGCGCATTTCTAGTCATGCGTTGTGGATGAGCTGAGACACGGCCTCACGTGTCTGCGGGGTCTGCTGCCTCCTCCGCTCCAATAATAGCCTCGCTCCCCTGGCACCATGCCCAGCGCCAGCTAACAGCACGACACCTGACCGCCGCCTCACATGCATGGACTCCTGACACGGTTACTGGCCGAACCAAATCCGCAGTCCCGTGTTGAAATATACCACAATCTGAAGTCAGATCTGTGTTTATAAACATACGCTGACTGGGAAGCTACCCCGGGCATGAGGTGGCACCGAGTCCCAGCCACCGCAGTTCATCCGTCACCAACAGTCTGAGAATGTGAGTCACGTTTTTGCAGAAGGAAAAGCCTCAACTGCTTGACTGGGCTGCTGGAATAATGTTACTAGTCAGTGTACAGTAGAGTCCAGCAGAGAGAGAGAGGTTCGGAGTGACAGATTATATGCAAACCAAGGCAAATAGTCAAAAATAATAGAGACAAATGCTTCTTTCATTAATGTTTGACTTTTGCAACACATAGGCGAACATCCGAAATCCATGCTATAGTACAATGGTTAAGCCAGCTCAGCCTTGTTTGTGGAAAATCATGCACAAGTGCAGCAGGCTGCTCCCTGTGTTGCTGCGCTGCCCTTTGCTGCACAAAGTATTTGTTTAGCTCAAATGTTTTGATAATCCCTGGACCAGCACGTGTTGGTGGATTTGTTGACTCATGCCAGAGCCATAGACAGATCCAGCAGACAAGCCTGAGCCTCACCTCTCCCTGAGCTTACATGTAGACAGTGGTGGCCCTGCCCCCACTCCACCCAAACACATTGCATGTCCACCTGAAGGCTCACATGTAGCTTACAGTGTTTATGAATGACCCTGAGAGCCACTGGGCTGTAAACACTGTCAATTAACAATCTGTTTTTACAGCATCCTTTCCTGTGGTGATGGGCAGGCACTAAAGTGATCACCTGCATGTTTTCAAGAGTCACAGTACAATCCACAACAAAAACAATGCAGGCAGCATCAGTACCCAGACCAGGTGCTAAGTTTTATTATATTATATTATATTATATTATATTATATTATATGCAATTCCTTTTATTTCCTGCATGAAAACATTCAAATACCTGGTACAGGCCACTTTCTACTGACCATCCTGATATAGTTGTGTACCTGCATACAAGCTATGCAGCCACATCAAACTTCACTTGCTTTTCTTGGGGGGTGGGGGGTGGTATTCTGTGGGGATTTCCCATGCAGACCAAACAGGATTGCCGTGCACACTGTCACAGAGTGCACAAGACGGCTACAATTTAGGTCACTGCAGACAGCAATAATTGAGGAGTCAATCAGTCCTCAGTGCCCATTTTAAGCTTAGCCTACCCGTGCAAGCACTAATCTGCCTGGGACTGGAGGCAGGCAGAGAAACGTGAGCAGTGAGCAGTTCACGGGCGAGCTCCTCTCCTCTCTTCTCCTTTCCTTTTTTTTTTCCTTGTCCTTTATCACTCACTTTCAGTGGTTCACTTTAATGCAGGACACGGACAGAGATATATAGCCTACAGTTATAGTGACCATGTGTTGCCTGCCCTTTAAAGTTTATAAACTGGACTTCTTGGCAGCAACACAGTGTGTATTATGCTGTATCCAGAAAA
The DNA here is from genome assembly GCA_021432705.1 of Caranx ignobilis. Lineage (NCBI taxonomy): Eukaryota > Metazoa > Chordata > Actinopteri > Carangiformes > Carangidae > Caranx > Caranx ignobilis. Next base: position 65,756,195 of record MU269985.1, read on the forward strand.
ATATGTATGGCAATAAAATAGTTACAGTGCTACTTGGGTGTTTGCAGTAGACTTTATTAACTCAGACTTGTAGAAGTAGGTCAATATCACAGGAACTTGATCAAATTGTGTCCATGTGCCTCCAGCATTTCTTCAGACTGATGCTGCCTGCACAGAAGAGCTCTGGCTCAAGAAATATCATGACAAACTCTATCAGATTGTCACAGTTGATCATTTATAGATGAAATGTGTTCTTTAATATCCTGGCCTTCACGGTTGTTGTGACTGAAATCGCTTGGCACGCGCTCTGAGTCAAAATACGGACTGAAAACATCCGTTTCAAGGTTATGCGATTTTTATCAGGGAGCAGAGTTTCCAGCTTCTCGGTGTCTTTAATCCGCTATCTGTTTCAGCGGCGTCGGGGGGAGCGCAGCGGATGAGAGGGGAGATGTTGTGTTTAACAGCAGAGTCACGTTCCAGCTGAAAAACACCCGAGCGTATGTGCGCCCTGAACCGATGGGCTCGAGGACAGATGTTGCAGAGTCAAAACTGAGTCAGCTTCATGCACACTGCGAGGGCTCTGATTCGAGGGAGGGGGGGGGGGCGATTTCAATACAGGCAACCGGCGCATGAGGCGGGCAAACGTGACGAGAGAGAGAGGCAGAGAAAAGTTAATGCATGGAATCGCTGACCCACTGACCAAGCTCTCCCTCACCATCACCACAGGCGGCATCAACACAGAAGCGTCCGTGAGAGCGAGGAAGCGGCAGGAGGTGGGAGGAGGGCCCGGGTATCTCACGCGTCGCACGCGGCTCTGCAAGGGAAGCCACGTGAGGAGGCTTTTTGACGGAGCTTTCACTGAGAAGACACGAAGCTGCGCTGCAGCCAGGAGCCAGAAGCTCCTACAGTCAGGCAGGGGCTTATAATTGAAGAGCCAAATTAAATAGACCAGCATGTTATGCGCAGGGGTGGTCTGAGCGTGCACCACCAACAGCAGCGCCTGCACTGTCAGCTAGGCGCTTTGTAAACAGTAGGGTGAAATTAACGTGTCAGCATGTGGTCAGACCTGAGTTTGTGTTCTGAGGACATGCATATAAGATGTTGAAATCCAGGTTAATAACAGGCTACTCGTGTTTTCTAACCTGTATTATCTCGATGTTAGTTTCTTTCATCTCTATTAGTAAGTACAGCTCAGTGTTTTAGAAAAGGGGGAGTAGTTCAGCAGCAACACAGGTCAGTTGTACCACCCAGCTTCTCCCATTCAGAAACTTAGTTATGTCAATAAACCCTGCACTGGATGTCCTGTTTGCAATCCAGGAAAAAGACTGACTCATTTGTGTGGACTCACATGTCTGTGTTAAATAGGTTCATTGGCATTTCGTAGATACCAGAGTTTTAGATATGAGATAGAGAGAGACTGGTAATCTCATATATGAAGATAACATAGCTTATAGCTTGTGATTATTATCATGGTTAATGATGATGCTGGCAAAACTTGGTTCTCGACTAATGAGTTTTTTCAGAAACTTTGGAATTTAGGTAATGCCACTTTCCAGTTGGTGGTGAGGAGTGGATCAGCTTTAGGGCTCTGTGTGCTTTGAGCATGGTGAGAGAAATGCTAAAAAGCTCCACCAGGGGAGTGTCAGAGGAAGTTTTAGTGGCAGAACACAGCACATTAAGTTATGTATTGGACAGAGGGGAACGTCTGTTTTTATTATGTGAGCTTCATTTCACAAGTACATGTGACTTACTGTAATTGGGTACTCATACTATCATGGTGCTACTGAGAAAATGCTGGTGTCGAGGAAGACTAAATATTTGCAGTGCTATGACACCGTATTACAACTGACCTTTAACAGAAGGTCAAGGTTGGACAGGTCGATGCAAATATGGATTCTGGCAAATATTCCATAATGTGAGGATGCACAGTACATTTTCAAATATTAGCTTGACTGACACTAGGTTTGCAAACATTTGCAATGATATAAATGATTTTACAACCAACTCAAGCCCCCCCTCCTCCTGGTTAATATTTATTAGAGCCAATGGAATAGGCCTATGCTGTTATGACAGTATATATCTGCATATGATCTAGGGTCCATTTTGTATGTTATACGGCATATGAGACATGCCACCCCCTCACCCCATCCCACCCCATCCCCTCAACCCAATCATATCTGCAGGTGCACACACACACACACACACACATACAGATATACACACACAATCTCATTTTATCTACTGGACTTTATGAGCCTTATAGCCCACCACTGCAGCCATATATTTGCCAGGTTATGATGAAGTTTATGAGCTTTGTTTAGATCACACTGAACTCATGAGTGAAATGAAGTCCCATGCAGCTTATTGAAATATTGATGGTCAGTGGACCCAGTTCAAGGTGGTCACTCAACATTTAAACCTAAGAGAGGTCAGGAAAGTGACACAACACTTGAAGTTGAAAAAAATAATGAAAAAAAATAATCAGCCATACAAACTGTAAAAAAAAAAAAAAAAAAAAAAAAAGTTAAACACATCAAACTTATATTTACAAACCCTCATTCACTCACCTACGCCCAAACAGCAAATATCAATAAAACACCAACACTGCAGTTAATACTACAGCTATTATCTATGATTGCACGCTTAACTGCTTTGTGTGCTCTGTGAAAAACACTGGCCCACTTTATCAGCATAAGTAGAAAGTCATAACCCGGTGAGCGGGTTTAGTGTTGCCTTCAGATTAGAGTAACGTGTTGACGGTGCTCAGGGTGCGCCCATCACCTGTGCTGGAACGTGACCGACGCTGTTGTAAATGATTCACCGTCAATTAGGAGAGGAAAGCAAGAAAGCATGTGCACCTTTGGCTGACCTCGAGTAAAACGCTTCCCTAATGCCACTTAACAGATGGGAGTCCTGCAGCTATCAACTTTTATACCGCTGCCACTGCAGAGGAGGTTTTGATAGAGGAAACAAACACCAGAGGAGCTTCCTTGTTTTTCTCCCCTCCTCGTGAGATGAAGGAGGGTCAGTGCGCAGTAAAAGTTGCGGCTCTGACAGATTATGATTACAGTGACAGCCAAGTGTACTGTAGCTCCACGTGAGTTTGTTTTCATGAACAGAAACAGGAAGTGGACAGCCTCACTACAGCCATATGGCGGGGCTCGCTCACAGTGGAGCTGCACAGCCAGGCGCTGCCTGTTTAAACGGCTACACCGTGCAGCAACTTTTTAAAACAACTTTGCGCGCAAGTGTTGCAATTCTATCAAACAGAAACAAGTTGAAGGGACTACATCTTATTGCACATGGCAACAGTACTCCCAAACAGTGATAAAGCTACAAAGTGACCAAGGTCTCTTGATAAGTTCAATCTAAAAATTGCATGCAAAAGTGATGCTTCCTGCACCTACCGATGCATGTGATGAGAAGTCACGCAGAATTGCAAACATAATTGTTAGTTATGCATTTTAGAAAACAACACATTTTAAGCTTTGGGGCTGGTTTACAGAATGTCTCGTGTTAGAATGACCAATAGAGACCCTGCTCTGCGTTACTCCAATGCAATCCTGATTATGTTGAAATTCACATTAATTTGAGATTGAATAATAAATTGAAGTTAAATTGCTTTGGCATTTTGACATCAACATGAATGAAACAACATCCCGTTAATCGATATGACTATTATGTCATAAGCATCATTAATATCACGATGGAGCGGTTGGTTCATACAAATAGGCAAAAATAAATCTTACCACCACCGGGGCTGTTATCCATGTCTCTTGTGGAAGTCGATGACATTAAATAAACTTGAAGGCAGACGTCAGTAAGTGTCACTAGACTTGAGCAAAAGTCTTTTGAAGACAGGTGAGAAAGTCAAGAAACAGCTTTGCGTAAAACACCTGCTCCATGGAGAGCAAAAAAAAAATCTGGGAAACAGTGATGGAAACGCGTCCACTGCGCGTAAAGTTTGTCCCCAGTAAAGCGCAGGCAGGTGCCTCTCTCACTGTGTCTCTCTCAGCTCTTCTCGGACAGAGGTGTGTCAGACAGGCAGGTCTCCCCAGAAAAGATACCTGGATGCCTCCTGCGCTCTGGATACTGCGCCTCGGCTCGAGCGCATGCGATGTTGCACGAGCGAAGATTAAACGATTCTCACGAATTCCAAGAAAGTAGAGTCAGCATATCCGTGAACGGGGGTGTCAGGCATGACATACACACCCACTGATACAAACACCCACATCAATCACGTTTGCAGGTGAGTTGGAAATGTGACCGCCTTTCCGTTCTCTCCAACTTGTGTTGTGTCTGTTTGTGTGGGATTTGGCTCACTCTTTGTATCTCACCGAGTCCCTTCTCTCCCTCTCTCCCCTTCACGCTTTTGTGCATTTTCATTGGCGGGGATCTGGAGCTGAGGGGAGTTTGATGCGCTTATTCGACCGTGGTATGTGTTCAGTAAAGCCACGCTACATGTGCGCGCTGCATGTGCAGGGGAGAGCGCTGCCCTACTGATACACATTTTATGCAAAGTAAGGAGCGTGTGGTGCTGAGGGATGGAGAGATTGGTGGATGGAGCACATGGACAATAGGCGTGGCTCACCGTGACTGCTTGTTCTGTGACAAGCAGCGCTGCAAACGGGTGGTAAACACTGAGACATGCCAAACATCGGGTAAGTGCCAAGTTTAAAGCCCATGTGCCAAAGGAAACTGTAGAAGAGCAACTGGATCTCTGACACACCACCAGCACTGCTGGAGTAGGCGACTAAACCGTAAACACTCAACCATGTTTAACATTCTGATGACTGAAAAACGTAAACAGCCCACGGAGTATTTTGAAAGTGGGACTATTTTTCGCGTAAAGTAAAACTAGACCTTCTCTCTGCGTCTGATAGACACGTCAGCTTTCACATCGACAGGACCAACGAAAAACAAAACGAGTGTGTCTTGTTTGTGCAACAGCAGGGTCTCGCACACTGTCAACAGCAAACTGTCGCCTGTCTGTGAAACTAACAGGAACAACCCAAACACAGCATGAGCAAAGCGCCCCCCAGTGGCAAGCCACGGCACTGACACACAGGCTGCATCCTATTTAAAAACTCAAGTGTAAACCAGAAACATAAAAAGAACAAAGTAAACCACAGCACACTTTTCTTTTTCCTGTCTTCACATACCAAACAAATAAAATGATAATAAGTCTGCCTCATGATGATTCTGGTTTTACTAACAACTTTTATCTATGTTTAACTTTTCAGAGATAAGTTTTCATTCTCTCTAACAATCTGAAAACAACTACTATTACTACTACTAATACTATCTATCTATCTATCAATATCTATCTATCTATCTATCTATCTATCTATCTATCTATCTATCTATCTAAATGACTTGTTAACAAATCAGTTTCTCATACTTACACGTTACACGTGAGGCTAAACAAGTAGATTATTATTACTATTAAAATGATGAGCTGCACATTATGATGACGATGATGGTGATTAGTATTATTTTAGGGTGTTTGCTATATATGTATTAGTATCACCCATCATCACATCAAATGAGTGTGTATTGGTGTACTGGCTGTTTGTTTGCTTACATCAATAAATCTCTTTTGTTACTTTCACATTAATGCCTTAACAGTTTTGTTTCTTGTGTGTCTTCCATGTCATCACGCCCTCGGTGACAGTATGGCTGCTGCAGTCCTCTCTTCCGTCACTAGGGGGAGTCACAGTGCCACAAATCTTCACGCTCGGTAGCTCCCATCGACGCCCCTGCGCTGCCGGGACACAGTGACGGATTGGCAACAAACGAAGGTAATCTGACAAATGACTGAAATGATCTCTGAAGCGTGAGGCCAAATGGCGTGATCTTTACAAGTCGCTGCGCCGGAATGGAGGATTTCTCTGAAGACTGTCCATGACTTTGTTTTGTCTCCTCCACAGGAAAAAAAAAAGACAAGAAAGAAAACTTCGCCTTGCGTGCGCTCGTCATCCAAACTATTCACGCTTCAAACTTCTGGGAGGATGTGCTCGCGTTTGAAGCTCTAGGCGAAAGAAGGTAGGCTTGTGTACTCTACATAAATCATCTCCTGTCGTGATTAATTGGATGTGTCTGAGAATAAACGAAGCTTAAAGTGCGTCAATCGCAGTGTGTGTTTACTGTATGTATGTGTGTGTGTGTGTGTGTGTGTGTGTGGGAGAGAGAGACTCACGCACCCATCATGAGAACACGTTATGGCAGGGCACGAGATAATTACAGGCTGGTGAAACTGTTCGGGGACTGAACAGAACAGGAGTTGCTGCCAACATACACACCTGCAAAGCACTGCTTAGCCGCAGGCTGAAAAGACACTCTTCATCACTGTCTGTCTGTCTCTGTCTGTCTGTCTGTCTGTCTGTCACCCAGCCCCCTAACCACCCCCACCCATAACCCCCTCCACCCCCACCCCCACACCTTGTTGAATGTGCGCTTTATGAGGATGATGCCGGTTAAGTGCGAGGCTGATGAGAGACTTAAGTTTATTCCAGACTGAATCTCAAAGTTTGTTTTAGATTAGCTTCCAGGGCGGTTGATTGAGATCAGGAAAGCATAGCAAATGAGCAAAGAATGCAGAAAATTTTCCAGTAGTGGACTGTGTGGAATTAGCCTCATGATCAGCACAGATTTTTTTTCCTACTTCAGAAAATAGGCAACAGAGACCTGTGTGTAATCTCAACATACATCATATACATATTCATATATGCCAAAAAAGTAAAAGCAAATGAAAGTGTTGTTTTTTCCCCATGTTTCCTGTGCAGTATTTAGTGCCCAGCTTTCTCACAAGGGCAGTTTTATGTGCAGGGAAGGAGGCATGGAAAAGAAGACCTTTCCTTTTGAGCTCACAGATTTGCAGTAATTACAGAATCACTTCCATATGTGGCTCTCTGGCTGCCTTCTCACTGCCCCCACCACCCCTCTCTCCCCTAGTGTTCTCTCTCTCTCTTGCTCTCTCACTCTCTCTCTCTCTTTTCATTTGCATTCTCCCCTATTCCTCATTTTTTTTCCGCTTTTATTTTTCTGGATTCCCCCTCATGCACTCAGACCAATTTTTTTTTTTTTTTTTTTTTTTTTGTAAAACCACAGCTTAAACAAAGTTTATGATAATCAGAACATCCTGGCATTTTTGGCACACGGCTGAGCTTTTTGGTGATTAAATTAGACCACGCTCGCCAAAAAAAAAAAAAAAAAAAAAAAGACTGAAAAAGAGTGTAAGCGATTCAGTAAGAAGAGAGGGACATGGACGGGAGAAGGGAAATGTTGAAGAATAAGCAACTATGAAAAAGAGGAAAGAAAAAGAATGGGAGTTCAGTGAAGAATTTGAGAGGCAGGAACAGAGCGTGAAGGAGGGAGAGGTGGAACAGAAAATGAGGCAGAGAGAGGGAGGGCTGGAGTAATGCTTTTTGACAGAGGTGGGTTCAAGATGGGTTCATGGTGACATCATGGCTGATTTTTGAGGAAAGTATAGACAGGAGAGCCGTTCACCTTTCATTGGACACACATGTCGGGGAATAAGCAGGAGCGCTCATGTGCTGGCACACACACTGGTAGCTGTGTCGACAACCTCTGAATGCAACCCAAAAATATGCACAAAAAAACTCACCCCCTTTTTTTTATTTTCTCTCTCTCCCTCCTCCCCATCTCTTTTTCCCTTCATCTCTGCTGCAGTAAAAAAGCTTTTGGCTCTCACTCACTCTTTTCCAAGCTTTGTGCTCATTTGTTTTTGTTAGAGGAGTACATACTGGTATATGCCCTTCGGTCCCTAACACATACATTTCTCCTCTGCCATGAGTAACTCATTTTCCTGTGAGTAGTATTCCTCTGTGTATGTTTTTACTTCAAGGCGGTTGGACTCTAAATGAGCGCACTTTGCCAGGCGGGATGAATGAGCTCCTTCATTTCACAGGATGTGTGTTTGAGTCTGTAACCAAGAAAGTGCAAGCAAGTGTATATTTGTGTGTTGTGTGCGCATGAGTGTGTTTGCGGCGCGTGTGCGCGCACAAAATGACTCTTGAGCGGGGCGTGTGCGTTTGCCCCACGTCCCCCTGCCTGTCTCAGTGCGGCACCAAACTGCACATGACATCAATCTGAATGTGGGGAAATAGTGATCTCATTACAGGCATCTTGTTACTGATTAAAACCTGCCGCCACAGGCACCAGCTCCCTGCGCCCCTTCTCACCTCCCCACCACCACCACCAATCCCATCAGCTTCCCCACCCCCCGCGATCCTCTACAATCCATCCATCTCTCCATCTCACCCTTCGGTTTTCCTTTCCTCCCTCTTTCTATTTTGCACCTCTTTCTCTGACATTCCCTGTACCAGTGGCCCTCTCACCCTCCAACGCCTCTCTCCTCCTCCTCCTCACTCCATCTCCCTTTAACCCCTCTAACTTCACTTCCTCTATGTCTTGCTCCCTTCATCACCTCCCCTTCCCTTCTTTCCTTTCTGCCTTTTGCTCCTCTTTCTCTGCCAGCGTGCCCCAGGCCTCTACTCCGTAGCTCTGTGAATGCAAATACGGCTGAGTCTAAAGTGGAAACACACGACTGGGGTATGATGATTCCATGAATATTTCATATCTTCATAAACACACCCAGAGAAGCTGAACAATGCCTGTGTTTGCCAGATGACTTCCTGTGAGGAATCGCCTCCCTGTGTTCGACTTTTTGTCAGAGCACACTGTGTTAGGATTGATGTCAGGGCAGTGCGTTATGATGTCACAGGCTGAAGTTAATGATACGAGAATGGTGGGGGCCATAGGCCATGTTTCCAGTGGTGCCCAGAGAGAGAGATAGCACCCTGATCTATCTTCATTATCCCCCACTCTACAGCCTCCCAGACACAATGATCATAAATCTCTGCCTGGAGCACACTTCACTGACACTGAAACACAAACACTAGTAACCTCTGACCTTCTTGCTGCTACTGCCTACACACACACTTATCCATGCACACAGACACAAGTATGCGTACACACATATCCACAACTGCAGACATGCGCACACATAGGCACACACATAGGCGAATCCTACGGACACCCCCTGCTCAAGCCCAGTGTCATAATTTAATAAGGAACACAGCATGCCCTGCGCACTGACACACACACGACTATCTTCATGCACTTGACTGCACATTCTGACACAAACACATGGTCTCAGTCAGACTGATGGCATCACACTGACTTGAAATACATACTTCACAGTTCTCATCACTCTGACAGCTAATATACAGTTAGCTTTTCACAGTGTCCTATGGCCGTGTTTACCCTCCTGTTTCATGTTACACAATCGCTGATTTAGTACTGCTATGTAAACAGTTAAAGGATTTCTATTAGCCTTAGTGGCCTCATAAGCAACACATAAATCAAATGTAAACGAGATAAGGATCAGCTGAAGTGCTTTCTGCAGAATGGCTTAGATCCGTGCTTCCTGAATATAAGGTTTCTGCAAAAAGGCAACAGAGCCTCTCACTGCTTATCCATTTATTCAGCCTGATTATGTGCTGGAAAATCCACATCAAAAAATGTATGAAAGAACATTTCAGTAAGCTACTGTAGGCCATATGTGGCTGTAAAGATTAGAAGCACGTAGGAATAACCAAAGCGAGGCTGGGGAGGTTTTTTTTTATGATTATGATGGCTTGACTTTATCCCGGAGACACTTTGGGGTCAGTGTATTTGAGGATAAAATCTCTGCCTGTATCAGGCCAATTACTGAGGTTTACAAACACAAGCAGCAGTTATAGCTGGTCTTAAATGTACATGGAGCTTGGAAGACCAAGGAGAGGAAAGGTCCCACATGCTGCATTAGTTGGCACTTCTGTTTCACACTGTGAGAGATCTGAAAGAGTCAAGTGATGCATGGCCAATATGCCTGAAGGGCATCATTTTAGATGAAGTTTCAGAATAAGTAGTGCATGTATAAGTTGGTTATTTTGAAAATTCTTGCTGCACTTATTTGTTTTAGACATGCATTAGGCCAGATGTCGCTTACATTAGTGGGAGAGAAGCACGCATGTATTTACACTGACATGTGTGTGCTGTGTTTTTTCCGGTAGAAAGTGTAGTAGATCTGTGCGATACTGAAGAGGTAAAAAAAGTGCCCGTTGAGGTACCAGTTGAGGTGTGCCTTCTCCTCCCAGTTTTGAGGTTTGAGGTGCTCCTCATAACCAAAACAAGCTGAGAAACATTACATTAAAAAAAAACAGGGCACACGCCCAGAACCGCAAACACATAAACACAGATCTGAAACATATGATCTCATATGGAGAGAGGGGCACGTTCAGGGGCACACCCAAATCTGTCGCTGCTGCTGCTGCACAGCTCTGCCATCTCACACATGGGACTTCCCTTCAGCTGATGTGCCACCACTAGTTTCAGTTCAGGGACTGAAGTAACTGGGGACTGTGCCACTTTTTTTTTTTTTAACTACCTTGACTTTTTTTTTTTTTCAAGTGTCACTTGCACGATGCCTTGCACGATGATTAGCAGGATATTAGCAGATGTTGTTTATCCTGAAAAGTGTAAGCTTTGAATGCTAAATTTTGCTTCAATTTTGCTTCATGTGTTCTAAAGAAGGGCAAGATATTTAGATGGTCTGTTGGTTGTCTTTGTTTCTCACTTCCTTAATCAGTTTCAAAAGGCTCCATATATGTGTTGTCTTTAATATCTCACTGTATGCCTTCAGTAGTATAGCTTTAGCAATGGTAATAGCTGTGATTTATTATCAGTGCTATGGGAAGATTGTTACAGAAACACTGCAAGCAATAAAAAAAACAGAGCCAATGACAAACATGTGTTACACAAACAGTGCATACAGTTCATGCCTGTACAGAGCAGACAGGTTATTATGTTGTTATGATAGGTTACGATGATGTTAATTCCATGAGTTGATCACACCAGGAAGAAATGAATAGGTGAAACCACAGATGTTCTTGGAAGAAGAAACCTAACAGTGTCTGCATTGAATCAAAACATCATAATACATGTTGAGGATTTTCAAACATCCTCTCCCATTAAACAGCAAACATATTGATTAAACATGCATGATCTTACATCACGACATCGCTCTGCACTTCAGCATGCACAAACACTTTGTAGGTAAACCAAGTCTTAGCCAAGAAGATGAAGGAGAGAAAAAGAATTCACCCGAGAGACAAAGAAGGGAGAGAGAATTAAAAACAGAAACTTAAGCTCTCTGGGCCTTTTTCTTCCCTCCAGGCATTTTGTGGCTTGTGAAAAAATGTGCTGTATATTTGAAGTGTTGGGTCACGTGACAAAGGAAGGCCTTATGAATCAGAGAATATAATTATTTCTTAGTGAGTGAGAGAGTGAGTGTGTGCCTGTCTTTGGGGAGTGAAAGAGTGATTTTAAGAGGTAGAGACTGGGAGAGAGGAGGAGGAGGAGGAGGATTGCAAGAGGGGGAGTGTGAGAGAGAGAGAGAGAGAGAGAGGGAGAGAGAGAGAGAGAGAGCGAGGCTCATTGCAGCTCTGTCTTTGCTGTCAGAAGGACTCTGATGAACGTACACACATCTTTTCCCCTTTTTCCTTGGCTAGCTCCGCTCATCAGACTGTTCCATCAAAGCCTCGATCTGTCCGTCTGCCTCATCAACGCGAGAACTTGGTGAGTCATTTGAACTTAAGTAGTATTGAACCAGAAACTTTAGTCATTGTTTGCTTTCCTCTTCTCTATTCACTCTGTGTTAACAGACAGAGAAAGAAAGAGAGAGACTGTGTTTTTTGGGAATGGGTCGAGAGTTTTAATTGAAGTCAGAGACCGAGTGTGCAGAGACACTTGAGAGACTTCTAGACAATTAATCATTGTTTTCCCGAAATCCGACCCAACGTCCATGTGTAAACACTAAAATGTCCTGGCGCACATGTTTGTTTGCATGCAGGGTTTTTACTGTGTTTGTTTCTTTCTGCTTCATAATTGTGACACAGAGTTTATATGAAAACTTCAACATGTGTGTGTGTGTGTTTGTGTGTGCACATCTGTGCTTATTAATGAGAGTTTGAAGTGTTACCCAGTTGCCTGTGGAGCTCTTTATTATTAGCATATGTGTGTTAGTGTGCACACGCCTGCATGTGCGTGTTTGATGTGTATGAATGTGTACTCATCAGAGGCGTCACCAGTCCCTGACCTGTTTTTTTTTTATATAACATGCATATGAACACTTGGAATAGAGAAACATTGTTTTCCACACTTCATACAGCACTGGCTAATTCCTGTAGAGTGAGGTGTGTCTGCAGCTCTGGTCTTAGTTTACATGAAGGTTTATTCATTGTGTTCCCATAGTTAGCAACTTGTCAGTGAAGATTATTTATTGATGCTGGCATATGTGCTAGGTTAACAGGTTCCACTTGTTACAGCCATGTGGAACACAGTGCATTTAGCGCTGTGTGATTTGGATATCAGATAAAGATCAAGCACCTGATGTCAGACTTTAGCTTTCCACAGTGCTTAGGTTTATTGCTCCAGCAGTGACTGGCCAGTAGGTAAAGCGCTACAGCTGGACTCCCTTGGCTTTGCACCTGCTGTCCACTGCTTATTTCCCCTGGTGGACTTGACATAAGTGTGAGGGACAGTTTGATTGAAGTTAATTGGAAAAAAAAAAAAAAACACCCACACAGCTGAGTGAGGGTCAGTGATATGTGCGTAGCCCTCTGCTGTTGTCTGGTCTTTCAGTTTGACACTGAGTTGGTCACATCTGGAGGGGAAGAAACGGAGCTCATCCCTCCCCTCAGTGAACCACCCTTGGGTCTTTATCGAGGATGAGGTTGTCCATACAGAGCAGCTTTACCTTCATGGTGTTCAGCCACACCCTATTGTTCATGTTCAGTGACAGTTTTGAATCAATTATTATTTGCATTTGCTGTTTTATGAGTAATGGGTAATGATGTGTATGCATCATTACCCATGAACCTGCCTTTGTGGTCATGAGCGGGTTGTGTGAGAGCCTCATCGGCCTCCCCAAGAACATCTCCCATTTTTGTTGTTGTAAACAAGATGAAACAACAGGCCTGCTTTAGTCAGTGTTCACATACTCTCTGTTAGATAAAGCAATGAAACAGAAGAATAAAGAGTTAATGTTTCTTGCGGTGAAACATTGTTATTAGTGGTAGTTTTCCAATCTTACAGTAAATGCCCTCAATTTAGACATGTCTGCTTGGGTTAAAAGGTTAAATTCCATTAAAAAAGTAAGATAAAATCAGACAAAACAGAGGCTATAGAAACAACAATGACTCGTTACTTTGACGTTACAAGCATTTCTTTATGTAGATTTAAAAAAGCAGAACTTGTTGCCCTGTGTGCTGAGTTTTCAGGTGGAGCCACTGAAACAACAGCTGATTCATAAAAGCTTCTGTGTTGCAAAATCTTCTGTCTTTGTGACATGACTTTGAGCCGTAAATCTGGGAGTTGTTGATACCTGTCGTTTTCTGGAATTTCTATAGCAATTAAGGCCAAGTGGTGGGGAGGAGTTACACAGGTGGTTTTAGGGGAATCGAGGGGCTCTCTTGCTGCCACACTATAATTAAAGGAGGAAACTATCTCCACTCCATTTCCTATGTCTATTTTTGCAGGTGTGCTGCTCTGATTGTGAGGATTTACATTTTCAGCCTGCCTCTGAGCCCTCATTAAAAGATCTTTTGGCACAAAGCTAGGCTTGAATGTGAGTTGTTTTCCATGTTGCGCTTGCATGTGTGTGTGTGTTTGGGCCTGCTTGTGTCTGAGTGCTGCTTTGATTCCCGGGGCTAAAAGTGGTGGTGGTGAAACCCATCCATTATGTATCTCTTTATACAGAGAAAGGATTGTTTTCTCTCTGAGTTGAGGAAGAGAAACACCTTCATAGCTGCCTGTGAGACTCGTCAACAGTTCCTCTTTCAGTAATTTCTTCACGAGACATGTGAGAAATGCCAGCTCTACCCTTTGCTTCACGAGAAAAGTAGCCATCACGATGTTGCCACTGCTCTTGCTTTATTTCCTGTCTCTCTCTGGCTCTCTCTTTATTTCTCAAAACATCTTACCATCATCTGGCTTGGCCTTTTCCTGTTGTGGTGTGTTTTCTAACTCTGCTGGACACACTGCTGGAGTCTCCATGTTGAGTACTCCAAAGAGCTACCACATCATGGAAACAACAAGCTGTCAGGATGACTTCATCATGTCACAAAGTGTTTTATGTCTCAGTGTTAGTTCTCACTCTTTCCATACTTCTCTCCACCACTTCAAGTGAATGCAGCTTGTTATTGACATTATGTCTAAACAAAAAAAAAAAGGAGAGAGAGAACAAAAAACATAACTGGAATTAAAGTTTAAAGATTGCGTAAAGACACTCCCTTGTGGCATTCCTCAAAAACAATACATTTAGAAGTGACAAACGATTACACAGGTGCTACTTTGGATTGTTGCTGTAAGCAAATACGTGTTTGTGTGATGCCAAGAGCAGGCAGATGTCAAACAAGTTTTAAGTGATGGTATGCAGATCTGTTTGGAGACACTGAACCGTCTGTCACTATATGTCTCTCTCAGAGCCATTAAGCAGCCACTTGTTGAAAGACTGGGAGCTGTCAGCTTTGCATCAGATAATAGTGTTGAGGATATTGTTTTCACAGCCAAATACTGCTGACGCCAGCAACAAGATCAGATAACGCTCTCATGATCCAATTTCAATATGAGCATTTGAATTTTTTTTTTTTTCTCTTTGTCAGTTCTGAATCCATAAACAATTTAACAGATTCTGATAGCTCTGCGTTTGCATATTAAGCTGTGATGATGACAATAAATATTCATTTTGCTCCGAGCTGATGGAAAAGCTAGTCACTTGGGACCTGGGCTGTAAAATCATTGTTTGACTGTTGTGGTAGCATGACTTCAACCACGACCCAAAACTTAAACATAACCCTCTCTGCTTCAAGTCGTTTCCTTCACAATGTCACCGAACATTAATCATTTTACAATGTTGACAATTGGAAGTCAGTGCCTGGAAGACATGCAAGGTTTTCTCTCAAAAAATGAACAGGAGCGAGCAAGTCAGAGGTGGAAAAAGGTTGAGAGGGCTCAGTGGTTCTGCCAAGGTTTTCCTGTCAGGATCCATGGTACACTTCATTTATCTTGAGGCTCCGACTTTACACTTCAGTCCTTTTGAGTAAAGGTTTTGACTTGCTGCTCTGCCCGGGCTGATTGACACATATTTTTATTTCACCTTGCAGGAAATTTCTAAAAAGCAATTGCACATTGTGGTCTTCTGTTGAGCTCAGGAAACTCAACAAAAACCCGTGGACTCACCCAGAAAAGTGAAACAAATAGAAGTCTCTGAAGAGGTCGTTAAAAAAAAAAAAGTTGACTTCAAAGGCAAATATCCACAAAGACAAACATATAATTATAACTCGGTACAACATCACGCACAGTTACTGTAAATTCTTTTGTGTTTTCCTTGACTGGGATAAGAAATGTCCTCCGGTAAACAAACCAGGGCAGCCATAGCACCCAGAGTCCCGCTCTTATACGCCGAGTAATCACCTGTGGTTTCTTGTGCTGACTGAAAAAAAAAAACACCCCACTGCCTTTCTTGGTTGTGTAGTGCCGAGCTTCCTGAGATGCAGTGATTTATTTGTTATGTTTGACTGCAGTTCTTAATGCCTGAGGGGCCTTGCTCCGTCACAACATTTAAGGCACAATTGTTGTTTTGCACACAGAGGATTTGATACCCTTTGTTTGACAGACATTCAATCTGTGGGAACTGTTCTCTCTCTCCCTCTCTCTCTTTCTTTTTTTACTCTTGCCTGGTTCTCTGTTCTGCTCCGTCTTTTTTGTTGAAACTCAAACTCTTCAGCAAACAAGGGAATCTCATTCTCTCGGAGCGTGCCTCGTCTTGTAGCGCTGTCTCCAAAATCGCTGCCTTGATTGATTTCATTTCATTTGCTACACGGCGTCCTGTCCTGATAAAAATCAATGGATTATCTCAAGTGTAACCAATGAGTCTGCTCTAACATGATGAACTACTGTGAGGTCTGACACTTCTGCGTTTACAGAAACAACCAAGGTAAATTTATACTGCCACAGAGTGCACCTCTTAGGCAATGATGGAAAGTCCCAGCAGCAGCCGTGAACCCACCCATAGCTGGCCCTGGTGCTCCTCGCCTGCCTGGCCGCCTGCTGCCTCCTGTGTGCCCCCCAGGCTCAGGGGAAGTGGGGAGGCCCTCTATGCCCATTTGGCCCTGACTAACAGGGGATGAGGTCACTCCAAATTCCCCTTATCCCCTTATAGCCCCAGACGGGCTGGCGAAGTGAGCCTACCACAGGACCCAACATAAAACATAAATGGCTCTGTAAAAAGCTGCTGGGCTGATGTGACTCATTAAAAAACACTGGCGCCAACTCTTTTATTAATTCATTATTGTGTTTGGGAAGAGTAAGGTTACTGGGTTCTACTCTAAATGCCTGTTTCTCTACTTCTATTGTTTCTCTCGTTCTTTCTTTCCTTGTTTTTTCTGTGTTTCTGTGTTTTACGACATGTATGTGAAAACAGTGACATGAGTTTTCTGTGCTGAGGTATGACCCACAGCTTGGTCTGAAGCTCATTTTAAGTTTCATTTTCACATTGATATACTGTTGTTTCCAGCTGTGGCAATACAAAAGTCACATGAATAGAGCCCGGCCATGATTCCTCTCTGCTCACACACCTTCATTTTTCTCTTTATCCTTCTCTTTTCTCTCAGCACTCGCAGACAGATTGTGCTGCCTTTATGGGGCCTGGTTTGAGTTCATGAGGCAGATACCCAAACGGGCAGACGCTGGCCAAGTACATACTCATAATACACACTCAAACACACACACACATGCATGCACGCACGCACACACACACACATTATGAGTATGTGCGTTGCTGGCAGTTTTGTTTTTCCACTCTGTACCTCTTCTCCCATTAGGGCCACTGTGAAATCTGTAGTGATGTTTTTGAGCGTTAGCCACACTGTGGAACTGCTGCTTGGGGTCATGGTACAAGTTGTATAAGCAGTGGAAGGATGGAGATGGGGTGCGGGCGGGGGAGGCAAAGAAGAGAGTTGGGTATAGGGATATGATTATAGAGTGGAGATGTGTGGTGGGGGTGGGGGTGGGGGGGTGATCAAAGGTAGCATGGCTGCAGAGGAGAAGGCTGGAAAGGTGAAAGAAAGCAAGAAATGCAGGGAGAAAGGAGGTAAGAAAAAGAAAGATGGCAGTACGGCTGTGTTGGCAGGATGGGGGTGGGTGCCTATCGGCGGCTGCTCCTTCCTGAAACGTGGCCACCCGAGCCTGCCTGAGCCCTGGATGCACATGTGGAACAGTTTACTGTAATGGAACTCTAAATTAGTGGTGGTTTGAAGCTGCCTGCAGCAGTAGGGTGTAATTAACTGGCTCTGTTGAAAGAGAAAGAGCCAGAAAGAGAGGCAGGGAGGGAGCCAGAGCCCTGGAAAAGGCAAGGGGTGAGAGGTGTGTGTGTCTGTGTGTGTGTGTGTGTGTGTGTGTGTGTGTGTGTGTGTTAGTGGGTGCTCTCACACATGTGTGGTGTAGTTTTTTTTTTTTTTTTTGTGCAGTGCTTGATTGCATGTGTATGCCTTTTCAGACTGTGTGGTGCATATGTGTGCATCTTGGAAAGCTCTCCCTCTTTTTCCCCGGGCACGGCGCCACCTCTTAGTGCCCCCCAGTGCCCAGACCCTGTCACTGTTACTCTGTACTTTTTCGCACAGTTCAGCAGTTCACCGGTTCAGCGTTAGATCTTTTTTTTTTCCTCCCCTCATTTCTTTGTTTATATCGAATTCATTACCAAGATTTTTTCCCTGTATTTTCTCCCAGATTCACAAGCCACAGCAGTTCCAAATTCCTTGGCTCTGCTCTTTTTCAAAGCCACATTTAAAAAACAAGCTGATCACACCACCCACTCATGAAATCACGCTAGGGAAGCGAAAGGCAAAAAGAAAACATGAAAAAGAAAATGGGAGGCTTTACCGGGATCCCCCCCCCTCGTTCTTGTATGAACAGTCAACAGTGGGGCATAACTGCAGCCTTGTCCACACTTGAGCCTGACTTGTCTATGCCTACTGTGTGGAGTCGAAGTGACGAGCCGGCTGCAGGAGGTTAGAGCCAAAATGACTCTGTGGGATGAGAGCCTGACCTCAAGAGAAGATAGTTGGAAGTGACAGCAGCAGTTAGCAATCAGTGGATCTCATTTTCCCTACCCCCTACCCCCATCATACCCCCCCCCCCCCGCCCTCTCTTCATGCTGCTCTGGACCCCGTGTCTGGGCCTCTGGTCCTGGGGGAAAGAGGCAGAGAGGCAGGCTGCTGTGCTAGGCTGGCAGCAGGAACAGAGGAGCTCTTTATAGTAGAGTTCTGGTGATTTAAATCATATGGCATAGCCTGGAATCACTGTAGAAGTCTGGAAGCTCTTCAAAACTGCAGGAACAAGAGCTCTCTCTCTTTTTCTCGCTCTCTTTTTTTTCCCCTCCCTCCCTCCCTCCCTCCCGCTCTTCCCTGTTATAACTTTTTCCAAACTTCTTTCTTATTTTCTTTTCCCCTCGCCCAGTCCCAGTTTTTCTGGCTTTTCCTCTCACAGCTCACTCATTCTTTTTCTCTCACGTCTTTATCTGTTTTGGTTCACGCCGCCCCGTCCTTCCCTACTTCCTTCTTCCTTCCCATTCTCTCATACCTGTTAGTATGAAGTTTGCACATCCTTCTTACAACTGTGGATAAACTAGCCTCTGTCCCAGTACGCAGATGGGCTCAGAGTTGACGTGAGGTGAAATGTGTTTGTGGAATCCGTAGAGAATCTGAACACAAACCACTCATTCTATCGTCATGCTTGTTCAGAAACACATATCCTCATGTTTTATGCGGTGAATCTATTAGTAATAAGTAACACATTTCCCTGCTTTCTCTCTCACAGAACAGTGAACTGGATGACTCTTCTTAAGTGGAGTACGACCTTCCCTCGCTAAACCAAAGGCCCCGTCATCGCTCCTCCACTCCTCACATCCTGAGTGTCTTCAAAAGGCCACGGATCACAACTTTGCTGAGGATTTCCAGGTGTTGTGAAAGCCATCACTAAGCGACCTGCTGCAGACCCCCGGGGGGCTCTGTCGCCATGGCTACCAACAGGGAACAGCAGGTGGGTCACATGACTGGCTTCCCACCTGCTGTCTACCCCTTCGCCTTCAACTCCATGAGAAGCCACTCCCCCTTCGACCTGCTGGCCAACAGCAGCCTGTTTGGGAGATTTGGTGCTGACCTGCCCAAAGAGATGGCCGCTCTCTGTGAGTAATTTTCATCACCGTTTGACTCTCTCTCTCCTTCTCATGTATCTTTTTCCATTTCAGCTCAAACTACATACATGGCCCATACCGTCCTTGTAGTCAGGTTGCATTAAACAACTTGGACTTGAGCTGGAAAGAGGAAAGTACGGCTACTTAAATTGCACTTAATTATGTGTAATTTTGTGGATGTGGAAAACTTTAGGTCCTGTTTGTGATATAGGATGAGAGTGGAAGAAAAAAAATCTCCAAAAGAAACCGTGAGGAAAAAGTCCACTTTCATCAATACAATGATTACTCTGCTGCTGTGGTTTCCTTATAGATGCTTGTAGATGGTGTGGTCATGACCACAAACTCTGACTGCACTGGTGTGTGTGTGTGCGCGTGTGTATGTGTGTGTCACTGAGCTTTCGTGAGGCAGGCAACCCACAAGTCTGCAATTAGAGACAAAACAACATTCCGTCAGTGTGAGGTGATGAGCGCTCTGAGCATCAACAAATATTTGAAAATAGGTGCAATTCCCATTTGAAGATCCATCTTACTGTTTTTTTTTCTGAATGGACCTACTACATAATTTTGTGTGTGTGTGTGTGTGTGTTTGTGGGGGGTGGGGGGGGGGACTGAACACACAATTTAAATACCACATGGCCCTGTAGTTTGAGATTTGTAGTTGCACACTTGACCACAGGGGGCGCTGTTGTACTCTGAAGGCCTGGGATGGGATGATGTATGGAGCGTTGAACACAAAGAGGAGATTGTTGGCAATCCTGTGTGTTTTTCTGTCATGGAAAAACTGGGCAGATTACACAAACGCTGCCGACAGACATTGCTCATTGTTGGAAACACCTACTTGTTTCAAGAACACTTTTTCAAATCAGCATCGGGATTCTAGGTCAGAAAATATCCTTGGATGAAAAGCCACTGCTGTATAATTAGCTGCTGAGGATGTGAGTGTGAGAGAGAAAGAGAGAAAAGAGGGTGCACATTTACTTTGTTGCTGTTACTACGTGAGGTAAAGGTAAAGGCAGGAGAAATCCTATCTGGGTGCAGTGCTTAAAGGGTCGGCTGGTGGTGGGTGGTAGGTGGTGGAGGGGCTATAATGGGTGTGGGTGGCAACAGCTGAGTGCAGAGCTCAACCCCTCCCCGACACACACATACACATACACACCAGCACCACCACCACCCCCTGTGCGTGCAGTCCCCTACCACAGCATGCCTGAGCACCTCTCCAGCCTTTCAGATGTCAATCACTACCTCACCCCCCTCACCCAACAGCCACCCATCCTCACCCCCCCCCTTTTTTTTGCTGCTGCTGCCCACCTAATCCTTAAGGTATTTTCACAGAACCAAAGCAAGAGAGAGAGAGAAAGACAGAGGGAGAGAGAGAGAGAGAGCACCTGGGGGTAATGTCCTAGTGTGGTGGAATCCAAGAACACACCCTGCTAGGAAAACACACAGATGCAAACACACCACCAGAGACACTCTTCCCACTCTTTCTCTCTGTCTTTTCTTCTCTCTCTCTCTCTCTCTCTCTCTCTCTCTCTCACACACACACACACTCACACTCACGCACACTCACACACACATACACACAGCACTTCTTTCATCGAAAAACTAGAAACATACCCCATGACGCAGAGTAAAATCCCACCGCACTGACAGATGGATTCTTTTTGGTTTTTGCACTGGCATGAGTTAAAACAAAAACAAGTATCAAAGCACAAACATACGCAGGCAACCACATGCACTGGGCCTTCATACATGACTGCTTGCACTGACACATCCACGTTGGCAGTAGTATCGTTCACGAGGGTTACAGACTGCAGTTATTTGCTTTAAGCTTGGTCTTAGAGCTCAAACAAGGCCGGGGTCAAAGATTAAGTTGGGATTATTGACGATTGACTACAACTCAGCTTTCTATGTAGAGATGGACATTTTCTTATTTGTAACTCTAAATTAGCTGAATCTACTTTTACATCAGTTATGAGGAATGGAGGCAATGTACATCTACCAGACCTACTGAGCAGCAAAACTATTTGCCCTTTATTTGTTCTGACTTAAAAGCCTAGGGCATCATCCAATTAGCAGTTTCATCATCAATCAATTGTCTTTTGTTGAACAAATTGTTCCGTCTTAAAAAAAAAAGAAAAAAGAATTGACATCTGTAAATGGCTCCTTTCTTTGACCAAAACTAAGACTTTTGGTTGATTTTAAAAAACAGAGCAACAATTGAAAACAGTAAATGTTGAGCATTTACCTCTTGACACATAGAGAATAAACTATCTGTCAGTGGAAATCACTAAATAATGAACTGACTAATTATTTAAGTGCTACGTGTGCAATTCACAACCTTAAATCGCAACTGTAAGAATACAGCTTTAAGTTTCCGCCTTGGAAAATTCGCAGTTGTCAGTATCAACTTTTAAAACATCCTTTTGGTGTATCCCCTTGACAAGGAATGTTACAAGTCATTTTACTGACAGCAGTCTCATTCCCCACTCTCTTAAATGTTTGCGGGGAAGACAAAAGGCCTTGGTTTGGACATTCCCCAGGCCCTGTTTTTCTTCTCCTTCTACTTTTTCTCCAGGAGTTGGCTTAACAGGCCTGCTCATTGTTGTCAGAGCTGTCTGTAGGCCAGACTGAGAAAATACCTTCCACATAAAGGGAGCAGCACTGTGGATATCTGTGTGTGTGTGTTTGTGTGTGTGCAATAAATAGCTCCGCATTCTTACTCAGCTTCAGAGCACTGGGTGTAATTGTTGTTAGAGAGGTAGCCTGGGTGACACCTACCTTTTTGGGTGTGCGCGCCGTGCCGACAGGTTGGAGCACCTCCCTCGGTGACGCTCTGTTTTGGCACCAGAGTGTCTTTGGAAATACCTGTTTTACACAGAGGTGGGAAGAGACAGGAGAGGGGAGGGATGGGGTAGGTTGACTGTGTTTGCACATGTAGAGATAGTAGGCTTTTCTTCATTCTTAATGCATAGGAAGGAAGTGGACCCAGAAAACCTTAGCACTTCACTCCAACCTCCAAGCTGTGTGTGAATGAGGGTTCACTGACCATGAGGGCGCGATGCAGGACTACCATCCTCACCACCCATATCTTTACGAAGGCGCAACGGCGTTTGTTCATCCATGAGAGGGTCTGATGGCTCTCTGTGCAGTGTGTAGCGGGGGCCGTTATCAGTTGATCCCTGTCATTATGGGAGTTCTTCAAACAAACAGTTTGAAGCCCATTAAGGCCACTTACTACGTGATAACATCGCCACTGAGCCCTGAAACACCTCTCTAAGCTTTCACCAATCAGGGCCGGAGCCCTGGCCCCAAAGCCAACCACAGGGATGTTTTGAAAAGCTGGTAGGTCATTTCCTTCAGCCCACATGGCTCTGTCCAAAATCTGGAGTTTGCTGCACTTGGACTTTCCATTCGTTTTCTGGTTCCATGTTGAATGATGTAAACAGAAAGCTCATGAGAGCTCAGCTGTGAGAGTCTGAGCTGCATCACAGCGGGATGAAATTAAAAGCATTGTATTAATAGAATGGAATGAATAGCGTGTTGAAACTTGTGCAAAAGCTGCCTCAGTCTGCTCAGTTGTGCCTCTGCTGGATACGAGGTGAACAGTTGTTTATGTAAAGTGTGTGCTGCGCATGGATTTATATGCCACACACACATGCGCAGACATTAGCATACTGGCTGCTAATCATATATACATCCATCTGTGTATGTACACTCAAACAAATGTTTCCATACACACATACGCACACACACACACATAGACACACACACACACACACAGACCATTAAGTCAGAGAGGCTGTGAAAAGGACCGAAATGTTCCAACAGAAAAAAATCCTCATGCAGAGTGACATAATTAAAAACACTCTTTGCATTCTTAAACGCACACACACATACACACATAAGGAGGTCATGTTGGCTTAGGGAGCTCAGGGAGTTGCGTAAAGGAGCCATTTTGTTGGGAAATGTGGTATGAGAGGGAATGTAAAAGCGAACCTTTAAATGGAGGAGAGGGACAGCAGGGAAGGATGTCGACGAGCAGAGTGAAGCCTTCTCCACTGGAGGCGAAGCAGAGCACAAACAACACATTGTACCTCTTTATTTATTTTCAGAAAGGTTGAGGTGCTGGGTTTCAGCCCATCGTGGATGGAGGTTAGTAGGTATGTGGTTGACGGTGGAGGTTTGGATTTGTCTGGGTGCATACATGTGTGCCTATGTGGGCATACGGTATATGTAAATGAAGGGAGGAAGGGAGATGAAGGAGAAAGAGAGCTATGTATGGATATGAAAATGAAATGATGAGCTCAGGGTTCCCTATAGATGCAGAAACACAAAAGCTGCATCTCAGTCTTTGTCTTTGCTCCCTGCATACCCGTCACAAACTGTGATGTCATACGTTACCATATGTGATGTGTGTGAATTAAGATCCGACACTGTCGCATTCATCTAACTGCATGATGATCATTATGCTGGTTTGGCACCCCTCCCACACAGGTACTTGCATAAGCCATTGTGCTTTAAAGTAGCACTTTAACTTCTCCTCTGGCTGAGCCTGTCTGCACTTTCACATGCACTGATAAGAGCAGGCTGTTAGAGAGGGAGAGCCAACGAGAGTTATCGACTGATGATGAGAGCGCAGGTGCAGGTAGGGGGAGACCAACGGTGAAGAAGAAAAACCACAGTGGCCCAGGGAAATGCAGCTCTAAACCTGTTACCGTGTAAACCCAGTTTGAGCCTGAACTGTTGCACAACAAGAGGAAAAAACAATGAAATGTCAAGTTCAACTTTACCCATAATGCACTGAAAGAGGAACTCCTGTTCATAGGGTGTGACCAAATCACGTGCTGGTGTGAGCAAGTGAGAAAGTTGGTGGCACCAGTGTCACCAGAGGGAAAGTTAGTGTGGTGCCTAGGCTCATTTTTGACACTGAAAAGCCCTCTGAAGCAGCCTCTGTGTTCACTTCACCACATGCTCCTCACATATGGATAAAGTGTCAGCATAGTCAAGAATGTGGGATTTGTGATTTGGCAATCATCTAAGAAGTGTATTTTGATACATATCAATATGATTATCCCTAATGGCAGGGTTTATACGATCATCTTCTCATATTTTGTGTTTCTTATTTGGCAGAACCAACACTGTCATACTCACTCATCTTATCAAAACCAAAAAAGAAATGAGCCCGTCATAATTTCCGACAAAGAAACCAGTTCAGTTAAGAGTTTTGAAAGTCAGTACTATCAAATTACCTGAGCACCCAGTGATTACACAAAATCAGTGTTGGCTGTGTTTTGTTCTGACTGTGGTGTTTACCATTATGAGTGCTGAGGTTTCATCAGAAACATGTACCGTTATGGAGCCATCTGCTCATTGGCATCTCTGCTCCTGTGACCATGATCTACATAGCAAATTAGCAATGCTAGGACTGGACCATTTGTGCGTGTATTTGTGTGCGTGATGACAGCATGTGTAGCGCACTGTTTGGCTGCGTCCTTGATCTATCCGTGAGACTGGAGCCTCGTCTGCTTTAATAAACAGCTCCACGTCGTCTGACATCCCTGCTTTCATCTCCCTAGGCGACCACTGGCCTCAAGATGACAGGCGCTCCCCTCCTTTTTGGAAATCGATTCCCCTCACATTGCTTTTTTTTATATTTTTCAACTAGAGCTGGCCATGATTCAACAGATGAGGGTGGGAAATGGACAGAAAGGCCCGCTTTGTTTGTTTTTCCAGACAATTTAAGCACCCACTGAAGGAGTTTTACTGAGCGATAGCGAGTAGAATATCAGCTCCTCTGATGATGTCCCCCAAACCCTGACGGCTTTACACACTCTCTCCTCAACCTTCACCTTGGATTTCCTCTCGTTATCCGTCCCTGCAAGTTGGAGCCAATTTGCCTTTAAGTGCTAGAAACTGTTGTGTATCTGTGTATTTGTGTGTGTTTGTGTGTGTGTGTGGAAAGTCAGAAAAGGTTGGTGGTGAGGGAGAGGCCACCGAGTGTAACACAGCTCTGACATGATGACAGATGAAGATAAAGAGGCTACTATTAAAAATGGGAGGCGTCTGTTTTCAGATGGGCCTTTGTGGGCACGTGCAAGACCAAGAGCGCGCAATGGCGAGAAAGGAGGGATGGGTTCTCAGAAGGCGTGGGAGGGCACACAGGAGCAGGATGGGCCTATGAGAAGACAAGGGGCTTCATATTTTTGGACAAACAACTAAAAGATCTGTCTGTTTCTTTCCCTCCCCATGAAACACGGGTAGCAAAATGTCATGACAGTGCGAGTCAGTGAGAGAAAAAGACAGCGAGTGAAAGAGACTTTCCTGAAAGATGGCCAAGACTGATAATGCTCTGAAGAGTAGCTCTGTTAGGGCCTTCGGTGGGACCAGCATGTGAACAGAGGCAAACATGGCCGCCGCTGAGAAACTCTCATAAGTCATGCCTCACTTTCCCCACATCCCTCCTCAGTAACACATCAGGTATCTCCCAGAGATGGATAGCGAGTGAGTGAGGTAGATGAATGGATAAGATTACATGTCTTGTCAGAGTTGAACATGTGTAAAAGCTGCAGCTTGCGGAGCAGTTGATGGATGTGATGAGAAAGAACGCAAGGATTGTGCTCTGCTTTTGCTGATGAACAAAACAACACGTCGTAACTTAAACAATGTGTTTGTTTAAATGAGCAAATGAGGAAGACAGAAACTGCATGGATCCTGTTTGTCGGCTCCTTCGTTACGCAACTTTCATTTTAATGACGACCTGTAGAGGATTCATGTGTGTGCAATTGTGCGTGTGGTGTGTGTGTGTGTTCTGAGTAACCTGAGTCTGGCTGTTGTGGGAGGGCGCTGTGGACTGGTGTTCAGTGTCTCTATCATCACCGGCAATCTGTTTCAGCATGTCCACACACTGCACACATGCTCACATCAGCGATGGAAAAGCTCTACATTCCTTTCAAAATCACCACGCTGCGTTTAGTGCACAGGCATTGAAAAACAAGCTGCCTTTATTGCCTTACACACCACTGTGTTGTTGACTGCTTGCCTGGAACCTGAATGATTGTATACAGAGGAAGTGGCAACAATGTGGAGTATACGTCTTATCTGTAATTGGCATCACAGTGTCAGACAGTAGTAAAGCCTGATTTTCCTAGGCTCCAGCCCACGTGGAGCTGTGAGCAGATTGGGTCCAGCTGACTAAGCTGACTTCTGTATAGATAAAGAGATGAAACATCATAGATAGAAAATCCTATCAGGGTGGAAAATTTTTAACGTTTTGAATATGTGTTAAAATCAGTGCCGTTAAACATGATTGAAAGCAGCGGTCACACAGAATGACGAGCGAACTGGCAGCCGCTGAAAATGAAACATTTCCAAAACCAGAAACAAAAGCATAGAACTTTGTCAACTAAAGCAAATCATGCAGTCAGGGAAAAAAATGGCCATAGGGAACTTGATGAAATGGGGAGAGTATTTGCAGAAACTCGGGGGTGGGGTGGGGGGGCTGGATAAGGAGAGCAATGCTGAGACTGGTGAGCCAGAGTGAGGGAGAGAAGGAGGGAGGGCAGGATAAGTTTGGGGGGAAAGTTAGTGGCCCAGTGGGGGTTTCTTCTAGAGTTCAACCTCTCTGGCCGGGGAAGGAAGGGGAGGAGGGAGGGGAGGCGGGGATCGGCCTGGGTCAGCAGCAGTATGGAGTATGTGTAGATTAGATGTCTAAACTCGCTCCGCAAAACCCTCTGAAGCACTGGAAGGCTCACAGTTCGCAACGCCGTGTGCCAATAAGTGGAGAACCTGGGGTTAGTGGTCTGAGTTATAGTCTCAAACACAGTAAAAAAGAAATGTCAAAACCAGAGGAGAGTCAGATATGGGCCGTAAATCTCCAAGAATAAAAGGGTTTCAATTGTGAGCACATGATATTATAAATCGATTGCGTTGCAGCTCGACGGCCCAGAGAGCAGCCCTGGCACACAACGCTGATGTTACATAGAACATTTGAACACCAGGGGATTAGCCAGTTTTTAGTTTCCAGGATGCTGCATGAAACCAGCAGAGAGAGAGAGAGAGAGAGAGAAAGACAGGAAGGAGACGATAGACGAGTGTGAGAAGAATGCTTGTGGATCATAAAAATGTGACTTGGGGCAGTGATGATTTAATCTGAAATACATCCAGATCAGGACTTTTTTTTTTTTTTTTTTTTTTGATTATTGTGTAAATGGGTGGAGAGGTAGAAAAAGAAAAGTGAGTCATTTCTAACAAAAAACTGTTAGGAGCATCCTTGATAGATAACAGTTGGTTATCTAGTCTCACTGCTCTATTGTTGGTGTCATAAAGCTTCCTCTTTATGACCTGACAGCTGTATGAAGAACCACACAAAAACTACTGATGTTGTACTGTTTGATGCAACAAAAGAGCCGTGTGTGTGTCTATGTGTGAGAGAGTGTATACGAGAGCTATCAGCCCACATATGTTGAGTGTGCGACTGCGTGTGAGTGTGCCAGCTTAAGAAAATAAACAAGAAGTCTCAACTGGAGGAATAGCTTCTAGGTCAATAAACATTTTAATCTAAATCATTTAAAATAGCCCCTAAATGTGAAAGCATGGTTTCTTTCATGAGACAGGAAAAAGAGTGAAGTGTTAGACAGAAGAGGAGGAGGGAGGGAGGAGGGAGGGCACTGTGTGTTTATGGAGAGCGTAGCCAGCAGCACAGATTGACAGGAAATGGTGTCTTTTTTGCCTGCTGGGTTGTACCACTTGTACTGGTCTGACAGGGGGAGATGAATGTGCGGGGCACACAGACTAAAGCCATTCTATTATCATATATCTCCCATTGTATCAGGCTGTTTGCTTTAGCTCAGCCAGAGTCTATCTGTCTGCTGAGCAACAGTTAGAACCAGTGACAGGCTGTTTCACTGACCGCAGACCGCCTATTGATTTCCTTTGATTTACCGTCAATGTGAGGGAGCTGCTGTGTTTGTAAATTGAATTGTTTTTAGCAATTCAGAGAGCAGCCGTTGTTTAAGCAGCCCAACTGTGGAAGGCTGAATTTTATGGTCTGAGTCTCAGCGAAACAGTCCGATGATCATTCAGGTAGCAAGTAGCGTTCAGATTCATTAAAATTCATCCTCGCACAACTTTTTAAAATCTGCATCCCTGCGTTTCTACACGGCTTTGCAAAGGTTGCTCAGAGATAAATCACAAACAAGGTCAAGTGAACCTGTGAGAAGTGTGTCCAACACATGGTGTGTTTGTATATAGGGGGTATTTGTCTGTGTAAATGCACTGCAGGGATTGAGCAAGGCAACCCTCATCCATCACTGTTAAAGCACTTCCAGAGGGAGAGACAGAAAGAACTGCCCATCCTCTGTTCGCTCAAACAGACAGAGAGGAGGAGGGATTTACCCTGGCATCTGGTTTCTGGGTTCAACTACAGCACAATGTTCTTTCTCTCTGTGTCTCTGGCTCTGTTTCTCACACACACATACACACCCGGCCAGTGGCTGGACTTTAATATGGTTATGATTAGAGACGGGGCTCAGAGAAGGGAGGGGGGGGGGCTCATATTTACTGCAGGGGAATTGGGGGAGGTGCGATGTAAAGACAGACAGAGACAGGGACCAGATCTGAATGGGACGCAATGTGTGTGTTTGTGTGTGTGTTGAGGGGGTGGGTTTGTTTGCATTTGAGGCTGAAATATGAAACACAAAAGAGGCACGGACAAAAAAAAAACAGCAGAAGAAGAATGGGAATAAAGTTTTGTCCTCTAACCAGA
This sequence comes from Caranx ignobilis, assembly GCA_021432705.1. Lineage (NCBI taxonomy): Eukaryota > Metazoa > Chordata > Actinopteri > Carangiformes > Carangidae > Caranx > Caranx ignobilis. The sequence continues at coordinate 65,785,255 of MU269985.1, forward strand.
TCAGTTCTTCCTCCAGTGCAGGCTCTGTTGGTCGGCCCCCTCTCCCTCTCCCTTCCCTCTGCCCCCTCCTCCTCCTCCTCTTGGGTTCCTCTCTCTCGCTCTATCCCTCCCTCTCTGGCATTCTCTCTCTCTCTCTCTCTCTCCACCCCCTCTCAGAGCGTCTTGCCGAGGCAGTTGGTTTGCTCCGCCGTGTCTGGGGCTCAGCGAGAGCTGTGAGAGGCTGTTATTTAGGTCTGTTACAGCAGACAGGGAGCAGCTCACCCAAGGGCAGGGGGAGAGTCGAGAGTCAAGAGTCAGAGTCACGCTCAGCTCAGCTCAGCTCAGCTCAGCTCAGCTCAGCCAGGCAGGAACCAGATCTGCATTCCAGCTGAGAGAGACAGAGGGAAACTCCAGCATCGGCAGGAAAGGAGAGCAGAGAGAGTGACAGTGAGAGATAAGTGAGGGGAGGGAAAGGGAAGGCAGCAGATCCAGCTAGCTGTTGCCGCTGCTGTTTGTTGTTGTCACTGCTTCAGTGGGTGACGTGAGCAGTGGAAGCAGGGCAGGACGCAGGCAGGACTGAGGGCTTGTAGTGATTTTTTTTTTTTTTTTTTTTTTTTTTTTTTGCTGAGGGTGGGGGGGTACCATGTTTGACTGTATGGAGGCTCTGGGAATGGGCCCCCGTCAGCTGTATGATGTCACCAGCCGTGGTGCATGCATGCTGCGGAAGGCGAGCCCCTTCTTTGCTGGGTTGGACCCCTTTGCTTGGACGGGCAGTGCCAGTGTTCAATGTAAGTGGCATCCTGTTTGTATTTCTTGTGTGACACAACCATTTCTCTTTCTGTCTCCCTCTCTCTCTCTGTCCCCCTTTCTCCCTCTCTCTCGTGTTACTGGCTTGTTTACCCCTCAGGGCTCGGCCAATGGGGCTGCTGTCAGGGGCTACAGAGCAACACAGGAAAAGACTGGGACAGACAGTCTCCTCTCCTCTCCTTTCCTCCCCCCCACTCCCCCCCCCACAGCCCACAGCCAGTTTGAGCTGCTCAGTCATCTGAAAGAAACTCTCTGCTATGATATGATATGAGCCTGTGTGTGTGTCCATGTGTGTGTGTGTGTGTGTTTGACTGGTGAGTTTGAGTCCATGGAGTCAAGTTTCAGCGACAATATGAGCCACCTGAGGTTTGACCTTGCCAGGTGCTGTATACTAAAAACAAAGGTATTCACAGATAAAAGACAGAGGAGGCGGTTGGGAAGTGACAGGAAGTGAAAAAACACTGATGCTTGGGATACACTCCATTTTGTGTATCACACTTCATGGTGTGGCTTTGACAATTGAATATGTGTTTGTCATGAAATGTGTACCAACAAATGGAGCCTGCACAGTGTAGATGTTCAAAGTTCTGCTTTGTCCAAGGTTTGTTTATGGTTTGGATACTGGGTGGATAATGATATTCCTCTTGAGCCAAACAGCAATGAATTAGTAAGTAGATGAATTATTTAATGGATAAATGGATGAATAAATTAGAAATGTGGAATGCATACAGAGTTCTAAGAATGCCATGGGATATTCTGGCCAGCTTTCTTCTCGTCCTTTTTCTCTGTCAGCGTCTCATTTGACAGGCCTGTCTGTGGACAGACAAAACCAGGGTCCATTTCCATACACTTCCAGGGGGCCGCTACTGCTGTGAGAGAGCGTGTGAGAGTGGAAAAGGAATGGGGGTGTGTATGTGTGGTATGGTGGGAGAAGTGTGGAGGGAGTCAAGCCAGATATGACAGTGGAAAAACAATCAAGAATAAAAGAGGCAGTAATGGGACAAACAACTTTGCAGTGTTCTTGTTTTTGGGAGCTTTTTGAGTTTGGTTCTGGATTGTTATTTATTTTTTGTATTTTTTTCTGTTTGTTCATCCTCCTGCTTTTTGTTCCTTTTTACTGCCTCTTGAGGGGAGTCATCTGTCTTCATTAATCGTGAAGACACCAGCATTTCAGTGGCTGTCATGCACACTGGCTGAGCTTTAATGAAGACAGATGCCCTGTCAGTGGAGGCCGAGGCCAGGGGGACTCCAACCAGCCCAGCCTGCTCTGCTTAGCCAGGGGAGCCCTGATGATAACAAGATGAGATTTGTTTATTTAATCAATCAGGACCCTATGGGATCTCCTCTTTTTAACCCATTCATACACACATGCCCATGTTTTAGAATTAGGCCTCCATATACCAGAGGTACATTTTACTTTTTTGGGTCTTTGTTCCAGAAAGTCAAAGAGATAAAACAGTCCTGAGAAGCTGCCCCGAGGGTAAGAGAGCTGAATCTAGCAGAGCGGAGCAAAGTGGAGGCTGGTGTGGTGTACTGTTTCAACCCCTCTGTGCTCAGTAACCTTTGTAAACAAGGCTGCCCTATCCCCACACGAGAGGCCATAATGCCTCTCTTTACTGAAGCAGTTGCCCCTCATTGTCCTCATCAATGAGGCTGATGAATTGATGTTTGAGTCTGATATCTCATTAAGCCGGCCCAGCTGCACAACAGAGGGACCTGTCTGGCTCCTAATGCCACACTCACACAAGCAATGCATGCTGCACACCAAAATAACTACTGGGTTTGTGAAGAGTCACCTGGCCCTGGTATGATACTCGACAATGAATTACTGCGGTCAAAATGTAACTTTTCTCTTTTTTTGCTTACATTTAACAAAACAATTTTTTTTACAGCAGTTAAAAATGTCAAATTGAACCTTCAGATGTATTTTTGAAAAAACAAAAGTCAGATGCAAGATCTTTTCAAATCTTTGGGAATGCAATAAAAAATCTTGTGCCCCTAAATCTCCCACAAAATGAGTATATGCTATTGTCTTGGCAGTAAATCTCCTGCGGTGATAAGTGTCACTGTTGCTGGCCGTTAGCCAGGGACATGGTCAGTTTTCCTGTTTTTTTGTTCACCAGCAGGAGACCTCAATGTCAGAGGTTAGTCAGAGGCTACGGCCTGGCCAATGTCAGATCTACACCATGTGTGGCGGCCTTGTCAGCTTGCTGAAAAGGAGACCCTTTCAACTTGCTCGGCTTGTGTAATGCTCTTAAGTGCCTTATGCCATGGAGCTGGTACTACATCTGAGCTGCTCTGGACGTAAGGATAATGGACACTGATTTAGTCATACGTCAATGAGAACTGAATTAGTCAACTGCCAGGGAAGCCATTTGAGAGAGCCTATGCAGACCAATCCCCTCTCTGTCAATGTTCATTTGCTTAGAAGAATGAGGCAATTAAGTTTAGCAGTTCTCCAGGGTCAGAAGAAGGGGAAGAGTGTTTTTCTCACCAAAACACACTCGCAACTCGATCTTTTTTGGACACTGTTTGGATATTAATCGTGATAGGCGAAAGCGATACATACAAGAGACTGACAAGGCAGTAAAGGATCACTTGAGTAATCCATCACTGTGAGCGCCCACGCGCGCGCACACACACACACACACACAGGCACACACTCCTCTTTGTTTTTCCTTAATGTGCTGTTCAGATGTGAATTGAGGAGCTAATTGAAATGGGGGTGTATCTCAGCAGCAGTGGCAGAGAAATAAGAGCTTCCTGTAACCGCTGGCACATTCTGGCCCCGATCATTTTCTCCCTGATAGAAGTCCGCAGTTATTTCATTATAATTACAAAAGATTCAATTAAAAGATTAGAATGCCTGAGGGGGCAGGACTGGGAATAGATAGTGGTATCTTGGTTAGTGGGGTGGTAAGAAAGAGAGAGAGAGAGAGGTTGAGGAGAAAGAGAATGAAGGAGACTTATAATACGGTGGTTGCAGTTCTAATGAGGACTTGTCAGTGCTTGTCAGTGCTGTTATATATACATAAACCTCGCTGATCCTTTCAAGATAATGTCAAATGAATGTGCTGAAGTTAAAAGGCTTAAGTAGTCAGCTGGTCCAAGGTCACTGAGTCGTAATTGATATGGCCGAGGGAAAAACCTTCACGTGTCTCAGAAAACAATTATGCCAATGCGACTGAATGAACCGTTTGAAGTAGAAAATCGGCACAAACTGAAATGCCCAAAACACTGAAGCATGAGATTAATCTGTAACTCCAGACTGTAATCAAAAAAGTACCTAATTTTAGAGTGCAGTTAGGAGACAGAGAGGCTGTATTTTGCTAAGCTGCACACTGGAGACCAGTGCATTGCTGCGTGCACAAAACCCTCCACTTTTTGTGTATGATTCCAGGCTTTTATGAATATGTATGTGTGCCTAATGTACAGATATATACAGGGTTACACTTAATATATGTGTCAGCAATCATGAATATATATCGTCATGCGACAGAGAGATGTAATTATATCAAAGATATTAATAATGGTATCATATAAAAGATTCATATTAGAAGTTATAGGTGTTGAAAATACTGTCAATAAATATCTGCCTAAACAACATTATAGTGTGTTATAACCCATCTAGTAAACGTTTATAGAGTTCTTATGAATGCCAAGTAGACCAGGGTAAAGTAAAATGATACCCCACCATGTTGATTCATACTTGCTTGTTACTGTGCAATAACAATTCATTGAATTTTAATGCGAAACTATAATACCGAATGAGATTGTTATAATAAAAGTTCATTTTAACCATTTCAATTTAATGTTTATTGTGTTATATTGCATTACATCAGGGAAAACACTTCTGTAGCTTGAAGCCCTTTTCAGTATTAGACCGACTTGTGTTGCAGTATCACACCACCTTGCGAACCAATCTGTCTCAGCCCTGCAGTAATAGCTGAGCCCATTAATAGGCAGTGCTGCCTATAAATAAACAGATTCAATCCCTGCAGTTGCTTTAAGTTTTTTCCACAAGCTCCCTTTCATGTGTGGTTTTGCTTATGCATAAATATGAAGGTGTCAGCCCGTGCTTGCGTGTGTGGAGTCTGTATGTGAACTCCTATATGTAAACGCATGTAGTGTTTACGTGCCTGTTTGGCTGGCGATGGGCACGCAGACTGCTGTGTCCAATCCAGACACAGACAATGTGCCAGGCTGGATTCCTCAGGCCTGTGTTGGAATCTTGTTCTGCTCTAATAGCAGTTTATAGCCCCTCAGCAGCGTCAGTCACACCACTGTAAATAAAATTCATCAGCCACCATGTGGAGGCTCAATCTTCCACCCTGGGACTGACTGTTTGTCTGTTCCTGTCCATCTCAGTGGAGTTTTTTAACACTATTCTCACAGGAATGTTTGCTCTGAAACATTAGGAGGAATCCTGCTCAGCTAAAAAAAAAGTGTGGAGAACAACATGACAGAACAGGCTGATATGAAGTAATTGGGCCAACAGTTTGCCTCTGTGTATCAGCTCGAGCTGAGTATAAAATGTGGACTTTCGTAAGCTCTTTCACAATAGTTTGCTGGTCACAGAGGTATTGCGGCTGCCCACCCTAACACCCATGTCTGGCTGCTGCTATTGTAGCTGTTTACTGAGAACAGCTCTCTGCCTGCCAGGCACATTTTCCCTCGTACAAAGGCGTGGGCAGTTGGCAAGATATATGTGTATGTGCGTGTGTGCCTTGGCATTCATGTGTGTGTGTACTGTACTTGTGCAAGAGGGCTCATTTCACCGGTGAGCATACAATGTACTGTTGCACATGTGTGCTTGTGTATAGTATATATAGGAGTATGTGTATGTCAGCTTGGAGCCATGTGTGAGCTGAGTGTGAAGAAAGCACCTCTGTTAGCACCGTGTTATTGACTGACGGCTTGGCTCGAGCATTGCTAGGGGCTCGCTGTTATGAGAAGCAGAGGGCTCGGACAGCCAAGCCGTGACTAGAAAACCCAGACGAGCCGCGCTGTCCTCTCCCTGTGTATGTGTGAATGGGTTGTGTTTACGCAGCCGACAGTGTTTGGCAGGGAGTGGTGGGCGGCTGGTGTAGTACAGCTATTATCTGGGCTCAGGGGTGGAGAGTGATGGAAGAGGAGTTGGCCGAGCGAGGGAGGGGAGGGATAGAGCAAAAGACAGAGAGGCGAGGACCGCTGGCATTGTTTTCGCTTGGACATTAGTCAAATTCTGCCAATGTGCGTGTGTGCAACTGCCGTGACCACTTTTCTGCAAATGGTGCATGAGTTCATTTGTATATCTTTGCACTAGTTCATTTCTTTGTGTGTCCAGTATATGTGTCCCTGTTGGTGTGTGCGCGTCTTGTGTGTATAATTTTGCCTTTGTGATCACTGAGGGGGAACAGGTGTGTGTAAGCTGACATGCCTGTAATTGAGTGCCTAGCCGACACTTGGGGGGATTTTTTTTTTTTTACTAGGATATGAATGTCAGTGGAGAACTTCACAGATGTTTCTCTGTGCATGTGTGTGTTTCTGTGTTTACTCACTGACTATGTTTACATGCGCTCATGAAGCCATCTTATTGAGGAAATCAGGTTAAAGCAGGAAACAGGAAAATCTGTCTTGAAAACTTAACATACAGCTGGTCAGTAATCAGATTGCTCTCCAGCCTACTGTCATATTTTTGAACCAAGTCTCAGACTGCACTTTTTTTTTCTTGAAGTGTGCACATGTGTCTGGGGTTTTACAGATAGTGTAGTGTACAGCTGGGGAAACTTCAGATTGTGGATTTATTGATTTTGGATACACAGATGCACAGTTACAGTAATGATCTTTTCTTTCACCTCACTGCACAGCGAGCTATTCCCTGAGCTATTCACTGACCCGTTCACAAAATCCCTGTTATAAACCTGGTTTAGTGTGAACATGGCTACAAAGTCAAGTTTCTCCCACACGTTTCTAAATGTTGTTTTTTTTTCTAAAAGTTTTTTCTTCTTGTTAAGAAACCAGAAAACCAGCAATACCCAGGTTACTGGGGTGGAGGTAAAGACACTCACTGTTCCACAGGGCCCCTGCCCTAGATGTCTTGCTCTGTATCTGACACAAAAAAATGCATTCTCACTTACACACATGACACAAACTCACGAGTAGGCATGCAAAGAAAAAGAAAAAAAAAGTTCTGCAGTGGATAAAGCAGGGAATATGTCCGTATCTTCACCGTAGCATGACCTGTGACTGAATGAGAGCTGGCTGTAGTCATCCTGTCAGTAGGCCTGGATTTATCAGCTCCTGCTCCACTGTTTGAGCACCTCACATTTGCCAGAAAACACTGAGAGAAACCCAGCCAGCCAGACAGACAGACAGCCAGTTAGACAGGAAGCGATCCAGCAAAGGAGTCAGGGGCTGCTGGGGATGATTCATGCCTCTTTCAGGAGTGCTGAATGAATTCAGGGTACGCTGCTGTTGTGGGAACTGACTGAATGGGCATTGCCTACCTTTTCAGTGAGGTAGCATGTCAAAATGTGACATTATTACCCTTTATTAAGCACTTATATGAAACCTGCAACACATCAAGATGTAGTCAGGAACAGGAAATGAATCACTGAAGGGCTTTAATCTGAGTATCTTGTCAGTGCTCTGACAGCCTCCACCCAGACAGAGTTGGGCAACCTGTTGGCGGTTGGTTGCCAAGCAAAAGCGAAAAACTGTGATATGCATCATCGCTTCTGTGAACCATTCAAAGCAGAAGTTTCTCAGAGAGACATTTACATCTGATATGACTGAGTGTTTGTGCCAGTGTAAGGGGACTTTGTGCCCACATTTGAAAAATCACCTCACATACATCTATGACTGCAAATCACTGAGAAATCAGAAAGAATGCTCCAAATGTTAATCGATCTTCCTCTCAGCTTTTGTCTTGGGACTTATCTTTCTTGTGGTGCTGCCTCCAAGTGACCATATGGGGGGAAAATTGAGCCACAAATGCAAATCTGGACTCTGTAAAAACAGAGATGATATCAGATAGATGGATTCTACAAAGCACCCAGTGAGCTGCTGCACATGTATGGCCACAGAAAAAAAGCAGAAATTACTTTGGGTTGTGCATGCAGATGCTTGGGCATGGGCATTTCCATATTAAGTAGGAATGAACTGTGCACTACTACTTGTGGGTGTGCTTGTTCCCTCCAATAAGAGGTTTGCATTTGCATGCTTTGGTCTGCGGTGCTCCCCCAACGAGCTGGAGTGAATACTACTGTTGTTGTTTACATTATCCTCCTTTCCCCTCACTTCCTCTGACAGAGCCAGGCTGCAGCCACAGCCGGGCTACTTCTACTTTTGTAGGTTTCTATTGTTGTGGGGAGGAAGCAATAGCAATTGAACGAGCACTAGTGGCCTTGCCAGAGACAGACAGGTGAGAGCCAGGGCTACAGATGGTGAGAGGAAGTCTGGGAGGACGAGAAACAACCCCAGGATCAAAGAGTCAGGGTTTCCCTCGATGACTCTCCTCTCCTCACCTCGCCTGGCTGCCTGTCTCCGCTGTGTGTCTGCTTCTTCGACTGCTCGTGAGTTGTCCTGTCCTCTTGACATGATCAATGGCCCAGGCCTGCACTGGATTGCCAGGTTTGGGTTCAGCCTCCAGTCACCGGAGGAGAGCTGTGTTCCTCTCTGTCTTCTGGTGGGCAGATGAAGAGTCAGCTGGAGCTCACCGTGGGGATCAGTGGCCACATTTTTTCCACAGATCTGCACTTGACTGTGTGCTTTGTCCTGAATTAGCCATAAAAGGCCACAGACCAAAATCCCTTAATTGAAATTGTGTTTCCCATAGCTTTCCCTCTCTTTTTAAGACCTCCTTCCTCATGTTTTGTACAAGGACATCTGAAGGAAACTTTTTTTCTGGGTTCACAGGCGACAGGCAGCTTGGTGAGCAAGTTTGTCTGTTTGAAACCAACTTGTGTGTTTCTTGACAGGGCTGTGTGGTGCAGGAAAAGGGGGGGGGGGGGCTTGCTGCCAAATGTTGACTTGGCTGACTCCATCAAGAAAATATCAAAAGGCCCTTTATGAGGTGCTGTAAAGAAGAAAGGGTGTTTTGAGAGCACCACCAGACTGCAAGGGTAATTCCACTTTTTAAAATGTGCCTTGAGGATACAGGCTTATCCCACCTGCTGCCTTTCCTGCTTTGCTCTGCTTGCATGCTTTCTTTGGGGGAGCTATAGATAAAGAAGTGTGAAGTAAGTGTGTGTGTGTGTGTGTGTGTTTGTGCACCATGTTGTTCTGTGTAGCTCGCAAAACTCCAGAGTTTGGTCAGTGGTGGCCGCAAACACAGGCCAAATCTCTACATTTCTGTCTGGTCCCACGTCATGTGTGCATTGTGTACATTCACATGTGTTCGTTTTTCACTGTGTTCCATGAATTTTTGCTGGTTCTGACAGAAAGGTGTAAGTTCCTGGAGTTGTGTGTGTGTGTGTGTTAATGTCTGGCACCCACTAGCCTCAAACCTGAGCCACCTCCTTGTCGGCCTGCCTGCTTTTATCACAGACTTTGTTTCAAAAGACAGCATAGCAGGGGCCTCTTTGCAGGCCTGTGAGTGAGTGTGTGTCTGTTGGAGCCCAGGTAATGAGCTTTCTGACAGCTGTCGAAAGGTGTTGCTACTGCTCAGCACCTTTAATGAAAGCATCCCCCCTTCTTGTCAACACACACACATAGACATTCCTCCCTCTCTTCCCCCAGCCAGTCTCCCATATAAACTATTTCCCTCTCAGTTGCTGAGAAGGTTACACTGCAAGTGCTTGTGTAACTCACACAATAGAGACTTGATAGACCTCCCACTTAAAAGCTTGCAGGTGACTCAACTGTGTGCAGCAGAGCTTGAACAGAGCTGTACTATCATTCAACCTGTGAGAAAGGAGCAGACATTCAGAAAGGTGTAGCAATGAGATAGACAGAGAAGTGGCTACAGAAGCAGTGACGGAGATCCTCCGGAAGGACTGGCACTGAAAAGAGGAAGGAAACCAGGCTGTTGTGCGGGACCTTGTAGCAGAAGCCTCAGAGAGATGGCAGGAAGACGTGGGCAGTGAGAAACAGAGAAGGAGAGTGAAACATACTGGCACTACTGACAAGGGTGTGGTACTTTCTTTTCCTCTTTCGTGAAGCCCAGTTCTTCATGGAAACCTTTTGGTGTTCTGATGGTCACTACGCACCCTGTGGTGCTGTAGCCTCTGCTATGGGGTAGAGGGCCAAGGCCCCCCTCAAATACCACACCCAGTGCCAGCAAGTCTTCCAGCCCACTGTTAAGCGTCCTTTTCTCAATCTGCTCCCCTTCTGCCACTACTGTCTGCCCACTGCCCACCACTCTATTCACAGGGACTCCACTGTGTGCCCCTCGCTCACAGACCCTTTTACTGCTCACTGCATTCGACAAGAACACGCAAGCTTTGCAGGCTGTTTAATGAAGGTAGAGATGGAGACAAAGGCTCCACATGCCTGTGCTTGCAGTTTAACACGAACAGGAAAAAAAAAGAAAACATAAGCACACTGAGGCACACACACTCCCCCCCCTCTCACTCACTCTCACTCTCTTTCTCTCTCTCTCTCTCTCTCTCTCACACACTCAGGAGAATATTAAATGCGGAGCACTGGAGCTCCCTGCTGCACTGTTACAAACAGTCTTGCGTTTGCAAATCAAATAGAGGCCGGGCAGCACCGCTGGCTGGAGCCGCATGCACACAAATGACATAAACACAGAAGTGAACACCAACAGATATGCATGTGCCACTTGCCCGTGTTCTTTGCTGTGTGCGCTGCACTGTCCTCCTTACACAGAAACAGCGTGTGCATTCAGTCTCACATGCCAAGACCAGACTGCTGGAACAGAGTCCCACTGAAGATTCAATCACACCAACAAGTCACGTAGACAAAATCTGCAGGCCTATTGTGAAAGAATACTTGTTACCCTGCCAGAATGTCATATGCTGCTCAGTTGAAAGGAGTGTGTTGCAACACAAAACACGAACCACATAGTCATGCCTTTGCTCACATACATTAAAAACATTCCCCTTTCCACCTGAGTGAACAACAGGCAGCTTGAGTGTTGCCAGAAACTCTGTTGTTTTTTCTATAGTACCTTTCCCTATTGTGTCTCTTTCTCTCCTATCAGATGAACCTAAAGGGACATCGATTGGCCCCATTGACTTGACCTAGAATTTAATGTAATTGACCTAGTTGAAGTCACCTTCAGCTAAACAGCTATTTCTGTCGTGTGCAGTTACATTTCACGTCTAATGAGGTTGTGGAAAACGATGTACCGCACATCCAGCTCAGGCTGAAGCACTTTAATATAATAGGGAGGGGGATTATTGTGTGTGTGTCTGCTAGGTTGTAGCTGGTTAATATTATCCTCCTGTGTGCGTATATGTGTAGTTTGTAACCATTGAATTGTATCAGTGTGTTTATTTGACCAGGGGATTAGGCCTGGTCAGTGCAGCTGGGCCACTTGTGCACAGAGAGCATTGAGAGAAGGGATTAGGGAGTAAACTGATACTTAGCAGGAAACGAACAGTGGCCACTGATAACTCAACTATCCCTCCTTCATTTCTCTCTCATCCTCTTCTCCTCCCCCAACAACAGCAGCCACCCACCTATCCCACTCCTCTCATCTCAACTGTCCGTCATCGGCTCACAGGCCCTGGCTGGCGGATTGTCATGCAAATGGTGCCCCAGGCCTCGGAGCACTGATAAGGAGGGCCTCTCATTTTCACAGGGCTTTGTTTTCTAAACAGTGATGAGCTGAGTTTAGGAGACTGGGGAAAGGGGCTCAGGGCGGCTGCCTGAATGGGCCCTCTCACTGTGGCGCCCTGGGGTAAGTAGTGTGGGGGATTTGGATGGCGCGAGCTGAATAAGGTAAAGTCTTGAAGGCGGGTACTGGAGTCATGTTCTCTGGCAGGGACCAGGTTCCATGTGTTGACGGAGCCTGATGTATTTTCTCTTGCTGTTGTCTGAGTTTCCTCCAGGACGGCCTCTCTCTTTCTGGCCCGCTTTCTTCCTCCATTTAGACAATGTCAGTCAGTGTTCGTTACTTGACGCCACATATGGTTTGTCCTTTTCTAAGGGGTTGTCAGCGCTTGGTCTGGAGCCTCATTTGCTGCTGTTATTATTGCATAAACACAAAGGTTCATGGCACGTTCAGAGGGTTTCTGCTCTCCCACTGACCCTGCCGCTTTCTTACATTCTGGCCAAGGAGATAGGAGAACTGCTGTAGAAACATTCAGCAGGCGTAAACCTCAGGTTTTAGATTGATTTGTACATTTGGCATTGGGACTGCTCTTAAAACTAATGGAAAACATCTTTGCCTCCAGCAAAGTAAGGCTATCAAAGGAAGAATTTGAATGTGGATTCTTAATAGTCAAATATAAAAATACATATGAAAAACAGATGTTTGAGCAACAAATGAAAAAATGTCTGACATATTTCTGTTATTATCATTAATGAGGTAGTAGCTGGCCAGTCGCAGCAGCTCTAACAGGAGTGGTAGTAATGGTCAGCTTGGTCTTGAACAAGACTTGCCCTTAAGAGCAACTGTGTCCTCTCCTCCCCCTTTCCCCCTCTGCCCCTTTCTCTGTTTTTTATCAAATTCCTCTTTTTATGCCCCTTTTTTTCTTCTTTTTGAAGTCTCCCCTCTCTTGTAAAAAGCCAAGCTGGTGGTTTTTGCCTCAGCCTTGGGTGTGAGATAGGGGAGGAGGTGGGGTTGTAGGTTAAGTTTAGGCTAGCCCTCTGTGCTTTCCATTGAAGGTGCTGGGGGGAGGTGGGGGCAGTAAAAGTTAGAATTTTAGAGCCTCCCTGTTTTTTATTTTATGATTGGCTTTTTTTACGGGCTGGGAGCTACAGCTGGTGGTGTGAATAGCTGCCCAAGGTGACCAGGTCCCAATAAAGTGTAGGCCAGCCGGGCTGGGGCCTCCAGTCCAGCCATGGGACCGCCTTTATAGGCCGCCTTACGAGCCTAGGCTTCTATTAAAACCTGGCAGGGCTGCACTGAGGAATTTAGGGCCAGGAAACAAGAGAAAAATAGGGTTTGTGTGTCAGGGGGTGGTGGGATGCAGAGTTTTGGGGGGTGGGTTGAAGTTTGAGGGTAAGCAAGGGTGAAAGTTGAAAGAAGTGCTGTTGGGTAAGGGAGAGAAGGGGGGGCTGCAACATGTGTGTCTGTGAGCTTGTGCAGACTAACATGTGTGACGAGGGTCTGGTCCTACAGTGTGTGTGTGTGTGTGTGTGTGTGTGTGTGTGTGCAGCAGCTTATGTTTCCCTGGTGAAGTATGGAATCCATACGCTGCACACTTGAACTTCCAAAAGAGCCTACAGTATATGGCGTCCACTTCGGAATATAATGAAGTTTAATGTACCATAGCAAGTACGTGACTGGAGGTAGTGCTAACGTCACAGTCACAGCAGAGCTTCACACCAGTTTGCACGCATGTGTGTTTGACATGTGTCTTCTCCGTGCGGACAAGATGTCATCACAAGTTGCTGTCAGTCTGAGGAATGAGGAAGAGCCGGCTTTGAATCTTGGCTGCAACAGCTCCCTCTGTTACCTGGCCTTATCAGAGCGCCTGTCAATCAATGGCACTTGTGGTTACTCCTGTAAAAAGCTGTTTTGTCTGTACTGTCAGACAGGCATCCCTTGTTTCTCTGTCTTTGCACAAAACTATAATCTCCTCGGATATGCACCTGAGCGTGGTCCCTAAGGGGGATAATTGGTGGCTGGAAATATAAACTGTTGCCTGTCTTTCATATACTATTCATCGCTCTGGCTCTTAGTTTTGTTCCAGAGAGAAACGAACAGAAAGAAATATGATCATGTATCTCAATCCCCCTCCAGGTGAAGTGTTTACATCTTTCACTGACCTCACAAATCAAATGGAAAAGGAAGCGCTGTCAGCTGTCACATCGTGTTTGAATGCAGTTAAACACACTCAGCTATCCACACCTGCCACATGTGCTGACAAGTGCACATGTGACATTTGCAGACTGAACAGTAGCTGCACAACGGTGATTTGTCACGAATCATGTACTCATGTGTTTCTGTGTCTTTCTCCACAGCGGTGGAGACCCAGAGCACCAGCTCTGAAGAGATGGTACCCAGTTCTCCGTCTCCACCTCCACCACCTCGTGTCTACAAGCCCTGCTTTGTGTGCCAGGACAAGTCCTCGGGGTACCACTACGGGGTTAGCTCCTGTGAGGGCTGCAAGGTGAGAAGAACCTGCCAGAGCCTTTTGAGCTCTGCTTTTTCTGGATCTGTTACATACATCTGCAGGAGTTATTTATCTGCCTTGAGGAAAGCCTTGATAATTCAGCACATTAGCTACTTCTTTAATATGTGCGAGATTATAGAGTTCAAAATATAATCATTGATAAGAAATTAAAGGTAAAGACACAAAGACTAGATTGTTTCTCTTTTGTTCTCTATTCAAGTGAAAAGACAGATGAACAGATGAAAGGAGTGCGAGTAAGGAAGAAAAACAGCAATTTGATGACTTGACTATAAAACACAATCTCTCTCTCTCTCTCACCCTCTCTCCTTTTGTCTCTTGCTTCCTGATGCTCCAGGGTTTCTTCCGCCGCAGTATCCAGAAGAACATGGTGTACACCTGCCACCGAGACAAGAACTGTCAGATTAACAAGGTCACACGCAACCGCTGCCAGTACTGCAGGCTGCAGAAGTGCTTTGAGGTCGGCATGTCCAAGGAAGGTGAGCCCCCTGGGACTGGAGTCACAAGAGATGGAGACCCATTTCCAAATCATGAATATGAACTCTCATGGACATACACAAACAAGGCTGCAGATTCTTCCAGCCACACATCACATCATTCAAACATCAGTCAAGACAGAGTATATAGTGAGACAGTGTTTTTATGACTAAGTACCTAGGAAACGTTAACAACCGGTTTACTTGGCTCAGAACTTGGTTTTGGTTTTAGCACTAAATGAAAGATAGGATCTGATCCAGAGTGTGAATCTATCACTCTATAATCTATTAAATGCTCAGGCAGTGACTCTGGGAAACTATGCAACAGAGACAGAAGCAGATGATGAGCGTACCAGGGGTGGTGATCAGGGCGAGGCATGGGCACTGTACCAGTCATATGACTAATCATTTTACGAAATGATTCTTACTTCTCATTTCACCGCAAAACCTCATCCCTCTGGCCAGCAGAGACACTGTTTTCATTCATAAAGGACAACAGGGCAGAAAAGATTTGGAGTTAGGACAAAAAATCATAGCGGCAGGATGCAAGCCAAATCAAAGATCCAGTTCTGTGCCGTCTTTATTTTGACATTGTGTGTCGACGGGTGTGTCGAAGTGGCAGTTTCTTGCCCTTCACAGAGCCCGTGGGACATGTATGTGGGTGTAATGTTTGTGTGGGATGTGTGTTAAGACCGGGATCACATTGTGCCTCTGCTATTACTGGATATCCTGAGAGGAAGGAAAGTATGGGAGGAGGAGGAGGAGGAGGTGGGAGAGGAGGGAGAGAGTGGAGGACTGGCTTGTGTGCACCGGTCAAGTGGATAGAGAGATGGACAAGGAAGAGAGCGGGTGATAAGAAAGAGATAGCCCATGTCCATGCTGTGCTAAAGGAAATATGTTAATACTGTTAAGAGCAACCTTAGTTGCCTCTGAGTTCTGGTTTCCACCAGTGAGCAAGATGTCCTTGGCAGTGGTGAAAGACACTGAGCATGAGTGCTGTGGATGTTTTTGCATGTGATAGAGAAGAGGAACATTCTGTAGCTGATCCCAGAAATTGCATGAGGAAAGGATTTAGTATGAAACAGTGAAGAATCTCTCTTAACAGATTTGTTTTCTTGTTTTCCCTCACATAGCGGTGCGTAATGACAGAAACAAGAAGAAGAAGGATGTGAAGGAGGAGGTGGTGCTTCCAGAGAGCTATGAGCTAAGTGGAGAGCTGGAGGAGTTGGTCAATAAAGTCAGCAAAGCTCACCAAGAAACCTTCCCGTCACTGTGCCAGTTGGGCAAATACACCACCGTAAGTCTCTCTCTCTCTCACACACACACAGATAGACACAGTTAACCTACACTGTTGTTCACTCATACTATGTGGCAACTTTCACCAAGCTATGCCGTCACTGAAGGCTCCTAAATTGCATGCAAAGGCGTAAAATCACCGTAACTTTCCCAACAGAGTGGTGGCTTAACCAATTCAGTTCCCCATTAAGCCATCTGTGTGGCCTCTGAATGATTGATGTAACATGTAAATGGACTTTTTTTTTTCTTGATTGATGTAAAATGTAAATGTGTTGTGAGACTCAGACATGCTCGCTCTTGATGCAGCCTTTTTTTTGTTTTGTTTTGTTTTGCACAAGTTGCACAAGACCCCGGTTACAACATGCTGAACTTGTGGGTGTTTTTCTGTGTGTGTGTGTGTGTGTGTGTGTGTGTGTGTGTGTGTGTGTGTCAGAACTCTAGCTCAGACCACCGCGTCCAGCTGGATCTGGGTCTCTGGGACAAGTTCAGTGAGCTCTCCACCAAATGCATCATCAAGATTGTGGAATTCGCCAAGCGGCTGCCAGGTTTCACCACCCTGACCATTGCAGACCAGATCACTCTGCTGAAGTCAGCCTGCCTGGACATACTGGTGAGGAGCCCACTGTTGTTTTCCTTTTGTGTCCTCCTCACCCACTTTGATAAATGAATGACCAAAGAACAAACAGGCCACTCTGGGATGTGGGAACACCGGCATCTAGTGGTCAAAAGTGGTAGTGTACCCAAGATAAAACTGAGTTGTATTTGACAATACATACACCTTAATAACATGGCACCTTGAGCTGATGTATGGTCAGCTGATGCACATATATTATATATATGTTTTTCTTATCTTCTTATGCTTCTGTCATTCACAGATGCTGAGGATCTGTACACGCTACACCCCAGAACAGGACACCATGACCTTCTCAGATGGCCTGACTCTGAACCGGACACAAATGCACAATGCCGGCTTTGGTCCGCTCACAGACCTGGTGTTTGCCTTCGCTGGCCAGCTTCTACCCCTGGAGATGGACGATACAGAAACAGGCCTCCTCAGCGCCATCTGTCTCATCTGTGGAGGTACTGCAGCGTATACATAAATAATTATTGCAGGGAGAAAGTGTTGAATGTTGTAAGATTATTTTAAAGCATAATAAAGACAGATAATGTAGAATTTTGGTAATTGATGAACTATATTGTGTGTTTGCTGCTTCCTCATCAGACCGCATGGATCTTGAAGAGCCTCAGAAAGTGGATAAGCTTCAAGAGCCTCTACTTGAAGCTCTGAAGATCTATGCCCGCCGCCGCCGCCCTAACAAGCCCCACATGTTCCCCCGCATGCTGATGAAGATCACTGACCTCAGGGGCATCAGCACCAAGGGTTAGTTGGAAGAGAGAGATTCCAATAGAACAACATTTCATTGTGTAAAGGCCCTGATTATAGCTTTAATCGTCAAACAAGCAGAATTACACACTAAATCTCCACTAATCTAATCACTAGTCTTTTGCTGTTCATCAATGTTGATGGTGAAACGGTGAAGCATTAAGTTTAAACACCGTGTTTTCCTTCTCTAGGCGCAGAGCGAGCCATCACTCTGAAGATGGAGATCCCAGGGCCCATGCCTCCTTTGATCAGGGAGATGCTTGAGAATCCAGAAGCTTTTGACGACCAAACGGAGTGCAACGAGAGCCCGCCACCCCCGCCACCACCTCCACCACCAGCCATGGTCCTGAAGCAGGAGGCTGACGATGAGGACGACAGCTGGGCCACAGAGAACGGCAGCGAGCCATCACCGGAGGAGGAGGACGAAGATGACGATGACGACGTGGGAGATGAGGAGCGGGACAGGGGCTCGGACAGTGATGGGGAGCCCTGGGGGGTTCTGGATGCCATAGATGGGTCGAGGAAAGGCCTTGTTGGGAGGGCACAGTGAACAGAGCATTTCATACATACATCCATACACTAATGAACATATAGGCTCACACACACAGACACACACACACACACACACACACACACACAGATACATAAAAATATACAGCACAACCTCACTCACTCACACACTCACCCATCTCAAGAAAATGCTGGCCTTCCCTTCCCCCCTTCTCTCTCTTTACTGCACATCATTGTGTCCTCCTCAGCGGAGCACAGCAGAGCCTTATGTGTACAGACACTTCTAACTCAGGCCACATGGTCCATGACAAGTGAACTACAGGAAAATAAAGCAAAGCAGAGATGACAGGAAACCATATGAACTCCTGGCATAGCCAAGAGGGAAGTTAAGGTGACAAAAAGAACATGGTCTCTTGGAGAAAGCTAAATGTCTCTTTTTTTTCCACTATTGTTGTTTATATCTTAATAGGGGAATGGCCAAACCAGACACCAGAACTGAGCAGTTGATTCCAATGGATTACAACAAGCACATTTCTCAAAAGAAAAACAAGAGTACAGGGCAAAACCAAATCGAGTATGCTAATCATTTGTTTTTTTGTGGTTATTGCTTTTGAATATTGTTTTCAGTTTTTCTTTTTTCAATTTATGAACAAGTCCATACATATCTATATACCATTATATTTTTGTCTTTATTGTTATTCTGGTTTTATATATGAATCCTTTTAGACAAGTGTTTTGTTTTTTTTCCTTTGAAGAGCTTTCCTGAGAAGATATTCAGAGGGAAAGAAGGGTAATCAGAACTGGCTGGGTCTTCCTTATCAGCTACATATGCTTGGCTAGGGCTTCTTTGGGCACTTTGGCTCACTGTGGATGTCAATGATAATCAACCCAGAGGACTATTGTTATGTTGCAGTGACTTAATCAGTTTCTGTTATCAGGGAATTGGCATTATTTCATTTTTTTGCTCTCGTTGCAGCCACCATGAGCTGCCAATGCGGAAAGTTGTATCTTTGTGCCAAAGTTAGGAACAGTCATCTTTTGGAGCATGAGTTTGACTACTGGCAGGGACTCCAGCCACGATCCAGCAATCCTCACAGCAGAGCACTCATTCACACACTCTAATACAGACACATCCTGATCTCATGCACAGTAAATACACACAAACCACACACTCCTTTCACTCTACCCCCAGCTGTAGCAGATGTGCCCACCTGGCATCGAGTGCCCAGGCAGAGAATAACACTTGACCGTATATGTAGCACTTTTGTGATCCTCTATTCAAGTAAGGCACATCTCATCTGCTGAGTGTAGAGTCACCGTCTCTGAGCTTATATCTCCGTCATCAAGACCAAACTGAGGACAGTTGCAACATAGGAAATACAATCAACCCTACAGCACTCCCCTATGAGCCAAATACACACATGCACGCCTTTCAGCTCGGACAAAAACATTCATACATAGTAGGAACATTATGCATCAATACAATGATCAATCAAAGACATATGCAAGTCAACAGCAGGAATCCTTATGGAAGACATTTTGGAATCAGACTCAGGGCTTTTCAGTAAGGACCAAACCCTAGCTGCTTTCAGGCACGCTAGAAACAGGCAATATTTATGTGTGTATTCTTGACTCCGTTTAGATCAGCTCGACCCCTCTGCGTGTACAGAGATGATAAGTCTGAAAAACAGCATGGATGCCAGTCTGACTCTCCCAGAGGGGAGGGGCAGATCATCACCATCCTCCTCCTCATCTTCCTCATCCCTCCTCATCAACATCATCAACATCATCATCATCATCACTGCCCCGCCTATGCTTGCGCTGGCATCCATGCAGCAAAACTGCCTTCTCATCCCAAAAGCCATTATGTCATCTTGTGTTCTTGTGTAAATCCTGACTTCTTGTTAAAGGAGCTGCGGAGGATTATGTGTTTTTCACGTATCATTTCTTTTTTGCTAAAATGTCTCAGTAGGCGATCAGCTGGGAGGGTGCAGCTGATACACAGTTACAGAGGTTGTTTTTTTTTTTTTGTTTTTGTTTTGGTCTCTCTTCGAAGCAATATGAACGTTCTCTCTGTAGTGGTGAGAGGTCCCATCTTCTGAATATGGGCAGGTCTCGTCATTTAGAGCTGCGTGTGTGCGTGCGGGTGTGCGTGTGTGTGCGTGCGTGTGAATGCTGTATCATTTTTTCAGTCATTGGGTGAATGTCCTCGGTATGGTGCTATCACACAAAAACTCTTGTGTGATGACCTCATCCTCTCTCTCTGCTGGGCTGTCATGATGTTAATGATGGTAATGCAGGCAGAATATTGAGATTATGTTGTTTTGTTTTTGTTTTTGAAAATGGCCAAGGTGTTGTCTACCCTCTGTTTATGTCAACTCTTGTCATACAAAGAAAAGCCATATAAACAGTAAGAGGCACAATAAACTACTTTTGTGAGATTACTGGACTTTTTCTGTTATATTTTTACTCCTTGTGTAAAAATGTCATTTCATGAAATTTCACTCAGAAATATAACATTTAAGACTTAACACTTTGGGTGTGTATGACTATACATTACCAGGAAGCATCAGTAGAGGGAGCTCTTACACCATGACTGCAGGCTATGTGTACTGCATGCAGCAGCTGAGTTCACCCTGCATGGAGGATGAGAGCAGGTTCTGTTGGGTCATTGAGAGCTGTGGGTGCAGAGGCTAATAAATCACAGCCTCCTGCTGAACAAGGACATCAGATAAAGGTCTGTTCCTAAGATTTGTTCACTCTGCGGTTAGAGGAGGGCAGGTGGTAGCGTTAAAGAAAATCATCAGAGTTTCTCTGTCCTATGGGTTTGTTTCTCAGATAGAGTGGTCTGGAAGTTCAAGAGTAAATCTGTCTGTTATGATGTATTTACTGAATTTTTGAAAGGCAGTCCATACATGAAATAGGAAAGAGGGTCCATCTGAAACACCACAGTGCACCATTAGACAGCAAAAGACTAAACATATCAGATATCAATAGAACCGAAGTAATTAGTTGATCATTTGTTTGGTCGATTAAAAACTGAATATTTTATTGTCATCATTTTGTTATGGACATTTTTACATTCACAGAGTTAACAATTTAATTAGAATATCAATCATCAATAAAGTAAGAGCTATCTGCAGCCTTATGTATTAGTGATGTCCATGAAATGCAAATGAAAATGATACTTTCAGCTAAACGGTCAGCACATGGTCCAACATGGTTTCAGATTTTATTGGGCCTGTGTGATATTTGATCTAGTGTAACACAGCATCTTGCATCCAAAACTGAATCTGCTTTGTTAATGACCTGTGAAACATGAAAGGACAGCAGGGCTTTAACCTCGACTCAAAAGTCAACAAATTTGTCAGATCATCTCACCATTGTGAAAACCACATACACGTTTGTCACAGTTTTTTTTACAACTCCACCACTGTCAGTGATGTGATCAGCTTCTCTTGATATCCTGGTAAAGAACAAGAAGCATCTCAGTAAAGGGCGACTGATAGTAAACATCTGTCTTTTTTCAGTGTACCAGTGTGGGATACTAATGCCTCACCTTGATTTTATTAATAGAGACATGGCTAGAGAGAGAGAATCAGAGGAGGGTGATAAACAGAAATGAGATTCTATCAATTATATGATTGCTTTAATTAACTGTCATTAAAGACAGATCAATAACGCCAGAGTGGAATTAAAATAAGGTCCATACATTATACACTATTTTACAAGGAACAATCAAACGGGCTCATATACTGAGCCCCTGGAAGGTGTTGCCATGGGAACCCATGGGAGGGTTTGGGTGTGCTCGGGGGAATTTAAAGGAGACGGGAAAGATTTCTCCGCACTCATCCTTCCAGATCAGTGATATTTGATTAACTAATTACTTGAGGTAGGGAGGCTATACTGGAAATGAAAAAAGGACAAAAATGTGTGAAGGGCCCCTGGAAAAAAAAATGGAATAACTGTACAATGAATTAATAAAGGGTAAAAAATCTCCCATGTAATTTTCTTGCAGCCACAGGACATCAATTATTCACAAAAAATAGTAAAGAATCCATAAAAGTAGGTCATGACTGCGGGATACCAACGAAATTCATTTGAATAGTTAAACCCAGAGAGGAACCATGCTGCACAAACTGCACTGTTGGCTCTGAACACGAGCAAACTGCAGTGGATCCTCAGTCAACACACAGGAGAGATAATGAGGAGTAGCAGAGACTGGTGCTCCTCGGAGAGTGATCGGGAGGATAAAGCTCAGTGAACCCAAGTGCTCCTGGCAGCAGTGAGGGAGGAAGGGCCTGGGCTCAGGGTGTGATAAAGGCACCGAGTAGAGGTGCATGTGAGCTGGGTTTGATGTGATAAAAAAAAAAAAAAACAGGAGGGTCCCTCTGTGTGGACCTACAGCCATATACAAGACAGAAAGGCGTATATGTCACATGCTGCATGCATGGAATTTGGAGCAGGGTCATAATGTGAAATACCACATCTTTTACTGTGTGTCTCCTGCTTGGGTCAGAATAGACAAAAAGGACATGCTCATCATTTGTTACATATGCAGCAAATCCATGGAGAGTTGGGAATCAGTCAAGGGAAGAGAAGAGAGGTGAGGGGAAGGTGAGAAACGTTTTCAAGTGCAAAGACCATAAATTTCACACCTTCCCCCTGTGCGAGCAGAGAGGTGGGTGGGCGGGTGGGCAATCTTCAAGAAAGGGCAATGGAGAAAGAGATGAAGAAATGGGTGAAGGTATCTGTGACAAGAGTGAGAATGGAGGGTGTGCCAGCAGGGAGGTAGAGGAAATAAACAAGGCCAGGTAGAGGAAAAGATGATTTGGAAACGGGGAGCGAGGGCTGGGGAAGGCAGGCATCAGGGTCATAAAAACTAGGAGATGTGTTCTGGCCTCTGGGTCTTCATATCTTTTACATTTCTAATTAAAAGAGATAAAGAGTGAGGGAGCCATCAATCCCACAGTGATTTCCCAGTTAAGGTTTTAGAGGGAGCTGTAAACTAGGCAGCCCGGCATCATTGATTTTATAATTAGCTATCGTCACCCCAGACTTAAGATGGAAGGAGTGTGGTAGAGGGGCAGGAGGAGAGCTTAAAAAGGGAACAGGAGACTGCTGGAGGAGTGGGGAAGGCACAAGGCTGAAGATGATGGGGAGGTCAGCCCTGAGGGGGGACCGAGGGAGAGCCAAAGGTGAGCAGAGAGAAAATCCCAAATGAGAAATGTATCTGAAACAGGCAATGAGCCAAAAGGGAATATAGGCTATAAAGCTGTGTGAAAAGAAATGGCATAGTTAATTACCAGTGAAATATCATGTGAGGATCTAAATATTGCTATGATCTTTGGCCAGAAAAAGACACATTAGATCCAATAATGGATACATAAACCGTTTTATTATACAGAACCCACCCAAACCCTGTTACATGACTGATAAGAAAATACACGGTGGTGTACATATGATATAACCTTCACACAAAAAACTTTAAAACAAACCATAACCACTGGAGCTTTATTGCAATGGGAGACAGTGTCCCGGTGAGGAGCACTTGTACTGGAGCTCTCAGCGAAAAAAACAAACAAAACAAAACAAAACAAAAAACACTTCCCTAAGACATAAAATTAGATCACAACCACAAATGAGGACTATGGAGAATATATGTAGTGTGCTGTTTTCTGGGAAAGAACACCAAACTCCTCAGACGGCTATATATGGAGAATCAACATATACTGTAACACCAGAGTAACTAGTGACACAAAGGAAGTGAGAGGTTGGACAGACATTTTACCCCTTCCATGACTACCTTAATATTCATGTTCCTTCTGTTTAGACATTTAAATCTATTCCCTTTGCAGATCTTCACCTAAATGACCCTAAACCCTAAACTCTGCATGCTGGTTTCACTCCCCTTCATTAGCACCGCCATCTTTGCAACAGTACAACTCAAATATCAACTCTTAATAGACTCAAAGTGAGTATTTGAAAGCAGAAAGTAAAACACATATTGTTGATAAAATATACGTAAACACAACACACAAAGGTAATGATTAAGATAATGATTAAAAGGACACAACTTACATATCGTTAAGTATCCATATATCAACTTTTCATCTAAAAACTCTTCTATAGTAAAAATAGGGTGCAAATACAGCAGATAGAATCAAGCATCAAAGTGTCTAGCAAATTTTCTTAGCCAAGCATTGAAAATTTTGTCACACATTGCACAAACACATGTGTGAAATCTGAATGCCTATTTCAAACTAAACCTGAATATAGTTTCATTGCAGCATAACTCAAGTTAATTATAAATAGGAAACCATGAAAAATGCATACAGTATTGATTAAAAGGTTGTCAGCAAGTTTTATTAGGCAGTATATTGCCAAAGGGCTAGGGGAAAATACCAACACCATGTGATGATGTCAGGATCTATAAAGAAGATATTCTTTGACTCTTACTTCAATATTTTAGGCACAAATTTAGAACTGCATGACTGTGAATTAAGATTTCTGTACAATATAAACTGTAATAAAATCTGACGCTAAATATCCAAATGACCAACTAGTAAATTAGCATTTCATTTCAATAATTATGAAATGTTAAATCCAGGATCATTAATTAACAAGTAAAAACTGCAGCTGATTTATAGTGAAAAGCTTATGAGCATTAATTTTATAATAATGATGATATGAAGTCGCTGAAGTAGAAAGTTGCATCTGGCATCTATCTTGATAGACTTTAAACACAATCTGTTCAATAACATCTCTATTTCAAATAGAGCGCCTCTGCATCACTAAATCTCCTGAACTGCAACTGCATGACAATCACCTGCTAATGCGTACAAGAAAGTGCATATCAAATCTTAGTTCTGAGTAAATGGAGGAGAAATATGATGTCATAGACCTACATTACTGCAATATAATTTTAGCATGATGCTGTATCATTACTTTATGCTGCCATGAATAGTGTTCAAAGCTGCTGGGTAGAATTTAATGCTGGAGGAGAGTTTTGCCATGATTTTCAGTGGAGCCAGGCCGGCACAAAACATCATAATTACGTTGCCTGTCATGACTCCTAATCACAAATGTCATAAAAACGACATAGCATCCATCGTAAAGCTCTTGACATAGCAATGATTCAACAGAAATCATTCTGCTACAGCCTGCAAACTCTCAAATGCTAGAGCTCCTGCCTAAAAGCCCGTCGTTTCAAACTACGCAACAGTCTTATGTCAGTCATAAACACGGTGTTGACCTGCCACCACCAGCATTATGTCATTCCTAACTACAAAACAGTGAGGGTAATAACACAAGAGTCTAGGGGGAGAAAACCAAGGTTCACGGCAGATACGATGTAAATTGCATATTAATATTTTGTCTGTGACGTGAGTGAGCTGTATATGTGCTTGTTAGTGGAAGTAATGTGGAACCACACAAAGGCCCCCCTTCTCCTCTTTTTGATCTCTCGCTGTGGCCGTGGCTGGACTGTCCATTGGTTACCATAGCGAGGTGTCGGCCAGATCACTAGAGGAAGACACAAAGCAAGAGAGTGTGTGTGTGAAAAACCTGAAAGAAACACACATTCTGGTTGAAAGAGGATGTTAGACTTAAGGAGTGGGTGAGTGGGAGAGCGAGGGCTTTAATGATGCTGAAAATTGGCCCGTGACTGCGGTACACCCCTCAGGTAAATCATTGCTACGGCTTGCTGTCAACTTATCTGTCCCCTTGTCCTCCCATCTCGCCCCTCCTACGCCCCGGCTCTGTCTCAGACCGTCTCCCCCGCCTCACCCTGACTCAACTTCTTTTACGACCACATATTCAAAACTTCCATCTTCCAGCCATACTCACCCTGTCACCATAAATAACTGATCGCATGTGTCTGTGTGCATTAGCAAGGTTTGAATTCATTGTGTACGCATGAAGCATTTCTATGTAGAAAGTGTGTTCTCAGATAAGTATTTTCTCTAAGTTTAATGATTTTTTACTTTTCTACATTTCAGGGAGCAATATGATACATTTCACTCCACTGCATTTATCTGGTGGCTGTGTTCACTAATTACTTTGCAGAGTAAGACTGTACGCACAAATCAAGTCATGAGCTCATAAAATATAATGCATTACTGGAGTTTAAAACCAGCCAGCATGACAGGTAGAAATGTGTTGGCATGTTTGAAAAATTCATTTCAATATGCAGTCGGTAATGCAACCCTCCATTTTTGAACATTAAATCTTCAGCTGTGATCAATTTGTTTTGACTGTCTTATTATCACTTAGTAAAGTCTTGTCTTTCAATGTGGGAAATATGCTTCACCATAATTATGTTCATGTCTGTTCACATGCATTTCTGCCTTTTAAAGTATCCTTCATATAGAGTATGTGAAAGTGCGAATACAACTATTTACAAATCCTCTATTACAAGTTCTGCATTGAAAATCCCAGTCAAGAGGTAATATCACCAACATATACTGAAAACATCAAAGTACTTGTTCTGCAGAAAATTATCCCTCTGGGTGATATATTATCAATATATATATAGAATATATATAGAGATATCAATATACACACACACACACATATATATACATATATATATATATATATATATATATATATATATATATATATATATATATATATATATATATAACATTATTATACTGTTAATACTGACGCAATTATACGTAAGGAGCATTTTACAGTTGTAGCTGCTCAAGGGGGAGGTAGTTTTAACTACTTTATTCATAGATGGATAGGTTTAGTTCAGCCCCCACAAGATAGTCGAGATTAATCTGAGGGGTTGTGAGATGATTAAAAGGGTAGAAAAGAAGAAATGTAAATTCAGTGGAGTAGAAGAATGAAGTGGAAATATTCAAGTAAAATGAGAGTAGTACAGAATTGCGAGAAATGGATATTCCCTCATTCCTGTGTGTGTCTATGCTCTATATACAGTCATGTGTTTGAGGCAGGAGGTTGTACCTGAGAACAGTGTCCGTGTGCTCAGGCAGAAGAAGAGCTGTTTCTTCTCCAGAGCTGTGCCTTCCACACTGAAGTGGATCAGATTCCTCCTCCTGTACACACACACACACACACACACATACACACACACTTAACACATATCTATCTAGCAGCTATTACTGTCTAATAACTTGCAGGCTAGCAGCCTAATTGCAAATGAGATATGCATGTATATCAAATGATCCACTGCCAATGTTTAATTGGCGTGCATGGCTATCAGCATGAAGACATAGCTCATTTTCAGTATCACACATAATTACGCCATGGTGACGCTGAACGGCTCAGATAGCGCGCCTCACCGAGTCTGAGCTGTGTGCAAGGGTTTCAGCGCTGGCCTGGTGTGGCGAGGAGAGCGGCGCCGGCTGGTTGATGACCACTGTGCTCCTCTCCATCTCCCTGGGGGATGGAGGAGGGGTGGCAAGAAGCAAGGAGTCAGGCTGGCCCTGCTCACACAGGCTGTAGTGTCCCAGAGGTCTTGGTGGACGGAGGGGCTGCAAGGCCTCTGGGTTTTCGTCCTCAGAGTCAGACAGCACACTGTCAGCCCGCCCTGCCAGAAACATTGGCAAAGAAAACGTGATTACTTCTCCTCACTTGTCCCAACACAGGCCCTTCTGAACAATATTTAGTGTTGCTGTTGAATGATAGTTAACACTTTTATTGTTCACAGCAGTGGGGCATACAGTAGATTAATGTGTGGGTCCATTCACCTGTAGAGACGATCAGGGCAGCATTCCACTTGGCACTGGCCTCTGTTCCCATCTTCTGCTCCAGCTGACAGATGTACTCCATCAACTCCTGTAGTGGAAAATACAGCCATCATATCACACACCAGGGCAAGACTTTCATCATGGCTCCAACAACCAGCCACCCTTATAACCCTCATGATATCCAACTTCCTCAAGCCAAAACCACATAAAATGGTTACACAGTAAATATAAAAACACAGTATTTGTTATTTCATAAAGATTGTTATCACTGTAGTGTAAACATATAAACATTTGTTTGATTTATGATATGCCACCAATTGGCTGCTATACCCCCATATGGCAGATGTTAAAACTGAGCCGGACACTGATTTTAAAAATGCTGACCATCTACTTTGCTGCCAGTTGTGGGTAAATGTGGTGGTGGTGGTGGTTCGCCAACAAAAACTACTACTGCAGGCACTTTAACAGTGGCAGCACTGACTGCCCTGAAACCCTCTGATTTATATTGCACTATAAACAATTTATATTGCACAATAACAACTACGAAGACAACAACAGACAGAAGCTTCCTAACACCTGGGACATTCATAATACCAGTATACTCGTTACATCACTAAGTTTTGGATATGAGTAGATTATTGAGCTTTTAGGAAAACAAAAAATATTCACTGGTGCCTGACAGTGGTAAAAAAAGTAACTAAACCTATACTAAATACAAAGCTGATAAGGAGTTAAGTGTTACAGTTTGAGGCTAATTAAGATTTACATGTTAATCCATACAAGCCATTCATCAGCTATGAGACTCTATCAGCTGATAATAAACAAGTCACAAAGCAAGTACCCGTGACACCACACACACAGTTTTTACATATCTAAAAACTCTGCCAGCACAGATTCAAGATGTCTCTGACCTGCTTCTCTGCCAGAAGCTGCTCCTTCTCTTTTTGGGCGACCCTCAGACTGGCCTTCAGCTCCTGGAGCTCCCTGCGGGTTTCACTCAGCTGAACCTGATTTCATGAGACAGCAGGACACAGTAAATCAGAGCCAAATACTGACACATTTCTCCTCACTGCAATAGTGTCGACAGGTTTGAATGTGCTCATTTTAGGTTACGTCAGAGAGGGGCATCTGCCAACTGCATCTAATTAACACACTCTTACCCTGTTGCAATCCTTCTCTCTTCCCAGCTCAACCTCCAGCTTCACTCTCTCCATCCTCTCCTCCTGCAGCCTCTCCTCCATCCTCTGCATCTCTGTGTTGAGTTTCTCCAGATGCTCGTGGTCCTTCTGTCAAGACAACACACACACAGACTCAGGCAATGAAGTCAGTGGACCATGTGTAAAAACTCAACTTCACAGTTATAGCTCACAATAAAGTAAAAAAATATATACCATATTGTAATATACCAAATGTATTCAAAAATTTATTTCGACTGTAATACAAATATATTGCATTCTCTAAATTCCCCACTTCAGATTCCGTGCTTTGCAGCAATGCAGTACCTCGGCAGTCCGCAGCAGAGTCTGCCTCTCCTGGGCCCAGTGGGCTCTTCCCTCTCTGAGGGCCAGACTGGAATCAGCGAGCTGAAGGGTGAGCTGGGCAGCCTGGAGACGAGCCTGATGCAAGTCTGCCTGCCCCTGATCCCTGTGAGCTACCATGGCACTCAGATCACTCTTCAGCCCCTCTGCAGCACGCTCACTTGAGTTCAGACGCTCCCGTAGGCTCCGCATCTCCTTCAATGCTGCCTCGCTCTCCGCCTTGACATAAAAGAACAAGAAAGCTTATGTTGGCTACAAGTGTCGATCTGCTACGTGATGCCAGTCACTGAATTTGAAATGCCAAATGTTTTAAATCAGTTCCAGCAGAATAGTAGTGCGTGCTGACAGAGCTGCACTAGGAAGCATATTCATGGAGAAACCATCCATCTATCAGCAGATGTTGCAGAGAGACATGTTGAATTATTGTATTATTAAGTAAATTCTGATGAATGGCTTGAAGAGGTGGTGAATTGAAAACTCAAATCAAAAATACAAGCTGTCTCCGAAAATCGGTGAAGTTTTCTTTGTTAATAAGGAAACTGTGTGAATAGTTGCCGTAAATCACAAATTTGAAGCCCTTTCAAATTCAAAATGCAGCATTAACTATTAAGCCATATGTTAATCTCAACCCTTTTTTCAATGACATCATCTCTGAAGTCCAAAGAAAAGTCTGACCTCTTTCCTGTGGGCGGTGGTGAGTTTCTGGGTGAGTGTGGTGATGGTGTTTTGGAGCTGAAGGACACTGGTGTCTCTTTGAGCCAGGGAGTTCCTCAGACCCTGGAACTCCTTTGACAGACTTCTGAGTTCACTTTCTGTCTGTTCCAACTTGGTCTAAAAATTGCACAGATCAGGAAAAAAGTAGAAGATGAAGGAGAAGAGACGGACAGAGATAGGGTTTTTATTATGATGTGCAGCATGCTCTGACTTATAAGTACCTGTAGGCTCTTTCTCTCACTCTCCTCTTCTTTCCTCTGAGCTCCTGCCCTCTTTGCTCTTTCCTTCATCCTGCACAGACAGATTTAGTTACTGAAAATCAAAGGTATTCATGAGGCCGGTCCAACATTACAAGTAGGAGAAGGGGTTCAGAGAAAAAAGAACATTTCAGACCTTTCCAACTCAGTCTCTCTTTCCACAGTTCTCTGTGTCAGGGTTTTGATGTCCTCCTCCAGCTCTTTGATTCGCTCTTCACTTGCCTCCCTCGCACCAAGTAAAGCACTTCTCTCCTGCGCAAGTGATTCTCCTAAAGCCTGCTCCTCCTAACAGCCCAGAGACATTTTGAATCTTTATGAGAAATTTTAAATTATCACAGACTTAACTAATTTGATAATAATAAACTATTTAATGTAATATCCCAGAAATGCCTCTAGATTGCTGTTACAAAGATTTTATAATAAACATGAGAGGATATTGTTTAAGCAGAGAGTTTTCCTTTTCATTAGAGAATAGGAGCATGGATAAAGAGGAAAATATGGAAATGGAAACACTGAACAAACACAATGGTCCTAATCAAATGATCTTGCTTTTTATTTGCTTAGCTCTATACACCACCTTCTGCTTCCTCTCTATCTCCTTGATCTTCTCTCGACTCAGTTTCAGCGCTTCCTGCAGCCTGTCGATGTCACTTTCCAGCTCTTTGCGTTGTCTGTCCCAGGCCTCTCTTGCCCTTTTGTACTCCTCCCTTTCTTTATCCTTTTGCCTGTTTGCTACCTCCTGCATCTGCAGCAACTCAGCTCGCTCTCGCAGACATTCCTGCAGTCGACTCTGTGAAGAGATGAGAGGAAGCAGTCAGTGGATGGGGAATTATCACTGTGCTTTAATCTTTGTGGACTGAGAGTAAACAACAGTATTGGTTTCCCAGCATATGTGTTTTATCAGCACTCATTCATTTTGCAAAACAGGAAACCAACTCCCCCTCCTCCCTACTTAGTCTTGTCAGCCTAGTCCAATTTTTTCCTTAATTCGTTGTGCTCACCTGCAGCAGTTCAGCCCTGGGAACTACCAACAACATGCCTGTGCCCCCTTCCTCACCATGGGACTCCTCCTCAAGGGTCACCAGATCCTCAAGTGGCTTCGGTGCACAGAAAGTGAATTTGGAGCTGCGGGAGCAGACTTCCCCCTTAGCATCAACATATACAAACTCATACTCTTGGGAGCTGGGTTTGGGTAGGTAGGAGGCTAAAAAGTGGAGAAACCAGAGGAGAATTACATTAAAGTTAATTTGCAGATAATAATTGTGATTCAGAGTAGCCATGCTTTCATTTAAAGCGATCCTCCCATTATGCTTATGTGTAAAATAGGTACAACTTAACTACCACTGAATTTGGAGGAGCTAATCACGTTTTAAGGACACTATAAATCTTAACGATACAGACAGTATTATGGTATTTATAAAATATGAGGTCATAAACACATTTATTTTACTTTATATGGCTGTGCTAAAGTGATAAATAAAGCAGCGTTTACAGAGGATTTACCACTGAAAATCAATTCCATTTTATATTGCAATAACATTCACTTAGATATTGCAATGCAGCCTCCGGCCACCAGAGGCGGCAACAACATCGTTTAGCACAGGTGTGCGAGACAGAAATCACGTGCTAACTTGAACTTTAAGATGGCCGCAATTACCAGATTACAATTATCAGAAACAACAAGTAGCCTCCACCCACACCTGGGAAACAAACGCTAACTTCTGCCTAACCTAAGAGGAAAGACATGCCTAGCAATGGCTCTGAATTTCACTTATTTGTATGTTGTGCTTTATAATATGCCACCAATACATCTGAGAATCACCTGGGTGTTACGGTTAGAAACTTCATAAAACCAGACAGAGGACCAGGAGAAGGCCGCCGGGCCCAGTTGTTTGGTTACCCGGGTTGACGTCAGTAAGCTGACTGTTCAGTAAACAACACTTCCAAATTGAATGCAAAGTTTTATACACGTTAAATGTAAAACATTTAACGTTGTTAAGTGGTTTGCCGGCCAGTATTTGTGTAATGCTAACGCTGCCCAAAACATCGAAGAGTTAATGTAGAAAGCATAGATAGCTATAGTGGATAGCATAGATAGCTATAGATAATATAGCGACAGTAGCTAAAGTAATTGGAGTAGCACAGCAGGTGGTGTATATGCAGCCACACTGAAACTAATGAGCCTTTATTGCATATCTTAGAGCTATTAAAGCATGAAATCTTATTTTGAAGTTTTATGGCCATTAATAAGCAAAGCCAAAAGTTATAATCTACTTTTACAACATGATATTAGTTGAAAGCATCCGTGGTCGTTTATGTTGGTAGTTATAATATCATTTTGACAGAAAGTTGCCAAAACACGGAGGTGAAAATATTTGTACTGGCTTCTAGTATTATTAAATGTGTTGACGTGAGGGCTGCATTAGACATTATTTCAGAATGGACCTCCAGGGATTTAGGAGACATCTTTCAGCCAGTAGCTCGCAGTAGGTTTTAGTAAAATAAATGCATATTAATCGATTTTGGATTTGAGTGAAGGAACATTATTCACATATGATTAGAGTATTTTTATGCAAAAGCTTTATCAGTCAAACAGTTGTGTAAACTATCGTGCTTTTCCATTTATCTTATCTGGTTGATTTGTTTATTGACTATTGTGTCATTAATATAACCTTGCAATTTACTTCCAGTTCCTTTACTAGTTTCTATATTTGTCCATGCCTACTCATTCTTGATTCTTGTTTCTTTTTTTAATCCCCCTCTAAAAAAAACATACAGGAACTTAAGAGGATGTGTCTCCTGCTTCCCCTTGTGACCAGAGAGCAGCTAGCCACAGTGTGTGACTTCACCCAGCCCATAAAGTAAGCTAATCTAATATTATCCTTATCTCACACAGGCCATAGCTTCGTGTGTAGAATGATTTACTTCTAAATTCTGTTTCACAACACATGTGCAGTTAAAGGGTAAGATGGAAAACAGACAGGAAGAATGACATACAGCAAAGTTTATGAGCTGTATTGTAACATATAGCACCAGCTTAGGTCACAGTGCAGGCAACAGTCTTTTTAAATCACTGCATCTCTGGTGATAAGGGACCATCAGCAGTTTTTTAGACTTTCTTCCCACTGCTATTCTTCCAGTGAACAATGACATGTGCACTATGCTTAAGTTGGTGATAAATCTTTTTACCAGGGGTCAGTGCCACACCTGCTGCACATGTGCCCCTCACACTGAATCAGGCTTATCAGCTGCCAGTGACAGGCAGGACAGAGTGCGCACTGTATTTGCCAGTGAGTAGTCAGAGCAGGCTTTGAGCCATTGTCTTTGTCATCCTCATTACTCAACCTCCTGCTTACTAAAGAAATTTATTCAAACCATGACACAGACTGTGTCTGTGTTAGACCAAGCCACTAGGGATGTTTGTCTTCTGCACAGGATATTTTCCCTTTTACATCTGCGGAAATACTCAACAGAGAAATGACAGAGATTTTTTTCTACAGGCGCAAGCCCTTTGTACAACCAAGCAATTCAATTTACAGAATCATCAATCTCCTGCTGAAGGTTTTATGTGCGGATCTAAGCACTGTACTGTATAGATTCTGGCTAACTATGGGAAATAAAATACAGTTAGTGAACAAGGGCAACAGTACCCTGGAAATGCACAGAGCAGTTGACATCTGTGCCCTCTTGATAGTCTGCTGGGGCTAGTGCCCAAACAAACGTGTGGTAGTCCTTTACCGATGTCCATCCCACCTGTGGAAGAAAGCATGCCCACTGTGTTATTTTGCAGCTGAACACACACAGGTACAGGTATTTTTTTCACGTATTCGTGACAGTCATCAAGTTAACAATACCTTGAAGAGCCCTATCCAGTCATTGCTGGCCCAGTTGTGCCAAGATCTCAGTGTGTAGTGGCAATCAACTCTGCTCTGAGGGAAGTAACTGCAGCCCACGTTTCTGAACTCCACCCGCCAAGCCTTGTCCATGGCAACACGAAACAAAGGCACGCTATTTTTGCACCTTCAGGGAAAAAAAACAATGTTAAGTTTTTCCTTTTTTTGTGGGTTTATATCCTACAAGTTCAGTGTACAAACTGACATGCGTGGTCACATGAGCTAATTTTAAAGTAGGTAAAGGGTGACCACTGGAGAACAAACAGAGAGCTAGCAGTCTGTGAATATTTATTCAGTGAAAGAAGATATCCTGACTGACTGCACACTTTAGGAAAGGGCACCGGAACTAAACCTCAGTGACAGCATGGCCTTTGAGCAACATGACATATTACATGTTTGTCACTAGGGCTATTTCAGTCATCCTCAGATTCATTTGGTATTGTACACCGTCACGTGTCAACATGCAGCACAAGGTATGGGCCTCTGATGTGTATGGGCTCATTCCATTGGCAAATAGTCTGCATGAATGTTAAGGCATCCCTGTATGCAGTTAAACACACCACAAGCAGACATGCTTAACTTAACTTACACTGTTTATGTACTATGTTGTGTAGGATATTGACTGCACTGCAGTGTATGTCATGTGTAGCTAACTATGTTGGATGAACACTGGCATAACTCCCAGACAATCATGCAAACAGTAACCCAAGTCAAAGGATAGACATTATCAGATGACTAATTTGCCAGCATGAGCAATTGGGGGGGGGGACACTCTGAAGGCTAAAAGCCCTGTTTTAACAGTGCACATGTGCTGAAAGTATGGATTAACTGTGACTTTATCAGCTTTTATCTCCTGTTTTACAGTCATAATCCAATACATTTAGAGGATTACAATTTTTCTATTTTAGTCAGGCAGTTTTGGAGGATATAAGTGCAGAAACTGTTCGCCTCTAAATGATTCAGAGCATTGTATAGATGCCGACTAAAGCCACAGATCAGTGACGAAAATATATACAGTAGCTCTTGGAAGGCTCACATTACTCGGCACGAGGCTTGAGGCCCAACAGTAGCACATGTCGACAAAAGCGATGTGCCATGCACGTCGATGTAAGCTTAGGAAGACAGTCGTGTAATCTACGCCAGGACAGGCAGTCTTGAACCCACGATGGCTAATTATTATTGTCCAATTAGTTAATGAGATGCGCGTGCACGTGGCGGTAGACAACAACGTCTTTGTGAACTACAAAAGACATCTGCGCACATTATCTCGACCGTCTCTGCTATCTCGCTTACCTTGATAAAGCAATCACGTCTCTGTTATTAGTCTAATCGAGCAGCCTCTCTATGAGACACAGGAGTGACAGCCCGCGAGAAAACGACAAAAACATGAGCGATAAAGCCGTGCTTTCTTCCTCGGGCTCGGTTGCTCCACTAACCCGAAACAATAACAAAAAACCAAAGCAAAACATAAGCATGACAGCCTCACTTCCACCGTGGGATTGTGGGAGCTGCTGTTCAGAGCGTCCACGACACAACGCTGTAAACCAGTGTTTTAAACTACAACCCCCAAGCTCAAAGGCGGAGAAGCAGGGGTTGCACGTCACGTAATATGACGCTTGTCATCGGTCGCGTTGCTTTTCTCATCGCACGTGAAAGCACCGAGGGCTATTGGTTGTGTGTTGTGAAGACAGACCAGTTGAAATCGGCTTCTCTTGTGTGCGATGAGGAAAACAACGATCAGCGGGTACAGCAGCGAGACGGAAACGCAGATTGGGAGAAAGCAATTTGACCCTTATTTCCATGCTCCTGTGATTTTTGTTTTTCAGTTTGCATTTCTGTCAGTCTTCTACGAGTATTTAGCAGATGTGTGCAATATGAGTGCTATTTTGATGTCAACGTTATTTACGTATTTTCCAAGCATTTTAGAAGGTAGACACATAAGAAGGCTGTTTAATTTGAACAACAGTAAGATACTGTATTCTCTGCACAACTCTAGATTGCACTGGTCTTATTTGTTATTATTAAGTATTAATTGAATAGATGTTCCAATTGAGCAGTTTTCTTTATTGAGTCATCTTACTGAGTTATCTCTTTTCTTAGTTTGGCCTGTATTTCTGTGCCTTCCAACATGTGGGGTATACAAATAAACCATCATGATGATGTTATGGAACCAGACAGCAGATGGCAGTATACCATCTTGAAACCCCAATGCTTTGCATTCAGGTTGCCACATGCAGGCCATATCAAACCAAAAAAACACAGTGCATGCTCTCTTAGCTTCCAGAAACTGGTCCATGGCCTTGTGATCTAATCTGAGTCTTAACATAATACAGAGGAGGCACTGGATAAAAGAAACATAGTGTTTTATTAGGCTGTGGCATAAGATCTGAAAGAGAGAAATTAGAATTCCTTAAGGCCAACGTACCTGTCAACTCTAATTAATCAAATGTTGTGCAATTAGCTCCTGGAGATATTACTGAAAAACAGATAAGTATGGCTGCATGATGACAATGAAGAAGGAAATCACTGTTAAGTTTTAGAGGTTGAGTATTACAATAATACCTGAAATTGTTTGTCTTGAACCAGAATGTAACTGTGAGTTTTAAAGTAAAATACATGTTTGACTATGTAATAAAAAGGAACTTGGTCATAATTGATTAAAAAAACAAAACAGGATTAAAAAATTATGATTTAAGATAATTAAAAAAGAAAAAAAAAAAAAAGCGGTACTTTTGGCAAAAAGCAGTTTTCTGCCCCAGCCACAAAAAAGAAAACCCAGATCACAGAAGTGGAAATGAAAGTTAATATTCTAGATTTAGGGTTATCACGCCTCAGCAACTGCATTTTAAATAATGTTCATGCTGTATTATTACAGTTATTGATGTTCCCATACTGCCTGTAGCCTGCTTATTTATCTCTGCTCATTGACGAGTCAATCCAGTCACACAGTACTTTACTCCTCCTCAATTAGTAAGTCCAGTTTGGCTAATTTAGTCTGTTGAAGACACTATAAGGACGCTTCATGTAATTTTATGCCGACGGACAGTCGATGTTGAGACCCTATAAATTGTGTTTAAGTGGATTAATAGTGTGCTGAGCTTGTGTGAGCAAAGTGGAGCTGGAAGTAGAGGCTCTCTATGCAGTGGGATAATTAAATAGGTTGTACTGCAAAGACTAGCTTATTCACTTTCCACTGTTAACGTATACTATACAGCATTATATTAAGAAACAAAGATATAAAAAAGCTTAAAGTGCTTAATTAGGTTTTGTGTGCTGCTGTAGTAGATGCTGAATTGGATGTCTTGCTTCTGCTTTGTTAATCATGATTTCAGTTAACCTGAATGGGAAAAAATACAGATATGCACAAATGTAAAGGACTTTTTTGAATTTTTTGGCACTGATGTTTGAGAAAGCATCGTGGCAGACCTCAGATAGCCTTGACTTTGAAGCTTCACTGTTGTGTGAATTTAGAAGATGGCTGTGCAGTAGGAATGTGAGGCTTCACCCTAATAGAGACTAGACTGAAAGTGGATTGTCCATGAAACTGCTTGATCTTGACCTGACTGCCTGCTGTTATGGGTCCTCTGTCTGTCATAACCCCCCACCCCCACCAACCACACACACGCACACACAAACACTGAATATATGTTTTTTTTCTGTGGGAAATGGAAACTGCACAAATATCAACACTTTTAAGCATTAGGTGAAAAAAACAAACAACACAATCAACTGTCGGAGCAAAAGCCTCAGCATGCTCTTTATTTATGAGTTGTAGAACTAGTCTACACAAATGTAATCCCTGTCGTCTGCTGATTTCTAGCAGCCTGGCTCAGAATTCCTCTCAATATAAGAAAATGGTATAGCCCCTGAGTGCTACTGCAGTTTTATTACCTGAGGTGGTCTGTCTGAATATAGCTTACCACATGTCTCATTCAAAGGGAATGGCAGGTATGTGTCACTAGTCATAAATTGCAGCTTGCCTTCAGCAGTAATCAGTTGCTAAGGAAACCTCAAATGGGATTATGACCTTCTGTTGTGTGTAGGCAAGTAAACTGTTAGAGTTGTCAACAACCAAGAGACAAACATTAAAGATTTATGTCGGCAAACAATTTATTTCCTCATCATACTAAATTAAAGTGCGATGTGCCTTGTGTCGGGATAGAATACGAGGGAGCGCAGTTTTTTTTCTGTCAAGGCGTTATCTAAAGCAGAACAAGTGTTTTTGAGTTGAATATTGCCCATCACTGTGAGACGAGTGATGTAATAATTTGTGAGCATATACTGAAGGAAAGGCATTAGAAGGGTAGAAAACAAAGAAAGAGGGAGCAGGAGTAGTGCCTGGAAGGAGGGCAGAATGTTGGGAGGGCGGAGATGGAGAAATGGGGGACGGTAGTATTTAGTATGCACAGCCAAGCTGCCCCATCTGCTTAGCGCAGCAGTCCCTGTCGTATAACTGTCTACAGGCCGTGGGCCACATAAAGAATGTCTCAGATTTGATGTAATTCCGCAAAATTAATGACAGCTTTACTCGGTATGGGCCGTGAGGGAATGATTAGTGTTTGATCGTCCATCTGATCAGTTCCCTTGGCTGGCTGCAGGAGAGATGCTCTGTTATATGTCGGCATGCTGCCTATGGCAAGCACACATGGACACACGGATACACCTATCCCCCAAATTTT
This sequence comes from Caranx ignobilis, assembly GCA_021432705.1. NCBI lineage: Eukaryota > Metazoa > Chordata > Actinopteri > Carangiformes > Carangidae > Caranx > Caranx ignobilis. The sequence continues at coordinate 65,823,760 of MU269985.1, forward strand.
CCTGGGCCCCATGCTCTAGTTTATGTTTAAGTTCTGGTTCCTGTTTGCGTCAACATAGGCAACCGGCATCTTGTAAAACCCTCTGTGCTGTGACACTTCGCATCAAACTGAACACCTACTGATTGGAGGGATGCAGGTCCCACTGGTGATGTGATTGTGTACCGGGCAGTTTTTATATCGGGCTGTGCCATATTTCAAAGGAAAGTGGGCCAACCAGCATCCAATTTAGAGAACTCAGAGGTCACACTATGACCTTTTACAAGATATGCTTTACTGCAGTTGTGATTGGAATTGGGTATTAGTTTTTAAAAGAGATGGGGAATGGATTGGGAATTTGAGAGAAGAAATTGATCCACTGAATGGATCGCAAGAACTGGACAAGTGGAATTCCTCTCCTCCTTTTTAATTCAGCCCCACCTCAGCCTACCCAACCCCCATCTCTTCCCTCCTCTTGGGCTGCTGCATTTACAAGCGAACGGGGCATTCTGTTTTACAAGTGAGCCTGGTGCGTCTCGGTGTGCTAGCAACATTAAAATTGAACCCGTCTTATCTGTACAAAGCGTGAGGCTTTACATCAGAGGCTGTCGTGCTGCTGCCATGAGGCTCCTGCGTACTTTTATGTAATGTGCTGCAGTCAAAAACCCAGCGGACAATTAAAGTGGGCTGATAGATAAACAAGTGATTGAAGGCTGCAATGTTAGTTTGTGGAATGCAAGGTAGAGTTGGGGGAGGGCGGCTTTATTGCCAAACTGTTTACTATTGTTAACAAGGCCAAGTCCAACTCATGACATACATTTCTCAGCCAAATGAAGTGTCATCATCACTTTCAGACAGACTGATCTCCGGAGAAATGCAGTGTCTCCGACCATTAGCACTTTGGTCCAGTATCAAGCCCGGGAAGCCCAATTCAGCAAAGGCTTGGGGAGGGTTGTGTTACTGCCAACACAGATTGCTGGACAGATTGGCAATCCTTCACTGTGTGTGGACGCAGTGTTTTTCCCTGAAATTGTAGGCCATTATAACAAATTACTTGCAAAAACACCATTAAAGTAAACAAAAAAACCTCTTGCATCTGTTTTAATGCTAGGCCTGCTCCAGCTCAATTGCAACTCATTTCATTATCCTCTCTGAGTTTTCTTCTTTCCTCAGTGTTTTTCCATTTTTGTACTCTCTTCCATAACACTGTCTTTCCAAATTACTTGAACGTGTTTCCTCCCGCCTGGGTTCCCCCTTCCCAATTCTCTGATCTCCTTTCATTCTGGTCTATTTCTTGGCCCACTCGTCCTCCCCCACTGCTTTCTTTTTCTCCTCCTCATTTTATATTTTTGGCTGAGCTGAAGACCTTTCTTAGTGCAGTGACCTTTCAGGTTTTAAATTAAGCCCCACTGCGGCATGTCTCTCTTCATAGACCGCCAGTTACGAGCCTTCAGAGAACCGCAAAAAAATAACGATTCTGATGAAATGGCCCCTTTAAAAAGCTCTTCCAAATTCCTTTTACATTTTTCTTCCCCTCCTCCCCCCTTTTCTGGTCGCATTAATATTCACACTAATGAGGAACATCCTAAAGAGCAAACCATGGAAAATGTGAGATGAGACACATGCACATGCCTCCCCACATGCACATCATACACACACTGTTGCTCATTGCTAATGGGTTCTAATCAAATGCCATGTATGTTTGAAGTGATTTATGAAATCTGGGCAGCCTATGCTTGCAATGTGATTGCTTAATCAGAAAGAGACCATTTTTCAATGGATAACTCAGTTTGTGGCCTTTTAGAAGGGACCATGTTTTACATTATGTGATTAATAGGCTTCTATTAAATTGTATTTAGATGATGAAGAATTTTTTTTACTGCACTGAGGTCATGTTGTTACCTGGTAGTTGTGTATTTCTCTCAATACTTAACATATGTCCAGAATTTCACAGTATGATGTCAACAGGTCTGTGTTGTGTTAGGGAACAAGGTGATGATAAACCATGCAGTTCAGTTTAGTCATACAGGACCTCCCAGGTGCTGAGTAAGGGTGTAATGGCCTTGTTCACTATCATCAACCTCTGGTCTCCTGTGCATAATCCTGCCATGCTTTCAGAAAATGTTAATAAGGATTCTGACTCAGTCAACCAAGGTGTGCTGCAGAAATACTTCAAATTTAATTGAAACAACATGAGCTGTATCTGCTCTCCAAAGCCACAATCAAATCATACCTGCTCATTTCCCTGCCATAAAACTCAAGCCAGAGAAAGCAACAGCACTTACGGGGAATAATCTGAGCAATTAAGCCCTACAGTGATGGCTGCGCTGAAGGCTGTTTTGGGCCTCATGGGAAACAAATGAGTGTTGTGGAATTGCGGTGGTTTACACACGCCATGAGTTTAGGTGAGGAACGAAGTTTTACTCAAGAATACACTTACTGTATTTGGACATATTTTACCTTTTTATTTAATTGAGTGTTGTGATTTGGCTCAGTATTCCTTTTGCAAGAACCACAGTACAGTACAGACCACAGGCCATCAGAGGAAATAAGCAAGGAAAAAGGCCGCACATGGCTGGCAACGGAAATATCTTTGAGAATGTCCTGAAATAAAGTTTTAATCTGGGGCATTCTTCCCACTGTTGAATGAGGTGATTTTACATAGTTTGCAGGCCTAATTTATTCTGTTGATAGGCAGAATATTGTTTGATGATAGTCTAAAATTCTAAATTCAATTCATTTGTGGATTATCGCAATTCAGCTGTTCCTCACATTGTGTGTAATATTTAAACTTGAGAAGTGATGTTATAGATGGCAGCTTTATAAGAAGACCTTTATAAACAAAGATGATGGTGTGTAATCCTCTTCTTATTGCCAGTGAGGGCCAGTCTGCTTTTTTTATATAGTGCACAGTGACTCTAGTATATTTATCTGCCATAATGAGGCATGAGGTACAATCTGTATTCTGGAAGAGGTTAGCACTGCACTGAGAAGATGGCTGTATTTGAGCACATTGGTGTTGAACGTCTTGCAGCTACATATTTCATGTCATAAAATTTCCACTGACACCCTCGTATACAGACACGGTACCAAGAAAAAAGGGGATGAGGAAAATTCAGAACAACCTGTGACTTGATGTGGAAATATGCAGACATCAAATGTGCTCTTTTTCTCCTCTCAACATATTGGTACACTGACTGCGAGCACACTGTAGCCTCGAATATTAATCTCCTTCCCTATGTGGCCTGCATCTAACAACACGTAGAGATGATTTCTGGGGCCTCTCTCCTAAGGTGCTCCTTGCAGCCTTGGTAACCCTAATGAATTATGGGCCAGCCTAGTTAAAACATGTGTGGTATTACCCCATCTCAGGGTGTGTCCTCCTGGGTGTCTATGAATCACTGATCTCATCAGACTGGTTCTCTCTCCCCTTCTCTCTCCTCCCTACTCTTCACATCTCTCTCTCCTTTTCTCTCCCTCTCTTTGCTCCCCTCCCCCATTCCCTGTCACACTCCAGTCCCCCAGGGCATCTGTCTGGGATCTGCCAGGCTCATCAGTAGAGAAGAGAAGGCTAACTGGGAGCCCGTACTGGCTGTAAATCTAACCAGGGAGGGAGAGAAACCTGCAGTGGCCACACTTCATCCACAGCCCAGTGAGTCCAGCAGGCTCCCAGTACCCTGAAAATCTCTTACTTGCATCAACATGTGCAGAAGCATAAACACACACAAGTCCTCAACAAGGTAGTTTGTGTGCAGGTGTTCAGGTGTTCCCTGCTATTAAAGCTCACCTAACTTCACTGCAATTAGCCAAACCTGTTTTGACGTGAGAGTGTCAGTGAGCTCTCATGCTACATCTCTCTCCTCACATAATTAGCCAGCATGAATACACATGCCGAAAGAGCTTTTCTTTAAAAGATAAGGAACCCAGATTTTAGAGCTTCTTATATTTTTTATTTGTAATCCCTTTTTGATTCTGTTTTGCTGCATGACTGAAAAGAAGATGCCTTGATAGCTGTATCTGGGACAGAAAAGTCTGTATGAATAAACATGTTGTTTACACACACACACAGACACACATATATATGTATATATATATATATATATATATATGTATGTGTGATATATATGACTTGCTTGTGGGTAAGTGTTAATTATTTCCTAGAAAGAGGACAGAGGCAAATGTTTGCTGCTAAAGAGCTGATGAGAGTTGGGTGCCATGGTGTCTGAGGAGTGAGAAGTATTATTTAATCCATGGTGCTATGCAGAGGTAATTTCAGTCTCAGAGTAGCCATAAAGCAGTGGAAGCCTAGCACAGATCTAGACTGCAATGCAGTGAGGTGGGCCCTGCTCTCATACATACATTTAGCTGGGTGTGATACCATTCCATACACATAGACACACACCCTCCCTCTCCTTATCTGAGAAATAAGCATTTTTACAGAGTTTGAGCTGTAAAAGGAGAGGAGCAGATAGCCCATAAATCTAGCCATAAAAACGTTAAGTTGTCAGAGGTGCCATCAGCTATCAATCGTGTGCGGCAAGCTGATGAAGGGGAAATAGGTGATAAAAAACAGCATTTTAGGGAAATTATGTCCAGTCTTCCATTTGCGAAGTGCTGCAGTCGCATCACGGCAGAATCTTAATCACTGGCTGGTGTGGCCAGGGACTGTTCCTTGGTGTGACAGTGAGGAGGAGCACACCCTGGTGGGAGGGTGGTATAAGGAGGAGGAAAGGAGAGCCGTAGGGAAGAGGGGGGAGCAGCATTGTAGAAAATTATACAACTAGCATAAATCACTTCTACACTACCGTTTTTCTCTCTCCCTCAATTTCTCGCTTCCCCCATCTCCCTGATGCGCTCTCTCCCTCATTCTCTGTTCCTTTCTCTCCTTCATGGCCGTGCTTCACCCACTCCTTATTTGCACTCCCACTGCTCTTCACCCGGACAGTCACCCTGGCTTTCTGCCCTTTATTCTTCCTTTAAGTTCCTGACCATGTGCTTTATTTGAAACACTGCTGGTCATCCACACTATCCCACTCTCCATCCATCTCAACTTCATTTCCACTGTGGTTTGTTTACATGCTTTCTTTATTGATCTGCTTTTTGTTGCCTACTAGGGATTTATTCCCTGTCCATGGGACTGTATTAGTGAACCTTGAGATTGACTTGTCTCTCCGAGATGGTTCGGATATAGTCTGTTCTTGAAATAAAAGAAAATACTATCTAGGCTGCAGCTTATTTCACACTTTATCAGACAGCACTGTGACAGGATTCCCGGTTGCTTCTTTATGGAATTTTCCTCCCCAAATAGGAAAAAAACAACCAGTGATGCTTTTATATCCGAAGGCATTTTAATACAACTTGGGTTTTCACTGAAACAGCTGTGAGACGAAAGTAAATTATTCTATACCCTAGAGCTTGTTTTTTATATTAACTCGTGTATAATACAGTCAGTGTGCATCAGTGTAAGGGAGTGTGGGGTTACGGTACAGAGAAGTGATAGAAAGGCATCATGTGAGATTAGGCTTGCCTATTGAATTGATAAATGCCCTCATTGTCTGATCTGTGACTCCCCCTTTAATCTAAGGTCATTTGTTAATTAATTTGAATAGCCTTACAGGCTCTGGTTCTGCTCCAGTGGACTTGGTTGAGTGATGTCATTCTGCACTGAGCAGACTTTCAGCACTGCAAAATGAATGCAGTGATGCATGTTCATCTGCAGTGCCTCCCTCTTGTGTATTCTATCCTGTGTTCATTTATCAGAGGAAGGTGTTACTGAGAACAAAGCACTCCTCAAGGCGTGAAAACTGCCAATGTCGTATTTTCTCACTTAAGACGGGGACAGGGATATGGTCAAATATTGATTGATAACGTAGCACAAATACTTGTTGTTTTTGTTGTTGTTTATAAAGTTCTTGTGCTTATACAGGACTATCATGATGCTGGCTTCATTCACAAAGTTACTGATCACCTACCAGGTGGTTCTCTGTGGTCCTGGTGGTTTATGTTAAGACATTAAAGATGCTCCCTAGCAGTGATTGCAGGAAACAGTCTTGTGTCAGGGGCTGTGCTGCCACCTTTAGATAGACTGAGGTACTGTAATGCAGTATCCATTCCCACACCATCAGTTTTGGTGGGCTACTCTGCAGTTCAGTCACACAGCATGTGTTTGTGACAGGGTAGTTTTACTGCATTACAGCTAGTGTACCAGTGAACATTCAGGCTTTATGCAAAATGGACTGTCACACAGATATACTGTCCAAATGTGATTAAGCTTTTCTACCATGGGCGCAAAACCAACTATATAGGAACTTGTGAGCAGTGTTGTCTTTCTGTGCATTTTAGGTGGTGTTAGACATTTAATTCATTGTGTGTCCCTTACTGTGCTTGTGCTCTTCCTTCCTATTTGTTGATCAGTTACACATGAAAAATGTTATTGGTATATATTTGTGTTGCTTAATGCTTTCAGGGTGCATGCAGGCAGCATGTTTTCCCCTCATGCCCACTGGTTCCTCGCTCAAACTGAAATATTGCACTATGCATATGTAATCTTTGCAACAGCCAAAAACTGGTGAGCATTTTTAATGTTTGTCATTTAAACATTGCCAGGCAAACAGAATGAAATGGAAAAGCTCGAAGCTGAGCTGGATGGCAGTAGATTATCTTAATGTTTTCAAGTACAAGGGCAGAAACCAGGAAATTTGTTGTTTATTCTCATTTTCATTTGTCTTTTAATATGTAATATTTCAAATCCTGGCATCTGAGACCTTACCTTAGGAGTGCCCATGTTTGCAAAACCCTGAACACCATATTGTATGTCATGTTTGTATTCAGAAGTGTTCTCCTTTGACTAATGTGTTTAAAGATTTTGCAGAGGGGATAAATCTCTGGGGTTTCAAAAGCTGTGCTACCCTTCATCCATTCAGGATCCTCTGGCAGTTTCAAGTGCTTTCATTGACAGTGAGAATAACACTAAGCACCGCAGATAATCTAAATAATGGACAGTTATATATATGGATATATGCAGGACATAGGACATTTTTTCTGGGTTGTTCTATTACAGAGTGTTTTTTTCCTTTCTGGTGGTGTTGGTGCAATGACAGCTGCATCTGACAGGGGGCAGTCGAGCACACACATCAAGGCAGCAGAGAGCCACAGCTAGTGCTGCCTCTGCACATATCTTTTTTCCCTCCCTTTGTGGCAAATCCCTGTTTCTGTCTTTGTATCAGAGGACGTTCAAAGCAAATTGCAAACCAAGCATATATGTGTAATGCTGTACAAATAATTATTTAGCACTAGTAACTGTATTTGAATGATTTTCAATCTTGGTTGTATTTCTGCAAAGCACTGCTGTAATTATAAGCGCTCACTGGATTATATCCCCTATTAATGTTCCCTTCATTAGCATTAAATCATGTCAGTCATTTTCATTTGGAGGTCAAAGGGGGCAAAATGAGGGATGGAGTGAAGATAATATTATCTGTAGGACAATGTCTGAGAGGAAAAAAGCAGTGTTAAGACCATAACACATTAAGGTTAAGCATTTAAAAAGTTTAAACAGCGTACATGAAAAGACCATTTATTCACTCTCTCAAAGCAAGCTTGCCAGTTACAGTTCAATGAATTCAAAATGTGGAGTTGTAATTTTGTACCCATAAAACTATTGAAAGAATTTTGTTCATTTCACTACTATCCATTTCACTACTCGCCTCATTTATGAGCAATAAGAAATAGATACATTAATGTTATTGCACATTTGAATAATGGTGCTGCACTAAACTCCTTACTGAACATTCACAGAATGGTTTTGTTTTTTTCCCTCTATTCAGGACCAAAGGAAGTAATATCAAGTAATGATTTCAGGCTGATGAAGTTTTGGAAGCAGCTTCCATTTTTTTATTATTTATATTCATTGTAATATTTTATGTGTTTATAATAGAACACAATAAATTTGAATATTGCTGTTTGTTTTCGTTTATAAGTAATTTGTTGCCTCCTTCTCAGCACTTTGACTGTTGGTTTGATTAAAGGTTTGCCTCCTCTTCTCGGTGGGTGTTTGCAGAAAAGCGTGGTGATTTCAGAAATATGGTTGCATAGCATGCTGTGTAGGCTTTTTTGTTATTGTGCTATAAAGGTGATTACATCCTAGGTTTAAACTTTTTTTTTTAAGCCCAGTGTCACTTCTGTTTCCTTAGCCCTCCATAGAAGAGGAGTCATAAAGTTTTTCTTTTTTTTGAGCAACCATGTTAAAAAGAACACCTGTAACTCTACACACAGACCTCTCCACTCAAATGCCAGGGGCAGCTTTATGACTCATGGGAATGGGGACACACGGCTAAATAGGTAGTTTGTGTACAAGCCTATCTTCCAGTTGAGCATTCTCTTGGTTTCAAACATCTGAATGGAGGCCATTTTGGTTTAGCCTTATGTTTGCACAGTCCTGGGATTGTGCAGGCACTTGTGGGGGATGGGTGGGCTGCTGCCGCTACCCTGAAGACTCCTGTTAATGTTTTAGTCATTCTGGAGCCGCTGGGCTGGGAGACAGATTCAGTCAAAAAGCATTTGAGCACCCTCAGGTTCTCAGAGTGATTTACTGCGTATTTGGACATCTGCAAAGAGCTTTTGCACCTTGAAATTCTCTCTCTCTCACTCACTCACTTGCTCTCTCTCTATATCCCTCTCTGTGCTGTAGTAAACCCTTGGGAATGTTCTGTCGCACTGAGTCACCTTGAAAATATCCAAGGTAGAGACCCTTCCTGTCACCTTCTTGCTCAATAATCCATCCCTCCCTTCCGTCCACCCCTCCATCTTACCTCATCGTGCTATCACCTTCAAACCTTCTGCTTGGGTCTCAACCACACCCCTCTCATCTTGGCCATCCGATTTAATGTGTGCTGCTCCAGCTCCTGTGTCTCTCTAAGCCCACCTCTTGCACACCAGCTGGACACATCAATCCATGTGACAGGTGCTTGTCAGTCTGGTCCTTACTGGGCAGCAGCCAAAAAAGGAAAGAAAGTCTTAGACAGCACAATTCTACCAAGATAAAATGTGTGACTGTGAATATGTCTTAACAGGTTATCTATCCTCACTAACAAGATAAGTAAGTGATAAGCAGTTATGAGTAAGTTGCGTTACCTTGACAAGTTGTATTTACTGCCTTGTTGCCTATGGCGGCCACACCGTGTCGGGTGAAGAGGAGAGCCGTCAGTGGTCATCAATAACAGGTCTGTGTTGTGTGGGTGGTGCAGGCTGTGTGGCATGTGTTTTAGAAGTGATGGCCAGAGGCCCTGTGTCTCTGCAGCTCTGAAAATATGGTGTCATTAGCATCTGTGTCTCCATAACTGGGACTGTTGCTGAAGAGGCCCATATCTGGTATGCAGTGTTTAGGAGGCACGCAGACAGGATAATTGCTGGGCAGAAACTGTCCGCAGCTCCAGACTTTCATGTGCTCATTGCCTTTGAGCGTTTTACACCCCAAGTGGCTGAATAGCCCGGGGGAAACAAGGTCTGCATTGATTTATTGCTCACCCTTAAGTCTTTTGTTTCTTAAGACCAAGGACAACTTAATCAGCCACCAAAGAAGAAGTCTCAAAATTGAGTTTGCATATCTCATTGGTGTTTGACCGGTTATTTGTTACACATAGGAGTGAGAATGCCATAGAAGCAAACATGTTAAATAGAGCCAAAGTGCTAAGCCTTTATTCATTACTGGCACATTCCCTGAAATGTTTGGCTGCATTTCATAACCACAGCAGTCTCTCCGCCAGTACCAGTGATTAAACACAAGAACAAAGTGTTCTTGTTGAGGTGGAGAGACACTCGGAATGTTGTCAGGGTAAATCTGAAACCGTATCTGCATATAAAATAATTTATATTGGTTAGCTTAGGTTTGATGCTACATCTTTCTGGCATGCCACGATGTTTATAGTGTAACATAAATGTGGGGTGACAGTGTTCTTCGTCTTGCTTCTTTACTTCATCTTTTCTTTTTTTTGCATGAATGCACAAGTGAGACATCGCAAGTACTGCTAAAATTACACCAAAAGATTGAGTGTCTTGTCTCCTTTTTATCTCTCTCCTTGCCTCCCTCACTTTCTTGTTAAAACACACAAAAAAGGAGTTCATAATTAGTTGCATATGTTGCTCAACTGGCATACCCATTTATTTGTGTGTTGGCAAGACATATTTACAGTCAAAAGTTACGTCTTGCCATAAATATATTTATTGTTATATTATGCACTTGTGGGGATGGCACAGTGATTGACACCATGAGTGAGGAAAAGAGTATACAGGCTGTGGGTGACTTTTCATTCCATTAATGCTGATTTTATACTTGCTCAACAAACAGTGTACATAAAGTAAACTATGTCTTTGCTACTATTATGGTCTTGTCTGTGTTGTCAAAAATAAAGTTTTACTCAACATTTAGTATTTACTTCCTCAGTGGGATGAAGTACAGAGGCAAGCAAGACCTGTGGAAAAACTACCATTGTGTAACTTTAGTAGTTTTATAGTTGTAACTGTGTCAGAGAGGTGTTGATTCAGTCTTTTCATAGGTTCAGTATTTTCTCCCCCCATATGAGTTGTGTGTTTGGGCAGACTGAAATGTTTGGGACTGATATTTTGTTTTTAACTATTGATTATATGAATATCATTTTTGTCAGTGCATCAGATCTAGTCAATGTGTTACATTAACAATTTGCTGACATTGTTTTAGTATACATAATCTTAAATAAAAAACAATATAGGCTAGTGGATGTTATGAAGTTAAGAGATAAGTACACCATATACATACACAACATAGTGTGTCTGTTGTACATGCTACTCCACCCTTCTTGTTTTGCGGAGCACAAGCATATTGCACACTTAAGCTGAATTTTGAGAGTGAAAAACTCTGCTGAAACAAATCTGTTAAAACAAATTATCTATGCACAATAAAGGGATTATTATCACCTCAGCCAGCTCAGGCCAAACTTTTGGCTCCTCTCTTTTAGCTCAAATTAGAGCTGGAATATCTGTCCGTTTGAACAAACCCCTGCTTAGCCCTCTAAGGTATGGCTTGAAGTATGCTAAGCCCCAGCCAGCAGCCATTACTTTCCAGCACTATAAATGCCCAGATGTCAGTACCTAAGCAAAGCCTGACATGAGGAAAAATGATTAAGACAAGCAGAATCTCTAATACACACACAAAATGCCTACAGCCACTGACAGATAAATATTTGCTTGAGCTCTCTAATCAATTATCTATCAGAACTGACAGAATGACTAATAAACTTTCAAATGTTAGCTTTAAATTATGTAGAGATCCATGGTATCCTCCAATCTTCTACTCTTCCCGCAGATGTTAATGACTCATTTCAAATGTAAATGTAATTTTGTTGGAAATCCTTGTAATATATGCATTCATTGATATATAACCTATTCAGTCTCCAGCCAAAAATAAATGGTGACAACGATCTCTCTGGATATTTAATTAGAGGCTACATAATGGCTTCCATGTTGCTCTGAAATTGCTGGTAGTGGTGGTGGAGACAGAGTTGGATGGCAGAAGTGAAAACCGGTGACATCAGCATGTGTAACTGGAAACATATGAGGTTTGATTACGTAATATCCGGCTTTGCCGTAATGGAACATGAGGTTGAACTTCTTCACAGGTGTTTAAAAAAAGACATTAAACATTACCAAACAGTTAATATGAGAAAGAAATGTTGAGGGCAGGAAAAGTATTGGTGGAGCCATGTTATCCAGAGACGCATTTCCTCCATTTGGTGAGAAGTGAACTAGAAACGATGGATCCTTTTCTGTTTTGCAGTCTGCACCCCACCTACATGACCAAATATGTCCAGCAAGCCACCATAGTCCACTTTTCTTTGCTACAAAGCAAATGATTCCGTGGGCTGATTTAAAAATAATACTTTTTTTCCCTTTTGCAAGGGTTTTATGACAATGGTATATGCATACACTTGAGTAATTATTCACAGGGACGCATTACGGCTCCAGACATGGGTGTGTGCTTGTGCAGACATGGAAAACCCACCAAAGTCGAGGGAAAACTGCTTAGATGAAGGGAATTAAAGACCTTGTCAAATGACCGTTAGTGGTTAACTCTCTAGAGGAGCAGCAGTGGCAGTCAAGAGTGATGCACCACAGAAAGTGATTCTGAATCACAGCTTTTGCAGTTTTTAGATGACTTGGGGATCTATGCCAAATTCAATCATAAATAAACAGACAACCTGCTACTGAAAGTTAAAACAAGCGATTGGAGTAAATTTCTTTCCTAAATTTATAGCCTGAGTTCTTTATACAAAAACTGACAGTAAGTGACTGTTAAACAAGATTAAAAAAACAGTTTATTGATTGTAAAAGGTCTAGTAAAGAAGACCTTTATTTTTGAGTTACGATGTGATGAAAAAACAGTGAAAAGCTATGGCTCATGAAATATCCATAAATACTCATAATATAGCCAAAACTGGTGCCTGGGCTTTGTATAATAGTTTTTGTTACACCCAATTTAAAAAGGGAACTCTTACTAAAACACATACTCCATGTCATACTTCATGTATGTGTCAGTCAAATATTATGTCACGCGAGAAGAGATTTTCAAGGTACGAGTCAGTCTCTCATCATTCACCCACTCACTGCAGTAACGTCCTGCCTTTCAGTACGCATTCAACTGTATAGAAAGGCATAATGACGTTAGTCAAAGGAAGCTTACCTTTATCTGATCATGCAAAACACATTTTAAATAACAGATTACCTGCCCCAACCACCTTTTACTGTCCATCATTCAATAATTTCCTTTTGTATTCAAAATGTATTTTATCCATTTTCTTTATTTGCAGGCTTTGTCTCACAGTAAACATAAAATGGAAATCAAGTTAAGAACATTTTTGTTATAAAAAGCATTACAGTAAATCATTACAGTTTTAAAATATTTCCATAATCGCCTCCCTCCATAACTCAAGTGTGTGAAAACTGGCATTTTTATAAAGCCAGTATGGAATTTGCTAAACCAGGCAATGTACATTTAGCAAGTTGTGCTTAAAATTAGAAGTTAAATCAATCAATCAATCTATCTATCTATAGCTATTTCTCTCCATCTTTATCCCTGTATATCTGTTTATTTGTTCTGTAAACCAGTCAGACCATGGAGATCAATCTTGTTGATTTATGCTTTTCACTGCAGCTAGGTTTAGTCCTCTTATGTGCATTTATAGCCGTCTTGCTTCATGTGTTTGTCTTTCAGACAACCTGGTTGTGGAGGGAAAACCTCCTGTTTGGTTTATTATTTAGTCTTGCTTGTTTGGATATATGTCTTTGATTGACTGGGACTACTAGCATTTGTTTTTGTAGTTTATACCTGTCTTTTGCTGTCAACACTGGGGAAAATGTACATACTTGTATGTATGCCTTTCAAGAAAGAAGAGTGATTAATATATTTGCAGTAGCATTGAGATATCATGTGACTGACCCTTACATATAAAGTTGAATTAAATTGTAATGGAAATGAGCCTTTTGGCAGATGGAGATATGTAGATATATGGATATAGATGCTAAATAACACAAAAACAGTCACCATAAAACCAACGAGCTTAACTAAATTGGTCTGTGTCACTACTTAACCCAAAGAAACATCCAACATCAGAATGCAGAAGCAAATCTACACACATCACAGTATGAAATTATGTAATAGTAGAAGTAGTTTGACATTTGGGGAAATACACTGTCTTTCTGCCCAGAGTCAGATTAGAACATCAATACCACTTCCATCTATATGGTAGTGTATCGTAAATAGCTGGAGCCCATAACTGCTTCGTTTAGCACAAACACTGGAAAAGCAGCCAGCAGTGACATCAATGCCAAGCAAAGCTGACTGGCTAGTGGTCTCAGCTACACAACAACCATATAGTGGTGGCACCAACTTCTCATCTAACTCTGCAAGAAAACGAATAAACAAATTACCAAAAAAAAAAATGCTTAATTGTTTTAAATCCACTCTTCTTCCTCAGTACATTAAATGGTTCACACCTAAAATGCCTAATGGGTCAAGTCTAAAACACCACATAGGAAATGCTGAGGTGACAGAAAATTACCCTGCAGTGGCTAGAAACAGCTACTGAATGGAGTTGTCAGGAGAACCAATACTTTGGTACCAAAGTAGATGCCAAGATTCTGATGGTACTGCGATGCTGTCGATGTTGTAGGTAGTATGGATTAGAACTGTGGCGATGACATTTATTATTCAATTGCCAGTTTTCAAGACAATATTTTAGTTGTTTTCTTATTTATGTCCAGTAATAACTTATTATTTGTCATTAAAATAGTACTAAGTTTTGCCCTCACATTATTTCATGTACATATAACCACCTTTACCTATGTAGCACATGTTTTTTTTTATGATGGTAATCACAAATTTTAGACTGTCAGACAGAGTCGCTTTTTTGCAATCCACCTCTCCCACCCCTATAGGTATAGTGCTGCCAGGGTGCGCCAGAACATGGTGAGTGATGAGAAAGTGATGAATAATATATCTACAGTTCACATAATATGATATTTATATACATTTTAGGCGGTTGAGGTTTCAATCATCACAAAAGCGTTTGTCTTGAAGAGAGCCAAATAAAAACAAATTAAGTCGTCAAAGTTGTCATATTGACATTTAAGGTGTATTGATTGATTTACCATCAATCATGCTTTGAGTAACATGCAAGAAAATAATTCACTTGAAAAGTGTCACTGCCAGTAGTCTCTTGGCAATATAATGAACATGCGTGGTGCTGTGAAAAAGTTTTAGGCACTAGATTCTTATCCATTATGCAATACCATCCGAGAGGCCTCTGGTCGGTCCCAAATGTATTCTGCAGCATGACAATGACCCAAAAATTACAGCCAGTGTCAAAAACAACGATTATAATTCACAAGTAGAACACTGAGTCCTGCAACAGATGGTATAGCCCCCCACAGAGTCCTGATCTCAACATTATTCAGTCAGATGTTCTTGTTTGTTTATTGCCGACAAGATAAGGATTTCTGTGATGAGTGTACAAGGACATTTGATAACGCCGAAGACATGATGATTGTGTGCATGTGTATTGAGGAGAACTGGCGATGTTTTAAAGACAAAGCATGGTCACAGAAATTATGATTTGATTTAGGTTTGTTCTGTTGACTGAACTTTGTATGTTGTTAATTGATAAGACAATTCATGGCATTGTTTTTGAAAGCATCTCCACTTTACTTACAGTGCCTTAAACCTTTGCACAGTACTGTACATGTAGAGAGGCCAGCAGTGACTTGTGGGGGAAAAACTCCCCATCTTGAGATATTTTGTGTTTGATGCTGATCATTAGGGACAAGTTCTAGACATGCAAATTGTGCCAGAGGCGAAACACCTTAACATCTATGCATCTCAACAACAGGCATCCAGATCTGCACACGGAATCACTGCATGCAGAATGAAAGAGTTGCGTTGCATAGTAAACTTTATGTTGACTGTTTTTTTTCCCCCAAAAAAGTTCATGTCCAGAATTGTTATTAGGATTGTTTGACCTGCGACAGCTCACATCTGATCCAACAGCTCCAACCACAGTGTTCACTGTGGCTAATGAAAGCTTGTTTTGGTTAATGGAGTGACATAAGATGAATCAGCAGGCTACAGTCATCACGAAATACAATACTTTTTAACTATATTTTCAGGTCATGGGTGTTTCAGCTTGTCACTCAGTTCATGTTTTGTTGTTTGTTTGTTTTTGTGGTGGTGTTGAATTTGTGATTGTCGTTTACAAACTTGTTTCCATTCTAGAGCTTGAAGAATTTGTGGATAGATTTTATAATCAGTCTTTTTTTTTTAACAATAGGGGTGAGCAATGTGATGATCTCATATCGTAGAGCATGCAAGAAAATATTTCATTTATTACTTTAAAAGACATAATATTACTTTGGCACCTGATGTACTTTTCAGATGAATCAGATGACAGAATTATTATGAATTATTACAAAGCAGCAGTATTCAAATACATAATTTAAAGTTAAATCACTGCTAACTAGACCAGTGTTGACTGTTGAAAATTAGCAGCTAGCCTGCTAACTGTAGCTGGGCGTCCTTGTTCTGCTCTGCAGAGCCTGGCATGGCAGAGCGTTCTCCACAGAAGCAGAACAAGGACAGTGTGTCACCAGCTAAAGACTGTGGTGTTGCACTGTAAGACAAGATATTTTGTAGTAATGGCCAGTAATGGCTATGTAGGAATGGCTAGCTGGTCAGCAGTGAACAGCAAATGTATCATTATTATTTTGCTGAGTTGTAACATCTTTTAGAACACAGACACCAGCACCAATACAGTGCCCTTGAGCCAGAAACACTATATCTAGTTTGTGCTGGGGGGTGAAAGAGTGACCTGCAGCCCACATACAGGTTTCAAAAACATGCAATCACAGGTCAAAGCACAGCTGTCACTGTGAGATACAACAGATCAATTTTATTCAGTGTGCTTTGTGGTTGGCAGCTTCCCTCTCTCTCCACTGTGTCTGAGCATGCTCTGTATGCATGTGATGACATTGCTCAGCACACAAAGGCAAGGTCGGATTTTTTTTTTTGCTGTTTTACCAGCAATTAAAGCGCTGCCTGTGCTGTCTGTATGCCTTCTGCAGGCTGTTCCATGTTACGCCAGCAAACTTCCTCCTTTGCTGCTCATAATTACTTCAACGAGTTCAGGTGCTGGATTTCTGCCTTAGTGCTACTGTAGGAAGTAAAAATGTGACCCAGAGTAAATTCTTCTCTTCGTCGACCAATTTTTTAGCCTTGCAAGTGGTGTGGCTGTAAGGATGGTAATCTTGGTCTGTTGGTTGGATGACCAATCCAGACTGAAATATCAGCAATCCACTGACTCTGATCTGGACAGTGAGGTTCTTAATAATTAAAGGTTTCTTTTTTTAATGAATGAGATACTAGGAAATGGGAGATCCGAGACTTGATACAGATGTCATTCAGGCTCAAAACTTAAATGACGACACAGACCACTATTTAAACTTTACATCACATGAAAAGTAGGGGTGTGCCAAAAAATCACTTCACATCAGAATCACGATTCTGTCTCTAACATCGTAAATTCCAAAAGATAGATTCATATTTTTCAGCCTTGTAACAACACTGATTTACATATTTTCCTGACATGAGTTTAGCTTGCCAGTCCAAGAAAAGTCAATGTGTTGGTTTCTGCTCCTGAGTGAGGAGAAAATGCAGTGTGAGCAATGGAAAAATATAAAGGAAACAGTAATTCAACCAGCCCCATCTTCATAAAAGGCAGCATTTGGACACATTTTGAATTTCATAACCTTCAGTGGAACAAGCAGCCTGATTCATATTACATGCAGGCTTTACGTACATTTTTAAGAGCTTGAACATCTGATCATCACTAATACAGATGTCATGTAGAAAAAAACTAATGAAATTGTCACTTGTCACATTAAAGGTGTATTGGTTGATTTCTAATCACAAGTCTTGCATTTAGTTACATGCAAGAAGATATTGCACTTCAAAAGTAGCTGGAAACTGCTGGAAGTGTCTGAGCTGTACAGTAAATTAAATATAGATGTATGAGAAACTCAGCCTGGTGATGACAGCTTAGATATGTTTTCATAGACTCGCCTGTTAGCTTCTTCCAACGTCTGCCCCCTGCAGCTTTTCCTCTGAGTGGATGACTTCACTTGCTTGATACAAGCAAATAAATGAATTCAAAACACAAACTAACTATACTTATTGTGCTCACTCCCATGCTAACAGCCCACTACATCAATCGAATATTCTGAGCTGGATGCCATTCCCTGACCATGATGAAAATGTTCAAGTCAGTCTATTATTTGATCATATCATCATCGCTAACAAAATGTAAACTTGTTGTAGGACCAGTGGTTACATAACCTTAGTAATGAGCTGCATGTGTACAACAGATCTACTCCAGTACTTAAATATAATTGGAAATATAACTAGATCATCATATGTATTTGGAATATATCCCATCCTATATGACTTATTACAACAAGTTTTTGAATCATGAGCCTTCATTTGGCTATAATATTTTGATTAGAAGGTTGATTATATATATATATATATATATATATATATATATATATATATATATATATATATATATATATATATAGAATACAACAATTCCCAAGTCTTAAATTGTCAAAAAGTCAAATCAGATGAATCATTGAATTTATAAGTTGAAATCTTTATCCAAAAAGCATGGGCCAGCATGCCACCAAATTCGGACAAACAATCAGGACTACCAACATAGATGCTGAACTGCTTTTGAAAGGGGAACACAGGAACAAATAAATGGATTTTAGCCACCTACAAAACAAATATCAGTTTACCCATGTGTTTTTGTATAATGTGCTATGAAATGGCCCTTTTCCTTTGGCAGTACATGTTCTCAACCATTGAACTTTCATATGCCCGTGCATAAGTGCACTTAATGAACTAGCACTATATTGCATCAGTTATTTCAGCCATGAAGGGATGTGGATCGATAAAATGGAGAAAATATTCCAAATATAGTTTCATTTAACTGGTGTTTGTCTGTTAGATTGAGTTTTTCCAGTTACTAAAATATATATATTTTTTTTCTGTCCAGAGCAGTTCATGGCTCAGCGTCTGTGCTGATATGTATACTCCACATTGGCAGCTCATTTTCCCAGGTCCTATTGCAAGTAATACACCAACGATGGACTGCCTCTAACAACCCTATATCATATAACATTAACCGTCACTGACTTGTTTTGTTGATGTTCACTTTAATCCTCACTGTAGGTTTCTTAGATGACAGTAATGTTGTCTAAGAAATAATGTCTAATGATTTGACTATTTAATTTTGCGCACTGCCAACATTTTCAGTTTCTAATTCAAGAAAATCCATTAGATACACTGTAACACACGAGTAAGTAATATTTCAAACGCAACAGAGGGAGCAGAAATGAAAAAGGTGATATAAAACAGCTCGCAGGGACCCTCAGACATTGCCTCAGTGATCTTTATTACATTTCACTTTACTGCAAGTCACCTAGTCAAATATCCAACATATAATCTCTTTAGAAAAGAATAGATGGGTCATCAACACCACTCCTCCTTATGTTATTGACTGTATGTGGTTAGTTGGCACTTACAATAGGAAATATATAGGAGAGGGACAAAGTCCAGAATTTCCAAAGAGCTTTGTCAATTATTCACATTTTTGAGATGGTAGAGAAATTAACATTTTGCATTGTCTGGGGTTTTTAAGAAGTGGTCTCTGCTGTACAGTCTTTGAAACTGCCAATCTGGCTCCTGCAAGCTCAGAGACAAAGGAGAGAAAATACAGTGAGCATTAGGTTGGAAGAGCAGGAAACACACAGATCTTTTACACAACTGGCAGTAGACCTACTACCACAGAATAGTAGAGCACTCGTATTCAGAAGTCTAGCATCGCCTTAGCCCCATAAACAGGTCACATGTTGCCTCATTAACAAGACTAAGGCTCTACAGCCATGCTAGCAGACCTGTGAGGCCACAATGGTACTTTGAACTAAAAGCCCTCTGTAGCACACTAACATGCTGACAATGACAGTGCAAACATGTTGGCGCTTTCCATCTCAGTTTAGTGTGTGTTGGCATGCTGTGATTCAAAAATTAACACATCACGAGAAAAGTCAGGCTGTCATCAGACACTTTAATTTATCCCATTGGTACAATGAATATTTTTAGCGTATTCAATGACAGTCCATTCAAGAGTTGTCAAGACATTCCACTTTGGTGGTTCCAACTCAACTTTTTATGCCACCATGTTCAAAGTTGCTAGGATTCCTTCTTTAGGGCCAATGAAAAATTTCACGCCAATCCATTCAGTACTTTTGGATATATTTCCGTATAGATAAATATTTGCTACACCAGCTTTTATTGGAATAAAAATTAATATAATTGTTTTGGAATGGGCGGAAAAAATATTTTTATTCCCAAAAATGACAGTTGAGGTCTTGTTCGTCTGTTCATTCATTCATTCATTCATTCATTCATTCACAGAGTACAGTGATAAACATTAGTGGTGGTCCTTTCCTTCCCTTTTTTTCTTGATGCAAGCGCCATGCCATTACATTACACTGTATATACACTAGATGTGCTTAAATGAATGTGTTGTCTTTTCAATTATTTAAATCCAAACAGTTAGAAGCAAATGATGTTATATGTTAAAACTGTGGACATATAAACAGACAATAGGCAAAGTAATTGCAATGAAATTGTCAATAACACACACTTTCAGTGTTGTGCAAACAAAAAAAGAAAGGGATTCATACAAAAAAATGCACATTTACAACAATACACATTAAAAAACTGTACTTCTAAGTAAGAGCAAGCAGCATAGATCTGCCACGTCATGTGAGATGGCCAGCTGTTTCTTCAGACTTCATATACATTACTTAGTGATTGATGCCTGCTAAAGCAACAGACCATGGCTCACTCTCTGATTGCCTGGTTAAATGGCCTTGACACTTTTATAGCCTTCCTAATACCATTACAAAGTATTACTTCAACAGTGGGGCTCTCGCCTTTGCTGTAGAATTCGATACAAAAGGCTGTTTGCTTTGATCACTTGAGGCAACATAGAAGTGAAAATGGGTTTTTGTTGAGCCTGCATAAGGACTTATTGACATTTTGACATCTACATTGCCAGTCATGGTCTGGCAGATTTCATTTAATGGCCAAAACTACACTGCCATGCCTGAAAACACTAGAACATGACCATATCAAGGTTAGATTTGAAAAAAAAAAAAAAAAAAGCACAATGATATTGTTAACAAGATGAGACTACTACTTACTGCACATTTATGAAAATGTGGATGTGCAAAGATGTAATTAATTAAAAATGGTACAAACTGACAGTACTGGGATGGTCATAGGCTTAATTGGCTCACAACCTCAGATGATATCATCTTGATGGCAGGACAGGATCCTTAGCAGTAATTCATTCATCCACCAGTGTAGTTTTGCTTCTAGATTTTTTTTTCCCCCTCCATAAACTTAAAATTAATCAAAGAGCCTAAGGTGACCTATTAACCTTGGTTTTTAATTACCATCAGTCTCAAAACCCCAAATTATTCAGTTTACTTTATTCAAGAGCAAACAGCAGCAAATTGTCACATTGGAGAAATTGGAACCAGCAGATTTTTGGCATGTTACCTTGAAAAATGACTAAAATGATTAATTCAAATTAGCTATTCATTTTCTGTTGAAAGGCTACTGAAACAATCAAGTGACATCTTTTTCACTGAATGGATATGTATTGTTCTTTGAGTAGAGGTGTGAGTGAGTGTGAATTAATGTTTGATAAAGGTATTTGAGCACTTCTGAGGGAAGCTAGTGTAACTTGCACACAGATATGAAAGGAAGATGAAAAATATGGAACTATTTATGGTGGAAGATTGAGAATCACTTGTATGATAAAGCAACAAGCTCTCATTGGTTTATGGGAATCAAAGTGTGGATCTCCATCCATCTCTCCATTGTTTATACTGCTTATCCATGCAGAGTAGTGGGGGGTCCTGGAGCCAATCCCAGCTGGCATAAGGCAAGGGCAGTGTACACCCTAGACAGGCTGCCAGTGTATCACAGGGCTGACATGTAGAGACAAAGAACCCCATACACTCACATTGACACACACTGACAATTCACAATTGACAAGCAACCTAGTGCACATGAGTTTGTACTGTGGGAGGAAGCTGGAGAGAACCAGCCAGAGAGAACCTATGCAGTCACAGGGAGAACATGCAAACTCCAAGAGTAGATTTGTCAGTCAGAATGAGAGAGTAATATAGACTGTTGCCACATACAGAGGATTAATGTTAACACTAATCATGTTTTGATCCTGCATTATGTGTTTTGATCATTATCCTGACACTAGTTTTAAAGGTGTTTACAGAATGTACATGATGATGAATGTACGATTAATTATATAAAAAAAGATAGTGGCGCTAGTATAGAACGACATACATGCTGTCATCAGAATTTGCATTTTTTAATTTACATTTGATAACTGCTGTCTTTACAATAATCACTCAAAATCAGCATAGTGACATACTTCTCTCTCTCTCCTTCTCCCCTTTTGCTCCCTCTCTCCTTCTAAAACTTCTATTTTGTTTAGATTTTTACTCCACTCTGTTTAATCACTGCACCTAGACACAACAAATTCAGCTCGAACAATAGTCAGCTGGTTGTGGTGTGTGTGTTTATTATGTGTGTGGGTATGTGGTTATATGTGGAGGATGCCGACACAAAACTGTGGCCAGGCAAATTTTATGTACTAGTATTTCTACTACTATAACTGATGGTGATGATAACACAATAAGAAAACAAGTCAAGTTTTGTCTTGACATTGGCAGAGAGGTAGGTCTGTTGATTGTTGATCACTGAGATATCTACTGGCAAAACTCGAGCGGCATCTTTTTTTAGTGGTTCTCCCTGCTAGCAAAAGGAACTGTGGCATGTTAAAATCCATGTTAAGACATTTTTTAAATCAACTAATGTTGCCAGTATAAACAGGACCACACAGTGCTCTGTGAGGCTGTTCGTTGAGCTTAATGCTAATGCTGTATGCTAACATGATCACCGTGAGAGCACAAACAGGATGATGGTGTATACCAGCTTTGATGTTTACCATGGTTGCATTGTTAGTTAAAGTTGTTGGCAGATATTTGCTAATTAGCACAAAACACAAGATAGAGCTGTGGTAGTTTGTAGTGTCAATAGTTTTACAAGTACTGTATTTTGTTGAAAAAAGACGAAGAATGATCAGACTTATTACAGTTCATGCCGAGGGGTAGCCTATGTGAATGTCTGTCTGGGTCAAATATTGTCACAATCCTTTTAATAGACATGGGGGCATTTCACTCAATCACGAATGTGGACCTCACATTGGTGCCAAAGGAAACATCGAGGAATCAGGATTCATCCTCTGGGAACCATAATAATAAATATATTTTTGACCAACTGATGGTGCAAGTCAGAAAAAACATCATGATGGCTGTCTGTAGCATACTGTAATATATACAGTACTGTAATAGTTGTCTATAGAAACCAATAATGGTAAGCTGCTGTTGACTAAAGGGAAACACCAGCATCAGTAGTCTTTATCCTACAGAACGTCATTGCACTCCATCAAATAGTTGATATTTCAGTGTGGACAAAGTGGTGGGCTGACCACATTGACATCTGTAGTGCCCACCAATGTAAAACAAAACAAAACAACACAAAACAAAAACACGCAGTTACTAAGGCAACACTTCCTTTGGCTGCAATAAAAGTGTTCCAGTTAGCATTAGCAATAGCTCGACACAGCATGGGGTGTAGCTACAGCCTTGATAGCACAGTGAAGAGGAAACTTCAGAAAACAGTGAGGTTCCTATTGTTTGATAAGCTCAGTTATCCTGTAGCACAAACTATATTATTGACCATAATGTTATCGGGTATGTTTGGTCAATATGGTTAGTCCATGCAGAGAGAGCACAGTAAAAATGCACATGAGCATACCATGCCATGACGAAGCACTGTGCTTTACTGAGTTATAAAGTTAAAAAGAACAAAGTGTGTCTCATTATCCCTGATAAAGATCCTGCCACTCTTCTGTCAACTGAGTGGCAGAAATTGATTTTTCTTATGACTTTATACCCTTGCTTATAGTGTATTATGCTCCAGGATTTGTTGCTACTTTTTATGAATACTTAATATCCTTTTAATTTATTTAGTTGTGTATTGTACAACACAAGGTCAAGGCTGTCACTATTAATTGTTGTTACTAAAAGAGTTTATAAAGCTGAGCCAACCTGACTTTATATTTTGCCCCATGTCTTTGTTTTTTATTTCAGTGTCAGCTTGGACTTCTAGAAACAAATCTAGCAAGTCATTATATTCTCTCTAAATGTTTGTTTCTTTTTCTTCCATAGTTACTGGTGCCGTTGCTCAAGCTGCAGGCCAGTAATACACGGTTGTGACGCCATGTGTTTGAACAGCCCCCAGGTCCTATATCAACACCCAGCAGGTAACAACATCTGGACCATCTTAAACGACATTTTGAGGACTTTCATGAACATTTGCCTATTTGGCAATACTACTACTTTATTTTATCCACTGCAAGCACTTTCAGATGAATGCACATGTCACCAATAATTTTGAATTATGTTTTCCTTTGTTCTATGACCACAGGCTTCCTACTCTAAGTATAAGTGAAAGTCTCAGTTAAACAAAACAATAACAGAAAGAGTAACTGAGTGGGAATGATTATACATGTAATTTTCTTTTTTGTCTCTTTGTGCATGGTATTTATTTGACTGGATGCTATTTATGGCCGCATCTCTCCTGTAGTAGAAACTAACTCTTCATTTGCTTTGTTTGATTTGATACAGGATACAGTCCATGGAATTTATCTACTTATTGTTACTTGGCGTATTGGAATATTTTAGGGAGTTTTTGCTTCAAAAAAATAGTATAATTTCAGTTTTCTATTAAGATACAAAACTACTGTCAGGATCCCAAATAGCTCTCAATAGAATTTTAATTTCAGAGGCTTTAGTAAAATATTGTAAAGTTTGCTTTTAAACAAACTGTGATTAATTTAATTCTTCCTCCTCAAACACACAGCCCATCAGCAAAGACAAGCAGCCTCGCAACCCTTTTTTAAACTTCTGCATCCAGAGAAGAACCAAATGCATAGAAGTGCGGATTAAGAGGTAAGGTGAAAACGGGGGGAAAAACCAGTCAGGATTTATTTGCCTTCAAGCCATAAAATCGTAAAAATCTGCTGTAGCCACTTGGAAGTTGTTGTCAGTGTGGCTGACTCAGCTGGACTTTGAGTACCTTAGAGTTTGATGTAAATTATCTAATGAAGTTGAACTTTCACCAGCGTGACTTCTCTCCTTTTTTTTCTTTTTTTAATATATTAAAGGGAGAGAGAAATGTGAATCATGAAAACAGATCATTATACCATGTACCATGCATACAAAAGTTAAAAATATAATTCTGTAGTTCCAGCAGTCCGAACCCCAGAACACATGAAGCAGAATTATAAGAATGAAAAACCAGGAACTGTACAAATCATATGCAAATTAAAGGGAGTGTGGCAGCACACATTTGGAAACCACTGACTAATTCTAGTCTAATGGTATGAGCACCAAAAGATCAGCAAAAAAGAAGAAAACAAGATATTGCATATGAAGGGATTGTATTTATTTGGACCAAGTTTGCTACAAGACACAAGTATGGTGGAAGCATAAAGGCTTGCAAGTGTACAGTGTACACATGATGTCCTTATCTGTACAGTGAATGTGTAACACACAGGTGTGGTATGTAGTGGTAAATTGTGTTGTTCTTCAAACGACACAAAATGAAGACAGAAAAAGGTCATAGTCTGCAGGACTTTAGCTCATTGTTTTGGGGCTTATTATTTGCTTCAAAGATATTTAGATTGGGTAAAATGGCAAAATTTGACTTTTATGTTTTTGTTCAAATGGTTCCATCAGGAATTTCCCTCTCATGCTCCCAATCATGGAAAGACTTTTTTCCCCCAAATGGTAGATGTCCTGTTTTGGAAAAAAATCTCTCTTGTGGTTATTATTCCCACACACAGCATGGGAGCAAGTTGTAAAAACAACATTTTCCCCGCTCTGTTGACTGGGTGTGCATAAATAAACACAAACAAAATATGTCCACCCAGTAAGTCTCCATCATTTTACTTCAAACTGCTCAGAGTGAAGTTGATGTGTATGCATGCAGAGATCGTGCCATGTGAGAATCTATGTAGACCTCATTTGTCTTTCGAAGTGGTTTCTTTTGCACTCATGTGTTCTATGTAATGTTTGTCCAACGTATTAAGGAAGGAGACATTCATTAAATGAATGAAAATTAATGAACGTGACGTTCTCATAATATTCATTTTACCAACTGTTCTTTTCCTACCAAACTGCAGTCAACAGTCAGTTATATTATACTCATTCTGTTGTTCACTTGAGCACTTGACCTTCAAACACAAATCTGTCGTCTTGTTCTGAATTTATTGATACACAGTTTGTAAATTTTCAACCACAAAAACAATAGGAAACAATGCATGTAATACGAATATCACACCAACAGTCTCTGTAAACAGCTGGCTTGTGTGATGCAGCTCTGAGCGTAGGAAGACACTTTAAAGGTCAATGTCACCATTTCAGATTTACATCCTAACTGATTATGGTTCTTATGAGTGTTTAGATAGTTAAGCTGCAGGCTTGTAGACATTAATGATTTTCAGAGACATTGCACTCCGGTCTTACTGTCATACTGCCTTCTACATTTTTAACACCTGAGTTTTTGACAGACTCTTACAGATGACCTCATTCCAGCTCTTGCTACATTTCTAAGACAATGCATAAATGAAGTATAAACATTAGGCATGTAACACATAACTGTATACTTCTGTAATCGATGCATTATCAAGGTGAGTGACATACGCACACAAATGAACTGAATCTTGCATATAGCATTATTTATGATGCTGCCATCCCACATTACAAGTAGACATGAAATGATGCACGAAGGGTATAGTTTTCAAAGTCAAAGGCAACATGGCAATTTTTTAAAAATGAGAAACATATACTCGGGTAGCTTCACTGTTCTGTTCTAACACAGCCGTATACAAAAGGCAGACTATCCCTGGTTAAATATTTAGTTCATCTTTGAATTAAAAAAAAATAATGAACTCTCCCTCTGCAGCAAAACAGACATTAACAACAAGTTTTTCTTTTCATGTTAATGTTCCTTTTTTTTATAAAAAGAATAAACAATAATTGTGGCATGTGGAAAACTCTGGGTACCCTCCTACATCTGTAAGCAATAACAACCCTTAGATATCACAATGCCTTTTGCAGCAGCTAAGACTTTTTCTCCTCTTATTTTAGGAATTTTCACTCATTTGTTCTTCAGATCCCCTTCAGAAATGTCTTTAATTCTCACAGTTTGCACACACAGTTTGAGAATTACACATAGATTTGAAATGATGTTGAAATCGGGCTCTGACGACTGTTCCGACAGCTTCAGCTTTTGATTCTGTGATGATTCATGGATTCTGAGGTCTGCTTTGGATCATCGTCCTGGATTTTACTTAGAACTCTAATTTTTTATTTTTTATTTTTTTTTATCCATTATATTCATTTGACATGGGATTTTTAACATCTGCCTTTTTCCTTTCTGAAATCAACAAAAAAGGAATTTTGCCAATGATGGCCAAACTTTTCCATGCAACTGTGCACAGCAGAATCAGCATCATTTGCCACTCTTATTTTCTTTATTTCTGAACAATGACATAAACTGCTAAAATAAAATGTAATGACAATTGCCTTGGATTACTGTCAGTCTAGTCTAAAACAGAAAGGATTCTGCAAGGATCATAGAAATGAAGGCTGAGTTCTCAACTCAGCTTCTTCAAAATAACATTTCCAGCAAATCACGTTTCAAATATACACAAAGCTGGTTTTGAAACTGTTCCAGTGAAGTAGACTGTAAAAAAAACAGCAACGTACTGCAGCAGTTCCTAATTCATTTAAGGCGGTGATGCTTGTTTAGTAACCTGTGGGTCACATCTGGCTCCAGCTTAAACACGATTACCCGATCAGTTTCTTAGAGCTTTAAGAGCACTACCTCGCAGTCAGTTCAATATGTTGTTTAAAGCATCTCATTTAATTGCAGTTTTTTTGGATGACTGGATGGCTAAACATTGAATTGCTTGTAATATACTGTATCTACCAGTTATTGAAACAGACTTCCCCAGATTCTTGGCCAAATTGAGCCAAGCTAAATGGTCTTTTTGTGTTTACTCTGACCCAAATATTTCCAGGATTCCATAACAGTCAAAGCAGCCTTGAGAGAGCCACTTGCGCATTGGAGTTACACCACCAGGGAGGTGTTTTTTGGACCACCGGTATTCATTGTGAAAAAAATAGATGATTATTTGAACATTTTATCTCCTTCCTGGCTTAAGTTTCTGTCTCTTTACAGTACGAGGCTGTGTTCACACTCAGTTTAAGAGTTTCCTTCCTGAATAAAAAATAAAATGCATATCCACTGCTTTGTTAGATGATCTATTTACTGCAAAAATATGAGATGAAGCTACAGTTTGATCTGTGCTCATGTACACACCTACATCCACACAAAGCTCCCTAAATTAAAAAGGCATATAAAACTTGTTGGCACTGATAGGAAGAAAGATTACAGACACTGAAAATGATTTGATTAATAACCATGCATTTCTGTTATTTGATGATGATGATGATGATGATGATGATGATAGCCAGCACAAAAGTAACTGGAACTTGGTAGACTGTACTATTATCTCTTGTTGTGTAGTGTAGCATGTCTTGTGATTTAATGATGAATATTAATCTTTAACATCTTTGTTCTTTAATGAGTATAATACTAGTAGAAATAATGGCATTTCAATCAGTCATTTGGTTTTCTTTTCTTCACATTCTCTCTCTTATCCCACGGATTATACCTGTCCTGGTGTTACATTAGAACAGAAACGATTGTTTAGTTTAGTCTCTCTGCATTATTAGTCAACAGGTTAAATGGGTCAGATGGCCTGATGTCGGACATTAATTTGCACCCTGTATCTTAGTCTCCATATTATTGCCATATAACTACATGTAAAACCCCCTCACGCATTTAATATCTTACCGATGCGAATTATTTTACAACCTCTTCAATCGTCAATTATGCAGTTAAATAGAAAATTAATTTAAGCTCTGAAGCACCGATGCGTTTTTCTGGTGAAACAGTTGCACGATTCAGGGTCCGAAGTTTTGGAGTTTTGTTGGCTCCTCCATAAAATCCCACGCAGGAAGAAAAAGTGAAAGTGTGGTTTTTCATCGGCCTATTACTCCTCTAAATATGTTAATAAAAGTGCTTCAATTTCTGACATTTGGTTTGTATTTAGGTGTTGTTTATAAAATCATTCACCGGGAAAGTCGATGCTCATATTTTTCAAAATCACAACTGTGAATTACAAAATTGAAAACACTGATCAGCTGGAACGAGGAAAAAGTTTGGAAATCTAATTAGGATGAGATTCTTTATTTCGGTTTCATTTTATTTATGTATTTATTAATGTTAATACTATTAATAGTTACATTTGACTTTGTGCCTTTTTTGCATTAATTTGCGTCCTTTTAATGAGTTAATAATAAATGAATGAATATTCATTATTTGTAGAACAACAGAGCTGTTAATGATGGACACAGATAATACATAATTAAATTCAAACTCGAATCAGAATTAGTTTTGTTTTGCTGCTTCATTTTGGTCCGATTAAAGGTAATCCAGCCATAATCTCTGTTACCAGCACTTCAGACAGAAACCAATCAATAAAAGTATTGTCCGTCCGTCTCCCAGGCAACTGCTTTAAGGTGCCATTAATTACAGATAAGATTATAGCGAATCCCATGCTGAGTCTGTTTAAGATGAATGAGTGCATTGCTCATTACTTAAAATCCTACCCTGAGGCTGCTGATAAGATTATTCGCAGTTTTGCTTCGTTTCGTTTTTTGGCTCGGGTTCAGTGGGAATCTCGGCTATTTTCGGATTTGGACTCCGCTTATGCAAGTGGCTACTGTTTTGGTTTACGAGCGAGGTGAGAGAGGTGAGGGGTGTCCTGTCCTGAGTACACCCAGCACTGCTTGAGCACAGTGACTTTGAACTTGAACTTCGTCTTGCTCATCTTCATAATGTTTGCAATGCATCTCTACCAGTGAACCTGCACTGATGTCTGTCCATGGATTAAATTGGCTCGTTGGCCTATCGATCCATTACCTCTCATATCGGCCGTGGGCAGCAGTGCGCAAATAGAAATTAAGTGCAGGGTGGTTCACTATTGTACTCACCCAGACAGCAGGCCACAGTACATACTCCATCTTATAGCTCCATCATGACTCCACCTTGGTTCTCTAGCCTGGCTCTAATGCATCCCTGGCTTCAGCTGCTCTGCCTTCCACTCGCTTTCTTTGCTACAGAAAAGCAAAGTAGCCCGAAGGAAGTTTTAAATGAGACTAAGGGTATCAAACACAGGGATGAATTGATGTTCGCCCTCTAACAATGAAAGACTTACCGAGCCATAAGATTCATGCTTCAGAGTAACCAGCTATGTTTATCACATGTCATATAGCGAAACGCCTAAGAGAGGGATCAGGCTTACACCTGAAGAGGAAGTCAGGTATATTCTGAGCAGCGAGTCCATCGACTTTCAGTTCACAGAAAAGAAATACTCAGTCTTTGTGCACGTTTAAATTAATATTATTATTTATTCACTTGATTCTGTTGTTTTGCAATCAAAATTTTCTGTTTCATTACATTTGGATTTACCGTTTTTCTCGCTTTCATTGCCAAAAGTTAAGCAAATATATTACGCAAATTGATGTGTATTCATTCATATCAAGACCTTCTACTGATTAAAAACCATCACGTCAAAAGGCATCAGTGGCTTGATGGCAAGGTTTTTGTGCTTTTAATGCGAAAGGATTCCGTTTAATTACTTCCGTTTTCTTAAGCATGTGTAGTTAAGGCTGAGGGGGAAAGAACCGGCAGTCACGTAAGTAGCACGTGCATGTTGAGCTGCAGGTAAAGGTGCACTGGGAGAGACCGCCATGCACATGGAAAGGAAAATGAAAAACCGAAGGAAATTTGTTATCATTTTCCAGAGTGATCCTCCAGAATCGTGTAGGATTAGAAGTGTCAACTTGATATCAGTATCGCAAATAACTTTGTTTTTCATCAAGGTCGCTGTCAACATGCGGAAGACAGACTTTGATTTTTTCTTTGTCTCCATCAGCCTGGTCTTTGTGGAGACGGAATGAAACTTGAGAAAATTCAAATTTGCGCTCTGAGGTTTCACCCTCCATTTTCAAAATTGGATTTCCGCAACAATGTGTTTTTAAATACCTCCTCTAAATATTCTACTTTTTCAAAGCCAATGCAGGAACAACCTCCACCTCTGATACCAGATTATGATTCACTTGAGACAAAACACATGGATGAGACATGCCAGATCAAACCCTATAGCTGCTTTTCCAAATACTTGACGGAATTTTGAGATCAACGAGGTTGTAGTAGCGAGCATTTAGAGCTATACTCTCAGCAGTAGACTGTGTCCTGGAGGCTCCTCACATGAGTTCCTTATAAACATTAAGTGCCTTTTACTTTTTTTTTTTTTTTTTTTTTTTTTACCTTGTTGATATGGTTCAGAGTGTGGCTTCCTGTGCATCGTTTCACTTTAAGATTTCCTCCATCATAACGAGTTAACCAACAACAAGCAGGTGCAGACATCATTTTCCAGTCCGCAGCTCTTCCAAACCAGCAGCCCATGCAGACTTTAGCCTCCTCATACAGGCACTGTTGGCCTACTGCACACTGGCCGAGGAAGTTGTTGTTCTTAAAATCGCTTCCTATGAATTCCCCGGATTTATATTTGGAGTCTCAAAGCAAAGTGAGCTTCAGAGAGGTGGCCATAAAATAAACCATTTACCTATCAAATATAATTCACTTAATGATTAACTTTCTGTAGGATACAGCAAATCATAACCTACACGTTGCACTAGCAATTCATCATAGCGCAAAGGAAGTGTGCGTGTATATAAGCTATATATGCAAATTAACCTATAGTAGCTATATTGCAAAAGTGATGTAACATAAATGAAATGGAAATGTCGCATAGGAAATGTATGTTGTATGAATTGCAAGTAAAATTTAAGCTTAAGAATTAATAGATAATGCAAGGAGAATGAGTAGATGAGTGAAAGATGATTCCAGGAACCAAATGTCTGCTCTTATTTATCTTGCATTATAAGGAAGGGCTGCATATAGTGCCAGATCTGCGGTGCTGCATGTTGGTCCAGGTCTCTGAACTGTATCATAAAAACACTAAAGACTACTTTAATTGTCCTCTTTTTGTCCTCGGACTAATAATTTTCTTTCTGACGCACTTAACTGACACAACTGGTGAAATATGTTCTGAGTAGATCATACAGTGGTGTGTTAAGCTCACAAACAGTCATATGATGTGTCGTCGGGACTCTTGTCAACATTTTGACACATTTTCTTCATATCAACGTTTTGAAGGCTGCATGTTGTTGCACTAGTGGTGTGTGAAAACACTGGCCTTTAACGCAGACCTCAACACTTGTGCAGATATCCTCCAAACAGGTTCCTTTGATAAAGATGGTCTTTTTGCAGGGGCCTCGGTTTCCTCCCATATAATGCTGGACAACACAGTTTGCCTCAAGCTGCTTGTGCGACTGAAAATAGAATGACCTCAAAATCATCAGATTGTCTAGACTTTCCGGTTTAATGTAGAAGTTATTGTAATTATATGCTAATTACCAATGATATTCATATGTAAAGGAATGGTAGTCAGGGAGCTTTCTATTTTCAGACCTGTTTTGGAGAGGGATTTCCTTATCACATCCAGAGTTATATTTTATAACGCACCCTTTAAATATTCTTGTTCAGTTTCTTCTAGTCTAGTGTGTGTAGTCTGAAATGTGCACGGGAAGTTTGAAAAGCGTTACTCTCTGGGAGAAGAAGTGAGATGATTAATGATGAACGTGTGTGTCTTTTGTTTTGCTGTCTGGACGGAGGGAGCGACCGCCTCTCTTAACTTGAACTTGGACTTCCGACGAGACGCGTCAAAGTGGATTTATTTAGTCTGCTTTCTCATCGGTTTACGCTCTGGACTGCAGCAGCAAAATGAAGGATTCCCTCTCCTGCAGGACCGCTTTTTAGACAACGACAAGACCAAATGAGCACATTTGAAAAGAGCCACTTGGTTGATAAATTACATTAGGCTAAGATATCAAACAGGACGCGTTTGGCTCACGATAATGGGGAGACATGATTTGATATAGGCCTGATGCTGGTGTCCTGGTCCTTGTAAATATGTCTTCTTGCTTTGCTTTACTTTTTCAAAACCATTTGATTAAGAATATTTTTGTAATTAGGAAACTAGCTCATTTATTGCCCGTGCGTAACAGATGCTCATTGTCCCATGGCTGTGCGCAGGCGGTTTCAGCTTTGTACCCTTGATATGAGGGAACAAAAATATGCTTTATATGTGATTGTAGACCATTATCATGCAGCACTTATAATTTCCAGCGTATTAAATCTCTAAAATTGTATATTCATTTGTGTGTTCATACTCGTGTAGCCTGTTTTCTAAATTGTAAGACATTCAAATGCAAAGTGCTCACAAGCTGCATCGTTTTCCAAACTACTAATTGCAGACTACGGGTTTTCTTCCCAACTGGAAACTACTAATCTACTTTTTGCAGCATAAATGACGCTACAAGATATCTAACTCTCAAATTTGGTCCTAGCTTCCTGTCAGCATCAAATGCCATGTAGTGAGGTTTTAATAACAGCCTGATAGAAGCTACAGTAAATAAAAGGCTGCAAAGCCTGTGTTGTATTTTGAAAATCCACTCTGGCCTGGCTGGAGCGGTGGTTTGCCAGCCTGCCCTCTGTCCTCTGGGCGCGGCTCCGCCTGCCCGGCTGTACTTTGCGGTTAAGCCACAGCCACCCTCCTCCAGTCTACCTGTTCTGGATGAGGTTAAACGAGTCAAATCCGAGGATATTAGGCCTAAAATGCAGTGTAGGTAGTCTTTGTGATGCATCGCTTTCCCCCACCCTATACAACACACGGTCGCTATATAACAGTATTATTATATTGTCAGCGGAAAATAAAAAAAGATTGACAAACCTCTTGGTGATTATCATAAAGACACCTCCACCAACATGAACTGAATTCCACAGACCCCGTAATCTGTCGTTTTAAAGCATCTGCTTGCCATAGATGCGCTCCACAGCACATCTGTTACTTCCTATGCATTAAGTCTATTTTACATATAGAAGGTGTTGGTGTAAAGTGAGTCTGAGGGGGGATACTCCCCCCCCCCCACATACACACACACCTCTGTACGGCCTAAACTCGACACTTGTGGTGTCCTCCATTCACTGTATGTCGTTTCACGAATGCTTAAGATAATTTCAGTTTTGCTTGGCAAACACAGGCCCATCGCACAGTGTAAGACATCTCTTTTGTGGAAACCTGGAGGCTCCTGCTCCGCGCTCTTGTGTCCGTCACAGGCCACACTCGCAGCAGGCCAGTGTTGAACCTCTTTGAATGTGCCCACGCAAACGCAGCAAGATCTTACGAGAACTGCGGCACTGGAATCTGTGAGTCTTGTTGTGAGATGAAATGGGAAACTACGTGTTCGTAGTAATCTGCGCAAGTTAGGATTGTGTTTGAACGTCTCTCACAACCCACTGCGGGCTATAACCAATTCATCCTGTTTTTCGCACACTAACACTGCAGTACCCCAGTTATGTATTTCAGACCACGGTCTAGCATTTTCTGGACAAAATCACATGTCTCCCAAATCCCTGAATGTTGGCATAGAGGCCCAATGCTCTTGGCTTTTATGATTATGAACACTTTTGATCGTAAATTAAAGCCAGCCAGAGCGGGAAAACACCAGATTGAGATGCCGTTTTAGTTTTGTAGGAATGTTTTCATGACAGTGGACTGCTCTCTGCTCCCCTGCCTGGTGAACAACAGCCTGCTTTCACTCACTCTCTCTCTCTCTGTCTCTCTCTCTATCTCTCTCACTCTCTCTCACTCACACACACACGCACGCACGCACGCACGCACACACACAGGTCAAGGGATAGACACACTGGCAACATAAAATGATATGATTATTAAAAGGAAGTGAAATTTCGTTATTTTGCGAAGGATAAATTTGCATCAAGCCTTAATGCAAAATGCATGACTCACAGATGTAAATGCACACCAGTCCTGATTTACTAGAAGATTTATACTCTACAGCCAGATTTTGGTCCATCCAATTAGTCCAAATAGTAAATGGATCCAAATTTCATTCCACCGAGTTTGAAGCGTTCATTTTCTAAAACCATTGAATCCTCACTTTGAAAATGACTGAAGGACTGACTGGCCTTTAAACTGTTAAGGGTGCGTTGGGGGATTTTTGTTGATAGTCTAAAGTTCATTGAAATTACCCAATGCTTCACTTTGATTATAGAAATGGTTTGATCTCGAGGCTAAGCCCGAAGCTGGCTGCAAACTCGTAAAAGCAACCTGATTTCAGCATGCATGGCGCGGACTCTACCTGTAAGCTGTCAACACATTCTTGGACCGCCACCTCGCCTCTGTAGAGATTTTATACCCAGGGATTTGCATCATTGTCAAGAACGGTGAGATAATGTTTGAGAAGTAATGGCGTTTATTTCTTGATTGCGTTTTGTGACATTAAGTGCGTTGATGTGTAGTGCAAAGAAACACGGACATGTTTGTCACTGGGGTATTTCGATGGATGTGGTTATACTGAAAATATGTGGCCAACAGCTCTCCCTCCCAAATCACAGCAAAGACAGACGGACAATGATAATTCCACTTGTTTCCAAAACTTCTATTTGGTCTCTGTGACATAATTTATCTGAGTAAGAGTTGCATGATTTTGAATTAAGTGGAATTATTGTTTACTGCATGATCAATACAGCAAATGCGACACACAGGTTTACGCTCCCCTGTGCGTATAAGGGTATATTCTGACTGCATAAGATCCACTGGCTCAGTCATGTGCACATGCAGTCAGTTCCTGGGAGGAATCCGCAGGTAGGCAGCATTTGTGTAGGGGTGGATGCTTCCCCTCCCCCACAAACCTCCGCATCAGACGGTCTCCCTCTGTCTGACAGGGCCTGTCTGGAAGGACATGATGTCTGGTTGTCAAGATATTTACAGCAACACATCATGGGCTGGCTGACAAGATTCTGATAGTTGTTTCTATGGCTAGTTCCTGAAAAAGAGCAAATAGCGCAGTGGAAATATTTCACTCATCCTGGCGGATTCTTTTGACGCACTTTAAAGATTTCTCTTTTTTCTGATGAAATGCGACGAATATTTGTTAAAAAAAAAAAAAAAAAAGTGCCTGCAGTTGAATTCCAGCAGACACTGTGTGCAGACTAGAGGAGGTGTCTGTAGGTGCGCAGAAATCACCGACTACCAAGTTGGAGTTTACTACACTTTGATGCACGAAAACTGTCACAGCAGCACTGTTTATTTTATTTTATACTGATGTAAACGTCTGTGCCGAGGATATCTGCGTTGTTGCAGTGGCGGCCGTATTAAAGTTTTAACATGTTACCTGCCAGTACGTGAGTTTAAGTTTGTTTTTGAAGGGGTTAAATAATGTTGGGGAAATGGAAATCTACATTCTATTACTGATCTCCTCTTGCGCCTGTCGCCTACTGCCGTTTATCTGTAAACTGTGATACAGTCTACAGTGACTGAAGGAACATTTAAACCCAGCTCATTAATTCCTTTTTACTTTTCTCCTTCTAAGCTAATTAGAGATGTGCCAATTTACGCACAGGCAACATCCAACCTATAACAAACGGCATCTCCGCCCCATAAAGTAAAACTTAAAGGTGGTTGATGGGTGCGAAAATATCCGCCTGTATATATCAATCAGCGGTCCTAAAAAAAAGTCTCTTTCAGTGGAGAATCTTTTTCGTTCCTAAACATCACATTGATAGTTTGGGTGGTAAGAGCAAATGTGAAACTTGTGTATGCTTAAACTTTAAACCACTGATTTCATCCTTCATTAATCCACCTGTGCGTCCACAACCTGTCAGACGTCACTGAGAGATAATAACAACAAAGCATTACCTCCAAATGTTGGTATCTCTTGGACTTCATTGTGCGTTATTTATGCAGGGCGTGGTATAGACCTCCTGGTTGCAGAATCGTCGCTGGCATGTTTGTGGTGCTGCTGCTGTGTCAGTGTCAGCCTCACAATATTTGTTGTGGTGGAAATGCGCCAAGACACTCACATTGAATATTAAGATAATGTGTCTTCTCTCAGCACAAGTTAGTTCCTGCAAAAGTTAAAAAGAGGAAGTACTTTATCTTTGAATTCTGCATGTGCCACTTTATGAAAGATGTTTATTATTTTATTTTTCCTGAAACATGAATTATAAGAATATAAAAATAATCTAGATCTTATTTTTTTAGTTGAGGAGAAAACCACAAGCTGCCTTTAAGTGTGATTTGTGGTTATTGCAACATAAAACGTAGCATAATAAAATCTGCATTTTTTTTTTTATTTTCTAAATTTTACAACTGTAACTATTATGTGTGAGACTTTGCCGCCCATTACAACCGCGCTACATCACCCGTGTATTCCTCAGGGCGAAAGTATTGCCACAGTCAGCAAACATTTGGAGATAATGTGGAACTAAGATGAGTTGAAAACAAAAATCCACCGAACTGATAATAACATGCTTTCATTTATAAATCGCAAAAAAAAAAAAAAAAAAAAAACACACACACACACAAAAACAGCTCATCTCCTGAAGTCTGAGCTTTCATGGAAAATATGTTCGTTTGGAAATAGTCGGTTTCCTGTTGCGCAAAAAAAAAGAAAAGAAAGAAAAACCTGTCAGATCCCTGGTCCTTTAAAATAAAACACTTGGGATTATTTGGACTTCTCTCCCTTTCCTCACACACACAGCAAATATTTTAGAGTGAGGGTCTCTAAATAACAGCTAGTTTGCATGCATACTCTAGTGTGAAGTTCATTCTTGTCTGTCTAGACTCTGATTACGACCCTGTTTGTCTGCGTTTTTTTACCTTGACCTTGGACTTCCGTGCAGCTGCCGTTTGGATGAGCCCTTCGTAGCTGTAATTTCCTTGAGACAAAAGAACTATAGCCTCTGTCCGAGGAAGGACAGGGGACGAGCTTCCTCAGTTTACAAATACACAAAGGTGGTCTGATTATTCCCAGGGAAGCTCTGAAGTGCAAAAATGTTGATTAACTACGCTCCTCTCGTGCATGGAGCAGCTCGTGGCTTGCTCAGTGACTCATGGGGCTGGCATCACAAAAAGCATGTTTTGTGGATGCTTCGTTGGTCTGCCCCATCGGTAATACGCCACACTGGAAAAATAGTCAACTTTTGAAATAGCTATCATCCCGTAAGTGTTTTAAAACTCGTGCTTAAAAGGAGTGGGGATTGAGGATTTCGCAAGGGCTCTGATTACAGGGCCAGGTCACGAGATGAGTTACAAAGTCATTTTGGATTTTGAAAATCTACTGTCATTCAAATCTAAAGGAGGACGCGAGTGAAACAGTGGAGCCAAGATTTCCTGAGAGGAAAAGCTACGCATCTCTGCCATGCTGTCTAATTAAATAAAGTCCACAGTCCTGCTGAAAGCGGCCCCTTGTTCTGATTTTCGCCTGGAAGCGTCAGCATCCACTTGTATGGTATGACTGAACAACCCAGTCAAACACAACATCACATGAAGTCGTTTAATAGTCATTTTAATTGTCACGTTATGGTTTAAAAAGCTTTTGGGCCTAACTGAGAATATTACGATGGAGCTTCTCTGTGCCCAAACATGTTGCGGAATGCGTTATATTAAATCAATTAAGGTAATTATTCATCGTAGGTTATTAGTGTAATTATCAACCATGTTAAATACAGCCTAGACTTTGTGCTGAAATGTAATGCGCACAGACGATATCTTACCTGGAGGGGCTATCACCTTGTCCTGTGGCTCTCACTGCAGAGCTAAAACCACTCTCAACTTTGCAAATACTGAAACTCCTAGTTCTGCATTTCACACACACACCCACAGACACACACACACACACCCAAAGATAACAAATATATCTTATTTTTAACCTGGGTGGCCTAAATTTGAAAACTCATCACATCATGCCAAAAAGTTCCAATCTGCTCTATTTAGCCTCCACAGTATCAACACCTGAAAGGCGACATTATTAGTGAACATGGTTGTCATGTCCTGTTGAAAAGTGACACTCCACTACCAGGCTTAGTCACAGCATCTCAGCTCAGCATATTAATAGGTGACTCAGTGGAAGTTAGAAACAGTTTAAAGGAGATGCGCCCTACAAAGGAGTGTTGATAAGACTGGACTGTTTACAAATCTGTATTTGCTGAGACACCACTGTATTTTCAGTTTTATGTGATACATATTAAATTGACTACAGACCAGGGATTCCAGATTAAATCGTTTTTTGTTTATTACTACACTACATGTAATAATCAAACATACCGCCTCCACCCAGCAGTAAACCAACACACACACACACACACACACACACACAGACACATACACACACACACAAGTTTTCGCTGCAGCGCCTCAGAAAAACAAGTTGAGAGGTTAGTTCAAGAGATTTAATTAGAACTATGTATTTTTATTTTCCATGTAGTCCACTAACTGCGACATGTATCACAGCCGATTATATTCTCTGTCAGTCCTCGGAGTCGGCCAAATTTCACAGGTTGTTTTCGTTTGCCACAATCTTGAAAGTATCCAAACTCCCCTTTAAGAGTGCGGGTCTAGGTGATTTAAGCCAATGATATGACTCGGTATTCTGCAGGAAAAAACTGTGACATATGAGGCAGTGGGTCTTTAAAGGGCTGCTCTGCTCCAACTCACAAGCCCAATCTCATAGGACTTGTTAGCGTATCACGTGCCAGCTTCTTAATGAAGTGGACACACGAGGGCCTTGTGTGCGCATGCGCTTGGTGTAAAATGTAGTTGGAAATGAGGTGTCCGTCTTGGAGTAGTCGACTTTTAAAAAGCATCGGCAGCCCCTGATATGACGACTTCGCTGGTTCTGCATCCACGCTGGGCGGACACCTTGATGTACGTTTATGAAAAAAGCCCGAATGAAAACAACCAGAATAAAAGCCAAACAATGGAGGGACTGAGCGGTAATTGCCCTGCGACCCACTGCAGG
The DNA here is from genome assembly GCA_021432705.1 of Caranx ignobilis. Classification (NCBI taxonomy): domain Eukaryota; kingdom Metazoa; phylum Chordata; class Actinopteri; order Carangiformes; family Carangidae; genus Caranx; species Caranx ignobilis. The sequence continues at coordinate 65,863,624 of MU269985.1, forward strand.
GACCTGATGTCGCACCCCGCGCTAGGACGACATTCTGGCACCATAGCGACCCACCAGGGCTCCGTCTACTCGGATATTTCCTCCCCAGACACCGGCCGGCAGTGTCCCGCTCCCCAAACATCATCGAGTGCATCTTTGAGCTACGGTTATCCCTTTGGAAACCCATATTACGGCTGTAGATTATCTCATTCGCACAACGTGAACTTGCAGCAGAAGCCTTGCTCGTACCATCCCGCAGAAAAATATGCCGAGCCCAGCACAGCGCTGCCCACGGAAGAACTGTCTACCAGGGCGAAAGAGTTTGCCTTCTACCCGAGTTTCGCCAGCTCTTATCAGGCTGTTCCCGGATACCTCGACGTGTCGGTGGTGCCTAGTATCAGTGCCCATCCTGAACCGCGACACGACGCCTTGATCCCCATGGAGGGCTACCAGCACTGGGCTCTCTCCAATGGCTGGGATGGGCAGGTGTACTGCTCCAAAGAGCAAACGCAGTCAACTCATCTTTGGAAATCACCCTTCCCAGGTATGGAAAAATTCATTTTCATTTTTTAAAGTAGTCTTCAACAGGTTTGAATTCATGTTAGTTCAGCGACTGATAGGCTTTTGATGCCTATGTCATCACATCTGTAAAACTATTTCAATACAGGCTCTTCAGATAATTTTTCTGTGTTAAGATGTTATTGCATAGTCTCTGAATTTTACTGTCTTAAAGTGTCAATATCAACTCGCCAGGAAGTCAGGGAAACACTAAAAGTGCGGAATAAACACACGACTGTCAATCCCCATGTCAGTTATGAAATGTTCTTTATGTACTCTGGGATCATAGGCAGCCATATTCTTCAGTTTAACACTAAACAAACGGCAATGTATTTTCTTAGTACTGTGCATAAAAATGACAATCAGAAATGTGAGTTCAAGGAGCTTTTCAGCTGCAAAGCATTTTAACGGTTAATATAAGTTCAGCAACGGAACATTTGCTGTCTGCAGTTATTTAGTTTTTTTTTCCTCTTTGAAGTCATATGATGAGTTTCAGTCACGTAGAATAGATAGGGACACCAACGCAAACCTTTGCCCTCTGCTTGACTAATAGTGATTAAGCTAGCCTACTGTGTTTGGACTGTGCCTATAAATCTCTGTGCCCATCGATGTGTTCAGTCTTTTGCATATGAGGATTCATTTCTCAAACATTTGTCTTGCACACAGACCTCGGCTTCATGTTACACAGCCTGTTCACAACCATTTATCAGTTCACTGTATATAATTCAGGCTCGCCTTTAGCTTTACTTACTATCACACAACATGCATGATATCTGATAATGGATACTGGGGCCCAACCAGTATGCAGTTTACAGAGTGTTTACTAGACTGCTTCTTTTACCGCAAGGGTTTATTATCTTTCTGAAATCTGTAAGTATTTTAATTTCATGGATGTGGATGTTCTCGGATGTTCGTCTGAACTTCCCACACAACACCCCCCCCCCCTTCTTTATATTGAAAATACACATGAGCAAGCCACGCAAGCACGGGCACGCAGTGAAATGCACGCGCACACATGCGCAAAAACGCGAGCGCGCGATTTCCATGCCTTCCATTTACCTCCATAGGCATATACAGGCTATTCAGAGTGGCGCACACAGTCACAGAACTAATCTGCTAAAAAATGGAGCTAGAGCTACAAAAACAATGAAGGGTAACCCTAATTGGTTCATATAAAGGCGTATGGGATATGGGATGCATAGAAGTGCAGCATAGATATGATGAAGATAGCGGGAATATCCTTTGGCCTAAATTACAAAAGCACAGACTTCTACATAGATAATCTGTGGAGAAACATTCTCAACCACTGACTGTAAAATGACACGGGTGTAAAAAAGCTTCATGTCTCACAGCTTGCCACTATTTCTCAAGGTATTGCCATACTTGTCCTGTCATGTTTCTCATTGGCTGTCTTGCTCTCAGCTCCAGCCTTGGCGGAGGGGTGTAATCCATTACTCTGCTTACCTGAACAAATAGGATGAGGTATCTTCTGCCAAATGGTTTTGTGGGGTTTAAAAGACTTACAAAGATCACATTGGAAATCACAGTGTCTGTACTTTAAGAAAAATCAGGGAACACTTTAAAAATTCCGAACTTTTTCTCAAATGACGTGTAGCACAATTTATCATCATCCAGAAGTTAAAGTTTTCATTTGTTATCAGTTTAGATGCTAGATTTCTGTGTTTTCTAATAAGCGCTGACAGACTATTTCGCCCACACTGAGACTTATAGCAGTTTATACTTACATCTCCCCCGCACTTTAATTAAACAGAGGCCATCTACCAGAGATTTATCTAAGATACCATTAACAAGGTTTGTTGTTTAGTTTATAGTTCAGTAGATAAGCAACCAACAGATTAAGTATTGACAAGCGCGAAGGGGGAAAAGATCAGTGGCGATGGAAATAATGAACAGTTGCAGTGGTTGTAACTGGATAGTGACTGTTAATCTGCACATATAAACATCACATCCACCGCAGTGTATGATCCTGCATTAGTCGTTCATGTCAGGTGCAGTACACCTGAGATCCTGACCGCATCAACGTTTCTCTTGCGTACCCCCCCATCCCCCACCCCTCCTCTACCAACACTCTCTCTCTCTCTCTCCCTCCCTCCCTCCCTCCCTCTCTCCCCCTCTCTCTCTCTCACTCACACACCCACCCACCCACACACAGAGGGAGAAAGAGAGAATTGCGCAAATTCAGAATTTAATTGGGTTATTTGACATTTTTATTTATTTGTTTCTTATTTATCAATCCGCTGAAGTCAGTGTTTAACCTGAAGCATTTCTCAGTCTGCTCCAGGAGCAGACTGGTCCTGACAGCTGCAGTGCTGCTTGATTTTGTTAGGTGAAACATTGCCATGTTTCTGTGCATATCCTTATATTTCCCCGTGATTGCCCTTTTCTTCTTCTCTCACAGACGTCGTGCCATTGCAGCCTGAGGTCAGCAGCTACCGTCGTGGGCGTAAAAAGCGGGTCCCTTACACCAAGATCCAGCTGAAGGAGCTGGAGAAAGAGTATGCAGCCAGCAAATTCATCACCAAAGACAAGAGAAGGCGCATCTCGGCCGCCACCAATCTCTCAGAGCGTCAAGTCACCATCTGGTTCCAAAACCGGCGAGTCAAGGAGAAGAAATTTGTCAGTAAATCCAAGAACAATCACATGCACACCACTTGATAAGATCAGCGACCTCCTTCAAACTGCAACTCATACCTTCCAAAAACATCACGCCATATGTTTACCTCTTGCATCGAAAATCGTGGCTGAAAACATTTTGGCTGAGTGTTTGTTATTTTTGTTTTTTTTTAATTTAAGTTCCACCATCTCCATCGACCATGCCACCACGCCCCCTGTTTTCAAGTTAGAGAGGATGCTCTAAAAACTGTGAAAATATTGAAAATTCACTTCGCATTTGTTTTATATGAATGTACATATATAAATATATAATATTTAAAACGATATCTGTATTTCAAAGACAAGTATTGCGTGTTTTTCTGTTCTTTGTTTTTTTTCCAAGCCAAATCACAAAAGGACTGGTGACATTTCTAAGACTTGCAACTGGCAGATCAAAACAGAGGAGACGCTTCGTTTGGTATCATTTATAGAAAGAAAATCGCCATATGGACAAGACTTGTTATGGCATAATGACACGTTGAACTTGAGACTTACGCAGCTTCAACAAAAAGCTCACAGGGAGGACTTTCGGGAGAAAACCCCTCTTTTTGAGGTTTCCTCTGAATTTCAAAAGCTATGTTCCTCTGTGTGGGGCATGTTCTATTAAGCCTGGGGTAAAACAAAGGCTGCTATGTTGTTAATCTGTATAGTGCAATGCCTTTATTTAATTCATATTATCTAGTATGGCAGAACTGTAAACTGGAGTATCCCAAAACCTGTATGTTTTCCTTAATCGGTGAAGGATTCTGTCATGCAACTGGAATGATTGTAAACCATTAAAAGTCAGTGAGTATTACACATAAATGCACAATCGTTTTACTTTGTTTTGTCTTTGTTAGTGTAGCATTGGAGCTGATCACACGCCTTGTACGAAGCCTGTAATTTCTACTTTCGTGCAGTATGTGAACTTTATTGTGCTGTTGAATTACGTACTGGTAACGTGTTTCATAAATAAATGATGATTATGAAAATGCTCAGATATTCAAGTCAATCAGCCATCATCCTTGCAGCATTTCCATTCGTTTCAAATTACACTGGTGTTATTAAGCAGCAAAAGCTCTCACCACTGTCGCCTTGCCATTTCAGTTTGAGTCTATAACATCAGCAGCGGATGGACGAGTGAAGGTTTGATGTCGCAAAGTGCTTGATTAAGACTTTCTATTGGACATGCTGGAGTCTTGTTAATGGCAACAGGGGATGATACAGTGATTACGCATGTTTAGTGGGCAGCAGCGCGGTGATACTTATCTGACACTTGCAAACAAAATGAATCATGGTGTCTGTTTACAGATGGAAGTGCCTCGGCCTGCAGGATCTGATATTTCGCGGTTTAGAGAAAGATGCTCGCTGTGCCCAAATCTGTCCCACCCTTGCATTGAAGTCATCGCATTTTAATTTTCAAAGTTAATAACCAAAATGATATTTGGCAACCTGTTAGATATCAGACGCACGGCAAATGCGCCAATCAAGCGACCTGTGCCTCACATTTCCACAGAAATATTAACCGGTTCACCACAGAATATTGTTGTCAGTCCTGTATTCCACAGGTACGCTGTTTGACAGTATGAACGTTAAAAGCCGCACCCGTGAGAACGCAATGAACATGTCTCTTTCTCCCACGCAGTGCATTGCATCTACAAGTATTTGCTCATATTTAACTCGCCATACCTTCTGTAAGACATCAGCAGCACATGTGGATTAGAAAGGTGAAGACAATGCTTGCGTAAACGTATGATGCTTTTGCAACACATGATGCGACATGCAGCTACATGCGTATTTTTGGTTGATCCTGCTAACACTTGTGTGTCAGTATGTAAAAAAAAAAAAAAAATCACAGGTGACTTTTGCATTGAACTTGAGACACCATTCGACGGCCAATCATTCTGTTTTTCTAAACATACACGGTGATTATAAATAGAAAGATAATGACTATTTGCTTGAGCACACACTAAACTAATCCCAATCCAAATCTGCGCTAAGGGTCATTTCTATAAAGTTTTGTTCACAAATAATGTCAATCCACATATTGAGTACAGGCTACTTCATGTGTGCATACAGGAAGTTTCTTCCCCTATGCAGACAGTGTTTTTTTTTTCTTTAGAGTATAAAGGCCTTAATCTCTCCAAAGTTAGCTGCTTCTGAAGTTATGAAAAACAATAATTTGGAAAATTAAAGTTAAAGTTAAAAAAAAGTTTTAGACATATATAACATGTCTAACTCTGTAATTTCAGTTCATAATCTGAATAAATCTTGAAATGTATTAGTTTTCAAATGAACATAAACACGGACTCTTTTCTTTCTTTTGTAAAATGAATTGACGCCGAAGGCCTTAAATATCAGTCTGATCATTCAGATTTCGGAGCTGTTCTCCAAACCAAGCTCAACTCGCAGTTATTGTGCGACGTTTTTTGTTTTTTTTCAACTTCTCTGTAGGCGAGTCATTGGCTGGACTGTGTCACTTTTTCCAGCTTCTTCAGATCTCTTGGAGGTGGTTGATTACAATCCAAGCCGTCACACTTCAACTTTTTGTTTGTCTGGTTCCTGGATTTTCAATCCGCGTGGAAAGTTCTGGGTCTCCTGATTTACCCTTGACCATGACTATGCAGTCACTTTGACCTTGACATCACGGCAGATTGTGAATAATAAATAGGGGGCTGGACACCAATGCTGGCGGTTTGTTTGTAGGCAAACAAGGTGTTATTTCCCTGTCTAGACAGCCGGACTTAATGACATGCCATAAATACATAAAAAGGGGAAGTGCAGCGATATCCTCTGACCTGCATTACTGACCATCTCTCAGAGCTTTGCATTAACATTTGGGCTCTATTCTTTTGTGTTTTGCAGAAGTCCTGTAAAAGCAGTTGTTCTGGGCCATACCTCTGGAGCCACCAATAGTTTCATGCACTCATCATGAGGTGTGTGTTATTGACCACGAAGGACAGGTAGGACTTTTGACGTCTCACACCAACACCAGTAATCCGCAGCAAGCAGCCATACTGACTACACAGCGAGAGGAAATAATAATACGACGTCGCTCACAGTATAGCGTTTTAAGGTATGGCCATTTTCTTCCTACTATGGCAGTAGGCCTACATGGACTTTGCTTTAGGACTTCTTAGCTGACGACAAAGGCTGTGCATTAGACAGTCCAAACTAACAGGAAATATGAGGAATTATATGCATTGACAGGCGGATTAGTAGCTGCCTCATTTTTTAAGTGACTGTTTTCCAAGTGAATGTGGCGCAGCGACGATGGAAGAGAAAAAACTGGGCTGCTTTACATAGATTGGTATTTTAACACCAAACCCACGTCAACTTCTGATATTTTCGCACATTATAACACAAATGTGAAATTTGTCAAAGCTGTGCAGTAGCCTAACACATGAAGTGTGTGAGAGAATGCCACGCAACAATGCAAATCTCGGTCAGCATAATATGACGAGACCGAGGGAATATGGAAATAATTTTCTAACGGATCTGTATTTACATGTGCATTTTTGTTTATGAAATTATATGAACGTTTTATTTGACCTTCTGAAAGAATACAAAATATATTTCACAGTGGACACACGGGAATATTCACAGACACATGTACCTAACAGATCTATGTCCAAATACAAAATGATAAAATCTGAAAATATCTTGTATGTGCACAGCTCTGCAATATCGTCCATTCCTGAAGGGTAGTGATTTGCTTGCTATACTTGTCACATTAGAAATCAAGTAGACTGCGCGCCCGTGAATAACATTTCCCATGCCGAACACAGGCAGAACCAGAATGAGCTCATTTAATCAAATAGCATGTCTTCAACTATTTTCACACTCTTGACACACTGATCAGCCTCTTATTTAACTCGCAAACATATGATGTGGGAAAAGTTGCATCGCCTTCGGTTGTGTGTGGAGGCGTCAAAGCAGCAGGCCTCTGTCAGCTGCAGACATGAGACAGGGGGCTGATAACCTCTGGTGGTGACCAGAGGAAAATATCAGGAAGTGCTGCAGCTGTGTGTTTAGGGTTATTTTAGTTCAGTTAATTTGCTCTTTTTCGCAGTCACGCTTTCAGCTTAGAGTTAACTCTTTTTTTTTTTCACTGTTTGACAATACGCCATTTATGAAATATCGAGCTGACTGTCCTTATTGTTTCAGTGCAAAAGTTTAATCCAGCTGTGAATAATAAAGGGCCGCTTATTGTGGATGGGACAGCAAATACACACGTTATAACTGAGGCCAGGTCTCTGCTAACTGTCCTCAGCTGCTTTGTGATGAGATTTGTGTTTATATTAAATTTTGCAATAATGCATTGAAGACATATTTTTATGATTTTAATAGGTCTGCTGTTGGGGTGTGTATATATCCGGCAGCCTGGAAGTCACATGTCAGAGCAGTTTAAGACAAGAAAGACAACCAGGGTTTCGATGTTCACTGGTTTTATTTATTTTTCTTTCTTTTACATTTTGGCACACATAACAACATCTTGAAGACATTTGACAGCACTGTTATTTGAAAAATTGCGTTGTGGTAAAGGGCTGTAGAATTAAAATCAAACTGTGACGGCACGAGCCAGGTTTGGTTTGAAAAGTCATAATTTATTGATCGTGAATACATGTGAGCCTGTAGTTAATGAGCAGTATGAGCATTTGATTTTCTTGATTATATATCTTTTTCTCTCTTACACACACACACACACACACACACACACACACAGGGACATAGAGAGATAAAACACGCAGGTTCAACACTGAAAATTAAATCGGGAAAATATCAAATTAAATCAATCAGTGAAGAAAATATTGAATATTGTCCAGTTGAAGCAGTTTGGCTGTTTTAACTCATCTCATTATAACTTCATACAAAGTGACGGTCAAGTTCAAATGTTTGTATCCATAGAGTGACGCTGTGAGTCTTCACTATAGCTTCTGGTCTGCGATGTTGAAGTAGCGCACGCTTCGTCTGACTGATGGACCATAAATGTGTGTTGTTCCCTAATTTTATTGATAAGTTGGAATAATGCATTATTAGAGTTATTTCCATATGGGGATGAGTTATTCTTGACTTCCAAGTGAAATCATAAATACTCACTCCTCGGGTTTGTTCGCATGCATTATGTTATTTATGTAGCAAAGCCGCGTTAAATATCGTTTGTTGTAGTAAACAAATGACGAAGATCAGCCAAACCTTTTAGCTAAAACATTAGCACTTTAGTGGCATCTTTAGGCTTCCCTTGGTGGTTTGTTTTCCTTGAAGGAAGCTTTAAAAGGCTTGCACGAGGCTATAACTGTGGCAACCTGCCTGCAGAGAATCAAAGAGAGAAAAAGGGAAGAAAAGCCCTTTGTTTAGGCTATTGCCCTGTCTGGACAGGACCAGTGGATTCCAGGAGGGTAATTTCAATATCGAGCAGACAGTGTACTAGACAGTGACCTTGACAGTGCTATATGCTCACTTTACCAAGTTCTTTTTTTAACAGAAGAGATTCGTTTTTCGCTAGATGAGAGCACAAGGCCTGTAGCTCACGGTCAGATATGACATCATCGCCGAGCTAAAGATGCACTGAACAGACGAGCAGTTGTTTGAATGAGAAATGCGGATCTGAGTGAGTCGTGGATCGGAGGCGTGGAGAGACGAGGCAAGGAGGCGCAACACATGGCCTCTTTTCTCCGAGGTAAAGTGGCGACTTAAGCCTACACTTTACTCACTCATTATGGCAACTGTTGTAATAACACGAGAAGCCGTGACGTGATAGCCAGACACCCCAATGTTCCTCATAAGACTGTGGCACAGGATATTCTACTGGATTGATGTTGTGCTGCATTGCGAGACTGACTAACTAGATACAAGAATGTGCAGTGATAGGAGAAGCAATGAGTCCAAGGGGCAGAATGAAACCGCAGCGGAACCCTAGGAGCTTCTCCAGTTCAAACATTTGATATATTTCTTTCTATTTAAGGCTGGAGCAAGGCCTGGGGCCTTTGGGTTAGATAGGATACACGGCCACAAGTGACAGACACAGCTATCAAATATTGCCTGACTTGCAAGTCGTTCCCAAACCAATGTTTAAGTGAATGCTAATGTTCTCACATAACACTTCATTGGCAAATTTGTGGCATGCAGCTAACACCATTCAGCACGCATGTGCAAGCTGTCGTAACCCTGCACCTATCTGTTAATCCTCAACTTCATGGGATTAGTTATCAATCCAGCAAATCACTGCTTTTATTTATTTTTCTTTTCACTCACCTCTAATTTTATTTTTCGTGGCGTCACGTTAAGGAAGATGATGGGCTGCTTTTTAAATCAGACAAATGGCTCTCAGCGCAGCTGGAAACATATCTACATTATTTTTTATGACAAGAGTTGTTAGCTCTCACTTTGAGCTGCTGCAGCCTAAAGGGCTGTTACATGTTTATTCTCTTTTACTGATACAAATTTCCACTTTACTTATTTAAATTGAGTATTTGAGTTCAATATCAAGTTCAACTCACCGTGACTGCGTCCTGAACTTGAGTGGATTGACGGCGAGTTCCGTGTGTGCTTGGTTATGCTTTGAGTTTTTTTTTTTTTTTTTCTTATTGTAATTCCGTACCAGTGATGAGTCAAACTATATTGCCCTTGATGTGGTCAGACTTGTTTAAGTGCCATAACTGAGAAATAAGCAATCTCTGCTGAGTTATGACAACTTTTCAGATCCATAAATTGATTTTGTCTTCCTTACATGTAGGTGAGAGTGGGCGGTGGTAAATTATGAATTTATAAAGGGAAATTGGGATTTCAAAATTGATGCTGGACTGGTATAATATAGAGAGCTATAAACGTTTGGAAAGTCTTCCTAGATTTTTTTTTCTTTCAATTAATGAGAAGTCTGTGGACTCGGGAGAGGAAGGCAAAAGGCACAGGTCAGTCATAAGAATATGTTTGAGGATGATGGTTGGCCAGTTTGATGACCAATGACCACATTAGAAATTTCTTGCGCCAGTTGTTGGCAGGGTGCCCGAATCCTGGAGGAGGTTTCTGCAGAAAAAAGTGCACGGTGGAAAAAGAGAAAAAGTTTTTTGTGTATAAGAAGGAGATTTTTTTTTTTTTGTCAGAGCAGAGGATGAGTAGAGGATGGAATATCACATATTTGTTCAGTTTCTTCAGAACTGCATCTACAAATCAACTAATTAGCGAGATATAAAGCAGGGAGACCCTCGGCTGATTGAATCAGTTAAGTGCCCTCTGATATCTTGTAAAATTCATATAAAAGAATTGTGAGAGGTATAACAATCCCACCAGAGTTTGGCTGCGAACGTTTATTGGAGGTATCTGTTAAAGTTGTTCATGTGAGGTGTACTAGAGAATATTATGTGAAATATACCCTCTTAAAGTAACCTTGTAGAATATCGTCCTCTTTTACAGAGCCAGTGGCTTCAACCTGCTGACCCCGTTACTGTAAATATGAGTAGAGTGCGGCAATGAGCATCAGTCTTTTCTTAAAACAAGCTTGTAAAATTGGAACATCACAGCTTTATATGACATGGAATTCAACCATAATTTGCTAGAAAACAGGATGTCATATGCACCCTCTCCTTCAAGAAAAATAGTTTTCATAAGAAATAGCATTTAAACAACTTTTGCCAGCTTATAAAGATATTAAACGAGGCCATGGACAGTTGTACAAGTGTAAAAGGAGAAGCAGCCTGGGCTCCTTTTGGACTCAGCATGACTCAAGTGAAGAAAAACAAGATTCTACATTTTTAATAAAAGCTTTATAGTATTTTTAAAAAGCATATAAACCTCTGTAATACAGAAGTTAATGTTTTGTTTTGTCTGAGATGGACCAAGTGGGTGGTACCATGTGTAACAGAAGTTAGCCTGGACACGTGGTTTGAGGATGACCAATCAGGCGCCCCTCCAGGTTTAACTATGTTAAATGTCAGATTGCAATAAACTAGAAGCTGTTGGTCGGGCCCGCGGAAATGGGCGAGCATAATCTCCTTAATCCAGGGTTTGTGGGACCTTTGGTAAACATCCACACTGGAGACACATTTTACTTTCCGAATTTTAGAGCCTCAGGGGGACAACTGGCGGGGCTACCGTCTCTCTCCTACCCGAGAAGGGACAATGTTTGCTCCCTTCCGTGGAATCCTTCGGAGCCGTGCAATGGATACTCTCAATCCTACTTTAGCAGCCCCGTGTCTATTAACCCTTCTTTCAATCGGTCGTGTGAAATTACCAGACCAGAAGAGGGTAAATGTTATTATAACAACGGCAACGGGAACAGGGAGACCTGTTCAGGTGGCAGCAGCCTCAAACGAGAGGATAGGGCGAGAGACACATCATCCCTAACATCTGACCACGGGATGCACAGTGGAATTGGCAGCACTGCCGCCTTTTCCAAATATGATTATGGGACCGAGCAGCTAACGCAAGACCCGCCATCCTGTCAGTCAATGGAGTCCGACTCCAGCTCCTCTCTGCTCAACGAAGGCAGCAAGCCTTCATCCAGCGACACACAGACCCTGGTGTCACCGGGAAGCCATTCAAGCAACATAGCAGCAGGCGGAGGTGGGTGTTATTATTTCTAATCACAATAATACGGAACAAATGCTGCGCCTGTCGTATTTATGTAACATGGCTGCACATAGCGCACACTTGCGGTATCAAATCATCATTGGAGCTCGTTGTATTGATGCACAACTTGCAGCTTAGATTAGCCTGCAGGATGCTTGCGTGGTGTACAAACGCCGCTAGGGGTTGCCCTAAAATACTCCACGCGCAACGTGGTTGTGTGGAGTTATAGATAACCTCACCAAATCATATTGCCCACCAGCTTTAGAGTAAACAGTCAGCCATGTCATTGTATTTCTCTAGCTTAGATGAGGCTCTGTGTTCCAGGCTCATAGATGGCTGATTTTGGGTCACTGCTGCTCTTTGTGTACACAAATTAGTGCAGTGATTTAAAGGGGTGAGCCGCTTTGGTTGACTGCATCGAATAGAGAGTTTTCTTTTTAATGACTCGTAAACAGAATTAATATCTGTCGCTGTGTACTCAAGAGTCATTTAATATGCTCTGAAACTCGCAAATAAGCAGGGGTATTTGCAAGTACGGCTTAATTATCACGTTAATGCTACTTTAACTACAACAATAAAACTTCCTGTGATACAAACTGCTGTATAGCGGTGGTCTCTATAGGAGGCTGAAATATAAAACACTTCTGAAAATTACATCCACCATACGAGGGGTCCTGGTGGTCCGGAAATTAGATTTGAGATCATATATGTGCAGGCTGTCCAGAGAGGGTGGGGGGGTGGGGGGGACCAAAACAAATCCAGATTGGTTGTGTATGGAGCAAGTGACAGCATCCAGGGGCATCAGTTCTGTGTATCCTAATCTAAAACAGACAAAACCCTACATCTGAGGGGTTTTACACAGAAACCTTCTCTAAGATTTTGAAATACTGTCTTGATGTCTACGGCTTCAGACATCTCTAGAAAAACTTAATGCTGTATCACTGTAATAGAGTTTGACTTGTAGATAGGATCTAGGGAGTGATTCCAGTGTAAGCTAAATGAAATGAAATTGACTTTGCCTATAGTATCCATGCTTTCCTTTGGCAACTGGCGCCCCTGTAGGCTCCTCATAACCTTGGAGGTGACCGTGATTTTGCTACTGTGGTGACTAATCCGTAGTATGCACCCCCACCCCCCACCCCCCTCCCCTCCTCCTCCTCCTCCTACCCCCTCCTCCTCCAGGTGCCCCGTGGTACCCGATGCACACTCGGACCAGAAAGAAGCGCAAACCGTATTCCAAACTTCAGCTGGCTGAGCTAGAAGGTGAATTCATGCTAAATGAGTTCATTACCAGGCAGCGGCGGAGGGAGCTCTCCGACCGTCTGAACCTCAGCGACCAACAAGTCAAGATCTGGTTCCAGAACCGCAGGATGAAGAAGAAGAGACTCATGCTGAGGGAGCAAGCTTTGGCCTACTTTTAGAGATGCGGCAGAAGGTGAATCGATAGGCAGTAAAAGCCAAGCCTTCTATGCTCCCTTAGGTCTTCTTCGGTGCATGCACTCATCTATCCATCTTTTACATCGCAGGCAATTATTACAACATTTTTCTGATACTTTTTTTTTTTCTCAAAGGTGCGGGCCACACAAGCCCAAAACAAGCCATTATGTGGCATTCAAAGCTATTCTCAGTGAGACTGCTTTCATGTTTGGTAAAATCGCACAAAAAGCTGTGAGAATGTGTTTTCTGTGCAAGATGCATCTCTTGGTTTTCATGATAGGTCAAGAGATAAGTCTTCGCCCTAATTGTAAGCCATGAAAAAAATGTGCAACCCAGTATCACGCCAAAGCGTGTAGGTCAAAATGTTTCTTGGTGTGTCTGCGGTGACAGACTTCCGTTCAGTTCCCTATTTAGTTACAGAAAATAAAGAGGGAGCGGGACCACTTTGTAAAATCTCCAAAAAGGCCTGAAAAAATAACAGTGAAGTTGTAAAGACACAGAAGCCTGACAGACAGGCTGGTGCCGCATCCGCGCAGTAGTTTCTTTGAGGTTACGAACTGATGAAGCAGGATCTCCCTCACGGTTGCTTAATAGTTTACACGGCCACATTTGTTGGGTCAGAGAGGAATCATCCTTATCTCCTTTCCATAGTTTTGGTCACGCGTTGTGGACACGTTCACGGTCACGGGCAGGAAGTCTGGGGGTCTGCATGGGGAGAGGGGAGGACTACAACCGCAACGAAATCCATATGTTTATGACTGCGCATTGAAAAATTAATTGTCATGACTTTGTTCATGTGCTAACAAGTTTCTAAAGGTAGCCTATTTTCTTACTTCCATTACCTTTCAACTTGTCTTGACAACAACCACAGAAATCTTGCATGAGTTGCATTTCTTTATTTGACTGAGATCACCGTTTGAATACGGGTTTGAGCTGCTATTAAAAGTCCACATCCAGATTGTGAAAAAAAAATAAAAACGTATATTCTTTAAGTAAGTCGTGAGGATCTTTGATGGAATTTAATCAACAGTATGTGAACATTTTTAGGCCCACTTGTTTAAACAGTGACACCGCCAAAAGTTGCACCTGGGGGGTGGATGGTGGGGTGGGGGTGGGGGTATGTTTTTAGGCCTAAGAGCATTTGTGAAACTTGGTGCTCAAAATGAAAATAAATATGTAGAAAATTAGGACATTTAATAATGATGATGATGATGATGATGATAATAGGCCTACATGTGTGCTCCCTTAATTCGGGGCGAATGCAGTGCATTATCTGTAATGTATAATGAGTAAGCTATAGCAGTGAAATGTATTTGCAGCATGTTATTGATGTGAAATAGCTATAAGTCATGTTCTGCGGGCCACTTTTTCTCTAGGTGACTTTTTATACTTTTTTTTCTGAACAAATCAGAAGCAAACACAACCTAAAACATTTTTGACACAAACTTCTACAAAGAATGTATTATTACTATTATTATTACTATTATTATTATTATCATTATTATGATTATTATGGTGGAAGGACATAGGGCCTGTAGGCCAACTTAATGTACTTGCTCCTTGCAACGTGCTCAGTGTCATCCCTTTCCTTACCTTGTACTCGTGTATAACTTTGTAAAATGAAATTACACATCTTACTATTTGCATCCTATTTTAGGATCCCTTATCGATATATAATGGTGCTTTCTGTTATTGATCGTCTTGTACAATATCGCATTCCGCAGCCTATTTGTGGTTGTAAGGGTTGGAAATGTAGGCCTATTATATTATACTGCCAATAATGGATATATGAAATGGTATGCAAGAAATCTGAGCATACGTGACGTTTAAAGAAACTCTGTTTCAGTGTAGTCGTTTGTTATCGTTCATTTATTTCGTCCCTCACTGCATTCCCTTCTTTGCGCTTGTAAGGATTGCTACGTTGTCTTGTAAAAGTAATAATGATATGAATGTATATGCGTAAGGTCTTCAATAAACAGAATATTGAAATGTTTATTGGTGTTACTTCAGTGTGTCATTCTCTCAATGCTCTGCTTTAAAATCAGCCTTTCTGGTTGCTGACTGGTGGGATTATTTTATTAGACGTGACCTGTAACACAGTTTAAAAATACATGTGTCCACCGCAGTGAAATAAAGATCTGAACATTAATGGGACATTTGGAAGCATTTGAGGGTGTGTTTTGTTGGCACATAATTGTACTTAATGTGAACTATGAGCAATAGGAGCCCACACAGGTTGGTCTTGTTTTATTATGGCTGCTCAGATACAAAGGTAAGCTATAGGCAGATATGATGGCTCTAGACCATGCAAAATGGCGGCCAGATGCATGTTCTAAAGCCCAGTATACATTGACTATTAGTCATTTTGAGGACTAGTCTGAAACGCAGCATCTGCTATTCTTTACTACAACTGTAGATTTAGGTTAAAAAAAAAAAAATCTGACTCCTTGTCTCCTTGTGGTTTCCCTTGAAGTTTAACCTAATCAATGTCAGTGCTATGCTACAAGCCTATAACGGCGCAGCTAAACACGCAATAGCTCTGTAAAGCTGTAATAGGGTTACACCCCAGTGCTTCATATAGGCAAGTCACTTGGACTGATTGTGCATCCTATTTCCTGGTTTGCATTATGGATTCAAATATATGACAATTGTGGTTCAAATCGTGGTGTATGGACACATACACACCTTTCAGCTGAAAAAAAAAAAAACTTTATCAAATGTATCTTTACAAACTACAGGGGTGTGTGTACAGTAATCGGATATCTAAAATCCACAAGGCTCTCCCTACTGGCAAGGAAGTGTAAAGCAATGCAGGGATGTGCAGTGTTGTCCTATCAGCTCACTAACTAAGCATTAATGCGTTTGTCTTCAGCAGCTCCTGGTCTCAGTTAGCTTAAATATGTTCACTGGAAACTGTAGTGCTGTCTCCATGTTGAGATCAGATGTTGCCTTTTCAGTGAACTGTGCACAGTCGCTCCTGCAACCGACTCAATGAATGGCCTTCCTGAGTCACTCTGTCCAGGATCAGAACATATATATATACACACACCCATATAAAATGCTCAATACTTAACACAATCCCTTGGTCTCTATAGGCTTCAGCGTTTATCAGGTAAGATGTATCAATGATAAAGTGAAATTATAACAAGACATATCTCGTGATGATTTTATGAAAGGCTTGCTGCAGTATTTGCTACGTTGCTAATGCTGCGTCTATAGCCACATATATTTGTGCCAGTGTTCCTTACTACAATGATGCAGATTCCCACGTAAGGGTGACTATATCCCAAACATCTATTCTTATATATTCATCAACACGTTGCATGTTTCTTTATGTATTGCATGCACAGTGGCCTACGTGTACTGAATGAATAAGAACTGTACAGTCCTCCATGAGACGCAGGGCCGCCTGGACCCGCTGATGTCCGTCCACGCAGCATACATTTGCAAATATCAAAAATGACATGTCTAATAGTTTCAAAAATGACATCTGTAAATATTCTTTAATAACATGGCGCCAATTCAAATTGTTTGTGACGATACAGTATAGCCTCAATCCAGTCAGAATAAACGCTCTCCATGTACATTAACGCATCTGATTACATGGAGGTTTAGAGAATCATTTCAATTAAATGACTTGACAGAATTTTCACATGTATGTCAGAGGATGCACTAACAATTGAATTTGAATAATCTCCGCATAATAAAAGACCTGCTGGTATATCGCTTTACTCTGCGCCCTTTTACGCACCGACAACAGCATTCATGTATGTTTTAATCAAGGGAACACAGTGTATTTGTTATGAAGTGACGCCAGGCTGGTGCAAAGCATACCCAGTAAGTCTACCAAGTATTTGCTGGTATATGATAATAACCAAGTCAATGAAATAATACTGCGGAGATCTTAAATTGCGTGTATTGAATTTGATCATCCAGGGGACATCATTCATAACAACTCCAATCTTTTTAGCCTATCAAACGCACTGTTGACCACGAAAGGACATAAACTAATGTCTTGTGTTTGTGTGTTGCCTTGTTAAATGGGTTAGGGGAGAATAATAGATGTAAAATGCACCATGACGGTCTTGACTGTTCAGTATCTCAACCATCATTTAAAAAAAAAGAAAAGAAAAAAAAATCCTCAAGGTCAGATACGCTGCAAACATTTTCTGAAATCTTAGAAAAAGCTTCAGGAAACATATCCACATGTGTGCTGCAGAGATTTAAACAGCAGCAATTATCATCACTTGATGAGGTTAGATTATGCATGCTTGTAGTTTTATACGCATTCGGGCTTGTAAAAATGCGCAAAACAATTTCTGTGACGTGGACAACACAACGAGAGAAAGAGGATCCCTGGTTTGTTGATGAAAAAACGCAGTAGATTTGCGCCCTGTTAACTGTGGAAACTATGGAGGTAAATTTACAGCTGCTGCATTTTGCATCATTGGGTAAAAAACGAACACATTTTGACAAGTGGAAAACTAGTGTAAGCATCAAAACAACTCAGAATGTGTAGTATGCTATGCCAGGGGAAGTGATGCAAACAGTGGCCTGTGTTTGCAGGCTAGTTAGTTGATTCCTGCGTCAAACGGTGGGATTATTTGGACTGAATAATGTGACAGTCTGGTCTCTGGCCGGAGCCAAACGGATATCTGAACGTGGAGCCTAGATTTAACTTGAACTTCAAACCAGACGAATCTGTTGACGGTGACTGTTTATGTCACTTTCCTGTGGAGTCTATTTATCCAGGTGGACTATTTCCGTCCTTTATTTTGCATTTCCCTGTGACAATTAAACTTGCTGGGAACGTTTTTAAGCACCCACGTCCAACAAATCACTAAACATTTCGCTGCGTCCTCACCTGCCATCCCTTCTCCACCCTCAGCATCTAAAAATGATCACAGCATTATAACAGTTAGTACATATTTGCTGGTCTGTGCTCCAATTTGGTCTAATTCACTTTATAGAGAATATAAGAGAAAATAAATAATAATGGCGAGAAAACTCAAATTTGTCGCCATTCCGGGCAACCTCAAGATATTTGCATTGTAAAACAGGATGAGATCTCAGTTGGCTTTGCAGGTCTTTTACAATAGGGCTTTCACTGCTCCTGAGCACTTTTGACTTTGAGACTGGCTAAATCTGTTTATGGCGGCCTGTCTCCGCGTCCCAAAGGTCAGTGAGCTTCCCAGTGCCCTTCGCAGAGAACTTGTGTGGCATGTGGTCTGCGTCCCCCGCCACCCCTCTGCCGTTTATGGTACGGAGCTGGCTGGAGAAATAGAAAGCCATGTTATTCCTGCTAAAGTGTGTGTGGAGTGTGTGGACGTGTGTGAATTTTGAAGGAGAGTGTTAATGTGATAGAGAAAGAGGGGATAGGTTAGCACGATAGATCCATATCGCTCCAGTCCTCTCAAAACTGTTGTGTATTGATTTTGACATGATTTGAAATGAGTTCTCTATGAGCTCTATTTTTCTGAAATGCGCCGTCTTATCAATTTGTTTTTCAATAGCATCGCACGTCAAACAGCCCTTAATAAGCAGCATGAAGGTTTCATTGCTGCACTGGAAGAGCCGGATTCCTCTTAGACCACTTTTGTCCCTGATGGAAAAAAAGAGAAAAACATCTTAGAATTTGAAAAGTGATTGATGTAGCAATCGCAGATCAGTAGCCACTGGGTTTCATTTTGATGTTTTTGTTTAGCCCATTATGGCATCACAGGCAGTCCCTCGTTTTGTATTTTTGAAATCGCGTGCAGCATAGCACTAATGCAGGTAATGAGTGTGTACGGCGTTAATCAGTGCCTCAAGTGACATTCTGCTCAGTGATCTCTGCTCGGTGTTATTTAATACCCGTTTTCCAAACTCCTTCCCAATGTGTATTTCTCTCGTTTAGGCTCTCTTCTATATATAGTGCGTTTTTCTTGAATGTTTAGTGTTTTGGAGGTGGGCTGTCCTTTCCACACCGACGCTTGGGCCCTAACGCACTCACTGAAGGTCAAGTATGCAGCATCGAGCGGCACATCCGCTCTAACAATTTTAGATGGAAAATACTGTCACCTGTTCAAGTTTGTCCAATATCGGTGCACTGTGTACGCGATGTAGTTTTAACTCTACGACGTTTTTCTATATGAATATCGATATTTTATGTGCATATTCTGTATGTGTTTGAAGGACTGGGCTCTGATGAAAAAAAAAAGCTTGGAAAATCTGCAGCTCAGATGGCAAAGCAAACTTTAGCACTAAGTGTTTGAGCAGGCATTTCAAATATATCTGAGTCTGTAGCGTAAAGCTCGAAGCTTCTATTCTGGGTGCACTGAGCCCCTCCTGTGCAAGGCCATGTGTAAACTAAAATAATGCATTTTGACCCCCGGTGCGAAAAGAAGCATCCAGTGCGGGGCTTGGCCTCGTTTGACGCAAATGTTCAAAATATTTGCTCTATTCGCACTGATTCTGCTCACAAAGACAAAGACTTTGATGCATTTTCAGACACTTAGGGACGATTACGTCTGCCATGTGACTGTCCTGCGGTGCACACATGGCTTACATCTTTTCTGATGTCGCAACGAGCAAAATGTGACCAAATAATGAATAAAATGGCACCAAGGGAGGTTTTGCGTCTGCCGCTGGCGAAATGAGATAGATATGATTACCGCACGCGAGGATGTTATGTCAATACATGACGAAATCCATCTTTTGTTATAATTTTATCTTTTTCGCAAAACTAAATCCGACATTATGTGTAAATTTTCTTTTCCAAACCAAACCATCGCAAAGGCCTGGTTAGCAGGCCGTGCGTAATTTTGTGCCGTCATGTGCGTAATTTCAGAAAACACTTTATTTCTGATTGTTAGTCAAGGCTGACTTGTTTTCAAACACTGGACACATTATCCCTGCTGATTTTAATGCTTGATTCGGAAATCTCAAGAGAGTAACTGTGCAGTTACTAGCAATCTAATACACTTAAAATACCCTTTTTGATAAATATATCCACATGTGACAGGCCACAGACTGCAGTGCTTTTTTTCCCCACATAATATGCTTTTCGTTTTGACTATGGTAAAATGGTGAAGTTAAGAGCCATCAGCAAAATATGTGACACACAAGCTTGTTTTAGTCCATCTAGCATGTATTTTAAAAACAGATGCACTTCAGTGTTTTCTTATTTTCTGCACTAAGGATTTCCAGGTTTTTCCAGGACATCTAAATAACACAACGGGGTTGAAGCCAGCAGTCACTATTGGGCAGTTCCTTGTGATGTGAAATCATTTAATACTTCTAATAAAAAAGTTAACACATTGTTGTGAAAGCTTTATGTCCTAGTGGTTGCAGGAGAAATACACTCTGGAGATTGCTCTAAATGTAAGAGCAACACACATCCTTATCTTGTAAGCTATTGTTGCCACCACAGACGCTGCACGCTAGGTGCATTCACTGGGACCTCAGTAAAAAAAAAAAAAAAAAAAAAAAAAACAAGGCTCTTTAGTGTTGCTTGAAACTGTTCGCAGCTCATACAGCCAAGTTTAACTGCCCGACTTACATCCAATTAAACTTATCTAGGCCATGAGGGGACAGTAATATGATTACACAGGCTTCCCACATTTAGCCTGGACTTCAGCTAACTGTGCTGTGGTGTCTTGCTGAACTGGTCCCATTGTATGTGCGTTTCAGTGTTTGTGTGTGTGGTGAGTGTTGTATTATTTGGCAGAAGATTTGTCGACACTGAGCCAAAACACTGTGTAATATTTAGGTGCGCCATTTCTGAACTGAGAGTTCGTCTTAACAAGAGGGTGAGTCCTAGGTTAACCATTGTAATTATGGGGCTAGGTAGCAATACATAGCTTAAATTCCTCAGA
The DNA here is from genome assembly GCA_021432705.1 of Caranx ignobilis. Lineage (NCBI taxonomy): Eukaryota > Metazoa > Chordata > Actinopteri > Carangiformes > Carangidae > Caranx > Caranx ignobilis. The sequence continues at coordinate 65,884,674 of MU269985.1, forward strand.
CGCAGTTGTAAAAGTTTGTTCTTCAACAGTGATATTTAAGCAGAAAATGACATAGGTTGACAGCACCTTCATTTTGGATTACCCAACAGCAGCTCCAAAAAAACAGAGCAGGATATTGGATGCTGCATTTAACATTGTTAATCATAGCATGAGTTCTTATAATATAGAATTAGAATGGGCTGATAACTCAACTCAGACCCCTTTGCGTGCAAACTCTGCATATGCTTAGCCTGCTCATTTGGTGCAACCAAATCAAACTTTCCTGGGTCCTACTGCTAGCGGAATATCAGCTGCTGTGCTTCGTCCATCCAGGGAATAAACACATGGTAAACCTTATTCTTTGACTGTTGGCCTGGGCGCACCAAGGCGAGAATATTCACAGTTTTAACTCTCGGAAGGCGGATGTTGCTAAGTGATGGACGCTGACTGGTCATATTTTGCCACATTATGACAAATGCTGAGACTTAAACGCAGCCAGGAGTAAATACTATTTCCCATTTCTTTAAACGCCTCAGGTCCTCCTGTGTGCTGTGCAGCCTTTTAAATCCCTCTTGCGTTTTCACTTGTCTTGATGAGCAGCCCCAACTTTTGAATTTTACCAGCGCATTTCTTATTTATTCCTTAACATTATTTATTTATGCCGCGCTAATACGCATCAGTGAAATGATGGTGATGAGTGATCTGACAGTATTGTTTTGCACTGTCTGCCGTGGTTCTGTTGTCTGCTGAAAGGAATGCGTGTAGTTTTTATTTATTGCCATCTTTATGCTACAGATGACATTATGATCAGAGTAATGTTAACATACGGATGCATTTTAAATGTCGTAATTCAGGACCAAGCCTTATTAGCAGACAATTGGTGCCGCGGCTTTTCTGTTGTTGTTGCTTTTTTATTTTTTAGGAAATCAAGTGGAAATCCACCCCTGCGTTTCATCTTTTAATTAAAGTGCACCACATATTTCATACTGCTAAAATGCACAATGACACTTTGACATGCGAATTATTATTATTGTTATGCAACTGCGCAACACTAATGCTGCCAGCATGTGTCGAGCATGTGTCCATGCAGGCCACAGGCCAGTCTGTTTACACAAATATCTCCATAGCATCGGTTGTATTTATTTTCCAAGAATTACATCTTTTAGCCGTTCTTCACGAAGCACAAATAAACAATGACCTTTTTGTTTTTGCACAGTGTACATCATTCTTGCTCGGATTCATTTGAGTGAAAAGTTTGGCCTTGTAAAAAGGAAACAAAACAGAATTTGGGGACTTTAAATTGCTGTACTAGTGACCTAAAGTGCCACAGTTTTCACATGGACAGCCAAACCTAAACTGCAGAGAATGCGTCATGGTGCTCGGTGTGAAAATGCAGCGCACTGTGATTTTTTTTTTTTTTTTAAGTTGCAGAATATCTAGTTGCTGAAATCCAAATTCCTGTCATTCTCAGCGTTTATGGTTTTCTATAGAACAAAGGAATTTAGCGTTACTACTGCCATTCTGAGTTTTATGGTGGACGTAGAGAGGATTTTAGTGGTCAAATTCAAGTGCTGTGTCTGGACAGCTGTCTGCTTTCTTTGTACTTGGATGCAGGATGCATCATGTGAGACAACCTTTTGTCTGTTGCGGTAATAAACAAGCTAATGCCATTGCCACCTTTTTCACAAATACGCCTGCAATGGACTCTCATTTCCAATGCTAAGTTGTGATGGTGCTGCCTGTTTGTCTCCATGCTGGGGCGCAGCGAAAACACTAACTTCGTTTCTCCCCCCCCCCTAAACAACACAGGTGTCCTGTAAGTGGTTGTAACAGAACAACAGTGTTATTGGAATATTGGATAATAATTGAAGAGTCTATTGCAACATTTAGGAAGTAGCCTATAATCATAAACAATGGGCCATCATATTAATTTCACCTTGTGATAGTATCAGTTAGTCTATAAAGAGTCAAAGATGGCCCTCAACAGTACAATTAAAAGTTTACAATGACGCAGGAAAGAACACGCAGGCGCATCTTTTCTCCAAACCATTCATTTTATTACATTTTATTTTTTTATTTAAAAAAATAAAAAAAGAAGAAAAAAAAGAATCCAGGCGACATGTCTCTCTTTTTAACAGGCACCCACAGATAAATGTCGACATTCTGGTGGAAAATAAAATGATCACAGCAGCTTGCAACATCAGCTGGGACTTATTTAATTTTAGAGGGAAACGTCGGATACAGTCATACCGCCTGGTCAATAGGCTCAGTCTGAGTGGCCTGTTAGTAGCCGTTTACAAGAAGACAAATTGTTGCTCTGCTTTGAAGCCTATAGACAAAAGCTGCAAAACCAAAACGTTTAATTTGACCGAATAGTGAGTCCAAGGAGACATCACAGCTCCACATATCAGCTGAATATTTTATAGAGAGGCAGCAGAGATTTTTTTTTTTTTTCTGGGCGGTGTTGTCAATAACTGGAATAATGCTGACTCCATCAGTTTGTGGGGAATAATTACATATTTTGAGTTTGTGCTTGTGTAGTAAGGGAACATTTTCCCACTGGAGGACATGCACGGTCCCAGGGCTTCACTGGTAGTATTCCTGCAGGAACTCCAGCAACCTTGGGACTTGAATTGCGCAGTTGTCCTCCACAGACTCTGTTATGATCCAAAGTCAAAGGGAATAATGAGAGTGGGCCGATTGCTTCAGCTTGCTCAGTCAATGTGTAGCCTTATATATGTTGTGTATCCCACTTTGGCTTCGGTGGTTCAACTTCACTTTGCACGCAATCTCACTCAGGTCCAGTGTAGCAGGGCTTTTCATGTAGTGAAAGAGAGAAAGGACTAAATAAAATGGATGAAGAACTAATATGTTGCAGCATCTCAAATAGATGAGTCCGGCTCATCCACACCTCTCTTTAATAATGTGTGCCGTAGATTTATGTTTCCACTATTAAAGAATGAAAAGGGGATCCAAAGAGCTAATATAACCCTTATGAAAAGATCCTCCTGCATACTTCAAAAATCACAGTGTTAAATATCCTGGGGAGTCTCAGAGATTTGTAGAACACGAGTCATTCACTCTGAAACTTTTTTGTAAATAGTGAAACGATGATTGAGCTCGAGGGATTACTTTCGAAAGGATTTATACCTTACTGGGCGAATCCTACTGTCTTTATGCAGATTTGTACTGTGTGTGACAGTATCAGTGAGTCCTCATTCTGTGATAAAAGGACTATCACTACCACCAGTCCACTAGTGGTGCTCGAATACTACTGCTAATAATAGTAATAATAATAATAATAATAATAATAATAATAATAATAAATAATAATAATAATAATCTTACCTGTAATACTCCATAATACTATGAAATGCAAGCTACTGGCTGCGCTCTGCAGTTAGTGCTATGCCTGTTTAAGGAGCTGGGGCTGTTAAGCTAGCCTACCACCAGCCCATAAACATAAACACACACAGCACATATCGCTCTAATTGTCATAAGGCAGCAAACAGGAATCTGTTACTGGTTTTCTTAGTGCGCCTTTGGTGTTTGAAAATTATTCGTTTGAACCTCCTCGATCTTACCTAAAGCCAACCACTCCTACACATCCAACTCTTCCAAATTGATATATGACAATATCTACTTTCGATCACGTGTCTGCGGGGCGACTTAGACGGATTGCGCGTCATCTCGCCTTCCCAAATTTTTCCCTTCTGCTGCAGCTCGTATCCAAAACATCTATCTATAGTACGGAGTACGAGAGAGAGAAAGATGTTTAACTCGGTGAATCTGGGCAACTTCTGCTCCCAGACGCGCAAAGACCGGACATCCGAGTTTGGGGACAGGACTGGCTGCGCGTCCAACATCTACCTCCCCAGCTGCACCTACTACGTTCCCGAGTTTTCTGCCGTCTCCTCGTTTCTTCCACAGGCCCCGTCCCGGCAAATCAGCTACCCTTATTCCACAAATCTGTCTCAAGTACAGCCGGTACGGGAAGTTTCATACGGCTTAGACCCTGCTAGTAAATGGCACCATAGAAGCAATTATGCATCGTGCTACTCGGGAGAGGATCTGGTGCATAGAGACTGTCTTCCACCATCCACCATGACAGAAATGCTTATGAAGAACGAGAGTGTGTACAGCCACCACCATCACCATCACACCCATCCGGTCTCCAGTCACCCCTCCACAGGTTTTTACTCCGGCGTGGGGAAAAACAACGTCCTCCCGCAAGGCTTCGACCGCTTTTTTGAGACCGCATACTGCAGCAGCACGGACAATCAGTCAGACAATTGTTTACAAAAGGGCGAGGGGGGAAAGCTGGAAAGCGACTCCCAGCAGCAACAACAGCAGCAGCAGCAGCAGCAGCAGCAACAGCAGCAGCCCACAGCCTCCGTACCCGGAGCCCCGGAGCAGGAAAAAGATCCAGAAGATGAGGAGGAACATACAAATTCAGGCTCATGTACTTCTTCCTCCGCAACAACCAAGGACGGCAACGCCAGCAAGAGCAGCCACTCGAGTAGGTATACCGAAGCAGTAAAATGGGGGAAGGTTAAGGGGACTAGCCCGGTGTTTTGTCGGTCAGATTTTATGTGGAGTTTTATAAGCATTCAAAGGATTTTATTATAACCCTACAAAGCTCTTTCTTGCAACGAGAAGAATTTTTACGATGGGAAAGCGCTTTGAAAAAAGGGGGATGTTATACACAGACGCCTCTATGGTGAGAGTCTGTGAAATTTTTAAGAGAGAGCTATTGTGACAAATGTTAACTTTGATCATGAACTTGCGTTGGGCATTTTAAGGGATTTTCTCGTTGGGCTGTTGAGAGTAAAAACCAATTGAGCAGAACATTGCTTTTGGCGTCTTGTGAATTTTCTTTTAGCACTGGTTTGCCCGCAAAAGACATGCTGCACAGAGTATTATACACTTTACGGTTAAACGCCTTCTATCTATCTATCTATCTATCTATCTATCTATCTATCTATCTATATAGTCCTCCATTTACATGCAGGCACTAAATGCATCAGTGGTACAGAATCGAGTGTTTTGCTTCCTCCATATATGAGGAGAATGCATAGCTCTGCAAATCATGCTATTTCTTCAGTAGTCGCTGCATACAGCTTCAAATCAAACCCTATAGCTTTCCTCTTACATTTCACCTGTCGACCAATGATTTGCATGCAGACTGACACAATGCTAACTTGAATGACCAGCATGAAGTGCGAAAATAATGCTTGCCTTTTACCTGCTGCTGTGGTTATTGTTGCAGCAAGCAGGTCCTAATAGTGTTTAGCTTCATGTGCATTGTATTAGCCCAGCCAGGCTGTAGATACAAGCTAACTGAGGCTGATGTTTGTCCCTCTTCCCTACACACACCAACACACACTCACACACACTCACACACACTCTCTCTCTCACACACTCAGACACAAACACACACACACACACACCAAAAAAACTATTAAAAAAATCTATTTCCCCAGTCACCTGTTTGATAGTAAGTTATAGGGCCACAGAGGTCTGCATAGGCCATTGCAAACAGGGCAATGCATTTCAACCCACTGCCAAAAGATTGTGTAAATTGTTAGTTTAGCTCCAGAGGAATGTGACGCACATAATGCGGTGAAATACTTTTGTTGTTGTATATTTATAACAGATAAACACGTACTTAGAAGCCGTAAGTTGATATTATTTGCTCCGAGTGAGGCGGATATTTAACACTCTTTATGGCTGGTTGATCTGATAGCCTCACTTACTCTGCTTGATGAATGTTGACTGAAATGTTATCATTACTAATGTCACTGAAACAGAAATCTTAGCATCTGGCGAGTCCATCGCCACCTCAGCTGTAAAGCCTCATTTTGTTCATTTTTGTCCATATTGTTGTTGTTATTTGACGTGATGTCATTGGTGTTTCCGGTGAATCTCTGATTTTGTTGATTTCTTTTACTTCACTTTGTCTTCAGGCACTCCTCGCACAAGGAAGAAGAGGTGTCCATATTCCAAGTTTCAGATTCGAGAGCTGGAGCGGGAATTCTTCTTTAACGTTTACATCAACAAAGAAAAGAGGCTTCAGCTATCCCGAATGTTAAACCTCACCGACCGCCAGGTTAAAATTTGGTTTCAGAATAGAAGAATGAAAGAGAAGAAGCTGAGCAGAGATCGCCTGCAGTACTTCTCTGGAAACCCCCTATTGTGAGCAGGAGCAGAGAGTGTCACAGTCTTGGTCAGTGACATTTAGGCCTACTCGTATCTCATTTAATTGTAATCGTGGGCATAAGCATTTTCTAAAGGAGCCCAAATCACCAACAGTGCAATGTGGACAGTCGGAGTTACAGGCCTGCATGGGATAAAGTCGCCATTTTCTTATTGCCCTGCGGGCGGCGGTGATTTTCTAGCTGATCCCCAGAAAGGCCTACATGGTTAGAATAATCATTTATATTCTGTTCTTGAATATGTCCCCCTATTTATCACGATTCTCCATTGTGTTTATTCTATTGTTCATATAGACATATTTGTTAATAATATCAAATGTAACAAACAGTTTGAATCCTTATTGCGCAGACAACTTTTAGCTCTTCCCCTGTCCCTCTGGTCTATGTATATAGCATATCATTATCTAATTATTTCTCGGCCAGAGTATGAACAAGTTATAGCAAATCTCCAGGCTGCATTGTTTTCGCCAGTGAGAACTGTGACGTCCAATCTGTGAAAATATACCCCCCCTGTACAGAGTAGCCTATGCAATGTGCATTCGTGACTGTAAATAGGCGTATGTTGAATTTCCTTTCTCCCCTGCTGCTATTTTTTCAGTACAGTGCCCCTACAACTTCAACAGCTTTAACGCCAACACTCATTAAATTATTTGCTTCAAACATCGGTGCTTTTGATTCCAGAGACGAGGAACAGATTGTCGGCCTGTGTATCATTAATATAATACCTATGAAATAAACAGAAACATATAGGCAAAACCCACCGACTTTGTGCTTTTTGTGCTGTCGTTATCATATTTACCTTTACCGGTGACTATGTGTTTAGTCTGGAACCAGCATCATGTTTACTGCTTGCGCTTTGTCCTAACTTTTGGAAATGACATGCCACTTATAAATGTGCGTAATGGCCTAAAACCGCTGGTCTACATACATAACACGTGCACACATCTAAATTGTGTTGATGGCCACTTCATGATGATGCACATATTTACTGTTGTAGATTTGGTGGCAATTGTGAAACTGGGGAGTAGCCTAGGCCGGTGCCGACGAGCCTACACTTGTCATATTTTAGGGTAATTTCAGGTTCCACCACTCGGAAGGATCGTGTTTGAATAGTACCAAGCGTGTTAACGAAGATAAAGCTAAGATCTTAGAAATGTAGAGAAGGAGAGTGGAATGATAACCTCTTTTAGTGCCCACTAAATGGAATCGCCACTCTTGTAGTCTAGACACTACCATAAAGACAGGGGCACTAAATGGCTATTTTTTTCTCTTAATTGCACCGTCTGTTCTTGGGGAATGGCGTTCACTTCCGCAGTAAATAGTAAACAAGCAAGACTGGATGTCCGAAGGGGGGGAAAAACCTGCCACGAGGTTTCGACATGAACTCGGTCTATGTTGTCTGCAACGTCAACCCAAACCCCAACCCCTCAGCAAACAACTGTCATGTCCGCCACTCTTCTGAGGAGGAGACACAGTTTAAATCCAGTCTGTTCCAAAGTAGCCTTTATTTTACCCTAACGTAAATTACACTGTCTGTTTTTATTAATTTATTATAATTTATTTTTTTTCCCCACAACATGTTGGATATAAAAGACCTCTTTAATCTTTCATGTTTTCCATCTCGGTTATAACCAAGCTTTTAAAATAATAGTCTATTTGTTCGAACTGACCCCAAACTTCAACCTATTTCAACACATCAGTTATGAATAAATAATTGTTGACTAATTGGGCCACGTGTTAGTGATACCTAGGGTAAAGGAAATCATAATTGGCAGCACCCCCCCCCCCCCCCCCCCGTGTGTGTGTGTGTGTAAGCCTTATGTGAACGCATGTGTATTTCCTATACGTTTGTCTTGCACTCAGCATATGTGCATGATGATTGCACGTGTGCATTAACTACGATTTATAATTAAATGTAGTCTTTGAACTTCAATAATGTCAAGGCCTTCACCTTTAACCCGCTGCAATAAAGTGGAATCAAGGAGCCCCTTTAGCCCGGAAATGTGTGCAGCAGCAGAATGGGCCAATGAGAGTGAGTGGGAACAGAAAATGGAATGTGTACAGAGACCAACTTTGACCCCTCGCATTAAACTACAGCAGGTAACTTTGCCAGCTTTAGCACGCCCAGTAAATACACTTTATTGTCCTTGTAAAATGTATACGTTTTCACGCATGAGGCGTTTTAAAACATGTTGGTATAAACTGTAGGCCTGTATTTGTATTCTCTTAAGAAAAAAAATCATGTTGGTGTGTGGCTGTCGCAGTGTGCTTCTCGTTCTGGGTGGTTCTTTAGGTGCATACATGACGGGTTGGCGTGGGTGTGTTAGTCCGTGTGAGTCGGTCCATCCTTTGATTCCTGACTTTAGATGTGACTCCTGCCCACCTTGCTCAGTTTGAATCAAAGAGGTTTTATATTGCAATTTTGCACGGTTGTCTTTTTACTTCTGAGTGTTTAGGTTGGGGTCATTTTGTCCGAAGCTGGGATAAAGGTTAAAGTTTTTGGTTGGTGTTTAAATTATGTTAATGTAAAGCAGGCATGTCCAAACTATTCCACAATGGGCCGAGTGAGTGCAGGTTTTCTTTCCAACCAAGCAGCAGCACATCAGACTTGACTAATTTAATCAACTGATCTCAGTCTTCAGACAGCTGATTGGTCAAAGTGTGTGCTCTTGATTGGTTGGAACAAAAACCTGCAGCAACACGGTCCTTTGTGGAATAGTTTGGACATGCCTGATGTAAAGAAAGAAAAACAAGCGGAATGGGAGTTTATCCGCGTGATATTTGGTTAAACATACTTGTATAAACAAGACGCTGGTATCTATTTTGTCTTCAGGGTCTGGGATCTCAAGATCTCTGAGGCTCAATTTGCATATGTCAGTGTATTATCAGGAAGAACAGGGGGCCGTTTTGACAAAAGAAATACGATGCACATTGGCGGAGATCAAGGCTATAGGAGCCCCCCTCTCGTCACACCCACCAACCTTGGCCCTGGGACGGTGACGTGGGTAATTTGTGGTTTCTCCAACAGGGAACGTCACTAACAGAGAGCGCTGCAGAGGATCTTGCAAATGTTGTCTATCAACCACACGGGGGCCAGGGGTCTCCCGGCCTCTGCACTGTTTTGTTTCCTCAACGAGATCTTGAAAACGTTTCCTGAGAGACGAATGCTCCGGGGATTTTCACAGTAGTAGCATGGACATCCTCCCTCGTGCTGTGTTGTGTGACAGAAGGACAGTTCACTCTGCTGGAATGCAGCTCCTGTCGTGACTCAGTCTGGGTTGTGCACTTGGGTGTTGCGGTGAGGGAAAATGGCGGTGTGTTTGATGTAGATGAGGCGAACGAGGGAGCAGAAGATGCGTCCTGGTGCCACTAAAGTGTATACGGAAAATTCATTCATTCGGCTGCATAAAAATATCTTAAGAATTACCTAAAGAGTCTTATAGTTTTCATCTGATGCTATAAAACCATTCATAATGTTGTGTAATCTTATTTCTGGAAATACCTGGGCTAAACATTCAACATTTCTCCTCTGGTCCAGGGTGGAGTGTATATTTATACAAAAAATGTTAGACTTTTCTTCCTCGTCTATAAACCTGACTAAAATGATATAACAATATAGCTCAGAATGACTGAATAATATAGGCTCTATACAGGCCGTTTTCTTTTTTATTGTGAGGTTAACACATTAATAAAAATATTTAACAGTTTGGAATAATGTAGCTATAGACCTATAAATATAGAAATGCAAAAGTTACTGTAGAAAAATGTGCTTTCTTCTATCAGGATTTTTATTTGGTTGTGTTTTGCAACATCTAATAATTGTGCTGCTTAATTTATGACTTAAGAATGTATTCATTTTACTTACTTTTTATTTTTTTTTTTTTACCTTTAATTGCGAACGAAACGCCGGGGAGTTCCATTTTTGTCTGCAAATACTAATCAGGGGGTATAGGCTATTGAATGGTTTTATACTACAGTGTACTACGCGCATCTCAGCACCTATCCTGTTCTACAGGGCCATAAAACAGCTCGACGCTGTAAAACCAGCTCCTGCCATCGCTGCAACCAAATAACTCTCAAAACGCTTCAATTTACATGAGCGCATGTGTGGGAAGGTATTCATTTTTGTGTTGCCACCGTGCTTACACAGCCTTTCCGTAATTTAAAGAAGGTTTTCAGTCTGATCAGGCGGCGGATGTGTAGCCTATGTTTGGCGTGGTTGTCAGTGGTAATAATGTAATAGCCTAATACCGCTGTGCTTTGATGGCGGTTGCCACTTTGGGTTTTAATTAAGAACTTCCATGATTCTGGCACCATAAATTCGCAGTTTGCTCATGGAGTGGACAGCAGCATGAAAGAGGACACAAAGCAGAACCTCCTCACATCCAACTGGAAAAATATGTCAAAGTAGCTGCCAGCAGCAAATTAGTTGTGTCGCCCCAGTGGCTGCAGATTAGTACAATGAGGAAACCCGCTAGCAAGCCTTCTGTCCCCCAGCATTCAACACCTATACCTGTTTGCAATATAATAACAGCTTCCAGGTTTGAATCAATTGGACGACAATTTAGAGGCGAAAGTGCTGGGCTGTAGTTTAGACAAGTGTAAAGACCGTGGTAAAATACAGTCACAGTCAAGTGTGTGTGTGTGTGTGTGTGTGTGTGTGTGTGTGTGTGTGTGTGTGTGTGTGTGTAGGGCAGGCTCCATTACACATAAGCAAGGAGTTGTGTAAGAAAATATTTTAAGGTTTAATGCACCCAAAAATATCCCTGCAGCATGTACACATATCTAGAAGAAGAAGTAAAAAAGAATAAACCATTTTCTTTTTGCAGAACTATGCTCTCCTCAAAATGAGTTTTCCGTGAAATAGTTTAACTTGACAACAAACTATGTTGTAAGCATCTGTAAATCACCAGATTTGTAGGAATGTTTTATCGGGGAAACAACGTTGCCTTCCATGTGTTTCCATGAGAGAAATAGACCTGGAAACCTGGACAGTAAACAGCAACAGAGAGCGCATTTGTTATGGAGTCTGGAAGGTATGCACACACAGTGAAAGCTTCCAGTTTTGTCCTTGTTGTTCTTATCTACAAATGTAGGACCAATCAGCACAATATCCTCCGTTCTATGTAACACATAGATGCGGTTGTTTGCTGTGCGTAAAGTGCTACATAACTGCACGTGATTGTGAGTGGTGCTGGCTCAGACCTACTGTCTACACGCACGATAAGGTCAGTCAGAATTGTCACGTCACAGAACTAATGCTACTAAGTCACACCAGTGGCATCATACAGACACTTCCACATACTGTCCAGTCTCTGACATCACACCACTAATTTGCAACATTGTTGCACTTTTACATTCCGATGCAAACTCTGCTGTGATCACAACTTTCTGTTATTGTGTTCAATATGTGATGTTCCAACATGCCCTCCACCCCCTCCACCCCCCTCTATGATAGCAGAATACATGTTGTCCCGACCCGTCACATCTGTGAGACCTGGCAGTGTCAGGTCTGAGGCATCACTGTTTCGGCACGTCCTGTAACATGGAGGCGTTATATAGAGCTCGCTGCTCCTTGTGAAGTTGTACTTGTGTAATTTCTTTTTATGTGCTTGACTTTTTTGTGCTAGGCTGAGTTGGAGGTAGCCTGCAGGCTAGGTTTGAATGTGTCATAAAGCAGAATTTTTTGTGTGTGTCAGTGGTGCGAGCTGGGCTATACGTTAGGTGTGGTTATTAATATGTCCTTAGGCTGCACGAGACAGACTTTGTGTGTGGATTAAAGAAAGATGGAGAGTGAAAATAATATCCTTAATAATTCTTTATTTCAGCATTTTCCTTGGGTGGGGAAAAAAAATCATTCTTCAAAAGTGTATATTTCCCTGGAACTCCACAGAACTTGTAAGTCGTTGGCTCATGCCAGTTTCTACTTTATATTATGAGCTTTCTAAGGCTTTCATCAACCCAAGATGTTCTCCACACCCATGACCACATTATCCGTCCGTGTATGCAACAATCACACAAACTGAAGAGGCACGTTTTTCATTCAGCATCAAGGATCTGCAGTGTTCTGTTAGGCAGCCATGTTAGGCCACATTTTCTTCATAATTGTGGGGAATGTTGGGAATGGAGAATGACCACAAAGACACCGATTGTCAATTATTTAAAATATTTATTTCACTTACATTGAGTGCATGACAAGACGAGCAGGGCTTTAGGTTTGACCTGAAACATCGCTGTTCACATTCAAAGACAGATATTCAAAGGTGCGCATACACTGATGAAACATGTTGCCCTTGCCTTTGAAAATGATTCTGAACTAAACACATAGAGACAGACTGGCGCGCGTGCACGTCGCGCACAAACGAAACTACAAAAGTACAAGTCCGCCTGCACAGCTGTGGTTGAGGATTTGGACAAACACGTTAAACTGGTTTAAATTGACTCTGTAAATTCTCCACATCTTTTGGTATAAGTCGCTGAGCTGATAACAGGGCAACATTATTTAGCAATACCATTATCAAAATGCTGATGCGACAAAGATTTGTGGTTGTGCAAGACATTATTTAACATGTTTCTACAATAACTACAATAAACATTTAGTGGAAGTTTTAAAATCGGACGTTATTCAGATGATACATGTTAAAAGGATATTAATTTCGCTCTGTAGTCAAAGCTGTGTATTTTTCACATGAAAAATTAAACGCACCAGTGTTTCACTTTATTCCATTTATTTAGTGTCAAATCTCCCGCAACTGATTCTGGACAAAGTGTTGTTTTTAAAACTATAACCAGAGACACTCAGGATTTCATGAAGTTTCAGCAGCAGCGGGGTTGGTATTTGTATTCTTTAGTGGAACTGCGGGACTGCAGCAGCCTACTGCCAAGGACTGCAGGCATCACACACATCACACGACAGGAAGACATCAGTGCCTTTTTAAAGTCAGAAAATAAAGACAAATCGTGTGTATTTGAAGCTAACGTCGTTGTATTTACATGCAAAATTCATTTCAAAAAAGCATAATAACACCCTACACTCGGCCGTCAAAAGCAAACATTTGTGTGTATCCAACAGAGAGCCACGTGCTATGGCAAAAACGTTAGTCATCTCGTGTTTGTTTTTATTCAGTTATTCCAGAATATCGGTTAGTTTGAGTAACTCTAACGAATGTCCTGCACATTTAAACACATTCAGTATTCCTGTTTTGCAATATTAGCCTAAAAATACATCTGGTTGATTTCGGCTGCAGCAAAGTATTTGTTTACGTTGTTGCTACTAACTTATTTTAAAGAAATGTAAGTTTTTGACCTTCCTCCTGCAGTGCATGCACTTCAGAGTATCGCGCTGATGTTTACAACATCTAAAACCTTTTGATGAGAAAAGAGAAACTGAGATGATTCACCTGTTTATGTAAAAAAAAAAAAGAAAAAGAAAAAAATACCTGGCTAATAGTCTATTGTTAATGATTCTGGTGATGGTAATAATAGTAAGTACTGCATGTGGCTCTGGTCAAATCCAGCGTTCATTTGGATGAGCGAGAGTTCATGTGGCCCACACACACAATGAAATCACTGGGGAAAACAAAAACGCCACAAAGACTGAAGTTCACATATTGAGGATAATCATTGAAATCACATGTGAAGCACCACGAAACATCCTGAAAATAATTGCTCAGGTATGCAATGAATTATTTATAAGGGTGTAAAATGGTTTGTGTTAACAATAAAACGAGGGAGAGAGAGAGAAAAAAAAGTAGAAGAACGTGGAAAGAAATTTGCTTGACGTAATCTTGTGTGGGATTAGTTTCCTGTTACACCACAATGATAAATATCCTTACAGGCCTGTCATCCACCAGCGACCAGATTCCACTGCTTTAGTAGTTTAGTAGTATTTTATAACGTTTCAAGTAGGGAATGAAACAACTTACATCGACTTTATGAATTAAACCAGTTAATACGTCTATGGGAAAAAAAAAAAAGTTGAATCTCTTTAATGAATTCTGGTGGGGCAGAGCAATATGAAGAGAGGTGCAAAAAAGTAGTGTTGAAGAAAATAAAACAACAGGCCGAGGGAAGAAGTTTTCTTAATAAATCCAGGAAACGCCCTGCTCTAACTCTGCACAGGGATGACAGACGCGTTCAGGGCATCTCACAATCTCACAATCAGCACTGATGCAATTGCAAGTAGGCCTATTTGATTTTTAGACGACTTCACGGCGTCAATAGTTAAAATGTAGTTCACTCTTTTCAGTTTAAAATCCTCAATGAAATTGAGTTCATATCTTATTTTGCTTGAAATAACGCCTGCTTACATCTTACCTTGACAAACTGGTGATAACAACCAAGATAATCGATGAAAACAAACAAAAAAGAACTGACTCAGTGCACTCTGGTCTGGTCACTCTTATGACAAATCCTCGAAGGCTTTATCTCCGCGGCGCTGGAGCCAGGGCGAGGAAAAAACAAAGCACGGGTCAACACAGTTTCTTTCCAAGTCAGAAGTTCTCAACTTAAACGTAATTAAAAAAAAAAAACCAAAAGCCACGTCGTAGGTGTCTTTAACAAACATCCCTGCTGCAGCAACCGTCCTTTGTCCCTCCTGGTGTGGGCCTGCTGTTCTGACCAGTGTGTGGCCGCTAGGTGGCGCTCTTGCTCCATCAAAACCCCCCTAGGTTTCCCAACTTGACCGCGCTGACGTCACGTCAGTCTGGAGCATCAAGGCCACTTCCACGCCGCTATTGGTCTGAAAATCACATGACATGTCTCCCAGCATCCATAATTATGTTACTGATATTTTTGCACCCCCCTCCAAAAGATGTCAGCATCCTACTGTCCTTGTTCTCCTGGAGAATTCCCGTAGTTCAGACCAGTGGAACATACCAAACGGTCACTGTGTTGTCAAATGCAAAAATGTCATGTCCGAATAACATAGCGCCCGGTAACTTCCTGATGGATTCCTTAATGGGAGGATCATCTTCCTTCAGGGGTGAGGGTTATTCCAGCAACCCCGGAATGTACATCCACACAGCTGCAGAGTACGGATATTCAGTGATGAGAAACATTGGGAAGGTTGGACCATCTTCACTCTCCAAAAGAGACGAGGTTCCTGCGGTCGGTCTGCCGCTCAGCGGCTTCCAGGATGCGCCCTACCTGTCAACACAGCTGGCCACATGGACCCCAGGCTCCAAAACCAGTAGGGACGAACAACCTGTTGCCCAGTGTTTACAACCATGCTCGTTTCCAGCGGGTAACGTCAAAGAGGAGGCGTTTTGTTGCCTCTATCAGGATGACAGCAATAGGGGGAAGCAGACAACAGAGTCGGCCACTTACATCCGGCTTGGGGACAATAGCTGCCGGCCAGAGCAAACTGCCGCCTCGTCCAGTGGCTGTTTCCAGGTGTACAACGGAGAGAGGCCGCAGCAGGATGGCCAGCAATTCCCCTCCGGCTTCCCTCTGACCCACTTGGCGACATCTGTTGAATCAGCAGCAGAATCGACAATAAGTTGCAGCAAATCAGCGCAGGAGACAGCGAGAGAGCTTCCAAAGGCAGATGAGAGTCAGAGCAGGAAGGAAGAGAAGGCCAGGAATGACAGCTGTTCAGATAACTCGGACGGGGAATTAAAAGGTAGACTACTACTACTAAACCCCCCCACCCCTCCTCCTCCCCCTCGCCCTCCTCCCTAACACACATATACAGACACGCATTCATTCAATACACACACACACACACACACACACACAGATAAATTGTGGAGCGTTTCTCTGAACTATTCCACCCCTGCATTATTTCTACCGGTCTTGTGCGTGCAGGTTGTTGTTGTGTCACGGCCCAATAATGCAGACCTGTGTTTGATATCAGTCATAAGGCCTGTATGGGCATTTCACAGCCTCGCCTAGCAGGGGTTATGGTGCCCGTGGCATTTAACACCTTTCCATTAATGTGAGAATGTGAGATGGGCAGTTATCATTGAAATAAACACGCTCTCACACACTCATACACACACAGTCATACACACACACACACACACGCACACACACACACACACACACATACACACCTCTCACTTTCTCTTTCTCTCTCTCCTACATGGGTCATTTACATAGTGGGACGTAGCCATTTTCAACAGCACCATTTTACGCTTTAAATTTCTGGTACTGAGCCAATGTAAAATAGTACGCCTTTGCTGCACACTTGAAAAGCTCTTGTCACAATTCCCTGCCTTATTAAAACCTCAGGGAACCTTTAGCAGTTTTACATTTGAGAAAGCATTAACATATTGTACATTAACACGTGTGTGCGTTTGACGCAACGGTAATTCAGGATAATTACAGGCCAGATTTTACTGCATAATTATTTACAGTGACAAGTTCACGTCTGCACATTTCTGTCTTTAACTTGACGCTGAAAGTGGGAGGTTTATAAGACTGAGGTGGATTTCACACAAATGTGCATCTTAATTGAATTAACAGTTTAATTATTTATTTATTTATTATTATTTATTTATTTAATATTTAACGTGCAAGATCGTGTTGATTTAAGATCCACATATGACATCATTATTTTTCATATTATTATTATTAAGAACGTTGTTGTCATTAGTGTTGCAATTAATAATAGTCATTATCATTATTGTTAACATCCTGATATATTGATGCCAGCTCCAGTAGTGTCATTAATTGCACATCCCATTTTTAGTTAGTTTGTTTAAATACATTTCCAGTTTGTTGTGTTATTTATGGATTTAGCTGGCTTCATGCAAGATGACCAACAAGCTGCTTTTATTTTAATTTAATTGAAAGATAGAAACCAACAGGACAGTCTCTTTGAGTGTGTGTGTGTGTGTGTTTGTGTGTGTGTGTGTGTGTGTGTGTGTGTGTGTGTGCGCTTGCTTGCTTGCTTGCGTGTGTTGTGTTTTGTTGTGTTTGTGCGCGTGTGTCCTCTGAATCCCATATTACTAAATTAAATGTTTTCCTAATGATTAAATGTGGGCCACACACTGAGTGTTCACATTAAGGTAATTATTACTGTAACCTGTGTGTGTGTGTCTTTGTGTGTGTAACAGAGGCGTTACTCCCCAGAGTCCACAACCTAATCAAGGAATTAACTAAATGAGCAGCGGTGTGATTTTCGACCTGCCTCGTTTCTTTGTCTTTATCTATTTATTTATTTGTTTCTTTCTCTTTTTTTCTTTTTTTGTTTGTTTATAAATCTGGTATTACGCTGCAGAGCATTTCCTTTGTTTTGGGATGAAGCTCCAAAATATTCATTTGGCTCCGGTGTGCAAAGGTAATAAAATTTTATGGGAGTCTGAGGTCCAACATAGACAAAAGAAGTGCTTACACACTCAGATTTGATTTGATCTAATTATAGCTATACATCATACAAAGGCCATTTTCTCAAGCAGTAGGAGTTGTACTAAAAGGTGGGATGTTTAGCATTGTTAATTTGCTCAAGAAGGAGTCCACACACAAGATGTAAGATGCTCATTATGATCTAGTTGAACCGTATTCAATGTGCATTAGAGAAATGGGCGTGTACATAGCATCCGGTGCTGATGGAGGTTACGAAGCTGCATAATGATCTCTGCACAAAATGCCTGCTCGGATTTGGCTGCAGTTGACCGCTGCTGTGTTTCTCTCCCTCCGATAGATGATTTATCCGCGGAAAAGACAACGGGAAACTGGTTGAAAGCCAAAAGTGGAAGGAAGAAGCGGTGTCCCTACACAAAGCACCAGACGCTGGAGCTGGAGAAGGAGTTCTTGTTCAACATGTATCTGTCTCGGGAGCGCCGCCTGGAGATCAGCCGGAGTATCAACCTGACCGACAGACAGGTCAAGATCTGGTTCCAAAACAGACGCATGAAGCTCAAGAAGCTCAACAGGGAGAGCCGTGAAAGGGAGCAGAGCGTTGTTTACAACTACTCATGAGGAGATTTTTCTTTTTTATTCATACTCACATTCACACGCACACACACATGCACGCACACACACACACACTCACACTCATTTGCATTGACTCAGACACAAATACAGACATGCATGTGTAATCTTGTAAAAAAAAACAAAAACAAATCAGACATCACACACACACACACACACACACACACACACACACACACACACACACACACACACACACACACACAGTGCCTTCCTAAATCAACTGTAATATGCTGCAACCTGCAGACTAGACTTGAGTTCCAGGTGAACACTTGCTGCAGCATTTGAACAATGAGGTTCTGTTACCTCGCAATGATAATTATAGGACATGATGAACCAAACGAGAGGAGGAGGCGAATCTCTTGACAGTGTATTAATAACTCGTGGCATGTAAGCAGTTTCACTTTGCTGAGCTATAATGAATGTTTGGCCACTTGTACAGCTTCTTCCCTGGTGTCTGTTACTGTGGCATATCCGCGCTGTGTAGTATGCATGCACAAGATGATATTAAGCTATGTCATGGCAAACGATTCCAAAACAATAAAAAAAAAAAGAGGGAAACGGAAAGGTATTACCAACTTTGTCCTTCCCCTGGCATAGTGGTGAAAATGAGAGGGAGGGTGAGACACTGCGGATGAGAGAAGGAGATCATGGCAGTTTTAATAGAAGTGAGAGACCATAACGTTGATTTAAATATTATCCAGGTGACCACAGTAAGTCAAGGTCATAAAATTCTAATGTCAGGTTCGCCCTGGAAAGCGTTGGGGGTGGATTTTATGATCTGCAAATATAATGTGCTGCAGCAGTAAAGATGCGTTTAAAGGTGTGTGTGGAGGAGGGCTAACCCACATAGTAGACTGCAATGTGCAGGATCCAGCCGAGCCGCTGGGCAGCAAGCTGGAGCTGCCGCCACCACCCGGGATAATGGAGCTTCATGGGAGCAGGAGATAAGAAAGATGGTGGATAAAAGGGACAGCGACCGCGACGGCTGCAGGAACAATAATAACAACAAGCATCGCGGCAAACACGTGGATAACTAAACAAGCTGGGAAGACGTCTGCAGGAGGCAAGAGAAGGTAGGACTCAGTTTTACGTAATATTTCCACGTCCTGTTTTGGAAAGTATGCCACATCTGTCAGGGAAGCTGGCTTGACAGCTCCTGTGGCACGCATGGTGCATGCCTGCTCACGTCTATAAGTCACATGAAGTTGTTAATCAGCGTGCTGCTGATTTTCGTTGTGTTTGCTGCTGGCTGAAATCAAAGTGTTGGTTGCTGATTATTTAGGCATTGTGTTCCTGGATACACAAGGACTGAATTTTCAAGTTTGCTCATTTTGGAACAGCTGACTTCACACTGTGCTGTGCTGCCACATATTGAATTATAACAATGGCATATTAAAGCTGAGCCGGGTTTTAATGAGGGAACCAGTCAAGACATGCGTTGCTATCTAAGTTGTCTACAAACAATGTTGAGAAAGTAGCTTGGCTGCTGCTCCAAGATATGTGAGTGTTTTATTGTGATGGTACTCGCCTTTTTTCCTCTTTGTGCTGGATAGTGTTAATCCCCACTTGGCTTTTGCATGCATTGTCCTTTCCATGGATTTTAACCCCTTTTTGCGCGAAGCTGAAGCGTGGTTTAGGTAGTTTCATGTTGTTGGGGTTGGCTTCCTGGCTCGGCAACAAGAAACTGCCTTGATTACGTCAGTTCGTCTTCATCAAGGGCACAATTTCCGCCGAATTACCCCCTATAGTCACCCAGGTCCCCGCAAATGGCATTGTAAATGAACTGAGCTGCAATACCTTGGGCAGAGACGTTTTCTTTCTTTGCTGTTATTTTGTGGTGGGCTGTAAAACCTTCTGAGGCTCTTAGAGGAGAGAATAGGTTGTAAACAACATGGGGTAAAGTTTTAGACTGTGTTGTATTGCATCTGTCATCAGCTGTCTGCCTGGGTTCAGTGGCTTCAGCTGCTTCATGATGAGCTGAATGGATATATAGACGTCTCATCCTTTACTCTGATTCCAAATCAAGTGTAGAACAGGAAATTGATTTCCATGAGTTGATGTGAGCAGCGTGTCTTCCTGTGGCTGCTGATGCTGAACTGTCTGTAATGTTTTAATTTTCACTTTGCTTGATGGTTTAATCCCAAGAAGAAATCTAATATCAAAAAAATATGCGACCGTATGATGTAAAACAACGCTTACGTTCAAAGGGAGTGTTTTTGCAGAAATGTCTGCTCAGACATCTTTCAATTATAAATCACATTTGGCAAATTGAGGCCAATCTATTTTTGGGTGAAATCCAATAACCACCTTAACTCGTTTACGTCCTTCTTTAATTATTCGTCATATATTTTGCTGCAAAATATAAAGTGAAACTTTAATGCAGTTTATTTCTCGGCCCGTTAACGAAGCACACACTCTTCCATTTTCTATCTTCCCTGGATTTATCCTCCATTAACCTCAGTATTTAATGATATTATCCACCAATAAAGCTGCAATATTTAACTAATTGATATAGCACATGCCGGCAAAATGAACCATACTGTAGAAATGTAGCACAGACACACTGACCACCAAACTGGCTTCAGTTTATTTACAGTGTTTTGCCTTCTACAGTAATTCATTATTCATGTGGTAACCAGCAATAGTGACGGATGTGTAAGGAGACGTAAAATGGAGGTAAGATCATTAGAGAAAATGGAAACGCTCAGTAAAAGCGTATCTAAAAGAAACATAATAACTTATTTATGCAGTGGTCTGCTGCTGTGGCGCAGGCAGCATCGTTCCTGAGGGGGAGTCCAGTGTTTGTACTGGTCACTATTTCCCCTTGTTTTCTCAGCCCCCCTCCCTTTGGCGGTAGTGCAACTGGAAGAGACAGTCTGGAATCCAAAGTCACTTTCATTCAGCTCAGTGAAAGAGTGTCTCCCTTGGAATGCATCACTGACAAAGACTTTACAGCGCTGGACACAGCCCCGAGAGCAGCCCAGATTCACCCTAAAACCATATACACATAAAACAATTTATTTCACTTTGTAGTAGCGCACAGCCACTGAAGCCTTTACACTGCCACTTCTTTTGGAAAGCTCAAGATGTGACTACTACTGGCATGATCAGACATGAACTGACTGACTGCTGACGAGTTCTCTTCTTGTTTTTTCCCCCCTCACATAAATAGCCTAAGATTTTTTGTGGGATATAGAGAAAATGAGCACCACTGGCTTTATTTGTAGTTTTTTGTTTGTTTGTTTTTTTTTAGGGTGAAATTAACTAAATTCAGAAGAAAAGGGACATTAACTTTCTACTACTAGAAAATGTTCACATTTTTATTATCATTTTGAGCATCGTTGGCAGAAACGGAGCCCAAATATGTTTTTTTTCTTTCTTTTTTAAGTTTCTTTTTTTTTTTCTTGAATGACAACTAATTATTGGAAAGAATTCGTGTCCCACGCCGGTCGGTGTGGATTTAACATCCAAAACTGAATAACGCAGTGAGAAGACTGAGGCTTATACGGCGAGGAACAGGCTCAGAGAGCTGTTTTTAAATGTAAGGAATTGGGATCATCATCCCAGGGAAAATTACTCCGCCATTTCATTCACAAAGAACTGTAGGACGGAGGTGGCAAACAGAGGCTGTGGCACTGCGGCAGGCCCGCTCACTGTGATGACATCTCCTCATCCACACTACATCCTACAGTCTGTTTGTCTGGACATCATGTTGGTTTGATTTTTGACGAAGTGTTTTGGCTTTAGAGGGTTGATTTTTGAATCAGTCTCAAGTGAGACTTCATATAATGCAGATGCGTGTTTGGGTTTTGTAGTCCAATCTGCAGCGGTTATTTCTGTCTAGATCATTTCGTGGTCTTTCAGCTGATCACACATAACTGCTCTTGGATTTGCGGTGCAGTCTGTTTAGCACATGGGTCTGTTATAAATATCCTCTGATATCCACTTTAATTTTCCATATGCAGAGATTAAACGCAGATAATGTGCTCCAAATGTTGAGCAGATAACCCACTAATTGGTTGAACTGCACTGTGCGTGTTTGTGTGCGAGAGGAAGGTCCCGTTTGATCTGGAGGTTCATGGGCAAATTTACTGTTGCTTATATGTTGTGACCGTGTCTTGGAGGAAAATTAGGCTGCATGTAATATCACTATTGTGCGGAGATTAGATAACTTGCTCTCACCCTGTCATTACGCAGCAGCAGCAAATGTCACCGTGCGTGTCTAATAAAAGAGAGGCAAGTTACAACCCATCTTTAATGGTTCGTTTTTCCTTCATCCGCCCTGCACTGACACATGCCCGCTATGCTGGTGGAAATAAACACAAACAAACTTCAAACCTCTTTGACAATGAAGATGGATTATCTTTAATCGCCCATTCAAGTTGTTTTTTTTCTTCCTCTATCTATCCGTGTATTAATATCATAGGCCTAAGGGTACAAATATACTCATCTGCAGCCTGTCGACATCTAAAATGCACACACTGATGCTCTGCCTTGAGCCACAAAGTCGCTCATTTATTTCCATGCGGACCAATTCATTGTCTTAATTGGAGATGTTGGGCCAATAGTTGTCTTTCCTCGCACTTTACCTTAGAGGTTTTGCATCAATACGAGCCCACACTTGAAAGTGGTCTGTGGCTATGAGATCATAGTCGTAAGTGTTAGAACTGTTGCTGCTGCCAATAATGCCAAAATATTTTGAAGCGTCAGTGAGTGTGGTGCGTCGACGCGGATACACCCAAACTGTGACTCACTGTCATGTTTTTGAACAACAGCGACCACTATTAACGGCTGAGGGCTGTAAACAAGTGGTCTGTATCTCCAACAAACACAACACTGTTCACTTTAGTGAGGATGTTAACAGGCGGCCCTTACAGGCCTATCTTTGAGTCATGATGCACCACTAAGTCTGCCCAGTGCGTATCTGCTCCGTTTTTATGAATGGAAAACATCATCATGTAAGAGATAAATGGCAGAATACTGGCAGCACAAGTTCCAATCTTTGTTGTTATCCTCACTGATTTACTTAGACATTTATAGGCGTATGTATGACTTTGCATTGCAGGTATAGGGCATATGCACTGCGTCCCCGAGATGATAACACACAACAGGGTTTGTGTCTAAGGATAAGTCGCACGTCAAGAACAAAAACAAATTGACTTCACTCGGTTGATGATGAACATGCAATCCCGAGCCAGCTCTTTCTTCGGGTGTGTTTCCCATGTGTGTTATTCAATATTTAAAGCACATGCTTTATCTGTGTCTAGCCTATCAGTCTAATCTATATTTTCATATATTGGCGATGCGGTACCGACATGGTAGCAGATAGACTGATCAGTACTTTTTTTTTTTTGCCGTATCCGGCTGACTTATTAGGTAAAGTATGTAAAAGAAGCGAGTGTTAATAGGCTGTAAGAACAGGTTTATCACTGCAACAATCAACCTTTTTTGGCAGCGTGGTTTGAAATAGTTTTAAATGCGATTGCAGTTGTGTCAGGACAGAAAGTGCAGAAAAAAAGAAACGGCGACAACAAATTGATTA
Source organism: Caranx ignobilis (assembly GCA_021432705.1). NCBI lineage: Eukaryota > Metazoa > Chordata > Actinopteri > Carangiformes > Carangidae > Caranx > Caranx ignobilis. The sequence goes on from MU269985.1 coordinate 65,908,350, forward strand.
TTTAAAGATGTTTTTTTATTATAGCACATTAAACATGGATAAACAAGCCGTAAAAAAGACAAAAGAAAAGTTCAGTTCTCATTAATAAACATAGACAGACATACTGACACACACACACACACACAGGCGCACACGCCCAGAACAATATAAAGGATTTCACTGGATTACTGTGGACATGGACATAGACTATATAATGTATTTATATGACCATATGTTATTGTAATGAATGGCCACTGAGCACTCTTTCATTCAGCTTTAATGGCTGCGGTGGATTTAACGGACTTAGACCTTCAACCTGCAGAAAACACACAACTTTAAGGCCATCTGATCCGAGATGAGGTAAACTTAGCAAACGGTTTTATATCTGCTAACATGTGGCAGAACACTTGAGTCGCCACAGACTTGCGCGCTCCAGGACACCGTTTGGCGTTATTCGGGTTAAGGTCTGGCGTCTGGCCTTTTAAATTTCATGGTTGAATCTGAACTCAGCAGCCATGACAAACATCGCACTTCCTAATTCGTGCACTGACTACATTTTGTTTTAGGCCACCGAGCCTGCACAGTGGATATCACACCATCCAGTTCTACAAAGTGAGAAATTAATTTCACTGAGGTTTGATTTTAGTCGAGACAGTTTCGTGACGTCATTTGAGCCTTGTAGTCTGGCGCTGACAAAGACAGGATTTGTTTTCAAATCCCAAGATTTCGCCTTGTATTCTCCTGCAGATGCACCATACACGCGTAATCATCACTTGTGACTCAGGATTTATTTTGAAATGTATCTTTTTCGGTCTCTGGTGAAACGGCCATTCCGCACTTGACAATTTATGGAACAGTATGCGCCCGCTATGAGTTCATATAATGTGAGTGTGGTGTGTTCAGCTGCCCCGCAATTTCACTTTTACGCATAACGACTGTCAGATCTGTGCATTCATATATGCAGTCCCCTCCCCTTTAAGTTTAATCCCCCATTTTTACCCACCCAAAGATAAAATGTCATGCAGCAGTTACGAGCGGCATCATAGACTGTAACCCCAAATAAACAGGCCGTAGCACAGCCAAGCCGCAGAAACATTAATGCATACACAGAGCCTACACATTGGCAAAGATTAAAACTATATACAACAACTCGTCAGCGTCACCGTTTTTCAAAATGCACAAATATGCTCCTGCACCAATGTCACATTCATCACAGAAATATAACGTGTGCTGCTGCTTTTAGTAGGATTTACTAATGCATCTGCTGCGCCGTTGTCTACCTCATCCACTGCGCTTGTGCATTAAACTTTCAGTATTTATGTTACAATTAGTCTAATTGTGCTCCCCGTGACACTGGTGCCTTCTTCAGTTACTGCTGCTCCATCGTATATTAGTATTGTGTTATTTGCCCTGTCGCTGGAAACCCTGCAGAAGAGTTCAGGGTTGTTTCACAGCCTACTAACTGACAGGCTGCTCTGGTATATTGCAGGGCAAAACAATAAAGTCCTGCCATTAGATAAAACAGTAGGCTAATATTATCCCTGCCATGAAAGCTTCCATCTAGTTAGTCCTTTAACGAACCTTTTTACCTCCTCTCCTCTGCAGTCTCTTTCCTGTCCCCGGCCTTTCCAGTTTGATATGAATTGTTTTACATGAATACAGTGGTGGTGGTGGTTTTATGTTGAGCGAGGAACCCGGATGCAGTCTTATTAACGACACGTTTATGAACAATCAAATGGTCCTCGTTAAAATTTATTGATGGGCATAAAAACATGAACGGTCACTAGCTGAATATAGCCCACTGTAGTGGGCTGCTTGTCAAGAATCTGAATCCCCTCCTCTCCTATCTCCACAGATCCCATTTAGGAAATGTTTGGTCTGTTGCGCCCTCGTTAAAGCAGTGCTAACTTTATTAGTGTAGTATCCTGCATGCCGTATTTTGATTCCCCCTTCTCCCGCCTGTGTCTGTGTGGCTACTGTGGAGGCTTCTCTGTCCGTTCAGAAATAAACAGCATTCCTCAGGAAGTTATAAACCATTCACTTTATCAAATGTGCTACTGCTCCGATTTAGACAAAACTCGTCAGCGATTCAATAAACACGTTAATGTTGTAATAGTACTCCTCACAGGAACACCGGGCGACGGTAGAATTTGCCAGACAGAGATTGATTACACCATCAAATAGTGCCTCGCTCGGGTTTAGACGTAACGTGCGCAGGTCTGTTCTGCGACCAGAGAAAGATCCACCACCAGCGCTGCGACCGCACATTTTGTTCATAAAGAAACGTGGTTGTTGAAGTTACCTCTAATACGTCCGAGAAAAGGAGCAAAAGAGCACATTCTTTAATCCGATTTATGTGCACTGGTGTCCCAGGATAAGTGGCGCATTGATCCACTGTACAATTTTTGTGGGGGTAAATATAATCACGTGTCAGTGAGGCAGCCAATAGCAGGCGGGGAAGTGTTGAGAAATAATTACCTGCCTTGATTGTTCTATGGCTAGATAAAAAAAAGTACACATACACTCCATATAATAATCGGATGCATGTAAAAGAGTCGGGGAAGCTTCGACATGTCGACCACGGGTCCCATAAGTAATTATTATGTGGACTCCTTGATCAACCATGAAAACGAGGATGTCCTTGCTGCAACTCGGTTCTCGGCGCCCGGTTCGCACACAGCCGGCCCTCGTCCGACGTCCCTAGTACCGGAGTGTGCTGACTATCCTTCCTGCAGCTTCGCACCCAAGGCACCCGTCTTCTCCACCTCCTGGGCCCCTGTACACTCCCAGTCATCAGTGGTTTACCATCCATACAGTCACCAACCTCATTTAGGCACAGACTCGAGGTATATGCGGTCATGGCTGGAGCCGATTTCAGGCGCCGTGCCTTTCCATGGCTATCCGGGGAACAGCAGGCATTATGGGCTGAAGCCGGACGCATTTCAGGAGCACAGAGCCGGCGAGTGCCTCGGTTCCAGCGGACGGACCTACACGGATTATCTGTACTGCTCATCCACTGACATGCGAGACAAGACGCAGCAGAATATCCCTTCTCCCGAGTCGGAGCTCCTGGCTCCTGGGAAACATAAAGACGAGAAGCCGGAGCTAGATCCGAGTAAGTTCAAGCTCCTACAGTCTTTTACAACCGATTGGGAGTTTTGTTTTGGGATTGTGTAAAACTGATTTTTGCTTAGAGGCATTTTAACGCCCTGCATAAAGTGCAATTATAAGATGTTTCATCCTCCCACAGCTGCTGTGCTCTGAATCGCCTCTGCTAGGGGGAAAGCTTCAGGAACTATAAAAGACAAACGCTACTAGGCTAATATTGGGGCTATAAAACCAGACGGGGTTGTAAACATGGATTCAAACCTGCATGAAGACGTTGAATTTGGAAGGATTTTGCGTGGTGTGAAAAACATGCAAGGTGTTTCTTTTGACATGAACGTCTCAATCCGACATATGAATCAAAATTCATCAGCAAATGCCTTATGGTGCATTTTTACGACCATAATTTGAGCCGGTGCCATCACATACGGCACATCAAGCCCCATAAACTGACTTTCAGTCCTGGATTTTTTTATGTAGGCCCATCGAGTGCACAAAAGCCACATTTTGGCTCTCTTTGATCCCCAGTAGTCAAACACACCATTCACCCACATAATAATGGGCAGATGATATGTATATAGTTTCTGATGATATTTTGCTCTCCTCTCTGAGTCCAGAACAAATTCACGAGTCTTGCAGCCAACTTGAGGAATGTAGGGACATACTTGAGGACTTTCACCACGGACCTGTAACGGCTTGAACTACGGGCCATTTTATGGGCCAATAAAGTGAATAAGCGCATTGAGTATTTTACGACGGTGTTACTCACAAGTTAAAGGGACAAGGAAGCAAATCAGTGAAGGCTTGGATAGTCTAAGGCTGTGGATCTTCACTCAAAATGTTTACTATCAGATTAGCTTTAATAGTAAACACCAGACCCGTGTATGACTTGACACTGGATTTAATTGTAGCATCACCCCCACGAGGCCAGAGAATTGCTGTAAACACAAAACCTGGAAGTAATTTGTCACTGTTTCACTTTTTATATTGCCACTGTGTTGCCCTCTTTGCTGCCCTGCCTTTATTATCATTATTGTTATGGTTTTGTTTGCAGATAATCCTGTGGCAAATTGGATACATGCCCGCTCCACAAGGAAGAAGCGATGCCCTTACACAAAGTACCAGACTCTCGAACTGGAAAAGGAGTTTTTGTTCAATATGTACCTTACTAGAGACCGCCGATATGAGGTCGCAAGGGTCCTGAATCTGACCGAGAGGCAGGTCAAAATCTGGTTTCAGAACCGGCGGATGAAGATGAAGAAAATGAACAAAGAGAAGACCGACAGCAAAGAACAATAATATGGACTGCAGTTAGAATACAACCATCATAACCACTAGACACATGGACAGCACAGTTGTACCAAAACACACGATGACCCCCCCTCCCCTCCCCTGCCCTCCTCTTCTCTTCCTCTTAATATTTATCACTTTGTTGGATTTTGTATTAACCTTAATTTCGAGGCTGTTTGATGCTGGTTATGTTATTTTCCAATGCACAATTATGTGTCAAGCGTTAAAGGAAAAAAGAAAGAAAAACTTCTGAGGAGAAATTACATTCTGCTTCCACTTCGAAATATCTTTGTGTTTTTTTGTAAGAAAAATTATACAAGCGCAGTTTGGATACGTTAAAACTGTCCGAAGAAAGAGAATACTTGAATTCTTTTGAATTTCACAAACCCATAATTTATGATGTGAATGTTTTTTTTTTTTTCATGTTTACTTCCTTTGTACGTTATTGTGCAGGTGTAGTATTTTGTACAGAAACAGAACATCTGCGATCGGACTCGTCTGTCTTGTATTTTTGTGATAGTTGTTGTATTTGTGCATCATTTTTTGTTTTTGAACTGTAGTCTACAAGTTTAATTATAGAGTGTAGATATAGACTTCTGCAAATATAAACATAATCACTAAGTGCTTGTATTCTGTATTTATTGTGACACCAGAGTGCACGTGCTTGGTCAGTAGTACACGGCTGCACAGAGGGCCCAGCTCAGTCAGTATCAGCTCGAGGATGTGGTTGAGTTAAAATCCGCAGATAGTTGAGTCACCAAATCATCATTGCATCGGCGTGATCGCAGATTGCAAACAGCGGGATGTTTTTTTCAATAACTATACCTCCACTATTTCCTCGTCTAACACGTTTTGGTCGACGTGCTCTCCTCCAAGTCCAGCGAAGGCCTTAGACGAGCTGTGCCACTGCAAAGCTTGGCGAAGTCGACGACTTAACGGTGCCAGCGCGCCTAAGACCTTAGCAAGAGAGGGTTGATTTAATTCAGTGTTGCACTGATGTAAACTGGACTCTTAATGAGCCTTCTTCACAGTCAACGACGTATATTTACAGCCATATAGGCATGGTATCCGTTTACACATCAAACACATACACAAATGCCCGCGCGCTCTTCTAATAGGGAAAAATACATTCCTGCAAAAACATTAAAGCATCAGTTCTGCGGTGGAAAATTCTCCGCCGTTGTGTTGACACTTGTACTAATATGGTGCAGCTGCAGCAGTAGCATTTCAATTATACAGTTCACAAAACAATCTTAAAAGTGAAGATGTATTTATTTAGACACGTATTAAATACACTACACCAGTGTCCCATACATGCTGAAGGCCTCTGAAAATATTAGTGCAGATGCCACATTTCCAAGAACGTGGCCTCGTTTGGAAATATTTCTAAATAAATTGCCCCCTGGACAAGCTTGGGGAGTTTTAGACTACTGCCAGGTCCACAGGCGATCCGAAAATCTGAGTCTGAATCTGAGCAGCTGAGTTTTAAGTGAGAGACAATTTCCCATGTCTCGCATTTGTTTCCTGGGATAGGTCTAAATTGCCTTTTTGTGGTGGCAAACAATACGGACAGGATGCAGTAATTTCAAAGCCCAATCCAGCGCGTTTCCGCTCGGCTCGGACAAAAATGCCAGTTTTACAGCCCTGTTGGAGCTCGGCTGTTTGTCTCAAATGCAGACGAACAAAGCAAACTCGACTAACTGGCTAGACGTCTGGGCTAAATTACTTTATGGTTTTAATGGACGGTGGTGGTGGACTCGTTCAAAGGAGAGTCATGCGCACTGTTCAGGGGACTTTTGCCTGATGGGCCATCCGCAGCCCCCCTGCACTTCATCACATGAGTGGTCTATTAGCCTACAATTAGAAAGGGAAAAGTCAATAGTTATTATTCATAAATGTGAGTGCTGCAGAGCACTGTTAGCTCTAATATAAGAGCAGGTATAACGGCCATGACAGGGGAAGATAGAGCACAACTATCATTTGAAGCCTGTTGTGAAACAGCAGATACTGGAGCTATACATGGTGGTGGTGGTGGTCAACAGTTGCTTTATTCATGGAAAAAGAGCAGATATGTGCAGGGTTTGGACAAATGACTAGAGACCCGGTCTGTCCACATCACAGCTGTTTCTGATTGGTGGATTCCTTCAGGTTTAGGGACCCATCCTAACACTAGATGACGCTGTTGGTCCACGGTTTGAGCAGGGTCTGTGTGTTGAGAGGCCTTTCTTTTTCTTTTTTCTTTCTTTCTTTCTTTTTTTTTTTTTTTACAGCTCTGTGGCTTGGCTGAAGAATGAAGAGTAACCTATCGATGACAAAATGACAGATATGGTCACCCACCGCATTTTGTGTAATAGGCCACAGAGCAGCGGTCCGGAATGCCGCGAGCTGGTTGTTGTGTCGGGCACAGGATGTGTTCATACACACCAGTTTTTTCAAAGTCTTCATTTGTGATTAATTATATATATATATTCAAATGAATATTCTCTGCTCGCTTCTGTCTTCTCACGTGCCCGATTACTGCAGCTGCTGGTTTAAATGTCTTATCAACGCTCGGTGAATTTGTGAGTTAAATGGGATGTTGTGCTGTTTTGTTGTTTAGTTTTTTTTTCCAGTTGCCACCCGTTGTTTACCCATTAAAAATCAGATAATTGAGCTAAGACAGGTTCTAGTTTTAGAACAAAGGGCATCAATAGCTTCACTAAGACACCGAATCACATGTCTGTATTTTTATAGCCTACTTTTTTTTTTCTCTTTTTTTACTTTTCATGGTGTTAATGCCGAGGACAGACTAACTCCTATAATTACAATATTTCAGTGAAAAAATAAACCAACCCCCCCAAAGATTCATTAATGAAGAGACAGGAACCACATTTAAACACATAAATACTACTTTATTACCGGTCAGGTCATAAACAATTGCATCAGTAGCATCACATGAGCAACAAGAGCAAGAACAACAGCAACATTAGAAACTTAAAAAAACACACAATCCTGCATCATAACACAAGACAACATAAATATAATAACAGCAATGATAATTACATCTGTATCGCCACTGCAGATTTATTAATTCAAAAAAAAAAAAAAAGAGCTACCTGCGCATTTGTATCTATAATATGTGACGGTGTGCGCGAGCAGTACAAAGTCCCCAAGAAGGGTGCAACAATGATTGGCAATCTGCATATTTATAGAGTGTGAAAGGTCTATAAATTCGCCCAGTGCGCCTTTCATATTTTACGATGATGTGTATAAAACGTCAGTAACCCCACAAAAACCACACTGGCATATTTGGAGAGAGAGAGAGAGAGAGAGAGGCAGACCATACAAGTATTGAGCTGGGAATTGTCCGCGCGCCGATTGTAGCTAAACATCCCAATGTAAAATTTTATGAACTCCTCCACGTAGGGAGATTTACTGCTCATCCTCGTCGGTTTTACGGGGTCAGTAAGTGGCACCTAGTATTCATAGGTCGTGTTTATATTTGCGCGTGTCTGTGTTTTACAGCGCACGGTGCAAGTGTGTCGCTCTTTACTCGATTACACCGAGGAGGAGGATGTTTTGTCTTAAACCCACACACTATTTCACCTATATGTCACAGCTCCAGCTTTGTCTTCTTTTCGTAGCTGTACTCTTGTTTTCTGCCACATTTTTTAGTGTTCATGAACTCTCAAATGCTGTGTTGACCTAGTGGAGGCAATAAAAGGTCACCGCCTTTCTAGATATTAGTGCGCAACCTTCAGTGGGGCCTGAGAGGGCAAACACCAACTCCAACTGCAACAGCTTTATCCGTTTAGAAGGCGGAAAGCCTTTCTGCCTCACACACCTCATAAGCTCCATGCAAAGACAACAAGCTGAACTATAAATTCAGACTGTTGTGGAAATGCATCACGTCTCTTGGTCTTTATATTTTGGCCGTTTCACAAGTGCGTGGATCAGCTTCATAACAAAGAGTTTTGTGATAAATATAACATTGATCACATTTAAAGCCTCTTGGGTTGTTGGTTATGATTAGTGCAGCTCCTCTCAAGGTGGATATACGTAAGGCCCACGTCTGACCGGTCGCAGAAAGATGAAGGGGTGGGGGGAGGTTGGAGGAGGGTGGGGGGCGCCTGTGGTGGGGGTGGTTGGGTGGGAAGCTTAAAAAAAGGAAAAAGAAAGAAAAGAGCAGCGTCTGTGACTGTGCCGGTCGAGCAAGCCAGCTTTAAGCTTAGCTAACGCACATCCAAAGCACATGCCATGAGCCGGGTTTGAGCCCGCAAAACCTGGAAAAAAACACTCACGCCTGCGAGAGAAATCCGATGAGAGGAACGGCTCAGAGAGAGTGAGCTGCCGTAGATTGTCCAAAGGGGCAGCGTTTCTCCTAGTTCCGGTTTGTCTGCCTGTGTGCGCTGTGCGAGTTGGGACCCTAAACAAAAGGCTGCCATCATCCTAAAGGAGATATTCAACTGCGAGAGAGCCCGTCTGCTTGATGCTAACTAAACATGAGCTCTTATTTTGTTAACCCTCTTTTTTCTAAGTACAAAGGCGGCGAGTCACTGGAGCCAACTTACTACGACTGCAGGTTTCCACAAAGCGTTGCCCGCAGCCACACGCTGGTTTACGGACCCGGAGCAGCCGCACCGGGCTTTCAGCACCCGTCCCATCATGTGCAGGACTTTTTCCACCACGGGACCACGGGGATCTCCAACCCCGGATACCAGCAAAACCCCTGCGCTTTGGCTTGCCACGGAGACGCAACGAAATTTTATGGATATGAAGCCCTTCCGAGGCAAACGCTTTATGGTACCCAGCAAGACGCAAGCCTAGCGCAATACCCAGACTGTAAATCGTCGAGCAGCTCTAACCCCGGAGAAGGACAAGGCCACTTAAATCAAAACTCCTCTCCCAGTCTTATGTTTCCTTGGATGAGACCCCACGGTCAGAATCATGCAATTATTTCCTATTCTTTCTATGTTACTCGGTGCGCGCGCGTGTCTGCGTCAGCGTGTCTGCCCGTGTGTTTGTGTGCATGTGTGCTAAATATGCCTGAGTATATATGAGTGTGTGTGTGTGCGTTGTGTGAACTATAAAACGAAATAAGTCAGGGAACATGATGGGGCACATACAACCTGTACTGCAGGCTGCTGTTGCTCTGCAGCACATGTCCATACAGGGCTGAACGCTGCTTTCTAAAGTGCCCTTAAAACACTGAATTGCTGATGAGAGCTCGTGACACCAGCTCTTTGAAGTCAATTATCGTTCACATAAGATATTTCACAAACTCTAAACGCACCAGGGGGGAGGATGAATAAGTCATAGTGTAAAATATGATAGCACCACACACACCAGTCAGCATGCAGAGTGACAGGAGAGCTAGCTGAGACACAACATACCCCCGATTATCCAGAATCCGGGTTTTAGGGGTTTGGGGGTAATCTGACCCACAGGCCCAGTGTGGCTCAGACTCATAGAGCCATAACCATAAGGGCTTTGTAGATATTACCTCTTCCATTCATGGATCAGGCTACATTAACTCCACACAGGTGTAAGCGTCATTTTTATCTGCACAGACAGATATTTATCATGAGCCTGTCCCCATCTGTTGTTACAGTGGAGTTTAACTCCATCTCTCTCTTTTCATACTTTTCCCTCCCTCCTTATTTTTTTTCTTTTTTTTTTTTTTTACCCATGTGTGTGTGTGTGTGACAGTGTGTGTGTGTGAGACTGAAAATCTCAATCAGGCTGCTCTAGGCCCTGTTGCTTTAGGAAAAACCTACACATTTCTGTAAACAAGCTAAAACTAAAATGAAAATAGAATCTGTGACTTTTGTTTGCAGGAATTTGCCACCATTAAACAAAAGGGAATCAAATCTGATGGAAGTTTGGATCCATAATTGATATTCACACTTTGAAAAAACAGAGTCTCCTCATACTCACCCAGTAGCTCTTTAGTGAAGCGGGTGTAAAAGTTGCATCAGACAGCTGATCACTCCAGCTGACAGGACTGTAAATGACACAAACATATGAATTATAATTAACCGGAGGACTATTATTTTGAAATTCCACTCTCTGTGTTTGGCACACGTGTGGCCTGATAGATATTACTGCTGATGGAAAGTCTGATACACACCACTTACACCTTGAATTAAGGCACTTTCCCCCGCTCTCCATGTGTGAATGTGAACCAAGCAGCTGAATGATAAGTATCCATGCTGAGGAAAACAAGTACATTCAGAATTAATTGTAAGTCATCTGCATGTTTTTATGGGGGGCCGTGGTCAGTCCATGCAGCTAACATCTGGCTTTATTTCATTCAAGCCCCAGGAAGACGGAATGGGAGGCAAACCTACAGTCGCTACCAAACTCTTGAACTGGAGAAGGAGTTTCTCTTCAACCCTTACCTGACCCGCAAGAGAAGGATCGAAGTGTCCCACGCCCTGAGCCTCACCGAGCGGCAGGTGAAGATTTGGTTTCAAAACAGGAGGATGAAGTGGAAAAAAGAGAACAACAAAGACAAGTTTCCGGGTCAGAGAGGAGAGGCTGAAGCCGAGGCCGAGGAAGAGGGCAACGAGGACGGTGAAGGGGAAGAGGGTGAAGAGAAAGAAGCGGAAGAGAAAGAAGAGAGCAAGGAGTGATTTTATGGTCCTTTTTATGGTTATATGGCTGAAAAAGAGAAAAAAGAGAGGTCCCATAAACAGACGAAGAGTCACAAGGAGGCAGAGAGCGTCAACTTTATGACCACCCTTTCATTTTGTCAAGGGGGGAACAGGAATCCCACCAATATTGCTGTCATAGATAGACAAAAATTCTCCCTTCTCACGATTATAACATGATCCGCATTGCCATTTGGATTCTTCAGTAGAAGCTACACACGCCTGTAGCACATTTTCTTTGGTAGGACTGTCGCCCTTTCAAAAAAAAAGAAAAAAGAAAACACACACACACACACACACATATACACACACACACAAAAAGGGGGCTAAATTAAAACGCATGTTAGATGGAAAATGGCTTAGCTATTTTTTACAAAATTGCTTTTAATAATAACTGTATCAAAAACATAGCCAAATAAGATCAAAGATGACCAACGCCGACCTGTGTTGTAAATAGATTATAGCCTACATTAAAAAAAAACAACAACATCATTTCAGAGTAACCTTTGCGAAACTGTAAGTGAAATGTAGGCCTATAACTTAGTAGTAAGTGTTCAGACATCATCGCTGCAGTCACATTGGCCATCAGCCCATGTATAAACCACCAAGTTTTATTATTCTAATTGTTACTGTTACTGTTTTACTTGTTTTCATGTGAATGGCCTAGACAAAGATAGCCATTAGCTCCTCAGACATCTTTTTCTAGGATTACCAGGGAAACGCAATCGTTTGAAATCCTTTGATGCTACCTAAACCTGGGGAAATTGCAATAGAGATTTCTGAATATAGAGATTTCATATGGTTTTAATTTTAAAGTGTTCTATATCAACCTTATATTATTAAGTTATGTATGTAGCATTTACCCAATATACAATATACACTTGTTGAAGACAATTTGTGAGTCTTGGGAAGACGATTAGCTCAAAGCCAAGCAAACAATTTTGAGATTGTACCACGGCACTACCTAAACTCAGAGCCTTGCCTTTGCAGAATTTCTATTCCATACTTATGGCATCGCTCTGAAATGATTGCAAGCTATTTCCCCAACAACTAAAACTGCCTATAACGCACATGTACTGTGTATATGATAATACCTGCTACAATTACAACGATTTTAAAGTAAGGGAATTTTTATTTCAATGTGCTGGTGATATAGCGTAGTTGTTTTGCACTGAATATAATCTTTATGTACGTCTTGTTATATATTGATGTTAACAGTATGCTCGTTTCCTGGTGTTTCTCCTGTGAAAGACGGAATTTGTGTGTCCCCGCCATTGTTGATGTAAAATCACAAATAAACAAGATGGCTCACAATCATTTCGCTTTGTTGTTATTCTTTTTATTTATTTCTATTGAGATCACAGTCTCGGTTGCTGAACGTGTTGCCTCCTCCACCCACCCACACACATAAAAAGATGATGCGCATACATACGTGAACTGAAAAGCTAAGTCACAGTCCAACGTGATATGTAGTCAACCCATTTATTTTATTGTTTTGCCACTTGACTGCGTTTCTCTTTAACAAGTTATAAACTTTCAGACGCCGCAGAAACGCTCAGAGCTCTATCTAAGCCCCCCAGTTTTCGGGAACGCTTCCAGAGGTAATTTAGTTCAAATAATCAGAGCAATTCAATGAGGAAATGGCGAAGCATGCAACAATGTTGATGTTTTGATGATGCTTTGATTTTCAGCCCATATGCGCTCAAATCATCCGCTGGCGGCGGAAGGAGGGGAGGAGAGGGCTCCAGCATCTTCAATCACCTCTTGTGTAAAGTTTGTCTAATTTAAAGTTTGCAACTTGTTCGATTAAGGGGGGGGAAAACCTGGCCAGACCTGCATTTGCAGACGTATCCTTTTACCTTTTAAGGAAAGTCTGTGAATCCCATTCACAGCAGGGAAACTCCCAAAAGCATGAGTCGTGTTTGATTCATCCTCTTAATAAGAAACTTCGTCTCTTCAGGGAGGACACGAAGCTTTTCTTAATGAATTTCGGGATGAATGATGGCTGTTTGAGGTGAGATTAACAAACATCTGTTTATGTGTTATCGCTTGATGTTAATAATCAGACTAAATAATGGCCAAGCATGAGGGAGGCTTTATTCTGTCTATACCATGCAAGGTGTTGGTGTCCAGACGAGCCGAGTGAGAGGCCAAGTGCAGGTAACACCTTGTGCTTCCCCCTCTCCAGCTGCTGCTCACTTCATGATGACCGTTTCCACTCAGCTGATATGAGCACGCACCATAAAATGTGAGGATGCAGACATTTACGCAGCACAATATGTCTCCAAATGTACATCAGAGCAGTGTTGTTACAGTTGGTAAAATACCACTTCTGACTCCTTTATAGCCTGTTAATAGAAATTTGATCCTTCTTTTTCAGAACATGTAATCTGACCTGTTCCCCTTGCACTTAGTGCTTAAAGCAGAATTTCACTGAAATAGCCTCCTTGGCTGTGGCTTTAATTTTGAAGGCCAAAATGCACTTCCCCTCGCTTTTCCCTCCTTTTAATCCTCTTAAAATGCTACGTTAAAATCTAATCTCTGAGCTACTTTTCCAGCTAATTAACAGTGTCGTCTCCTGGTGTAGCTGTTGTTTCAGTCTCATGCATCTAAATTATTCAGAGCTCCCCGTGCGTCTGCTCTGTCTGCTTCTGATCCACTCTGTTATATTATTGTAGTGTTGGCTGCGATTACAAGAAGCTCAACTGATCCATATGATGTGTATAGAGGGACAGTGTGGGTGCAAACACGTGACATATGAGCGTTAAAAGACGGTTGGACTGCTGCCCGGTGATCAGGCCTTTATTTAATTTTAATCTTATGATTGAAAGGCAGAGTGTGGGATCTGGGAAATGCAGCCCTTAATAGAATGGTGTTATTTTGGGGAGAGCAAGGAGCAGTTATTAGTTGTATTTATATTCTATTTCTATGTTTTATTTTCTTTATAACATGTGTTTTCCTGTAAAACTAACTCATATAGAGAAAAGCAACATTTATTGTGTTTGGTTAAAACTCCATTGTGTTCTCTAACGAATGAAATCGGATCGAAAGTGTGCAGTGTGATAATTGTAGAATATGCAGCTTTTAAAAATAAAATAAAATAAAAATAAATCACTATTTCTCCTTAATGTGAGAAGATGATGAAGCAAAGTATGAGTTGTTGTCAAAAACACACACAGGTCTGTAGCTGGTTAGTGTTTCCCCACCTTGTGCTCTTTTTTTTTGTTTGTTTTTTCCTGGTGAAGCAACGTTGCGTCAGAGCGCAGCCTTTTCATTTGGGTGTTTATTTCTCTATTTGCCTGTAGTCTTTAGAAAATTCCGGATGTGTCCCCAAGTCACAGCTATTCTGCAGCGCGGATGGGCCCTTTGTGTGTGTGTACTTTTACCACAGGGTTGACATTACCAATAAAGTTTAGTGTACCTGTTGTAAACTTTATTGGCGGTGTAAAGGCACGGCTCGGTTTGGGTCTGCATCCTTTGTGTGTGTGTGTGTGTGTGTGTCGAGGCTCAGTGTGGAGATCACGGCCTGCAAGGACAAGATGCACCGCTCACCCGTGTATGTAACTCATATTTCTTTGATTATTTATTTCATTCGTTACTGAGACAAGGATGCATGTCTTTGGTTTTTCTCTAAGAGAGGGCGCGAGGCCTTGCGCTGTGGGATTTACGACACATCCCTCGCGTTAGCCTCAAATTCAATGATTTCTCCTCCTTTGTTCACTTTCTCCTCAATTCCCTTATTTTTTCTGCACTGTATTTCGATGCTGTGTGTTTGCTGAAAGTGCAGAAATTCGCTCATAAACAAGTGCTCGCCTCGTGTTCTCCATATTTCCAGGATGTAAAATTTACGTCTGTGTTTTCAAAAGATCCTTTCTTCCTTCTTTTTGTCTAAAGCCTAATATCTGGTTCAACGTCTGAGACAGATTTACAGTGCATGTTGACTCCTTGTCCTAAGGTTTTGGTAGCAGATGTGGTGTGGGTGTCCTCTGCAGGATCAGACTCCACCTTACCTGCCTTTCCTGTTTTTTTTCTAAGGTACCTTGAAGCCAGTGGGTTAAATCTGGCATCACTTGGATCTCTTGTTCTGCTCGCACCTGGAGCTTGTATCTGGCGCTGAATGTGTGAAGCAAAACAACCTGACATATGATTACTGTCATGTAATCCATCCTGGGAGCCCTGAGGCTCTGATATGAAGGTATATAGTTTAGCCTAATTGAAGTTTAATTAGACACCTCTCTCTATCTATTTCCACACCTCTCTGTGCCTCTCTGTATCTTTTCCAGTCTCTCCCCTCCCTCCCGCTCCTTCCCACTCACACACTTTTATTTCCCGTTGGCTTGGCTACATGATGGCATACAGCTTGTCCACCAAGGCAACTGTCATCATTTTTTGAGGCACGTTTTAATTTGTGACATATGGGAAATTTCAGCATCGTGCCTCCATAACGTTTGGCCATTTTTAGGTTTGTGAAATCGAAAAAAAGAAAGAGAAAGATGGGTGCAAACATTCCTGGTTGTTAAAGGGAGAAATTTACAGCTGAGTAATAAAAGTTTACGACTGAATCCTCTCAGCGATTGGCTGCAGCGAGCCACGTGGCACACGCTCTATGAACATGAACTTTATGCTGTTGTCTATTCTCTGGTCCTTCCCTTGTATCAGCAGCAGACTAAGCTGGGGCGTAGAAACGCCTTTTTTTCTTTACTCTAATATAAAAACACTACACTGTCATTCTGGCGCTGCTTCGTGTGATATTCATCCGATCTCCGACTTCCTGACAGAGGGATCTTCGGGACAGTCGCCGCCTCTACCAACCGCCGCCTGCGTCTATCCCCCCCGGAGGCAATAAAGCCGCGACTGGGTAGGGAAAAGCAGCAAGCAAGCAAGCCTGTGAGAAAAAAGACTTTCCCCGGCAAACAGACATCCTGCCTCCCCGATCGCCTCATCGCCGGGGATGCGAGGACAGCCGGGAAGCACACGGGAGAGATGTGCGCGCTGTGTTGATATTTCCCACTCGCCATCGTGACCCCTCAGCTGCTGTGCTGGACAACAGACAGACTGCAAAACTACGGAGAGCCTGTTGGGGTAAGATTACACATTCTCTACAGCTCGCTCACTATGTTTTCGTGTTGTGTTTTGGCAGCCGGCCGCTGATCTCTGTCTAGAAATGATGAATGATGCAGAGGCGTGAGCGTGTGAGATCATGAGAAGGTGGAAGCGCCTGTTCCGTGTAGTTGTGACCTGACCTGTAGCCTGGGAAGCTGCTGTTGCCCAGTACCTTAGAGGCTGTTGTAGCAAGACCTGCGTGTTGTGCGCTAGCCCACATTAGCCGTGCGTTTTAGAGATGCTGTGCCAGTCTGTGGCAATAAATTGCCCTCTGATAGTAAACTTTCTCATCACTCATAGGCCCTTGTGACCAGTCACTGACAAACTGCGTGCAGAGCTGCCTGATGTGCTCTAATTAAGCCCTGTTCCCTTGCTTGTTGTCACTTCTTATATCCAGTCTGTGCCAAGATCCTGAATGAGATCTATATGCAGCTTCACGCACGCGCATGTCACACAAATACACACGTGCGCACACACAGACACACACACACACACACACACACACAGGATGGAGTATGTACAGATTGACACATATAGACAGGTCTCTGCAGTGCCCCCTAGCGACCAGAGGCCATAGCATGTGGAGGTGGGCGGGTGTTGAGGCTTGTTGTTTATGGCCGCTGGATTTCGGCGGCGGTTCACTGCGGATGTCAGCTGACCCAGCTGATACACTCCTGCCAGCAAATGAATGGTGCACGAGCTCACAAACACGAGTGTTGTCTGAGTGTGTGTTTTTCTTGTAATCACTCTGGAAGGAGGAGTGAGGGATTTGTCTGCCTCATTGTGTTGTTCTGATGTAATGAGATGCAGTGATCTGTGGGCCCGGAAGGTCTCGCGCTCTGTGACATAATCACTGACGACATTGTGAGAAGTTATCATGTCATTTTATTTACATCATTAACAAAAAACATCACAAATGTCCTCGTTATCACCCAAAAAACCACCTCTAGTAACAGCAGACATTTAACAGCACAACTGTGTTGAGCTTGTGAAGCACATGTGCATGAGTGGTGCCAGCCAGGCGTGCTCCAACACACGTCAGTAGGAGGGTAGTAGGTGTCACCGCAACACTGACGAAATGAAAATAATGCAGCCAACTTAAAAATAGCTACAGCACGTGAAGCAGCAAATAACCCCCCCCCCCCTTCTTTTTAAGTGTGTGTGTGTGTGTGTGTGTGTGTGTGTGTGTGTGTGCGTGCGTACGTGTGTGTGTGTGTGTAAAAAAATATAGTATACAGCATTTGCCTGCATTGTATTCTGAAACAGTAGTGTGTGTGTGTGTGTGTGTGTGTGTGTGTGTGTGTGTGAGAGAGAGAGAGAGAGAGAGAGCACTTGGAAGTGATTGTTTTATCAGAGCTCAGCTTTGTGTTTTATCGTTTTGTGCAGAGACACAATATTGTTTGTGTTGTGTAAAGTGGTTTCATGTGTCTCTGCTCCCTGCAGTCCTGCCGTTCACTCTTGTAAAACTATTGGCAAAGCCTCGTTGTGGAAGCCTTTAAAGTCTTAAACCTACTGTTACACACGTTGTTTGCTTTTCCCTTATGAAACATTGTTGTTGCAATGGATCGTGTCCGCTGCTGCCCAGTATCCATGTCTGCAGGGAGAGAGAGAGAGACAGAGAGACAGAGAGGGAGAGAGCCCTTTAATGCATGCCATTTGGGTTGTTAGGTAAATCTTGCTTTAAAATAAGAGGGGAAAACCACAGTCTATTGTTTTGCCCTCCAGTGTTTTAGAAAGCACAGATAGGTTAACATAAAACTCCATGAAGTCATGAATCTGTCCGCATCACCACATTTAGAACCTCACTTACAAATCCCGACAGGACCCAAATTTTGCCTACTAATGGTCATAATTTATGATGTGTGGATCAACATGCGCTCATTGGGCAACAGCTCTCTGAGTGCTTAACGAGCATAAAGTCGAACACTTCCGGACATTAATTGGGCTGGCCAGCGATGGTAAAGTGCTTATAGAGGGCTTTACATTGTTAGTATGTGAATTACTCCTTATTAGTAAGGTTTGAAGCGGGGGAGAGGAAAAAGCATCAGGGGCTGACCAGACGCTGCCTCCCTCGCTGTGTTTTTAATCATGGCCGATAATGTAGAAATTTTACAGGTCCCATATAACTAATACTGAAATATGTTGTGGTGTTGGATATTGATGCACATCTATAGGCATGCAGGAGAGAGGCGATGTGGCTTCATGGAGGTGGATGGGCCCTGTTGTGCTGCAGGGGGAGAAGGCTGTTAAAGTCAGGCCTTCTGCAGAGAAACTAATTGAAGCGTGAATTGAAATCTGACCCAGCGTGTTAACAAGGAACATTTAACACCAGCAAACACACTAATAATAATAATATTCATAACAACAATGATCTAATGATAATAATGATAATAATAATAAAAGAGCTTGCGTGAAGCTTGGTCTTTTTTTTTTTTTTTCTTTAAACTTCAGTGCGAATTCACGTGGATATCTCAGAGCATACTCTCTTCATAAATGAATTATTAAAGCCCATTATTAATTTTACTGGTTAGTACTAAGTACTAGGCTATTGTTAATAATTTATCATTTCGTTATTAGACCTCCTTGGTCCTTGCATATATCGCTGGGCATAATATCCTGTGGGAGACGGTGGAGACGTGGACCAAACGGCCTCTGTCCCTCCTGCATCAAAAGCCGCGCATGTGATTTGCCTCACGGGCCGCAATAAAACACTAAAACACGAGGGAAAGAATGACCTTTCTAATTCTGCACACTGGCACAAACCTCTGCTGCATTCCAGTCTCTCCAGTCCACACATTGGCTTCACTGTTCAGCCTTTATTTACAACCTGAACTTTATGGAGCAGCGTGCTTTTGAGGGGGGTCGTGAATAACAATTAGCTGAAGGAAGATCTGTGTTTTGAAACCCAAATTTAAATTAATATAATTGCAGTTGGAATAGACCATGGGGTCTGTCTATTAACTGGAATAGGTTTCAAATAAATAAATAAACGGTAGCCTCGTGATGGCACCAGAAATCCGTCTCAGGAAACAAAGACTTGTAACATGTTGTTTCTGACATCGCGAGCATGACAAATTAAGAAACTAACACTGACCACAGAACGCCACATTCATCTCATTATCTGCTTCATTTCCCTTGCCTTTGCATTTAAATCCCAATTTAATGTCGCAGGTAAAAGTTGTGAATCCACCGTTTTAATGTCACCAGCACTTGGTGCTCAGTCTGCATGTATATAAACCGGGGCTGTCATTATTTTCACCCTGCTGCATGTATTTGTTTTTAATGCGTCACCAACTGATTCGTCCGTTCATATGAAAAAAAAGAAAGAAACTGAGTGGAAAATGATCCCAGACCAGCAGTTAAAGATGGACATGACAGCCTCCAACTTTTACGCTTTATTTGCCTCAAATCTGTGCGACGCGGATGTCACATATGGCCACGAATATGGCGAAGGGAAACTTTTATTGCACCAGCGACTTCCTCCTCTTTGTTCTTGTCTCTTTTATGGTCCATACAGGGTCCCAAACAACAGACCAAACAGTGTTGCACGTTTTAGGCTGCAAGTATTCACTCCATTGAAGAAATCAATGAGGTGGACCAATGGGGCTGTTGTAGCCAGGGCGACTGCGTTTGTGCAGACGTTTTCAATAACTGTATTGATTATTTCATTGATATCTATTATGACCTGTTGCGAGAAGCTGAGAAAATGTGGATTTTGTGTGAATGTGTGAGGTTAATTTCCCATTTTAGTTTAAACGCGTCTGACTTTTTGGAAATAAAATGTTACAGTGGCGTAAAAAATGACGCGCTCTGATCCACTGTAGATAAAGTCATTTAACTGCGTTGATTAAACAGCACAGAGTGAGAGAGACGCCCTGTTCTTTAAGATCATTCATGTGGGCTTTAACGCATTTAGTGGCTGCACGTTTGGCCCAGACAGGCTGCTTAACTTTTGCTAGATCTTTCTTTTTTTTTTTTTTTCTTCCCCAAACACCTCCAAAGTAATTTCCAAAGCCTTCATCTGCTGCTGAGATAATTACCGGTTCCCTTTCCTCTGTGTGTCAGAGGAATGTCCATGTATGACCAGAACAGCAAGAAAAAGACAGGGACATCTACATAAGCATTTTAACACGTTGTCCATTTTTTTAAATACAGTAATTCAGCTCAAACTTCTGTGCGTAAAATCCAAAGTATACTCTTTATTGTTATGAGTTAAAGAGACTGTACCTGAGAGCTGCATCAGCTCATAGAGAACACCGGGCACAGCTGACCTGTGGACGATTTTGTCTGTCGCGTGCTGCCATGGACAGTCGCATAACTCACTAGATTTTTCAGGAGTGGCAGAAATGATCTCCTCAGACGCGGTTCTGTATTAGTCGACTGGACCTATAGGCGCGTTCTCCCCCCCCTTTGGTTTATGCCTCCACATGCTGTGCAGGGCTTTCATAGCTGAGCTTGGGGGGAGATTGCTGCTCGTGTTGCAGGGCTTTGCTGCAGAGATAGTTGTTGGTGAGCTGAGGAGCGTCACTTCTTTTATTGCCCTCACAGAAGAGACACCATAAACGCATTCTTACCACCTACACCCTCCCCCCAATCAACTACAAAAAAAGCATGGAGATTACTCACATGCCTGATAATTCATACACAATGGAAGCGTTAACAGTATGCTGGAAACTCGTCGACAGACAAGCTTGAGATAAACAATAAATGGCCATTTTCATTTATAGTTTCCATATAAGAGGCTGCGGGCGAGAGCACGTAGATTATTATAGCATATATCTCTGCAGTGGGGTGCTGAAATGAAATTAAAAGTGAGTTTTGGACACACACACACACACACACACACACACACACACTCATTCTTACATATTGCATCTACTCAGTATCTCGGATTGAGGTTTTGCATTGTGTCTCAGTAAATGTGTGTGTGTGTGTGTGTGTGTGTGTGTGTGTGTGTGTGTGTGTGTGTAAACTTATTGACACATTTGAACACGAGTGCCTGTGTGTTTCTATGCAAATCCTCCGGCTTCTCCTTTTGAATGTGCTCACTGTGCTGAATGACACTGGCCACAGTTTGCGTCACGCTTCCTCTTATAAACGCCACATCTCTTAAAGTCCAAAATTTCTCCCAGAGCCAAGCTGCACAGTGTGCCACTCCAACTCTACGCTGTGTTTATCGGCATTTAGCACTAATGTTCAAGCTCTGAGCTAAAAGCTACAGTTTCTCCTCAACTCCTGCCTCTCAATTGGTGGAGAATGGTCAGCTGACATTGTCATATTGTCTCTCACCGAGCCAAGCCTCGGCTATAACACTCGGGTTTGTGCGTCTTAACCGGAGATTGGAAATTAATAATATTGAATCCTCAAAGTAGCCCACGTCCAGTTAGAGAGGCAGAAAGTCGAGAAAAAAAAGAAGACCTTGGAGAAAGGTGTGGTTGGTTGACACAGACGGGAAGGAGATTTACTGAGAAGGAGGTTGAAAAGAGACCGATAAAGAAGTGGGGAGAGTTGGAGAGAGGGTTACAAGCAAGGTATGAATTCTTATTTCGCAAACCCGTCGCTCTCCTGCCATTTGTCCGGTGGTCAAGATGTTTTGCCTAACGTCCCCCTAAACTCCACCACCTATGACACAGTCAGACATTTTTCGTCGTACGGTGCCGCTGTGACCCAGAATCGGATATATACACCTTTCTACTCTCCTCAAGATAATGTGGTTTTTGGGTCTGGCAGGGCACAGTATGAATATGGATCAAACGTGTTTCTTCAAGACAAGGACGTGCTCCCCAGCTGCAGACAAACAAACATGGGACTCAATACACAAAGCCACATTGCTCAAGAGTACAGTTTGGATCAAGGAAGAGCAGGAGCGCAGGAGCAGAAAAGCAACATCCCGATCTACCCGTGGATGCAGCGAATGAACTCACACAGCGGTGAGTTTTACTACGACAAATAAATTAAGGAAATGGGCCAGTTTTACGATATGTCTTACCAAGAGAGTAAGTTACTTTTTATGACCCCATAAAACATTACTGTATCCCCTCGACTTGTAGATGGGCCTTTACATGTGCAAACAAACAGCTTTCATTTTAAGAATGATATAGTAGCCACAGTCATTAGCGAGAGACAGACGGGATACAGGAGGATGACTTCTTTATTTTAGATTACAAAGCAAAGATGCCCTCTGAGATAAGATCATCCTTCTATAGTTAAATATGTTTATTTTCCTTTGTGTGTTTAGATTTTCACCTCTAATGAGGCAAAAAACAAAACTTCTGCTCAAGTCTTATCAATCTCTAATGTGGTGAATATGAGGAATTAAACGGGTGATTGTACTTGTGTGTGATCCCAGCAGGAGTGGGCTACGGGACAGACAGACGCAGAGGACGTCAGATATACTCTCGTTACCAAACACTTGAGCTGGAGAAGGAGTTTCATTTCAACCGCTACCTGACCAGGCGCAGACGCATCGAAATCGCAAATGCGCTTTGTTTAACAGAGCGGCAGATCAAAATCTGGTTTCAGAACCGACGCATGAAATGGAAGAAGGAGAGCAACCTGACCTCCACGGTGACTGGAAGTGAACAGACAGGAGCCTCTCAAGAGGAGGAACGCAGTGGCGCAATGGAAGAAGGGAAGGATGAGGACAAGAAGACAGAATAGCTCAAAAGAAAAGAAGGGAGGAAAAGAAACACCTGATGACCATTAAAACCCAACATAACTACCTAAAAAAAATCTATATGGACTTGAGAGCGACTTCACTGCATGATGGCTACCCCGCAGCTCTCCCACTTATATCTCATGTTAACCACAGGAGTGTTGAGCCTTAGAAATCCAAATTATTTCAGCCACAGTTTGGCCCCTGTGACATTTGGAGCGCTGAAGTTTTTTTTATATCATTATTATTATTAATATTATTAATGCAATGTCACACTTGTATTGTGAAAATAAAAAAGAAGTATTAATTTCTGTGTTATTTCCCATGCCAGTAAAAATCTGTGTATATATCGCCCCCCCCCCTTCCTCCCCTCCACCCACTACACCCCATCCATCACTGTGAACTCTTTGATCACCTCACCAAATACAGCGCTGGTCAGACTTTAAGTCAGTATTGAACATGCACAGTCCACTGAAGGAAAGAAGCGGGCGGACACTTTGATTTGATCACAGTATAATCCAGTACTTGAACCGTCCGCAGAAAAGTGTCCTGCATAAACCTGAAAGTTTCACGGACAGTCAACACCACACAGACACACAGCTGAAATGCCTGTATATAATCCAAGTTACAGTATATTATGTGAATCCTGTGAGGACTTCTGTGCATTTAGTCGCTTTGATAGACGCCGCATAACATAAAACTGCGCTTAGCCCCCTGTTTTTGTTTTGACCATTCGCCTCAATAGGATTTCCTCGTGAGATAGATTTGTACATTAGTAATTCTTCACTTTTGTTCGGGAAGTTACAAATCCATGTTTTGTCATAATTGTGTATCATGGAATAAAATATTTGTAAAACTTTCGTCATGGTTTTGTGTGTTCACTTGGTTGCACGTCCAAACAGAGGTCAGATGACGGGATAAAGCAAAGCTGCTCAAAAACACGCAACAAAACTCAGGCCGCGGTTTGCTGTTACATTTTCATTCAGTCATTCTGAGGCGGGTGGGAACAAATGATGGGATGGAGAGACTTTTTCAAACACATTTTGGCCTGTTGAATATTAAATATGGGACTTTATGATTGGCGCTAAGGAAGCACAGGAATGAGCTGTTGTTCAATAGCCTGTACAGTCACACACACATGCACACACACACACACACTATAATATTTCCGTAGCTCTATGACTATAACCTGACTTCCAGCGACATTTAAGTTTCAAATCACTGTGCGTGATATAGTTTCACCAAGTTTGCACTTAATGTTATTATTATCATCATTATTATTATTATTTCTATTATCATGATCATCATCGACGTTATCATTATTATTATGCTTATGTAGTGATATTGGACTCGCAGTGAGTCAGGGGCAGGGTGTCGGTGGCCGGACCGACCGTCCTGCCCCATACCAGACACCAGATGACGCTCTTGTCTTACTGTCCTGCCCTTTTTGCGCTAAAGATCTCTGCCTGGTCCTCAACAACCAACAGCTCAAAGTTTACCGGACACGTTTCTCCTATTCATCAATATCCCCATTGAGTATCAAAGCCAATTTATGACTGGCCAACATGTGCACGTGATCCCATACAAATACCCCATATTTGGGCAGCGCGCGTCGGATCAAGAATTAAAAAAACAGATACCAAAGCCTACTCCACCTATAAATCCTGGATTATTTTTTTAGGGCAGACAGCTCTGAATTTTCCAAAAGCGGCTACAAAGAAAAGCAATGATCAACAAAATCAGGGAAATAAGCGCAACATACATCCCGCAGCCCTCTCTAGTTTAAAAAGAAAGTATCGCTGGTAGTTGAAAATGAGCTCTTATGTTGACAGCTGCAATCTCAGGCAAACGAGCGAGACAACTTCTCCTAACACTATGTTTAGTTTCGATCTATCTGGGCGCAGGTCCAGCCGTTATGAGGATGTTAATGTGAACGGGATATTCACTTGTCCCGTCCCCACGACCTCTGTTGAACGGGAGGAGATGAAAACTAGCCTGCGTGGCAATACGGATACTCCTCTCCCGTCAGGACCACAGATAACCATGGTCTCCAGTAGCTCGTCCATGGACGCAAGCGGGCTCAGCTACGGCAGCAGCACGCTGCTGGGACGAGGAGCAGACAGAGACCCGGAGAGGAGCGCAAAATCCGGCGGCAACAAGAGCCAGGAGAGCGAAAGAAACGCGGAGAACACGCAATCGGTGAAACGAAACACAAATGTGAACCAGCGTCAGGACAGTGAGCAGCGGCCACAGATTTATCCATGGATGACAAAACTGCACATGAGCCACGGTAAAGTTTGCCTATTTTCTGAAGTGCGACTGAGATGCTTTCCCTTATTCACTCTTAACGCTGCAACACTTCTTTTCGCCCGTTCCAGTTTCCCCCTTGAGTTTTATAGGCCAAACGCAGGAAATAATAAAAACTCGCGGTCATAAATTTTATGACAAAGGCATCCATTGCTCGTAAACCTGCTCTGTTACGGTGAAGAGGTGATCTGTGGGTGATTTATGGTGGTATAATTGGATAAGAGAACAAAACTGTGATAAAACTATGAAATAATATTGCAAAATGCACCTCCAACTGTTCGTTTTCCTTGCCTTGCTTTGGTTATTAGTCTTAGTTGGACTACATGTTTTACATTATCAGACTGTGTGTGTGTGAGAGAGAGAGAGAGAGAGAAGCTTTAGCCTTAAATTGAACTCTGGGAAACACCAATGCCCTGACCCAATCATGAACTTTTCACCTCTAAAAGATTTGAATAGGGCTGCTCCTTCCCCATGCCTCCAAACCACTGGTTGACTATTTAGGCTGCAGATGGACATTGAACACATTTGCTGCAAAAAAAGAGAGGAAAAAAGAAGAAGCTGCATTTGTTTTGTGCTTCTCCATATGCAAACATCCAGAAGCACACAGCAAGGGGGGGGTGGTAAAAAATATTTAAGCCCAATAGGTCAGGCCTGTTGCTTTACTTAGCACGCCTGCATGTGCACGAGCACGTCTAAAATACAGAAAACATATCTGGAAGACATCACTTTCCATTTTCTAATCCCACTATTTCTGATTTTACACATCTGTTTTTCCTCCCACGATGCCCCACTCCTTTGCAGCGGCATTAGGCCGAGGCCAGTGTTTACAGGGAGGCCAGCACACTATTAGTTATCCCCTCTTACATATTACAATGAGGTGGCACTTCTTAAGTAATAGTCTTGTATATTTTTTATGTTGTAATGTGAAAGGTTGTAGAGGGCCCTCCTCTAAACTGGGTATATTTTATTGGAACTAGTTAACCATCCTTATCAGCCTCACATAAATTTTTATTATACGAATCCACAGTACGTAATATCAGGTTTAATTAGGTTATATAAAGATATTTGATCTTTCAAATGAGGGTGGAGGAGGACGTAAATTAACAGATTTTTGCTTGTAATGCTTATTTTTATGGATAACCAAGCTTTTTTAAGGCAATAATTTGATAATAATCCCATTATTCTATTTATTTACGACTATAATGCTGCTGAAAGCTAACTTATTTTAATACCACTTCAGAATCGGAGGGTAAGCGGTCCAGGACCAGTTACACCCGCTACCAGACTCTGGAGCTGGAGAAAGAGTTTCACTTCAACCGGTACCTGAGCCGCCGCAGGCGCATAGAGATCGCCCACACCCTGTGTCTAAACGAGAGGCAGATCAAAATCTGGTTCCAGAACAGGCGAATGAAGTGGAAGAAGGACTCAAAGATCAAAGTGAAGGAGTAAAACAGTGCTCCAGTGAACGGGGTGCATGCAGCACGTTTTCAGCCCCACTCTGCACAGTGCTGGAGTGCCGCCTGACCTCCGGATGAACTGCTAGGAGCAATGACATCATGACACCGCTCTGTGTGCTTCATCACCAATTATGTGTCACTTGCTGCAGTTTGGGACCTAATGTATTGAATATCACTCACTTTGATCAATCGGTTTACATTTCTAAATTAATTTGCTGCCCATGCGATGATAACCTCACTTTACTGCACGAAGGGGACAAGAGGTTGAGGGGAGCTGGGTCCTTCACGCTGCGAGGCTTTGGTCTGCAGTGCACACAGAAGGCTGCACAACGCTACTACTAATTTTTGTTTTTTAATTAGGATAAGAGTAGTGGAGGACGGATGACAGCATGCATAAGTCTCAACTCTATATCATCATCATCAAGATCAACGAATCAAATGAAAGACAAAAACATAACAATAATCCTGACTGCTTTGGAAATAATAATGATTCTGATCTGTCCTGTAAGCAACAAAAACAAACAACTACTTTCCCCTTTTTTTCTTCTTTTGAACTGACTCTCTAACATGTTGCAGTACAAATCTGGCAGTGGTTGGGTGTGTGATGTGTCTGTTAGTGAGTGGCTCCCTCCATGTTGTCTGTCATATCCTTGTGAATCTAAATCTTTCTGTATAATTCAGCGACTGTGTGTGATGATATTTGTGATGTGCAATGAAGCCATTCCTCCTCTCCTTTGTAAACTCCAGGTGCCTGGTTTACACAAGGCCTAGAATAACTGATAGATGGCTCATGTGTTGATTGTAACCAATAAAGTCTCAGAATTAAAAGTGGGAACATTTTCCTATTTGCACATTTCTCTCTCTCTCTCTCTGTCTCTCTCTCTCTCTCTCTCTCTCACGATATTGGAGCTCAGTGGTAAAGTTACCTCACTGACGTGTATTTATTTGTTCTGCAAGTCCACTGAATTAAACAGTTTACACATGTTAGACTTTCAAATAGAACATTTCCATTTGTTTTATCCCACTAATGACGTTTTCTTTAGCCTGACTCGCAATCCACAGATTTTCACTGCCTGACAAACGCGCTCTGAAGTTTAAGGCCCCCCATAAAACTTTATTGCCCCCTTTTCCACCACAGACAGACTCCGTTTCCTGTTTTGTCAGGGAAGGAAGAGACACGCTGGCCTGTGATAACACTCGCCCACGACACAACATGGATGCAAAACTTTGGTTTCCTGTGGCCGCACACTCACGCGCCACCATTGCAGAGGCCATATGGCCACTTTATGGTGTCGCCCTGCTCTTTAATCCTGGCATCATTACAGTGTAGTTAAAACAACACTATCTGCTAATATAAAGGACATTAAACCAGTGCCAGTTGCCGGGTGCCTGCATTCAGCTGCAGCTGTGGTAGAAGTAGCAGAACATGCCGCAGTATAGCCCAGGGTTATGAGGTAATTTCTCTCTATTACTACTTGAAGAAAATAAAAATCAACTCACCTCTCAAACTAATAGCTTCCTATTCAACTTCCTTGACGGTTATGAGAACCGGACAGCGCAGCGTCCACTTTCTCTGCGCTCTGTAAGGCCTAACATATACGTGGACAATGTATTGAATCCCTTTTTCTATGTCTTTCTTTTAGGGTATTTTAAAGTTTACAAGGTTACATATGCCAATTGCCCCAAGCAGGGCCTGTGAATGGTGCATAGGAAGCACGTGGTGTCATTTAAGTGGGTTTTATGGCCTGGAAGAGCTGACAAACCTTCGATATATACACATCATATATAATCTTAACTGTCCGGAATCGCAGCTGCTGGCTTCCCCTTATCTGAGGAAGAAAGGGCTTTGTGGCAGTGAGGATGCAGTACCTTTCTCCGGACTGTGTAGTCGGGTGGTGCGGAGGACTGAGGAGCTGCTGCAGTAAGTTGCTTTTTCACTTTGCCTACAGGCCTGAGACTGTGCTGTTATTATAGCTTCAAATGTATTGTTATATATTGTATATTCAGGACACTTTCAACGCATGGTTAAACAAGCAATCGCCTTCCAATTTAACCGTATTAATTGGTAGATAATGTGCATTAAAAAAAGAGTGTCAGCACAAATATATAAATGCACATTTTAAAAAGTCATTGGTAAAATATGAATTGTAGCAGATCTTTGGTGTTGCAGGGACGATCCGGAAATGTCGCTCATGGTTACTGTGATGCTACGAGGTTTTTTTTTTCTTCTTCTTCTTTTTTTTAATTCTTGCGCAGCATCAATTTTATATGTTTGCACCAAAATTTTATCTTCAGAAAAAAACAAAGTGGATGTTTGAGTGTGGCACTGCAGATCAGTCATACAGTGGCAGTCAACAGTTTGCGGTGCATCCTGTCAGAGGGAGG
Organism: Caranx ignobilis; assembly: GCA_021432705.1. NCBI lineage: Eukaryota > Metazoa > Chordata > Actinopteri > Carangiformes > Carangidae > Caranx > Caranx ignobilis. Next base: position 65,937,263 of record MU269985.1, read on the forward strand.
AAGGAAAAACATTTTGAAAAAAAAGTGACGTTGGAAAAATAATAAGTCAGCGAAGAGCTATCAAACATCACCCAGCTTCACCAGCCACCCCACCCTCTCTCTCTCTCCCTCTCTCTCTCTCTCCTCTCTCTTACCTGTTTGTAAAAATAGGTGCAATACGACGTGTGTGGATGAAAAAAATGTGTTTTATATTTTTGAGAGATAAAAAAAATATATATATTGTGTTTTAGGTTAAAATATTGTGCAGCTGCATGTCCGGGCTGCAGCCCTGATTAAAAACGCCTAATCTCATTGTTCCACCTCTACGCGAGGATGGAGTGCGCGCTCACGAGCTCCTGTTGTTTTTAGGGTCATGTCTGGGCCAAGGCACCGGTTTGATTCAAAGGCACATTGCATCTTTACTGTGGTATCGTCCAGACTCAGCTCCTGTGATAAACACGGTCTGGGCGCGTGGCTGCTCTGCATTATGCATATTTTACAAAAAAGGGGGAAGAAAACACACACACACACACACACACACACACACACACACACACCTCTCACAGAGATTAGTTGTGTTTTGTTAACTGTCCCCTGTGTGGCCGTTTTTACTACAGATATTACTGCATTGATCAGCTGGAGACTGATGAGGCGCTGGGTTCTTATAAGCTCGATGATTTTCTGTTGCTGTATTGGACGCATCATTTAATTGCCCATACGTCTCAGGAAACAGTTCAGCCCAGTGATAAGATTCACTTCTTAGCCACTGTGTGGATTTGCAAATGGCAAATTTGATTTCTGACTCGTGTTTGGTGGAGTTTAGGTCACATGCTGGTCCTCACGTAGGAATCTCACTAAATGGCACAAAACCAAGCTGAAATATATATATATATATATATATTTTTTTTTTTTGATTCTGCTCTGGTCCTCGTGAGAACTTTCCAGGCTTCAGCTTCAAGGCACATTTGCACGACAGGGCTGGACACTAACTGCATCAGCCCACCTCCGCGTGTGTCACTTGTTTGTATTTGTGTGTGCGTGTGTAACATTTTGTCAGCATTACGCTGAGCCTGTGGCCTGCAGCTTTGCTTTCAGGTGTGCAGGGTGATCAATTATACACTTCCAATAGGGGGCACTGTGTAACACGCCTCTGCGTGGGTGACATACTGTGGGGGCAATGTGTTCAATGCATGGCACAGTGTTGCTCTTTTCTTCCTAGGATTTTTATTGTAGCCTATTTTCACCTCATTTTGAGCTGCTGTACACTCATGGTAACTGTTGCCAGGTGGAAAGAAATAATCACCACAAACTCACAAACCAAAATAAAACCATCCAACGCAGAGAGATTTAAAGAAACAGATGTAAAGCATTTTCTCCTCTTCCATAAATTGCACTCAGATTTATTGTGATATTATTCATAGAGGTTGTTGAAGCAATATTCTAATGGAAATGATTTTATTCCCACGGCTCCCGGGATACAGTTTGAATCAAAGATGCTGTTGAATGTCACTTAAATTCAAACATTGCGACTCAAACCAGTCTCGGGTTGCTACAGTAAAAGTGAAACAGTCTAAACATCCGCTTTCACTGCCATGTTCTGGGCTCTTGTATCCCTTTCTCTGACCTGTGGAGCTGACACCGCCATCATTCAATCCGCAGAGGTCATTTCCGGGTTAGCACAGACTTCCCTTTGTCTGAGCCCAAATAAGAAGCATAAAGTGCCATTACGTCGTTATTGGATACAGATACACATAGAATTTATGCACAATGCAAGAAGAGGACAAAGTCGTGATTTTTTTTTTTAATGGACTATTTGCCATAATTCAGCCGGAGCTAAGTCCAGGGATTTCTATTCATAGAGCATTTGCCCAAGGAAATAACCAAAATGCTTGTAAATTTAGTTTTACTGTCTGAAAATGACCCGTCCTAAATTTCTGTCCTCGGTCTCAGTCAGAGCTTTTCTAGGGCAGCCTCCCTTCACCGAGGCAAGTGGTCAGCAGAGGAGACCAGAGGCGGAGGGACACGCTTCAGGATCATCATCGCGCAACATATCAAAACTGTTCGTTTGCTGCTTCAAAGCCGAGAAATGAACCACAGAAAACTGGACGGAGATAGTGTTGAGAGGGCCTGGAACAGACATCAATGTCTGTTCGATGTCTATATAATAATAATAATAATAATGTATATCACACGTTGGACATATTCATATATATATTTTATATATTTAATTCGTTGTGTTTATTTATATTACTTTTATGATTCGTGGCATTTTTTAATGGAGCAAAAACGACAAAACTCTGATCGAGTTTCATATTTTCACTTATCGGATGATTTATTGATTTAATATTTCACATTTCAAAATTCTTTAAAGAAATTGTAGAAATATTTTTCCGTGGCGTCATTTTAATTTCCCAGTTCCCTGCAGAGCAAAAATAAAAGAAGGAGAAAAATATAAAAAAAAGAAGAAAGAGTCTGGATTTTTTTTTTCTTTTTAACTTTTGGACCACTCTTGATCTAATTTTCGTTTCTTCTCTCTATTTTTCAGACAGCTCACCGGGTCACAGTGAGTGGGAGCGTGGATTTCTCAGCAAGTGTTGTCCACCTGGCTTCAGTCAGCAGATAGGAGTCTACATGGTGGAGCTTGTTATTTGGCTTTAGGCAAACAGCTTGTCGCGCTGACATCACCTACACTGATGCCTGCACTCTCAGAGAATTTGTTAAAGTGGTTTCTGGAGTTTCTGTAAGAACAGACTTTAACACCCAGTGGTTTCACTCAAGTTTCCTACTTTATTCCAACTGAAGATGCTCCAGTAACTGTCACTGTCTGTCTGCAGTCGTCTAGTTAACAGTCAGACAAGTTGCACTCTTGTTGCTCAGGTGAACTGGATTGAACACTGCACTATGACTCTAATGAACCACAACACTGTTATAATGAACTGCAAAACCAACCAATGGTTTCTGTGGGACAGCTAGTATCTAAATCCAGCTCTGCTCCCCTGGCTGCTGCTTTTAGAAGGTATTCATATCCAACTAGTCTCCAGTCTGTCTGCACTTCATTAAAACTTTTTATTCTAACTGGACCATCCAGCCTAACGTTATTACACCTGGGGAGAGTAAACGTGTAAAGGCTATTAGGTTAAGGGTTTGATTAAAAGCGCATCGTAACCATTTTCATCAGGGAGCGGGATTATTGCTGCACTGTCTGCATCCAGGTCAGGTGCTGCTGCTGCTGCTGCTGCTGCTGCTGCTGCTGAGCCACCAAATTAAAAACAGCCATGCATGGACACAGCGAGCACCTCCACATAGTTTCGCACAGATTTATTTTGTTTACATATGTACATGTGTGAACACGCTTGTACCGCTGTGTATTTGCAGGGGAAGGGGAAAGCTGACCAATTTCTCAAATGAACAAATGAAACATCAAATTAGTCCGCCTGAGGGCCTCATTTTTTGTACTCCTACATTATAACTAGTTATTGAACTAGGTGCACGATCTGAAAGCCATTTGTGGGGAGAAAGAATTCATTCATGCTGTCTCTCCATCAATAATCCTTGGCAGTGAACTATTGGAACCAGTCAAACGCGAGGGGTGAAACGCGGGTCAGGCTGTCTAACTAATATTAAAATGCGTCCGCCAGAGCGCACGGAGCGAGAGGGAGTATGCGGTGTGGGTGCAGCTCTCTTTCACACTGGCTGGGTGCACAACAAACATCGAGTGTTGAGACGAGCATATGACAAAGTCAAATGAACGTGAGCTAGGTTGTCTTCAGTGTGTGTGTGTGTGTGTGTGTGTTACCCCCCCTTTCCACGTTGTCACTGTATTTCGTGTTGGTTTAGGACGCTTTGTTCTCCAATAAAGAAAATCTATGCAGCTGATACCCAGAGTGCACCAGGAGAAATATGTGGATTGAGATGTTTTTTGACAGAGTTTGAAGTCCCCCCCTGTGCATTTCCACTGTAATCAATTCCATTGATTCACAATCTGAGCATGTTTGCTGTTTTTAATAACCCCCGGAACAGGTCACATGTCTGATATTGCATTTTTCATCCGAGGCTTTTCTCATTAGCTTCCAGAGTGGCAGGAAGAAAGGTTACCGAGCGGTCAGTATGGTAATAGCAAGCAGAAGAAATGGTTGGGAACAATAGAAACTTATTTTTCATCAGTGCTGTCACGCCGTCCCTTTGTATCCGCCGTGTTTGTGACCGAATATTCATATAGGAGCTACCTCAAAGGCAGAGGTTGAATGTTGAGAAAAGAGACCCTCTTGTCCTCTGCACACGACGTTTTGTCTCTCTCTCTGTGTGTGTGTGTGTGTGTGTGTGTGTGTGAGTGTGAGTGTGAGCATACTTGTATATGCAGGGATATTTCTATCAGGGGATGAGATGTTAAAATAAGAAGCTATTTTCTCTCATTTGGAAACGTGTGAAGAGCAGAGCAGAAGTGATGTGTGTTTGAGCTGCTCTGACGTGGAGCATCCGTTCTGGCGCACGTTTTGCGCAATATTTCCTCTCTATTGCAGCTTTAATAATATTTTTGTGTGATTGTTTTGACACTTTGCTGAATGCATGCCGGACCAGACGCAGACACGATGACGTGTTCGCAGAGAGAGATCACCCTTGCCGTTTCTAACCCCCCCACCCACCCACCCCAAAAAACACATTAGTTGTCTATATGTACCCTGTAGAACCGAATTTGTGTCACATGCAAACAATCGCAAATACGTCTCTACGGGAATACATGGGCAACTGAAATACCACGCCAGCCAATGGATGCTCCTGCTCCTGCTCCTCTGCACGTCTTCTTTCTTTTTCTGGCCTTTCTTTCTTTACTCCCCTGCAATTGCACACAGCATCATCTCAGATATGCTCCTCCAGCCTACACCCAGACACTAGCAATGCAATAACATTGTCACAAATTGTATTCATAGTCCAGACAGCCATAGATTGAGTCGCTAGGCCACAGAGAGTAAACCCATGTGTGCAGTCTGTGGCTTCTACTGTGTCAGACCCTGTAAAACACGTTAGGAACCAGGGGTCGTTTAAAAGTGACTGATTTACGGCTTTTATTGCTCTATAAAACGCCTCTAACATCCTCGCTAGAGGTAATAGAAATGTCGTGCGCATTCTGCACAAACAGAACAGCCAGAAATATGTCACTTCACGTCGTTTTTTAAAACCATATTATGTAATTATCACTGTGGAAATAGATACACCCGTTTACATGGTAGCAACGTGGTGCCGTTTGCTCTTTGTCATTATCATCATTTGTATCATTATTATTTCTAGTTTTCCTTGGCTGCTGATGAGCGCACAGATGAAGACACATGTGAAAGAAAACAAAGTGTGGTGTGGATGTTCTGTAGGAGGCGGCTGAGCTGTTAGGGAGTGAACCTCTCTGTCTGTGTGACCACAGCTGACCCCGAGATAAGAATGAGGAGCCTACAGCTCATGACAAGTTTATACAACCAGGCAGTATCAGTTTACAATATCACAGCATACCTCCAGTAATGGGGCTGATGGTCAGTGCCTCAGCCAAGATTAGCCTGCAACATGGCAGCTGGGCTGGATTTTTTTTTTTTTTTTTAATTTTCCTTTCTTTTCTGTTTTTTTAACAAGTGGGACATAGATGTAGCTGCAGGACCATGCAAACAGGACTGTAATTTTTATTTCTGCACATATGTGTTAGATACTTCAGATTCTTTCTCTTAACATTGTCTTTCCCTATATTTGATTTGAATTGTGGCTGGGCTTTCAAGATCTCCTCTTTCATCTGCTGGTCACAGAGCAGCCACAATCCACACACAGATCCACTTCACCGACTGATTCTGCTGTTTTTATTTGGGCTGAAACAAACACACCACATCTTGCAAGAAACAGAAAAGCACTTGTGAAGGAGGAGGTGGAGAGAAAGCAGCTGGGAGCAGATTTAGTGTTAAAGAATTTAACCACTGGTTTGATTTGGTTACTTTCTAATGACACAGAGGACATCTGTGAGCGGCGACTGCACTGGAGGACTGTTTGATTACTAGGTGTGTGAGTGCACTACTGCTGCAACAACCACATTTCGCCCTTTACACAGTATAGTCCACTGCAGTAAAGCCAGCTCATCCTGATGTTTAGCGGCTCTCAGGTCTGTCACACCATGATGGTGCTGCTCTGCACAGTTGTCAGATTAGTGACACCACAGTGGTACTGTTCTGCGGCTGGCTGGCTGGCGTTACTGGATGTCACATTGGTGCCATAGTGTTAGTCTGGTCTGTTCCCTGGTTGTTGAGCCTGTGACGTCAGTTGTTGTGTTTTACCACATGACATTTCGCTGCTGCTTTGAAACTGTTTTGTTTGTGACATCACAATATTCACAATGTTACTGAGTTGCACTTGTGGACGGCTTTAGTTATGTATTTGTGTGCTTTTCAAAATTAGAAGTTGTTAATAAACGAACATGTTGCACTCTGACCTTTTAACTTTTTGTACTTCTGTAGTTTTGCACCAAGTCCACCAAACTCTTATCACTGTATTTTGACCATTCTTTTTACTGTCTGTACATTATTATACAACATTTCACTCTTTTAGATGCAGCAGTTTTCATTTCTTTCTTCTCAAAGATGTGACATTCAAAACCATGTTATAAAGCATATGCGTATCAGTTGAGGAATCCTTGCTGAAATCATCTGTAGAGATAGCCAGTTAAAATGTGAAGGCCCTGTTGTTGAGAGAAGAGACTGGGACCAGCAGACAAATGTCTCATCATTGAATGAAGGCTGTTGTTTAGTCTGACTCTTGCTGTCCACCTTTCCCCAGCGTTATAAATTATCAGGCCTATTTTCAGAAATTAACCACACCTCCAGAGCATCTCAGCAGCTCAGCCCTCTCTGACATTTAGAGTCACAACCAACCTGTTAAATGTTACTGTTCAAGAGCGTTTTCAGAATATCATCTCACACAGAAGTGATGCAGCTCCGATTCTCTAAGTGTTTTAATGGAGCATAATCTGTGTCACAGCTGAAGTGTTGTTAGTGAAGTCTGTGCCGTCATTAATTAGCAGATAACCTTTATATAAGACATGCAGGCGAACAAAATGATGGCTTTGCTATTGTTGTGCCTTATCCTTGGCGAATCACCTATTGTCCCTTTGAATAATTGAGACCAGTGGATTTTGCCTGTTTTATTTTTTCCTTGGTCAGCAACTAGCTACTAGTTTTGTCCCCAAGATCAATTGCCTTGGTAACACAACCAGAGAGAGAAGGAGAGAGAGGGGGGGAGAGAGAGGGAGAGAGAGAATGAAAGAGAGAAAGAGAGAGAGATTTGTGCCCACAATGGCGACTGTAGGTATGCTAAATACCTCTGGTTCCTTATCCGGGAACTACCTCTTACTCTGCTATTGGGCCATTGGGTCACGTGGTAAAAGTAACTTTACAGGGCTGCTCGCAAGTAGGAGGGCTTTATGGAGCAGAAAAACGACAAAGCTAGAAAAATTATTTTCCACTCCAGAAATTAATGATCATGAGCTCGTATTTGATGGAGTCTAACTACATTGATCCGAAATTTCCTCCATGCGAGGAATATTCGCAAAATAACTACATCCCTGAGCATAGTCCAGAATATTACAGCCGCGCAAGGGACACTGGCTACCAGCATCACCACCAGGAGTTATATCCTCCGCGGGCGAGCTACCAAGAGCGCCAGTATAACTGTGCAAGCATCCCTGAACCTGACACGCCAAGGGGACATGGAATACCCCATTCTGCGCACCTGCTGACAGGGAAAGGGCAGCCTGCTTCATGTGAAACCCCACAGTTGTCTATGTCCCCCGCCACCCCACCGGCCGCAACCTCCGCCTGCAACCAAGCTACCCCGGAGCATCCAAACAGCACAGCCTCCTCCAAGCAGCCCGTGGTGTACCCATGGATGAAGAAAATTCACGTCAGCACTGGTAGGCAACTTGTGTGTTTATGTTCCCTGCTCTCTCCGTGCTCCTCTCTCCCCTTCCCTCCCTTTATCAGTCCCTCTGACTCCCATCTCGTTGCCAGCCCCTGTTTCGATAGCAGGGAAGCCTTTGAAATGGCACAATTGAGGCGGATTTACGACTCGGCATTGGTAATTACACCCACCATAAATTTTATAGCCGAGGTATACTCAGGGCAGCCGTATCACCATGTGGCTTCTGCTGTTATGTATTGCGCGATAGAGAAAGGGGGAGAAATGAATAAGAAAAAAATTGAGCTTTGTAATCTTGCATTAATAATTTAGTTCATACTTGGATGTGAGTGTCCTCTCATTACGCTGAGAAGTTCTTAACTTCCCATTTAAATTTCTCAAACAGCTAAACATTCATATCCAATAAATCTTTCTCGCCATATCTCAGTTGAGGCCATTCTTGTTTACCCCTCCTTTCCTCCCTTCTCTGTCTCCCTTTCTCTCCACTTCTCCCTTTTTCCAGTGAACTCGGGTTACAATGGGACGGAGCCCAAGCGGTCTCGGACAGCATACACCCGGCAGCAAGTCTTAGAATTGGAGAAGGAATTCCACTATAACCGATATTTAACTCGGCGGAGGCGCATCGAGATCGCCCACACCCTGGTTCTCTCCGAGCGACAGATTAAAATCTGGTTTCAAAACCGCAGGATGAAATGGAAAAAGGATCACAGGCTCCCGAACACCAAAGTGAGATCTTCCTCCTCCTCCTCCGGGTCCAACACAAGCTCAGCAGCCGGCGCTGTTGCCGCTGCCTCGGCCACTAACACTGGGGCCCCCGACGAACTCACCGGAGCACAGCATGGCGAGGATATTACCAGGTTATAAAACCACCGACCACGGTTGTGGCTAGAAAAAAAGAACTGGTTATTTATAGAACAATTATATATTTTGTTTTCGTAGCTATCTTGTGCGGTTTCCTTTAAGTCCAAAGTTATATAAAATGCATGTTATATAGCATGGATTACTGCGAATACCGAGGAATTATTTTTACGTGACACAGGGTTTAATTTATTTGAAGCTCAATTAAAATGATGTTTTTTATTAAAATGTTTTGAATGAAGGAAAAAAAAAGTAGAAAAAATATACATTTTATCAAAATGTTATTGTGGGCCATTCTTTTGCCCTGCTGCCCAAGGTGAAATGCACAATCTATTTATTTCAAGCAACACTGGAAGGAAATCAATATAATAATAGTTATTTTTGGTATAAAAAGCTGGAACACACCATTGATCTTGAACTTGTATGTTTAGGATGATAACAATGTGTGAATTACCTCGTGTATTTCAAAAACAGGATTTTGATTTACAATTTAGTTTTGTGGTGTTGATGTTGTGTTTAGACCGTTAAAAAGCAGATTATTGTGAAATGCAATAAACGGAGTTTAGTGTTCTTGTGCTAATCATATTGGTCAATAAAACAGTGAGTGTCTACTAGTTTTATATACGTTTGGTCGAACTTCATTTTTAGGCAAGATGAGGTCTAACTATGGTTTTGGGGCTGTTTGGAGGACTCTCCTGCAAAGTGTACAGACGTGTGGATGTTTGAACATTTCACGAAGGAAACGAGAATCACTGTGTTTTCAAACTGTTTATGAAACCTGCGGCTGCTTTTTTTGGCGTCTTTGAATTAGCAATGTGTACAGACAGTGTGTATGTGTGCGTGCATGTGTGTGTGTGTGTGTGTTTTAAAGCTTCACTCATAATGGACTGAAGTTATTTCTAAAATCTGAAAATGACATAGTTTGCGCTGTGCATTATGTGCAACCTCATCAGTCTGAAGGGCATTCAATTAACGTTAAAGACAAGCCACTGAGGCCCTCCACTCCTCTCCTCTCCACTCCACTCTCTCCTCTCCACCTCTCTCCTCTCCTCTCCTCTCCTCTCCTCTCCTCTCCTCTCCTCTCCTCTCCTCTCCTGCTCTCCTCTCCTCACTGCACTGCCTCTGTCACAGCCACGACTGAAGCTCCCTGCTTCCTTCGTCCTCACTTGAACACAAAGCTGCATGCGATTCCTTTAGAGGACATTTGCCATGTGTTAGAGATGATAGATTGTTGTGAAAATATTCTTATTCATTTTGTAACCTATAGTTGCCCTGCTTTTTCTATAACCCACTGCGCCATGCGACTGAGTTTTCAAATGTAAAAAAAAAAAAAAAAAAAAAAAAAGGAAATAAAATAAAACAAAAAATAAAGTCGTGAATTGCAGATAGATTGAATATAATGCGTCATGTGGTTTTGGTTGAATAACAGTGCGGATGGTGATGGAGTAAAGCAGCTGACCTTTGTTCTCAGTGCCTGTCTATAAGGAGCAATGCTGATGTTTTCCTCTGTGCTCACACTTGGCTTTTGCTTGTATAAACACTTTTGTCACATTTACATGCGGTCTCTCCCCAGTGGGCAGTTTGCCTCCAGAGTGTGCAGCAGCAGCAGCAGCAGCAGCAGCAGCAGCAGCAACAGCAGCAGCTCGCGAGAATAGCCTGCAAAAAAAAAAAGAAAAAGAAAAGGGAGAAAAAAAAAACACTAGTATTTTCAAAAAACGGCGCTAAACGCATCCTCTGCCACGTCATCTGGCAGGAGGACCAACACACTCCAGGACTGTTCACCACTGTAGACCAGCTGTTTGACCAAATATCACCCAAACTGCTGCTCAGGACTCTTAAAATTTCCTCCTTTTCCACATTTGCATTCATTAAAAAAAAGAAAACCTGGACAGTCTTTTGCAGAAGGATCTCAGTTTAAACATGACTCAAAGCCAAAGACGCGCAAGAATTTGATAGATTATTGAAATTGTGACATGAATAGGCCTTATAAAATGCCTTGCGTAGTGGGGGGCAAAGGAGCACAAAGGGAAGAGGTATTCTCCATCATCAATCTTTCACTACACAGCTTTGTGTTACGCTCTGGAAAACAACTCCAACAGCCAGTTTTGATCTCAACAAATATCATGTACCAGGCCGCCTCCTTTTGCCCATCACTCCCCAAGTGTGGGAGCTAAGCTGGACTTTTAAAACGAACCGTTTTAACTGGACCATTGCAGATACCGTCTGCTGTTTTTTTTTTTTTTTTTTGGACGTGGCTTTGGAAAAGCACTAGAATGGGTGTTGAGACGTGTCGCTGAAAAATGAATCCAGAAGCCTTTATGTTGCTGGACAGATTAGAGAAATTAATGTGCTCGCCACAGTCGCAGCATCCCTCCAGTCCCTTTCTCGGCCCTGTCGCCTCCATGTCGCGAGGCTGAAAAGGTACTTTATTGAAGTTTGGGGGCGAAGTGGGAGAAGGCCGAGTTCACCTCGGGGACACATTTTCTGTCCCATTAGGCTCATTCCAGTCTGGATGGCCGACCTCTCCAACCCTGTGACCTGACTCCCGCTCTATACGTGTACCTTCTGTGTGCGCCCTCGCTGGTCCCCCTCGGCCACGGCTTTCTTTTGTGGATGTTTTCTTTTTTTAGTGAGACTTCAGTGAATGTGTTGCTCCCTTTATCTTCATGGTGACCCAGGACAGTGCTGGGCCCTCGGACAGTGCTCCTCTCTGCAGGACTTCGCTTCCAAACAAGCGGCCTCTTCTTTAACTGGAGCATCTTGTGTTTTGATGGGAGGATTTGTGCAACTGTGTAACTGTTGCAGGGAGTTCATGTGTCTGCAGGAGAAGTTCACATGCAGCCTGAAACGTCTTTAGTGATTATAGGAGACATGCGTGGAGGCGATCGTTTTAATGCTTGTCTGTGGGGAGAGGGAAATATTGGACATTTATTCACTGTGTGAAGTTAGCAACAAGATATGAAACTTAACACAAAACACCCAACCCTAAAGATCCAACTCTATCCCAAAAGACCCCCCCCCCCCCCCCCCCCCCCCCCAAAAAAAAAAAAAATCCAACCCTAACCCTAATAATTATGATAATGATAATATCTAACTCTGTCCCTAAACAAGATCATACCACCCACCCCCTCAAAAAAAAAAAAAATAAACAAGAACAAGGAATCCAACCCTAACCCGAATAATTATGATAGTGATAATAATATGAATCCAACTCTTACCCTAAAGATCCAACCCTCCCTTAAGGAAAAAAAAGATCCAGGCACTATTACATCACTCCCTGAAGTCTCCAAAAACAGGAGACAGTAAAAATAGTTCCTGCGGTCACATGACTTTGTGTGACTTGAGAGAATAGCTGGTCTCAGGTCAGCACCTCCAGTCAAATGTGAGCTGCTGCCAATTATAGCTGGCTGTGTCTGACAGTACTGGGACAGCTGGTCGCTGTGATTAGTTTAGTGGCAGAGACCTTCAAACGTGTTGTCACGAAAAAAACAAGAGGAACCTTGATAAGAGACTCCAAAACATTTATTTTCATCCAGATGCAGATTTTCTCTTCAGAGGAGAAGGAAACTAACCCATATATTGGTTTTTGTCGTCAAATAAATATTTAGAGCCAAACCCTCCACAAACTGAATCTCTATGTGAGCGATGCTGAGCTGCTCATTGCCCCCCCCCCCCCATTTATTTAGAAAATCTCACTCATTGCTCCTGTTGCCTTGGATTTATGACACGTTTCTCCATTTTTGATGCTCTGAGCAACAAGTTCGTCCTTTCTTGTGTGGCCACGAGCAGATCTCGGGCACTGATGGAAAAATATGAAGACAGCGTGTCCTCCAAGATAAACAGCTGGCACTGAAAGCCAAACAACTCATCTCGGTGTCTGTCATTTGTATGTGATAATTCATCCCGCTGCTCGTAACCTGCAAAGGTGCAGCTCGGATTTCACTCTGAACAAGCAGGGGACGTCTCTTTTGTTTGAGATCATGTAATTGAAGATTAGTGTAAAGTAGAAAGTGAGCACGTGAAGCACAGTTTGATTTTATTTCTAGCCTTTCTTTTTGGCCGTGGATTTCACTAATAGTCACTTACAGGGCCTGGCTGGATTTATTGTGGGAATAAACAAAATGTGTGGTTTAAAAATATTATCTAAACAAAAGCTCACGTCGCCTGTCACTCATAAATCAGTCGAGTCTCGCGCTGTGTGCTTAAACCCTGCTCCAGTGCGCGCGCACTGCTACTCACACAGCGGAAACTTATATAAATATTTACATAGATTTACATAGTTATTCATTATCATAATATTTAAAGATGGGAGAGCAAGATGTATACTTTATTCTTCTCTGTTTCGTGTGATCCCGAGCAAACAAATGATTCATTCAGTCCATAAAGTTATATAGTCTCACCTGTCAGAGGATCAACATGAATGAAAAGAAATCAAACATATAACCCCTGACTAATGTCTTTTTTTATTTTATGAATGAGAACAATTCATAAAGTTTAGAATAAACTCTTTTGATTTTCAATTCCGCCCATTCATTTATAGCTCTGAGCTGGCCTTTGCTTTAAGCTCAGTGTGTGTGTGAGGCAGTGAGAGGCGGCAGTCACCATTAACCCCCAGCACCACGCAGGAATCTGCTGTATTTTATGTGTTTGAGGTTCAGTGTTTAAATTCCTCAGCACTTACTCAGCTCTAACTGGTTTCTTCTCTGACTTGAGACTGTTGAATCACACATGATTCTCAGCTCACATTGCACCGCTGCAGGCTCCCTGTGATTTATGGATCACCTCAGGCGAGGGCTCTCTCTCTCTCTCTCCTCTCTCTCTCTCTCTCTCTCTCTCTCTCTCTCTCTCGAAGATACAAAAACTTTACACAAACAGCCATCGAAATGTTTGAACAAACAGGGAACAGAAGTGATCAGCTGCTCTGAGGCTGGCCTGCTTTTATTACCTGCTCTCACATCGAGTTGAGCACAAGTGTTTTTCCACTCGTCTCAGGTGAGTGTCTTCTCCAACCACTTTGGTTTGTAATGAAAGGTCCGTGGCCAGCGTATTGTTATGGTGTAGTGTGTTTAAACGGCAGCCATGGCAGCTGCATAAAGGCTGCGAGTTGAAACAGGGGTCACGCTGCTATTTTCCAGGGACAGAGAGGGAGAGGCTCTCTTCGCATTGACCAGCAGTGGGTGTGTCATAAATCCGTAAATCTCTCCCCCTCCATCCGTTCACTCAAGGGAGCAGATGCACCATGTCTTCCTTTCTCTGCGCGTGCGTGCGTGCGCGTGCGTGCGCGTGCGTGCGCGCCATAGAGGGAGAGAGAGAGAGCGAGAGAGGTACATGAATTTACATAAAACTAGATTTTAAAACTCCATCAGACATGTTAAAAATGATTTACTGTCAGTGCTGGCAAAGCTTTCAAGCAGGGGACGACAAAGCAGCTTGGAGCAACGCTTGATATCCCGCTGTAGACTTCCAGCATCACATCGCATAGGAAATGATGGCCTGGGTAAACTTGCCAGTAATACTTTATGTCATCATAACGCCTCGGTGAGGAATATTTCATTGGCCTATTTGCTGCATCGTTGAGGACCTTCGAAATTACAGTCATTTTCCTCCGTTCAAGGTGTCACCGGGGGCCCAGACAGCCACTGGATTGAGTTATGATTATGTTATTCACTTTTCATTAGCAAAGATGATCTGAATATGGGATGCCGAGACTATAGATCCACAATTATGTATGGGTTAAGTGAAAATGCGCTTTTCATTTGATTTGTTCTCTGGAAATGATTCTCCAGTGTCTTTGTGCGGCCACCAGTTGCATTTGTACAACAGTCATCTCCTACTTGGAGCAGCTGCTGCAGCACAAGGGCTTGCATTTAAACATGTCCTTTACACACTGTTTTATAAGGCGGACAGCGTGTCAAATATTATCTAAATGTAAAAACAAATGGGTCACCACTTCCAACTTTTAAAACAGAGAACTGGACAGCCTCTCCCTCTCTGAGTCCAAGACGTATTATAGGCATAAATACTGTTTTCTGTCTGTTTAACGTTTGTTTACTTCAGACATGTCTGTGGTAAAGTAGGCCCTGAGAAAACAAAATTGTATACACACAAGCTGTCAACGCCTGTTTCCCATCCTGCACATCAGATTTCACAGGAAGACATAGCAGTTTTTCTGCTGCAGCATTGTTTTAGTCAAAGTCTGCAGACATCCAGGAAAATATATTTCTCCTGAGTAGAAAGAATAAAAATTTACACCCAGATTTTAGACTTTGAGATGGCACTTGACTGGCTCGGGGGCTGCAGGATTTATGTGAGCATGCACTCTGCAGAGACAGGCCAGGATTTACAGTGGGCTGTCCTACACATCAGGCCCAAATTAATACTCTATGTTAATGCACATGCTTATGCAAAAGTCAGGACTTGTTTGGGAAATTGACAATGTGTGTCTTTTCCTCACTTATGAAGTGCAGTCTGCAAACTCTAGTCCTTTCATTTCACTCTGCATTGTTTACAGCAATATAGGGCACCGGGCCCATAAATCTTCTCCTTGCTCTGCCAAGACAGCGCCATTTGTATGCACCGTTTTAACCGACAGCATCCTCTGCCCATTAACGTCTTCTCCCCAGCTCTCTCTCAGTCTCCTCTTATCTGCTCAGCTCTGTCCCCTGGAAATACATTAACTGATCCGTGCTTTCGTTGAGCTCTGAAAACCAATTATGTTTTTTTTTTTAAAGTGAAAGGAATATATAATTTATAGTAAAATAAATAAATAAACAAACAAACATACAAGCATCGTGTTGCAACTCTCTACATTTCCCTGCCTGAGCGCAGCTGCACATTTTCCCCCCCCCCCCCCCCCCCCCCCCCTCACACACACACACACCTCCCTCTCTCTTTCTCTCCATGTAAGTTATTGGTATGAAAAATAAAAGTTTATCGACAATTTCCTTGGTTGTTTGTGTCAGCAGGCGAAGAGAGCGCAGAAGGTAAGGAAGAATTGTAAAAGGGTTGACACCCAGAGCGACCGGCGCGCTTTTGTGTGAGAGAGAAAAATGATTTATTGCCACTGAGGCGGTTCAAACAGAGTTCACGGAGAATTGTGGTGGAGGCGCGGAGGAGCTAAATTATGGTCTTGCTGAGCCAGTATATCATAGATCCTATCTCCAATTCAGAGAGTGTGTTCAGGAGTGTGAGGTAAGGAAAACAAAACGAATTTAATTACATTCCCCATCCCAGACACCAATGATGATAATAATAATAACAATAATAATAATATTAATAATAATAATAGATTCACAGATTTTTGTACACAAGCACGTGCCGTTTTATCAGTTCTTGCTATACACTGAGATTGACTGTTTGTCTTCCTAATAGACAGGCTGGGGGGGGGGTTGAACCTGGCCACAGTCATTACCTTCTCAGTCAATAATTACAATAAAATCAGGTCTTTTTAGAGCTGACTGAGGTGAGCAAAAAGGACATGTTCTCACTGAAGCAGTGTTAAGTCCAGTTCTGAGCAAGAAAATGTGTTCAGAACTGAAAAATTCATGTGTTAAAATAAATTAGAAAAAAAAAAAAAAAAAAAAATCCAAGGACATGACTCCTCTGTGGAGGTTCAGGTAAAGCCTCAGTGACAGTGGCAGCAGCAGCAGCAGCAGCAGCAGCAGCAGGGTGAAACGGAAAAGGGGGAAGGCTCCTCTCTCCTTCCTAGCTATGCAACCCTGAGTGCATAATCCATCACCTCTGAGAGACATTTAAAGAGGGTTTTCTCGACAGCTTTGTTGTAGTGAAACACCAGAAGGAACTTGTATCTAAAGCCTGGCCCCGCTATGATTGATACCGGGACAGAAAATGCTAACATTACATCCTGCACAACCTTCTCATTTTGGGAGATAGATACTTTTGGCCGCACTCTTTCAAATTTTGTGAGAGCTTCATTATTCTAGTTATTTATCCAATTTGCATACACTAGTGTATTGTTGAAATTGAGCAATCATGTTTAATGAGATTTTTTCCCCCACAGTGTAACTCAGTTAAGGCCACACTTGATGCAGCTTTTTAGCCCAAATAATTTCCCCCCAAAAAATATTTATTATGTTGTTTTTAAATGAAGTTGTGAAATTCATATTTTCTACTTAAATGCTTGGTCATGGCTTTAATTTCCAAGTTTGCTTGTGTCTTGTTCTCCACATTGGAAGAGCAAGCAGAGCTCTCCTCCTGCCCTTTGTCCATCCAGCCGAGCAGCAAGCGGTGATGTTTACCATCTACCATGTCCAGTGCTGTCTGTCTATCTGTCTGTCTGTCTGTCTGCCTGCAGCCTCGCTGGGAGCCACAGACAGGGACTCTCCATACTGTACTGCGATGCCTGATTAATGCAAATGCGTGGATTCTTCCTATAGAAAAAAAAATCTCTAATGATTGCCTCCTTTGTCTTTGTGTGGCAATGACTGTCAAGCCTTTGTTTGACCACTCCCAGTGAATCCTATTAAGCCACAGATACACTTCCACTCCGACAGTTATAAACATATGCTGTTATTTAAAGGAAAGCCCGCCGATTTATAACGGCCAGTTAAATGAGTTGCAAACAAAGTTATCCCAAAATAATCGCAATGATTTATTCTTACAGGCGAAAAGCAGCATTTCAGCACCAAGTCGATATAGGGCTGCTAATAGCATGGGTGCGGGAGTAACTCTGATTATTTTTAATTGTGTTAAGTTATATATAAAAAAGGAAAGAACAAATCCAGGAACGGCATTTATTTATTTATTTGTTTATTATTTTGGTCATTTTAAGCTTCGGTGAGAGGAACGAGCTGTGGTCGATGTACGCTTTCATCCAGTGTGTGATTCCAGTTAATAGACGCAGCCTACTGTATAGTGAGAGCTCCTCGCGTTGGATGTGGCGGCTGCAAGCGGCGGTTCCGTCTAAATAAAGGCGTCCTGTTCAAAAAAATAGTCACAGTACAACAAGAAATCAGTGTCCAGTTTCTACAATGAAAGACGCTCCTCAGCCCACATGTAATCTCTGACTCTGTGTGTGTGTGTGTGTGTGTGTGTCTGTCCCCCCACATCCACATCCACCTCCACCTCCCCCCTTCTCCCTGCCATCTTCCCCCCTCTTTCTCTCCGTGTAAACACATCTCCCTCTTCCTCTCTTTCTCTGATCACACAGTTGTTCTGCTCTGATCTATTCATATTCCGTTATACGGTCTTTTTCTCTCTTTGATCCCTACAGGTAAAGAGACGCAGGCTGCTCATAGAAATGTTATCTGAAGAAATATCGCAGAAGCTTTTTCGGGCGCCCCAAGTTGCCAGTGGATCACTTTGCAACTCCACAACTCGGTCATTGGAGGACGGCGTCACGTGACTACGGCACCCTTCTGGTAAATATTATTCAAATTTTCCACATGGTTACTCCAAGTGCTCTTCCCTGCATGCCTTTATACAGTCAGGTTAATTGTGATCGGATATTAGACAGACAGAAGTCCCAGTCTTTACTACTGTTGAGGGATTCCTGGTTTTATTTGAGACAGTTTAATGAGCCGGGTCCATGGACCCCCAACAGTCTGCCCTCCCACTGCAGCTGCATGGCAACAGTTTTGCTATGAGCTCTGGACAAGTGCCAAAACTAAGCGCGGGATACAATGCAGGAGGAGGTGGTGGTGGAGGAGGAAGAGGAGGAGGAGGAGGAGGAGAAGGCCAAGAAGCAGAACTTAATCAGCAAAACATGACCTCCTCTGCTCATGTCAATTCCAGGCTGAACCCAGATGAACACTTCCAGAGCCCACTGGAGCCCCTGGTTCACTGCCATGCCAAGGGCGAGCTGGACATCAAGAGCAGGAGCTGCAGTCTACTCACCATCTGCCGCTCTGGAGTAATGTTTCCCTGGATGAATCCACGCACAACTGACTCTGAACAATCTGGTAACGCTGCTTTTATTTATTACACACTAAGTGTCTTTTACTTCATAAACTGAGTGTGCAAAATATTGTTGACTGAGGGGGATCATCCATAAAACCATAGCCTTCATCTGTGTATTGAATATGTAACTAACTCCTGATATCTGACTTTAGCTATTAAATAATGTTGGCACACAAAGTCACTGAGAGCACATGATATAAAATGCCTCATAACAACAGCATTTCCAAACAGGCAGGAAATCTAAATAATAATTTGATGTGTATGTCACCTGCACATGTGAAGGCTCTCTCTGCTCTGTTAGCTTAAAATCCTGCCTGAATGGGTGTTAATGTTGCAGCACAGTTAAAACCAAATGTGTGTGTCATGCCCAGAGCTGTTCGTTTTTCCACTCCTGCAGGTAAAGTCATGTTCAAAACACTAACGCCTCATTAAGTGCTTCATATACACTGCACTTCCATAGCTGAGGATTTTATTTTGAAACAACCATAAAACATAATCTGGAAATTTCATCACCTCATGTTGTGTCTTAAAACAGTCATTGAATAAATTCAGTCTTTCAGTTAAAAAAAAAAAAATCATATTAAGTCAATGAGTGAAGTAAAGTCAAATATTTTGAAAGCAAAATCCTACATTTTTATATAAACTTTAAAAAAAAGAACATAGTGATAGAAAATGTAAATAAATGTGAAACAGTGCATTATTCTTATTTCATTGTTCAGTGATACTGCTTCTTATTTTTCACAATAAAATAAAAACATCACAGTCAGGATGCTGCAAACAGGAAGCCACAGTCTCCCAGTCTGGTTGGGTATTGTTAAGGAGAGTAGTTTACACTCTGGGGCCACTAGGCCTTATTAAGTATCCATTAACCCCTGTGTGTTATATTGTTATCAACAGGGGCCCTGTACCACTGATATACATGATATACATGTCAAATGGAATCTCTAATGGTGGTTATTTTCAGTGGTGGTCCCAAGGTACCCTTTAAGTGACTGAGATGGGGATTTGACAGGTCTGCTTCCGTGTGTGGCTGTGATTAATGTGGCCTGTCAGGCTGCCGTAGTGGCGTCAGATGTTTCCCCCAGACTGTTTCTTCGGGAGGTAACTTTCCCCGAACACATGACACAGTAGACAGCCAGTCTTGTACGGTGTCTCGAGCATGACTGAATACACAGGAAGAGCTGAGGGCCCTTCTTGGTCTCAGGTTGATTGGCTGAGGATTAACATGGGCCTTCCTGGCACTTGAAGTCCTCCATGTGGAGCTCAAGCATTTCAGGATAGACTTGTTAAATAGGTGACACAAGCTGTGTATCACCCTCTCCCCTTTATGTGGTTCCTCCGGCATCAGTCAGCAGTGCTGCGGCGGCTGGTCTGCCAGTCAGAGGGAGGCCTGGTGTGAAGAGGGAGAGGACGGCCTTCACCAACAGGCAGCTGCTGGAGCTGGAGAAGGAGTTCCACTTCAGCCCTTACCTGCGACGTCCGCGGAGGCTGGAGATGGCCGCCGGGCTTCAGCTCACCGATCGCCAGGTCAAGATCTGGTTTCAGAACCGTAGGATGAAGTACAAGAAGGAGCACAAGTATGGGAAAGTGGTCGGTGTGTCCCAGCTTTCTCCCTCCAACCTATGCTCCAGCTCCAGCTGTGCAGACAACCTGAGCTTCCCAGGTGCGTGTGTTGTTCGAACCTCCTCCTCCTGCTCAAACCTGCACCTCACAGATTTTGCCCCCATGTCCTCCCTCCCTCTTTTTGGTTCTCCCAGTGACAGCAGAGGTGGTCAGTGTATTCACCCCGCAGACCTATCACATATGAATCACATACTTCCATCTGTTGCAAATGGTACATGGCCCTCCTGTACGGACGTAGATAGTCATCACCATGCTGGCATTTCAAATTGGCCCTAGGGCCCTATAATGGCCATCCCTCCTGTGCTCATCAAAATCTCAATGATACATCCACTTTCACTCACTTATGAAAGACTGGAGGGTGTCTGATTAGCAACCCAGAGCTGAAACCCCCTTAACACGCCCTTTTCACCATTCATGAAGCATTTTAATTAAACTATATAAACGTATCTTAATTAAAGGAGAGCTACAGCAATATCATTTGTTGTTTCTCAGGCTCAGTGACTAAAGACCACAGTTCCTCAAACTCGCTGCTCATGTTGTACATACATGATGCTCACAAGACATTTGAACAGTTAATAATTGAATGTTTTTTGCTGTAATTTGGTGACTGTTACATTTGTATTGTAGTTGCATGTTTAATGCATGTGGGAGTCGTATATGAGTGAGTTTTCTATTTCCCTCTGTTGGCAGATAATAGCTAAGTGGTTGTCATATTTTGTAAGTGTCACATTAGGCCTCTTTTTCATTCCCTACTGTAAATAGCAGGCCGTTTGTGTACAATGTTTTAACTGTGAAATGGACAGAGTAATGTTCATATTGAATGATGTTATATTTTTGTTAAAGCCATTAAAGGATTCGGCGAGTCTTTGATACTGTTCTTGATGAATTGAGATGTCATACAGTATACTGTACGTGCTTAATAAATGCATTTGGGAAAACTGTAGCTCTTGTGCAGTGTTTACCCAATTCATCGTTGATAAGAATTAAGTTTTTTTTTTTTTTTTTTTCCTGCAGTATTTCATGATTAAGGATTCCTGGATTAGATCCCAGATGTAAAAAATGGGAAAGATTCTGTAATCAAATTAAAGCATGCTTCAGATTCATGGTAAACTCTACAGTATTGTGCATTCAAGTTGCACACAGTCTTGCCACATAAGCCTCTCCCTCGCTCCTGCCTCCGAGTTCCCCACCATTAATCACAGAGACAAGGCAGTCTTTCCAGCACTCCAACCACAAGCTCTGAACCCACTGGGCACCATGACAAGATCTCCTGCCTCCTCCTTCCCTGCCCTTGCCTTTTCAATAGCCAAATTGTAGTGCTGCAAGTTGGGGCTGGCCTCCCTCTCAGGGGGCATGTTAGTTGTGTAGCTCAGAAGCCCTTCCAGCAGCCCATAGGCCTCAACAGACCAATGAGGTTCAATCACTAATGACAACATATTATCTTAAAGAACAATGAGGAGACTTTTTTCTTCTGCCGTCATCCTCTGTGTTGCGGTGACGTATGGATTCTCAGATGTAAACTGTGTCATGAAAGTGTTATTTTCCCATTTTCCTTTGCTATTTTTGATTTCAAAATTTCCGCTCACCGCGCTAAATTACACACAGGGGCATAATGCATTTATTTGACAGAAGTGGGTCACAGGTTCTCTTGGGTCTCAACAGTTTTACACGTCAATGATAAACAGCAAGTTTCATGATGAAGGAGCAAACCTCTAACACTCGGTAATCTGAACCATACTATCATTATTCTAAACAAAGTTTTTGGACATGCTGACAGTTTTATATCAGTTTTATATTGTCGCAGAGGACCACTGACAGCTTTGAAGCGAGGGAGGTGAAGAAGAAGCTGATCCCCTAGTGGTCCTGAGTGGAATGACTTCCTGCTCCCTATTCATGACCTAATCAGTCTCTGGATCAGCTGTCATTTGGTAAATATTTGACACCATTTGCAGCAGGCTTCATGAAGTGTCAGGGGAGCTATATAGCTGCTATAACGCTGTGGAAATGTTAAATAAAATAAAGTGAGGTCTACACCACATCTGTATCAAAGAGGTGGTGACAGCTGGGTAATTCAAGAGAGAAGTAATAAAGGGCAAGAGAAGGAATGAGACAAAGCAGGAAGAAGTTCTCTCCTACAACTGTGTTTTCTCACATAGAGACAGAACGAGGGGGGACTGTTAGGAAGAAGAAGCAGACAGTGTTGGATTCCTGAGATTCTTGCATATGCCGGGTGATTTATGGAGTTGAGGTGCCGAGGCTCAATAGGACCTTTACCTCTGGTTCTTCAACACATTCTCCTACCAGACGCTATAAGCCAGGAGGATCCACACACTGGAGTGCAGTAATTCTGTGGATGGGGTCAAGGGGGATCCTTAGGGGTCAAGGAAAGCCCCCCTCCTTCAAGGGCCCCTCTGCAAAGGGGAGGGGAAGGGGGGGCAGTCTACTTCCATTTCAACATTGAGTTAGCCAGTTGTTCTCACACTGGTTTGCTCCTAGTTAGCAGCTAAAGTCATTACTTCCTTTGTGCCCACTTGATGACATCTGTGCTTCGAGGGCAAGATCTCCAAAGCCCCAAATCCTTACATGTATTTTTTATTTTTTTTTAAATTCTCAGCTTTGATCAGGAATGAGTGATGCATTAAGTGGATCTTTGAAGTGATAAATGATGCCAGCCGTGGTGCCATGAAACCAGCTTTGGTTACGGTCCGTCATTAATTTTCAAAATTTGTGCATTATGTCCTTTACAGTGACTGATGTTCTACTGTCCCATTTGCAGCTGTTGTGAAACCAACTTTTGGAGTTAGACTTTTAAATGCTCTGTGCATCAAGAACTTTTCCTAAGCTGCCGTGAAAAGAAATTGGCTCTGTGCTCAACAACGACGTCCTGCTTTAAGTATCTTCAGAAGCATTTGTCCCTGCACTCAACAAATGTGAAGCCTCAAGCTTGTCATATTACCATTACAGTAAGCTGCCGGTGTCTACTGGAGTACTGTGTTATGTACTGGTAATTCCATTCATTATATGGGGATCACTATCAGATGAAATAAATGATAATGATATTCACAAATGTCCATGTGACAGTATGGCTTTTAGTGGAGTATGTGCCTCTTTTTCTATGATTGGTTGGATTCACCATCAGGTTCCCCACAAATCCTCTAAGACCCGTCACAGATTAGACATTGTAGTGGGGTTTAATGACCTTTTTACTCTTTATTTTTACATCATGCCACAATCCATACATTTACTCCTTATATTTCTAATTAATGCCACTGACTAAGGAGCACACCTCAGAAGTACAAAATCATCTTTGCAACTTATTTATTTCTTGAGTTCATGTTTTGAGTGGTATCCTTAAAATATTCTTGTAATTTAGATATTAACCCCAGAGGCAATGCACATTTTTATTATTTTTTTCTCACAAGAGCACAAATTATTTGTGTGATTCTCATCGTTGAGGTTATATTTTGATTTACTCTGTTACAAAACAACATTCATAACAGCATTCAAACTATCATATAACATAATTATACTGTAAAAAAAAAATACATTAGACTCAATATATGGATGTGTGTTCATACACAAAATACAAGATACACTTTTTGCATGAAAATGATCAGAGTCAAACAAATCACAGAACTGTTCTCACAGGTTAAAAGAGGTTAAAATCTCAATGTCCAAACTCAATACACAACAGAAAATCCACAAATTCAACTGAATAAGTTAAAATGAAACAATATATATTTCCTTACTCTTCACAGGGTGTTTGTATTGTGCATTTTGTATTATTATATTGGTCATTTGTAGAGCATCTCAGAAATGTCTGAATTTACCAGAAGGACATATGATATCTTATTTAAGGGCAGTGTTAATGTTTAAAAGTTACATGACATCTGCTGTTAATGGACTATACAAAATGGAACCACAAAAAACCTCCAGACACAACACTAAAGAAGCAAAGTTGTCTGAAAATGTTTGATGAATAAACCATGTTTACTCATTTCTATAGACTGTAGCTCAGTGCCCCCCCCCCCCCCCAAGTGTGTGAGTGTGTGTGTTTCTCAGAGTTATGCAGAGACTGCTCTGCCATGTGCTAAATAAAACATGTTAATTGCTATTTCAGGTGTTGATATTATCTGTGTTATGGTAGCAAAAATATTCTCCAACAAAATAAGTGGACAGATTATGACCAACTCAGGCTAATTTTAAATGTTCTTTTTCAATTATTATGCTTGAGAATTGACCGATTTGTATGGTGAAAGTCATAGAAGTAAAATCCTTCCCAGTAGTAACTGTTTCATGTGATACTTTGGCCCATTGTTGAACTTTTATGCCCGGCCTTTAGGAGGTTTTGTTCTTTTTATGAACTATTAACCTTCTCAGGCTTCTCCCTTCACAGTAGTAACTGCTGCCCACCAGTCTCTCCAGGTGCTTGTTGCTCAAGATGATTGTTAAGTATCAATTTCCTGTGTCACCTTTATGGGTTTTATTTATTTGTCTGCTCCTTCACGTGGAACAGAGCCTGAGCATCACTCAGGTAGATGGATTATAACTCAACTGCTACGACTCATCAATCTTGGAAATTTGACTTCCTGAATCTCATACAACTGTTACTGCCATATTACGGCATGGCATTATCAAGATCAATGACATTTTAAATGCTTCCCAGTTAAGGATGATCGGTGACAATAAAAAGGTAAGTTGGTGATGAAAGTGTCTCAGCTGTGGTGAGCGGTGCTGTGCACAGCGAGGGAGTCACCTGCTGGAGCTGCACGTTTCCCTCTGAAGAGCACCGCTTAAATGAATGAACTTGTAATCACAACAGTCACCCTGCTAAATGTCACATGTTGACCATTATCGATCACTTAGGAATTATTCAACACCCAATGGCTTCATCACACAGGATCTAATCAATGCACACTTTCTTTTGGTTGCTATGCCATAAAAAAAAAAGCTGTGAGGAAAAAAAATGTTGCATGACAATAAAGAACAAAGAGATAATGATTCTGTTTGGGGTCCAGGAGACCTTGGACCCTCTGTGGCAGCTTGAGAAATACTCGACATTTATTATATCTGCCGGATGTTTCATTACTTTACCACTTAGTAACATGATTCAAACAGATGCTCTGTTTCCGTTCAGCTGTAAAACATGCTTAAATACAGCAGACTTCCACATTGGTGTTGAAAGTAACTATTATGCTGCAATAACCCAAATATATCAATTTAATTTTCTCTTTTTGCAGTTTTACAACCATATGAGACAACAAATAGAGAGTTAGACCAAGAGCATAAGATTTGTTGCTATGCGGGATGACACTGATGTACCAGCAGAGGTATGTAGTTGTCAGTTTATTAGGTATATTATGGTTGAAACAGTCCAAGACCACCTCCCCGTGTTAAATCATGAACGCTATGATGACTATTTGTTGTCTGTTTATGTTGTTATATGTTTTATAGAGGTGTCCTTCCGGTTAAGAAGGACAACGTATTAGGCTACATTTCAACAGCATCACAAACTACAGTCTCCAAAACACCATGAAGCAGAATAAACATCTCTTTAATACAGCTTCAACAAAATCTGGATTTATAAAACATGTAGCTTCACGAGAGCATCAGTTTTATATGGGTGTCCCTCATAAAGTGGCAGGTCAGTGTGTATTTGTGTATTTCGTCACCACAGTAAACTCAGTCTTTAAGGAGCAGCACATATTAACTTTGCAAATATGAATATTACTTCTCCATGTGCAGCAGCAGGACCCAAAATAATAAGGAATTAAGGAAAATTTCACCAAAACAGAACAATTACAGCTGTGCCATTTAATACCAGACTCCCCCGTTTCTTTTATTACTTTTAATCCATCTTGAACTTCAATTTCTGAAACTAAATATTTATGAAAAGTAACACTAGACTGGTGTCATTTCTCTGTCTGTGTTCAGCAATCATTGCAAACTCATGCTGTGCTTGTTCTGTGGTAGATGACTTTATTTGAAATTCCACTGGATATCCCAGAGTTTCTACTCTATCTGTCAGATATGCTTTTATATGAAGCACAGAGCAAAAATGTTCATTTTTATGGAAAAGTGCAGCTATAAAATCATGGGTTGAAGAATTCATTTATCTTATACAACATAAGCTACCGCTGAGCTAAATAAAAGGTCCAATACTGAATGTTGTAAATATCTAAAATTGTAAATACACGGACTGAACTTTTATCTTTCAAACATTTAAGATTCCACATTTTTCCTGTTTATCTGCAGGAATAATCCTTCCTGAGCCTCAAAGGATTAGTGCTTTATTAATACTGTGTCATTTTTCCTATCAGCATTTTGCTATTAACCATGATTAGCATGCACAGTAGATTACTGAGCTGCATTGTGAACAAGCAACGGATGTTTAAGCAAAAAAAAAAAAAAAAATTAAAAACCACTCCCTCTCTTTCCCTGCAGTGAAAACAATGCTGTATGAGGGAGAATATTACAGAGTGTGCTGCAATGATGAACATTTCCTCCTGTTTCATGTTTAACCCTGCTCATTTCCCACAGTAAGAACTCCGGAAACACACAAGTGTGCACAGCAGCTTGGGGGGAAGATGACTGATGGCTTGTTGTCATGATGTTTGGGATTCTGCCGACTCGAAGCCTCTTGGCTCACTGAAGCTGTGAAGCGCTGCAGTACATACTACAGGCTATTGTTGAAAAGTCCTCGTATTAGCAAGGTATTGCTTCATTGTCACACTGTTGAGCCTGTGCAGAATGCAGTTATCTGTAATGTCCCTGGCCATTTGCACAGTAGTTGCATTGGATTTATGATTATAGTTCATGTACTGTGACAGATTTCATACCATTCAACAATAAAGCAAGGACAATTATTAGAATTTCACACTGTGACTAGATGGTTTTTTTTTTTTTTAAAGGTATTCCCTGGATTGTGTGTGGGCTGAGTGTACACTAAGCTAAATCTTACTTCAGACATCACAATTTCTCAAAAATGTCAATATTTGAAAAACCCTGACATGCTCCATCAATCATAGAGATAGCCATCTTTCAAGCGGTCAATGTGCCACACTTGAATTTCTGTTTTGGCTTCTTCTTGAGCCAGGCTCTGATCCCCCCCCCCCCCTTTTTTTCCTCTTGCTTTATTTCTCTTTGTCCCTCTACCATATTACAGCTCTATCACAGTGCCACATTGATGAGCGTGTACTCCATAAACATGGCATGGATAGCTGTCATCTTCCCCTCTTGGAACTGCATTAAAGGCAGTGACCTCTGCAGTGGTGACAGTCGTCTGTCAGCGCTGGTTAATTCCCAGTCTTGTGAGGGTCAAGAGCTGACATATAATGAGGCTCAACAGTGTTGGAGGGCTAGACAAGGGTCTGGTGTCAACAGCAGCCATAGCATCATGTCAGCAGCAGCAGCAGCAGCAGCAACAGAATGAAGGTTCAATTCAAACCATGGAGGTAATCCGAGTGAGCCTGATCTGATCCCAGGGCCACGACTGACTATTGACACACATCAGAGCACAGACGCAAAACAAATTAGCATCACTCAATATTATCTCCCTCCTCCTTCCTCCTGACACAGCCACCCAAGTGCTGCCATGTTTACCTCACCTCCAGTCAAAACAATAAAGACAATAGTGATCATGATGGAGAATGCCTGTGCAGCTTTAAGAGGATGCTTTCAGGGCAAACACTCAAATTTCCCCAATGTGGTGCACAATTAGGTTCGAGGGATGTAAAATTCAGATTTGTATTTGTGGCACCCATTTCACCTAAATTATTCTCTTTCTTATTTCTGAAGCCATTTCATGCAGAATTTGTGGTTTAGGGGAAACAAGCTGTCCAGAGGAAACAGGCTCAGCCGAAGATCACTCTGTTGTTTTTCTGTGCTAAATGTGATAATATAACTTCTGTTGCATAAAGGTGCTGCCCAGTGATGTGGAACAACACCTCCAATATGCTAATCAAACATATGGCACTTTAGGAACAAACACGAATTGCTGTCCTTGTCCTACAAGATAAAAAGGTTACTTGGATTTGAATGTAATTTGAATGCGTCCAAGAGCTGTAACAGGCTGAGGCTGCTTCATTTTTTTAATTCGTTTACATACGGGAAAGCAGAGATTGCTCCCACCTGTTTTTTCCCCCCTCCTCTTCTTCTTCTTCGTCGTCTTCTTCTTCTTTTTCCTTTTCTTCCTCCTCTCCCCTCTCCCGCCACCCTCCCTCTGCTGAAAGCCATTACAGAAATACAATTTCTAATACCTCCGCACAGGTCTTCGATCGACTGCAAACAAATTTATATTCAGGCGGTAAACAGAAAGCTGCAGAGATTTATTTATTGAGTGTGGAGGAGAGAAACAAGCTAGCGCGTGAACCCTGAGTAACCTCCGAGCTGACATGAAGATGGATCAGTGCACCATGCAAATGCATGGAGAGAAGGGATATATTGCACTCAGTCATTCAGCACATCGCTGCCTGTAGAATCCCATTAACTCCCACAGCTGGGACCATATTTCTGTGTTGTAAGAATGCAGTTAGAAGTTGTTCATTACGCTGAATTATATTGTAATTACTGCAGACTTAAAAGACATAGGGAAGACTGTGAAAATAAAACGATAAGGACAGTAACACAAAGCAGTTTCACTTTCATGTATTTATTATTTTTCATTAAATGCTGAATAGTTTCCTGAATATCTGCGAAATAATAATAATAATAATAATAATAATAATAATAATAATAATAATAATGGACATTTGGTTATTTGATGCATTGATTACTACAGCCATTTATTATCCCATCTTTTTTTTATTATAGTCTCTATATTTTGCTTATTCATATTATCTTATCTACTGGGCCTATTTAATTGTATCATTGTGATTATAACCTACTATTCAATATATTTATTTAAGCATACCTTTAGCCCTAACCCTATAATGACAACAACTTTGATGATAAATAATGAGGCTAAGTAATAACATCCTTTTTCTTTTCTTTTCTTTTCTTAGCCAATCACAGGACACATGCCTGAAACCCATAGCCTACTATAAAAACATAATTCAGAAAAAAAAGAAAGAAAAAAAATCAATTAAATAAGTTGTGTGATTCTTGGATAATTGGCTGCTTTGTGTTTCTTGGTAAGGGCCCTCTCCTCTCCTCACTGCTTCACTGTTGGTTAAAGGAATTTAACGGTTTGGAGATCAGACGTTAACACTGGGAACCTAACATGAGGATATTATTAGCTGTTATTAAAACTGTATGCGAGCAGCCTGAGACACAGTGACGCGTGTATTTGAAAGTAGGTCAACAAACTTGTGCTGCACTGTGGAGCTTCATGACATTTTCACATCTGCACTGGAGGTGAGAACACTGGCTCTGCTCCTGCCAGTCTGCTGCTATAGGCCAAAACCCAGGCTACCTTTTTTTTTTTTCCCCTGTGTGTGTGTGTGTGTGTGTGTGTGTACTGTCAGTCCAACATATTTGAAGCAGCATTTATGTTCATTTGCATGTAGAGAATCAAACCATGATTCACTGCTGAGTAAATACACAGCTATGCCTCCTAACAACAGATCCAGGGCCTGTCCGGTGTGATCCAGCCGAGAAGCCGCTTTAACCTTAACTGAACGTGTCTCCTCTGTCAGCTACAACTTCTTGATCTCCGCTCGGAGCCGTTTTTTGTATTTGTTCGAGGCTAATTACAAATCTGCTGCCACTGAACTTCTAAATGCCAGCTGTCACGACCTCTGAACCCATTAAGTGTGCCTTTCACATGACCTAAGCCCTTTGCTAAAGAGGGCCTGGGGTTTTTCAAGAAGCTCTCACAAATTTGCATAATCCATTAGCTGCATCAATGTAGGCCTATATTATGCTAATTCTGTCTCGGAAAAAAAGGAGCTTCATTGTTGTCTTGAAAAATAATCATTTTACAAGAATTCCACCAAAACACAGACTCCCTTCTGCTGAGCCCTGAAACCCTATGAAACAGGAGGGTTAGGAAGAAAAGGTGCCTGACATCACAGCATACCTGTGTGAGTAGGTGAGAGGCCCATTAAGGCCTCAGATGATGATGGGTTTCTTTTTTTGTTTGTTTTTTTTAGTATATATATATGGCCTACATGGTGCTACTCTTCACGCTCGGACAAGACTACAATATTGACCTGAAGTCAGTTTCACAACTTGCTTGCTCGGCTTAATCAGTGTTGTCCTCCCTGATGACAGAGATGTCCAGCTATTGGCCGAGACCAGGAGGGCACGTCATCTCCATCAATCAGGGACTGCTGTTTCTCCTCTGAGAAATGTCCCCGCGGTCGTCCAGCCGCCTGACCATGCGTTACTGGATGCATGAGAGGCCGGGCATGAAGTGCAACCCCGTCCAATGATTATGCAGGGGGAGAGGTGATAATGACTTCCTATCAAGAGTTAACGGCTGAAGGGGAGAGTAGCCCTCTGTTCACAGGCTGCTGCCGAGCAAAAGAGGTCATAAACCGGGACCTGAGCGGCAGGACTCAGCCTCAACTCGCCAGACGAGATGAGGAGGGAAAACTGGAGGTGGAAGTTGCCTCAGGATTTAATCCTCTGCATCCCCGGTACTTAACTCTCTCTAACAGTTTGGCTCTGTGCACCTCTTCGGACAGCCCTCCTCCTCCTCCTCCTTCTCCTCCTCCACCGCCGTGTGAGCCTCTCGAGGGCTTCTCGACACCGGCCTGCCCCCACTCGTCCCGTGTCCCCTGGCGGTGCAGGGCGCAGGGGCAGGGTTCTCCAGGACGCGGATACTGCGTGTCAAATAACAGCGAGACGCGACTCTCTGAGTATGGGTCACCCACCGAGCAAATCCACATCTACTCCCACCATGGCCCCGAGATTCACGTCGCTGTGGGAAGTCCAGCCAGCTCGGACTGTAACGTGGCTGATGTGGATGAAAGGAGTAAAACTTTTGAGTGGATGAGAGTGAAGAGGAGTCAGCACCGGGCGGGTAAGTTTCTGTCAAGGCAGGCTGAGCACGACAGGAGGGACGAACTAACCTTGAGACATTATCATTCAGGCTGAATGAGTTTGGTTTTTTAGCTCCAGGTGACTTTTCTTTCATAGTTGGCAAAGTTTGGTCGAAGTTTCCTCCACAAGCCGGAGAGGAAAAAAAAAAGAGAGAAAAGCTGACGTGTTTTGTGCGTCATCGTGCACAATTTCCTCCAACAACAAAAGTTGAATTGGAAAAAATGACATCTGCACCTTTTTTAAAAAGCAAGTCAAAACACAAGAAATACACAACTAGCTGTTTACTCGACGCCGAATTTGAATATGCACATGAGGACTCGGTTACTATTTCCTTAACGGTTCCATGTTAATGTAAATCTGCTGGGTTATTTAACTTTTTTGCTCCACCTACTGTTCCAAGCAGGATCTAGACTGTACACATGGAGGGAGAGTGACGTCTGGTAAAAGGCCTGCTTAGCCTCAATGTGTATGCAACACAGAAAATGATCAATTATTTACCCTCGCCCTTACTTACCAGTAGCCTTTGAATAATTCAACAGACCACTGCCTGTCCAGACTCACAGGAAGTTGAGTAAAACTTACTCTTGTAAGCTGGAGTGCTCCCTGAGTATTGATTAGTTGTCTGTTTGTAATGAAAGCCCTTGTGTATTGATTTCAGTTTGCAGCACCTTTACATGTGTCCACCTTTTTAACATAATTGCTGTCACAGATCATCATTTCCCTGACTGATGAGTCCTGGGCAGAGAGCCCACAGAAGAATACACATCCCAGGCTTTAAAAAGAAAAATACCAATAGCCTGCTAATGTGAAAAATGCCTATCAATCTTCAAATTTATGAGTTATAGTATTTTATATAGATCCTTCATCTGATCAATAATGTCAGTTGACTGACTGACCGCTGTACTTGGGTTGAGTTTCATAAATTTTACATGGAGGAAGATTTACAACAACGGTGGTCCAGCCTTTTTTCTTTTTCTTTTCTTTTTTCTTTTCTTTTTTTTTATATTCATCCACAGAGCAGCCTGTGTTTGCTGTGAGGTGCTGCTGACCCAAATGTTCAGTGACCAAAGATGCAGGGTGATCATTACCACACACTGTTTGTGGTAAGAGGCCTGAGTTTCTCTGCAAGGGATGTAACAAACACAAAACTGCTACAAAATTCAGGATTGTTGGGGGGGGGGCAATGTAAAGTCAAACATATTATCTTTGTAAGATGTTGCATTATGGAGTCACTGTGCACAGAGTGTCCAATCAGCGCCTTTAATTTGACCACATGGCTGTGTGTGATGCAGGGAAATACAGTTTAAAGCTTTTCATTATGCCCAAAATCCAGAGTGATGTGCATTAGACAGAGTGTGAATTGAAATAAAACACCTTCAAAATTCAGATTCGTTTGTGATGATGTGCTTTCATACACGCTGACCTGATGATGTCACCGTGTGAGAAGCAAACGTTGCAGCATTAAAATTCAAGATTGAAAATTTGATTCAAGAAAAAGAAAGAACCATTTCTACTATGTTGAGTACAGTAAATCAGAGGGTAAACATCTCCCTTGGTGAAGCCATAGCAAGGGAAGCAAAAGGTGACAACAACAAACTTTAACTGGTCCAAGAGTCATTTTAGTCATAAAACACATTAGCCACTCATCTGATCCACACCCGGGCACTTGAGAGAGCCATTTGCTCACACCCACCCACGCACACAAAGACATCTCCTCACAGTACTGTTAGTATCTTTGTAACCTCTTTCTATATCTCTCCGAAGGGGATCAGCTGTAGGAGTAACTCATTAGCGCTACTGTGTAACTTGTAAAAGAGTCATTATTGAGAGTATGCTTTCCTCTGGAGGTTGTATTGGTTTTGGCACAAAGCAAAGTCTTGCGTATTCCTCCATGTTGAAAGGCCTCCACAGACCTGCTGTAACCTGATCTCCTGGCTCAGTGTATATACTCCCAGTGCGTCATTCTTCAATTATGCTTTGACAGCACCTGAATTACTGTGGGCTGGATGCCCAGATGACTGAGGCAATGTGTATCGATCCATCCCTTTTCTTCTTCCCTCTCCTTGGCTTTGGAAGGCCCTTCCATTCCCTTTGCTGGCTGGCTATTTTTAAACGTGCAAGTCATTCCTCAAATATTTAGTTTGATTCCTTTATGCCTTCTGGCCGGCATCAATTCTATTATCTTTGGTGCCATTAATCAGAATGTGCATGTGATTTGCACTCCTGAAAGCTGAAGTTCTTAATTACGCACAGTTACTCTGTATTGGTTCTTCATATTCTCTGGCCTCTAATTCTCAGGCTCGGTTACCTTGACATTCATTTTCTTAAAACACAGATGTCGACATTTATCCTATAACTGACCTTTCCATCTGCGGTGCTTTTCCAAGTGGCTAGAGGCCTGTTAACCTTCCTCTCTATGAATTGTGGTGGGAGACATTGGACTACACCTGGCACACTGACTCCATTATGCAGGGAGGAGAAGCAGCGCACGTCCTCAGAGGCAAAGACACACTGACGACTAGCCACAATGTCAGCAATGAAAAATCAGGATATAGCTGCGGTTCCTGTCATTCATTGCACATAAGTAGCACAGATGATACTTTAATGTGTAACCCAGAAACCTCAGAGGAAAAAAATGAAGACATTCGTCATTAATACAGTGTTTGAAAGGATTTGTAAACTGTTAAACTGTCATTGACACAGAAAGGCCTAAAGGCAAATTATTAATGATTCTGATGAATACAGTTAATGGACTGTAAATGCTTCGCTGTAAAGTTCTTTTGAATCGCCAAACATTTTTCTGACTACTTTCATACATATACATATACATATACACAACAACTTTTTTTTATTGTTATTATTTGGTGAGCTTGAGACACGAAACCCTCAACAGTATCCTACAGCCCAGTGCTACAGCCCTGCAGTAACTGTGAAACGTTCAGGTCTCTCAGTCAAATCTCTGTTCATTTCTCCGGCTTTGGTTTGTGATGTTGTTGATTTGCATTGCGTGATATTGCACAGGTGTCCACACCTTTAGATAACACACGCACACACACACACAGGTAGCCATTCCCCTGCTGTACAGCATGAGAAGATTTTGTAAACCACCCACAGACTGTTAAAGATGATGCCTCGTGACGTCTGTCTTTGTCATACAGGCTCCAGCGTGAAACTGGCTCAGCGTCACTTCAACAAATTCTTTTAAAGTTTCTTTAAAATAATTTTAGGTCTGTTGAAGACTTGAATATTTGATTATCACATTTGCCTTTGTACCAAACAAACCTTTGATTATTTATTCAATTTATATGGCTCCTGCTTATCATCAGAATTAACAGCATCAGAATCTTAAATTGAGAAAATACATCTATTTCATTTGAATATTCATACAAATATGTACATAACAGCAAGCAAAGTTTATTTTACAACTTTTTCCTGTTTCAGCTTTATTCTCATTTCATTCATTTTCATTTTATTCAAAGGGGTTTTGTGTTTCTTTTGTGATGAACCTCACTGAGTTTGCTGACGACTGTTTTCATGCCCTCTGTTCCCAGTCAGGACGCACATGACCTGTGGGTTCAGTGTTGTTGGCTCGGGAGTCGGTGGTGTGGAGGCAGGAAGCAGCAGCAGCAGCAGCAGCATCAGCAGCAGCAGCATCTGCACGGATGGCCATCCCACAGTGAACGGGGCCCCGAGGACCAGCTTCAGCACTAAGCAGCTGACCGAGCTGGAGAAGGAGTTCCACTTCAACAAGTACCTGACGCGGGCCAGGCGGGTGGAGGTCGCCAGCGCCCTGCAGCTCAGCGAGACGCAGGTGAAAGTTTGGTTTCAGAACAGACGCATGAAGCAGAAGAAATTACAGAGAGACGGGCTGCTCAGCGACCCGGGGCCCGCGGCTCCACACTCACACGCGGACACCGCGGACACCTGCCCCTCTCCTGGACCGACCTCGCCAAAACACCTGCCCCAGAACTCGTGAGCCGCGGGAGAGTGCATCATGCGTTACACAGCGAGGGCACCAGCCTGCTGATGTTTTGATTTCGCGTTTGCATCGGTTTCAATCAGGCATCACCTTTATTTGCTTACCACGATGGATGCTTATTGCAAGAAGCGCGATGGCAAGTTTCTTCATGCAAGAACGGGTCAAAACAATTTGTCATCCTCCCCGGCTTCAGACTGGCGCTCTGATTTGAATATTAAAATTCGAGTCAGGGCACTGCGCTCCCATCTACACGGTGCAAACGAAGATACAAAGTTATATTAATTGTCCGTAGAAACGGTGGCAGACTATTTGTTTATTTATTTTGTACAATTTATTCACAAACAGACTTTATTGGAATATATTTATTCAGCAGGACCACGTGCTTCCTTTGCTTCGTTTAAAATAACTCGGTTAAAATATTTTTATTTATTTCAGCTCGACTTCTGATGATATTTATTCTATCGACACAGAAAGGCAACACATTTATAGCAAGTTTTTTTTATTCTCTTACAAATGAACCCAACATATCATCCTCCTGCTTCCTCTCACAGCTTTATGACAGCACCACGGAGACTTCTTTTCCTTTTGTCTTAAGAAATCTGTTTGTCTCTTAAGCATCAGATGCACCTGTTGTGGACCAGACACCTCTTTAAACACGATGCCTTAGCAGATAAATGCAGCTCCATCGTTGTCTTGTGTTTTTGTCCTGTTTCCATGATCCACACGGAATGATTAAAAATGCCATAATTGACTGATAGATTTATTGACCGCTCGTATTAAGAGTATTGATCCGTGGTGATCCATCTATTTGAGGCACAAATCTGGGAGCATTTGCATGCATCTGTAACTGCATGCTAATGGAATGTAGAAATATCACGACCGGGAGTTGTTGCGTCTTTTATTACCACTGTACATGCATCAGAAAATGATAATTTAGCTTGAACACTCATGCGGGAGAGCAGACAATAAAACGCTGTCTGTGCTGTTTTGCAGATCAACCAATAAATTGTGTGGCTCCAGCAGCTAAATATTCCTTCAAGATTCACAGCTCATCTCATAGACAGTAAATGATTATAAACTCGGCCCTTAAACACTGTTGTGTTCCCGGCATCACGGTGCATTTCTATCATGTTAATGTCTATTTTAATATCAAGATATGGTCCATCAGCCGCATTAATTTTATGTTGGGGAATATTTTTGTTTAGCTTTCAATTAGCGGCGCGTGCACAGGAGATGAAGGTAGTCAAAACATATTAATGATGACAAGACATGCAACTTAAAGCAGCTGGGTGGCTGCAGCTCGGAAATAAGAGGGCCTGTGCCTGTGCAGTCTAAACGGGTGACGTCACGGGAATAGGCGTGTAAATAAAATACAAATAATAATAATTATCATGATGATAATCGGTAATAGATAATTGCATCCCTGCAGGGGCGTAGGAGTGGATGTGAAGGCTGCAAGGCCAAGCTAATATATGCAGTTACACCAGAGTTCACCCCTCACCTCTTGACCTTTGTCTTGCCTCGGGACAACGATGACCCGGTCAGCAGCTCAGGGAGAGAAGGATGGACCATTCATTTGGGTGACCTCCAAGTCTGAGCTTTTTCGGCTTCTTTCTTTCTTTCATTCGTTTTCTTCTTTTTTTCACCCCAACAAGCAACTCGGAGCGCTTTTGTTCTGATGGTGGGTCCCTATGTCCACACAATAATATTTCATCCAGCTGAATAGAAGGGCGACCAGGCCATATGATAATTGTTCATATTATAATTCCATACCAGATCAGATAATGCATTTTTTCTACACCTAGAGCTAACCTAATTTTTTGCCCCAGCTCTTATTTTAATGAGTCAAACAAAAAAAAAAAAGCTCCTGGCTCACTTTATAAACTGGATGAAAGAGTCTTTTCACCCAGTAGCATTTTGGATATAAACTACAGACCTATTTTTAATGGCAAAGTTGAAAAATTAAAGATACTTGAGCGTACTCAACACTTAATATGATTCCATGTCAGAGCCAGCATAAACAAAATTTAGTGCAACTATTCATTACAAGTCCACGGATTATATATTTCAGGCATATTTATTTCCAATATTTTTTAAAAATTCAGACATTAATCCCTCCCAAACAATACATTTTATAATGTGCGTCTCATTAATATTAACTGAAAGCTAGAGAGGAGGAAAAGTTCAGACTTAAAGGTCGACAGAGGCTCAAATGTTAAAATAATTTTAAAAAAAAGTTTTATTTGGAAATGATAAGAGGGATTTTACATACAAGCTAGACTGAAAATGTGTTGAAGTCAATTTATTCTGAGTTTGCATTTAAACAAAATACACACCATTAAGGCTGCCTTCTCTAAACAAAATAGTACAAAGTGGAATGTTTAACAAAACTATCAAATGCGCCCATCTTTTTAATGCAAATAAGTGTGAACTTGAAGGTGAAGGTTATGAGGATGACGGGGACGACAATGATGAAACAATTTGTGAATGGTCTCTCATGTCCAATGTTCCTACTGAGAAGTGTGTTAGTTTGACCTTGTTAGAAACTCTTTTATCATCTTGTGAAAATGTGCCCCCCACAACCACTCCACCCCACCGGCCCACTGCCACATGCAGGGCTCGTGTTACAGGTTGTAATGTGCACAGAGGATGCTTGCAGCAGGTGTACACTCAAACTTTTTTTTTTTTTTTTAAATCCAAACTCACTCCATCACAGCTCTTATAGATCCACATAGAAATGCAAATAAATAGGAACCCCTTCAAACAGCAAGAAAATATCTGCAGAGGAAAACTTAATGTGAATCATAAGGATAAAAAAAAAAAAAATGTTTATTTTGGGTGAACTATCACTTTAACTTCATTCTGTGGCAGCTTCAGCATTAGCCTCTCAATTGATGAAAGGGGAACCACATTGTTTGTTTAGACCTGACATTTAGTTTAAAAGCATTTGAGTGTGACTCTGCTCTGATGAATCTCTGTTCTTCTGTAATCCCTTCCTGAAGAGGTACGGTTGGTTCAGGAGACTGACAGCTGTGCAGGGCTCGTACACGGGCAAACAGGGAAGTGAAACCTAAATCGCTCAGCTCCAAATGTACCAGTGCCACAGGTAGGAGCCATGTCGATGAACAAGTTTGAAGTTTCTTCACATTTATTTGTCACTTCCCCACATTTAAATCAATAATTTCCTGCAATGAAAATCATTCCAGATCTGTTATGTGTAACTAATTAATTTAAATTAAGAAGTCACACATTTATAACAGAGAATAATGGCTTTAAAATCACTTGTAAAAGTGAAGTGTCTTGCCTCTTTTTTTCTTTTTTTTTGGATAACACAACCTAATTGAGGAATTAAACATCTATTGACAGTCTCTGTTTTCTTCTATATTGTCTTCTATTGCAGCCGAGCTGATGTTGGCAGCTGCTGCAATCCTCCTGAGGAGCACACTGTGGCATGAGCAATGAGATAACACATGCAGCTTACAGAATAGCGTACATTACCTCTTAAATGAACAAGATATAAGTGGGTTCCTTCTGAGCTCATTGTAATTAATGCTAAGTTGACCTAAAATTAACTTAATGCATAATATGCATGTAATATCTTCACCGGTGCTCAGGGGAATGAAATCAATTGATCAAGTTAAGCTCTTTCCAAGTCTATGTGAAGCACTTATAGATAGCTCAGTTGTTGTTGTAATTACTAATCATTTGAATGTTCTCCTCCCTTGTAGTTTTTCTGCTCGTCTGATTTTACTGTTTTTTTTTTTATTTGCAAAGACTTTCATGCACTATTTGTCTTTTTGATCGGTCTCATGCACGTATTTGACTACCAAACAATTTGTACATCAAGAAAGTTGAAGGTGAAGTGCACCTGTGTGTGTTTGAGAGTGTGCGCCTATTATATATGTGGATGTTCTGTGTACAATTACACAAATTTGTGTT
Organism: Caranx ignobilis; assembly: GCA_021432705.1. Lineage (NCBI taxonomy): Eukaryota > Metazoa > Chordata > Actinopteri > Carangiformes > Carangidae > Caranx > Caranx ignobilis. The sequence continues at coordinate 65,976,483 of MU269985.1, forward strand.
TTGTTTCCTAGGTGCGACTAATAAAGCGCACAAAAAGATACAAAGCACCTATTTGAATAATTGTTCACTCACACACACACACAAATCCATACATAACATATTCTGACAGAGCTACATTGAACAACATACACACCAATCCAGTCCTTTCCTTGCCTCTCCTGCTCCACTCCAGGGAGCAGATGTTTGGGGACAGCTTACAGCCTCAGCGAATTTGTGTGTACAAAGCAAACAGCAGCACTCAGCACTTCTGGCTGCAAAGGGAAATTTGCTCTTGAAAGGGGGGGAGGGGAGGCTTTTCAGTCAATGTAAGGTATCATGAGGATGGGAAGTGAGGGGAAAAGAGTGAGCAGGGGTGCACGCAGAGGTGAAACGATGTCAAGGTTATGAGTCTGTTGCATAGGAAAATGCCCCATGTCCTGAGACATCTGGCACTGTGTGTCGGAGCAGTGCAGGACAGCAGTATGCGTACAGTATCACCCTGTGGTATCATGAAGCATCAGTGAAATCAACCAAGGTGGCCCCACTACCCATCTCTGATTGTCTCTGACCTCTCTGGTGCAGCTCTGTCCCCTCACTAGTTTGGGTTGCCCTTTCAAAAGTTGCAGACAAGCACAAAGAGGGGGGAAAAAATGGAAAACAATGCAATGAGCCTTTAGAGTTTGCTGATACTGCATGTGAGACATCAGCCATAACCCAGGACCAGCTACACTAATGATGCCATTGATATAATCTACTGATTTAATGACTGGTTCTCCTGCCCGTGCTCTCTGCAGTTTGTATCCTGAAGAAAAATTGTCTCTTAAAAATATCAATCACAATATCCTTCTTGAGACCACAAGACGTCACGCATCAACAATAATAAAATATAATTACATAAATAATGTTTTAAAGGCACAAATAAATACAGTCTTTTCATTAATTCTGTGTTCCCCTTCCAAAATATTTGGAGTGTTGCTTTAATACAAATGGCCGACAAGATGCAGTCATATGCAAATAGGCTCAAACATACACATTCACCAACTCCTCTGTCCAAACATGTGTATAGGAACACACATGTTGACCTCACACCAGTGCTTTATAATCCCTAAACAAACCATCATAAATGAGCCCTTCAATGCTTATTTATCTGAACGAAAGGAAGCCCCCTCTTCCCCTGCCCCTGGGGTGAGGTTGCCATAGTGACAGATTCATAGACATATGGAGAGAGAGGAGAAGGGGAGCTGGGTTGAAGGGGTGGGGCTGTAGGGGTGTGGTGGAGAGGGAGGGGGAGTCAGAAGGGCAGAGGAGAAGGGGATGGGTAGCGATTTGAGGACGTTGGCGCTCTGTCTTTTAGATTTGTCTTTGTGTTTCATCTGTCAATAAGCCTTCCGTGTCAGCCTGTGCTCAGCGAGGGAACAGTTCACGAACTTTTCCTCAATCAAGTCTCTGTCAGGCGCCATCTTGGCTGTATTTCCCGCAGGAGAGGATTGATCCTCGTGCTGGCTTCACAGCCCGAAAAACATGGTATGTGCAGAGACAACACTGGCAAATAATTCAGAGGAAATGTGTAACGTTAACTACATTTGGCAGGCTGCGTTCACATTTTGCAGTCTCTGGCCGATTTGCTGTTTACACTAATGACTAATCAACATTAGAAAAACAAACATACAGATGTTTTTTCTCCTCGGTAATTAGATTCAGATGATGTAATCAACCTTTCAGCCAACCTGAGGACAGCTTGACAATGGACAGGGAGAGAGGGAAAGGGTGAGAGAGTGAGAGGAGAGGGTGGGGTGGGAGTGGGGGTTAGGGATGAAGCAGCCATCAGGACTGGCCTTGCTGCTATAAAAACACATTTTTTCATCAGCCATTTTATGCAAAAGGGGAAGCCCAGGTGCTCAATCAAACCTCACGCCTACTGTTTTATTTTTCATCTTCACCCCTCCCAGTGCTTCTCCACACAAACCTTCTGTGTGCCTTCCCACTACCCTCACACCATTCTTCTCCTCCTCTTCCCTCTCTCCATGTCATTCGTCTTCCCTCCTGCCTCTCCACTGCCTGTTCTCCAACTGATATGAGAGTGACCTGGCGGGCCCTCAGGGGTCAAGTGATACAAGGTCATTGGCAGGTTATCTCTGCTGACTGGCTGACCTCTAAAAGGACTTCTGGAAGGAGCCAATCAGGTCTTGCTCCTTCCCCCCCTAAGGCGGATCCCCCCTCCCCAGCTCATCAGCAGCCTGTGTCACATGACCAGGGCGAGGCGTCAGAGGGAGGATGATTAATGATGCTTTTAGTACCTGTTTAGAATGAAGCTGTCCACACCGCACTGTAATTACCCACTCCCAGGCGGCAGCTGCCCAACATAATTGCTTTTTGTTTGTTGACCTGGTTTATTGAGGAGAAAGATGGCTTTGGCTGGGTAAGATGGTGCCATGTACAGTATACAGAGGTGAGTATGTATGTGTGTTAAAATTTGGGCGACAATATGTGTTTGAGATTAGTGTAAGGTGCAAAAGTGTGAGTGAGAAGATGTGCATCTGAGAGGTGTGGAGATGAAAGTGACACAAGAGAGAGCGGTACTCTAGATTATATATTAGGTATCCATATTTTAAGACAAAATGAAAATACATTTGTAGCTATGGTATGGGGCAACAAAATGTCAGTCAGGACAGATTGAGACATGCAACCCTCCCACATAAGGTCAGAGACACCCTGAGACTTCTTTTGCAAGGTTACTGCATACCACTGAAATACACAAGTATTCAACATGCCCAGTGAAGGAGGGGTTTGTTCTGTCATGCATAATTTATGTCAACATCTCAAAAGCACACGCGCCGTGTTGCTCTGAAAATTCAAAACTAAGTTCAGAAGGTCAGTGCAAGAGATCCCCCCTCCCCCTCCTTTGGCTACATGCCTAAGGCAAATATGAAAATTTCAGTACCTGCGGCGCAGTGCCACGAGGACAGTGACAATGAAACCCAGATAAACAGCCCCTCGTTTGACCTATGGGGAGCATAAATTTACCGCCCATAAATCCTTGAGTGTTTCAGCTCCGTTTGGCGCATTTGCTGTGCCTCTCTACCCAGACAGGGAGAGGCAAGTGTCGGGTATCAGTGCTGCTGTATGAGCAGCTTTCATCCTGCTCCTGGTTCTCACATAACTCAGTCCTGCAGCCTTTATCACCGGCTCATAAATAACTAGGCTATCGCCTGATAATGTCCGCTTAATGCTTAGTCAATAAAGCCCACAGTAAGAGGGGCCTTTTTTAGCCTCTCTCCTGTACATAAATATAAACAGTGCAGTAGATTGATGTGATGGGCAGGCTGTTTCTACACTGGGACAAAAAAAGGCAGCGTGTGGGCCCAGGAGCTGAAGGTGGGCTGTGGGGCTGCAGGTGTTTAGAGGAGATAGTGGGCTGTAATGAGGGGGCTGCAAGAGAAGGGCTGAGTGGATAGCCTTGACTGATCACCTGTGAAAGGCACATACACACATATACACACAAATGAAAGCACACAGACAGTAATGCGCAAAGGTGCATACGCACGTAGGCACACTCATTCACACACCCACACACACACTAATGCCATCATTATTTAACCCATTGGTGTCGATGCCTGGTGCACAAAAGCTCATCCTCCCTATTTGAAGGGCATTAGAGCATTAAGTTAAATAGTCTCTCCAATGAACTGCTTTTATATCTTGTTCTTGTTAAGCATCTTTTCTTCATCTCCTGACACATTAGCAACAACAACCGTAGGCTGCTGCCTCAGAATTATATCCAGGGACGTAAGTTTGGATGTTTTGTGCACATTGCAGGGACAGTTATCGACCATTCACACTAGTCATCAGATCATCCAATTCCAGTGTGGAGCCAGAGGCAGCTGCAGTCAGTGTGGTGGCTGGAATGGGATCAGACTGAGCCCTGGGGAGACAGAAGAGACTGACAGGGATGTTGCTGGGTTGAACGAAAGGGCTGATTGTGATCCATGAGTCAGTCAGTGCAGCAGCACCTGGGCTGGGAGCAGCAGCTGGTAGAGATGTGCAGGGTGACACTGAGTGGGTTCAAAATGAGAAGGATGATCCAATCACCTCATATTGACATACTTGGTGGGGTGCAGTCCGTGGTTTGGTTGTTATATCAACGTTTGCTCTACACACATTTCATAAGGCCAAGCTTGGCCCAAAGATTAGGCAACACAGCAGAAAGCCCTGCAAATTTATTTGCTTGTTTTTTTTTTGTTTTTTTTTTTCCAAATTGTGAAATCACCAAGTTAAAAAAATATGGATTTTTTTTCTCGGATCAACCAGGAAACATTTTTCCTCTTTGGATTAAGCGTTCATTATCACCAAATAAACATAATGGAGTTATTAAAAGTGACCTTTGTGCCACTTAATTATAGCGCGGCATGCCAAAACCACATTGACTGATGATTACTCTCAGCTCTGCTTTGACTTTGAACCACGTTAACATTCAACTGAATTCAAAAATTTAAGAAAAGAAAAGAAGTCTGGATTTAAAACAAACAAAATATTATAATGGTCTTTCCTGAGACATTTCACTTTCACCCTCACTGACACACAAACAGATTATAACTAATGATCAAATGCCTTTGCAGAAAGAGAAACAAAGCGAAATTCACACAAAATAATGTTGGCAAACGACCATTTCTCCAACATGTGTAAGAAAGCTTACCACAAAAACAGCATGTGGGCCATGAACACTTGTAAATTCCAAAACACACTAAAACAAGAGTCAGATATAGCACAATCATACTTTTTAAACAGGGAGTCAACAGATGAAGCAGATTGAGTACAGACACAGAATGAAAATTATTTTTCTCAGTAAGAGAAATGACATAAAAAAAAAAAAAAAAAAAAGTGTGACCATGCAGATTCATTCACCAAATCCACAGAGACTAACATATGAATTCTGGAAAAGTTTCTTACAAGAACAAGATGAAAATGTATGAAATCGCATATCTTATCTTGGTAATCAACATACCCCAGAATCCTCTCAGGCAGAAACATATCTTTAATTCATCAGAGAGACGTCTTTAATCACCAAACACACAAAGCATCAGCAGCAGCAAAGCCAGACACCAAAAACAACAAGAGCATGGTACACTCTAGGAATCACTATCCAGGAAAAAAAAATAATGAATTCATAATTTATGCATAACATGTAAGGCAATGTAATACAAATTAATGACTGACTGCCCAACCTTGAAGCTGCTGGAGGAACTATGTGTTCACTCTAGAGATGCTGGTTGCAGTTAGCGCAGCTCTTAATATGCTGGAGAGTTAGAAGCAGCGCAACAGCTATTTTTCAACAGAATGCAAAGAAATAGGATTATTGTTACAGATGAGTTTGTCTGAGTCTGGGTAAGTAATACGATAAACTTATTTTATAAAATGTTGGGTGTACTTAAACGAATTACACCCAGCTTGTCTACAAAAGCATCACTGTCATCTGGGCTATTGCTCATACTGGACTTCATTTATCAATATTTGCTTCTGTGCGCTAGGAGAATATGAAAAGCTAGACCAAAGCACTGAATGTGTTTGTGCAATTTTGTGCAAGATTCAATACTGCTTACCTCTGTTGTTATTTATGGGCTCTACAGTGTGTGCAGTGTATTCCGAAATAAAAGTTGTGTTTTGAGTGATTTTGAGCTCCTGAAGAACATGTCTGCACATGCAAACTCTGACCGAGGCCACAGAAACCTTTCAGGTGCTAGAAGGCAAAGCAGAATTCAAACTACACATTCAAATACCTTTACTCCTACTTTACCTCACATTTGCAAAGTTGGGTTTAAAAAATTGGCTTTTAAAAAATATTCCAGAACAAGCAGCCACACAATTATATTATATGATTATACAACCTCAGGTCACAGATTTCATCCCTGGCAGATGTTGTTATAACATAGGAGGTGGATCCAAGGGTGAGGTGGAGCAGGGGCCAGATTTAGGAGGAAGGTGACTGAGGAGGTTCCCACAAACTAGTGGAGGCACTGCTGCGAACACTGCGGCAAATGAATCTCCTGGGTAATGGAGACAGAACTATTGCAAAATTAGGAGAGACATTAACTGGGGTATCAATAAATAAACCTCTAATTAGGAAAAAAGAAGCGGAGCGGAGCAGGGGCAGCAGCACAGGGGGAGAATATCAATGGCATGCTCACATCTGTATGCAGGCACAGATCTCTGGTGAGGGGCTGGGCCTCACGGGGGCTTCACCATTGGCATTGGCTCACCCATCCATTCCTGACTCACCCTGGTAGAGAGAGTGCCCGCTCTTTGACTGTGCAGCCCAGTGTGCCCTCTCCTCCCTCCCCTCACCTCCCCCTCCTCCCAAGTCCCCCCCCCCACACACACACACACAAGTGCAGCCCCCAGTTTTTCCACCTCTTCTCTTCTCTTCTCTTCTCTTCTCTTCTCTTCTCTTCTCTTCTCTTCTCTTCTCTTCTCTTCTCTTCTCTTCTCTTCTCTTCTCTTCTCTTCTCTTCTCTTCTCTTCTCTTGTCTTCAACCAGCTTATCTGCACAGTGCCCTGAGTGTGCCGCTGTGCTCTGTGACTTCACCATGATTGATTGTGGTGTGGGTCCTCCACTCCCTTGGTGAGAGAGAAAATGGAGGAGGGAAAACAGGGGAGAGGAACAGAGGGAGAGAGGGGAATGGGGAAAGCAGAGAAGCCGGGAGAGAGAGCCTATGATGGGTAAAATGAAATAGAGGGAGTGTTTGTGTGTGTTCGTGTATGCACACATGTATGTGTCTCCATCTGTTTGTATGCATACAATAGAGTATGCTCATGCACACTGTGTTCAGGTTGGTGGGAATGAAGATAAACTGCAGCGTGTGCGTGCCCTGAGTGTCAGCATGCAGGTATGTATCCAGTTATAATGTGTCAGGATTAGTTGGATGTCTGGCGAGCAGGGGGATGTGGGGGTGCAACCTAGGTGTTGGTGGTGGGTGGAGGGGTGCGTGGCGCTGACCGCTCCCTGTCTCTCCCCCTCTGTTCCCTGGAGGGTAATAAAGACTGATGACACTGATGCTGTGCCATCCGGCTCCACAGTCTCCACTGCACAACCATTTGCGCCATCATTTATCCCGCTCCCCCCCTCCCCGCTCTAATTCTGCTTTAATAACCGCCAGCTCCATTCATCAGTGTATTGACGGGCATGACAGGCGGTGCGGCACACACTAACTCCCTGCCCTTTACTCGCTCACAGCCGGGGTCAGCGAGAGGTCACACAGTCAATAATCACAACACACCTCACTGTCACCTTGGAGCGACTGCATGCCCTGCATATCCATCCTCACGCATGCCCAAGCTCCTCATTGACTTTACTGCTTAGTACCCAGCACCGTGCACATTTGTTACACATTTCAGAAGCAATGGGCAGAGTTAGAGCAGCACCACAGGAAACATGCAGAGCAGAGGATGTGTTGATGTTGCTCCACTGGTGATCCAAATATGTGAATGCGGACTCAGAGGACTCTGGTCCATTAAACTGAGTTAGATTATTCCAGTTCTGCAATGTCAAAAAAGATTTACCACATGTTCCCCAAAGTATGCATTCTTTCAACTCTGCGAGAGTAAGTCTGTCATGCACATCATATTTATACTTGACTCTCACCACTTACGTTTTGAAGGGGAAGGTATCGGAGGGAGGGGAGGTTAGAGTCATTTGTTACAGGTGCAGTCTCTCCCTCTCTCTCCCTGGGCATTCACCTCTTCATATGCAAAACATGTCCTGCTGTCCTCTGACTCCAGCACAGTTTGCTGCTGTGACACATTTTTTCTTCATTTCAGCTTGACAGTGACATTTATGTTCATTTGCTCTGTGCAATTGTGAGGCATCTGGAGAGGCTGTTTCCCTTTTTTTTCATCCTCCCTCACCTCTTTCCTTTTTTCTCTCCTGACAAAAATATTAATGTAGATTTGCATGCCACAGTGACTAAGCCCTTGATGAACAGTGGGATTTTTGGGAACACACAGAGGAAAAACACCTCTGCAATTATACATGGCAGGAAGACTGAGGAGTGCAATGGAGTCTACTGTTTTTAGATAGATTACAGTGTGCATGGTAACTCAGAACATAGCCAAGATCAGTGGCACTGGGAACCTGCACCAGTCCATGAATCTTACAATGATGCTGAGTATGGTGGTGCTGGGAGTTGTGGTGCACTGGGGAGCTGAACATGCTGCACACTGCGCTGGGCCAGGTGGCACCCACCCTTCTTCCTCCTCCATGGTCACATGATTTATCCCCAGGCTCTTGTACAATCCATAGTCCCCTTCCTGACCCCTTCTGCTCACAAACACAGACAAAAACATTTCAGAGGGACAAACAAGAGGCCATGTGGGATACACATATGCAGATTTTTTTTTAAATTAAGCAAAAGCTTTTCATATTTACTGCAAAACACATACTATAACTTCACACACACGCACACCTCCCCACCCCCACATCCGCCTTGTTTCACCTATGCTGGCCAGGCAGCAGCAGCCAGGGGTGCGGGTGCTGAGGGCTCTAATCCGCGGCACAGGTCCCATCGGCAAGGATCATTGAGCTAATTAATAACGTGGCACAGAGAGGGATGGCAGTCATTAAGGAGCCACGGCTGTGTGTGCCGAGATGCTGTGGGCTTCTGCATGGGAGTTTACATGAGTGCGTGTGTGCTGGGGGTGGGAGGGTGGAAGGGTGGAAGGGCTGTTGGGTGTGGGGAGGGGGCACTGCAGACACAGGGACCTACTCTGGCATTCACCCCCTTGATTCATAATTCACAGAGGCCATGCAAACATGGAAAATCACCATTATACAGCTAGACACACGTGCATATATTCAAACACACACACACAACATGGGTATAAATGCATGTTCATCACATAAATGTAATGTGGAAACTTTAAGCAAGCTCAGCTGAATATCTGTAAGGGTCAGCCAGAGTGCAGCTGAGCAGGATTTCCCTTCCTCTTTGTGTCAATGAAGACAACTCAGTGTGTTATTCCAGTTAGACCAGACTGTAACTCAGACACAATCGGAGCAGCACAGTGCTCCATGGGGCTCTGAATAAAACACAACTGCACCAGCAGAGCCTATCATTTCCAGTCTGCAGCCATATGTTAGGAGGTGCTGTATACATCGCCAATATTTACTATAGGCTAGGGGACCAGAAGGCTAAGAGCACTTAGTTGTGTGAGGCAGCCCAATAGCTCAGCCTGGGCTAATGAAAGGAAACAACAGGAGCAATTAGCAGTGTAAACAAACAGCTCGCTGAGGCCCCAGTCTCCAGCCTCCCCCCTGACAGCAAAGGGACTGGCAGCCTGGAGAAGGAGGTAATTGGGGGAGCTAGGAGCCAGTTCAAAATCAATGGCAATGCATGCACAGACACAGTGCGATTACTCACCACCCTGCGTCGCAGCCCCGGGGACGCAAACACAACAAGGTATTGCAGCAGGTTTGAACCTACTGAGCGTACACTCACCTGAGGAAATGCTGCTTGACTGTACCTCAGTGGTGTTCAAATGTGCACACACTTAAATACAGTCACAGTAACATTAATTTTAGAAAAAGGACACACATACACAAGCACTCACACTGACAGCTGACACGACACAGTGTTCAAGCATCGCACTTTGACCACTGGCCATACAGGGGCCTAATGACCTTCCTCTCAGTCTAATTGATCTCATCTTGGTGCCATTTATGTGTCTGCCTGTACGCTAATGTCTCCTACTCACTCACTCATTGGGAAGCATCAGCGTCTACAGTGCGACCATGTGGCTGCAGCCTGCAGACAGCCGTGCAGAAGCTACGGCCATGTATGTCTCCTTTCTCTCCCTGAGTGGAGCCGCAGGGCAGAGGGGCATCACTAATGCAGGAGGCTGGCTAGGACTTCCACTCTGCAGGGCACATTGAGCTGTAGGCATGGGGTTACTGCTGTCTGAGTGCTGGCCAAGACAATAATCAGCAAGAAAGACTTTCCTGCAGAGTTTTACAAAAGTCTCCCATACATCCATTATGAGATGTCTCTCCAAGTGCAGGATTCTTCTGAATCAGGACTTGTTGGCTCTCGTCTTGAACAGCAAGATGATGTAATTGGCAGCAAAAAGACAACAGTTATTCAGATATTTATTTATTTATTATTTATTTATACACAAAGACATAGATATAATAAAGACGCATTCACACCCACAAACATAGGCCTACAGTTTAAAAACTGTCACATGAACAGTTTATAGTGTTTATAATGCATGCAGTTGTCACCTTTAGGTGAAATACCAGTTTTGAATCCATAATAAGTCATCAATTTGTGTAGTTGTGGGTGGTGGGGTGGGCCCAGGTCACAAGGAATACAACAACAAGCACAACTTCTGAGATGTCAAGAACAAAAATACATTTGTCAAGTGCAGCTCACCTGTAAAGAGTGAAGACTGACTAACCCAACCTAGCCTTAAGATAAGAATCTCCTCAGTGTTATGATAATAATGTTAACTGGCTTATATTACAACATGTGAAACTTTAGACTGTCAGTTAGCTTGGAATGGTTGTTGTTTTGATTTTGCGAACACTAGCCATCACACTGGCTACTATCATGATTTGAAAGCAACATTAGGAGTGTCATGTTATCTGTTCCAAAAATGTTATTCCAAATTCCTCTTACAGCATGTAATGTTTCTGATGTTAGGTCTCCAGAACGACTAATTTGACATTTCTAATGTTACTGCTGACAATTACAACATAAAATGCCCTCCTTAGCTGAAGTGCTAAACACTAAGTTTCCCCTCCAGATGGTTCAATTTTTCTCATGCTAAGATGACATGAAGAATGCTAATACTGTGTTAACACTGTGCAGGTAATTTGCTTTGTATCATGAGACTACTTCATGTGGCAACTGATACAATTTACATAAAATCCACCTATGTTACTTTGGCACCTAGGAAGTGAAACACAACACTTCTATAGCCTATTAATGTTGCTTAAGAAGACAGCAAACCAATCTCTGCAAATGATGCAAGATGAACTGTACCTTGTCACTATTTACAGTATATATAGGCCTGTATGTGTACATATATGCAATTTAATTATTACACATAAGGTATGTACATGTAAGCAGAGTTTAGATGCAGCTCAAAGAGAAGATGATATTAACAGTTTTTGAAAAATTATGGGGAGTGACCTCTTTGATGTTGTTTTATGTTTTATAATATTAATGTGTATTGTTATGCAAGGTGAGAATCTGCAAAGTCATAAGTATGAACACCTGCTGCTGTGTAAAGCCCTTCGAGACAAACTGTTTGTAAAAATGGGCTATACAAATAAAATTGCCTTGCCTTGCCTCACCTGCTAAAATGTAGTGCCAATAAAAAATGTAAAATATTAAAACACAAGAATTATGCAAGCAAGCAGTGAAATTATATCTTTTTCAGAGGGATGATTTGCTATTTTGATTAAGCAATTTTTAACTGTATAGTGTTATGAGCAAAACTACCACGCAACTCTTGGTTCCAGCTCATCGGCTGTGGGTCTTTTCTCTGGTTTACATGCCAGTGCCTACATTCAATTTAAATAGTAAGATTTAATTTTGGACTGGTGGTCCTACCGACAAAATACGGAATATGAAGAGTCACCTTGATTAAAATAAATTTTATAAAATTTTATGGACAAAATAATGAATTGATAAAGTGAGAATCTAATCTCCAGGGGTTCTGCAATGTGACCCTGTGCTCTCTCTGTAAAATGACAAATTTCTGAAATGACTTAAAAAGTATCACATTTTTATTATCATTATTCCACCTTTACTGTCAGTCACTATAGGAAGTAGGATATTGGCTTATTCTGCTTAAAAGTTGCATTACTTCACGGCATCAGCAAAATGCCAAAACTATGAGGCAAACTGGATACCTCAAGACTGTATTTCAAAAGGGATTCCACATGGACATGCATTTTGAGCTCACAGTGGAGCTTAATCTGGACCTAAGAGACTTATTCCATCATTTATGATTCAGAAAATTGGGGGGGAACATGACATTCATCACCTACTTCAGCTACATTTCTGATTTAGTGGTCAAATGGATGGATATTGCCTCTATTAGTCCTCATTATTACTGTAAATTCTGCAATACCGCCAGGTCGGCTCGGTAGGGATTATGGACCGTTATGAGCGGAGTGGAGACAGAGACAGAGATACCTTCTCTAGCAGATGCAGAGCAGGCAAAGTGGAGGGGCAGGAAAGAAGAATGCACCCAGGCTGCATGTAATGTTGATACAGGAGACAGAGCTCTGACTGGGGTACAACACAGTCCCATTCAGCAATACTTAACAGCATTTTCCATAACAGCATCCCTTGCTTATGAGAGCCAAATGTCTGGATGCTGGACATTGTGGACACACACCCACACACATGCCGCCTGCGCTCCAAATACCAGTGCATTACTGCCCTGGCGCTCATTGACAGAGCTGCCACTCACCACGAAGATGGATGCTCCTCCTGGGACAATTCCAAACCTCTTTCACCAACTCATTTGTTTTGCTGATCTAACTACCTTTGAACACAACACTGAGGTGAGTGTGTGTGCTCTTAAAGAGGGGAGCATCAGTGTTTTTGTGTGTGTGTTTTTGTGCCAAAAAGTGATCACAGTTCCTGCTCCCTTGGCGCTGTTAAAATACCCTCATGGGGACTGCTAACAGTCGGCAGAGAATTAAGGGGCCTGCCACCAATCTTTTCCCCCTCTAACTTTAAACTACAAGTGATGCTCTCCCTCATGAGATGCTGCACAAATACGGCCTGTTGCTCATTTATGCACATTTCCCCACAAGTTCCTTGATTAAAAACATGTAAATGACTGGTTTAAGATCCCAGCTTCCCTGAGCATTATATTAACCCTAAACAAGACTTTGAATTTGCATTTTCATTTGATCTTAGAAGGCTCAAGGATCCTCCAGCCAGCAATCTCTCTTCCACTTCACACCTCCAAAAACATCTTCATCTCCTATCAGTCTCCCATTGGAGTGTGTCATGACCATGGACTATGTGCACACTGTAGCAGACAGCCCTGCATTCATCACACACTCCCAGCATTGTCGATAGTCACCGGGCTGCGGAGGCTCATAATGAATTTGAAGAGTTGCACACCTATAGCAAAGTCATTTACTTTATCAGTCCGATAAAAGGAAGTGATAAGATAGTGGCTCACCACTGCAAGAGTATCAGCCTTACTCCGCTATTCATCTCACCAAGATCTACAAATGGTGAAACTCATCATTCAGAGCAGCCACACTGAGCCTTTATCTATGGAATTCAGAAAAAGCCTAATATCTCATAAGAATGTGTGCTTATGAAAACCATCATTTCCATATCATTATCAACCTGGATATCTGACTTCCATGCAAAGAGGCTCCTCTGGCCTCTCTGAATTTATTCTGCTTCTGGTTCAGGGACTGCTGGGAGAATACAGGTGCAAATATGATTTGGGCCTATTCCTCTTATGAAGTTGACCCACTGTAATTGACACAGACACACTGGCAATTTGATTAGCTCTTCCTGCTGCCTGAGGGCATTTGACCATAGCAACCTCATGGCCTGTTTTATGTACATAGCTCCACCTATTGGGGAAGATGGGGAACAACATACTGAGCAGAACAGAGCTGAGTCCCTCACTCACATAGTGTTTGGAATTGAGCCACTGGGCCAAATCCAAGAATATTTAACAAGCCAGACCACGGCTGAACCACACACCTAAACCAATTAATGCTACAGGATCATCGCAGCAGGAGCAAGGCCACAGAATATATTTGGACATTATTTACATTTTTTGCATTTCATTTTTGTCATGTCTTGCATTATCAAACAGTATGCATTTTATATCTCTTCTTTCTGATGTACATTTGTATTTTTGTATGTGAGCATGGACACATGCACATACAAAATGATTTGGTGGCAGGTGTGTGTGTGTGTGTGTGTGTGTGTGTGTGTGTGTGTGTATGTGTGTGCAAATGTGTGTCTATGTGTGTCTGTATGTATATGTGTCCACAGCCAGCCTGTGTGTTAGTGAGTGTGCATGTGCCACTAAAAGTAGTTCATCCTGTTATTAAAAAGAAAACTGATAAGAGCCTCTTGAAACACTTGAGATAAGCTTGCCGGCTTAAGTGCATTGACATTGTCACTGAACACGTACGGCGTAGGAATGCAAGTAAAGAAAAATGGGCAAAAACACACATGCACTTCAATAGCAGTTTTATTCACAGTGCTGAACAAGAATGTACGTAATAGCAAAACAGTGTGTCACATGAAGTGAAAATTACTGTACATCTATTCATCAAGATATATCATTAAAGCTGTCAAACATCAAAGGCCCTCTGATCACAGCTCATTCTTGAGAGACACCAATAGCCTCATTTATCATATTTGTTTGAGCAAGGAGAGACAGACTGAGGCAAGACGAGAGGAAGAGAAACGAAGGCACCAAAGAGAGTGCTCAGGGAAAAAGTCAGGCAAAGTAAAAGAAATTTAAATTAATAGGAGAGTAAAATAATAATTTAAACAGACTGGAATACATGATACAACAGAGCAAGGATCAGAAATGACGCAAACAGAGAAAGATATTGAAAGGGTCTGAATAAATAAAGGCACAGCACCAAATGAGGGATAATTAATAGCAAGTGGCAACAGAGTTTTGTAACACCCCCTGTCTGCTGTGGGACGCCACCTGGACGGAGCCCTAACCCCTGAGGCTCTCCGAGCTAAGCATGCTGGTTCAGAACTTCACACACCTGCACGCACCAAAAATGTGCACAAAATGCTAAGGCTCCCTCCATCTTATGGTTTTTTATTATCTGCATCGCTCACCCTCACCTTTATTTGACCTCATAAGACTTCATGCACATCACTCACTTCAGTCAAGATTTATTGTCATTTATCACTTTATTAACATGGGAAACATTTTGGGGGGAGGCTGTATTGCTAATTTCTATCCAAATAATGCTTGTGAGAGGACATCTTTAAAGTTTACGCAGCTCGTGATCAAATGGTTTTTATATATCCCCAGGCTCTTGTATTCTCCAAATTGCTTCAATAAATAACTTGTAAGTCTAATTATGCAGCAATTAATTGCAGCCAACATAGAATGCCCATCAATCTGGTAACTTGAAAAAGTCTTTTCCAGCACAGCCTGGCAGTCCAAATAAGAAATTTGATTAGATTTTGCAAGCACGTATGGGATTATGTGTGTGTGCCAGTTTGTCATTATGTGTGCATGTGAGTGTGACTGTGTGTGTGTCTGTTTGTGTGAGAGAGAGAGTACGTGTGTGTGCGTGTGTATGTACGTGAACATGTGTGAGTGCCCGTGGAGGTTACAGCCAGATCACAGAAGCGAGTGCTCCATCCCAGCAGCTCTCTCTGCAGTCTGCTCTCTCTCTCTCTCTCTCTCTCTCTCTCTCTCTCTCTCTCTCTCTCTCTCTCTGTGCCGTCTCGTCCAGTTGCTATGGCAGCGGTAGTGAAGGCTGTATCCATGGCCAAAGGAGGAAGCTGGCATCCCCCAATAAACAGACCTCCCACCCCTCCTCTCCTCCCTGTCTCCCCCCACCAGGCTCCTGACCCGCTGGTGAACCTGCCTGGGGGTCGGAGGTCAATGGCTCAGAGCTGCCGAGTGACAGTGAGGGATGATGAGGGAGAGAATGAGAAAGAGAGGAGTTACACCACACAGATGGGGAGGAGAGATGAGAAAATGAAAAGATGAGACCAAATTTGATTACTATCAAGAGGTGGGGAGGGGTGGGGGGGGGGTGGCGATTCCACGTTTTAGAAAATGGCTGCTTTTTTGCCTGGTGCCTTTTAAAATGGAGGAGGAATGCGGATTCTGTTGACCTTTTTTGTTCTACTGTTTGTATTTGTTTACTGTGTATTCTGATTTGTCTGTGTAAGCATAGGCTGAGCAGAAGGGTTTAATAGGGCAAGAGACAAGGGAAAGACAGGCTATTGGGGGGGGGGGGTATGGCATATGTCAATCACATCCTCTTTTTTGTTTATTTATTATGTGTGTGTTGCATGGGCACAAGAGAAAGTATTTCTCTCAACAACTGTGTACAACCCATCTAGGCAAGGCATCTAGGGAGAGTAAAGGTATGTGTGTAGGGAGTTGTGTGTTTAGTATGCATTCAGAGAGGTTGATATGGTCGGGGGGGGTCAAGTGAGTTGACCCCTGACCTCTCTGCCTCTTAGAGGTCAGACAGTCTTGGGCTAGCTCAGAACATGACTTCCTCACCTTGAAGATTTGTGAGCTTTCCTACCTAGGGGCCTTTAAAAAATATGCAGTTGTTCATCAGCATTTGTCAGACGCAATTTCCCAAAGCAAAGATTTGCTGACATCCACCAGTGAAATGTAGCTTTAATTTAATTGAGTTTACCTGAACCCACATGTGGAAGAATTATTTTTCAAGTATTGTTCCAATTCAGCACGCATACACTTATACAAATGGCTCAGTGAAATCTCTCAGAGTGATCAGAAAGAAAAAGGATCCATAGGGAGCATGGAGGAAGAAGGAAGAAGGAGGGGGCAGTGGAGATGACCCCCCACCCCACCCCTCCACCCCCAGCCCCCGACACACACACACTCACACAGACACACACCACCACCTGCATTGTTACAACCTGTGATAATACATTATCATCAACCCTGCTGCCAATATGAACCAGGAAATCACCCACTGCTGCCTGAGATAAGCACCACAGTTTCTATAGAGAGCATAGTGGCTCGTTTGAATACTGTGAGGAGAACATTACCCCCTAGTGGCCAATCTTTGCAGCTGCACCCTGAAACCCATGTATAAATGAATATCAACAGCCACCCATAAAATCAATCTCCATCCGTAACATTCTGTGGTCCATGCAGTAGCTATGGAAGAGAGGCTTTACCACTCTGCCCACTGCTTCTGATACACACACCATGTCAGCATTATCAGATGTAACCAAAGGATCTTTAGTTATTATAATTGGCTTGGTTGGAGTTTATGAACCAGTAAGTTGGGACTGACTAGAAAGCCACAGAGTAGCCCTGAGGGCAGAGCAGAAGGTGTTTGATGCCTCACACAAACACACACATACACAATCAAAGGGCGCTATGCAGACACTTTACGCAGTCCCTCTCTCTGCTGCATTCTTTTTCTTCTGAGTGTTCTTCAGATGTCGTGTCCTCTTCGTCACCCCGTTCCTTTGCTTCGCTCTGCTCGGTTCCCCCCGCCCAGAGACTTGTCACAGCCCCTAACCGCATCAGGAGCACTGCTAGATTGGATATACATGATCTGTCCATCCATCAACGGGGAGAGGGAGAGCGAGAGACAGAGAGAGAAATGGTAGTCTATCTGTGAAGAGTGAGATAGAGACACGAGGAGAAGGAGAAAAATTGTCATTTGCAAGCATAAACCTCACACACCAATGAAAAATGATTAAAAGACAGACATAAACAGAAACATATAAAAATGCTTTCTTATGCAACATGCGGGTGTATAGTTCCAAATCTTATGATCAAATTCAGATGGGAATAACAAGTTACCTTTGCCGTACCCATGACACTTGGATGTATGTTTTTTATCACTGTCACTGGTCAGCAATGTGATTAGTGACAATGTACTTGTGTGGAGATGTGGACTGGCTGACAGACCTGTCAGATCTGTGTTGCCGTCTAAAGGTGTGCATGCTCTTCCCTGAAAATTGAAAGATATTTCCAACATCATCTGTTGTGTCTCGGTCCCTGATCACCTGCCTCTCCACTGAAGGTTTACCTGGTGATGCTGAATCACCTTGCCACTTTTGCTTTTTCCATTCTGTGGACTGAATGAGCTGGAACACGTGTGTTATGGCCCCTGTAAAATGTGTAACAACGTGGGCACCCGTTGTCAAAACCTCCGGGAGCTGAGCTAACACTTGGCTCCACGCATTTTTATCGGCAGGTGTTCCATCCCGGCAAGATTATTCCCTGCTGAAGACCATGTTAATGACGCACACTCAGATTCAGCTCAGCATGATGAGCTGAGCTGTGTGATATTTGCCTTGTGGTCCCAACTGTGTTTTGCAAACGAGCTATTTATGACAACTGTAACCATGTTTGACACATTATATGTTAATGGTTTAATTTAAACTATGATATTATACATGATTATAGACTAGTTGTTTGCTACTGAGGCGAGCCCTCAATAGCAAACAGTAATTCTGAAGGTGGATCTGTGTCAGTGTGGTTTTAAAAGACAGACATTTTTTTCTTCAACTGTCTTCAATAAATAAATCTAAATGCAAAACACCACATCTGAGTGCAATAAAAACACAACTGCTCCCTCCATTCCTTCTTGTGGTATTGCTGCTTATAGCCACAGACAATGTAGTGTCATATATTTGTTTGATGTGGAACGTACAGTATAAGCAGGGTTCAATCTGAGGTTGCCCCAACACTCCATCGTTTTATCTTGTGATATTCATCTATGTCTGCTCCTCTATCTATTCCATACATTTCCAGGTGATGCGTTATCACGAGCACATCTGTACAACTCCTCCTTCTCCCCTGTCTCCATCTTGCTCTCCATATTCTCTCAGTCTCCTTCTCTCCTCTCCCTCTGTTTTTCCTCCCACCTTTACCTCTGCCTTCTCCTATCTTTCCTTCCATTTTCATACTGACGCCCCCACGCCTCTCTCTCCCTCCATCCCTCTCTCCCTTTCTCTCTGTCCTCTCTCCTCTCTCTCCCTCTCTCTCTCTCACTCCGCTGTGCTCTGATGAATTGCCTTCCCCTCCCGGTGAACTCGACCGATAATCCTGGGGAAGCAGTAAAAGACCATCGATCAGCCCTGCAGACAGGCCCACAAGCCACAGCACAGGAACAACACGCTAACAACAAGCCCCTGCACTTGGCTCTCACTGTATATAGTATATATGTGTGTGCATGAGTGTATGCATGAGTATGCATGTGCGTTTGCATAAGCATCTGTTTGTATACATGCAAGCATATGCAGATGTGTACAAACTGAATGCATGCATGTAGGACAGGCAGGAGCAGGACTGAAGAGAGGACGTGGGTTTGCATCAGAATGTTTATTAGTATATTCCTTCACACATGTGTACCACATCACATATTGAGTTGAAGGGAACACTCTAATACAGTCTATCTCTGGTGGTTGTATTTCATATGTTATGTTGAGCTGCATGTGTCACCAGCATGGTTAGCATACACTGAAGAGTTCCCTCTGCTCATACTATTTCCTCACGTGATGCATCCCCTGCTGTGCATCATCTACTTGAATGTGCACATTTATGTGCTAACATGTAGTATATACATGTGCGTATACTGTGTGTGTGTGTGTGTAAGGCTCTGTGGGTGTTTGTGTGCCTGCCTATTAAGTGTGTATGCTTGTCAGCATGTGTGTATAGTATTTGTATATGTATGCAGCACACAGAGAGGCCATAAATCATCCAGCATTCTCCAAGCCCATCCTGAAGGAGAAGGATAGAGAATACACATGATCTTGGGCATAGCGTGATGGCTATGAAATTGACCAATTGATTGATTGAAACAATTAATTTTGCACCATGCTTTTATGGCAGAGAAGCTAAGCGATCATTAGTTTGCAACAAGCAACTGAAGACAGCTGGATTGTTTTATAATTTCCACTGAAACATAGCAAAGGACTAGTTACTGCTGCAAGCAGATAATGATATCCTATCAACTCTTGGCTCAAGTTATACGACATGAAATGTTAGCTTGGACTGTACAAAATCATGTATGAAGTCTATTCATCTTCATCCTCCGTTTTGCACACAAAAATAAGCCAACTTGAGCGATTCAAGTCCAAGACAGCCAATGGTCATTATTCTATCCCCTTAAATATGACAAATGGAAGACTGCTTCTGTTGAATCCCATTCTTTACATGCCATATTACAAAGCACTGTTGTTTGCCAGTATGGAGGAGCTTGACCATAAAAAGCCAGTTGCTTGGAAAATAAATCTCTACTTTGACAACTGGTGAACTGCTATTCATTGAGGAGGTTCGCCATTCATATTTATCTCCCTTTTTATTTTGGAACTGTTTGTGAGTTGTCCTTCAGTGCCTTTCTCTCTGCTGCCTTTGTTCCTAATGTACTGGCAAGACTGACTTCATTAAGCCCTGTATGCAGCAAACACATTTATGCCCTGTTTTCATTTTTCCTATTTCATTTTGCCGTGATACACCACAGCACTGCCACCAAAGCGGAAAATAAAGCCCCTGTCAGGCTTGAAGCCATGTGCTCTTTGTGAACAAGGTGACACCCTGTGGTCAAAGCAAAGAACTGCAGCACAGGCTGAACTCAACAAAGCACAGGGGGAGAATCACCTGACATACAGTTAAGTACAATGCAGAGAAATGGCCTTAAATAATCGGTACTTTTGAACTGAAAGAATGAACCTTACATAGAACAAGAGCAAGGTATGCACACCAGCCCTGAAAAGAGCTCCAGAGACACCTGCAACAGGTATCTGAGGCATTTCACAAGTATGAGTAGGCGTTTCATGCCCTGATTCTTCTAATACTTGGGGTATGACTTAATGTGAGGGTGTGTGTGAAGGTGCATATGCCTGTGTGTGTTTTCCTGAGAGTGAAACGCCACCACGGACATTGACAGATCACAAGGGAATGTTCAATTGCAGGTTGTTGCGTCCTGCTGTCATTGTGCTCATCTGTCACAGGGCAAGGCTAGCTGGGAGGCAGGAGCAGGCAGGAGTGAGGGGCGTCACTCCTTCCAGGGATGATGATCACACCGGGGCCCCTGCCAAGCAGGCTGCTGGCCCTGTCTTGCTCCTGTGGTCCCTTGGAATTCCTCTCCTTCAGAGTCAGTTCCAGAGCAATAATATTAAAGCTTTGGTAGAAAACACGGTAGACAGCAGTGTGAAGCTAAGAGGGATTTTCCCACTTAAATAGACCACAGCTCTGTGTCCATATCTCTCTATCTTTTGGCCACAGTGCTCACCAGACTGCATCAAATCTTTGTTGAGATTAATTTTGCAGCTCGGGGCGTTACTTTGGCTGGATGATTAGATATTTCTTGCTAAAAATGCCACACACAGATGCTTTGTTTCAGAGATGAGTCAATACAGAGCCCTGCAGGAATATAACTGACCTGACCTGCTTTCTCTCTCTCTCTCTCTCCTTTCAAGTTTGCCGTATACCCATTTTGCACTCCAGTAACCTCTCTTGTGTGTTTCCCAGTCAACCATTACTTCCTCATCCTTCCTTTCCCTTCTTTGTTTCTTCTTCCTGTACAGAATCTGTTCTTGTCATACTGGCACAAGGCTTCACTCTCACATGTGCACCCTCTACAGTCAAGGCTGGGAAGTGCCTTTGTTGTTACATGAGAAAGGATACAAACAGGAAGGCCAATTACAGCCCAGCAGTCATCTATCTGTCAACCATTTGACAGGAACATAGCACAGCCAAATATATGACTCCCCCATAAATCACAGCATCTCACTCTAACTAGCCTGTCTTGTGTGAGTAATTAGTAGTATCATGCAGAAGCATTTCGGTGTCCCGAAATACCATTAGATCATTTTACTTTTGATTTTCAGTCACTTTTCTCCAAAACCCACACACTCAAATAGCCAAATGTTCCTGAAAATTATATGCATAAAACTGATTTAGGAGGCACTCAGGAAATCGATCATGCAACAGAATCGTTTAATGTTC
This sequence comes from Caranx ignobilis, assembly GCA_021432705.1. NCBI lineage: Eukaryota > Metazoa > Chordata > Actinopteri > Carangiformes > Carangidae > Caranx > Caranx ignobilis. The sequence goes on from MU269985.1 coordinate 65,998,170, forward strand.
AAGGAAGGGCCTTATGATTTGTGGATGTTGAAACAGAGTTCATATTCCACACTTAAAGATTAGAAAGAGGACCTTGTATTTTCATAGTGAGCCCTAACCGCCTCGTACCCCCTTGGAGCAGTCCCACCCTGAGAGCTCCATTGCTATTGCAGATGCTTTATGACGGGCAATTTAGCTTCAGCTGCTATCTGAGCCATCTCAGGAATGGACGCGCTTAGAATCAAGTGCAATAAAGCAGAGAGGGAAGTGAAGGAAAAAGAAGGGGGGAAGAGAGAAAATAAAGAGACAACAAGCTCGTCTGGACAACCCCTCTGGACAAAAGGTTTGGGGGTTGGGGCCGCTGTGGACAAATACACACAAATACAAACACTGGTTTCCCAGGCATTCGGATAGACAGGGAAGAGGAATACCTGTTTGTTTTTGCAAGAGCCTCCAAACAAGGCCAAGCGTGTGTGAAAGACTGAATGAACGCATGCTGGCTTTATCTGTATGTGTAATGTGCTGTACACTTTCTTTTTTTTTCTGGGTCTATACATTTCTGTGAGTGTGTGTGTGTGTGTGTCCGTGCACGTGTGTGAAACATTTGGTCCTCCACACCGGCTAGGCTTTGTTGAGTCTGCTGAGCTCCAGGAAATCTCCTGAGACAGGGAGACAGATTTACACCCTTCCCCCTGAGAGGGCTTTACAGCCTGGGACCCAGCAGAGCAATGGAGGGGCCAAGAGCGCCAAGTGAAGAGCAGGGTGATGAGACAGAGAGGGAGAGAGGAGGAAAGAAGGGAAGGATAAAGGGAGAGATGGAGCATGAAATATGGCAGAAGAGGGCGGGGGCTGTGATATCAATGGAATGCAACATGGCTGCTATTTGCTTGCCGCCCTTTGCCTCTGCTCTCATACACTCTTCCTCATGTACCTTGTATCTCTCCCTCAATTCATCCCTCCTTCTCCTGCACACACATGCATAGACACACATGCACAAAGTAAAGCCATAAATCTGCCAGTGAGTGCTGCTGGGATAGGACACCTAAGACAGGCCTGTGCTGTGTTTGGAGAGAATGCAGATGTACCTGCCTCCAGCACATCATCCTCTGTCCCTCTTCCTCTTCCTCATTCTCCTCCTCTCCACCCCTTCATTTTATCCTCTCGACCTCTCTCCAGAGCTTTCTGTCTCAAGTTCTTAACCTCTTTCAACCTCAGCTCAGCTCATCTCCCCATCCACTCTACACTCCCTTTTTCTCTTTGGTCTCCCTTTAAGGACTGACGCTCTCCCACTTAGGGGGAACAAAATGCTCCAGCCGAGTCCCATGCTATTGTTGTGCCGAGACAAGAACAAGCCAGGGATCGGACAATAGGGCAAACAGAAGGGGAGACACAGCTCACGCTATAGGCGGCACCTTGTGGGGGAATAATGGTAACAAATACAGCGTCTATGGAACCTGTTTGCTGCAGTTCCTCTGTCTGAGAGCCAGTATCCATCATCCAGTGACAGGTCTAACAACCTACTGAGTGATACCTGATGTCCTCAGATGGGCTTCATTCACAGCCATTCACATCTACATGATATGTCTGGGATAAAGAAAGACAGGGACATCACAAAAGAATCAGGAAAAGTCTTGAGTAGGTTTTACGTTTGCTCATAATGAGGAATGGTGACGGCAGGTGTAGGTATTGAGGGGATCTATAAAAAACATTTTTGTTAGTCAGGCAGCACGGTAACTATAACTTTAGCTAGTGTTTCACCCATCTGTACCAGTCATGATGGCCTCCAGACAAAACAGAACCACAAATATAAGCACACGCCCTCACATTCACAGGAAAGCACTAACACCTCTGCCTTGACATTATCACAAGCCAGCGTTGGATAGTCTTCCAGCGAAAACAAGGCCTCAAACACAGGCACACACACGTAAACATACTCCAGCCAAACAGACGTGGCCCGTATGACCTGATTTACAACTAAGTAAACGGTTTAAGCCGCACATCTCACTCCAACACCTAAACACCTGACAGGCCTCTCATAAATAAGGCTGGCCAGAGACTCCCACATAATTTACACCTTGGCTATCTCCTAAGCTAACATGTAACAGGTCTCCACTCCATATTTCACCACCCAGAGCTCGCCACTCACTGGAAAAGATAGACGTGTAAAAGTTGGTCGAGCAGAAGGGGGCAGGGGGACTTCAAAAGCTTAAGAGAGAGGTTTGGATTTTAGTGTAATGTGGTGTGAGGATTGAAGTTTTCTGGGCCTGGAGTAATGTATGTGTGTGTGTGTGTGTGTGTGTGTGTGTGTGTGTGTGTGTAGGAGAGTGCATGTGAATGACCCTGGCCTGGGGCGTAGCCTAGCCTGGCCTAGCCACAGCCCAGCTCAGATCAAGGCCCACAGCCAGGAGTTCCACTTCTACGTCTGCCATAAATCGTCCTGCCTTTGTCTGTTCTCTCTTTCACTGGCTGAAACTTATCCTCTTCCATTAAGAGTGATGGATCAGCAGCTCTTAGGGCGTAAGAGACTCTGAGGTTACAGGTCCTTGCAAAGATTTTACTTTACGCTGCAAATGTGAAAGAAATGTACACACAGGCATACATCCACAAATGGCTCCACACCAAAGAGACAGCCTGAGACATAAAGTAGGATGATCAAAAAGCGAGGAAAAAAGGACACGTGTTTGATGTTAATAATAACATTATCCTAGAAGCTGATTCACATCTGCAATGGTAATTATCTCTAGCACACATAAGAACAATGGTGTACCTTTTGTGTTGCCCTGTCAACTGCAGCCTAATGGTTTCTAATCGCCAGGTACTTTCCCTGTATTTTACAGCATCTGTGCTCCCTCTGGTGGCCGCTTCCTGCCATGACCACTTGATGTGTTCACCTACTATAAGTATGTTCATCAAGTCAAAAACAATAATAATCATAAATCTATTATGATCACCCTTTGATACACATAATATTGGCATTCATAATTAAAGGAAGAGAAGAAAGTAATCATTTGTGTGTATTGTAATTGATATATTTGAAATTACAGACTACAGTTAAAATAACAGGTAAACAGAGCACAGACCAAGAGGGTGTTTTTTTTTTTTTTTTTTTTCACCCCAAGGAGTTGGCCTTGGGTACAAGGATGATTTTCCCACAGTGCTAGAGAGATAATAGTTTGGCAGGAGATGTTACAAAACTTCTCCACATGTTGCAACAAAGACCTCTGATCAGCAGCTGTGTGTGGCGTGTGTGGGTGTGTGTGTTTGCTTTCAAACAGCAACAGAAACGCCTGAGAAATCTCTTACCATATTTGTAAGTGTTAAAGAGTGGGTTGTTGAAAAGATTAATGGCTTTGATATAACCTCAGGATATTTTGCATAAGAAATGCCAAACAGAATACAGTACATTGTACCATTCTGTCATGAAAAAAGCAGTCCTTACCCAGAGCTGAGGTTGTGTAGGATAAATGGCAAAGTAAGGAAATTGCTGCAACCTCCTATATGTGCATGCAAATACAAAGAGAGAAAACTCTCCAGAAGCATATAACACATTCAGACAGCAGAAGCAAATAAATATTGTAACACCACATAATATTAGTTGAAGAGCTAGTGCTGTTGCATCAGGCTGCAGCTGCAGGCCAGCTGAGTGATGATGCCCTCAGGTGGTGAGAGAGTAAAACAGCAGCAGTGAATGTGAAGTCCATCAGCCGGCTGAAAGATTCACTACTGATGCTTTCATCTGCTCGCTTGTATAGTACCCATTTGTGTTTGAATGAATCGTGTTTTTGATTTAGACTGTGTGTGTGTGTGCGTGTGTGTGTGTGTGTGTGTGTGTGTGTGTGTGTGAGAGAGAGAGAGAGAGAGAGAGAGAGAGAATGTTGAGCCTGAGTGGAGCACGCATGCGCAATGCTCGGGTGAGCCGTGGCCTTTGTCTAGGAATGTTGGCCTCATGCGCTTGCGCGTTTCTTCGCCGGACAGCGGAGGCACATAAAGCCTGGTAAATTGCACCAGGGCAATAAAATGGCAATAAAATGACAACAACAGTGCATTAATCCATCACCAGGGAGCGCTGAAGGTACTGTAAAGAGCTCTGGCTGGAGTCGAGAATGATTTCTTGGGTTTAGCAGCTCAGCGGCTGCAGCGCCCATTCAGCATGCCAGGGGGCAGTGAGGAGCCGGGAAGGACTCAGGCTCTCCCTCCCAGTGGAGTTGGCTTTTATTAATATCAGGCAGATAGGGCACACTAATAAAGATATGCAGCAACTTTATATTGGCCGAGCCTCTTTTAATTAGAAGACAGAATTAATAAAATGAAAGGGGTGTAGCTTTGAATTGGCAGGGGGCTGATGGAAAATCCCAGCTCTCTGGCTCTTTTAGCTTAGCTGTACTACTTGGAGCTGTGCTTTCTGAGACATGTTCTCACAAGAAGGCAGAGCTTGACTGAGGTAGCAGCACAGCCCCTTCAGCTTGCAGCCTCCCCTCTGGCTCCCCGTGGCTTCTGGAGAAAGAGAGCTTTATTCAGGAGCACCTGGATTTATGTGGGGGAACCAGAAGCAGCAGGTGATGGAAACTGCTGGCCCAGTGGGTTGGCTGTGGCCAGGGGGTTCTGGCAAAGTAGTAAGTGGGCCCAGTGGGTCACACTGTCATTTCCTGTTTCTCTACCCTTTTACTCTCTTTTTACCGTTTCTTCTATCCCAGCCTGCCTTCCTGCCAGAATCACTTCCTCCAATAGGAAACAGATGAGTTGCTCCGAGTCTGAGGTGGCCGTGCTTTGCCCTTCCCATCATCAAGGCAACACATCTGACATACATTTTCACATAGTTGGGGATAAAATATAGGCCTTTCCTTTTAAAGACAAAAATTATTGGGGCTTATTTTCTTGGCCTCTTGACATCTACATGAAACTCTCCTCTTTAAACAAGATTGTTGACGTTGCTGAAAGATGAACGCATTCTCTTCAGGTTTCAACTTGGACACTCAAGCAGTGGTTACCTGGCTCACAACTGACAATGAATCTTTGATTCTATGCCCGCATCTTGGTATTTTTCACCGCTGACGTGACAACAAATGTAAGAACACACACAGAATAACCTTTGAGAGAGAGTGTGGTGTAAACATGTAGACCTCCTCTCCCCAGATGAAACCACTAGCCTGTTTGCCGTCAGCTATTCCACAGAAACAGCATTCTAAACTGAACCAGGTGTGTACATGCCACAGTGGAGAGGTCAAAAGTGGAAACACATGATCCATTCTTTCTTCTTCTTCTTCTTCCTGCTCTTCTTCCTCTAATAACCACTGCCTGGTTAAAAAAAAAAAAAAGCTGTGTTGAAATGGCCCATTAAACCTTCAAGTAATGCTTATGTAATGTGTAGATCAGAACGGCTTTTAAACCAGGGCATGATGAGTGCAGTTAGTGAGTTAGTTAGTTAGTTGGTTAGATTTCTTTGCTTGGTGCAAACAAATTACAAAAGACATTTTATACATCAAACAACACACACATACACACACGTGGCTGCATTAATTGAAACAATCACAAACATGATAAGAAACATGAGCAAGGAAAGCTTTAAAGTCTCCTCGAGGAATGAGTGCCTCTAACTTCAAGCTGTGTTGAAGTCAATTGCAGTTATAACAAGGCACAGGGAAACAGTTTACATACCGGTTCAAAACCTGAATGTTGGGAAGAAATTCAACCAAGGATGTGAAATATTTTGGTGACTCATTCAAATGAAAATACAGGTATGCTGATGCCTACTGTGGATTGACTGAGAGAGAGTCAATCAGACAGATGGACAGTCAGGTGAAGTGGGAGAGACGCAGCAGAGAGCACAAGGGTAGGAGGGAAGTAGGAGGTGTCTATGTAGTGGAAAGACATCTGTTTTGTCTGCTTTGCTTCCCAGATTCTCTCACGTTTACTGGACCCCTGCCACGCTGCTTTGCCTGGGTTTATTTCTGGCCAACAGTTCAGATGAAGGACGCAGTGTTTAGACATGAGCTGTTTGGATGAATTGGTTTGTATGTGTTACAGATCCTTTGAGTGAAGCTCTGTATCACTTGTACACCCTCAGAAGTATGACACCCAGGACACATTATATTTCTTTGAGATTTGACAGTGAATCAGCGAGCAGACCATCTGCCTCTATTTCACTAAGTTTTATTACAAATGTGTTTACTGCTAATCAGTGTAATGGACTAGACTGTGAGCACTTGAATGTGTGTTTAACGTATATATCCTGTGGGCCCCGGGAGATGACGGGGGCCTTACAAGGATGGTGGTTGTAATATTGAATTATAAAACCTATTCAAGAACCTGTCAGGAGCCCCTTTATCCTGTGTGGAGACACATCTATGCCTTCTTTTATGTGTTAGATTTGTTATGCAACATGGCTTTATAAAGTATTTATCAAGGCTTTATAAGCCACTAAAATTATAATCAGTCCAGGAGCCACCTCCAGCAGCAGACCAGCCCATGTTGTTGAAAGCTCTTTGGTCTGAGGCCTGGGCAAGCCTGCAGGATTTCAGGTTCTGCCAGAACAATTCCTTCTGGGTCGGTTAATATGAACCTCAACATCTCCCGCTGAAATAAATACCACGACAGAAAATCCGAGGGATTTCATGGCCTCTCTGAACTCTAATCCTTGATGGAAATAGAAAGGACTGAAACTTTATGTTCATTTGACATCCTATGATTAAAATGTAAGACGTGTAGGGCTATACAGTAGACAGATGTGATTTTTTTTCCCCTCTCTGCCAGAGGAAGGCTGTTGCAGCTGGACTTTTCTTGCTTGGTTATAAGCCTTGCATATTGGACCTCAAGAGTATAATACTTCACATTCATATACAGTGTAACATTAGATAGTTTATGGTGCTGTATTATGTCGAGGCTGGCTATAGCTGGTAGCAGAGGCAGGAGAATGTTGTGGTCAGTGATGGGTCAAAGAAAGTCAGGGCTCAGGGCTGGCAGAAAGCCAGCCTCAGTACGTGTCTGCTCTGAATGTTAATGGATTAACGCTTGCCACACATACAGCTAGACTGGGAAACTCAAGATGACTTTTAACGTGAAAGGCCGCCAATAAGTCGCCATCATAAATTCAGGGACACATGCTGTCTGTAGCAGCGCGGCAGTCAGGCGTGTTTCCTCCGGGAGGCCAGGGCTGAGGGACTGTGTGATAGAGAATGGGGGAGCAGGTGGGCTCTGCGTTGGCTGACCTTGCCTCTCAAGCCCCACAAGATATGATCAGAGTATGCTGGCAGCTGTGGCCTTGCTTAATAACACCCAAGGTATCATATAGAGCAGGTACACTGGTGCAGTTTTCCACCTACAGACAACTGTGCTACTCTGACTGTCATTTCACCCCACAGTGTACACAGCGTTTTAAACTCAGATCCCGCTGATTTAGCATTTCCGACCACAAGAGAAGCTTGTTCGGTTCCATCATTTTTCTCTTAATTGCTTTAAGTGGGTAACTTAGGCTTGTCTAATGTGAATTTCCAAATGGCAAAGAGAGCTGCAGTTGTCGTGCTCAGGCACTGCAGCGGCAGCCCCAATCTCTATGTGTAATTTATCAGCAGGGGACAATGAGCTAATCTTGCAGGAGAGCATATACTCTCAATTTAAAATCAATCTAGATGCATTTGGATTTTTAGGACCTCCACTTGAGCTGTGCTGTAAATAAGAGCTAGGTTCGAAGCACACAGTTGTTGTCTGTCTGCGTGGGGGGTCATTTAAAATCCACTGATGGATTCACAGCACATTTCACTGCAAAGTTTCACACACATTCTGACACTAATATACCCCATTTTTCCTAATCATTTTACTGCTGCACTGCAAGTAATTAGGTATAATTATGTCAGTGGATGATTTCTAGCCATTTATTGAAGAACTGACTTACAAGCAATCATTAGCAGCAGAATGGTTTTAAATACTTGAAAGAAAAACAAGTGGCACATGCAGGAACAGAAAAGTTATGGTGGTGGAATTTGTAATCCAATTATCTTATTCGCGTGAATAAAACACTGTGCTGTGGTTTCCTATGATTTTCTGTCTCTAACCACCGAGGGCTTACTTAATGCCTTCAATCTTTTCTGCTTTCTCTCTTCTCCGCAAATTAATTTATGGTCTAATTACAGGACAAGCCTCCAGATATGAAGGAACACAAATCACTAGTCCTTACCAGATGGCAGAAAAACGGCACAGGATAATTGAAAATCTAGAAGTGGATCAATATTTAGAAGCCCAAGGTTACACGAAGTATGACACTACTATTAACATGGAAAAATGATGCATTGCATCCACAGGCAAATTGGCCTCTGTTATTTGACGGTGAATGAGTACTAACTGAAATGCTGCTGCTGGGTTCTCAATAACAAAGACACCACACTAGCTTTAAACTATCAGTGGGTTAACTACTAGTTAAATGCATACACCCAGAGTTTATCAAAAATTGTTACTGTTACTGTATCCTGTGCATATCTACAGCCCACTTACACACATGCATAGTGTCAGCCAGAGAGCGGCGTGTGGATCAGGTCTGGAGGTCTCCTCTTCGACAGAATGTACCATAAAGGCTCACCGTGTCACCTACTACCCAGGCTTACCCCACCCTTCTCTAGCATTTACCTCTGGCCTGTTAAAAATGATATCAGCTCATGGAGGGCAAGCATTAGCATTTGCATTTTATTGGAAGCACAGAGATTTAGAGCAGAGGATATATCAGCTCTGAGCAGACAGAATTAGTTAACAATGCATTACCTGCCTTTTATGGCAGCTATAACTCTTTCCCCTGGTGGGGAGAGGAGATGAAGGGAGGAGTGTGTGGGTGGGTGGGGGGGTTGAAGGGGAAACACAGCCAGCAGAGGGTTGGCGGTGACAGGCATGGCGCAGTAGAGGGGGGCATTTAGAAGGAAGAAGCTTTGTCTATGGTGCTTTACTGCACATTAAGTGTGATAGCCACCCAAATTAGAGCATCGCATCGCAATCACCTTCACACAGATCAGTGCACTGTGCTTGGAGATGATGCGCCAGTCATCACTGCAGACCTTTTCATCTGGTTGTAGTGAGGAAATGGAGTCAGAGACACAGCTGTTGGGCAGCTGTGCCTACATGATCACAGCACGAGAAAGGCCACATCAAATTACACAGGCCTCTGTGATACTCATGACTTACAACACTTGGAGAAATTTTTCAGTTCCTCTGAGACCCTGACAAAAGACTATGAATCTTTTCTTTTTCATAGGGGTGCCGTGGGCTGTGTATTAGTGTTCTGTGTATGAGCGCACATTTATTTGTTTGTTGTTTTAGTGGTATCCTTGAACAAGCTGCACTGATGAGGCCCACTGCAGCAGTGCCTCCCTTACCACAGCTGCACAGTAGCTCCCCTGACACTCATTTGGTGTAATGTGTTGCAAGACGACCCACCTCTGCCATGGGCAATACCCACTGGAACTCATTTGCACCAGAAGTTACTGGGACAGGAGGGAGTAGGTAAGTGCAAGGAGGCTGCTTTGAACAAATATATAAATAAATACATTTTCACCAAAATTGTAACTTTATTTCAAAATTTATTTCAAATTTGGAAAAACACCCTTAAAAAGAGACTTAAAAGAAGGAAAATAGGTTGAAACATTTATGCAAAACATCAAATCACATTTGAGTGCATGATCAAAAGTCTATGAGTGCCGTAGGCCATAGGCCCCTCCCATTTGACAGCTCATACTAATTTCTAGCAAAAGGCTTTAATCTGATTTTCCTTATTTCAATGTTTAGTGTCGGTGAAGCTTCAGTCTGCGTGCCTGTAGACCAAACACCAGAACTGCATCTACATCTGTATATGCCACACACATCACAGGCAGAGCTCCCATGAGTGCCACTGTGGCTTTCCCAACCAAACCCTCTGGCCTGGGTTTGTCAGCAGACAGCTCCAGGCTCCATAAAACAGCCTGCTGCTCGCTCCCTTTGCCCAGCTTAATGGTCCCAGGGGCTGGAAATTTACTAGTGACCTTTGCATTCCATTTGGAGTGTAAAAGCCTTTTTGCTAGGAAAATTCCATCACTTTAGACGTAGCCGAGCAGCACTTTGTGTCCGTGTGTGTGTGTGTGTGTGTGTGAGAGAGAGAGAAAGAGAGAGAGAGAGACACTATACTATAAAAGGCAAGCAAGGAAGAAAAAGAGGGTGGTGAGTGAAATGCATAGATCAGACTCAACCTTCACTATAGTTTATTACCGATATTGCAGTTGTTTGTTTATTCTTAATCTATTATCTTTGCTTTATTCTAGATAACAAATAATATTTCCATGAATGATGATTTCCTGTTTTTATTACAGTTGAGATAAAACTGAAGGTCCTCGTCACATTTCCAGATATAATGAGTATTAGTACATGCTCCATTTTTGAGTGAGTGTCAATCAGTTTTAGCATTTATAAATGCAGCAATATCTGTCACTGAAGCTGTTTAATGGTTCACTGACATTTCTATGATGACACAATGATACCACACTCAAGTGGGGTACGTCATGAATGATTTTAGGAACATTTCAATGAACCACCTTGTATCTGGCAGCTATGTAGAAACTCCATCAGAGCTTTAAATAAATCTGTTACTTTACAAACAGCATAACATACTGTAGGTTTTTAGAACCACAGGTGGGTTCAGCAGATGTGAAAGACGTGATGTTAGTCGGTGAACCATATGTGAATCTGTGCCTCTCTAAAGACTGGATAATAAACCATAAAAGTTTATCAAAGAAGTGTATTTTCTGAGGGGTCGTAGAGAGCAAAGTTTTTGAATTGTGAATGACTTGCATAAAAACAGTTAACTTTTACATCAGTGTTATTTAACAGCGCCATCTGCTGGCTGAGTGCAGCTAGTGCTCCTCAACAGAGAAACCTGATTTGAAAATGGTCTCAATTCAACAGAGATCACATTACACAGGTTCAACCTCATATCTGTAAATGAGCTTAATTCTTTCCTATTACTATTCTTTTATAACCAATCTGATGTTAAATTACAGTGAAGTTTATTACTCCGGCTTCATCTAAATCTATTCATTTCAACCTGCAATTATAGATTATCCATTGATTCATCAGCTGTACCACTTCTCCAGGCAGGGTCAAGCGGGCTGGACTCAATATGATGTGAAATAGGACGAGGGCATGGGACACCCTGCATAGGCCCAGTATATTTCAAATTTAATTCAAGCAATAATGTTTTGGCAAAAATTACACTCCGATCCTGAAATAACAGTGAACTGACAGTCAGTTTTAACATTGAAAATGTTTATTAAAGGGTGCTACTGTACACATTTGTAATATTTAATTCACACAAGAAAGTCTACGTCTTAAAAATTCTGCCCCAGCAAAAACTGACAAAACTCAAGGATCCAAAAGGACAAAATATTTTTAATGTAAGAAAATGACAATGAAATTATGATCCAAGTGATACCATGGGACATGATTAATGTACTGCATGTCAAGTGAAGAAACTCACAGCCTTCTTGCACAATGCCAAATGAAGCCAAACAAAACTACAGAAAAAAAAAAAAAAAAAAAAAAAGATCTCAGTCTTCGACTTTCAACATTTGGTCCTAAGAGTTCATGTTGGAACACAGCAGATCAAACTACACAATCAGCATCCGTCAAGTGAACTGATCTCCGCTTGAGAAATTACAATACTTGACATTCAAGAACAATGATTACAATAAACCCTGGGAAAGCTTAACCCAAAGGGTTGTCAGTTTTTTTCAAATCATCATGACAGCAAGAACACCCCAATTACTGAGTGGATTTTAAAAATACCAATGTTTCACTGACTGATGAGTTGTCATCGTTAAGAGTGGTCACACAGTCCAAACAATCTTTTTCTTTTAGCCACAAGGTGGCACACCCCAACAGCTGGTGTGAATGCTGGTTTTGTTTTATGTGGATACAGTGAAGATTGTCTAACCTGTGAAAATGATCCAACAATAACACTGCTGTAAAAAAAAAAAAAAAGGGGGGGGGTGCAAAACTCAGTGAAATTATTTTTATTGTCCTTTTCTTTAAATGGCAATAACATATAGAAAAAATAAAAACACCACACAACGTTTACATGTTAAAACCTGGAAACGAGAGATAAAAAAAAACAACAGAATGACAGTACACTACATTATAAAGACATAGTTGGCCGGTGTCTGCTGAACGTTCGCAAATTGAGTAGTTCTAGCTCAGTAGCAGGACAAACAAAAATCTACAAGAGATAAAAAAGTTCTAAAAAAGGAAGTGATCATGCAGCCAGGGAAGTGCTGCTTTGGTTGCTTCCTGAATATCAATACTACGTTGTTATCATTGGGTTCTTTAAAAAAAGAAAAAAAAAAAAAAAAAAAAAAAAACAGGGGCACTGCCTGCATTGAGATGGGGGTTGTGCGCCCAAGTTCAAATTTAAACACAGCTTGTACCAACTCCGGCTGTCTAGGCTATATTCTGAATTTTAACATGACCATCAGTGCACGTGGATGCAGAATCTCTTAGTGACTTAATTGTAACCTGTAAGCACTAAAACATGATGATGTGTTAAGACATAAAAAGACGATAAAGAATACAAAGACAAAACAGCAGAAACCCTCCCCAGTAGCATATCACCCATGTCCACTACAGCTGCTTCTCCTGTCTGATGGATCCTTCTCAGCAGTCTGGGCCCTTGTGCTCCATTGGGGCATGGATGGAGATAACACAACTGTGTCCACTGTCTTTGTGTTGGTGTTGGACATGGTAAAGAGGAAGGATGGGAGGTTTGGTGTGAAAAATGTCTGAATCAAGCTTGTCCCTGCAGTGGAGGAGGTCCCGTTTCCTCCTGAGGTGATGCACTCACGCACTGACAGCATCCTTCTCCTTCTTGTCGCTATCTTCATGCCAAGTGAGACGTTCCTCATAAAAGGCTATGACAATCTGTGGGCACTTATGATTGGCCTCCTTAGCAAGCACGAGATCAGCCTCATCAGAGTCTTTCCTGCAAGATGAAGACCAAAACATATCTTTAAAATGACTTCAGGGCTGTGCATTTTGGAATAAAAAAAAAAAAAAAGATATTTGACAGAGGAGTTGACCTGACGCGCTTCTGTGCCATTTACTATTTATTTAACACCTATTATTAGTCAAGTATTTTAGGACCAAGCCACTGTTGATTTCTTTTAAATCACATCATAGTTGATGTGTCTTACAGACAAAGCAGCCAGGGATTTGTCTGTCTACACTGATTTCTCTGCAAAGATTTGTACTATCAAGCAACACTCCAAAATGGGTTTTGACAAAATGGGATATAACATATATACATCTTGCTGATATGTAACGGCATACAATTTTATGCTGCCAGTGCCACTGACCCTTTGTATATGAATGGGCTGCTAGACTATTAGTGCTGCTAATGAATAAGCTGCCTGTGACGATCTGACATATTGAGAGATACCGCCTCAACGAATTGTGTCTTTCCAAGTTTAAAGCAGTACTTCTCCACATATAGCGGTGGATGCAAGCAACACCTGCAGTTTCAGGTCAACACCCAGAAACCAGAGGAACACCATTTACCCTGAAACTCTGTGTTTTTGTGAGTGTACTGCATGCTGCTTCAATGTATGTTGTCTGTGCGCCAGCCTGTGCCCTGAGATAAGATATGCATGAGGATTTTTGTTTAGCAATGACAGACAGGAAATCTATTTTCTTACTTTCTCCAGAACTGGATGCAGCACTGATAACAATGGAACCTATCATACTTCACGATCAGTAGCCCTCAGTGCATTTACCTCCAGGTTTCAGTATCCATCCCTCCATACAACTCTATCTTACAAAAATATCATAAAATATCATAACCAGGCTTGTGTTATCCATTACTATTGTATTTGAAAAATTCACCAGAAATTAAACAGTATTTGCAAAGTTTGATGTGATGCAGCAACAAACCTACCACTTCATAAGAAACATTAGGTCTCCACACGAATCTGTTGCGCCAATGATCTTCTCTGGCTCAAGTCCTCTCTCAAAGCCACGAGCAACTAGAATATCCTCCTGAAAATGAGAAAGTCCTTTTTTCAGTACACAAAAAGGCTCTAGTCTGTCACAACATCACAAATGGTTTGTAGACTACGTTTAGATATATTAACATATATCAACATGTATATCATATCAAGAGAATGCAAAATAATAATAATTGAATTATTTCAAGACATAATCTACTGGTTTACTATGCTCATGATTTGACACAACATAACAATGAAATATGGTTCTAGTCATTTTAAACAGAAAAACATTTTTGTTGATACTTTGGCTCAGGTTGCATTAGTGTTCATACTGGTAAAAAAAAAAATATGGCAGCATACAGCCCAAACCATCTCTGGCCCTGTTCAGACTTGGCATTAACATGTCTTTGGTGCTCTAATCACAAGTGGGTAGCTCAGAGTACACCAACTCATAGAAAAAAGAAAAGGAGAAATACAATTCACATGCATTAAGTGCCCACTTGTGATCAGATCCCAGTATGCTAAAATGTATTGTTCTTTTTGAGCCAGCCCAAGAGGAGCATTGTGAGTGAGCACTTCTCACAGCTCTAGGATGAGACACCCAACTGTTAATTAACATATACACAATGACTTTTTAATCGAGAGTGTAACTGTAGAATCTCCCAAGAGTGGAGAACTGTGTTTGAGTTCACTGTGCTGCACTCACAGTTTGCAACATGAGTTAACCTCACACAAGCAAATAGTCTAAATGAGCTACATCCTATACATTACAGACTTCTTTTATAATGGTTGGATTTTTAACCAGGTAATGGTTCAGTTTGACCCCTCTCAACCAGTTCCTCATACCATCTATAAGTGTTTCAAATATGAAACATAACCATTATACACCAACATACTATGTACCTCTTTTTTCTTTTTGGGTTTACTTCCACCCTCTTCATCGTCGTCCGAGCTTCTCTTCTTTGAGCTGCTTGAATCTTTGGAACGTCCCAGGGAGCCTGAGCTTGATTTGCTGCCCCCACTGCTGGGTGTGGAGCTTCCACCACTGCTTTTCTTGTAGGTCTTCATGAATTCAGAAATAAGCTCAGGGCAATCCAGATTCTTTTCTGGCTCCCATGTGTTGTGCTTACTGAGGAAGATCACAGTGCAGCAAGTCAGTGTCAGTGCCATAACATCCTGGTTTTAAGAGAGGCATTACAGTAAATTGTATCAAAAATGTTCTGCATGGCCCTGCCTGGGTAATATCCAGGGGTACAACTAATCATTGCATGCCATTGCTTCATTGTTTCTTTGCTTAAAACAAGATAGTCAGAAATTAAAATTCCCATTACAATGTCTCACGGTCAGAATGTTACACAACAGATGTCCAGTTAATTATGTATTAATGGCTGTTTTTCCATAGCGCTTCTGTGAGCAAACAGTGAACAATACACTCGAAAACTAAATGCATTTGTGATATTTAATCTCATCTATAGCCCAGTCTAGCGCTGCTTAATCCTGCAGAGGAGTTTACACAGGTGCAACTTGGCATACCACCGTCAATACAACTTACTCTGAATATCCTTTCCACTTGAGGAAGAACTCGACCCTGCCTTTGACCACCCTCCTGTCCAGCACCTTCTCCACAACATATTCTTCCTCATCAGAGGATGAAGACTCCTCGTCGCGAGACTTTTTGCCCATAGCAAACTTTGTTGTTGAACACCACGCTGTTGCAGGCCAAGGGTACTTCCCTGTACGAGGAGAAACGATGGAGAGGCTAATGTTTTTGACCATAGAAGTGATCCCTAAACGATATATTCCGTGCAAAGTAACAACAACAAGAAACATTAAGCACCGAGAGACAACTTCTGTTCGGCACTGGTTTTCTAAGACACGATGTACTATACATCAAGCCAAGGGATCCTTCCATTGTCGTTTACCCATGCTACAACATGCACAACTCAATGAAAATTATCATCTCAGGTTTGCCGGCTAAACGCCTTTCGGCAACGCCCCACACGCTAAAATATTTGAAAAAGGTAATGTAACATTTCCAGGAAAGTGAATAACAAATGCACACGGCAAGGTAGATATGATGTTGTGTCGGCTGATCATCTAGCTAACCACTGGGCACGAAAAGCAAACATGCTAAGGCAGGTAGCCTGGCGGCTAACGCTGCAGAGAGCTAACACTAGCTAATTTTGGTACCAAACAACTCACATAAAATAATACTTGCAGCAGCATTTAGCTGCGTTGATGTGCAACCACTTCTTACCGTTTTTGACGTGGAGACCGTGGGTTTTGACCAATTTATCGCAGCGGTAACGTTTGTCTTTACTCGCGCTAGAGCTGTAAGGCCAACGCCGAGGCTACTTTAGCGTCTTGCTTGTTTCACAAAAAGGTACTGTGCGCTCCTCTGTGCGTAAAAAGCGCGCGTTAAAGGCGCACAATGAATGTACCCGCCCCTCGGTCAGCTGATGACCTACATACACAAAACGAAAATACCCTTACAACAAATTGCAACTCCAGTCTGCAAGACAAGGGACAGGTTTATTATAAGACGTTTGCAAAATGCCCTCCAAAAGAGAATGCGACGTATATGCGTAATGTTATATGCCAGAGAATTGAATATAGATGTCGCTGCTATACTCCACCCACAAAGCACAGATCAGAATCACTTTAAATAGGTGATCTATGGTTGGTTCGATATATTCTCCATTCCTTCCATGTGAACATTCATGTAGGAACCACTGTTGTGTGCATTTTGTTAAATAACCTAATTTTTTTCAAATACAATGTTACAAGTAATATTCAATATAATTTCTCATCGTTGTGAAATGCCCGCCCACGACCAGCTCATTGGATGATGATGGTGATTGATTGAATTCGGTCCAATCAAGACTCCATTCCTGCTGACGACAGACTGCAGCGGGAACAACTAACCAATCACAGTGTGGAAGAGGTGTATACGTTACTATTTATTGTACTGTTGAGAAGCAGGCTCTGCTCGTCTGACGCAGATCTACTCTCTCCGGTCTGTTCACAAGGAGTCTTCAAGGCTTTAGACGCAAGATGGCGAAAGACGTGAGTATTACGACCCGATAACATTGTATGCGCTCTATCGCCCAAGTTAAATGTCCCAAAATGCATGATTTTTGAGGCCATCGTGGACATGCAATGCTCTGTGCCGACTGCGTTTCGTCGGTGCTGCCGCAACTACCGAGCCTTGTAAAGCCGCCATTTTATACCAGTTGGGCCTCGTGGCCTATTGTTCATGCCGCTACTCATGTACACATTCAAGAATGCCTTTTAGTTACTTAACGTGCTTTTAACGATATACAAAGGCGAGAAACAGCCGCACAGTCTGTAACATACGTTTTATGTTTGCACATAACCTAAGCGAAAGGTATACAACACTATCTGACCCGTCTACTAACGTTAATGGCGGCGACGTCTCCCTCCTCCACTATGGCCCGATTTTTGATATGTGACGCAGGGCCGTATTAATGAGCGACCAGCACAAAGTAATAGTAATACTGTTTGACTTTCAAGTGGTTTATTGTAGAAGTGACACTCGGTGCTATTTACAATGGTTACTGTATCCTGATTGTTGTGTCTTTGTCCATTGTCCAGGTCCCACGTGAGCCGGAGCAGCTCCGCAAGCTGTTCATCGGAGGTTTGAGCTTCGAGACCACAGACGAGAGCCTGCGAGCTCACTTTGAACAATGGGGGAGCCTAACAGATTGTGTGGTAAGTGGGTTTATGAGGAGCGATGCTTGGGTGCCCATAACGAATAGCTACAGACGGCATAATCGCACTGACTCCGCATTTCAGGCGGAAAACATTAAGTATTTGCTTTTTCATTCGGGAAAAATATTCATGGCTTTGCACACGGTTCTGTCTGCAATCACTCCCAGTGCCTTTGGAGTAGTTTGTGCTACTGTCAACTTGTAGTATTACCCAGTGCTGGTGTTGTATACTCCACTGTTGTAAATAGGCTGGGCAAAACAAACATGGCCCAGTAATATAATGGAATTGCAACTGACCCACCCCCATGTTGACTAAGTGTGTCTTGTCTAATAATTGTGTAAAAGAGTGGGAATAATTGAAGCTTCTTCCTTCAGGTCATGAGAGACCCCAACAGCAAGAGATCCAGGGGCTTTGGCTTTGTCACATACTCATCAGTACAAGAGGTCGATGCTGCCATGGCTGCTCGCCCCCACAAGGTTGATGGAAGAGTGGTGGAGCCCAAACGAGCCGTTTCTAGAGAGGTATGTTATGCTTAATATGCTACACCATGCATTACTGAGGGAATATGATGTGAATATTTAGCTACAATGACAATTGTCTTCATTCACAGGACTCAAATCGACCAGGGGCCCATGTAACTGTCAAAAAGATCTTTGTTGGAGGCATCAAAGAAGATACAGAGGAGTCACACCTGCGGGATTACTTCCAGCAGTTTGGCAAAATCGAGGTCATTGATATCATGACTGATCGCAATACTGGAAAGAAGAGGGGCTTTGCTTTTGTCACGTTTGATGACCATGATTCAGTTGACAGGATTGTCAGTAAGTACAAGTCTCCTGCACCGAAAATTGTGTCATTTAACCAGTCATCACCATGGCTGAGTACGTAATATATCTTCTGTCCCACAGTCCAGAAATACCACACAATCAACTCTCACAACTGTGAAGTCAGGAAAGCCCTTACAAGGCAGGAAATGCAGACTGCTGGAATGGGAATGAGAGGTAAACCCCTGTTATGTTGCAAACCTAGATTGATGCACAGCGATCTCAGTTCACACTGACATAGTTGGCACTGTTCCAGATCTAATGGGCTGTGTTTTGTTTTTTCAGGTCGCAGCAGCGGTGGCAGGCCCTATGACTACGACAGAGGCTTCAATCAGGGTAAGTATTCTTTGTTTAGGCTTCCCCCAATTTGTTTTTATTTGTAATGGTGTAGTGTCTAAAACCAGACTGTTCATGTTTCATTTAGGTGGCAGGGGTCGATACGGTGATGGTCCATACAATTGCAATGGAGGAGATGGTGGTGAGTAGGAAATTTTGTCAAACTCACGTTTTTCAGTACTGAAGCTTAGCAATGCACTCAAATGTCATTTATGTTGTAGGCTATGGAGGTGGCCCAAGTGGTCCTGGTGGATATAATGGTGGCAACCGTGGTTATAACCAAGGTTACAACCAGGGTGGAGGTGGAGGCTATGGAGGAAATGGTTATGACAGCAACGGTTATGGTAAGTGTCCTCTCTTCATTTCCTGAACTCTGAACTATTTATTGTGTTCAAGTTGTGGTTAACGATCATCTGTTTGTAGGCAACTGTGGCGGTGGTGGTGGTGGCGGCAGCAACTACAACAACATGGGCCACTATGATCCCCAGGCCTCTAACTTTGGCCCCATGAAGAACAACTTTGGTGGCGGCGGTGGCGGCAGAAACTTTGGCGGTAAGGATCGATGGATGGTTAGCAGATGTAATGTCCTGCACTGCTTGGTGCATGTAAATTGACTGTCTTTTACTCACAGGTGGCTATGGAGGGGGCTCCAACAACGGATATGGCCGTCCAGGACGATTTTGAAATGTGAAGCGGTAAGAATTTAAAGGCATGCTCACACTGTTAACTTTGCATCATTAAAACCAGAGTATGTGGTTACAGGGAATCGTTAAGTGCAGATAACATTTAAAAATTCACTCTGGATGTCAGGTCATACAAAGTCAGTGCACAGTTAACAATGTTGTTCCGTATTGTTCAACAGGACTGAGTACTTAGGAGAGGAGAGCAAGGAGAGGAGAGCAAGCGAAGTGACAGGGCAGCTGCAGGTTTACCTCCTAAATCTGCTCAGCCAAACAGTTGTGGCAGGTTACAGCTGCTGCAAGAAGAGATGTACAGTAGATAAATCATGGAGGGTCTTCATTTAAACGTTTCTTTCTTTTTATTCATCAAAATGTGTTTCTGGAAAGCAAGCATTCCAATAAGGTTTTATGTAGACTTTTTTTTTTCTTAAAGGTCTGGTTTTTATTTGTAACTGCATCAAATCAAGCTGAAATAAACCATCTTTCAGTTTTTTTTAAAAAGTCTTGTTAGCCTCTTCAGTGTGGGAAAGGGAGGGCTCATTAGACACTGCACAATGTGGGGGAGAGGGTCATATTTTGCATATCATGAGTATGGAGAAGCACATTTCCTTGGTGTGCAAGAAACCCTACACTAGTCATCACATACTCCACGAATCAATGCATTTAAAATGTCAATACGATATGTGGTGAGGAATGAGAAGGTGTGCAAATGCAGTCATCATAAAGAGCCCATCACTTGATAAAGACTCAACCCTGAGGTCTGCAAAGATCTTCTGGAGGATGCTAGCTTACATGCAAAGTCTTTGAGGCTAGCCATGGAAGCCAGCTGAGGGAGAGCAGTAGCAAAACCATCGCCAGGATCATTGAAGCAGGGGAGAGTGAGAACAGAGGCCTGAGGCTAGCAGGCAGCAGCTACCAAAAGGCTTAAATGCTGTCTGTAGGTAAGACCAGACTTCTCAACTACTGATAGTATATCTTGCTTTTGTCATGTAGCTGGTAGAAAGTTGTGTTGCCCAATAATGACGTAACATTTCTTTGTGCAAACAAGTTTTTATTATGACTTACACCTTTTTTGACTGGTAAAATTGGCCTCTTAATTGTGCATAGAGGTCTTACAACAGAATGCATGCTGTTTAATAGAACAGTTATTTTTGAAAGATTGCTTTTTACTTATTTGGTATTTCTGCTTTCTAGACAGCTCTACAAAATCGTCTCCAAAAACCTGTCTTCATTTCTGTGACAATGGCTTCAATCAGGTACAGAACATTAAAATGTTCAATATCACCTTTTTTTTCTTTTTCAGTTTAACCTGACTGTGTTTTTCCCCTCACAGGTTTACATGGAAAAATGATGTTGGTGCAGAAGACTCATCTTTTTTAACTTGTTTTTTTTTTTTTTTTATACTGTTTTTAAAATAAAGTATTTTTTTACAAAGTACTCTGGTGTGGTTTCACTCGATTCTGCTAACATGTAAAATGCCCATAAGTGCATGCATGATGTGTTGTACATATGCAAAACCAGAACCAGGTGAATTGGATTTACTTCAAAGTACTTTCAGTTGGCACAGTCAGGCAGACAGAACATGTTCTGCAAAACTTTAAAGACATGAACATCCCCAGGTCTTCAGCATTGTTCTCTCTTTTGCATAGCTGTGTGAGGTACCAAATAAATTTTCCCATCGGGTGTCTGTTGCAAGGTGTATTCATCTATTGAGTATGGCTGTCCATCTTCATCTCGTAAGTGAGAAAATACTTCTGAATATAGATCTGCAAGGCGATGTTTGATGAACGACAAGCTGCGTTGGAACTCAAGCCTTTCCTGTGCCAGATGTTCTCTCTGGGCTTGCAGCTGGCCCAGTTCTCGTTCAAGGTGAATTATGCTCTCCAGCTTCCTCTTCCTGCAGTTCTGAGCTGCCACCTTGTTCTTCCCTCTCCTCCTAATGTCCCTTACCAGTGCTAGTTGACTATCTGTCAGAGTATATTGTGTCAGAAGCTCATTGAAGTCATCTACAGGTAGATTGATAATTTTATCCATGGGGAAGGGAATCTTCAAAGCCATTGCCCGACGCTCATCTCTGGTCAGAGTAACAGAAGTGGAGGTGCCAGCTTGTGGTTTGGTATACATGTTATGTTGCGAGCCCCCTCTGCTGGACACTCCCGAGTCATTGTACATGTCATTCAGAGCAGCAGCCTGGCCCTGTGGTTTCACCGACCGTGCAGTCAGAGCATTAGGTTGTGTGTGAGATGAAGTGGGTTGAGGAGAGAAATAAGATGAATGTGCACCTGAGTGTAAATATGATTGAGACTGACTCTCATAGTCCATTGAGTAATGGATGTGGGCTCTTCTGGCATGCTCAGTCATGCTGTCTGGTTCACCGTCACTATACGTCATGCTCATGTCTACTCCCTGGTAACCTGGTGCACCACCAACAGGATTATCTGGAGAGGCCAGTGGTGGACTAGAGCCCAGAGACAGACCAGAGTCTGACTCCAGATCCTCAGCTGAGCGAACATGTGAGATTTGTCCATGCGTAGTCCACAGCATGTGCCGATTTAGACCCTGAGAGGAACAAGCATTGGCTCTCCTGTGCCCTTGACTGCTACCTGACATGTTCATCTGCTCCCTAAGAGCCATGAGTGTGGGCTGTGTCTGGGAGGGGATGGGGGGCATTCTTTGACTGAGCTGAGATCCAGAGTGTGCATACATTGCCTCTGTGTTGCTTCCCGGACGTTGACAGACAGGCACCTCTTCAGTGTAACATCCATTGTAAGTGTCAGCAGTGCTGAGCTCACAGGTAGCAGGAGGATGCTCAGAGTGAGACTGAGCCATCCCATACCCTCCCACATGGACCATGGGCTCCATGGTTTGGTACTGTGCTGTTTCATAGGAGCCTTCTCGAGGGACTTCAAACTCCTGTAACAATAACAATAAGGACTCACCTAGATGTGATTGACAGGCATATACATCATATACAAAATGGTTTAAGACATTTAATAAAATTCCTGAGAGTACCACAGTAATTAGAGTATTTTTCACAATTCATCTGTTTTGCTATGGAGCACAGTTTGCCCCCACTTCAGCCTGCCACCCTGAGCCCATGAAGGGCTCATAGATGTGATCAGGTTTCACCTGGAAACAGATGGCTATTGTGCAGCGCAGGGGGGCCGCTAGCAACATACAGCGTTTGCCCCCTTTCACAATCTCTTCATCCTGCCATCAGTCAAATAGGCCATTGTTGTCCATATCACCTGAGTATGTATGAGTTTTTCAACAGTAGCCATCACATTGATTAAAATGTATCACTCCACTGGAATGAACCAATAATATTCAGTTTAGTTAGTTATTTATAAAACACATTTTGAACTGGAGAGTCTGATAGTTTATGTTCAGCAACAAACTGGTGAAATATATTCAAATATGCCATACATGTGTAGTATGTATAGGCGCTAAACTCATTAGTGACGTCAGAGCCAAGAAAGGAACAAATATATACATTTTGTTCATCCTGCTTATGTGCGTTTATTAGATACAATACAACCTGTTCCTCCATGATTATGCACCATGGGGTGTTGGGATAACATACACTAAATGGCATATCTGGCATAAGACTCGTAATGTATAGTAACATTTTGCAAAAAAAAAAAAAAAAAGTTAGACTTTTACAGTGCCCTCAGTGTGTCAGTGCCTAAGAGTTACCTGCAGCTCTGAGATGGCCATCAGCTCCTGCCAAGCCACATCTATCTCTGTGTCTCCAGGGAAATTAGTCGGCATGGACACTCCTCCACACAGCCTGCCTGGAGTAGCTAATACCTAGGAACAGAAAAGAAAATGACTAGTGATTAAAAAACCCTCATTCATTAGTCTCTGACAGGATTGATGATATGTTGTATGTTTCCCGCTTCATAAACAGACCTACCTCACAGGTTCTCCTCAGTGGGAGAATATAGTTGGCTGTAGAACACATTCAGGACAGGCTCTCACTACAAATGATCAACCTGGTGGAGACACAGAATAGTGAGAAAGTATTAACTATGCAGCCTCTTACACTATGAATAATACAAAAAAGAAGAAGTATAAACAACAAACACTGACACTAAAACAATCAGAGTTTCAGTGAACTGTTGTAATGTGTAATACATACAGTACATTACATATCTGAAGAGCTGCTGGTGCTAAAT
Organism: Caranx ignobilis; assembly: GCA_021432705.1. Taxonomy (NCBI): domain Eukaryota; kingdom Metazoa; phylum Chordata; class Actinopteri; order Carangiformes; family Carangidae; genus Caranx; species Caranx ignobilis. Next base: position 66,021,881 of record MU269985.1, read on the forward strand.
AAATGACTGTTTGGGTGTTGTTTAAGTCTTTTTGGAGCACATGAAGGATTCAGTTCAGTTGAGTTGACTCCTCCCATCAGCTGTCCCAGGGTGCAGCTATGCCAACCCCTGATAAGACAATCTACGGGAAAACAGCATGCTCTACAAGACAGACTGGGGCCTGATGACTGCTTTGGGAACCTTGCTGTATTGGTAGCATTTCTAGGTCCTACTCTAGTTTTCCACCAGCAAACATTTTCAGTTTTCAAGACCTTCAGTCGTGGAACATCATGGATCATCTTAACACAGAGCGCACTCAGAATTCAACGTTTTCGGTACACACGTCAAATGACAGCAGAGAGACTGAAGGCGCTGCCACAAACATGTATAATGTAGTTGTATATTTGTATCATATGTATTTCATTGTATGTATTTGTATATGTATGTGGCTGTATATCTAATTTATTGGTTTGAAAAAAACAGCAGTTTATTTAGTTGTTTTAAGCTCAATTCTTCCCAGAGATGACAAAATTAGCGCCAGCGATATATGCTCCATACCCTGATATTTGTTGTATTACTTCTCCTTATGTAAGAGTGTTAATCTTTGTTAAATAAAGTAACAAATAAATGACCAATACATTTTACTGTCAACCATGACAGTGGACAAGTCACTTAGGTAATGTTTGTTATTCCTAACACTGTGTTAATTTAACAAATATTTATTGGATGAGGATGATTCTGTCCACAAATGCAAAAAGATGATGCTATAAATGGGCTCGGGTTATGCCACTGACTGTAATGATAAAAAAAAAAAAAAAAAAAAGATTGTAAAAAAGATGAGAGCACCAACAACAGGCTGTATTACCCTGAGGTGTCACAGATTGCAGTTAAACTCTGTGGGTGTAGCTTCTGAAGACAATGGCCTGCATCAACCAAACTGTTTCAGATTTGAGAAAATAAAATGGAATCACATTTGGTGAATTCTAATATAGTTTTCAAATGTCATCCATGTAATGTTTCCATGGATGACATTTGTTTTACAATTTTTACTAAACTTCAAATTTCCTCTAACTGGACTGCGAAACCAGTTGTCGGCATTAAATCTGTAATATTGATTATTACTTCATTAAAAAGCTATGCACTATCACTCGCTGCTTTTAGTTATAATGTAATGTTTAAAGGTTCTGAAACATGTGGCTACTATAATATCCTGTTATAACTGGTGTCATGATGGTGGTATTTTTTTTTTTTACGGCTGTTTCCTTCACTGTAGGGAATCATAATTCACTGTCAAAATGAAAAATTCTATTCACCAGTTCATTTAGTGAGAAAAACTTGATAAAACAGCTAATCAAATTAAGTCAGAAAGATTATTTTTCATTTAATTTGTGGAAACCTGTTTGTAGAAAAACATCGGGAATCTGTATTAAAACATGTGACATATAAGTAGCATCTCAACACATCACTCAAAGATTAACTTAACTTTAAGATTAAAAAACAATATAATCAAATTAATTGAACTTTGTAGTGTCACTTTGATACATGTGGATGTGTAATGTCATAGTATCTAAGTACTATTCTATACTAAGTTCTTTTATGGATAGTAGTACTGTACAGTTTTAACCTCTCAGCATGTAGTCTTGTAATAGAAAGAGTAAACATTGGACAAATGACTGGAAGTAAGATGAGTAAACGTACCTGAGCAACATTCTCTGTGTCTTCAACAGGTAATTAGTTCAAAAAAAAAAAAAAAAACAATCCCGATGGTTAGAGAAAAATGAAATTCTCTTCTCAAATATGTTTGAACTGTTGCTTACTTTTAACAGTTCACAACAGGCGAGTCCTCCTGCTCTATCTCTTATTCAGCTGTCTGTCTCTCTCTCTGTTCAGCTACTCATACAGCCACCGGCATAAATGGGATGGCTCTGTGCAGACAAACGCAATCTTCCTGTAAAGCACCCACACCACAGTTTTTTGCACTCTTGCATCCTTAATAGCACACTTGCACCCCAACCTCCAAATTTCCCTTTTGCCCACATGACAAACCACAAACCAAGAGTTTGGCATACACCATGGCAATCGTTTTGTCTGTCTACTGTGAAGTAGGTAGCTGTTTACAAATCCAGAGAAAAAGACTAACTAATTTTGATTCCAATTATGAAACATCAATACACATAACACGATCAGGTAAGAGAACTAAAACTGAGTGAAAATGAGCCGGATGGTTGTTCCTGTCCTGGCCAAACCGTACAAGAACGGTGTCCTTTCAAATCCTCCCAAACGATAGGTATGAGGAGTGTGATGTGGACTGGAGCACCTGGAGTCAGAGCCGGCGTTGCGGTGAGGGCCCTGTTCAAGCAAGGGGTGGGTTGGAGGCTGGATTGAGACTTAGTTTAGTAGAAATGGAATGTACACCCTCCGCCAGGTAAGAAAGACTACATTGTTCCTCTATCTGGCAGAGCAACCACCAAGGGAGCGAGAGGAGCAGGGGGAGAATGAGGGGAGCGTGTCTTACATAGCAAGTGACCATTAAAATCCTTCACAAAAAATCCCCTCATTGCCCTGATCTGAAGCACTGTGAACAGGGAACTCACAAAGGCTATGTGTTATGTAGAACTGCCTCATTGTGCAACAGCTTTCACGTAGATACAGATAGTTGAGCTGATTCTAATGTATTATTTTGTAGAGCAATACATGCTTATTTTTATACGCTGTGTGAGATGACAGTGTTTATCTGTCTCACAATGACACAGATGATTTAGTAAACAATCCACATCACATGAAATATTCAAGGCCTTTCATGTTCTGTAAATGACCCCTCACTCTACACTGCAGCAGAGTGGGTAGATTTCATTTCAAAATACTTTTGTAACATGTTGATGAAACCAAATGACTAAATGGATATACTCACTTATATGTTGAGATAACCTTTGCAAAGTCAGATAAGCAGGTGCAAACATGTTAAGGTGGTTCTGTGTAAAAAAACCTGTGGTCCTTTTCTGAAAAGTGAAAAATTTGCTGTTATTTGTATGTACGACAACTGCAGTGTGTAACGAATGTGTTACATATTTAAACAAGCACAGACTCTGTAGAATTTCTTTTTCTCAGAAATGCAAAGCCAAGAGCAGATGACACAATCACTTTCCGTAATGAGTTAGCATGTCACTGTTGTAAAAAAATACAATTGCAAGTCACAAATAACTCTAGGAAACGATGCACCAATGAACTTACTGTCACAAATATTCTACATATAGAACTACGCATTCGGACATGTTCCAACATTTTCACTCATATCAATGTGTATTCTATGTAATATGTTTCTTTTTTTCATCTTTTTTTTCCCTTTAACAGCTATAATTTGAATGTATGAATATTTTTAGTCCAGGTCCAATCACTTGTGACTAACTCCATTGTTACAGTTTTTTTTAATTATCAAAGAACAGGGAGTGAAAGCATAAACAAAAAAGTTTGAGGGATATATTGTAAATGTTTGCTCTGAATGCGGACCTGATGTTTCACTGTGAGATAAACATAAATTGTGGGAGCTGAGACTTTCAGTAAGGCAGTGTGTATTCAAAAGCCATGAGAACATGGAAGGTTTTGTCTGGCTCAATCCAATATCACATCCCACTGAGACATAAATCGCAATGTTTTCTCTGTCATTGTTCTAAGATGGAAAAAGTAGGTGGCTGACAGAGTCAAGAAAGGTGAATGTCTACCAGGAATCAAAGAAGGGACTTCCCAACCCGAGTTCCTAGCACCCAGCCCCTGACTCAACCACCGCCTCGGCATGCCAAAGAGCACCCTGTTATTACTGTGACCACAGTGGTTTTGAATCTGGACACAGTTCCCAGGTCAACGCCCACGTTCCCTGTTTGTGTTTATTTGCTTCAATTAGTCTTTGACATCTCTGCTTTCCAGCTTGCTCGAACCTCTCTGGACTGTCACCCTTCATTTATTGTGCACCTCAGTGCCACAAACAAATGGACTTCAAAAATAGACCCAACATGCTGGGTGGGAACTGCACACAACTGACTCACTCGGGCTCACCGTCTCTCAATAGGCATTTTATTTTAGTACAGAGTGTTGAATCTAATCTGAATTTCATGGTTAACGGTTTTTGTTTCCCTGCTCCTCTCTGCATCCTGGTCTTTCCACTGTATTTAATTTGTTCATTAAGGATGATGGAATGTGGCATTTTGGTTTTGTCTTAACATCCAGAAGGCTGTATCAGACTTGAGTGGAAAAACCACCTCACTACTAAACAAAATGAGTGTGTGTGCTTTGGGTTGTGGTATCAAAAAGGGAATATTTTTGGAGTGAGCTTCTGGGAAAGGAAAAAAATATAGAGAGTGCAGATGTAGTATGATTTTTTTCTTATTCTCATATTATTTATTAACCATCTTGATTTGTAAAAATAAATAAATAATAAGATAAAATAAAATAAAGGATGTTTTACTCCTCCATCCATTGTACATGCAAAGAACACTACAAGTTGGGAGAACATGAAAATGTCAGTTTGTAAATTGATCTACTTTTCTTATGAGTTTCACGCAAAACTATCTAGATAAGAGGTGAGAGCAATGGTAAGTAGACATTTGATTCGGAGATAACCTCTATGGTTGTTCCTTAAAACGACTGTCATGATGGTCACAGATTATCACAACCTGAAAAAGCACAAATGCGGAAGCTGAAGATGCAGCATCATTCTTCTGAATGTCACAATAAGGCCTGTGCTTATCTCAAGATGTTTAGATAAGGATAATGTTATGCAATAACAAAATTTTATTTCATAATTAGGGTAGTTAGCTTTTATCTTAATTAATATATCATATGACTTGTATTGGAAAAGGGGGTTGCAGATAAGAAAATCAATCATGTATTATTAAGGTACTGTTTAAATGTTTGTGTGCATATTTGTACATATACAGTGCAAGGGCAATTTTATACATGTAATTACTGGAGGCCTATGTCAAGGCTGCTTATTATAGTAATACAGACACGGAGAGGGAAGGCAGGGAAAGGAGGATGTTGACTGGCGGAAGCTCTGCTTAATGCTGATAAAAGGACCACTTGGTTCTTAGGAAGGGAACTGCTAACTGCTGTGGTTGCTGGCATTGACTGAGGAGAGGGTAGCAACCCATAGTGTCACACTACTTCATCCTCTCTATGTATTATGTTTTTAATTTCTGCTTTTTAGTAAGTTATAGACTAATTCAATGATACATATTTCATTGAACTTCATCAGGGGATGTGTAAGTGAAATCAGCCTCTTTAACAGTTTCATCACATCATGCTTTTTAAGATTTTCAAAACAAGTCAGTTTATACTTAACTCTTAAGTTCTTTTTGGAGGTTTATATGGGTGCTTACATTTCTACATAGTTTACTTAAAGGAAATCATTATTTTTGTTCTATTTTTAAGCCTGTACAATCAAGCAAAGTCACGGTGTAGGTATATTAGGCCACTTTTTGTATGTTGTTTTATAATATTTGTTGATTCATCATTTAACTTTCATTCAACCCCAGTACAAACTCTGCCAGTCATCATCGCTTATCAAAAACATATTAAGGTATGACAATGTCTGACTTCTAAGGCAACATGACACGATGACCATGGCACCTTTATGACTATCAACTTTATGTGTGCAGTAGTTCAAGGCAGTGCGCTGTTTCCTCCCTAGTCAGGGTCATTTTGAAATTGTAGTGGCTGAATTGTGTAAGGATAGCGTAGTATTGCAACATTTCATGGTTTCTTGTCGCGCTGTTATGAATGCATGTCATGATAGTTTGTTTCTTTTGACCGTTTTGCAGTTTAATAATGGCTGTACACTATTTGCTTTCCAAACTGTGTGTATTTCAGTATTATTTGAAACTCGAACTCAACCATATTTTACAGTAAGGTCAAATTGTGATGTCATCTATGGAGTGAGATAGAGGGAAATCCCCATCAGCCTGGTTTTCCAAATGCTTCCCAGAAGTGGGAACTAAGATAATTGGAGTTGGTTAAATGTAGGAGGATCCTGAAAAAAGATGTTGATGAGTGCGAGCAAGCTAAAAGGGCTTGTAAATGAGAGATGGTTTCTTACAATACCAGTCCTGCAAAAAGCAGCGACCACTTAATTCATGAAACTTATCATATTTCATAATGATCATCTAATCTTACAAAGGTATGCTATAGTAAACTCTGAACCTCAGCAGTAAGCTCACTGGGATTTAACAATCTGTACTGCACACAATGCCCTTTGTTGTTAGACCTCCCACCCAATCACTTTTTTGATAACTGTTGTGGTTTGGGAAAGTTGTAGTGGTGGAAAATGATAAGTATGTTTATTCAAGTACTGTATGATACAAATTTGTTTAAGTATTTGAACTTGGGTATTTCATTTTATGCTTTTTTATGCGTTTACTTCACTACATTTCAGAGGGGAGCACTGTACTTGTTACTTCACATTCATTTTCTAGGTAATTATAAACATCTTTGCAGATTCAGTTTATTAGTACAAAATTTAACGCACAAAGAAATTAAGAATAAATTGAACCACTCTGTGATACATAAAGTAGTTAAATTAGCTCCTCCCCTGGAATGTTCAATTGATACATATGTTAATGAATTAATGATATTTTGAAATGTGTCATTCTGCAAAATGGGGCTGTTGTAGTTTTTTTCTTGCACTTACAATGTCCTTTGTATTTGTAAGTAAATGAGCTACTTGATAGCTGTAATGTCACTATGGTCAGAGGCTTAGCTGGTAAATTTGGGCCCTAGGTGTGTCAGTGTATTAGTATGTCAGTGGATCCCTTTCATTTCTTCATATTAGTTCCAAAAACAACTAAATAACAACTTAACACATCTTTAGTGGTTATGAAGGCAGTGATGCTACATTAAGTATAATAAGTTTTGTTTGGGAAAAAAAAAACACAGAAAATTACTTATGCGTCTAACATGCCAACAGTACATAAAAAAGCATCCTTACTTGCCTTTACACACTGAAGAAAGTTTCATACGTTCCATAAGAAGCACCTGAATGCAGCTGTGATTCACAGTGCTAAAGTACATGTATTCCCTCTTTCTCGATGTAAATCTTTCAGTGTAAACAGATCGAAATGGTCACTTGAAAAAACATTAGTCCCCACTTTATTTGTTCACACCTCCACACTCCTCCACGCTCTAGCATTCACGCAACAAGGTTTCATTTGCCTTACTGCTGTACAAGCTTGTATTACTTTTAGCCAAGTGTATTACAGCGTTAGATGAATCTGTATCAGTTGACAATTAACATTAATTATGAAATATAGCCTAGTTTTCCCTCTGGCTCCCCTCCCTTCAGGAAACTGCCCTTTGCCCTGCACGCATAACGCGTCAGCAGAGACTTAGTCAGCCAATGGGGGAGCCTCATTTACTGTACGTATGACGTAGGCCACAGATAGCCTGCTAGCTGGTCTGCTAACGAGAAACAAGATGGATTCTCCCATACTGGTAATGTTAATTCTTGTACTTGTACTTACTTTAGACAGTGTACGCATCATGATTCAGGATTTCATCTATAAGTGTGTCACACAATATGTTCAGATTTGTTTCTCTAAACGTGACGAAAGGTGGTAGTTTACTATCGAGTTAACTGGTGTAGGCTAACCAGCTAGCATCGGTTAGCTTGTGTATATACGTTTATCGGTGATGTGGAAGTATCACGTCTTTGATGACTACTTGTCTGACAAATTGTCTCAAATACTAATTGCTTCAAATAGTGTTCACATCGTTGCAGACCGATGGGGCTGTAATGGATTCATTCATTTGATGCCTGCGTCTGTCGTAGTTTGATTTTTACCAGCTAATCTTCTGACAACATATGTTTGTTGATTGCAACCACTTAACTTGACGTTATTGTACGATTGTGGTGTGAATTAAACAAAGTGCGTTTGTCTGGTGCCTTCACAGGAACCATCCTTATACACAGTCAAAGCAGTTCTGATTCTCGACAACGATGGAGACAGGCTGTATGCCAAGGTATGATTTAAAAGCTATTGTGCAATAAAATTATCCTCAGTGGTTAAAGTTTTCTCCAGCATTTGCTCACTGGCCCTCTCATTTACGTTTAACCGCGGGGAAGTTCTTTTTCAACATAATCCATTTGCGGGACCTGTGATATAACTGAGTAATAATTACGATTTTACGATCATAATTGAGGGCAGATATAATTCTTCTGATTAATAAGGAACTTATGTTGGCTGGATATTTATGTGTTATCAAGGATATTCTAAAATTCACTGTATACTCTGTGTTGCCAAATAGGACTAGTTTGTTAAGGAGCTATGTATTTTCATTCACTCTGTGTTAATGAAAAATGGCATAAACTAAGGCAAATATCCTCGTTGGACAGGGTCATCCCTGTCTCATGGACCATATATTTCTTGTTGTCAACAAATCACACTAAAAGAGTATTCAGAACCTTGTCTGATGTATTCACCTCTGCTAACAGAGCTCACTGTTACCTTTTATTTTACAAACACACCTAAATGCCACACTTTCTCTGGGCCACATGATGCTTAATTGTGATGAAAATGGGTTCTCATCATTAAGCAATGCTCTTATAGCAGCAAATATACAGCTGAAAATATTTACCAACAAATGCACCACTTGCTCCTGACTGAATATCATTTGCCAATATAGTACCCAGATAGGTTAGGTAATAATTAAGCCTTTGAGATTAATTGAATAAAACAATATTTCTGTGATCCATTCCCAGTATATTTATTTTCTCAGTCGGGCGCAATGTACTTGAGTAACACAATGTTGATTTCGATCTGTTTGCTCTGTTTGGTTTTTGGACAAAAAGGAAAATACAGAATATCAGCAGCTTTATATTTTAATGGAAAATCAAACTAATTAAAGTGTCATGTGTGTTTGTAGGTCCATTCAAACCCTAACCCTATGATAACATCTTTGAATTAAATGTATTTGCAGTATTATGATGACACGTACCCGACAGTGAAGGAGCAGAAGGCTTTTGAGAAGAACATATTCAACAAAACACACAGGACAGACAGTGAGACATATTTCTTATGTTTAATACAGTCACTGTTCTTCCCTTCATGTCTGAAAACATGGCATGGTTATTTATTTTGTTTGTGCATTCTTAGGTGAGATAGCGTTACTTGAGGGCCTCACTGTCGTCTACAAGAGCAACATAGACCTCTTCTTTTATGTGATTGGAAGTTCACATGAAAATGAGGTACGTTTAATTTAAGAACTTTAATCAGTCATAGGTGACCTGGCAACAACTTTTTTGCAATGATATTTAGCTTTGTGCAATATGAGATTTCAAACTAGTAAAACACTTGGATGCTTCGACATTCTCATCTGTCTCTTATATTTAGGTTGGATTTTACACTTGTACTCAACACTTTACAGTCTGTAGTGAATGATTTGTAGTAATTTTTGTTTATTTTCTGAACATTTCAGCAGCTGAAACTTGGTTTTAAAATTGATTACGTAGTATGCTGAGCATTTTCTTTTTAATTTGATGTACGAATCATTTGTACTTCCACATGTCACCAATCTTCTCTCTGTTGTCGACTGTTTGCACAACAGCTATAAGAAATTGAAAGAAATCGTGTGGCTTTTTTGTGAACGCCATAAAAAGTTATATTTACCTCTTGTATATTTGTTTTCCTGAATGAAATTGTGGTCCCATTAGAAAAGAACAGATTCTGATATATTGTTTTGTTCTCAACAGCTAATGCTCATGGCTGTTCTAAATTGCCTTTTTGACTCGCTCAGTCAGATGTTGAGGTATGTGTTGGCAGCTGTTATTTATTCCAAGCAAATATAATTCTCGCCACAAATCTTTTTTCTGGTGTCTGTAAAATTAGGCTTTATATATATATTTTGTCTTTTTCCATAGAAAAAATGTTGAGAGGAGAGCTTTGTTGGAGAATATGGAGGGGCTCTTCTTGGCTGTGGATGAGATTGTGGATGGAGGGTAAGCAAGAATCCAGCCACCTGAAACTTTAGTCATTTTAACAGGAGATGATTTACACTGTGTTGCCTTTTTCTCTTGTGTTACTAACTGTTGGTTCTTCTCTTTGCTGCCTCCTGCAGGGTGATCCTTGAGAGTGACCCACAACAAGTTGTGCACCGTGTGGCTCTCAGGGTAAGCTTCCTCTCCTCTCCTCAGAAATATTCAGCAAAGTTTGATGTTGCTTTTGTCAGCTGTAAACATACCATTATTGTTACTGCAGGGGGATGACGTGCCTTTGACAGAGCAGACAGTCACCCAGGTGAGAATAACATCCCTGTCTTGATCTCCTCTCTACTATAAAGTTTAAAAGCTCCATTAGTTTATTGAAATTACTTCAGAACCTGTAAATACAAGGTCGTTGTTATGGCATCATTCTCCCCCACCCACACTTTGTCTCTAGCCTCTGGGTTGTCATATATTGCATCCTCTTACACACATGACGGTGTACATGATTACTAATTATTTTTGCGGTAAGGTGGTATGTAGCCAACGGTGGTTTCAGCGCTTAACTTCTAACATGAGTCTGCCTGTGTGATTGAGCTCCTTGTGATTAATGTTGTCATTTAAGAGGCCTGAGACTGGCTACCACCATCCCTCCTCTGGCTGTGATTAATGGCTGTTCCCAATCCCCATGCTTTATGGTTATGATTCAGCCTTCATTCAATGAATTAAGATGATTAATTGGATCATGCGTATTTTTCCCCATTTCCATCACTAGTTCATCCTTCTTTCTTCTTTTTCTGTAATGGGTATATGTAAGTTTTTCCATTCATCTGCCTCCTCAACAGGATGCAACTTGTTTTTTTCATTTTATTTTATTGATGCTTTTTCTCCTCCTGGTTTCTCTCATGTTACGGTTAAAGTTCTGTAATTTGGGATGTTCCACTTGGTCTAAGCTTGTTTTTCTTCCACAGGTTCTTCAGTCTGCCAAAGAACAGATCAAGTGGTCGCTTCTACGATAGAGTCACTCCTGTCTAACAGACACCAGTCTGTCAGTGAGCCGCTGTTCAGCCCAGTCTTCATGGCACTGATCCACATATTCCCTTTCCTCTGAGTTCATCTTCCTCAATCAAAGCTGTGAGGAGTACCGCTGGCAGATCCAGTCACACTCCTGGGACTACTCTACTGCTCGATAAAAGTTTCACTTTTACCCTATTATTTCTTTCTTTTTGTGCAGGCGTGCATTGTATGACACAATCCAAAGGATAAGATATGGTGTACATTCCAGTGTTGGGGTTGGCCTGTTTTCCTATGTATGTTTGTTTTTTTTAATTACAGGTTCTAGGTGTATATTGACCAGATCTATTACGCCATAAAACATTGATAAACCTCATTTTAGCCTGTCACAACATTCCATGTTTCTCCAAGAACAAGAGTTTCATTCAGTTTGACTCCTTCAGATTACTGTACTAAGTATTCAGTCACTATCTCTTTCACTTCATGTATATGAACATTATGATTTAAAAAAAAAGTGTACAACTAGTACTGTAATTATACCACTGATCACAGAGGAGTTTTTTGCATTCTATCATCAAATAAAGTTGTTTGTTGATACAGGGATGTGGACATCTGACCCATACTACCTTCTGTGTTGAACATTGGATTCTTCATGATTCATTTTTGAACACACTCACACAGCACTTTGAGCAGGTTTATTAGATCTACAGTTTCCTTAGTTCAGAGCTGCCCTGCTCTTTGTTCCTTAGGACCGGAGCAAAAGCCAGTGTCACTAGAACAAGGGCGCCATCTCCTGGTCTCTCCAGCGATGTGCAGAGGTGAAGATGCACAAACACAACTGACACTAAAGACAGAAAGGGGAGGAGACCTCTTCATGCAGCTATGATCAGGAGCTTACATTGTACTGTCACATGCAAATAAGTTTTATGGAGTCTTACTTGATTCATTTCTTGCCTGGAGAGAGGCACTGTGCATCATGAATTGTGTGCTTCCATGTATGGACCCCCACCTTCACACATTAACGGCATACACTCATTTTAATGCAAATGAGGGATACACTCCTTAGAGGAATGGATGCAGGAATAGGCACTACATTATGCTGATATCTGATGCATATCACAGGAGAAGAAATGATAGATCTGATTTCTTCCAGCATAGTATCCCCCACATGTTCTCAGGCGGATCACTGAAGGTTTTCCTTTTTTTTTTGCCAGCAGAGATTCGCATCGATTGCGCAACAGACAGATCCATGCCTAATTTGAACCACATTAGGTCAAGGATCTTATTACACATCTTTTTTTCCTTCCTTCCTTCCTTCCTTCCTTGTGAGACTGTACTTGGCATGCTGTGACTTGTCTACTGGCCAGAGTCAAAAATCATTTAGCTCCAGTTGGTGCACTTTCTTTCTCTTATCTACATGTAGATAAGTCACAAGGCTTCAAAGTGTGAAACAGATGCAGTGGGTGATGTCGAGATATCTATGACCTGGAGGTCGTTGTGGAGAGAAGCACATATGTTAATGTCAGAATGCATACCATTTATTTGCCCTGTGGGAAATTTCATACCTCTTCCACTGGCAACAAACAGCTATAATAAAATAAAAATATTTCTAGGTCGAACAATGAGGTATAAATGGTTAAAAATACATTTAAAATATTGCCTGCATATTGTATCAACCACAGTTAACTGCACAGACATATATAATTACAAAACAAGGTGCTTGTGTGTGTGTGTGTAGCTGATGTTTTTACATACACAGAGCTGTGTAGTCAATGAAACTGTTATTGGCTCTGACCTGTACACCTATTGTCTTGGCATCGCTCCAGTTTCATTCAGCCTTGTGAGTCTATGGCTCTTTATGGCTGCAGATACAGCATGAATGGAGGCTGTGTTGATGCCACTTTCTCAGCGTTTTAGTGGAGAAAGAGCTGTAAGAAAGGGAAAGATAATCACCATAAATGGACTCCATTATCACACCAGCTGACTGTGATCCCACCAGTTTGCTGGTATAAAGAGGACAGCCACTATCTCAGTGTGTGGTCTCAATGAGAGGGGGAAACATGAAGGTTAAAGAGGACAAGGTAAGCAGAAGTAGATGTCAGTAAATGTGATTAGATGAGATTCCAGAGAGGGTGCGATCAGGCAGAGTAAGGGTTAAAACAGATCCCCCCCCCAGGGTGCCTGTCCATATATACCCTCACTCTTCATCTAGATAGCCTGCAGCACCATCGGTGGCTCAGTGACTCGCTTCCATCCACTAATTATAGTTGCACCACCATAAAAAACCACTGAGGTAATTTATATTAATTATACAGGAATGAGTATAACAGTTTGAAACGCCATGACTTGACATGCTGTACATAACATGCAGTAAAATTGTCAGAGATGTGTGGGCTAGAGCTTTGTAATTGATCGATGCATACAGTGAAAGAGTCGCTCTCTTTCTCTTGTGTGTGTGCGTGTGTGTGTATGAGTGGACTGTGTGAATTAGAGTCAATAAATTATCATCATCTGTAAGCTTACAGAGTCTTTATGTCATAGTCAATGGGCCTGAGCACCCATCCAATGTCTTGCCCTACTAAGGAGAAACATTGCTGGGGAAAACAATGACAGTATGTTGGATCCAATACAGTAAACAGATTAAAGGAAGTGCCATTATATTGTCTGAGCAGGACAAAGGGCAAGACCCACATGATGTTTAATGACCCAGTGTATTAAAATTAACAGGGCTATTTTACCTCCACTGCTCTCCATTTCCAACCAGTACATGGCACTAAGATTTAACATAATGATTTTAACATTATGTTTGAGAAAGCAGCCTGATATGACAGGAAATCGTTCTCTACATTATCCGTTTTTAAACTACATTAATTCAGTCAAAAGAAACTAAACCACCATATCTACAGAATCATTGTACATATAGTTTTTTAATATGGATCATTATAGGCTGCTCAAAATGCATGCATGTGTGTGTGTGTGTGTGTGTGCATGCATGCAGGGGAAAGATGGTGTGGGCCCAGGCCTGCTTCCTTTGGCTCGGCAGCATCGCAGCAGCCTGATGTGGTTTATGGCCCCAGTTGCTCTCTCTGGGTCTGTTTATGGATTCCCATAGAATAGAGAATCATGGCCGCTCCAGGAAAAGCCTGCCAAAAACAACACCTCCACCACTGCACTCCTGCCTGGCTTTGCCATAACTCAGCACACTGTTTATGTTACTGAAGAGGAAAAAAACAGTATTCATAGTAATGACATAAGATGACTGTAAATTCTGATGCTAATGTTTAATTTTTTTTGTTGATGTAAGATAAAAATGTCACCACAAATGTGGCTGGTTTATTGGATGTCGTTACAGGTTGGTGAAAAAATTGTGGGCTTTGTTAAGGGAAAGCTTTTTTCTTGGGATTGGAATAGCATTGCCTTTGCAGGACCAGTTATTTTATGATACCTGTAAGATTTATTACATGAAAATGTTCAACTTTGATAGGATAATGAAAGTGCACCACCAAGGGCATTGTTAATCGAGGAAATATTCTACCTGATGTGTTTTCCCTCTGCTGTTTTCCCCAAAGTTCTCCTGTGCCAGTGCAGTGCATTACTCTTCACAGAGAGCATACTTTAGAAGAGTGATAGTGCAGGCACTCTGGATGCGAAAATACTCTCTGGTCAAAGCTGGTACTGGTGAGAAGCAGCCAGGCCAATGTTGTGTTTCTTCATGCTCGGATGGCAAAACAAAACCCTTGGCCGTAGTTGCTCAGGCTTGCTGTGCCGCAGGGGAAACTCCCATCATCCTCTGAAGCTGCACAACTGGGGCACATCTGGTTGGTGGATGGGTTCAACTGGACCCTGGGCGACCCCTTTCTGTGATCCTGAGGGCTGTGTGTGAGCTGGGCGCCCGTCGCTGCTACTGATGGTGCTGTGTCATGACAGTCAGAGGTTACTGGGTTACTGCGGTTATCAAACAGTCAACACTGAGTTTTGGTCCAGCAATGATGCAAAAGAGCAGTAAAGGAAGGCCATCAGTCATTTTCACTGTAGACATTCAACATCAGACACTGCCCTGCTGGCCGTAAAGCTTTATGAGCTTTGCTGTTGGTGTTATTTAACTCCCACTGCATCCATCAGTATGTTTCTTCTGTGTGTGTGTGTGTGTGTGTGTGTGTGTTTTCTGGCCATGTTTAGTCTTGTTTTGCTGGAAAAAAAATCCTCGGTATGCCCTCCACCTTTTTACTACCATGTGTGAGTGTGTATTTTTTTGTAGCAGCAGCTAAAGAATGTAAAGAAAAGCATTTTCTGTGGCATACCTCTGAACCCTCAGTTTGTTTCCCTCCTCCCTCTGTCATATACTCTTTCTCACTTTCTCCCCTCCCTCCCCGTGGATTCCCCAACCACACCACAACACCGTTAACAGACGCAGACCTTGACAGATTTACTGCCATCGTCTTTCCATTGGCCGCCAGCGTGACAGCAGAGATTTAATGCCGGCTTCTCATTGGCCAAGATTTGACAGGTAAATTTATGGGTGCAATGTGATTTGATGCCTGCTGCCTTTGAAGTGAGTTACAGCTCTGTGGCTTATAGGACACAGAAACGGTGTCAGGTTGCAATCGTAAAATCTTATCCCTGAAGGGAGGTGGCGCTGGAGTATAATAGTCCTGACGTCATGAAAGGAGAAGAGACCTTCCTGGGAGCATAGAGTAAGAACAGAGAAATTTGTGATAGGATGAAAAAATGCAAGGGATCTACCCAAAAAGATTTTGAACGCTATGCAAAATATTCCATTAATGCCAAAGACAATTCAATTTTGCCACTGAGAAAGAGCGAGATGGAAAACCTGAACTTCCATCCTGCATCTGATTTGGGGTTTTTCCACCTGAGCTGTCTCTTATGATCAGCAGGGTTTCTGGTTGACTTAGAGGTCAGAGGATCCTAAGCAGCAGAATGAATCACTCAAACCAAATAGCTGATCAGCAACAGCAGAAAACTGCCAAAGTCACTTTGGCGTCTGACTACTGTATCTCTCTCACACTGCAGCACCAGTGTTCGTGCAACACTATCATCCGTCTGCAGCCTATCTCTTCATCAGCCTGACAGTCTATCCCGACAAGATCAAGAAGAGCGAGAATGTGGCCCTGTAACAGCCTTGACCCATGGAAATCTCTAAGGGTAAATAGCATGGCTGCCCCTGCCCCGTCTATCAACCCCCAGTGAATTCATGCACCGTTTCCCTTGGATATCAAATCCCTCTCTTTACTCTTTCACTTCACACTTGAGGTCGTCTGCTCAAGTGGAAAATTGTCTGAAAATGCAAAGACAGGGGAAAGCCCTGGACTCAAGCGGGATTGCATAATTTCATAAAAGACCTTCTCGTGAACTTGATAAGTTGGGGTTACACAGCGTGCCCTCTGACAATCTGCCATGTAAGAGAAAGAAAACAGGTTTTACATCTTACAGAGATGTGATCCCTCTGAACTCAGGGGAGTGATGGATAGTTTGGCGGCGTGTTAGAAGAGGCTGAGACAAATATGCCTGTATAGAGTTAACAGTTTAAATGAGGGCCTTTCTGTGCAATCATGTTCTATCTATGAACCTTTGCCTTTGTTGTTCTGATGTATGTATGTCTTTAACATGCAATTTTGACTATTTCTGTTCTGGCAAAATTACTTCATTATTAAAAGCTCATTTTTAACATATTAGCAGTGCTGAGGTCATGGAAGAAGCTTTGCTGGAAGTTGGTGATTGTTCTGATAAACTCATCCTCGTGGAGAAATGTTTTTATTTTCATCACTCCTTTAGTGTGTTTCTAGTCTGGAACATAAATATTGTCTGCTGACAGAGCAGCGAGCCCCCTGTACCTCTGAAGCCCAAATATGGACTGTTTGCAGTGAATGAGACTGATGATCTAAAACTGAAAAGAGAAATGTTTTTCACCTGGTCTCCTTCATTGTGTTGTAACTGTCAATGATGACTTAACAAGAGAGTCTACACTCATGCTTATGGTTCTGTGAGACTCAAACACAGTAGAGCTTTGGGCTAAATCCCAAACTCAGAGTCATCCTCATGTTGTCAGGGGAACACAATAGTTATTATCGTCTACACCAAGTATGATGGCAGTCCAATCAATAGTGGTTCAGACATGTCTCTCAAAACTACACATGTCAACCTCAGGTCAGTATTAAGAGAAAGGTATGTGTGTGTGTGTGTGTGGGGGGGGGGGGGGGGGGGGGGGGGGTCATCATCATCAGAGCAGTTGTCATACAACATCAACATGAATGTCTGCAATCAATCCAGTAGATCCTGAGGTATTTCACAGGCTACATGGAAACCTTGACTTGGTGGTGGTGTTGAGGTCAGCAGAAGTCTTTACAGGACTCTCACTGTTTGAGCTACACCACTAAGACTGGATAAAAATGGCTTAATCACTATAATTTAATCTAAAATTTACTGAAATAAACTTATCATTTATGAGTCTTTTCAATCTAGAATAAAGACATTTCTCTACAAATATTGATATTTATGTAAATAAATATCATGAGTCTTAACAGCAAAAGCAACAGCAAATTAAGATGACGATTTGTTCAGTTTAGCTCAACTGTAGATTTGTTTGCAATAACAACAAATGCAAAACCTGTGTAATCCCACAGTTAATGATAATGAATCCCTTTAAACTATATAAACTTTAACGGTGATGTCTCCTCGCCTACTATAAAAGATCAAAGAGCGGTTCATATGAAGTTGAATAAACCCATCCTCCTGGCATGTTGCCCCTTTTTAAAGACTATTACATATGTCAGATTAGAGGAAGTGTGCAGCAGTGTTTACAGGGACCAGTATCACAGCTGGTGGGTTGTTCCCTGGAGAAGCACCTCAGTCCAAACGTGTCCCAACAAGCTGTAGATTAATAGGGTGGCGTAAGGCCAAGGCATGTTAATTTATCTGTCGAGGCTAAACGCACCTCTGTTGGAAAGTGATTTTTACATAGTCGGCAGGGCGCCGGGGTGTCCATTCTGTCAAGGGGAATGTGGATGACTCTTTGGCCAAATAAATCTTAGCAACAAGGTCCCGCGCAACTGAACTTGATCTTTGTAAATGCGTCTGCATGCCGTAGACCTTTAGCAAAGGTGTGCATGGCAGAGCAGGAAGCCCCCCGCCCCTCATTCCTGGTAGCCTGCAGGCCTTTTCTGTCCATTCTCTCTTTGAGAGTGCATTTTTGAAGTGGCAGCAGAAGATTGTGTGAATCTTAATATTAATGTCAGTGGTTTGAGTTAAGATCGAGCTAAAGTTACACATTTCCTTTGGCCTTAGCAACCCCCCTATTTTCAGATGCTTTAATAGTCCTGTGTGGTATTGTACATTAGAAATTCAGACAGAAGTTGTGTGAGAGTCCTTGTCATACCAGGCAGAGCACAAGTGTCACTCACTGGTAACATTAAGAGTAGCTCAGCCC
The DNA here is from genome assembly GCA_021432705.1 of Caranx ignobilis. Classification (NCBI taxonomy): domain Eukaryota; kingdom Metazoa; phylum Chordata; class Actinopteri; order Carangiformes; family Carangidae; genus Caranx; species Caranx ignobilis. The sequence continues at coordinate 66,040,282 of MU269985.1, forward strand.
TTCTCAAGTGTCCCAGTCAGCCATTACGCTGTTGGCATGATACCACGACCAGGAAGCTACAGCAGCTAAATGGAATTCAGCCAATATTTAACGTATCATTTACTATATATATATATATATATATATCATGTACTTTTCCTCCTATGAAATGACAACTTCTTACCCACTACAAAGGGCACTATCAGTCACAGATTCCTTCAATCCCATTTATCTCTTCCTCTTACAGATCTTTTGGGCTTCGCTTCATTAAGCCACACTGCAAAACAAACAAACAACAACAACAAAAACGTATTTCCTAAAATTCTTTTTCACCAGAGGTTAATTTCCATGTATGAATATTCATGATTTGAATATGTCAAAACATGCAAGTAGGCCAAACTTTACTTTTCCCCTGTTACCAGTCAGTGGGTGACCCCCTCCGCCTCTCTTCTCCTCATTGTTACAATTTTGAGTAATGGGAATGATATTCACAGGCTAATTAATCTTGTTGAGTTACACTAATTAGAAAAGTAGTGACAGACATCTGAATGTGGAACCGTTTGAAACATGATATGACACAACATTCCCCATCAGAGACATTAGGTGAGACAGGTGTCTAGCAGACATCTCCACTGTGGCGTCCATATGTTTTACTAGATTTGGTAAAACTTATATTTATGCCATGTATATGACAACTTTGTGTAACATATTTGTGTGTTGTCCGCCTCAGACTGGTGTAAAGTGGCTGCCATTTGCTAAGCTGCCCTCCACTTACGGCGCTTGTCTTTAATTTCGTACCAGTAAAGTTCTCATATTGGTGCATGATGCCTTTTGGTTATAACGTAGACCAGGATTCAGTTACATACATAATTTAGTTCTGAATAATATCCCCCAGTATTAGGGAATATTACAATATTTGGTAATCATTAATAAGTAATGATTCACACTTTCTCTGCTCATTGTTTGACAAGAATTTTAGATTTATGGCAAATTCTTTCATGTAATATCAAATAATTATTGAGCGAGCGTGATAAGTCAAATTGATGTTTTTACAGTCATGCTGCCACGTTTGGGTTAACATTAAAATGTATGTGTGTGAGTGGTGATTGCACCAACAGGGTCATGTTCACAGTTAAGTTATTTAATTTTAGATTTCCTCTCTGCATCTCCTATTCTGGAAAAAAAAAAGGTGTGATGTTCTCATTTATGTTGTGTCTTGATCACCATTTACAGTGGACAATGTGTCTGAGTGAATGTTTGAGGACATGTTAACTTAGGTGTCCAGGAAAATGGGAGTAACCCAGACAGATGAATTGAAATTTTAATGATGAGCAGCACCACCACGCTGACGGCCATGGAACACCTCAGACAGCTTAAATATCACCGCTAATTAACACAGAGAGGTGGGCTGTCACAGGCATGATGGATGCTCGGGTAAAGGGGGGGCAGATCGCTGCTTTCAACCAACCAGCGATTCCTTTATTAATCAAAGCCTGAGATGAAAAGGCTCTCCCACACCTCGGGGAGAGGGAGATAGCAGGAGCTATTGTTGGGAGGGTTTCAATCATTCGCTGTAAGCCTGTGATGTATTTGATCAGGGGGCATCCAAACATTTGTAGGAGACCGAACGTTTCTGGTGCTGAGCGCTTGTTTTTGTAAACCCCTGAAGCACCCATATGTTGACAGAGCCACAGTATGCTCAGTCAGTTGAGATTTACTGGATGTTGGGGAAATTTCTGTTTGGAAGACCAATTTTTTTTTATCCCTCTGACAGGAGAGGTGAGGATGTAGAGAGCTGGCTATCAGTCTTAAGAGTGCTCCCCTCCCTGATAGAGCGAACCAGACTGAGCACAAGGCAGCACTCCTACACTTTACCTCTGGACCGACTCCATGATCAGTCTGTCTCACAGAGATGATTTCGAACCTAGATGATTTCAGCACTTTGTGTATGAAGATGGAGTGTTATCTCCCCCTCTCTGATCTCCTCCCCATCTACCTCACTTAAAGAGGTCCATTGTTAAGTGCCAGGGGCCTGTGGGTGCTGTAAATCAGGCTGCAGAGGGAGGGGATGTCTCCCATGGGAGGAAACGCACACTCCCAGCAGCCTTCAGGCTGATCTCATCCTGCCTGTCTTAATGCTTTAATTAAAGAACTGGTCAATAGCAAAGAGGAAGGTGCTAAAGGGTATGATCTGCACCTCCAAACGTACAACTGATGTGGCAATACCCTCGCAGGCAGAATGACGGGGCAGTGTACTTGGAGAAATTCTTCCCTCCTGCGTGAAGAATGCAGATATTAGCTATTACCACACAGACAGTTATGTCTATTTTATTGCTTACTTTGACAATAACAGCAACATTTTAAACAAATCATCTTCATGCAGGTCCGACTGGCTGTTGTGTGGTTCACATTACTCCACTGCAGATGTTTTAACAAGCTCTAAAATCAAATTTGATTCGCAAACTGTGATTTTTTTTTTTTTTGATAGCAATCAGTTTGACCAAAATTTTTTACTTTTCTTTGCAAGTTCTCAAGTAGCGTAATACAAAATCATATATGGGTTGTAAATTTTAAACCAAGTCCAGGGCATGATATCAGTGATTGCTTTGAGTTTTAAGATGTATTGATCATCTGCTGTCTCAGCTTTAACGATTATCATAAAAGGTTCCCGAAAACTACAACAACACTTGGCTTTTTTACACAATGCAAGTACCATCTGTTTCCTACTGTCTCTAGGAAGGCTGTAAACAGGCAGTGCCTTAGCATACACCTCCCTCTTGTGGTGCTGACGAGGCTCTGTGTGAACCTACTTAAGCGACAGAACTGTATTGCTTTGTGTAGTTGTCCAAGCTGAGTTATGTGTTGATAAAAATAGAACTCATCACTGACAGGTGCCTTATTCAATGCTTTTACTTTTCTTATTAAAACTAATAAAACTAAAATGGGAAATGGGAAGAAATTTCCTCATGGAGGTCTAGAGATATCACATTCAATGTGATGTCACAGTGACCTTTGACTACAAAAATTTACTCAGTTTATCCTTAAATCTATGAAAATTGAAGAAATTACCTGAATTCCCTTAAAGTGAGATTTCCCACTCACAGAAATGGGATGAACAGATCTGAAATCTGAAAACATGAAGGTTACAGCCCTGACTGTTGCAGGCACAGAGGCATAAAAAATATTTTCCTCAGATCATATTATTACAATTATCTTTATATTTGAACAATGGTCAGAAAAGCAGATTCATTATTGTTTTGTATTTATTGTATAATGTGATGTTGATGATGTGTCTGTCTCATTACAGCAAGCTGGTGTTCATCTCACAGGTTATTTTGTACACACACCTGCCTCCCAAGATTCACTTCAGAGTATAGCAACATTTTTTTTTTCATGGTACTATTGAAAACAACGGATAAATTTACACACAGCAAAACTTGGAGTTCCTTCTTTAATCACATTCATTGTATTTTCCTCCCTAGAGCGCTGATCTTGAACTACCTCCCATCTTGGAGAATATCTTTAATTATTTCTACGTCTTTGCCACTGCACTATGTAGGCGACTGACCCTCAACTGTTCATGGATGCCACCTGCTGACATAACTGGTGCATTGCATATTTCTGAAGTGCACTGCAGTCTTTCTTCTTGTCTTCTTCTCTAAAAGACATCCTGACTGAATCAAGTATTGTACAGTCTGTACAATTTGATGCCAATTAGAGCTCAGCGGTGGGTAAGTGTTGCGAAGTTACCATAATAGTCTGCCAATCCCTCTGAACTTCAGTTTTATGAGAAGAAAGGAAGAGAGTTGATATGAACAATTCACACTTGTTTAAAAATTGTAACAGCTTTATTGAGACTTGGGGCCATAAAAGTCCACTCACTACAGTATGATTGACTGAGTCTTTACTTCACACCCCTGAAATAACAAAAAAAAAGTTGGGGCTAACATTAAAAAAATGTCTTTACCAAAACAAAACAGAATGTATACAAGTTCCTCCAACAAATACATGCAAAAGAAAAACAAAAAAAAATATGCTGACTAATCATGGCTGCTATACTAAAAGGGAACGAGTATCAGCTCTTACTTTACTCCTAATAGCATGGTGAATGATAATTCATCATGGCCTTTTCCGTTTTCATAAAAATCATCAGACTAATGATTATAACTTTGTAAATACTTTGATTCACTTTGGAGTGTAGGTCCCATACGTTCTATCTTCTACCCTTACTACAATTTAAATATATATTAACTTCATAAACAGTAGACAAGTCAGTGAGGGGCCCAAAACTCCTTTCACATGATCTAAAAGTCTGACAGCAACAGAACTAACAGTCTACTATAAAACATGATTTAACCTAAACAGATATTAAATGTTAAAAAGTCCCATCTTCCTTTACAACTGAGCTACCATCTTCAGTCCAGTGTTTACAAACTGATTCGATTCTACAGAGGCCTGAACATAGAGTAACATAATGCAGGTTATCATCATAGAAAAAAACCATGTGGACCTTGCACTCTCCCTGTCCACAAACTACATTTCTCATCTTCACTGAAGATGCTCAAGGTTAAACCGGAGATGAAATGACATGGCACTATATTCAGGTCACATTCAGTCAGGTCGAGACAGAGGTCAGCTCTCTAGATCTGTGGATGAGTCAAATTACACTTTAAACAGTTTGAACTGTTCTGGGCCACTTTCGCAAGCTCTGAACTAAATCTGGTTAGCACCAAGAAAAATTTCCCAGTACCAGCAGTGAAAAATGATTTTAGGTCTAGGAGTAGTTTATGATCCACCTCTGTGGAAACAGCCTCATAAAAATCACTTCTGATGAGATTTGATAATGTACTGTCAGGAACCTTTAGGTAGGTCTCAGCATTACAGATAATATGCTGACCCAGCCTCACTTAGAAAAATACTTTTGAAAGTCTCTCAAAGTCAGAGGAATCTAACACTGAGTGGAGAGAAATAAGACTGACAGTGGTTCCTAGGAGCAGGGAAAGTAAATGCACTGAGTTTATCTCAGGGGTGTTATTACAGAAGCACTTTAGGAAACCCCTCATTTTGCCACAGACGATTCGTTCCTACATCCAGCTAACATTATAGAAAAAAAAAAAAAAACTCACTAGATTTGTTTAAGAGCATCAAAAAAATCTTGGCTACTCCTACAAAACCTGTCAGCCTCTACAGCCTTTCAGCAGCGTAACCTATTAACAGTCAGGGCATCACCCCTTTAAAACGAGGAACATTGTGAAGAACATACTAAAACCCAGATTAGATGAAAATTGGACATTTCAGGAGAATCTAGTTAACTGTCAGTGTTATTCAACCTGTCTGTAGTGTTGTATACTGTAGTTACTGGATGTGTGGGTAATTACTTCCTTGTGGCAGCACAGACCACAAGTCTGCTGGGATGCCTCACTTATCAGTAGAAGCTGGTACACAGTTAAAAAGCTACATAGTTCTGCGCTTGTGTCCATTAGTGAATTATCCATGTGTGGTCAGAGGCAACTCTGGGGCTGACAACAGACAGTCCATGCAGCCAGAAATATTTGCAATGTCTTGGCAGCAATACCAAAAATACAGCCACTCAGAATAAAGTAGATGTGTACATTTTCACTGTGTTATTGCTGTAAAACTGTGATCTGCTGTCCAGGATTGTGAATTAGTCCTCCATTTGTATGTATCATAATGTAATGGCAGATTTTAAAAAAGTACAAAAAATTACTATCAAGCTCTATGGATGAGCAAAATAAAGTTTGTTTGTGTTTAAGCTAGGCTGTCAGGTTACAGTTCTGTGGAGTTTCAATGTTCAACATTACTGAGCCGCAGACTGCTGCTGTCTGTAGGATCTTTTTGCAGGGTCCTGGAGGGCAGGGGGGTGTCAGACAGTCAGACGGTTGTTGGAAGGCTGTAGGGGGCTCCAGGAAGCTGGATGGGCAGGTGCATCCTGTGAGTACTGGTTGTCCTCTTTGCTCATCCCAACAGTGCAGAGCCGTCGGTGTCTGAGCAGCCTGTCTGTCCGTGAGAAGTTCTGGAGCCGGGCAGAGAAAGATGTAAATTTGAGTCAAAGTGATATAGCAAAGCTGACTGCCACAACAGCTGCTTTTGTTTATAAGATCCTGGCTTAAACGCAGAAACCCTGAAGAACATTGTAAAGCCAAGACATTGGAGAAGTGAGCATGATTCTGGCCCGAAACTGGTTCTCAAAATAATCCTCAAGTTGAGTAAAATTTCTGCCAGACTGTTGATTTATGGGCAGTGTGAGGGGAATCGCAATGCCAGATTAACTGCATGAACAATCAACAAGTGGGCTCTCAGACAAGCAACTGAATGTCTGGTGTGTGAGAAATTTTGGTCAACTGTCGTGCTGTGTGAGCAGCTCCTCTGCTGAAGCAGCATTTTCAATATGCCAGCTATAACTGTAGTCTTGGAGCTGGTGTGATAAGAAAGATAATTTCTGCATAATGAAATCAATCATTAAAGAACTGCAGAAAGTCATCAACCAACCTGTGACTCTGTGTTTGCATTTAGCATGAGCATCATGTCATGGCTGATCAACTGATCCATACAGCATGAGTTTAAATGTGGCAGATTGTGGCCATGCAGAAAGACTGACTGAGTTTAATCTAAAAATGCTCAGTGTATAATATACAAAGAATGAATGACTAACCTGATGGCAGCGATCACACTGGTACGGCTTCTCTCCACTGTGCACCCTCTTGTGTCTGTCCAGGTGGTAGCGCTGAATGAATCGCATATCACACGCATCACAAGCAAATGGCTTTTCCCCTGTAAAGAGCCACAAGTGGAAAATGTATCATTTGCAGTGAATTTAACTGAATACCTTGATCTCTTGCTTGCATAATTTTAATATTAAATTGATTTGAAATGGTAATCTTTTACTAAAACTTTGAAGGGTCCTCTCCAAAAGAGCAAGACGATTACATGACAGTTAAGATGAAAGGTATAAATATTTGCAGGATATCAATACAAACAGAAAACAACCCATCCTATTTTTGTGCTTTTTATAGTTAAATCCAAGCAGAAGGAGCCTTAGATATGTGTGGATGCTCCCAAAGGTTCACTGGCTGTATAGAGACCCGACTACTCATTACTCCACCCTGGATCTTTATACCAGAAAAAGGTCACACTGGTGAAGGAGTGAGCTGGGTGTCCTCACCTGTATGTGTAAGTATATGTCGCTTGAGGTGGTAGCTACTCCGGAAGGCTCCATAGCAGTGGTCACAGATGAAGTTCTTCTGGACTTTCAGGGAAAGGTCGTCATCCATCTCGACTGGTGGAAGTATATGCTATCAACAACAGAGACAACATTTGTGAAATCTGAACAAAATATCAGGAATAGATCTTTGTAAAGAACGGCTCGGACACAATCTCTACCTCCACTTTCTCTTTGACTTTGCTGGATTTTTTGTGCTTCTTCTTGGGTTGCATATTCTGGTTTGCCTGCATGTCCTTTCCATCCATCAGTCTTGATGTGTGATAATCTCCGTCTTTTCGGATTAGCTACAGAAGAAAGCAAGAGATCAGTATTCAGCCGTATTCAGAGATTACCACTGTGACAGCTATTTAACAGGACATGCAAAAACTGGATAGGATAACTTTAAAATGTCCTCATGTTTGCTTACAACTGCATCATAGTGCATATTTAGTGTTAAAGCAATTCATTAAAGTTTATATGGTTTAAATATTAAATGATCACATATAATCTTTGCAAAACACACGGACACATAGGACACACTGTTCCATGACAGAAGCAGATTTTTTTCTGCGTATAAACTTTTCTTCACCAATGCTAAGTTTATAAATTACAGATGTAGAAACTCTTTGAGTGACCCTGTTTATTTTTGTCTCCATGCAAAAATCTCCCTCACCAGAGGTGGACAACTCCCAGTTGAAGGATGCCCCATGTGGCTGTTGTGTGGTTGTCCATGGTGAACTTGGTGTCCATGGTGGCTGTGCTGCGAGTGGCTTTGCTGACTCTCAGGACTGGCTCTGTGCCCGTGACCCAAGGATGACATCATCTTCTTCTGGCCTGGGATGCTGTTGGCTTGCATTAGGGCCATGCTGGACAGCACCGCCTCACAGCCCAGCAACCCAGCCTGGAAACACAAACAACATGTCAGAGCAGAAAGTGGGAGCCATAAGACTCCTCACAGAGACAAGGAGTCAAGGAGGGAGGGGGGGGGGGGTTGAGAAATGGGACTGACAGAGAAATGAAATGGCATCGGGACACGTTAAAACCATGATGGTGATTCTGGAGATGAAGACTTCCACTGACCCATTTCATATGGTCTCGAACAGTGTTGTTGGAATGGTGTGTCATCGCCGTGGTTTGAATGCGTGTGTGTTTGGGGGAACAGGGGGGGCTTCACTCAGGATGATGGGTGACAGAAGAGACACCCACCTGAAAGCCTGAAAGTAGAGGCATGACAACATAAGGCTAATATTTTTACATGCTGGAATCAGGAGCTGGAAAACCACATCCATCTTTTTAGATTGATCAAATCAAGCCTGGATGTACGGCATGCCCAGAAATTTACGTCCAGCATTAATGTAGTTTATTAGGCAATAAATCCCAAAAGGTCTGGTGCACATCACATGTCACCACGGGTGACAGAAAACACAACAGTCGGGGAGAAGAAATAAAACGAAATCTAACACGAAAAAAAATCAAGGCAAGCTCCAACAACAAAATACATCAGTGCAGGTCAGATACATCAATCAAACAAATGTTTCATATGTGACGTGACAGTGAGAAGTGTAAAATACAACTAATGCCTGTGCTTTTTTCTGTTTGACAGTAGCAAGTGCGCTATAAAACCCATTTTTCCTTTTCATCTTAGATCATATTGTTTTAGACATCGTAAAATGAAAAATGGGCAACATGGGATGTTTTATAAACTGATTGAAAGCTACAGTTTGTCTTAGTACAGCTGAGAAAATAAGCCCAATAAACTGACAATACCCTGAGTCTACATCTGAGCAACTCATATCGTCATAGCAACGCTGGAAGTTGTGTTTCACAGCACAAATCAACTGATGAGTCACTGGGGTATTTCAGACTGTTCACAAACCAGTCAGTCACTTTAAAGTGAACTGGACAGCAGCCGTGAAATCTGGCGCTGTGGTAGCTTCTGCAACTAACATCTGCTCTCAATCACCTGCAACTGTAAAGCACTGTCTGATCACTGAACGCTGCAAACTTAGCCTGTTTCCTCAGAATAGCTACAGTGTAGATATTTACATAAACAAATTGTTTTTTTCTATTGTCTCCCATGCGTGCATTATTCTTATTTTTAATGTAAGTGCAGTAAAGTGAAAATACAGTGGCATTACCTCCTGTCAGTGAGCTTTCTGTTCTATGACGGGCATATTTATAGGCAGACGGACATCCAGAGCATGGAAATGATTATAAACCCTGGAATATAGATAACCTAGACTGAGATAGAAATGTAGGGCGAAATGTAGTGTGACAGGTTCAACAAAATAAAGAACAGGAAAACTTCACTAATAGGGGCTGTTAGACCTACACACCTGATGATCAATTAGGAAAAAGGACTAATTATTGGAACATGGTGTAAGGTTCACAAAACATTTTCATACAAAGCTCACACACTGTACAAACGTCCTGCTCCTCACTGACTGCCTTTACATGTGCATGAGTATCTGTTTTTTGTCCTGCTGATGTAAACACCTGACCCAGGTTTGTAACCACTCTCTGAAAGGTGCATGCTCAACTCAAGATTTGCTCCCGAGATTTGCTCCTACAGACAAACCAAACATCAGAAACCTGGATACTGACTTGGAATCATGTGTATGTGTCACCAGGTTTCTCTATAATCTGTGTAAACACCATATTCCACATCAAAACCAGAATATTAATGTGTATTTAAACACACTCATTATCACAACACCAAGAACTTAAAGAAATAATTGTCTCACATGCTCATGTGTAAGATGAAAGGGGGCAGGTAGCCTTTTGTTCTTGAGAAAATAGTAGTGATGAAAGTGTTACTGTGCAGCAAATTACTTGATATAAACAAACCATAAATACCTAGTGGAGTAGTAGGAATAGAGCATATTAACACAGTGCCACCATTCCCAAAACGCCTAACTGAATAATAGAGCTAATAAGACTATTGCAGTGGTGACAGTCAACAGTTATGAGGGAGGTATCTGAGATTTATTCAGCAGCATGATTAGTCCAGAACCATCTCAACATCGTTGAGTTAAACCTGGGATCATATGAAGAGAAAGGACACAAGTTCTTCACAATGCTTAGAACAACCTATCTGCAAAGTTCCCTATAAAACTGAACAACTGCAGCTGCAGAAGTGGTACCATTTTATAGTATAGTGCAAGTGCAGCCATACCAAATATTGCTTTGATCTACTCTTTTTTTTGTGTTTGCTACACTTTTAGTGGCTGAAACGTTTGCACACTACTGTTACCTAGGCAGACCATGCATGCACGCTTTAATGGTACAGAAAAATACCACACATCAATTGAGAGTAAAACATTAGCTTACAGTCAATCCCGTATTTTAGAAGCGGAATAATTTGGGATTGTGAAAGGTGCTCATTTGAAGGCATGTCTATAGAACAACAACCACGTTAAACAACGAGGCACTCAGTACTAGTGAGCTGGCTAACGACTGATACCCTGCTGGTAACCTGACCATCCATGAACAGGTGAGCGTCGGTCAGACGGGACGGAGTGTGGAGCACATTGGCTGGACAGATACCGGCTGTATGGATGTAAACGTAAGCACTACAATGGGAGTTTGCTGAATAAAGCAGAAAATGCTAACCAGCTAGCCAGCCATGAGCTGGGTTTGGGGATAACTCTTGTATGACTGCACCCCCACCCCCCACCCCAGACAACACAACAACAGCCAGGCAGGGCGTGCGGGCTCAGTGCCGACCACAAAACAACAGCTCCCTCACCGGCTACAGCCGCTGGAAACAAACGAGCAGCACGTTATAACACGCCTAAAGAGCCGGGACAGAAACGTGTCGGAAAGCCGACTGCTTACCTTTCGATTTTAACTGTTTTGTAGGTTATTATTTCTTGTCGCACTTCCAATTTCTTCTCAGTTTACAAACACTGACAGGAAACGCCACCGGAAGCGCTTCGCGGGGAGAGCCGTCATTGGTCGAACGTGCAGTCACGTGACTGGAGCGCGGTGACCTACATTTTCGGCCATGATTGTGAGGGAGTGTTGGAGGCGGAGTGGAGGAGGTGAGGCAGTGGCGTAGCACAAAGATCTGGACCCTCAGCGGTACATACCTGGGGCCCACTACTACAACCACTGTTTTCATAGCCAGCCTGTTTGCACTGGATAAAATAAAAACGAATTTAGACAGGAAGAAGAGAAAGGTGCTCATGGTCTGTTTCCAGACTCTTTTGTGATGTGGCCTGTCAGACCAACCACAGTTAGAGTTTTGCACTGTACAATTCAAAAGCTAAAACTTGTAGTATTTGTGACCAGAAAATGATTTTATAAGTAATTACCATGGTAACATGATCAGACAGTCAAAAGCATTTAAAATTGAGGTGCGATATACTTTTGGGCTAATTCACTGTGTATGTAAGAAATGTCAAAACCCTGTAATCTACAAACAGTAATTCATAATAAGGTAACAGTTTTCAGCTCCTTTAGAGGCTACTAATATGACTAATAATCTGTTTCATGGCATAAATTAGTGTGAACATAAACCAGATTAGTGTATAACCTCCTAAACATAAACACATGCATCTCAAACTGAAGCGCTTTTCAGACCTTTTTTTCATCAACACATTTGTTTATAACATACATTATATAACATTTGACCCTTGTACTGTACCACTGTATCTCATAATAAAAGAAATGTTTATTTGCAAAATTGTTGTCAATCAGTTTCCAGCCAATGAGTGTGTAGCACTTTCTGTTGCAACAAGGAAATAGCATAAAAAGAAAAGAAAAAAAAGCTTCGTATAGCTGAAGGCACAATCCACAGATTGCATGACTCTGATGCTAGCATGCTCAAACTGACAGACAGGTCTTAACAACATTTAGTAATAACTCAGACTGAGTTATTACACTTTTGTGATGCAATTGGTGATTTATTTCCCTCAGTAAATCTGATCACAACAAGAGGAGAGTCATAAGCTACTTGTGTTTCAACATCATTACCTGAGAACTTGTATTAGAAACAGGTTAGGTTAGTTTAAAGGAAAATCATTCAAATAGATAAATTAAGTAAAAAGTGTGAGAAAATTAACAAGGGTGTTGGGTTTTTCTGGAATTCACAGAAACATCATCATCCTCACTACATTTAACTACCTAATGTAGGCTGGTGGTTACTCCTCTAATCTATAGTGCCTCCCTGAGGATAAGTCAGTCAAAGTGCAAAAGGTCACACCTGGGAAGTCTTATATAATATTGTATAACAAAATAGACTTCTTAATATGATTATGGTAAGTTCCATTTTAATGTAAACTGCTGAAAATCGGTTTTGGAAACTACTTGCTGTCTTGATCTGAGGATAAAAAGTTTTTTAAAAGTCTGGCAAACTAATGTCAGAGCACATGTTAAATTCACTCAAAATGTTTCAAAACACATTTAAAACAAATGCCACAGACATTTCTTAAAAATTCTGATACTTTTTTTAGTCACTTATCATTTATATTTTGCCCATTTTTTTAAATTACATTCTGGTGAATTATCATGATGGTTGTCTGAAATGAGCATATTACATCTCATGACAAGCTCTTAATCTCTCATCATTTGTGACATTACAGTGGTAGGCTTTGGATGCAGCCTCAGAGAACGGGCAGCTGAGTTGTAATTTTGATCACAGATCAGTTCCCAGTCTTTCAATTTCGTTGAGAAAGAAGTCCATGTCTCTCTGGGAAACAAGAGGAGAGAACACAATGATACGGAAAAAGTTGACCCTGTTTCCCAGAGGTTGGTAGCCCACCATCATTGTGCCTTGTTTCATCATGCGTTCCTTGATGACTGGAGCAACCTTTGAATCATAAAAGGAAGAGAAAAAAATGCAGAAAGAGTAAACTTAAAGAATAAAGCATGGTACGCACCTGATAGACAAAGGCTTGGAGGCTACAATCATCCACAAGGAAATTAAAAATCATAAACACTAATGTGATTTTAGTGCCCACTTACTTTTGCCAGCCTCTCCTGGTAATTTGCATTTCCTTCCTTCCCCCTCAGACTGGGTGGTATGTACCAGAAGCACACATTCACAAACTCTGGCTGTTCATGGAGACAGATACAGACATGTATTAGACAACTTTGCAAAGAAAAGAAAGCAACTTGCCCTCTCAGTGTCATTAAGATATTACTTACCTCATCCAAAAGGTGGAACCCTTCTCGTTTCTTCATCTGTTCCACCAAATACCTGTAGGGCACGTTTTTACAGTACAAGCCTTTATTAAAAGGTTGATGTCATTTGTGATCTTTGTTCGATGAAATGGAGATGGATGGGGATGGTAAGCAGGTGAAGATGTGTGAGGATTTAAGTTTCAAAAGTCATCTACAAGTATCGTAACCTGCTGCACCTAAATATTCCTTCTTTCTCAGTGTTCATATTTAGATGAATGAACAGCTACAGTTTACTGATAAGATGTGAAACCGCAGTGCTTTTAAACTGCATCTCTTCAAAATGAGATCATTTTCAATTAATGTGTGCATTCAGCTACAGCTGCATGCCTTACTTACCTGACATGGTTAAAGGCTTTGTCTACACGCTGTTCAAAACCATCAGAGCCAACAGCCTTCCACATCAACCACAGCTTCAGACAGTCCACCTTGCGGCTGCACTGCACAGACTTATCTCCAATGTCCAGATTCACATCATAGAATTTGTCTTGCTGGAAGAGGTAGGTGGCGTTGGCGCTGTGGCACTGCTTCAGCAAATTCTGAGGAAAAGAAAATAAATGACTGTCAAATTTTTGAAGCGCAAAACCATTAAAAGATCAGGATGTGTATCAGGTAATTCTTTATCCTCAAAGCGTGAAACTGAACCGTAGTATCCTTAAGCAGTAAGGTAGAGCACTGCAGGCCAGCCACCAGCATCTTGTGTGGATTCCAGGCTACTGAATTTGCTCTTGTTACACAGATAGAAGATAGAAGAAACACACACATACGATAAACAATAAATCACGTATTGCCTGTCTCCTCTATATGACCATATTTTGTTTTACTGCTTGGCCTGTATATTTAATACCTGTCAACTCCTTTCATCAGATGTCTGTGCTGCTTGGAGAAGAGCACACTCCCTCCCCAGGCAGCCTGAAACAAATACATACTTCTACATTCACTCACAATTTAAGAATGTAACACAAACTAATACAAGACTAAATTTTGTCAATGGTCATAGAGATTTCTTTTACTGGAGGACTCACATCTACGTGCATCCAGAGCTTGTGTTTCTCACAGACGTCAGCTATGTGGTCCAGTGGGTCAAATGCACCCTGAACTGTGGTCCCTGATGTGCAGCTTACCAGGAACGGCACTGATCCCTGGTAGAAACAAACTGAAAGTCAGGATACTGTCATCTTGTACTCTGTGATTTGTGGCTTGCAGAATGAACAAAATGTTTTATGGTTGGTTAGTGAACCACGACAGGTCATATCTGATACTTACTTACCTGAGATTTTGCCAGCTTTATCTTTTCATCCAGGTCATCTGGTCTCATACGCCCCCTGCAGCACATGAGAGAGCACAGAGATAAAGGAAAGAAATATCAGTAAGACATCACTGTGGCAGGAGCCTGAGATCCAACCAAACAACTGGTTGGTGGGAGTTAATTGTTTAATCTGTAAAAGGTCAGAAAACAGTGGAATAATATCCAATAATAATCATATGCCAATGGTCCACAGTTATGTTACATTACCATGTTATTACAATGACATAACGTGAACATGTGAAAAGCCTCTCATTTGAGAATTTAAACCAGGAAACGTTAGGCTCCAAAATGGCTCTTACAAGAAGAGCAGTAAATTACCTTTCATCCACGTTCACCAAAATAACATTGTCCATCCCAATTCCCAAAAGTGCAGCCCCTTTCTTCACAGAGTAATGACTCTGAAAACATGAGCGATGCTTCTTTTAATCATATTTATATACACACAACACAAAAACTACTGCATGAAACTCTCATATGAAGTTTCATTCTCTATCTAGGACCTCAGTCTCTAACATGTGCAAACAGCTGCTCCTAACCTCTGGAGATGTGAAGATGGTTAACCGTGGGAGACCCCACAGCCCCTGGCTTTTGACCTCTGGGAAGAGTCGGTAGCGTGCAAGGTTCATGGCGTATATGTTGGAGGTAGATCCTCCAGGGCAGAAAATACCATCACCTTCAGTCCAGCCCACCAGCTGACGCAGGCCCCTCAGAACCTCAGTCTCCATCAGCACAAACACAGGGGCTACCTCGTAGGTGAAACTGCAGGTATGATACACACAAAACTGACCACAGTGCCAAATAAACACCTGCAGTGAAACCATTGAGGTACATTTACTCAAGCACTGTGTTGTGCACTTTGACTTATTAAAATCTTTAATGCAGAATTTTTGTTATTTTTACACTTTACTAGTAAAGATCTACTACTGCAACCACCACCACCTAAAACCATCATAAAGCCTTATCTATTACATATATCACTTGATGTGTAATATGTTATCTCTTGCTGATTTTTACAGGTTAGTGTTGAGAGCCTCAGTGAGCATTCGTCCAGACAAGGAGTGGTAGTCTACTCCTCCATACTGCTGATTAAAAAAACGTGGGTGACCTGAAATGACCGAGGAGACAAAGAAAAGTCTCATCACGAGTGAAGACAGGTCAATCTATTTAACTGTTTCAGCTGTCTCAGCAGTCTTACTTGTCTTGATGCTGTACTTGGAGACATCCTTTACTCTTTGTAGGAGCTTGTGCTGTGGCTCCCCTCTCGACCTTAGCTCCAGATCCAGCAGCAGAGCCAGCTCCTCAGGCTCCTTCCACTCACAAACCTGCAGGAAGAAAAAGCGGATAATAAGTTTTGTTCAGTATCATCACTGTAATTTGACAGAATTGGGATTTGGGGCTTCACAAGATACCTTCTCTTTGATGTCTGTGCCCTTGCAGAGCACCTCCTCCAGAATAATTTTGAAGGTTTCAGTCAAGAAGAGTTGGCCCTGGGAGTGGTCGATGAGAGGTTCATTCAGGTCATTAAAATCAGCTCCTTCCTTCCTCTGCCTATCTGCTGTAGTTACAACAAAAACATGAAACATCACTTCCAAAAGTTAAGCTACAGACAAAAACAGAAATATACAGCACACTGTACTCACATGAGTTTGCCATATCAACAAAAGTTGGTGAATCTCTAGCCCTTTACGTGCAGACGAAGCAGAGCAAAGCAAAGGTATGCTGGGATAGGAGTGTGAGGGAGTCAACCTTTGCACCAGACTAAGTTAATTAATGTTATGTGGGAAAAGAACAAGTAACTTATGTTTTATGAGTTTCTACCATAAAAAAGAATCAATGATTTTATCGATATACATTAACACTTAACCAAGTAAATGTTCTTAAGTTTGGTTAAAACCTTGTTTTCAGTATTATTTCAGGAAAGATACAACAACTGTTACATAATTAGATTACTCACTGTATGGTGGAGCATGAGCACTATTTGCTTTCCCTCCTTTTGACTCAGTCTGTTCATTCAGAGCCAAATTGAACTTTCATGAAATGATGAGTTAAGAAAAAACATTAACCAAAACATAGGACAGAAATGTGATTTATTCCTCCTCTTTAAAATGTTCTGGTATACTTATATAAAAATGAAACGAGCACTGCTCAGTTGTTTTCCTAATTTCCTTGACTGGAGGGAGAATATAAAAATCAATATTACAGACAATCATAAGAGAAAATAGAAACAGCCCTTTTGAAGAAACCGCAGCAAAGAAAAGTTTTTTTTTTCTGAACTGTAATAAAAAGCAGATGATCAGCCTTGAACGACAGACCTCTTGCTCAGTGGTATGTCATTGTCTCTGAACTGGTCCCATTAAAATGGTCGTGAGGAATTGTTTTTTCTAATATGAATAAAAAGTCTCTGTGATGAGAATAAACTCATGTGCAGTTGCAACATAATCCTTTGAAAGTGTTTCAGTCCCAAGAGGGAAAGGCCTCAGTCACTCTTCAAGAGGTGGTCAATACTTTCAAGCGGCAGTGCCCAGTCCTCCTGACTGAGCAGGGAGTGCAGGTTAGCTGCTGTGGCTTTTTCCCTCTGGCACATTCTCCAGTAGCGTAGCATGGCAAATACTCGCTCCACGTGGATGGAGTGGTCCTCCTCAATCTGCTCCAGCTTCACAGAAGGGACCTTCAGAGCCAGTCTGCCAATCTCCCGCCAACATTTGCCAATGGCACGAGCCACGATCATTAACTGCTTCTCCGTCACTAAACAAGAGCCTGTGAAATGAGACAAGTAGATAAAGCAGGTGATGATCTTACAGTGGTTTGAGGGGGAAAGCTTTGAGTGGAGCGTGACTCACTGTTGTTGCAGATCTGTTTGCCAGGAATGGTCTCTGGCAATTCAGGAGCTTTTCTCTTCTCTCTTCTTGTTTTTTCTTGTGTAAATACAGAAAAAATTTATATTTAAGATATAAATCTGACAGTATCTCACAGATTGCTGAAAATATTGAGCAGACATTGACCCACCTGAGGACAGTGTGCTGACTTGCAGATCCTTGATAACATCAAGCGGTGGAAAGGTTTTTTGCAGAGCCTGGTCCTTCAGGAGCTCTAGGAATCCTCGCACTGCTTCAGGCCCTCTTTGGAGGATGTGATCGAGAAGCTCAGTCACCTTCTCAGTAGGAATGCGGCATGATTTCACCTGCTGGTAGCCATGAAGAGACAGCAGACAGTGAGAGTCTGCATGCTGCAGCACAAAGTCAGGATCGCTGCTTAGTATTTCTATCAGTTTGGCCTTGTGGCTCCGGAGTAGCTGGATTTCTGCTGCTGGTTCCTCAGCCATGACTGAATGTCACTTAAATCAGCTCCTGGGAATAAAAAACACAGTGATGATACATTTTCTTTATGCAAATACAGATCCAGTCTAAAATGATGGCAAAACTAAATACTAAACACTGAGTCAGCTATTTCCTATTCAGACAAACATAGATAAACACTGATTTTTTGTAACTAAGCTAAAGGTACAATGATATTCTCACATTTAGTTCTGACTGCTTGTGAAAGCTGCACTCAGTAGATTTGGTCATGAAGCATGTACAGTGGTTAAATAAATGACTTATTATCTGTTTCTGTTATATGTTTCTGTTCTGAAATATAATGACAAGGGAATCAACAACAACACAGCACAACAGATTTAGTGCATATTATTTTTGTTGAACGTGATTAGATTAATTTCACATTTGTTATAAAGTTTCATCACTTAAGGAAAATAATGACTATGATGTGTCCTCCATCTCGAAGTCCCGGTCAGGTAGGACAATTGCCTTAATTGTTGCAGTGTAGTGTTGTAATGTTGTGCTTTATACAGTTGCTTTAATTTCTCTGTTAGTTCATTCACACACAGCATCCAACAAGGTCATAGTAATGCATCACGGCAGTAGTGTGAGGCTGTAACCAATAATCATTTTCTACCGTCAATACATTTGACAGCCACTTCCCTTCATAATGGATTATCTGCTTAGTGTATTCATGCCAGAAAAGATCAGTAAAAGGCCCGTGATTATCCCCGGCGTGTCATTTGTTGTTCATTGATAGATGATGACTAAAATGACACAAAAGTGTTACCAATCGATTTTCTGTCAATCAAATAAGCAAATGTATTAGCTGGTTAATTTCAGTTCCAGTGCACCATTTGGTTTCTGGGTGTGTGGGCTCATCATGAGAGTACAAACTGAGAGGTTGATCAGTAAGATACAATGTCAACAATGTCTTAGTTTGTTCTTTGTATAGTGGCACAACAACAGTAAAGGCACAAGGATCTAAAACCAGCATCCGTTTCGTAATGAGATCACATGACACCAGTATGTGCTTCGTTACACAGGTACAACTGAAGCCCACGTCCAGCAGCCTGACCACAGTCCCATGAGTTTGTTTATATCTGCACTTCCTGATTGTCTGCACACTACACACTCCCTCTTTCTCAGCGTGTTCTCACGAGACTCTCACCATGTATTGTGACAGCTGGAGTCACAGAGTCAAAATACGATTACACCTAAACATCTTTGATCAGACAAAGACAAAACATTTTCTGCGGTCTCACATGGATCTTCGGTTTGTTCCTGCTTCTTCGCTCCCGCGTCCTTTTCTTCTTTGTTTTTGTCAGAGGAACCCACTCAAACTAACTGTGTTTTACTGGCGTTTATTGGTGTGCTGCCATCTAGTGGCCGGATGATTTAACTGCATTCACCTCCCAAAAATCCATACTTGGTGACATCTGGTGGGATTGAATACACATTGCAGTCTGCAATGAAGGAAGTGTTCAGAGATCTTTTCTTTACGAATAAATCATAATTGAACTATATTTAGGCTGAATAAAGATAAAATAGATTGACACTTAAATGTCCCCTGAGGGTAGATTCACAATACAGCAGCAGGGTGAAAAGGGAATAAATTAGCCCATATAATGTGCTGTGAGTTAAATAAAACACAAAATAAGGAATTGAACACCTAGGAGAGATGACATCAAATCTATTTACAATATGTAATATGAATTACTTAGATAAAAACACATTATTCATTATAGTATCAAGCATAAACTTGCAGTGTAAGTCTGTAATATACACATTTTATGATAATAATAAAGTCATAAGGTAATAATATGATACAGCATACACACACAAAACAAACACATGTCAACACTGAGTTCACTGCTTCATATATGCAGTCAACACAAAACAGTCAACATAGACTGTAGATCACTTTTTGCTGCTTTAACATGAACATATATTCAGAGACCACAGCTTTCAGGTTGGGTTTTTTCATGCAAAGTCAAAATCACATTTACACATTGTAGATATTCATCATTTCACATTCAAACTTACCTGCAGACTTATGGTAAATTAGACTGATATCTTCCTCATTCTGCTACATCTACGACTGCCACCATCACAGGGATGGTGTGGCAACCTTTCATTCAAGCTGACTCTCTTGTTCCTCTCGCACACAGAGAGAGAATCTCTTCTCAGGACCACCATGATCATTTATGCTCACTGTATTGTATTTTTAAATCTGTCTGTCCTTTTGTTTTCTTAACCATTTTGTGCTCAATTTCCTGTATGTTAGTCACTGTGCAGCACTTTGGTAAATTTATATGTTTTGAAAATATGCTATGTGGATTGGATTGGATTGAATAATCCAATATCCTTCTTACAGACACAATGAGTGCTGGATGTCTGGACATATCTGTAGAGGAATGTCACGATGGATCAAGATCCCAGGACACGAGGAGGACATGATGCCAAATGAAAAAGACAGGTTTATATATCCATATCCCTCCTTGAATGTGTATAGTTTGCAGGAATTTCATTAGTTTCATTTTGTGCACGTGCAGAAATTTAAAAAAAAAAAAAAACTACTTGGAGTATAATGCAGCATTTCTAGTCCACTTCTGTGGCATATTGAGGTGGCACAATCCAGGCGACAAATGAATCCCATTTTCTTTGTTCTAATGGAACCTTGGTTTATGCCAAATAAACAAATGAAGAAAAGACGCTTCAGAGACAACAGTAATCCATACTGCAATGCTACCTGTTGTTAGTGTTTTTGAGGCAAGTGTATCACCGTCATAGTTATTCATTTAGATTGTTAAACTATGATCTAAATGACTTCTTCAGAGTGAGCTTCCTCTAAAACAAGCAGCTCGAACATTCATGTTGACAACAGAGAGATGTGTTGTTGTTCATACTGGGGAGGAAGAGTGCTGTAAACATGGAAATAAATATTTGATTTGTTTTGTTTGTGCAAAAAAGACTCACTGTGTTTATCAGACGTTTGTGCTTTCAAAGGTACCTGCAAGGCAACATGAATGATTTACAGTGCAGCTGCGTTTAGTGTCATTTCAGAGGAAATGCCCCCAACTGTTACTGGACAACAATTATCAACAACCACCAATCATATGTCTGCTTAGCCTGTTTACTCAGGTTCAGCTCTGTGAAATGACAAATCAATATCTTATTCCTGGACAGATATTTGCTTTGTGAGAGAGGAAAAGCCTCTCAAGTCCATTTCATCCACACATAGTATACACTCTGAGTCACTGTGTGTATTAGGTGACTGAATAAATCCAGTTTTCTCTCAGCCTACAGTGGGTGGAAAGAGTGGAGAGAACCATCATTTATTCTTATTATTTATTCTTACTACCCAGGTGAGACTGCTGTGTAAGAGAGGAATGCACAATTCATCTACCTTTATGTACATCTAACGACTTTATTATGCTATAAATTTGCATTATATTCAGATTTGATCTGGAGAAGATACATCCCGAAGACTTTTGCAAAGCTGAAATGCAGTCATCTACTGATCTAAGGAAATTACAAACATGTTGACACTCTGGGAGCTTCCAACTGCAAATGCTGTATAATGTGCCCGTGAAGTGTGCACTTAGTCATTCTGCATTATATCACTGTAACACAAGTGGAGCATGGTCTGTATGGAAAATGAAAATGAACTTACTTTGCTGGCGATCGAGCACGATCCCACTCATACCCTTGTGCTGTTCAGGCCCCATCGCGCTCCCTGTCAAGTGGTAAACTCCATTTGTATGTGCATGCTAGTGGTGGATGGTATAATAGCTCAGATGCTGCACAGCACTGATGGAGAATAATGTAGTTTTCTTATGAGTGGTTCTAGTTCCATTCTACAGACCTCTGCACCTGGAAAATTGGGATTTTGCAGATGACGGTGTGTGTGTCTGTGTCTCTGTGTGTGTTTATTTATGCATGTACACAATTCAAGAGTGAGCCAAAGCAGCAGCTTATCCCCTCCACGCCTTAACAAAGAAATTAGATTTACATGTAAAGTAACAGACAAAAGAATTTGCTCTCTCTGACAGTCTTTAGCACTGTGAGCCACAAGAAATAAAATGGAGTTGGGTCTACATTTGTATGGATCAAACACTGCCTTCCTTGCATGTTGACAATACATGAATAAGGACTTTTATGTGAAAACAACATAAACAGAACACCTTTTGAAGTAACAGCCTTGATGAGAGTGCCTTCTTCTCTTTTGAACATGACTTTACAAATAGCTTTATTCACCTCTGCTTTGTCACATTTCAAATTTAGACTTGAACTCACATTAAAAAAAGATCCACTCTATGAACTAGCATAATTTTATGTGATAATACAACGTTGTATAAATACACTGAGGTGCTGGACCAACATTGATTCCCCCCTGTAGAATGCACGGGCTGTGTTTGATGCAGAGGACTGTAGTTCACCAGGGCCTGGGCTGCACACAGGGGGCCTTTGAGACGTGACCCACCCTACCCTCCCTACTCGGGGTGGATGGAGCAGCAGCGAGGGGACAGCCATACATTTGAGTGACTCTGACATGTCTGTTTGTTTAACATGCATTATATATGAAAGACCAGAACAAGGGAGGAAGAGCACAGGAGCAGGGCAGCTGAACAGAGAGAGGGAAGAAGACAGAGATGAGACAGGCATCGGCGAAGAGAGTGAAAGAGAGGGCAAAGGGAAGAACTTATTCACAGTAGAGTGAACACTTACTTCAGGTGGGAAGCTTCAGTTGTCTGCAAAAACGGGGCTCGATTTAGCATTATGACCAAAGAATAAGGGCAGAGTAGAAAAAAGTACACTAGTAGAAAAAGAGATTTCAGTATGGCTCAGCTCAGGGCTCCTAAGTAATGCCGTCTGAGATATTATAATCCTTACTTTTAGAGCAAAGAAGGGTTTAATATGGTATAACCGCAGGATGACTATCCATTATCATTCAGTCTGTCATATACATTCTCTCAGATCAAATATATATGAAGCTGTTGTTCATTAAGGGGAGAAGACAGTTTGCAGAGGACTTATAGGTTGAGCCTGTACTGTAATTTATGGCTCCATTAATGCTGATAGAAGTGTAAATAATTTATATGTGAGTGTGTGCCTGCATACACGTGTGCGCTCCCCAGAAGCCCTACATGGAGTGGATACTGAAAAATGGCAAACACAAAGGCATTTTCCTTCCGTTAAGTCTAATGAAGGGAAAAGACAGTGAGTCTGGCTGACAGAGCAGACACATTCTCAGACTACATTAAAGCCACGGAGGAGGAGCTGCAAGAGAAAATGGATGAGTGCAGCGTGTGTGTGTGTGTGTGTGTGTGTGTGTGTGTGTGTGTGTGTGTGTTTTGGTGGGTGTGAAGTAAGCTAGACTGAGACAAAGGGAGTGTTTTCAGTAGGAGGTCAAAGGGGTGATTTAAAAGAAAAAAAGGAAGTAGGACAGAGTTGAGGAGGTCAAATGAGCAAAAAGGGTCAGTGAACAAAATGATGCTCTTATTGCATGAGATCATCATGGTTGAAGTCAATGGACCCAGGGAGAGGCAGGTGTCAGCTGATATCAGGATTCCTCACTTGCTCTAATTGAATGGAGCCATCAGTCGTTGCTGTGTCGAGACCCTGTTTACAGGATTCATCGAACCAAATTCCTGGACCAGGGGAAATCTGCATCATTACAACAGAAACAAAGTGACTGAATGAGGGGAGAGAAAGTGATGATGTCCACTGCAGTGTGGCTGGACCCCTAGAGGGAGCTCTTATCATTCTAAAGCACCACTTAAATGCTTTCAGCTGGCTGCCTCACTCAGCTCCTCAATTAACCACGAGCATGCCTCTTGTATGATTTCAGCCATAAAGCTCAGACCTTCCTCGACCCAATAGTGTCTCTGTTTTTGGACATGAGATGACACAAAGTCCCTCTGGCAAAAGAGGATGAAACAGCTCTCCTGAGTTCCTGAAAAGAAACCCAGCGGCAAAATGGACCCACACTCTGTTGGCTTTGGGGTTTGGTGTGGTCTGTCCTAAACTCAGTGTCCTCTGTGTGAGAACTGGAGTGACTCTGGAGTTTCTGAAATCTGACTTTGAAACTCAAATGCTTTCTGAGGGCATCCCACCTGACCATTTTAACCACTGTCATCCACTGTGAGACTGAACAGCTGCTAATGCATTTAGGGTCCTTGTGGATTTACAGCAACATGCACAATGATGACGACAACAGTCCAGCTGAAAACTCACAGGGAGATATGTCCAGAATGCCTTCCTACTGCCAACTGTTCTGGTCCTGATGAAGAATAGTGCCGCGATTTCTCCCTTCAGATCTTTATCTTTGGCTCCCTAACAGGTTCACTGCTACGAGCATCACACACACAAGATCAATCTGTAAATAAATCTGTTGCGTAGTGTGAACTGCATCATGAGCAAAATATGCCCATATTTGGGAGGTAGTTTTGGTGAGGGCACGATGAGGGCACATTGCTTATTCTTGACACTCTTAGAAATAGATTTGCAGTGAGATGTTTGCAAATGCACCTCTATTCAAGTCTCAGTAGTATTGGAAATGCGACAACATGCTCTAGGTCTGGAAGTTGAGTTATCTCCTTACACCCTCTGGTATATTGTGAAAAAGTGTGAACATGAAAGTATTTTAATATTTTCTCTGTGTGTTTGACACATGCACTTGCACTCCACTAGTAATTTGAATACTTTTGAGATTCCAGTGAAAATGTCTAAGAAGTGGGTTTGCTTGTACATTTTATACTGGAGTGCTAACAAAAGTCGTTTAGAGACAGAGTAGGTCATTGAGATGGTAGAGATGAATCATTACCAAACCATCCCTTTGAATCACTTTCAGCTATTTCCTCTTGTGCTCAAGTGAAGTAGTGAAGTCCTCAAGGCTTCAGTTACCCTCAGTGTTCATTATCAATTGAAGAATCCCATGAACTTCAGTGATCTGCTCAGTACATCAAACAATGTTGCTTCTTAAAAGTTACATGAGCAAATTGTCTTCCACTCTGTCAAGCTCCCTGGTGGTTGCCTTGGCCGCCATTATCACCTGCATACAGTCATTTGCTGTTAATAATCCCATTAAATGTGGAAGCAGTAATTTCTAACTGGATTTAGAAACATCACTGGATATACGCCGAGTGTGTTCCTTCCTTATGCTTTCCACCATCATCTACATCTGCTAATTAAAGCACTCAGAGACAGGAGAGAGACTTCTGACTTGTGTATGTGTGAAAGTGTTACATCCAAAGCTTAGAGATCGTGTCTATGTCTGTGTGATTTTAAATGTTCATGACAGCCGTCACTCTCTCCTGCTGTGTTCCCTCCCCACATTGGTGAGAATATGTGTGTTTGTGCCTTGCTGAATGTGTTTATAATAATTGGTGGTGGTCCGGATATGGCAGTGATTCATATTTGAGAGTTGCATCACACCTCACAGCCCCAGCGGGAGGAAGTCTTCTTAGCAATTCAATTGTGGAAAAATTTTGCCCGAGCCTTGGAAGAAGGATGAAGTTGGAAAATAATTATGGTGAATATGTGATTGTTCATCAAAACAAAAATGCAGGATAGTTCAATATATCTTTGTCTCCATATTTATTTTAAACATTCTCGCTTTGGTGTTTGAGCCGTATTGATTTTTGCCAGTTGCTGCTGATGCAGATATTTTTAGAGCAGTTTGCTGATTCCAGGTATTTTATGATAAGGTATTTGTCTCAAAAATGCCATATTGGTGTATCTGAAAAGCTCCTTAAAGACCCAATGAAGTTTATTAAGTTGGTTATAAATAGTTTAAAGCAAATCCTAATCTCATTTTAAAATGCAGTCACCCATTTAATGTTAAGGAGACTCTTGAATACATCTATACTCAAAGGATTAACTGTGGAGGGATTTGATTTGCTGTTTCAAAACCCTGTGTCTATTTGACTTTGTGGGGTCTCCTGCACATCTGCAGATATATGTAGGTCAGGTGACCAGACAGTAATTATGGCGAGTGTCCATTTGTTTGTTGGATTTTTACAACAATAAAATGACGAAATGTTTAAAAGTGATCTTTTGATATGAAAAAGAGTAAGCTACAACTGTTTTAATGCACATGCAGAGACATGTTAGGATAGACTGATTTAAAGAGGTGAGCCTGTGTAGCATTGTGGGTGCATACAGCGCATTAGCTGTGGAATGCGGGCGTGGGTTTTCAATCACTTCCACATCTACACATATCTCTGTCTTATTGAAAAACTGTAAGCTCTCCATCCCCATTGATCTCCATGCTATAACCAGACAATCAGTTAATGTCTGGCTGTGGCCTGCAACCCACCGGTTTCACTATTCCTCCCTCGGCCACAGGAAGGGAGTATGCAGTGAGTGGCCTACCTTAGGTCATTAAGATGCCCTCACTCAGCAAAACTGGCACATCTGCGCGTGCTAATCAGCCTGGCCCTGTGGTTGGTGGAGGAATGATAACTGCACGCTAATTAAAAAGCCATTCATTGGAGTGAAAGGCCAATTAAAGGCCTAATATTTGATAAGGCTCTCTGTTCACTCAGCAGTAAGCCCACCTGGGAAGTATTTATTAAATGTTAATGGAGACTGTAATTAATATCCAGGGCGGATTAACGTGCAACTGAATATCATTCACCGAGAGGAGAGAGAGATGGTGAGAGTGAGAGCAAGTACAAATGAGAGACAGATATGTAACTCAGCATTTTGCTCTGGTAGGCTGCTGTGAACACAAGAGGCTGCTATAAATGTTTGTCATCAGTCATGGAGCATGATGATTCCTGTTTTGAGAGACTGCAAAAAACATTGTTGCAAAATATCCAGATTTTTTTTTTGTCACAGTTCACATCGTCTAAATATAGCAGCCAGCATAATCTTGATAATGGGCTGCTTGTGTCTCATATACACAATATACATAGTCTAAAATGCATATTCATATACACACAAATGTTGTGTAATACCTTACTCTCACAAAGACATTTATACAAATCAAAACAGAGGTCTTATCACAGCTCTTCTGAAAAACATCTGTGTCAGTTTTTTTTTTTTCTTAAGAATTTTTTTTAGCCTTTTATACCTTTAATGGACAGGGCAGTTGGAGAGAAACAGGAAATGGGGAGACAGAGAGAGGGGGAAGGACATGCAGGAAAGGGCCACCGAGTGGAACTGAACCAGGGGCTGCTGCAGTGAGGACTAAAACATCTGTATATGGGGTGCCTGCT
The DNA here is from genome assembly GCA_021432705.1 of Caranx ignobilis. NCBI lineage: Eukaryota > Metazoa > Chordata > Actinopteri > Carangiformes > Carangidae > Caranx > Caranx ignobilis. Next base: position 66,067,516 of record MU269985.1, read on the forward strand.
CAACCCATTGAGCTATACAACGCCCCAACATCTGTGTCAGGTTTAGTAAAGACCACACACACATATTTAGGTGTCAAGGCAAACGCATCAACAGTTAGCCTGCTAGAGGTCAAAGGTCACCAGATTTCAATAAGCACAAAGGTTAGATTTCATACATGATAGTGTTACTGGGATATGACCTCACCTCCGGTTTGGTGGCATTTGTACCTCACAGTGAGAAACAAATGCTTCCAAAAATCAAAAATCTGTAAGATCTGATCTGAAGATCATCTTTGTCAAAGAGCACTTAGCTGTGTTGAATGCTGGAGAGACCATAAAGCCCCTAGAGGCAAAATTGTGTGATATTGGGATATACAAATAAAATTTGACTTGACTTGACTTGTCTTCAGTCTGTGGTTATTATTCACTTTGCATTTGCATCTGACCTCAATTAGAGAGACCATCACTTTCTCTTGCTCTCTTTTTTACCACTTCCAGTTCAATCATCTCACTTTAATCAGTTCAACCACTTTAACCAATCAGAATTTGACTATAACCTTATGAGCCAACCATTTCTGTGGCTTACAGGCTTAAAATGGTTCCTTTCTCTGCCTCTGTCAGCTGTAACAGCAATATCTGTGTTGATGTTATACACCTTCACCCTATTTACCTCCTGTTTCATCAGAATCAGCTGTCTATGGTCTTTTCACTGAGCTTTATGCACTTATTATGTCAAATACACTGATTTAAAACTCTACTCCTAACTTTACCATTACTGTACACAGACGGACTTCAAACTTCAACATTTCCAGTTTATTAGTTCTGCATGCCTGGTGGTGTCAGAGTGACTGTCCTTGCTTCTGTCCCTCAGAAGCTGTCCTCTTTTTTTACATTGTAGATTAAAAAAAAAAAAGAAAGAAAGAAAGAAAAAGAAAAAGGAAACTGTCCTCCTGGCCCTCCTGTGTGGCACAGAGCCTGTGAGAGACACTGTGTGTGTTCCCCGGCCCTCTCAACAACAGAGGACAGGCCAAGTTGAGCTGTAGACAACATAACTGGCAAAATGATTTCCCCCCAGAATAAACCTCTTGCCCACCTTTTCTTTTAACAAATAGCTTTGTTTGTCACTGCTGCTGTGTCCCGAGTTATTGCCTGGCCGTGATGGTGCTTTTCTTTCATTTTCTTTTCATTGTGGTAGCTGTTTTGGTTTTACTTTTGACCTTGTTTACATGCCTTCCACAAGCCATTAGGGACTATGTAGTGTGTCTTCATTACTGATGGCTGCTCTATTTGCCAAGACTAATAGACATGGTCACAGAGGACAGACATGCCAATAGCACTAAATATGCTAAAGCCTAATGATCTATCGGATTGGTGGCAGGATTAAGGTTGTGGCGAAAGGTTAAGGTTAGTGTTACAATATAACACTGGCGAAGCTGATAGAAATTGATAGAGTTTAGTGACTCTTCTGCAGCAAATTGTCCAGTGGCCACTGTTAGCACTTTACCAGTGGCAAAAGGAGGTAAACGGATGATGCTGTGGTTAAACATATACAGGCCACACAGATGTTATTTTAAAATCTGGTTGTTAATCTATGACCAATCTGTGTCTGACTTTAACATTGCCCAAATGTGTGCATACACTTGTTTGTATGTTTGTGTGTGTGTGTGTGTGTGTGTGTGTATGTGTGCATTGCTCAAGGATGATGTTGGGAGATTACACTGTGTGGGGGTGAGAAATGATATTAATACCATGAATAATACACATGCCTCAACCTGTGTTATTTAAATGCTCCATTAATAATAAAGAGACACTGATCATGAGCTTTGCACCAGTGCACCTTAACGCCTTGGGGTCTTTAGCAAGTTTGATGAAAGCCGACATTGTTCATTTGACTACACTGGAAGACAATTATCTGATTTATTTCCTTTTATTTGTCAGTTCTTAAAATGTCATTTTGTTTAATATAAGTGTACAAGTCACAGACTCAGCACCAGCAAACCAGGCAGAGTATAATTTACAGAGACTCAGAGGATCCCACCGTAAATAGTGATTGTTTCAATAATAGATGTGTGTGCGTGTGTCACTGACTGCATGGTGAGCAAACAGCAGGAATGGAGTGTGCGTGTGTGCATGTGTGTGGCCTTTATTGGACAATAAAATACTCAGGCCTGAGCTTGAGTGTAAATTTATTGTTTCCGTGGTCAGTTAGTTGTACGCGCATGAATGTGTATGTGAATGTGTGTAGCAGTATTAAGGCCACAATATCCAGTAAATCAGTCAGACACAGCAGACAAAGCACTATGTTAAAACTTCACTGTAGTGCAGCTTGAGAGCTAAGATGGATGGGTGGGGTGGAGTGGTTGTAGGATGGGGTGGAGTGGGGTGGAGGGGGGGCTATTAACGGATATAAAGCAAGAAAGCGAGGGAGGGTGAACGAGAGGAAATCAGCAGGAAACGGCTGTTGAACGACGCTCAGATCAATACTAATAACCACACACAGAGAATGACTTCCTCTCATCCTAATAACTCACACAGAGGAGGAGAGAGATGGGAGCACACATCGAGAGGAGAGAGGCGAGAACATGGAGACTGTTGGAGGAGAGGCGGAGGAAGGAAAAATGACTGTGAAGTTTAGATTTGTCTGTTTCGCAATCTCTGTTGGTCTCTTGCTCCCTCATTCTCTTTCTTTATGTTTAATAAGAGGGCAGGGGGAACAGACGGCCATGTCTAAGGTGCTACTTTATCACTGTGGAAACACAGTGTCACCCATCTCCTCCTCCTGCAGCCCTCACACAGCTTCATATTTGGAGGATTAGTGTGTGTGCGTGTGTGTGGAGTGTTGGTGCGCCATACAATTTGAAGTGGATTAGATTGTTCTAAAAGCATCTCTCAATAAGAGGCTGGTGAATGCGTTTGCCCTAATGGCCTGCCATTTTATATTTCTTTAATGAAGTTACAGAAGAGGAGAAAATGGTCAACCCTGCCGTGCTAACACCCCCCACACATACATTCATACACACACACACACACACACACACTGTTCTCTCCACTTTCTTTCTAAGCCGAGGTGCACACATTAACCTCAACTAATTCTGTGCACCGGAGAGAAACTGAAGCTAATAATGGTTATCTCCTCACACTCCAGTGCACAGCTCCGTGCATGTTTCCAACTGTGTATTTTTATAACTGTGAACATATCTGTGCACATGACACTGTCGTCTTAACTTACTAACACTGTATCAAAGCATAATACTGTGATATCCCATTTCGCCCAGGCTTCGCAGCTCTGCTGAAATTTCAATACCTTGCACAAATATGTTCACGCGTCATTGAGTTGAAAGTTTCCCATGAGAGTGTGTGTGTGAAAAACAGAGGGGCAGAATAAAGTAAGGGCTTGTCTGATGTCAGATGAGTAAACCATGCACACATGCAGATATTTCAGTGATGCCATTGCTTGACAAGTGGAACAGTGAAGCCAGTTTCTTCTTTTTGATGCCAAATGAGTGGACCAAAGGCAACAGATCTGTCCAAAGCACATGCCTTCCCCAGTATGTTGCATGGCTGTTTGAAGAACTCTTCAGATAATTTCCAACACAGTGAGCATGTGCGTTGGAGAGCAGACTTGTTGTGATTCCCAGATGGCAGACGGTTCATTGTCTGCTGCTATATACATAGAGCCAAATTTTAGGACAGAGCTTTCATAAGCTGGTCATTATGGTGGAACTCAAGAGCAGATGGCCCCCTAAAGCCCTGCTTGGAATTTGCTTCCTACATCCACCACTAGGACATATTGTCTGTAATATTTTTCATGCATTACTTTGGAAGGTAATGACCCTTGGGTATGGATTCAGAAAAAGCAAAAGAGATGATTTGAATCTTCACTTAAAAAGCAATATGTTGCAATTAATTCAAGTAGTGTTTGTTGATCCTCAATGAATTGTTGTGTATTATCCAGGCAATCTGCTTGAAAAAGCTCCTTGTACTTATCAACAAAATCTGAATCCAAAAGAAAAGTTTAAATGCTTCGAGGACTTGAATATTTGACATATAGACTTGAAAGGCTATGGACACTATATATATACAGTCATGGAAAAAATTATTAGACCACCCTTGTTTTCTTCAATTTCTTGTTCATTCTAATATCTGGTACCACTAAACGTATAATACAATGAACACAACAAAAAATGCAGCTGGTCACATAATACTTTATGTCCTATTTGACATTCTTAAGCTTAATTGATTCCCAGGGTATATAAGAGGGCATTTCATGTCACAAGCAGCACTGCACATGCAAAGGCCTAGAGTGGTTTCCTGCTTACATTCAATCTGTAGCACAACTCAGAAGTTGTCAGCTCTCACATAATGCCTAAAACAAAAGAATTATATGAAGCCACAAAGGCAGCCATCTTGGCACTGCTGGAAATTGGCATGAGTGAGAGACAGGTAGCGAAAAAACTGAAGATCTCCAAGACAGCCGTTCATTACAACAAAAAAAAAACAAGCTGAACATGGCACTACCAAAGTGCTACCTGGCCGTGGCAGGAAACGTCTTTCTACCCCACGAGATGACCGTGCACTCATCCGTTCCTGTGTCAGGAATCGTCGTCAGACCTCCAGGGACCTTAAAAATGAGTGGGCACTGTCGAGAAATGTGACCTGTTCGGCAAGGACAGTTCGAAACCGACTTGTTGAAGCTGGTTTGAAGTCACACAGAGCACGCAAGAAGCCCTTCATCAATGAAAGGCAGAGGAAGGCCCGGTTACTCTTTGCTCGAGACCACAAGGATTGGACTGTTGATGATTGGGCTAAGGTTCTCTTCAGTGATGAATCCAATTTTGAATTGATGCCCACTCCAGCCAACTTACTGGTTAGGAGGAAGCCTGGAGAAGCTTACAACCCAGACTGTCTTGCCCCTACAGTAAAACATGGGGGTGGATCAGTCATGATCTGGGGTTGTTTCAGTCTGAGTGGAACAGGGCAAATGCAATTGTGTGAAGGCCGAATGAACCAGGTCATGTACAGGACTACCCTTGAAAACAGTCTTCTTCCATCAGCTGGAAAACTCTTTCCTGCCTCGAATGACTGGATTTTCCAACAAGACAATGCCCCTTGCCACACGGCAAGGTCAGTTAAAGCCTGGATGGAGAACCGCAACATTCGCACCATGCCTTGGCCTGCTCAATCACCAGATCTTAATCCAATTGAAAACCTGTGGAAAATCATCAAACTCAAGATGGAGAACCACAAGCCCAAAAACAAAGAAAATTTGTTTGAATTTGTCCAACAGGAATGGGCTGCTGTGACAGCAGAACAATGTCAGAAGCTGGTGGAGAGCATGCCAAGACGCATGGCTGCAGTCATCAAAAACAATGGTTATGCAATCAAGTATTAACTCTTGTGTGTATCATGTGTTTAAAGCAAACAGAAAAGAAAACATGGAATGCTTAAAAGTAGTGTTTTTGGCGGTACAATGCCATAGCTATTGATGTAAGAATTTCAGTAATTTTGGTTATTATCAAGAAAACCATGGAAAATGAATAGTTCTTAGTTCTTGAATTAAACTCTCATGAGCTATTTTTGTTGTTATCATTATAATTGTCCAAACAAATGTACCTTAGTTGAGCCAGGCATTAAAATTAACAAGAAATTGAAGAAAACAAGGGTGGTCTAATAATTTTTTCCATGACTGTATATATATATATATATATATATTACTACTGTACAGCATAACATCGCTATGTTGTTTGCAATAAAAAGCATCCAGGTGTATTGATAGGAAATTATGTGCAAATGTAGTTTTCCTGCCAAGAAACAGGTAATCTCAAGAACAGAAAAGCTCAGGAGCTATACGACTCACTCCAACTCGAGCAAGGCTTACTTCTTTCAGGTAAGTAATTAAGAATTTGATCAAACTGAATGAGACACAGGAGGATTCCCTATTGATTTATTCTGATGAATAACATTATTCTCTACATTTCTCTGACACACATTTAGTTGTCATCAGTGCAACCTTCTGTAAGATTTGTGCTGATCAATAGTCTACCCTCACCTATAGATTTTCTCCAGGGCTATCTTCACATGGTGCTATAGCTCATCAAACAAAGATGATACATATCACTATTGACCTATCCTAATCAATTATTCAATCCTAAAACCTATAGCCATACCTGCATATTTTACAGCACCCAATGGTCCTATTTGTCTCTTCCTGTGTTTTCTGTTGATCTCCTTCTGATGTAGACTTAGCCAGGGCAGAGGTAGGCCGGTATTGAGTAGAACAATATCTGCCATTGCCTCAGACAGTAAGTGCTCATCAAAGTTCATCCCACTGACAATGAAAGGTAGACACATATAGAACAAGTGCTACTGAACAAATATAAACCAATAAAGATGATGTGAAGAGAGATTTCTTTCTGTCTGCATATATACAGGAAGGTGTTCAGGGTGTTAAAGTAATTAAAATCCAGTGATTATTTATGTACATGAGAATATATGGTTGGCAAATCTGGAGCTTTGTCTTGGTGTTGTATCCTGTATGATTATATTTTAGATTCATTAAGTGTATTCTCAGAAGTCCCTGCAATCAATATCACAAAATCACTGGAAAAGAGGCTGCTAGCTGTCCAGTTAATTTTCCTCATCTTTGTGTGATGTTAACAACACGTAAAGATGATGAAATAATTAACAACAAGAACAAGCATAGTGGAAATGAGCTTTTCTATTCCCTTGATTGCTGGTTCAGTTTTTGAGGCCACTACAGATGTGCATGAGATTTGAGTAATAATGTTGTCAATAATAATTTTTAAAACAGGTTCCCATAACATTGCAGCACAAACAACATAACACGCTACTGTCACCTTTTCTAAACCACCTCAAACATATTTGGCAGTTTGGTCTGACCACACCATGCAAGTCCATACAACTTATCAGTTGGTGTCCAATGGTTATTTGATTTCTATGTGCAAGAGTAAATAAACTGCCACAATTTATCAACTCAAGTTCTAGGAACATAGTTTAAATATAGTACTCATGAAAATATCTATTAAAAGAGGAGCATAAAATCATTGATCAGTTTTCACTGGCAGTCTTCAGTTAAGATGACACTGTAAAAGCATTACAATACAATTACACCGAACAGGACAAGCTAAAAGATATTATTGTATGTTAAGACTCATGTGCAGCACTCATGTCTTTGCAGCAATCGCATAGCAGAGAGGTCTAAGTAAACTGAAACCTCTTCTTACTGTAATATGAAGACTTGATTGAACTACATCTGAACTGGAAGAAGAATGTGATGGTGGCTCTTAAGTGAAGGAGGTGAAAATGATTCAACTTTTATTTCTATAGGTTGACTTTTACAGATAGGAAAACAGGGCCAGGTAGACCTTACTGTAGCTAGCTACTTCACATTGACCTCTCAAACATTCTCGACCCCAGCGCACAGGGGCAAAAGTTCAAAACATGCTCCTCCCCCTCAGCTTGGCAAACCCCATGGTGCTATGACCATAGCCCACTGCAACCACAAGGGGGAAGTAAATTTCAAGATGATTGCAAACAGGCAACATAAGATCCCATAATAGAGAGCTGGCAGGGAGACTTATTTTTTCTAGGGAGACCCAGAAGTGAGCATTTCTCTTTATCTCTAATAGGATGTTTCCATTAGCTTCTGGATTATTGTAAAAAATAAGCTCTGATGTACAAAAGCTTATGCTACTTATACATTTTTCAGCAACTCATCTTCACAAATGAAGATCACTTAGATGCACGCCTACATACATTTACTTATTTACTAATGCATTTTATGTAGAAGAAAACATGAAAAGGTCTAGATCTTGTGTGAACCAAACACATTATTTCAGGCATCTTGCCAAAAACCCACTTAAAAACCCTATGACTTCAGGACAAAGAGACTGGATTTATTTCCAGGCTCAAATGACTCATTCCTAGGGCAGAACAATGTTCAGTAATTGTTCAGTATAGTTCTAATTGATGTCTGATTTTGGGTTTAGCTGATCAACCACTACTTGTTTTACTTGACAGCACAAAACTGGTTTGGTATGTTCTGACAAACAGGCCTCTGATGTTCTTTCCAGTTTCAGCTCTGCCATCTTATTTCACCAACACCAAGGCAGTATAAATACACACTAGAAATCTGGAAAGAAAAATGAGACAACAACGCCACAAACAGAGTAGGCTAAAAAGTTAGTCCTGGAAGTAAGATAGAAGGTTTTAAGTTTTTGATGACGTTACAAGCATTCAGACACTTGCAGGACTTGTTTTAACAAATTCACAGTAATCTTCTCATTATACTTTGAGCTGTATTATCCAAATGCAATTGTCAGCCTCTGAGTTATGCTATATTAAAGAGCAAGTTGTCAACTGAATTACAAAGATACAGTTGGTCCTCTGGGCAGCATGATTTTGTTCAGCAGATGTTACGGCATCCTTCCTCTATGTTCTGGGATATTTTGTGTTGAAAGTTGACAGTCTGGTCTTGAAGTGGCTTAATTAGCACTTGATAAAAGGCAGGTGCACTGGGAAGGAGGATTGCAGGTGCAGATCATTCTGTGAGGATATTATGGCTTTTTGCTTTTATTACCAGCCGCAACAGTGGGGCTGGTATTATTTTCACTCTCTGAGTCTGTGTGTGTATGTGTGTCAGTGTGGTAACAATGTGGTCCCAGAGATATCTACTGTCGCAGGAATTATCACACAGGTTATTTTGAGAAGAGGCATTAAATTGTCTGTCTGTGGACAGATTTTGCCACTGCCAAAATGTCACAACCATGCAAGATACATGAAAACTTTAAAGGTGTTTAGTTGATATCAAAGTGAAGGTCATGGGTGCTTATGGGGTGATCTTAATGGAAGCATTAGGACTAATTTGCTCACTAAAATGACTCCAAAGGGGGGGGGCAAACAATGACGGTGACTATGATTTTGGATATTTTCACCAACTGCCCATTATCTGTTCTCGTTCAGGCCTGCCTTTTTCTGGTAACTTCCTTTGGGAAGCTTATCTTTTAGACAGAGCTCCTTGTAGAGCTGCTCTACATCTGCATCCATCTTTTTTCCAGCAAGTAAAGTTGCTAAAGCCTGGGTTGTCCTCTTTTAGAGGCTTTATCTCAGTGATTGGAGAGTTGAGGGCAACTCTGTACTCTGTCATGAGGGAGGTGGTCATTGTACTGCAGCCACACCAGCTTGTACAGCTTGGGTCCATAAGGGCCAGCATTAAACTGTATTGGTCCAAAGGCTTGAAAAATTGATGCAATTCATGGCTAAAAGTTCACTTTTACCCTGACACACCCTTTAATCAATCATTAAAACCAGGATAAACTCTGACCTCACACCTGATTTATTTTGAACATTCATGAAGTCATAACAAAAGCACCATGGGTAAAAACTGACACTCCACCGGAGAACCTGGCTGAGAATCATTATGTTTTTAAGTTTTACTCAAGTAGTATCAAAGTAATTCATTCACCATTATCAGTTGAGAACTTGTGTACGATGCAAACAGGAACAGCTGATGTTAATCACCAATCATAGTCTGAACTGGGCTCAGCCTGAAGGCCACACAGCCTCGGTGAGGGACAACGCTGCACCGGCGGGTGTGGGAGGCAGACTGCTAATTACAGGCAGGATCAAGCTGCGTCATTTCTTCAGTTAAATTTGACGACAGCGTTGTGAAAGTGAAAAGAGTCTTTTCTTCACCGACTCACAATTTATGGCCACAAATGGTTCATAAAAACCATGACGGTTTTGTTTGTTTGTTTTTTTGTTTGTTTTTTTTTTTTTTTTTTTTTTGTTGCCGCTGAAATAAGAAAACAAACAAACACGGTTAGTTCACCTTGACAGTTTGTTTTTCTTGACGCGCTAGCTACAATGCCGGTGGTGACGACAACATGAAGTGAAACAAGTTTTCAACATTTCAGTGTCCGTGGAAAAGAAACTTCTGGACGTGAAGACACACAACCTCTCAAAGTAAGTCTACGTTACAGCTAGTACCAAAATACTGCTGACATGTTACCATAAATTCATTATTGGGACGGTATTAGAAACTCATGAGGCATGACGTGCCAGCCAAGCCAATTGTTTGCTAAAGAGTGAAAGGCTATGGAGGAAAAAAAACTGCTACTAGTAATATTTTTCTGCACTGAATACATATAAACATGCTTGCTGTTGACATAGCTGAAGGACTAATGTCACCTTTTGTCTCAATTTCAAAAACTGTGTACATAGGGTCATGTTAGTGAGGATGAAGCAGAGATGGAGGATTTCTACCATCTTATGAGGGATGAATGAAACACTACAAACTGTGAGTGAATGTCATCTTTATATTTATTGTGCTTGTGCTGGCCGCCGTGCCATCGCTGGACCCATGGCAGTGTTTGTTGTGACCTCTGTGGGAGTGTATAGCCGACTGGACAGGCGAGTTTGCTGTGATTAGACCTTGAACACAGTTTGGCTTACACTGCAGTGCTGGCATTGAATGTATTCATATGAATGATTGCTACAGCCTTGGTTTTTGCAGCACATCCATACATAGTACTGGCTTTGTGTTTACATGTTTGACATTTTACAATGAGAAGGTTTAACTTTTCTTCACTGCTTATACAACTAATCCGAGATGGTGTTTGAGTAGTATGGACATATGTTTTCTCGTATTTTTATTGCAGCCTGTTGGCATATTTGCATTTGGTGTTTGGCTGGATTACATTTGCTGGCATTTTGCAGTTGTTTCAGTACAATAGAGGGTATCATTGTCATACTTCATTTGGCTATAGGTGACTGTTTTTGTGTACCTCTATGCATGAAATAAGTGCTGTTACTCATCCAGATATGACTTACATAAGTGAACACGAGCTGTATTTGTAGGCTGTGGTTGATTGGTAATAAAAATACTCTTGAGACATCTGGGTGGCCCAAGAAAACACAAACTTCTTTTTGTATAACAGTTCACTATAGGACTGTGACTGTTTTAACTCTGAGTCAACAAAAAATATTATGTTAAAGTAGCTATTTGTTGTTTTAAAAACAAACAAACAAACAAAAAACATCTGTTGTCAATGTTTATTGTAAATAATTTGAAAAACTCTGGCTTTTTTCCGCTTCAGACAAATAGAAGAACCAAACTCACAAGGCAAAGGGCCACATCATATATGAGTAGTAGACTTCAGCCTCTAAGAAACAACTTACTGTTTAAAAAGTATTTTCAGTGTGATTTGTGCTGACAGGTGTGTAATTTGCTGAATCTGAGGCTATGGTTCTTGTGACTTGTTGAATAACAGATATTATGCGTAATATGAAAAGCCAAGTGTTGCTGTGATATGGGCAGCAACATGTGGTCCTACAGTAGTTTCTGTATCCTGATGTGACTTTCACATGTGTGAGTTATAATATGCACAGTGCTGAATGGTCATAATGAACTTCTGTGAACTCTGAAATGCAGGTAAGGGTCCTGTGTTTACTGCAAATGTTGCTGGAGGTTTGACCTCTTTGAACATCCATCGTCATCAGAGCTTGGTGTATCTCTTTTTAATGCTAGACATTTTGACTTGTCATTACTGATATCATGATCACAATGATCATTATGCAGTTCCATGAGGTGTCCCAGTAAACCATGGCAGTGAGCCAGAGAGCAGGACTACCCGAGCCCTGAAACTGGCTCATCTAAATACAGTTGCAATGAATGTTATTATCAATTACATCTGTGCTTTTCCTGCGTGCACAGCTGCAAATATCGGCCTTGTTACAAAATTATGTTGTCAGTATTAAGTTTTATGATGAATAATTTGGCTTTGGTTTCACTTATAGCATGATAGCTTAAATCAATTTTATTTAGTCTTCAAAGGATTTTTATAATGCAAGAAATAATGTAAAAAGTCAACAGGGGTGATTCAAGTAATTCTCCCAATTGTGTGTGCAATGGCCAGATCAAATAGAAGAGAGGGCTGAACAGTTTGGGGTGGTGTGTTTGTGTGTGCGTGCGTGCACTCTCACTCACATATGTGAAGTGGGTGTGGACACGAGAACTAATGGTGACTTATTAACATCATAATTCAGCCAGGCAGGACAACTAATCACTGAGACCTCAGATAGACCAGCCACAGGGCGTGATGGATGAAGCCTGTGTGTGTATGTGTGTATGTATTTGTGTGTATGCGCTGTGCGCGTGGCTGCATGTGCATGCGCGGGTGTGTATGCCTGTGTGTGTTAGTGATAGATGGGTTGTGTGGGGGTCCTTTCACACTGAGATGTCTCCTAATCAGTCTTAATGATTAGGCTCCATTGATGAGGTGCCTTGATGAGAATGGGATTGTGGATGTAGGGTGTGGTAACACCCCAACGATATCCTGTCTTCTTCAGAATTTGTGGAGGACATAGTTAACACTGAAAAGCAAATTGCTGTGTGTCTGTTTTTGTGTGTGTGTGCACGTGATAAGTATGTTCATATTCAGTATGCTTTTCTATGTGTTGGATCCTGTGTTATGGCTTTAATTAATGTAGGGCTGGACTGAGTCTGTTTGTCACGAGGAAGTCTATAGAGAGGAGTGTGAGGACGTCCCTTCCCCTGTCTTCTCCTCCTCTGTCTGTGCCTCCATCCATCTCTCGGCCTCCGCCCTCGGTGATGCCACTCATCTGTCTCTGGCCCAGTCAGGGCTGTTTACACTCATTTAGTTCCAACTGAGGTGCGGTCAGGGCAGGCCTTGAGGTATTTATAGGCAGCAGGAGAATAAGAGAGTAAACAGGAAACAAAACAAGAAAACATGAAAATTGTGTTGACGTAGTTTGGGTGGTTATTTCAGAGGAATGTCATGTGACATGCAACAACAACAGGCTCATTTTGGAGTCAAATACTTTGTCAGTGACCAGGCGTCACCGATAGTTGAAAATGAGATTGGCACGATGGCGTCTGCTCCCTGAAGCCTGCGGTTATTGTAACAAATATAGGCAATGACATTACAATGCAGAGATAATTTAGCACATGTCTGACAGGAGTTATTCTTAATATGGACATTTCCCCACCCTTCTTCTTTCTCTCTCCCCATCCCTTAGCAAGTGATGAGGGCCAGCGGAAGAGCGGAAGAGACAAACTGAATTAGTGTTCTTTTCATCATCCATGACCGGAGAGCCGTCTGATAACCCTGATCTCATTACGAACGCTAATTGTTAAGTTCTCCCTCCTCTCATCCTCTTGTCGCCGCTACACACACACACACTTTTAGAACCAAAGACTCATTTGAGTGAGTGGATCTCTCTCCTTCCTCTCTCCTGCCTGTTAATGGCACCAACTTTACAGAGAGGCGCAGTATCCATGGAGAGCAACTTCAGAGATATGGTCTGCTGAATGAACTCTGGCAAATCTTCTAGCTTTCACATTTCAACCTTTTAGCTGTCTGTTTTCCCTAAGCATCTGCCCCTTCCTATCTCTATTTCCACTTATTCCCTCTGTCACTGTGTGTATATATCCTGTATGTGTAACTGCATCAGTTTTTTTCGTCTTCATGTAACACCATTATTTTAATACTTGGTTTAAAATATAAACAACAAATGGTATCTGGTGTCCTTGGTTCAACTGCCTCAAGTCGTGAATATGGGACATGGGAGCATCAACCATGTTTTGATTATTGGTTTCCTCTGTGTTCATGCTGTGAGTAATGACCACGACTTTAATGGGGTCTTACCAGTGTCCTGCTATTAATTAAACCTTGATTGGAAGAATAAATTAATCTGGCTGTGGCCCGCCTGATCAATAACCCATATGAGGGCTCCATTAAGCACCAAGGGCTGAGCACTCTGCATGTGATATGTGTGTGTATTGAAAGAGTTAGGGGAGTCAAATGGGCCTCTTAGATTGCTAGGGATTTTCACCCCTATTAATCATAACAACCTCATCAAGTCACAGGAGGTGCGTGTGCGTGTGTGTGTGTGTGTGTGTGTGTGTGTCTGCAACCATCCATCCATGCTTGTGTGTTCTATGCAGCAGAGTCCTTTTTGTGTTTTTTGTTAACGCTTTTAACAGTCTTTAATTGATCATTGAGTTCTTCACACAGACAGACAACAGATGGTATTTCTCAAATATAAGTCAGGGGAGGATGACATTTTTCACTTGAATCACTGAAAAGCTCTGCTATGAAACAAAGGCAAATGGCATTTTGAAAGTTCACTCAAATTAAATGCTAATCCAAAATCCAGAGTCATTTTAATATGAAGGCCAATCTTAAGCAAAATAGTTCTCATGGGGAGCTTCATAAAGGTGGCAAATACCGCAGCGATTAACGGTGCATATAAGTGGTATCATTTTCAACCTCACAGATTGAAAACCTAAAATCATAAAACATGTCATTTCAGACCTGTGAAAACCATACCTTGAAATATAATTAGGGTTTTTTATTTGATCTAGAATTAATGAAGCATAAGCATTCAGAGTGCATCCATATGTGCAGTCATTGCATGATTGATGTTTTGCATAGGATTCCATCCAGAGTGCAGCATGTTTGCTGCATAATAAGATGTTCCAAAACCCACTTTGAATCTGGTTCAGAAAAAAAAAAAAACTAATTAGTTTTCAAACTAATAAAATACACATAAAATAAAATACATTACGAGAGTTAAAAAGTTCAGTTTATTCCAGGTTTGATTTATTTTTGTACAAGTAAACACGTTATCGCAACACAAGAGGAGGGGTCAGGAGATGCCAAATGAAGTTTCAGGAAAATTATCAAAATCATCAGTGGAAAAAAATTACAAATTTCATACTTTGCTACATATTTTTTGGGAAGGAATTTGTTAGTGTCTGGCTTTGTCTTCTCTGAAACAGTCTTGGATAGATGAATAGCTGGCACATGTCACTATAGCTTTACATAACCCAGTGAGAGTGTTTGTGAATAGTTCACAATGTCATGTTCTCCATGTACAGTAGGACAGGTAAACATAATGAAATACAAAAAAAATTATTTGATGTGTGGACAGGTAAAGTTCAGTTGGGTGCTTGCCACTTGTGAGGCTCCAAAGCTGAAATGATCAAGAGGAAAAAAAAAAAAAAAAGAGACATAAATGATTTTCAGGTTTTCAGCTTCTCCCTGAGTAAGCAGTGAATTTTAATTTTCATTCAGTTTTAAAACAAAGTTTTTGATCATTTTTCATATTTACGGTTGCACGGACTTATTCCCCACCTCCCTTGTCTAACTTGGCTTCTCTTTCTAGGATTTGCACCTCCTCACTACTCACTCACACACACACATTCACACACCATGTAGGCCTCATTTGGATATGCATTGGACTATTTCAGCTTGAGAGCTTGCACAGATTGGGGCTAGTCAGACTCACAGAAGTACAAACCCCAAGCAAACAGCAGTGGCTACTTGTGAACGCACTCTTGTTTCTTAGGAAGTGTTGCAGTGCTTGTTAGTCTAAAATTTTTTTTTTTTTTTAGCCCTCTTGCTAATGATTCATTTGTTGTTGGGGATGTTTTGCTTGTAGGCCGAAAACACTGATAATCAAAATCACTGCACTAATTTCATTACAGCGTTTTAAATATGCTCCATGCTGTTTCCGGATGCAAATAGAGAACTTGCTCTCTTTCCATTCTTCTCCATTGCTCTGCCTTGCATTACATCTCAGAATAGAGAAACCAATAAAGCCAAGTCCATCTTGGGCCATGCATAAATGAATTTCTTACATAAAGACGATGTCAGAACAACTATTCTCTCTCCACTGTTTCCCATTTTTCTCCCTCTTTTTGTATTGTGTGTGCATGTGTGAAGAAGTGTGTGTCTGCTATTGTGTGGCTCCACGGTTTAATGGAAAACCTTGCTTGGTTTCCCCTACCTCATTATTTGATAGACCAGATGAGAAATAGATTTATGATTTCGATTAATAACGTTAGCCAGAGTTCATTGTTTCCGCCAGTCAGCCGAACAACTTCATATCAGTCCCACTAATGCTCCTGAAACACCAGTGCTGTGTGTTTAATAATATCGTTGTTAGAAAAGCCATTCGTTCTCATTTGAGCAGCAAGTCTCATTTGGTTGGATGGAGTAGCTCTCCACCTCACCAATCCTGCCGAGACTATGGGGAATACAAGGCAAATGAAGGAAAGAAATAGCAATATTTCTACTATCTCGATGTGCAGATACCTAAGAGTCTGTGATGTAATAAGAACGCATTGGGAGAATATATTGAGAATTTTATGGAAAACAGATTAAAACAAATTTTTCTTCCAGCGTGCCAAGTTCTTGGTATATATATGTGCATTTCTATGGTGAGTTTAGAGCTGTTTGTTATTTTTTAGAGCAAACCATGAAAGATATTAATGGTGTACTCTGAATGAGATGCAGTGCAACAAAGGACAATGTGATCTTGTATAGAATCTACCAGTAGGCTATGGGATGCACAAGCTACCCGAGAGATTTTAAGGTGCTGTAAGTAAAATGAAGTAAAGTTCAAATTTCAGGAACCAAGGTGTTAATTTTTCTTTTCTTTCTTATCAAGTCATGTGACTTCTAAAATATACCTGTGGTGATTTTGATCTGTCAGAAGACATTACATAACTTTAAGTGAGGTGGTTGTAACAATGGATCTTGCTGCTGCACAATGGCTTTTAATTCTCTTTTTGGATTTTGTTTTTTGAAGGACTGAAAAAGTGATGTAATTATGAATAATTCTTGGGTATGTCATCCCCACTGGTTTTCCATCTGCACTTTCATACTGTGGCTGGTATAACTGTCAGAGATAGTACATTGCATTCTAGGTGATTAGTGAACCCTGCAGAAACCCTTGATAATGTAAAAATGTTGCTGAATTTATCTGTTGAGCAAGAGCACACTCAGTTTCCCATTGGCAGAGTCAGACTTATAGTATATTAGGTCTGACTGTAGTTAGCCCAAAGTTTTTCCTGTCAAGGTCACGTGTTTTGGGAGAATGTGGGACTCGGCTACAGCTGTGAACAGGGGTGTATTCTAACAATAAATGAATGTGGCAGCAAAGGAGCTAATTGGCCAAACAGTGCTGGTCACAACGGGACACCAGTAACCCTTAATCATCAAGCTGCAGCAAATTAATTACCACAATCATCTACCTACGGCAAATTAATTATCACAATCAATCACCACAAATTAAACTGGGCCTTAAAATAGCCCCGCGGTCAACTGGCAATCAGCACCTTTGGCCCGTGCCCAGGGTGGGGGGGGCGCATGCAAGTAAATATGCCTACACACCGTGGAGAAAAAACATTGAACCATTTATTCACAGTTCACATACATTTTTATGTATGTATATGTACACACACAGGCTACAAACTCATAAATGCACACACAGTCATACAAACGCACCTGCAGAACTAATAGGAGGAGAAGGACAGGAGAGTCATTTAACAGCAAATGTTATCTAGACAGCCCACTTAATTAGAGCTGCACAGCTAAAATGGGTAGAAAGGAGAGAGGTGGTGGTGGCGGTGGTGGTGGGGTGGATTAAGAGAGAAGATTGGAAAAACAATGTTGAATTGAGAAAATAAAATAAGGGAAAAGGTTCACCCAGGGGAGTATACTGGCATCAGGTCGACTTGGAAAAATAAATCCCTCCCAAAAAACCCGAAAGCAGTGAAAACATAAAACAAATTTTATTTCTCCTAATTATTTGGTAATGTGTTCTTCCATGAACAGATTTTAGCAGCTGGGACATATTGTGTCAGCAACTGACTCCATAACTCACTATGGGGTGTTTGTGTAGGAGTGAAACCTCAGAAGTAAACAGCTTTATGGGTCTAACTGTGAGATATGTATGATAATGACAGCCTGGTTTCTCTGCCTCCAACTGTCTGTGGCAGAACAAGCCAAAGAGATGTTACTATCAAGTTTTTACTGTCTTTTTGAAAAATGTAACAATGTGCATCTCCAAAATATTAACATTAACATTGACATTGTTAACATTGTTAACATTTCTCAGCAATAGATGAAGCTGAGAGGATCTGTTTGAAAAATATTGACATGGTTAAAGTGATGTTTTTATTTCGTTAATGTTCAAGATTCAGGTGACTTCAGATTAAATTTAGTGCATAAAGATATGCATAAGGATGTATTTGGTGCTGTGCCGTCTGTGTCATGCTGGTATATTTGCCTGTAGTGCAGCTGCTGTGTGCTTTTAAGAAGTTTATTAACTGAGTCATCAAGTTCCTTAAAGTTTGAAGTGTTCAAATCTTAACAGTTGCTGTTTTTTTTTTTGTTTTTTTTTTTTTTTTTAAATCTGTGTACTTCTCACATATTTGGACAAAGTACACATCTGTCTTCTCCTCTTCTACTTTGTCCCAAGCTAGTTTACTGAATCAGGATCTGCAACAAAGCTTTTGTAAACGGTTCAGTGCAGTATATGTAGCCTGATCCATTTCCAGTCCTCTCTTTAAACCACTTGGTTTCCAGGTAGGCTGTTAGAGAAAAAAAAGCCCCATTGCATTCTGTTACATCACTGCAACCATTTTCTAATGCACAATATTGGGAGCTAGTGGACCACAAAGCAGCACAAACAAGTAAATAGCAGCAACCAGCCTCAATTAATGATAAATACGCTGACAGCTCCTGCTGGCAGCTCATGTGAGGAGAGATGGGGTGAAAAAAAGACCATTTCAGAATTTCAGGTTGACCACTTCCAACTTGAAATTCAATGGTTTGCTCACAGTAGGGATAAAAAAGGGCCGTGCAAGTCTTCCAGCCACAGAAATCTCACGTTGATATTCCTGTCTCCCTTCAGAAAAATATTAAAGGAAATAATTAAAGAAACATTGTAGACCAGGTTTATATTGATTTATCAATGCAGAGCAGTTAAGCTGCTCACACTGAAATTCTTAACTACTTTGAATTTCAGTCATCTTTTGACTGGAGATTTTGCAGTTAATTTAAAAGGATATAAACATGAAAAAATGATAGGCACAATCCACATTCCTTCTTTTTCCAGTTCACTTGTGTTTGTTCTGTCTCTAGGAGCTGAGAGATAACTTCTAGTCTCTTTTTAGGGCTCTGTAACTTTGTAATCAGCTTAAAGTTTTAGGTTTTGTCAGATTTTCTTTGCAGTGCTTTATAATTTTGTTTGTACAGATTTTTTATTTTCAAAAAGCATTGCCAGTCTAAGTCTCGTTGAGAAGGGACAGCGAGGGAGAGGTTTGTGTCTGTCTCTATGATTACCATTTTACAAACAACTTTAAACCATACACCAGGGAACATCAATAATACAAAACACGGACAAACTACCGCTATCAAAAGTTAACATGTTTTATATATCTGAGAGGAATGCCTTGAATGAAAGCCCCTGGTGTGTTGCACCATATTGGGAATTGATGAATCATTCTGTGACGAAGCTGAGGGAACCTTTACTCTATTATTTGGTACACTCCCTCCTCCTTACAGTCCCCTGGAGCGGTCCATGGATGACAGTGTGCTGTAGAGGACATCATCCTCCTCCACTTTGTGCTGTGTCGTCTGCTCTCCCCCTCCTCTTCTGTACTGTCTGCTCTTCCTCCTCCATCCTGTCTAACCTCCCCTCCAGCCCATCCTTTCATCGTGTCTCCACCTGGCTTTCCCTTTTCTCTGTTTCCAATGACTCCCTCTCTCTGTCAGTCTCAATAACTTACTCTCTTGGTGTCTGTCCCTCTTTTTTTTATCCATGTCACTCACTTTTTGTCCCAGTCATTTTCAGTATCTCTGTCACTCCTCCACTGGCTCCCTCCCCTCTGCTCTCTGCCTGGCCCTGCTGATCTCTTCGAAGCTGAGTAGACACTGTTCAGCTCCTGTGGGACCAGGGTTAGCCATATTGTGTGACACCCTGATGGCGCCTACAGGCAACTTAACACACACACATACAGTACAAAGACATGAACACATTAGAAGATTTCCCTGCATTTCTCATGCATATACAAGCAGGTTTAATATATGTTATGACTGTGCCTGTCTTTGTATGCTTTCTTTGTGTTTTGTGATATATACATATAACCTTTGGCGTGTGTGTGTGTGTATGTGTGTGTGTGTGTGTGTGTGTGGGGATTAAAGGGAGTACTTCATTGTGTGGGGGGTCCCTTGATGGCCTTTAGCCCTCCTCTGGGCATGCTCCAATACCACCGTCTGATTGGTCTCAAACTGTCCTGACAGGAAATCCATCTGTATGTGTGCGTGTGTGTGTGCAGAGAGGGATGCATCTGGATGACAACTAAATTGAATGCCAGGGCCAACAAGGCCACAGGATCACAATGAGAGAGATGAGGACAGCACTGCACAGAGAGACAGACTGGGAGAGAGAGATGCTGGCATTAAGCCCAGGGATGACATAGAGAGACAGTTGTTGGGAGGTGTGTGTGTGTGACTGTGTCTGCGTGTGTGTAATTGATTGAGTTTTAATGTGGTCCCTGATGTGGAGTCACTGACATCAGGGGGAGCAGAAAAGAGGAAGGAAGGAGAGGAGGAGATGGGAAAACAATGTCTTCTTCAAAGCGAGATAAAGAAGGATCATGCACACTGCTCTGTCCATGGATCCTTTTTTATCTTTTGTCCTCATGGTGGTTTTTCCGATGCGTCTGTCACTCAAAACTTTAATGAAATAGTGCAGATTTGTGCTTCTTGACTATTTATAGCTGAAACACACCGTTCAACACCAAATAACACCAACACCAAAATGCTCTAGTTTTTTCCAGGTCACTTAACTCAGGCACTATGCTTTGAAAACCCTATGTGACTGCATGATGTGTATAAATTCTTTTTTTTTTTTTCCAAATCATTGTTTCAGTCAGTCTTCTCTGATGTGTTTGTCACACATGCATATCATCACGTTGATGATGAAATTCATGTGTCAGATTTTTCGGTCAGGACTACAGCAGATACCAGCAGCATGTGTGCTGCTGCTTACAAGTTTTGTTTAAATAACTTACTCTTGATTTTACTGGATATCTTCTGAGCTGGTAAATCATCACAAATTTAATTATGTATAGGTCTGATTTTCGACATTTTTCTCCAAATATATATCATTCTAATAAATAGTTAATGTATTCCAAGGCAAAACCAAGAGTTATTAATCTGTAAGACCCTGCAGCCTAATGCTTGCCATTACATTGACACCACCTAAACTTGAGCTAAAACGTATTTTAGGCCAGTTAAACCCCCCTTATACTTTACAAACCTTCTGTGCTGTTCTACTAAAAAAGTTTGCACAATCTTCACCACAGATATCCAAAAAAGCAGCATCACTAAGACCAGCTGTATCCCATTTGAGATTTTCATGGAATTATTATTTTTGCAGCAGATTTATTTCCAATTTTTTCTATTATTCTGTTGCTTGTACTCCCCTTTATAGGCTTTGCACACTTGTAAGTAAATCATTTGAGACATGATTTTCTTGTGTGTGTGTGTGTGTGTGTGTGTGTGTGTGTGTGGCATGTGAAAACTGTACTGTAAAGTGTGCTGGGTGTGTGTGTGTGTGTGTGTGTGTGTGTGTGTAGTCATGCGTGCATTACTTGTTTATGATGCAACACAGATGCAAGCATACACAGCTTCCTCATCAAAGAATTGTTACCGTGTCAAACTTGTGTTAAATTACATTTGTCCAATGTCAGCACTAGTAAAGATTTTCTTTTTATTTGATATTGACATTTTTGTTTTGCCCTCTTCAACCAAACTCTGGATCCTGGAAGCATTGATTATTGTAAGAAAATAAATAGTCAGGAATTATTTTTGGTAAAATGGTGAAGTACAGGTCTTTGTTTTCATGGCTCTGCTCTGCTGATAGCCAGCTGTCTGTCTGTGCTAATTCTCAAACACAATCTCACAGTAACTCCTTGAATTAACTTATTCAAAATGGGACAAACATTCACTTCCAGTCAAGGAGTCGGAGTCGTAGTATATGTAGAGACAGAGCACTCAGATCATTTTGAATGGGGAGATCCGTAACGGCAAAGATAACGCATATCCGGCCCCCATTCATGAACAGCCAATCATCTGCGTTGTCACAGGAACCAGGAAAATTATAGCCCAATCATGTTGTTTCACCAGCATATGCGCACAGGTAGCTTTTTATGACAGACCAACCTACCTGGTGGCAAGCAGAGCCAGCTGAAAGGTCCACGGGAAAGACGGAGATACCCCTTTGAAGCACGGAATTAACAACAGACTATAGGTATGGGTTTATGCATGTCAACAAAGTCTTTAGAACATCTCTGGGTAGAGCAGAGCAGACCGGCTTCAGGCTGGCACAGATTCAGCCATACAGTGAGGATAGTGTTGTAAATTTGGTTTCGATTTGTATTTAACTTCACTGGTGATCAAGTATGTATGTTATTTCTGTCCCACTGTCACGTTAAAGCGTGGGTTTGACCATGTCCCCATTCATTTAGATATAGAGGTCTGGTCTTCTTGGGCTTTTCGCAGTATGGCCAAGATGGTTGCCGAGTGGCATGACTTGCCTATAAGGACTTTGAGTTCATTTTGTTTGTTAAAGGTCAAAGGTCAAGGTTGACCTCACAAAACACGCTTTTTGCCTCCTCAAGGTAGTTTTACACAATTGCGTCTATTATTCTACTCTTTAACCCAGGAGGATTGTGACCATATGTCCCTGCAACTTGACTGGTTGGTGAAGGCATACAACTACAAGGTGGTAATTCTAGTTTCTATTGTACACCCATAGCCACACTAGGGAGTAGGTATTTCTACACATCCAAAAAAGGTCTTTTCTACACTTGGGTATCAGCTGTGTTGGTACTTTGTATCTCCAGCATTGGAGAAGACTCTTGCGACTCTCTATACTGGAACATAAGAGCGGGCGAAAGACATTGTCATTGAAAACATTGTACAAGAGCAGGGTTTTTGAAATAAAACAGACTATAGACTTTGACTTTCTCTCATTGCCCGTTGAGAGTTTTTTGGGAGTTTTGTGCAATGCTTCAGTGTGAGTTAGCGGGCTGACGCTGTCAGTGCTGAGGTTCATTTCTGAATTGCACTGATTTTTAGCTTGTTTCTGAGAGATGGGGTCCAGTGTGTCTAAAATAAATAATCACTAACACAAATCTACACAGGAGGTGTAGCGTAAGAAGCAGCAACTTCAGTGCTTTGTGTGTCTAGTCTAACAGCCTACACAATCAACTATAGTTGGTGCAACCCAGAGCACATGGTTTGTGTAGAGAACTCACATGAGACTCACATGAGACTGATTACTGGAAAACATGCCTGAACTACCTTCTGCTTTCAAAGATGAGCTGCATGGCTTTAGTGATTCCAATGTTTTACATTCATATCCTGCATTGTGATTCACATTTGAGTTTGTACCGACATATTTTTTGCATGTTGGCATCAACTTGGTACCGAAGTATCGAGAATCGTGACTGATGTCCCCCTTTTTTGGAATGAATGTTCCCAAATATAAATGGTGTTTCCTCACTCAATAGAAGACAGTGTTCACCGCAGTTAAGAGTTAATGCCCCTCTCTGCATATGAGCCTCACATATTCCTATCTTAAGCTTGGTTAGTATTCCTCTACATGTGATCTCTCTCTCTTTCCCTCTCGTCTTCTCATTTTCTTTCGGTCTATCGCTCTCTCCCTCTTTCTCCTGGGTTGTTAGTGAGCGTCCAAGGTCAACCACAGCACTGTTGAGCTGAGCCTTGATACTGACACAGCCCTTTGATGTTCTCAGAGAGAGGGGGGAGAGATGGAGCAGGAGAGAAAGAGGCATGTAAGATTGGAAGAAAACAGTGGAGAGAGTGAGAGAGATGTCTTTGGAATGGGGAAAGAGAGAAGTAGGGAGAGGAGAGGGGAATACAAAAAGAGAGGAGTGGGAGAAGGAGGAAGAAAATGTGGAAAAAAAGAAGGTGAGGCCAAGAAAAAAGATGGATCGGCAGCAAGAGAAATGTGGCTTGTACAAATCTGAAATACTCAAACTGGTTGAATTTGGGCTGGACTGTGTGGAGATATTAAATTTTGGATGTAGCCCACTCTGTCCATGTTACAGATTTGAAAGAGAGAGGATCCCCAAAAATGACATCTTATGCATTTTTTACTTACCCACACAAATGTTAATGTTTATTTATGACAGGGCTGGGCAGAATCTAAAATTTTTCGACATTAGCACCATTATTTATATCTGACTCTCAGTCTTTTTGATACCATCATACAAGAAGTATAAACCAGTGGTTCACCTCTTGTGGTGAATCCTGTTAGGCTGTGACCACGAAGTCTCCACTTGATGAACTATATAAGGAAACACGGAAGGCTATATCTTGGAAAGCATGCATTCTTCACTTGCTAGACAAAAACTTTACTTCTCAGTTAGGCCGTTTGCCATTTTCTAATTTTTCTCAGTGCACCTGTGTTAATATACCCAATTGGGGACTTTTGCTAACAAACTGTCTTTGATCTCTCTTTGATAGTTTTTTGCTTTTTTTCCCCTTAATCATCTCAGCCACGAGTGAGCACTAACTGATGTGCAATAACTGATGTTGAGTTGACACAGAGATGCATCAAAACATTTAGTAACAAAATGTTCAGTTGCTTTCAAACCTTTGCAATCTGGACACTGTGTGTTGAAGGGCTATGTCTCCCAGTCTGTTCTTTCCACACTCATTTAAACCTATGCAAATTAAAGCTTGGCACTTAAATGTACTTCATTTCAAATTGAATGTGCTGAAGCACAGAGCCTGCCTGGAAAAGGAAGAATGTATAACTGTCCGACTATCGTATTTTCGGCACTATAAGGTGCACCGGATTATAAGGCGCACCTTCAATGAATGGCCTATTTTAGAACTTTTTTCATATATAGGGCGCACCGGAATATAAGGCGCATAGAATAGAAGATACTGCAGTCACCACACAAGTGGTGTGGGACTGTGAGTAAGCACAGTACCGGTGTTTACTGACTACAGTAGCCGTAATGCTGCAAGCGGTGCGACCTTGTAGTTTACCAGTCGTACTTGTTGGTGAGATTAGAGATTCACCAAGTGTGAATGATAAGACTTTGTGTCTTAAACGGGAATATGAGGATCGTTAGCCTTTTATAGCTAATCCGGCGGATAGTCTAGCAAAAGGCTTAGAAAAACAAAGGGATCGGTGTTTTGGAATCATTCATTCTTTGTTGAGGTTTAAGATTAAGATTTGAGATTGAGTATTTGATTGAATAAAACAGAGAAAATACTATGACAGAAAAACCCCGCCGTGTATTTCCCAACCGTACTGAAACATTTTATTATTATTAAATTGTTTTTATTGGTTTTTCATACTGAAACATTTTGACAGAGCGCCTTGAGCGCCGTGTACAACCAGTATGGATCAACCAATTAACCAATTGATCCATATATAAGGCGCACTGTCGTTTTTTGAGAAAATTAAAGGCTTTTAAGTGCGCCTTATAGTGTGGAAAATACGGTACCTTTTATCTGGGTTGTATTTTAGACAATAATGTGGTCTTTCATTAAGCAAGTTGTTTTTGTGCCAAAACCAAATGTTAATCATGGCATTGTCATATCATCTAGCAGATACTTTGTACAATTCTTGGAAGACACTAACAAATAATGGTGCTGATTATAGGATCATCAGATCAGAACATGTTTCCTTGTACTGTTGTGGTGGGAGACATTTTGTTGTTTAACTTTGACTTGTTCACTTTTTATATATAACGACAAAAATAAACTGTGTTCTCAAAATTTGCATGAAAAAAGTTACTTTCATTTTAAAAGTAACAACAATTACAGCTGCTACATAAGATGTCTTTACAACAGGCTTTCAGTGTGTCCCAGTGCTTGAGCTAACATTAGCTAACAGCTGTCTACAGATATCAGGTCAACACAAACAGTGCGGATGAATTAGTGAGCAGACTTTCAGTTTCAGCCCTGACTGCGTTCAAAGTGATCATTAAAGTCAATGTGATGTGCTTAGTTGAAGCATCTGCTACTGACAGTCCATGCTGAGCTGTATGGGATTGCATTTATTTTTTTGTCTCTGTGCCTGTGACAGATGGAGTTGGGGACATTATGTTTTTGTCTGTTCTGTTCCTGTTAATTTAATATCTTGGGAGCATCCTTAGAGCATATCTTCAAATTTGCTATTAATATTGAAATTGGTCTGTGTTTGGTTTTTGGGATCTGTGTTAATATCCAGCCCCAGTGTGAACATGTATAGAGAGGACAAAGGGTGTATATATTAGAGGAAAAACCCCCTTCCACCTTTGCATCCACTAAGCACTCATCCTCTGTAAATTACAATTACACACCACAATGGAGACAGCAATGTAGTGAGTGATAGCAAGGAAGGAGGTGGGAAAAAGAGCAAATTGAGAGTGAAGTTAAGTCATCAAGATGAGAGTGAACAAACTGAATACAGGGAGACAAGAAAAGCAGAAATGAAAAAAGATGAGGATGGGATACACAAACCCTTACAGAATTTGTGAGAAGTACATGCAGGCACAGTGAAGTTCAGTGGTAAAAATAAAAAGGCAAACGAATGGCAGCCATTGTGAGTGAGAAACAGAGGCAGGCCATATGGTATATCTGTGGGTGAGGCCCCTGCCTATTAGAGTGTATTAGCCTGTGGCTGATGTATGGAGTGTTGTCAGGGATATGAGGTTTAGATAGGCCGCAGTCTGGGTTAGATAGAGTTTGTGTAATGGAATCCAGTCTCATATCATTCGCGATGGGCCAGAGAGGGTGGGGCTAAT
Source organism: Caranx ignobilis (assembly GCA_021432705.1). Classification (NCBI taxonomy): domain Eukaryota; kingdom Metazoa; phylum Chordata; class Actinopteri; order Carangiformes; family Carangidae; genus Caranx; species Caranx ignobilis. The sequence goes on from MU269985.1 coordinate 66,094,169, forward strand.
TCAATTGCCCCCTTCCACACCTCAGAGATTGGTCTGAGGCTGGAGGATAAAGGATGGACTCTTTTACAGGTGAGTGCACAAGGCAAATCCATCCGTCAATCCAAATGCTGTTTTCATTCAGATAATTTGTGGTCGAGTACAATGCGATCGCCGTCTTAAAATACATAATTGACTTACTGTATGAGACCTTCAAAGGAGCCCCAATTGACATAATTTTTATTCAAATATAATTATTGTTTTTCATTTGGAATTATTTCCCTCTCTACTGAACATGCTGCGTCTTGACTTAAGTGTCTGCTTGTGTGTTTTGTCAGCTTTAAACACTCAACAAGTAAACCAAGTAAACCATTCTTAAAGATCTGGACCTGCAGGTAGATTAGATACACCTGACGGGGGGGGGGGGGGGGGGGGGGGGGGGGTCCTTTTCGAGGGGTGTGTCAGACAATATGTTGTGTGCAAAAGTAAAGCAAAAGTTGAGCCTGGCCTCGAACATGGCACATGACAGTATCCAAACAGCAGGGGTATGCACAGGCCCCAGATCTGCATCATCATGTTAACAATGATAAACAGCCTTCTCTTAACCTGGATGACCACTGCAATATAAGTTCTGCTTTAGTTCTCCTCACATTTTATTTTCAGGTGATCTCTTGTAGCAAAATAAATGATATCAATGGGCCATAATAAGCTGCTTGCACAGATCACATGGGGTGGTTTTTAACAGCTTCAAATTGGAAGGCTGTTGGGAGGTGGAGTTTAAAGTTACTCATCAAAGAGAATCCGTTGTGTGTGTGTGTGTGTCTGTGAGTGTGTGAGTGTGTGAGAGGTTCTGAGGCTATTCAACCATAAAAACAAACATTTTTGAAGAAGCACAATGACCACTTGAAATCTGCCTCGCTAGAAGGAGATGTGTGCGTCAGTGTGGGAGCCAATACACTTGTCTCCATTTCTAGGTTATTTATGAGCCTTGAGTTGCAATAAATAAGTGGCTAGGTTTGATCAGGTTACGGATCAATAATAATACTGTTTTCAAAAGGCAAGTGTTCCTGTAAAACAACATCATAATCATACAGTAAGGGCACAGGTACAATTTACCAGAGGGAAAACTGTGACATTTTTGAGTTGGTTTGGGAACTATTTGGTCATTGTCCATTAAGTAGAGCTCAACTCACCATTATATTTTTCATGTGTCTGGAGCAATGATTGATAAGCAAATAAAATAACAGTCATCTGTTTGATTAAGCCAGATTCTTCACAGGATAAAAGCAGAATTGATCAATAGCAGCAGTTAATGTGTTTTATATCATCATAAGTTGGGACATGTAAAAAAAAGGGGTCTGCATGGCAGAAGCTGATAAATAGAGAACATTATGTTTGGGTTTTGTTTTAGATTTTGGCTGTCACTGAACTTTTCTTACTGGCAACACAAATTGTCTCTTTTGTGATTACAATATGGCAACCAGTTAGTCAGCATGGGCAATCCAAAGCATGCTTGAAGCAGCTAAATGTTCATTGTCTGGCTGAGACTGTGCACTTGTGGCCAGTAGTGGTCAAACAATTTCCATGTTTGATATAAAAGCTTTTATTCAATTACACAACATCATGGACAGAACAGCTAATGTGTCACAGTAAAAAGTAAGCTCTATGTTTTCAGAACTGAGGAAAAAAGATGGAAGCAGTAGCAACAAAACTACTTTAGTCACTGATGCAAAGCTCTTTCAAGATGCACTTCTTGAGTGTCAATACAGTTTTGGCAGGAGCACACCATTGTAACAGATGGACCGACTGGCAGACAGTTATAGCATGAGCTTCATTTGGTCAATTCTCTTTCATAATTACCAAAAATCTGTGAATTGGCACAACAAATTTCACAGATTCCTGTTCATATGATGCCAGAGGAGGTTCTGTGAGTTTTTTCTGCTTTAATTCAGTTTTCACATCACAGTAAAAGCAAACACACATTTCACGCACTTGTCATGTAAGCAACACAACAGGGAGGTGAAATGTTATTTGTAGCTTCACCTGATACCTGTAATGTATTTCTCAATTATATTTTGGGGCTTTTTGCCTTTAATTGATAAGATAGTTGAGAGAGACAGGAAATGGGGAAGCAGAGAGAGGGGGAAATACACACAGCTAGGGGCCACTGGATTCGGGCCAGGTGCAGTGAGGACTGTAGCCTCTGCATATGGGGCGCCTGCTCAACCCACTGAGCTACTTCTTCTACTTACTTATCAAGACAATTAAACCACTGGAAGCCCACTTTGGGAAAAGAGAGTCAGTCAAGACTGAAGCAGGTTGAGTGTGTTGTCTGTAGATCCAGTCATGTCCTCTGACTAATAATTGAAGTGGCTAAAGCAAGTTGGAGCAAATCATGCTGAGACCATTGCTACAAGCAGCATGAGCTTGGTATATGCACATTAAAGATAGAAAAACAGGTGCTCTGATAAATTTAAAATGAACAACTTCACATTTGTGTAGTTCTCAGGCTTCTTAGGTGCACATGATGTGAGCAGTTGTCTAATCGTTGCCTAGTATTTGCTCGGAGCAAGCTGTGAGGCACAGACTAAAAGCAAAACCAAGCGAGACTCTTTTCTAGAAACCCTGCTGATTGTATTACTGGGGCAGACAGCGTTTATAAGTAATGCATAGGCCTTGGGGATTGGCAAATCTGGCCTAGTATCCCAACTAGGGAATGAAATGTGTGACTGTTTATGAGTGTTCATATTTAAGACAAAGACAATGTATTTTTTTTTTCAACAATGCCTGAGATCTTTGCAACTTATCTGCAATGTGTTTTTCTTCTGTGCTCTCAGAATCTATTGACTTGGGTACACACACACACACACACACACACACACACACACACACACAGAGAGGCTGTTCTCTCCTTGTTGTCATATTGATCAGTGCCACTGCTCACTCTTCCCTCCCCTAAATATTCCCTGGGCACACCACACTGTCTTTGACCTCCATCCTCATCTCCTCCTCTGCCGCTCGTCATCTTTCCCTCAATACTTTTTTTTTCTCTGTTTCCCCTTCCCGTCATCCCTTCTCCTTCTGCTCTCCTTTTCCTTCCTTCAACCTCCCCTCTGCTTTCTGCCCTCATCAGCTCAGTGAAGGAGAAATCTGTTTATGATGAGGGCTAGGGGACTATCTGCCTCCACAATAACTAGACTTTATTGTAAGACCATAAAACTCCTGGAAAATGGGCTGAGGATGATATACAGTGCTGTGTATACAGTGAAGCTTGGTCGGCATTTTTCCCTGGCTTATTTGCTTGCACGTGTGTGTTTCGACATGTGTGGATGCTAGGTGCTGGAGTGAAGCTCCTATTGATGATAAACCAAAGAAGTGAGAAAGAAAGAACAAGCAATGGTGCAACAGAGAGATTGAGTGAGCTTTAGGGTGTAGGACAGCTGAGTAGGGAGGGAAGGGAGCCATTAGATACTAACCCTTAGTCCCCTGTCTCCCTCCATTTTCTCCCCCAATCACTCTCTTCCCCTTCTAATCAATGAAACTCTGAGGGACCATTGGATTCTTAATGGAGCTGCAGATTCAGGCCCCAAATACCCGTGATAGATCCTCTATCTGTATGGACATGCACACACGCACAGAGACACACAGTCCAACTCCTTTAAATGCCATCTGACTTTGTAGTGGAATACTGGCAGACGGCAGAGTGACAAAGCTTTCCGACAGCATAAAAGGTGTCTGCTTGAACACTTGAACCCCTTTGATGGTCAAACAGTACTGAAAAGTGATCCACTCACACTCAGAGAACAAGTGTCTGGTGGGTGCTCTCCAGTGTATTGTGTAGTGATTCAAGGAAAGGGCAGACAGACATCATAGACAGATCTTACAGTGGGTGGCATGTGTGTGCGTATGTGAGGAAGAGGCAGAGACAGACAGATAGTTGGTGGGGGGGTGGGTGGGCGGGGGCGGCAATGCACAAGAGGATGAGCGAGTGAGCGCGGCATTGCATCCTTGGCCTGTTTTCCAAAACATAATTTGACAACGTGTCCACTTCAGCTACGCTTTTCTCTGCTGAAGAAAACCAAACAGCCTCAAAGAGGTGTGCTGTTCGCAGACAGCAAGTCTCCCTGGATCAGATCCATCAGCTCATTGACTTCAAAGAGAGAGAGAGAAATATACCTCGGCTATCATGGGCTCATCTACCACCAAGCACACTCCCCACTTGAGAGGAACAGGTCAAAGCTGCTGATGTTACCACAGGGAGCATAGATGCTAATCTGATTGGATGCAGAGCAGAGAGATGCTAATTTGATTAGACAGCAAGACAGAGGGTTACGTGAGAATATGGAGATTCGCCATAAGCTTTGAACATATCACAGACACTCAACAGAATTAATTTAGCACACCATGAGTGTGCAAGTACTATGTATTACATGGGAATAATAAAATAGATCTAATTAAGCAGCACAGCTACTATGACTCTGCAAGTTTTAGGTGTTTTAATTCACACACAGCTACAGTGAATGACTTCAAATCAAGAGTGAGAGTCAAGATGTGGTTAAGCTGCCCTTTACCAGCTCAGCTCAGCTCATCTTGGAGTGATGCCCTAATCAGGGTGAACACATTTTGTCTTTTTGCACCATCTGTGTCACTATATGTAGAGACCAGCATGACAGGCTAGATAGTAATAAACTGAGTCTCAAAGTAATCTAACTTCAGAACTAAGTGTAGTGCAAACAGAGGGCAGCACAGTGTGACTCACAGCTATTTGCTGCTCCAGAATTGTGTTGCTGAGTACTAGCAACAAGCTAAACTACTTTTGAATTAGGGGTGCAACGGATGAGAAACGTCATGGATCGGACCAGATCGGACCAGACTGGACCACGGTTTGGGGGTCGGGGTATGAAACATGTTGATAAAATGAATCATTTTGTTATTGTTTGCGAGACATATGGACTTTTTTTAAATTGCCCGTTTATTCGGCTGGGGCGGTGCGCCTACATGTTCCCACACTACACACACAACCTTTTTTTTTCATTGGTCGAGCCGCGGACCACTTGCATACCGATCCCTGGAGAGTGATAGGTGATCGGATCACAGAGCAACCGTGATCCGATGCACCACCATTTTGAACCAATAACTTTCTTTACTGCTCTCCTGTGTGATTGATTCAGTGCTGTCAGCAGCCATGCAGGACAGACTCTCCATGATGCACAAGGATTTCACTCAGAGTGGACTTCTGATTCTGCCGTCCTAACGTTTTGAGAGCTGCCTGAATGACTGACCAACACACTGATGTATCCTGGGTATTGGTCACAAGTGCCATACTCAAACTGTGGACAAGTGATGGTGTACCTGGGATATATCTCTCTTAGTAACTTTTGAGTGATAAACTGAAGAATATATTTGTCTTTTATTTGGCCTGTTTGGCTGGTCTGTGTCTATGCATAAGTGTGTACTGTATGTGTGCATTTGAGTGATTTGGTAATGATGGAGCTGACACCCCCCTGAAGACAGTGACCTAGCAATTGACCTACAGGTCATTTATACCCCATTCCCGTCAGAAACCATTGGTGCAAGTGTCACACAATCAGCAAGGGGTGTCAGTGCGTTACAAGAGTGTGCACTGTCTTAGGATGAGTGGTGGGTCACTGCTTTAGAGTGCTATAGCCTCAGGGAGCTATACAAATATACACATAGTCAGAGATGAACATCTGTTGTGTAAGAGCTGGCATAACCTGACAGGACACATGGACTGCAACCAAATACCGTGTTTATAAATGTGAGGCATTTGGGATTTACAATCTTCTTATCTAGCTGTGTCAAATACGTGCTGATTTTAAGTACCTTAAAAGCATATTATCTCTGGTGTGTTTATGCAACCATATTAAAATGGATTAAATGTCATAAAAGAGTTGTTTTTGGCAATATTTCTAATGTCAGCTTAGTTGAAAAGGTTAAAATCCTGTTGTTCCTCATATGTAATCACTCCTAACATCAACCACTCAGCATGGTCTGGTCATCCATCCATCATAGCAGTATTAACAAATGACTGATGGAGCGGAAGGGACAGGCTTTTAGAAAATGAAGAGCTACACAAATACCCAGCGGTGACTCAGGGTACATTGTAATCTGAGTATAATAATCGGAAGCCATGCTGATAAGCTAAGTGGTCTGTTTCTGTTCCTATGAATGATTTTCAGTAACGATGACATGAGTTTTGAAGAGAACAGAAAACAGAGTGCATCAACCACAAAGTTTGATGATTTTTGACCTTTTGAGGTCAGAAGATGCAGCTAATCACTTAACAATACCACAGGTCTGATTTATGGAGACAAACACATGCTCACACTCACACCTGTGGGCACTTATGAGTTGCATATCAGCCTAGTGTAGATGTCTTTGGACTATGGGAGGAAGCCCGAGTACAGAAAGCCCATGCAGGCACAGGGAGAGCATGGAAACAAAAGCCACAGAGGTTCAAGCCCAGTCCTGCCATGCTGTGAGGCAACAGTGATAACGACCACACCAGCAGTATTAATATATATGACTGAAACTATATATGAAAACATATTTTGTTATAATAAAGATGTAGTTTAGGTGAATCTGGTTTAATCTCTCATTTGGTTGCTTTTGATATGACTTAAAGTGACGTTCAGCTGTGATAGTGGTGCAGTTTGTCTATAACTTGCATAAATGGCAGGTACATATAAAAGCCACCACAGCTCATTACCTTTACCGAGCCCCACCTCTTTAGGCATTTAGCCTCAGATGTACAGATTCTGTCACACTTGCAGACTAACCTTTCATGCTGCCAGTAAAAGTTAAAGTTTACTGCCTTTAAACTGGAGACCTCTGTGTGGGATGGAGAGGAAGCTATTATGATGTCAAGTATTCGCATTTGAGTTGAATGAGGTTGAAGCTGTTCTGCCGGGCTTGTCCCTCTTGTTTAAGGGCATCATATTGCCGAGTTCTGTGACCACTCCTTACATAATACAAAATGTATGCTCATAAGTTTTTATGTTTTATTTGATAAATAGTATTCAAATGACTTACTGATTCACTTGTAGAGATGCACTGAAAATTCAGCCATCAAAAATTTAAATAAGACTTTTAACACCAAAACAACACGGCCTAAACAGGATATTGTGATGATGCAAGCAAAAACCTGCTGAAAAGGCCTCGGTGTCAGCGAGTACTGGAGTCCAGCACCGATCCGATACCATGCGTACCGGTTTACCAGTTACCTCTGTTAGCACAGCTACAGTGCAACTCTGGAGCGATCCGTTTATAAATGCAAAAAATTTGCATAATTTTTTTCGGTGTTTCGTTTTTTACGGTTTCCAGCCATGTGTTTCCTCATTTTTGTTTTGGCCAAAAATTTTCATTTCGGTGCATCCCTATTCACTTGCTTTGCTGTGTCTCAATTGGAGTACTTCCATGAGTACGCTGTCATGTAGTACTATGTGGACTATGTACTTTTGTCTGTAGTGCGTAAATTTTGACGGTTAGTGTTAAAAAATCGAATACTGTTGTTGTGCACTTACTGCAACTAATGATCGCAATGGTTGCCAATGTTTTCATTTTTTTGGACCGCTATTATCGCCTGTCACCACATCTGCCGGGTTGTTTTGTTTGTTATTTCAATTAGCGATAATGAACGCTTTACTCATACTTTTTTCTCTTTCTTTTTTTTCTGCTTGTGTGTGCCACCTGTTTAATGTGAGATGGATATTACGCCGCCGCCGCGTCAGCTGGCTCCTCTTACTGGCAGAAAACATTAGCCTACTGGTATGTTGATTTACATATTATATGCTCCTATGTAGCTGAGACAGCGATCATTGAGGGTGTGAAGTGTCCATTGTTCCACACTTAACTTTTGGACCGTTTTGAGTGCACCATCCGGGTGCTTACAGTACACTGCATTTTGACATACTTGTGAATTGAGACGCACTTACATACTCAAAATACTTAGTTTAAGTATGGAAGTATTCAAATTGAGGCACAGCATTGGTATGGTATGAAAACGTACATGTATAATTCTCAGTGAACTAGTTTGTAAAGTTCATATAACACTGAGATTTGATGGAAAGCACAGTATGCCTAAAGCAAGGATTTGGTTGCTAACCTCAGCCAGCCTTGCTATCTGAGTTTGGCTGAGGCAGACCATGAGCGAAACTGAGATGGATGGACTCCAAACACACACACACACACACACACACACACACACACACACACACACAGAGGCATGCTAATCTGCTCTCTCAGAGCCACTCTGTATTGTTCTAAAGCACAAATGCCATCCATACAGAGACCATGTGTGGGAAGAGGCAAGACTCCATTTCTTTGTTTTCCCTCTCGCAGGCGAACACGTCAATCCTTTGCTCTAAAGAGAAAGTGCATGCATATGGTGTGTCTATGTGTGAGTGTTAAAACAAGGGTAGGTGTTTAAATGTCAGATCCCGTAATTGCATCAGTTTCTCACTGTCTGTGTGCACCAAGTAAAGCTAGCTCTGTTTCTACAGAGCCTACGCACCCTAAGTGCAAACATTCTCCTTTAATATCTACTGTTTGCATCACAATCAGAGTGATAACTGAAAACTACAATCCCCATGAATCTGTGTGTTCTCTTTTTTTGGAGGGAGAGACAGAACAAAGAAAACTGTTTTGGCAATAGTGTGAGATAGAAACAATTCATGAAGGGGAAATAGGATCTGTAGGCATAGGTACCTTTCACATTAAACCAATACAATACTATTGCATACCGGTAAGCAACGGTACCTGTTGTCAATACTTTTGTATGTGTGGTAATCAAAGTTATTTTGTTCATAAGAAAAAATAGTCAAAACTTCTGAATTTTGAATATTTATTGTTATGGTTCAGTGTAAACAAGCAAGCTGGCATAATGAGGGGTCTTCCTTAACGGCTTCAGAGTGTGGACGGAGAAGAGGGGCTATTTACAGAAACCTGACCTGTGGGTGTTGAAGCCCAGACCTGATGCAGCCCGAATCTCTAGCATTAATTCTGTGCATGAACCCAGCCAAAAAAAAAGAAGAAGAAGCCCGATGCCCCACCTGGCCCGAGTCCTATGTTTTCAGCCTGAACCGGTCCAAACCAATGCATCAGGTTGAGTTGGTTTGGCCGGCCTGGCCTGTTGAGACAGCTCCATTGTCCATGTGTTTGTGAGAAATAGAGAGTGGAGCAAGGAGGGGAAGTGCGCTTGCGCACAACTTTACAAGGAAATAGGATTTTACACAATCTGTGTTCGTGTCAGCCAGACACTCCTCCACTATCACCCAGACATGAGGGTGCGTTCAGGTACAGAAATGTGGTACCATTTTGATTTTACATGAATCAAAACTTCGGATTACTGTGGGAAATTCGGATGGTACCAATAAAAGTACTGAATTCGGTACTCATCCCTAATGCCCATGTTACATATGTGTAACATTAATAACCCATGCATGTGTGGTTTCAAGGTTGCAGCACATTGGTGTGGTGTTGTCTCTTTGTCTACTAGCTCAACCATTGTTTTAATTTCCCTGAACGCTGCCAAGTGATTCTTTAATCAGTAATCAATAGTTTTCAACCATGAAGTTAATTATAAACATTGACAGGGATTTCTCAAGATGCGATCTTGTGTCTAAATCCATACTCTCCTGCAGCTTAATAAGGAATAGTTAGTTTCTAATGTGAAGCTGGTTCAGTCTTCACATCCACAGAACAGATGTTCAGCTTGTCAGTCAAACGTGTTAATATCTAGGGAGATTTTCCTGGAGTGTGAGGATCGCTGTTCTACCTGGATATGTTCAGCATAGCTGATAAGGCCATCTGATCAATAGGAGTTTGAAGCAGATGCTTAAACATTCATTAATTCTCTCACTTTAATATTGATCCCCCCCCCAGAGCTAAAGATGGTCCCGCGGCCACAGACATGTAGTATCTACACAGTACGTCAACCACAAAAGATGATTATTTAAGTATGAAATATCACTGTTTGAGCAGGGCTGTATTATGTGTAGTCCCCCTTGAAGTGAAACAGGTGAAACAGTCTGATTTGTAAGATACCCAGCACAGTTGTGATAAGAAGATTTATTGCAAACATAAACTGCTGCAGATGATTACAGTGGAGGATATGATTTATGCCTCCTTCATTGAGGCAATCAGCATAATTTCCCTTGGTATGACACAGGCGCACAGATGAATACAACACACACTTGGCCAAATGTACACACACACACACACACACACACACACGCCTTAATGCATACAAAAAATAAGCACAGCATGCACACAGAACAGTTGCTGTAATGACGTCGTACTGTGAGAGCTTCTTAGACTGCGATCATATCTCTCCCCACATCAATACTCCCTTCTGTGAGTCGCTCTTTAAATATGTACCTACCACCTACAGCTCAAACAGGTAAACACAGCCAAACATAGTCATGCACACAGGGGCGCACACACACAAACTACCTTCGTAAAAATTGCTTCAAAAATTGCAGCTCCGACTGATCTACTCCAATATGTTTTTTATTGTACATGTTAGACCATTTGTGCATTTTTTGATTTGATTTGTAACTCACATGGTTTAATGCACCTTTTGATGGAGTTGGAGGTGGAGGTCAGGGAACGAGGATCAGTACAAGGAAGATTTCTCTAGCCAGTAAACCATTTCCTTACATAGTTGGATCTGCTGTGTGTTTTACTGGATACATAGAAGAATGAACCTTAACGCATTTTTCCCTCACTCAGACTTTATCAGTTTTATGCAAAGCAATACAGTTCAACGATATTGAAAATCTTCTGGTGTTTGACTGCAGAATTCCTTCTTTGAACCAACCTCAATTAACGATATGTCATCTCATCATTCAACCCCACTTGCAGCGTGGTTAAGCAGGCTTTAAATGATCATGTGACTCATGGTGATTATACTATCTTCAGCATCTCTGCGACTTTAATTCTTGGAAAAATGGAATAACTTGTGAGCTCTGTGTCCAAAGGCAGTTTGCTTACGTCCACTTCTAAACAGGTTCATTACAGTTGCAGTTGTTTTACTTAGCTCTTAATTCAAAAGTGGAAAAAAAAAACACGTATATCCCTGAAGATAACTTTTTATATGTTTTTGAAAAAAATATAATTGTAACACAATCGCAACAGCGTCCTCAGTAATAACTTCCTGAAACAAATTTTCAGTGAAAACAATAAAATCACACATCAAGTTAGGCAACTGAGGAAAAAAAAATAATACATGTAAAATGCTTCACATTCTTTCATACAAACCTTTAAAGTAATAAAACATGACAAATATTTTCTCTTCGTATCTTGCCTTTACCAAGGCCACAGTCAAAAGCTTGACAGCATACACAAAACACATTACACACACGCGCACACAGTGGTTTAGATTCATCTCTGTGGCCTTCAGACATGGTGGGAAGGAATCTGTCCAGCTAAGTGCTTAGGCTAGCACTATCTTGAATGAAGATGGTGTCCTCTCCCAGACTTTTGACTGATGCTCTTAATGAGATACTCTGTTTTGGCTAAATGGTCAAAGCTTTTATTTCCCTTGTGTGCTGTTGGGCTTGTTTGTACATGACCACACTATTTCATGATTTTATGTGGGTAAAATTACACTGGTATTTCACAGAGCCAGCCCACCCTCCCTATCAATCATCCCATCATCTAGGTACAGTCATACAGTCTCTGTGTCACACACACCCAAGCACACACCATAAGTCATTTCAACATGTTTATGGAAGCACTTGGATCAATAGGCAGCCGGCCTCTGGCCATCAGGAATCAATACTGCGGCACATTGTAAGGACACAAGGCAAGAACAAAGGTGCACAGTGGACACACAGGCTCACACACGCCAACACACATACACAAACTCACACACTGCATGCGTACAGTACAATACAGACGATCAAACATACACACACACACACAAGCTCACTAAAGCCATGACCAGTGAGTGATTGCTGTAATGCTGGGGATAGTGTGATAAGGGCTCCATTTGCAGTTTAACCTCAGTCCTGGTGTCCAGTGATCCAGATGGCTGACACATATGAAAGCAAGAGTGAACTGTAATGTATAATGGCATCACTGCTATACATCACTCACACAGTGGACAGATAAAGAAATGCAGTAGTTTTCATTCATGAAAAATAACACTTTGTTTATCCATGAAGATTGAAAGTCAACACACTATGTTGTTAAATTAAATATTCACCACCCAACAAGGCTTAGAAGGTAGAGCAGGACCAGAGGGTTGGTGGTTTGATCCCAGTCCACATGTTGAAGTATCTTGAACCCTAATTAGGCCGAAAGGGAATTTGGTGTGTGTGAACGTGTGTACAAGTGGTTAGATGGAAATGTGTAGATAAAGCCCTGTATAAATGAGTATGTGAATAGGTGAATGTGAATGTAGTATGAAGCGCTTTGATTGGTTGTAGAGACCAGAAAAAGCGCTGTATAAATGCAAGTCCACTTACCATTAACCACGCTAAGCAGACCACAGAGTGTTTCTTAATGAAGGGGGCACTTAGGGTTCCTCTTTTCCTCCTTTATTTATGTTAAACAAAAATATAGAATTATATCACTAGCGGTTAAACATTCATGGGTTTTGAAAAAGCATAACACCTTAATAAACTTGTTTGTGAAGTGAAATTATTTTAGTCAAATTGTGCTACTTGTGATGTTAAAGAAAGTTTATATAATAAATAGTAAGCTAGCAATATGGTATTGATTTGTTTATAGGCCTAGCTATAGCCTGAATACAAGAGGAGAGGCACTCAGCTATTCAGTGATTGAATTGCAGGGGTTTAAGCTTAAGTCATGTTCACTTGTTAACAAAGTCACAGCTGTATCCAGTGAATGGACCACATTGCTTACACAACGTAGCATTGCCCTCATACTGCGACCACGAGTACAGAGATAGCTCAGTGTTTCTGTTTGCACCTGCTTTAATTAGACCATGTGTAATTGTTATTGCACACTTACAAAAAAATAGTCACATATGTGACCATTTTGGTTGTAGCGTGCAGCGGTGGATGTGGATGAAGTAATTGCTGTTTTGCTATATTTTTAATATATTTTTTTCAGAAAGACTTGTTTGAAAGTTTTTTGATTTAAAGCCTAAGCAGGCTCACCATGAAGTCAAGTTGTGGAGGCTGAGTTCTCTCTGAAACGACTTTATACCACAGCTCTCTGTAGGCTTATAAATAGCACAACAAACCTCACCAAAATGTTTACCTGACTTGAAATGAGAGGCAATTCATCTTCTGGAAACCAAGCATGCTGTTTTATAGAAGAAGGGAGCAGGTCTTGGTGGAAGGGAGGGAGAGCAGGAAAATATACTGGGGAAAAAAGCAATTAGGAGATAGAGAGCAAAAAATCTATTTTGGACAATTTCAAACAAGCTTGTCACAACAGAGCCAGGGGACTTGAGCTGTCTGTCTCTCTATGTTGATCCTCCATGTGAGCCTATGCATGTGCACGCGTGCCCGCGCGTGCGCGCGCACACACGCACACACACACACACACATGCATTCCTGTTTCGTCAAAAGTGGACATTTTGACTGCCACATCCAAATGTGAAATAGTATTTCTAACAATTTTGAAAGATTAGGGGAAAAAAGAGTATTAAATGTAGAATTCCTCGACACATATGTTTCAACCAATGTAAAAATTCTCTAATTGAAGGGCCTTTGATTGTCATGGGTTTATTATCATTAAAATCCATGATTGATAGACAGGCATGAATGCGTCTTGTCACAGATTTATTGCTGATGTACTGTACTGATGCACTCAAGTCTGAAAAAAGATTATAGACCATAGGTGGGTTTATGCTCCAGGTACAAGAGATTGGATTTTAAGCAGGTGCTGCACCGAACATGCACCAGGAGTGCTTTTCAGTTTGGGTGTTGGACTTCAAAATTGACTAATAAGTGTAAAAACCACAACCACAGAACTTGGAACTTAGTCTCCAGTTCTTTAACTCACCGAGTTACCTGATAGTCTTTCATCTGTGGAGTTCAAAATTTGCCAAAGACTAAACGCAAAATGTCAAATGTCAACGCAAGGGCACTCCTGCTCCAACCTGAGCCATTTGATCGGACAGTTCTGAGCTAAATTTCTTGGAGCATTTAAGTCCTAAGGTGTTGGACTTTCAGCAAAAAGAAAATTCAGTGAGACTAATAAAGATCAAACCTACATGTTCAAACTAAAATACTTGCTTGTCTCGGGGTGTGTGTGTCTGGGTCAGTCATCATGGCAAAATGAGGCCCTGCAGACACTGTGGCAAGAACTAATGCAGAAGTTTGAGCACTTTGGTTGTTGTTTATATGCCTGCTTGTCTTGACAGATGTCTGTTAGTATTATAGGTTGTGGTTGACATTAAAATGAAAGCAGAGTTCAAAGCCAGTGCTTCCACCTATGAACTTCAACATGTTGACGAGCATTGCAGCTGGTGTGATCCCATTGCAAGAGTTTCCAGTTTCTTGGAGCTCTTCAGAATGCAGTTAGCGTCACAGTGATTGAACCTTCGACCTCAAAACTTCTCAGTAGTCCTTTGAATAATTGAACCAGATGGTCAGGATTATTGTATTGGTATTTCTTTAACCTTTTGTGTCTTTGGAAGTCAAACATTAAAATTAAATGAGATACCCAAGGATTGAACCCTCAGTCTTAAAATTCAAAACAGTATTTAGTCCAACACCTGTGAGATGTATAACTTTTAGCCTCACTTTTTGCTTGGTAGTGTTTTACTCCTTTTGGAGATTTTGCCTCTTTCTTTTGGGTGCCATCCAGAGAAAATAACATGGCCAGTCTTGGTGTGTCATAGTGGGTAAGTGGAAAAACAGTGACACAACGGGAACATTTAGATATATTATAGTTGTAGGTTTAATCCTCAGGAAAAGTGTCCTTTGAATTCTCTCATGAAGAAAAAAGGCGGAAAAGCTAAAAGAAATAGAAGGAACATTGTTGGTATGTTATAGATTAGATACAGTTACAGATCTTTTTGGAAACTTGGGGCTCATGGGTTTGATCCCAGGAGAGTGAGAAGACAACTCTTGAGTCTTGGGTTTGAGTTTCAGGATCAGTAAACTTTGGAGGTGGACACTCAAAATGAAGACTGAGAGAGTCTGTTGACTCGATGGGTTTGTTAGAGGCTGTAAGACTTCAGAGGCGAATGTCAGATTTGAATCCTGTTTGTATTCACGGCATCAAAACCAATCCAGCTGCCGAAGGCAAGGGACGTGAGGAAGGGGGCGTTTTGCTTTATCCTGCATTGGCTGACCACTGTGTGTCCGCGCACACCATGTATCTTCCTGCTTATGGTTAGTGTTTAAGAACTGGGAGGTCCACTGTTGGATAGATATGCAAGCACAGCTACACACAAGTGCTCACACATGTCAGTTTGTGTGAATTTCTGTGGCAGTAGGATCAGTCTGCACCCCACAGGCTATAACCCCTTGAAAACCTTCTCAAAATGCTTTAATTAAAACGTCTCGCACAATTACAGCACATCCCGATGGTTTGACCTTCACACCTCACCATGAATACTGTGTCATAACGTCTCTCTCTCACTCTCTCTCTCTCTGTCAACACACACACACACACACACACACACACAGTTGTCTTCATGTCTAAACTCAACCATAAAACATGTCTTTACCTTAAAATGTAACAACTTATATACATTATGGGGACTGGCCTTTAGCCTGATGAGGTTCCCATAAAATGGCAGTGGTTACACATGCACCATGCACACACATAATTTTGTGTGTGGAAAATGACAGGTTGTTTATTTTATGCTCATTTTAATTTTAAACCTTCCTCCAGCTAATCTAACATCCAGGTGTTTTTGTTTGAATGTGTGTGCAGCGCAGAAATGTAAAAAGTGATTCAAAATTGCATGATCATAAAAAATTGTGATTCTTAAAGAACCATAACAAGATGTGCAAGTGCACTGAGATAATTCTGCTCTTAAAAGACAGGTATTATTGTCAGAGGTTTGCCATTGTTTCTACGAGCCAAAGATTATTTGTCAAACTTAACTGCTGCCTGGTACAACAACAAGGCAAATGCATGTGGTGACCACTTTATTTGGAGATAAAACTTGAAGGAAATGCTCCTGAAATGTGGTGATCATCTGTCTCTCCATGCTAGTAGAGCAGGTCAAAGCTGCACCAGGATGTGAGAATGTGGGCGGTGATATTACATGTACCCAAAGTGGGAGGAGTAATTTCAGCTTCTCTCTTTTGTAACAGTAAGTCCCACTTAGTTTTTTGATCGTTTGGCAGCACTCGGCTCCATACACAAAGCGCCATTATGTTATTATAACATATTGGTTGGCTTTCATAAATTAAGAAAACATTAACATTAAAAATGTTAATATAGTAATAACTTAAGAATTTAGAAGTTTACCTCAGGGGCACCCCTCTGAAACAGGAAAAGGGTAACTAATGTTGACTCTTAAATTATTACTATCAATAATTAACTCACTTGCTGTAACTGAAATGGCCATATCAATATAATCACACCAATCATATCATATAACAGCGTGTAATATTTGAAGGATTGAGGGTTTTAGACCTTGACAGCATCATTATACTGTATAAAACAATTGTGTGTGTGTTTGTGAAACTAAGCTCCAAACTGGATTCAGGTTGCAGAGAACTCAGAGCTAAACACAGACAGACTTTCAAAAACAGAGCTTTCTTTCTAGTCTCCAGCACTGACAGACATGAGTTAAGCTGCTGGAGGCACAGCTGAGGGGAGGAGACCATAGCAGGCTGGCTGTGGTCTGTGCTGCTACCAAGCTGGACCACAGGAGCACAGCTCAGCGCAGCTTTGCCCTGCTGTGACGATATAGTGGAAACAACAGCTTGCTTTGGGATGATGTGGTTAGAGCAGACAAACCCATGGCCTTAGAAAAACCCCTAACAGTAGGTGACAATCAGTAGGCACACTACCAAGGCTTGGATAGACACGAATCATCAGCATCAGTAGAAGAAAATGTGTGGTCTTTGATGAAAAAGTAAAGACCTGTTAAGATGGAAAGATCCAATCACTGATCTTAATGAGCTAGAAGAAAATCACTTCTTTACTTGCAGAATGTGTTGTTTCTCCAGGTGTACAGCTTTATATGAATGATGGCCTGACTGTGAAAGTGAGATCCATAATGTAGTAATCTGGAATTACCCTTCAACACTGCTGGGACTTGTTAGGACTGGTTTCACTGGTCAGACACAAAACACTGCACCATTATAATAGCAATGTGCCAAAGGGCAAGTGCACCTGACTTTTAAAGGGTTGAACCCTCTTGTGAATAAAGAAATCTAAGTACAACACTTTTAGACAGTGCAGCAACAGTGTTTTCTGCTGCTCAAATAGCAAAAGTGACTTAAGGCCATGCACTTTGCATTGTTAAAATAGAGCTCTATCTATTAGATGTACTCGAGCACTTCAGGGCTTACGATTGCAGTGGTGTTGTCCAGCACAATACAAACTTAAGTTGAACAATCTGCTGCTATGTTTTGCCTTTTCAGCTCTTCTCTCTGTAGCAATAATGGAGCAATAGGGCAGATACACCAGAAGGCTCCAATATATAGATATGTAAGATAGATGTATGGGTATCAGAATACAGCCATCGGCTCTCACACACACACACACACACACACACACACACAGTCCAATAAACATTATGAAAACACACGCACAGGACAGCTTGCGGCTTTCTGTGGGATAAAAGATGGACACTGTGTGCTGGGGTTTATCTGAAATGGGGAATGATGATTGCGGCCAAAGCTCATGATTGGTTATCCCATTTAGACCAAAGTCTGTGATTGGTTGTCTTCTTGGACTGACTCCCATCATGCATCACACAAATTCATCCATTCCTCCGGGTCTGTTCAAGTAGGAAAAATCCATCTCTCCCACCACCCTGCCTTCGTCTGTCCCTCTTGTTACTAATCTGTCCTTCTCCCTCCGTCTTTTCCTTCATCTCATTGCCTTCACTGTATCATGCATCCCTCTCTTGCTTTATGTATCTATCTCATCACCATCCTTTCAGCTACTTGCACTCATCCCTCGCTCATTCACCTTCCTGCCGCTCACCGCCCTCATTTTCTTACTTTTCTCCTCTTCCGTCATCTCCAGCTTCATACAGCTTTCCGGTCATCTTTCACTCATATTCCTCATTTCCCCCCAGTTCTTTCCTCTTTTTCTTCTCTGCCACCTTTCCTCCTTGTCCCGTGTAGCTTATTTTTCCTTTTGCATGCTGATAAATTGAAGGGATGAATATGTGGGGACATTTATCAGGGATGTGTTTTACCAGCAGCGGAGACCACAGCAGGGATAAAGGGGGTGGAAATATGATTTAGATAGAGATAGGAAATAAAGGCAGAGGAAATATGGTGGCGATAGAGTCGTAAGAACAGTAAAATGTGCTTAATTCATTTCAGTTTTTTCAGGTGACATTTATACTGTGTGTGTGTGTGTGTGTGCTCACGGTGACTCTCTTCTCTTCTCTTGAACCCCTCCTAACACAAAATATTCACCTTCTGTTATATACAACGCTTTCAATTCCACTTAAGAAGCATGCGGCAGGAGCGTAGTGTTTGCGTGAGTGTCCATTGCCTCACTCTCTTTCTACTACTGTGTACTATTTTCAAGCTGCCTGTGGTAGTGTGCCCATTAGTCTTTGAGTCAATCAAGTATCTAGGGCCCATCCATCTCTTCCTCCCTCACTCTCTCTTCTTCCTATCTATTTCTCCCCGCATCCCTTCCTCCATCGTGTTGCTTTCCCTGTATCTCTCGTCCCAGTGTTGCTTTACAGATCCATCTCTCTGTGGCACTGTCTGTCTGCACAGCTTTCTTCAATATTCGGGTTTTGCTACAGTAATCTCAGAGAGGCAGAGGAGCCCCTGCTTTTCTTACCCATGTTTTTTTTTATCCTTCTTCCTCTCTCTCTGTATTCCTTTCTTTCCTTGTTTCCTTCACTCTCCACCAACACCCTGTTTTCTGTCTGTGTCTCTCTTGGGAGTGTTGTTATCAAAAGCGATAGCTCACTAGCTGAAAATAATAAGCATCTTTTGAAGTCTGTGATGGCTGTTTGACGTCTCTGTGGTGTTTCATGCAGATATTGCCTCCATTTGTGACGGGGATAAACAAAAGATTAAACTTATTTTAAGGTCAGTCTGTGTGTGTGTGTGTGTGTGTGTGTGTGTGTGTGTAGTCAACCCTTCAGGGTTCACAGTGGCCTCCTGTCACCTTGCCAATCATATCAGTTAGGTGTGTTCTGATAACCTTATCTCTGCCTGAGCTGTGCATAGCCATAGGGCCCCCAGCCCCCCTACCCAACACACACACATACACACATACACTTTACACATTGAAAATGAAAGAGGCTAGAGAGCAGATAGGGATCAATGCTGCTAAATCAAGGACATGCACTATGCTGCTTCTCTCTGTCTCTCTGTGGCTCTTATCTATAATGGAAAAGCCATACATTTACAGCTTTCTGCCTACCTTATGGTCATGCTCAATCACAATATAAAATACTGCTACAAAGTGTTTGTGTGGGAGAAATAACGGTTTTGGTGTTCAACTTGCAAAGTATTGTCCACTTTCACAATGGGTGAACTTAGGTGAAAGGGAATTGAGAGACAGTCAGGACTGTGGGGTGTGTGTATGTGTGTGTGATTTCTCTGCAGCAGTCTGTTTCAGAGTAATTGAAAAATTGTGTAAAAGTCACCGTAATGTGTAGAACAGATCTTACAAATACTCTGCTCAGTTGTCTTAGTGTAAAGGGCAAAAGTGGGACTGTTGTCCTGCCAGTCCAGTGAGACCCAACACAGGTGTTATTGGTTGTGGGTATCATCATCATCATTGTCATCATCATCATCATCGTCATCATCAACATCAACATCAACCTAATCACCATCACCATCATCATCATCATCAGATGAACATGGAATGAGTTGTCATTTGACAATATGATTTGCCTTCAGCATCTGACCACAGTCCATAACTTGTCTTTTCCCCTTTTTCTCCCAGTGTAGATTGCCTGACTCCCTATACTGCATTTGTTGTCATTGCTAACTTATCTCTTGACATGAGGGGTGGGAGGGTGGGTAGGCGGGCTGGTGTAAAATGTCACAGGCTACAGCTGCATGGGCCATCTACCATACAGTCTAGCAGCCACAGGTAAGTATTTACATGAAAATGTGACTGCCCAGCAGTTGCTGTAATGGTAGTGTAATTGGAGCACTGGGGTCCTGTGGGACAAACAGTTTAGACAGAGGAGAGAAAATACATTTTGATGGGCGTCAGATGGATATTTTCGCTTTTCTTTTCAGCTTTTTTATACTGTCATAGTATCAGATTTCCAGTCTGTGCTGCTTCAGGTAAATGTGCAGTTAGGCCACTTTTCCCACTGGTGTTTAATATGACCAGGTGGATGGCTTGTGCTGTTGCAACGGTTGCATATGCTGTTGCTTACAAATATCATAACTGAAGTGCTTACGCCACTGGCAGCAATCACAGTTCCTAATTTCACTCCCGCTGCATCACCTACATGGCTCAGCTGCTGCTCTTGCAGTTCCCTCATCCTGCTCTGCTGGCACAGGAGTGTAGTCATGTAAAGATGCAAGACAGCCACACTGATAAGAAGTGGGCTGACTAATATTCTGAGCACTATTACTAATTGAACTATTGGCTATTCCTTTCATTCAAGCAGCACGCTGGACACCTTTAGTGATTAAGCAATCATAGTTATGCCACTAGAAACTATAATTGAACAAAAGAAATATGGCTTCTCTGTTTTGATGCCTGTGCACAAATTCCACTTCAAAGTTACCACAACCCATCAAATTATAGACAAACAGGTAGAGCGATAGCAGGTGTTGGACTGTTTTAAAATGAACTGAAATTACAAGAATGACAGGCAATTCACGCCTCCAAAGAAATTTAGCAAGAGCTCTGATCCTGGACCTTGATCGTCTTTTAGCCACAATGTAGTTTCAGACCTGTTGGATGCTTATGAAAATCTTTTGCACTGTTCTGTGCTTCACTAGCTATACAATAAAATAATTTCTTTACATTTTGTTTAAGTGAGATTATAGAGAATGAGATTGACTGCATAAACACAATTGAGGACAGTTAACAATTTACCTGTAACTCTTCTTGAAGAAAGAACAAGCCATACTTCCCATGCACAGTTGGGGGTTGATAGCATTTAATCCAGTCAGAATCCGGTGTAGGACTCATGGGAATCAAAATATTTATGAATTTGTGAAAAGATCCATAACCCCACATTTGGTTTCTGAGAAGCAAAGAGCACTGCAGCATCTTAAACACAGAGTAAAAGATCTAGCCCACATTCACCTTATTTGTATGAGCTACCTGCAAATCCTGCACATCCAGATCTATTAAGTGTATTTTTTTTAAACATTGAAATGATATGCATTTAGATTTATAGGAGATTCTCCTGTGGTGAGAAGACATGATTCAATAAGCCAGATAATTTCTCCAGAGGAGAGTAGTGCCGCTGTTAGTCTTGTTTGAAATCAAAAAGTTACAGTGATGTTTCCTCTCCCTCACAAACAATCTTCTTACAGACACCGGTGTAGAGAGAGCACATTAATCAGACAGCAGCACAGAGTTTGTTTTAACCGTCATGAAATTAATTATTTTCTCTCAGCTGTTGTTATTGTATTGCATTTGCCATTATAACCAATGAAAGTAATTGTTTGCATTAATATGAGAAGCTGCTCCCTGAATGTTGTGTACATTGTTTTTTTTCCTAATAAAAAGGGTGGAGAAAGCAGAGAGGTTCATTAGCCTCTCAAAGAATACTGGTTATTTTACAAACAAGTCCAGAAAGGATCTGGCTACCATCCTATGTCCAACTCTCCTCATCCACTTTCTTCCCCGTTTTCCCATCTTGATTAATTCCACATTGAAAGACCACCTCTTTCTTTATGTCTGACTTGTATGTCTACAATTGGATGGGGCCGTTCATTATTTCTTCTAGCAATAATAATCTTAATAATGATATTAATAGTGATTCGTGTGGTTTCCTTGGATTTTGTGGTTTAATTGTTTCACATGAAGAAACCTGTTGTTGCTTAGTCAATTATCTTGAATAATCAAAGCATCCATTCTTGAATACGTCCATGATGAGTTTTTTCAAATGTAAACTGTCAATGCTTTAAGCATCACAAATACATTCCTTGTTACCTCCACTCATGAGTGAAAGCATAACTGTGTGTTACCTGTAAATATCACAGGTAACACAGTAAGTGAGAATATTTGTTGTTGGGTAGATTTTGAGGAATTGAGTCATGGTGATGCTCTTTTGTGATTAATTTCTTTTACTATGGAGTATCTGGTGTATTTAGTTATCAAGTATCTTTTCTTGTACAGCACATAGGTGTTTAGCAGTTCATTAGAACAGTCTGTATGAATGAAAAGCTATGTATCATTGTGAATTTGGTTATGACCCTAACTGAGAAATAAATTAATTTAAGTGGCTTCCTAATGGCTGCCACATTCTGGGCATATCTGTCTCTGTTGATATATCAGACTTTAATTAATCATGGCCCCTCGTTAAAAAGTAATCGATAACCAAGTGTTCAGTTCATATAACAGTCACTGTCATGGCCAACCATTGAGAAAACCATCTAGTGTTGGTGAGGCTTGCGAGGTTCCACCATTTTTCCTGCGCCATCTGCATTGCTTTCCTGTGATATCTTCAAATTTACAGTTTAAATAAATATATCAAAATTGATGCATCATCATAGCCAGAGATTTTTTTTTTTTTTTTTTTAACCCACACATGCCCTTGCTTGTCAAAACCTGCCACTAACATCTGTCACTACTCAGAACACACAGGACTCAGTGATTCCAGTCAGTGAAACATTAGGAAAGTTCAACTTTGTTAAAAGGTAATGCAGGCAAGAACGGGTAAGGGGTTAAAGTTGGGCGAAGTCAGCAAGCATGAACATCACGCAAAAAGGAGCAAACAAATGGCAAAGTTCAAATACACACAGGAGGTGGAAGAGGCAGTTGGCACAATTTGCAGCTAGTAAATAACAAATGACTGAATGAGCTGTAAGAGAATAACTCATCAGTATACTTGGCCTCTGACATGTCAGTCTGAGGTTTGGAAAATTGATCCTAGAAGTGGCTGATAATACCTCAAGCAGTTAGCCTGAAGTAGAAATGAGGAGCAGTATACAGAGATCTGGCAAGACGAGCTGTGACAAAGTATCAGTCAAAATTATTTAATGTTTAAGTTGCAGTCTTTGCATCACATCTTGATGGAAAAGAGAAACTGCTGTTACTCGCAAGAAAGTGGTTGTCTTTGAAACAGGCATAACTACCCATACCATCATTGTGTGATACACTGATAAAATATTCAGTTCCTTCCTGTTTGAGGCCATCTGCAATGCTGAGTGGAAATAAAATAATTTTTTTTTACCAAAACACGAAGCTCAATAATAAAACATGTACCACAGGGGATGGCAGATACCCCATTTCGAGAGGGACGGACCTTGAATTGAACCCCATATTGCTTTTGAAGTGCCCAACTATCAATGCAATGCTGTCGCTAATAATAGTGTAGAAAAACTGTAACAATGATGAGTTGTCTCAATATTAAGAATATTATAATTTTAGCGCAGGTTAAAAACGTTGAATGTCAAATGAAGCAAGCGGAAGAAGAGGTGAGAACACCTTATGCTTATCCATACTGCTATTTTGTAGGAACACACCCATTTAAAGACAGCGTTTATAAATATTTTTGTCTATCCATCTTTCTGTCTGTGTTTGAAAAATGATCATGATTGACTGGTAAAGTATGGGGCTTGAATTGGTCCTCTTGTGAAGGTTATCTTATGTTCTGCGTGCACCAATGAAGCAAATATAAACCTAAATGTCAGTCATTATGCTCTTGATGTCAGCATGCTTGAAGTGCTCACTTTAATGTGGGTAGGAAGGGAAAGAGGGACAAGGCAGAGGAGGAGTGTGGGTGGAGGATGAGTAGAGGTTAATGTGCATGGAGCATCTCAAAGCTTTCTTGGCTTGACTCATAGGATGGCTGAGATCAGACAGAATGGTAGATTGCAGGTTTTACCCTCAGCTATTAGGATTGCTCTGCTCTCACTCATCTCTCACACTCTTTCTTTCTTTCCCTCCTCATGTCCTCTCATGCCAGCATTGCCTCTCAGCTCTTTCTTTTTTCACTTTCTTGCACATGCACACAAGGTTTCACTAACACTTTCTTGCTCTCACTAACACCCTGTCTAGTTCTCTCCCTCTTTCTGTTTTTCTGCCTCTTTCTCTCCTGCCCATTACTTCAGCCAGTGGAAAAGTCTGTGCTTCAACAGTTCTCTCCTGCTGCTGCAGACTGTCTTTATATGGCCACATCATATTTGATGAGACAGGTGGGGGGTGGAGGGATGCAGCTAATATCCCTCCCTCGGTCTCTCTCATGGCTCATTCTTTCTATCCTATTTATCGTGTGTGTGTGTGTGTGTGTGTGTGTGTGTGTATTTGTGTGTGTTTGTGTGTGTGAGAGTGTGTATGTGTACCTGAGGCCATGATTATCCATCAGACACGTACACTCTCAGGGCATAACCATTTTCCACTATCTCATTGCCTCTAAACTCAGGGAAACATATTTTACAGATTCTGTCTTGCAGGTGTGCTATTCCTTACTCTTTCCTGCTGGATTAAAGTGGATGAAAATGTGCAATCAGCTCCGGGGAGCAAGAGGAATCTTGTGCCAGCTTGCTGACATAAACACATAACATACAAACACTGTATGTGTTTTTTTTTTTTTTTTTACTAAGTAGACACAGGAGCTGAACTCAGAAACTAATTGGAGAATAAACTGCCCCTTTGGTGCATTCATCTTAACTTTATCTCTGATTTGTAATGTATTATTGTGCAGCTGTGAGGGTGGGTGTGCTAAATGTTTTATCTGGTTAACCTGGTCGGTCTTTTTTTTTTTTTTCTGCAGTAGGTTGTCTAACAGCACTTGATAAAGTAAACTTTTACTTTGGTTTCTCTCAGTCCTATCTTTTAGAGTCTCTCTTTTGGACTACCAATCTCTTTCTCCTTCAATCTAAAGAGTATGAATATGAAATGAGGCCCTGCATGGGGTTAGATGGACAGTGCCTTTGGGGACACCCTCTGCTACTGCTTAAAGCACCATCCAGTGCTGAATTCATACAGATTAACAGATGAATTAAGTAGCACACATTTCAGTCAACAGCTCGTATTGTGATGTTGTTTTTTTAGTATGATTATAGTTATTGTGATTTTTATTTGTTGGTTTGTTTTTGCTGTAATGTGCAGGCCATTTGATCATCAGCAGTAATGTGCTTAAATACACAGGCTGTGTAACAGTTTTATTTGTGGGCCAGTACGTTTCTAAATAATCTGAGTAGAATTTACAGGCATATTTCCAGTATCAGTTGGGCAGCATAAGTGGAGTATGAGTGGGTGTTTGTATCCTGCCATATGGTGTTGATTCTGTTGAATGAGATGCACCTGCATGCTGCAGCAGTAGGAGCCATCAAGCATTGATTAGTTCTAGTGAAGTCCAAAGAAGCATCAGAACATGTTTTTAAAGTTAGCAGTTGATGTTTCAGATTAAAAGTCAACAAACCACCAAACTCTTATATGCTTGGTTATTATTATATAGGATGAAAAATATATTCAAATCCTTGAGTCTGACTTCTACTAACCCTGTCTCCTAAAAATTATGATTTTATACAACCTAACTGCAACAGCAAATACACTTCCAGGAAATGTAATTACTGCTTGGATTATGTTCAGAGGCAATTTATTTTTTTTAATGAATGAAGCTCTGCATTTATTAATGGTTGACAGCCGTATAAAGTGCATGACTGTTTGCGTTTGGGTCCAGATTCCAGTCTGTGATTAGGATAAGATTTCGCTAAGGTTAGTGAAAGACCATGGTTTTAGTTTAATGTAAATAAATATATGGTGGAAATCTTAATTAACTTTTTTTTTTTTTTTTTTTTTTTTAAGTTAAGCCAGATCAGGCTCTAACCCCTAACCTGAACCAAGTGCTGTAAGTGGCTAAATATAATCAGAAAAAATGTGATACTGTATGGCAGCATTGGATATTTGGTATCAGTATATTTGCAGCTTGTCATGGAGTACAATAACAGATCCTCAGTATGTCATAGAAAATGGAAAAATATAAAACGTAATCTGTGTGCTTTCATTTTATGTATTTATTTATTACAAATAATATTAATAGCTACAGACACACAGTTTGACAGGATTGAATCTAATGACAGTATTGCTAGACTAGCACAATGCTGATACGGTACAGACAATTTTAGTGTAGCCTTTGTGTTTTCTGCCACTGCTGCAGAGCCATAAAGTGTTGGACTGTAATGGCCTGTGTCCCATCAGTGTAACAGCTGAATATGAAAATAGGAGGACCCACTGATTCCCTCATTTTCCCCCTGCTGAGTTTACTCCTGAGACGGCACAACTAATTAGCTGTCAGACCAGGACAAAAAGATACAGAGATGCACTACAGAGTAATTATATACACTCACACATGCTCTTACGCACACACATGCTTGTGTGCACGCACAAGCACTTACACTCAAAAGGCTATGTGTTGATGGTGACACTTGACAAGTCAATAAGCCAATGTCTTATCTCCCATCCTGCTCCACTCCTCTGCTCCAGTGTTTATTGATTGCATCTATAATTATTCACTTTATCTAAGATGGAATTAGCCATCGTATCTTGCAGCATTCCAAAAAGCCTGACCCACCGCACACATGCTCATACTGTTACACCGACACATGCACAGACAGGTAGGTGTTTTTTTTTTTGTTTTTTTTTAAATTGAAGGGAATACCAGACAAAGGGTGGGTTTCAGTTAAACCCCAAACCCCGGACTAAGCTGCTTTTTCAATGACATGCTCAGTGAAGGCTACATGCAACACAGCATGTACAGACAAACACACTTAATAGGAGAAAATAAATCATTATGGAGCAGTCCACCCCCTAAAGGATTTGTGCATGCATCTTCTCTGTACATTATATGGTTTGTGTCCCTTTTACCCTGTTTAGTATCCGCGTGGGAGATTTTTCATGATAGTACTTAATCCACAGGTTAAAAATGAGACAGCCAGCAGAATAAGAAGCAACATGTGACAGAGTATATTGTGCATCTCAGTGCCAAATGCCATTTGCCTTAGATTTCCTCTGTCACACAATACACAGCTGAAATGCTTATGGGGCTGTCACTCAGGGATTAAAGTGGTATTTTGAGTGGATATGGCCAGATAAAAGACGAATTTGGTGTAAGAGGAAACTGTTTCCCTCAGAAAAGGAGGAAAAAATGGACCATTATTTAGAGGTTTTTGTAGTGCGTTAAAGCTCTTGACCAGTAAATTCTTGTTCCAAAGAGGCTTTTAGAATAATATTTTTAATATTTTCTTGGTAAGAGTTGCATGTTCCTGCATTGGTGCCTGCATGTGTTCTCTCCAGGTTCTACAGCTTCCCCCCACAGTCCAAAGACATCAGGTTGATTGGTGTCCCTTAGGTGTGAATGAGTGTATGTGCATTGATTGTATTTACAGCCTTGTCTAGGTTGTACTGTACCCTTCCCTCGCCATAGCTGATGGATGGATGGATATTTTGTGTCACCGAATTGTTGATATGAGCTGCCTGCTTGTATTCACGTACTATATACTGTAATATGGCAAACACATATGACAGTGTATTTTCAGTGTATGTGTGTATGTTTGCCTTACACATGCTTGTCAGTGTTTGTGTTTTTGCTCTCCCCTCCTACGATAACAGTGCTTAAACAGTCTAATCCATCAGACTACTCGATAGGTTATTTGCCAATAAACAAGCTCTCTCAGGCTGCTATCAACATGATCGATCCACTTATCAATAGCTGACACCATGGAGTCACTATGTTCCCATCTTGTCCATCAGAGGCTGGTCAGTCAATTTGAAACTCTTTAAGCAAATAAGTCTGGAGAGCATGTGCTGTTAATAATAATATGCACTACGTAGTAAATACACAGAGGACCACGCTCAAACATGTAGAACTGCACAAATAACACACACACATCCCCATACTGAGAGATGAATGTGACCTTATTTTAGTTTTCTCGTGTTGTTTGAGTGTAAATCTGTCAACTCCAGTCAATCAGTGTCAGGTTATTGATGATCCTGGCCAAATTTCTCTGTGTGAGAGAGTGTCTGGTCTTTTGAAAGCGGTAATGAGCAGTACTAAAGGGCATTATTAATGGCACAGACACACATCTAGGCCTGCACACTCTCACAGCAGAATACTGCAATGTGCACTGCAACAACCCTTTCAAGTAGCTTTACGACCATCAGCGAGGAACTTATTTTCACCGCCTTTCCACTTTTCCCATATTTCCTTCTCAGTCCATTCTACAAGTTCTTTCCTCCATTGCATGTCAAGACACACTCTTTCCTTGGTCTTTGCATTTTACTACCAATCTCCTTCTTTTGACTGCTCTCTGTGCTGCTGGTGCAACTTGAGAAGAAGCAAACCACTGAGATCTAAACTCAAATGTAAAATTGATTGGAGGTTTCCATTCCTTCCCATTTTCCTCCACTTATACACACTCAGGTTGTGGTGGCAGGAAACTAAGCAGGGAGTTTCACTCACCTCCCTCCCTCAAGGAAGCTCCTTGAGAGATGAGGAGCTTTCTTGATCCTGATGCTTTTCCAGGCCAAGACAGAATCTGCATTGCTCTTCCTAAATCTGAGGTTCATCATCGAAGAGGTGTGCCAAACTTGAGAGCCAAACAATGTCCAAAGACTTCAGCATCTCAGGGCGTGTCTCATCCAACCCAGCTCCTTGTTAACGAAGAGCTTGCAAAAGCCACAGGTGGGACTTCCCCGAAGTCGTTCATCTCTGCCCACCCCTCTGTGGAGGATCAGGAGTTCGTGAAAATATTATTTCCACTGTCCAGTGACATGTCCAGTCCAGGTCAGCAGTTCTCCCCACAGGATGGTGGCTCCATGTTTTTTGCTTGAGCTAAACCAACGAGTCATGACCTGGTCACTGGATGCTTGTGAGCGATCTCTCTCACAGGTTTGACTCTTGGAAGCGACCCAGATTTTCTTTTCCTGGTCAAGGTGCTACAACTCTGACATGGCCTCTGCATTTAGAGTTTTATGAATCACTCTTTGTCCGACCCCTTCCCATGGACTAATTTGCCTTAGGAGACCTTCCCAGGAGCTACAGTCCCTGACAGCGGCTCCAAGGGTGCTGAGGAAACACAAACACCTCAACCATGTCAAGGTGGCAGTTCTCCAAAGAGTCACTGCAGCATGCATGGTACATATGTAGTCCCTGAACCTGGTGTTTGAGAATGTGGTCTCTTAGTCTAATAACAGAATCTGGTTTGTCTCAATGATATCATTAATCACATCTATCTTAACTTGACTTTAATGAGCACTTCTGTGATCTGCTCATGGGAAAGTACAGCCCCTTTCATCGCAGCAGTGGCACGACATGGAGATTCAGTAATAAGTGACTCACAAGGCAGATGACCTGTGAGCCACAGCACTTGCACACTGCAGGAGGGGATTGGCCTCATGACTCGCTGTGTGCAGAGGGATGTGATAAAAATGCAGAGAAGAAAGGTGAGGAGAGGACATCTCATGTAGGCTGTGCAATAGATGATTGACACCTCTTCACTGAAATATCCACATGAACCTTTCCCACTCTGGATTGGACATTGCACCACTCCTTGAACTGTCATTCCATTTCATTCCCCTTCTCCAACCACAAAAGAAATACCATCCATCCTGAAAATTTAAAAGAAAAAAAGTTTTGGACATTCAGTTTATGCCAAGGTTGGGTTGTTTTTGTTTTGTCTGTCATGGACTTAGCTCATATTCTCCAATGACATTAAAGAACAACCAAGCTGTGTGGAAACATCTCATGTGTACAGTTCAATAAATCCAAAAGTTGCATTTCAAAGGATTGAGTGTACCTTGTCATATATACCACACTGTGTAGGATTACTTAATATAATGTAGGATACATATTGTTCTTTAGGAATACTATTACATCTCCAAAGGCCTGTTGTCATGAATATTCATCAAGATCTGATGTGTGAACATTCAGTGTTTCACCTGTTGAATGCCTCTCCTCAGCTGATTCAGATGGAAGTCTGTGTGGTTTCCCTTCACAGATTTTCCACTTTGTCTTGTTCACTTAATCAAAAAGCAATCTCAGTGTCTCTTGCCAGACAATTTTAGATGCATTTTGCATAAAAAATAATTGGAATAACTTTTAATGTCTGACATAGTTCTGTTCATATAACAGAAGTTTAAGGTCAGAGTATCTGCTTTTAATAGTTGTGTGGTAGTGTGAGTGAAAAAGGTTTGGAGTGGACATCTGTGTTTCAATGAAGACAATAGTCTTAAGGTCATGAACATACTGTATAAGCGCACACAGACATATAAGCACATGAGCTCAAACACAAGGGATCCTGCAGTTGCTTTTGCTAGAGACTTTGCACAGAAAGTCTTAATTTTGGTATTTAACCTCAGAGAAGGAGGTTTATAACTTTTCCATAATCTGACACCTATAAGTCACAGGTGCATCAACAAGACATCAAGGTCCGTAGATAAAAATGGATGGATTGATAGAAACTTTAGATGATGTTTAGATGAATAGGTGGACTGGAGAAAGTAGGGGAATACAGAGCTGTAGAGATGAGGTAACGTCAGAGTTAAAAAAAAAAAAAAAAACATTTATCCTGTTCCCTTCCCCTCTCTGCCCTTTTGAGGAGATAAAAAGGAAAGAAGTGTCGAAGGATGAGAGGATAGCAGAAGAGGACAGAGGAAAAGAGCTGTGTATAGTAAAATGAGGTGAGTAGATGAAAAGGGAAGGAGGGGCGGCTTAGAAAAAAGGGAACCAAGAAACAAGCAGGAGGAAGGGCGGGTTAGGGAGTGGAGTGGAAAGGTGACATTTGGTGACCGGGGGCTATTTGTGGTGACATTTTCACACCTCTGCTCATCTCTAATGCCAGGACAATGTGCTCTGGCTCGTTTTTCACCCGCCTTCCCAACAAGCTTGTTACTGCTTCTGCTGCTGCTCTTGCTACCCTTAATGTGTGTGTTTGTATGTTGTATGTTGTATGTGTGCCTATGTGTCTGTGTACATAGGCTACCTGATTTCCTGCATCTCATACTCAAAATGCTGAATCCTTTCATATGAGAGACATTTCCAAATGGCCAAAAATTGCTATTTCACCATTTGTACTATATTTCCACGTTCATGTACTTATTCTGCTTTAAACTTACTCCACACAAACATACAAGAATAGGATAAAATGTTGAGAAAAAAGATCTTGGATGGATGTTATGTCGTTAAGATAACCAGAATAGAGATATTAGATAGACATTAGATACAGGACTCTTCTGCCACCCACCCACCACATGCTCACACATTGTCAAAACATGAACATTAATATTTGAACTTTTCAAAAGGACTGTGATTTTGTGCAGCCCAGATGGCCTTTTGCTTTGAAAGGTGTTATTCTGCTCTATAACTTCACAAACTGTTACACATGATCCCCCTATCTTTTCCTGACAAGGCTCATCACTCCCCCAGTATGATTGGCATTATGTGTGTGACCACATTACACATGTATGCATGTGGAACATGCTATGAACGCTTCTGTGAGCATGTATTGTATATACATTGTAGAGTGTAAATGAGTATTTGTCATGCAGGTACTACCTCATCACTCAAACAGTTTGCACTGCTCAACTTTTTGATCAGACTGCTTAGTGACGATGATGGACTGTGAAAGGCGGCGAAAATGATGAAATCTCTCTTTATAGTGTTTCATGTTAGGGCGTGACACCACTCATTAATTTGAATGGCTCCTGTCTAAGCTGGTTGAGGGGTTTTGGTGATAGGTAACTCTGAAGGATCTTCTGTTCCTGGGAAAAACACTGTGATATTGTGTATGTCTATAGAAGGCCTTCTATAGATCCAATTGGTAATCTTTCAATCATATAGAGACATGTTTTCATATACATATCAAAGCCTGATCTAAAATGTATAATACATATGTAGCTTCCTCATTTGATCGTGATTTAAAAACATTAATAAGTCAAATGTGCTGGTGTGTCTGCTACGAACCTACTTTGGATTTTGGAAGAAATGTGTCTTGGTTGTAATCAGGGCTGAGACCAGAGTAAACTTGATGAGCAGTCTGAGCTTTTACATGAATCATTTATTGCTATTTAAACTATTACGAAATGCTTTGGGGTGGTAATATAGTGTTAAGCAGAGATCTGTATCTGCATCACTTTGACCACCTCGCTGGTGATTAATGCACCAGTTATCTTTTTTAGTCACTGGCTCAAACCTGTGCCTCTCAAAAGATGACAGCGTGTACTATAGGGAGTCCAAATTGCATCTCTTGAGATTTGGAAAATTGCTTTTCATGTAAAAATCAATTAATTGCTGGGCACAAGATGAAGTCACAAATTAAGGCTGTGTTCAGACAGATATTAGCCCAGCATGAAATGATACAGCCCCCACATTTCTTTCAAAGGTACCACTGCGTTGGCACCTGGCTAATCTACAAAGCAATTTGACGTAATCCAGTGCTTCACCGGCCAAACAAATAGGTCCTGGTAGATAACTTTCTAATGTGAAAGGCGCGACTCTCATGTTTACTTGCCAACTGTTATGAAATGATTTGTCTGTTAATAACTTAGTGAAATCCTTCTTGATTGTATTACTGAAACTGTACATACAATACAACTGTTATTTTTTAATGCAGGTCTGTTTTTGGTCTCAAGAGCTGATAAGAAGGAAACATGGGTTTCTTTCCACAAACACACACACACACACACACACACACACACACACACACACACACACACACACACACTGCATAAAACAGACTAATGAATGTCAAGGGGATACTATGTTTTGCTTGATGCCATATTAAAGCAGGAAGTGCCATTAATGCAGGCTCAAGCCCAGTATGGCCACTAGCAATTACTCTCATCGCCAGCATTTGAGTGGGAGCTTTACTTTTGTAACATGCACAGCTCCCTGGTTATCTGTGCCGTATCACTTTACAGTTTATCCTCCTCCTTTTCAATCGATTCACACATTAAAATTAAAACCACTACATACAGACTAACAATACCAGCTGCTACTATTTCTGTTTTCCCTTTTTCTTTTTTTACATTCAACCTCTGCATCATTTTCATTCATTATGTTTGTCATATCCTACTACAGCACCTACATTGATCCTCATCCCATTAGCCCTCTCCACTGCTGAAAGAAACATAACCCCTCACCATGGTCTCACAGAGCTGGCTGTCATTCCCTTTACAGCATGAGATTGTCTGTCAGTCTGCAAAATCTGCATACACCCTCATTTTGCAAATCAAATGTCTCTCTGAGCCTTTACCCACAGACATCAACAGCTAAAGCTTATTTACATGTTTAGAGCGATTACACAAATCTATCTAATCCATGGAGAACATCATTTAACATTCAGTATTTGGACATCACTGCCAAAGCATTTTGCTAATTCATTAAAGTACCGAGGCGTTATGCAACCCAATTTCATTTCACATCAAATTTAATTCCTTTCTATGTATTAAATTGTCAAATTAAATAACATCTGTCAAAAAAGAGGAAGAAAAACATTACCACATACTCTTATTCAGTTGATTACCAAACAAATGTGAATTTTTAACTGTGCGATAATCTTGCGCATTTTCATCATTATTGTTAAATATTTTAGTTTGACAGCTGTTTTACAAAGTTGTAACAGCAAGACTGGTTTTTGAAGTACAGCTGTGTTTTATGGAAAATATAAACAAAATTACTTTAAATACATAATTCGTGTCTTGGATCAAAGTCTTAGTTCTTGGAGCTGCTTTGACTTTCCAATCCTGCTTGAGGTTTTCTCAAAAAATTATTGTCTGCTCAGTGCTTGCCGTTGGTTTCTTGGTGATCACAGCTGTTGTGTCTCTGTAATCAGTAATGTAAAGAGTGTTGTGTGGACCTGCTCTGTTTGAAACGTGCCTCAAAATAACTTCTGTTGGAGTTATATGATGTGAATTGTTGGACAAGTGTGAGAGAGCGAAAATGCCAGAATGATGATCTGCCACAGTGTACCACAAAATTATTGTGTGCAGGTGTGTGTTGACAAATGTGAATATTTTTAGATTTAATGGTAGTTAAATACTTGTTTGGTGGAGCCTTCAATTCAGGGATCGTTTTATAATATGAATTTAAGAATACATCAAAAAATAGATTCATCTGCTGGTGATAATGTTCATGTAGAGATGAAAAAATAAAGAAAATTCACACAGAATCTAAAAATATTTATACAAAACAACTATTCAAATTCTGAATTGATAGAAATTAATGAACAATTAATGATTTTCAAGCAATCTGTCATGATCACATGCATGAATCATTACATTAATCTGTCCTTCAAACAATACTTATGCCCTCTTAAATGTGAGGATTTACTTGTCTTTCAGTTCATGAGCAATTTGTAAATAGCTTTGTGGCAAAATGCTCACACAGCTGCACACACCCTGAATGACAGGCACATAGACAGAGCTGGTAAAGAGATAGACAGAGATGGTAAAGACTTTTCCATGTCCCACTGGCCGACCACTGCAGCAGGATTTCTCCCAGCCAAACAATGACAGATTGGTCGGTTGTTAATGTGTTTGTGCGAGATTGGGGTAAAGAGGCGCAGAGCGAATCAATGTGCTGCAGGCAGCCATACAATGCAGAAAGACTTGACCATTTCGAAAATAAGTTTTTTATTATTTTTTAAATAACTATATTGTTGTTATTGTTGACATTGTGGCAGGCCATGCAATTGTAAAAATAGTTAGTAATGATAATATATTTACATATGTTTGACAATGCAGAACTGAAGCAGTGGTTTGAAAATTCATCAAGAGTGATCACTGGGTGGTCCATGGGGGTCCATGTAATCGCCATGTCCTAGATTCAGATCCAGGTGTGATCTTTGTTGGATACCATTCTCTTTCTTCCCTCGCCACCATCAAATTAAAAGAATGCCCAAAAATGATTTAAAAGAAAATTCAATATATGAATCAATTATGACAGTAATCATTAGCTCCTGCCTATGATAAAGGCATGAACAAGGATAAATAACCTCAATAAAAATTTAGATTGCCCTCCTCTTTTGTTTCTGAGACTTATGATAGCAGGTAACAGCAAATGACTCTGAGTAGAATATAATGCTGGTCAATTTGTCTGACACATGCACACAAGCACACACACTCACACACACAGACATGGCTGAGTGCTTTAACGAATCCTGTCATTAAGATGAAGGGGACATGGCTAAACCCCTGTTATTCTGCATCTAATTTTCTCTCCTTTCATAGTACAGAGCAGGAGAGAAAGGGGAGCCTCGTACCACTCCAATGAATGGTAATTAATTTTCAATTAAAGACATTAATTAAATCCATTCTCTTACGGAGCCCTTTTTTTATTACTCAGCTCAGCTGAAGGACTGTCAGCTCTCTTACTTTGAGATGCTTTTTGCGCTTCAAGGTCAGAGACTTTATGCAAATTAAGCGAACTGATTTATCTCTGTATGTCTATGACTGCAACGGTACAAGTACCGAACTGTTTCGGTACACGCTGTTGGATCAGGACACGGCCAAACGATCGGTACAGTAGATAGAAAAAGGAAAAAAGACGTTCGAACGAAGCAGAACTTTAAATCTGAGTTGTGAGTTCCACATGGACATATCAAAGTATGGATTGCATGTTGACGTAACCACGCTTACGCAACACACACAGTATGTAAACTGTAAACATAGCAACACGGGCAGCTCATTCATACAACGTGGTCTGCAACTCTTGTATGTTGTCAAAGTGACGGCTCCTCTCTTTCCCTCCCCCTTCTTCTCACTTGTTTCCTCTCTCTCCCCCTCTCTGTCCTTCGAGGAGTAGAGGAATGACTCTCTCTATATATATCTATACACAAACACACAAGTTCTTAGAATTCACATTTATTCTGTTTTTTCTATTTTATTTACATGAGCAGCAGTATTTTTTCAGGTTTTATAATGTCTAACTTTTTAAAGTTTTTATTTCTTCCCAAACCGAACTGAAAAAAAAAAACAAACTAAAATCAAGAAAACAAAAAATGTATGTACCGTTACAGCCCTAGTATGTTTGTACATCCACACGTGTTTTGCAACTAGGAGAATGAAAGCATCTCTGACAGTGAACTGAAATCTAAACACAGAGTGAAACTTTAGAGATGACAGACTGCATAGGTAGAAAAAAGCTGCAATATAAAACTGTAAGCCGCTGCTGTGGTGAACTTTAAATTGATATCCTGCCTGTCCTGAGGGCAAAATATCTGTCTTGTAGGTTAGTCTCTGCCCCTCTCTGTGTTTATTCCTCTTTCATTCTCTGTTTTCCCTCAATCGCTCTACCTACAGCTTTCGCTCTGCTAAACGCATTAAAGAAGTTGACCCATGTGATGGGATATCATGGACTAAACGGGTAGAGCAGCTTCTCTACGCTGCCCTGCACCTTAGGGCTGATGAAGATAACAGCACATAACAACATGGACTTGAAATAGGCTGTGTGGGTGTGAGAATGAGTGAGTGTGTGTTGGGAGTAGGGGTGAGGGGTGGTGGGGGTTACTCAGGGAGAGATTTATATGATGAATGAGTGACCTTGCCTAAAGAGCTACATGTCTCTCTAGTGAGGCTTGATGGAGAGGTTGCGTCGGGTCCTGCTGTGTTTGTGTGTTTGCCTCTGTGCATGTGCATCCGTGTGTGTGTCTGTTTTCTGTCTCTTTGTGCACTCAAGAGATGCACATACTCTCGCATCTGTGAGCATTCTTCATATGTATAGTTGGAGTGAAAGCAAATTTATCCACCAGGGAGAGACAACACAAACATGCAGCACATTCAATTTCTAAAAATACTCACTTCCTCTCCAAATGCCTTTCCAAAACAGCAGGAGAGTTTAAGGAGATGTGAGATGAAAACATTGGCTGATACCCAGCATAAGTGGGCTATCTGTGTGGCAATGTGCGATTTTACTACTGTTTTCTGCTCATGTGATTGTGTCCGTGTGTGTGTGTGTGTGTGTGTACTGTGCATATAATCAGTCCTACAAAACTGATAAGAGACACCTCTCTTCCCCACGGAGTTTGCAGATGGCAGCTGGAGGAACATGGCTTTATTGTTTCAATGAAATGTCAGCACACAGCATGTGTGTCTGGTGTGTGTGACACTCAAAGTGGTTAGAGGGAAACTTAATAATATATTGAATCTGAGTCATTCCCAGGTGGGCCACATTTTCTCATATATGGGTTTACGCATGATGTCTACGTTTTTCGCAAGGAGCATGTGTGTGCATCAGTATATGCCAGCACTCTGTTTTGTTTTTGTATTATTCATCACTCTTTAATGTTTTAGTTAGCGTCACATCACGTCCTTGTTGCTGCACTGTGATGGGCCTGAGCAGGCCAGTGGCATGCAACATGATGAATCACAATGGAAAAGATGTCAGCTGGCTGCCTGCAGGTCACTGAACTGTGAAACCACAACTTATCAGTGATGGCATACACACATGTTCACGTACAACTGCAAACAACACACACTTTACCATACCTGCATAGCCACTCTGTAAAGTAAAATTTACTTTAACAGCTAACATATATTTTATAGCAAATGAAATTGCCTCATGGATAAAAGATATTTTTTCAACATCATGATTATTTTGAACACGTATTGGTAGACTGTTAAATGTTAAAGCATTTCATTTGTTTTCCCTACAGTTCTGGTAACTCAAGCATGATTAATGGTTTCATGGCAACTGAGTAGTTTGTTAAAGACTATGTTCCTGGCTAACAAGGAGTTCACAGCCATGCAATGTAGAGATATGTGAGGCTGCATGTTGGCACAACATGGCCTCTTATATATATATAAGAGGCCTTATATAATATCCTCATGTTAAACATGTAGAAAGTCCATTTGTTTTAGTGTGGTGGCCTACTAAAATTAGCTTTGTAGCAAAACTAAAAAAAAAATAAAATAAAAAATAGAGAGCTGAGGCTGGTGGAAATGTCTTTGCATGTATTTGGTGATAAACCAAAGTACTGGAGAAACTGAGACTTTGACCTCATGGTGCAAGATGAAAAGTTAGATGATTATCAAATTATTATATTTCATCTTGAGCTGGGTGAAATTGTCTGCAGCAACTTTCCTGGCACTCCATCCAGTTGTTGTTGAGACAGTTCATTGGAAACCACAAACATGAACCTCATGTTGGTTTTAGATTAAAAGTCAGTTGCATCCATCATCAGGGAACCATGCAGATCTGTGGTGGTGGTCTGACCGACTGACACTACCATCCCTAGAGCCCCGCAGCTGCCTAAAAAATCATTGCTGAAACAGCACGAGATAGGACATGTAAAATTTGACTGACCTTAACTATATGTTAAGCCTAAACCTCATAACACAGGACAAAATCCCTTACCTTCTTCCAATTACTTCTGTGCAGTGTACTGTGACGACTGGACTTTCTGTGATGAAAATCCAGACAGCAGCATGTCCCCCAAAACATTTTGGTAAGCCAGTAGTGGTTCCCCTATATTCACTCAGATTGTGTGTTCCGTTTGGAAAAATTTCAATAAACATATTGATATGCTACAAATATTTTTCAATTGCACCTTGACCGAGCATGGCAATGCCTATAGCGTGATATTGGAATTGTTTTTAGTAACTGACTACTGCGTTAAATCCTCTTAGATCCTCTCCTCAGTCTTCAAAGGAAATCTATGTAAAAGGTAACATTAGATTAGCGCAGGTCTTTTAGAGAAAAGGGTAGTGTATAATAAGTGAGCAGCAAAAAAGTGACGGTGAAGTGGTGAATGTGAGCGGAGCAGAGAAAAGGTTAGTGATGAGGTGCCAGTATTTGGCAGTAAATGTACAGTCTGGGCTGCAGTGTGGTGGTTAATAAATTAAAAACTTCTCCATGTCAAGAAAAGTCGTATCTTGTCTTCCTTAAACACTGGAAACAAGAAGAGGATTAGTCCTCGTAAAGATCTGCCCAAGAAAGGCAACTGTTAACTGTATATTTTTTGACTGCTGTGTTACATTTAAGGATGTCACATTAATTAGCTTCCTGTCATTACAACCTGTATTGACAAGTGCTAAGATCTTCTCTTAGTAATTACAGCATAGATAGTGTGCTCCACAGGGTTGGCAAGCCACTGCAATCATATTATATTACTATTATAGCTGCAATGATATATCTATCGCTGTCACTTCTGCAGTAAGTGAATGTCAGGTGCAAGCTCAGACTAAATTCACCTTTGTGCTGTACACATTCATCTTGATTTTTGCATTATATTTCAGGTTTCAGGTGTTCATGTGTTGTTGCATACAGTACTGACAGACACCAGCATAAAAATTGGAGTAGTATATGAACGTATCTGCCCACAAACGCATCTCATATTTGTTTTAATACACCCAATAACCAAACGTGAACTTTAAATCATCAAGTATCAGTCAACTATGCACCAACTCTGGCCATAGTTTCATGTGCTGCAGTTCATTAAGAAGTCGATGACTCTGACAGCGCCCCTCTCCTCCACACCCACTCAGTCTGGATACATTCATCAAAACAAGCTCATTACTTTGTACTGTTATGACTCTGCCACCTTGATAGTCACTAAATTGAATGACTATCTACCTATATACCCACACACTGATACACACTCACAAATCAGTACAATGCTGTTCTTTACTTATTCTCCCATCTTTGTCTCTATTGCACCTTATATGCTGGTATGAATATGTTGATTATGTTCTGACAACCAGATTTTCATCTGATTTATGTGATCTGTTTCATTTTAAGCTTTTTTTTTTTTTTTTTTGCTCTGTGCTCTCACTGCGGATGCTTCTTTTTTTCTATGTTT
Organism: Caranx ignobilis; assembly: GCA_021432705.1. Classification (NCBI taxonomy): domain Eukaryota; kingdom Metazoa; phylum Chordata; class Actinopteri; order Carangiformes; family Carangidae; genus Caranx; species Caranx ignobilis. The sequence continues at coordinate 66,134,200 of MU269985.1, forward strand.
TTTTTTTTTTTTTTTTTGCTTATTTGCTCTCATACTTTGAATAATTAAAAATGAAACTTGTTCATTTGCAACATTCAGACATTACAATATTTTGGGTCATTTGTAGGGCAGAGAGCGGAGAGCATGCTGGGAACTGTGCCAGCAACAAGAGGTAGCAGTCTAGTGAGGAGATGGTGAGAGGTTGGACAAAGAGCTGTGCTTTTGTGAGGAATGGATCGATAGATGTTTCACAGAGTAAATTGACAGATGGCCCTTTGGCTGTGATGTTGGTCTTATAAGGCAGCTGGCTCTCTGTTGTGTTATAGGTTTTGGCAGTAAGGGAAGAAGAGGACAGGTTTGATAATAAAGAGGTCTCAGCACAGGAAGCATGTACGATGAAGGAACAACAGCAAGGGTTACCAAATGTATGTATGTGCATGTGTCTTGATGAAATGAGATGTACACCACCGTCACCTGCACTTCAGCACAAGTACAGATAGGAACTGTGATCAGAATTGTCATGGAGTATAAACCATGAGAGGTGACAATACAGCTGAAATCTTTTTGCATTAAAAAAGGGTAAGAAAGGCTGAGCCTGCAGGGACTTCAGTAGAGAGGTCTTGTGCTTTAAAAAGACACCCCCTCCATGTTAGCTGCAAGTAACAGCCCCCTCAAAAGGGGTAAAAATTAAGCATGAAACCCCAAAGATATCCTTGGTGCAGGAAACCGGAGCATACCCAGTTGGTTAACAGCCCGCAGTGTGGGAGGAATACTGTACCAAGGAGGAGGATGAAGTAGCTCTGAGCTCAGCTCAGCAGAGTCCCTCAGTGACTTCCAGGAGTGCAGTCTTAAAGAGATGAGCTGCCCTGAAGCCAGACTGCTGGAGCTCTAGAGAGCACAGGTCTTTACGCAAATAACACTGAGTCACAGTCAAATAAAAGCAATGCCAAAGATGGTGATTATAGTATACCCATTGCTTTTCTTTACCTTTTATCTTACCTGTACTCATCAGTTCTTAGATTTTAATACCAGACTTAGTCCTGTCTTAGTCAATTAGTCAACTAATCTGTCATAAGAGTATTAATTGACAAAGAAATTTCAGTCTGTTAATCTTTTTTTATGGTCTTTCTCTATGAGGAATGAGCTGTTAGTCATTAGTAGAAAATGATAGTCACATCTCAAGTCACAATAATATTCTCTGATATGCTCTGGTCTTTAATAACTTTAACGTTTAACATTTTCAAAGTAATGACAGTAATACTGATGAAACACTTTTTTTCTTCAGTTAAATCAAGTAATCGATTGGTCAAAGTAATCCCATGAATATTAGCTGGCTAAAATCTTCTTTTCACTGAGGACAAGCCTAGAATTTAAGCATCTCCCAAAATCATCTCTCCTTTATTATTCTGGTGTCTAGCAACTTGTCTAATTTTTTTTGCGATGCCTCATTAGTTGGGAATGAGCATGACATCTTTTTATATGGCTGCTAATGAAAAATGATAAGGAATTTGAATATGTGCTGTGTAGGCCATTTGTCTGTACTGTATATGTGTGTGTTTGTTGAAGCAGGATGTGTGTATAGACATGGAATAAATGAGCCTGTGTGTGTTTATGTCTACGCGTGTGTGAATTTCAGCCACTAACAAAGTATTCATGGATGGGTCTACTCTTATGGCTGCCTCAGCTGGAGATAAGCCACTAATAGGCCTGTTACCGGAGGTCAGTAGGCTTTTACACACACACACACACACACACACATACACATACACCCCCACATGCACACACCGATTACTTGCAAGAGGCTGCACATTACCCACAGCTTACAGAGGTCCACAGGTTAATACCATGAAAGAAAGACTCAAAATTAGAGGCAGCTCACTGGTGACACACTAATGTGTTAACCTCTGCAAAGTGTAGTGATTGCTTAACGCAGTGTAACAGTTCTGGTCATTGTGTCATGTTGAGGAAAGAGGGGAAGGAGTGTAAATGTAAATGTTTAGAGTTCAGCTAAGACAATAAAATGTGGCTGTGATGGTGATTAATTAGCACAGTGGACCCATAAACTATACTCTCACTCATGGAAATGGCAAATTATTTATTTACAATGTAAAAGAAAAAAAAAACTAATGATAATATTGAAATTACGATTCTAAAAACACAACTGACAAGAATCCACTCAAAGTGGCCATTAAAAACATAAAAAGCACAACTGAATACTGCCATGCAAAAAAAAACCCAAAACAATCCAGCCACAACCATCAGCCCATATTGGGCTGGTGTAATATGCTCCACAGCAACATTGCCATTAAGTCAATAGTGACAGAATGCTATCATGCCAACTTGGAAGGCATCAAGTTTCTTATGTATTGAAGAAAAAAAGAAAGAAAAAAAAGGCAGTTGAGCTCTTTTTCAGGATGCAGAGATCTCCATCTTGGAAAAACCAAACCACTACTGGTTTCATGGTCAGACTGACAAGGAAATTCAGCATTGGACTTATCCACCGGGACTTACTGCTTGAATGACAGGCACACACCGAAAGCACTGGTAAAGACACTGACAGAGCCAATAAAAACTGTAAAGACTTTATGGCTGTTTTGACGGTCCACTGGCAGACCACGATTTGAGACAATAGTCTTTTTCTTTGGCCTTTTACCTGAAAAACGTGATTCGTTCAGTAGAGGAAATCGTGGAGATGTTACTTTCACCTGAGGGTTCTCTACTGTGATCTGCTGTCTCATGTGTTAGTGGTCCCTGTGTCTTCATAGTTTTGGGGAGGACTTAAGATTTAGCACATGCACACACACATTACAAACTTGTCTAGACTGGCTACAAAAACAGAGAGCAGAGAAGCTTTGATTACACTGCACAAAGGTTTGAATTCATTCCTCACTAAGGACACCATTACGCCACTGCATCTTTAGGAAATCTTTAAGAAATAGTTGGTAGCTGTTATATTATCATTAAAAATCTCATATAATCCTTAAATTATGGGGCTTCAGGGGTCTATAGCTTTATATGCACTGTTTCTTGCATTTATTTAGTGCTGAGAAGGTAATTCATAAAATGAATAGACTAAGTTGTTTTACTGTTGTCTTTTGAGTTGTAACAATCTAGATATTTGATAGGGTATGCTCACTTATAAACAATTTATACCAATAGTCCTTGCTACAACAAAGCCAAATTATTTATTGATTTTAGGTCTATTGGTTCTTTTAAAACTCATGGACAACAACCATTTAATGGCTGTGGAAACATTTCTCCTGGGAGAGCAGCACTCAGGCCTTCCTAGCAGAGGCTTAGTCCCTTAAATCTATATCTTAGATGACGCCCATGGTTGAAATTATTACCTGTCTGAAGCAACAGCATGCTGCCAGTTGGTCCACTGTATCAAATATATGAGTGTGTGGGTTTGTGCATGTGTCAGGTAATCCCGGTGTGTGTCCCCTCGCAGTGCTTCCCAAGCAGAAGCAAGTGGGATGGCTTACTTGTGTCTAATGTTTTTAATTAACTTCAAGGTTGAACGTGTGAAATTTAATATGGGAAATTAAAAAGATGTTAATTTCCTGCTTTCGAGCCAGTGTGTTGGCATGAATAAATTGCATTAAATCAGTGTGCTGGTCTCAGAGTTTAGTGCTTCTGAGAAGGAACTCTCCTTCTTCTTCTTATGGGCCAGTGATGGTGGGAGGTAGAAGAGCACAATATACAATCAGCAATTAGTACCGCTTGTCTTGAGAACCGCTCCACTGGCAGCTTTCTGTCTTTATAAAACTGAAAGGGCTGGAATGGTAGAATAACATAGTAACAAAAGAAGGAAGGGAATCGAATCAATAGAAATGAAATTAACTGCTGCAAAACAGCTACAAGCCATCCAATTTGTGGTCTTTGGTGTGTGTGTGTGTATTTGATTCTGTGCAATTGACTATACATGTAGGTTATAAAATGTGTTCATGTCAGAAATGGCAAGATGCAGCTGAGTAATTCATCCTCATTTATACATTATAGAACGTGTGTGTTGCTGTGTGTCACACAAATATGCACAAATGCAGACATGTTAAAATACAATCAATTGTTCAGACAACTTGTAATTTCACATCCAAACAATTTCTAATTAACGGCTAAAAACAGTGCAGTTCCATCAGTGATATGTGTTCTGCTTCGTGGCTTTACATTTAATTGGCTATGCTTGAAATTACACATTCAAACTTCCACCTACAGAACATTGTTGTAGATATCACATTATGTGTGAAATGTGAAAATTTTCCTGTTAACGCTACCATTAGGAACTCTGTGGTTGACTTTACAGTGTTACTATCTAATAAGCCTGCCATAGTGTTGCCCTGATTTCTGTAATTGGATGCCGATAAAATAACAATCAAGAGAAATTGCCTGTAATGTACAGTAAACTTGCCAAACCCAATGCATGTTATGTACTGTAATCCACTGAGACTAGACAGGATCTAATATAAGCTGTCCACTGTGGGAGTTGGTTTCTTATAGTAAAGAATGGATTCTAGTCAACTAATGGCCATCTATAAGGGACTAGTTTGGGAGGATTACACAGTCTGGTGTGGTTACCTCTCCTTTCTCTGTCTAGGTAATGAAGACACTTTATCAGCCCCAGGAAATGATCCAAACAGTGGTAACCTATATGGAGCACATGCTGAACTGTGTATGTGTGCATGTGTGTGCCTGTGTGTATTTCTGCATGTACAAACTTTATTATTATCTACAGTATATCATGAAAACATGGTTTTGGTTACAATATGTTTTTCCTTAGTGTTGGAGGACTTCCATTATCATGTTGCAATAATAGAGATGTCCACATCCATCCATCCATCCTCCTAACATTGACTTTGTCATTCTTTGTCCTACGTCATTTGTCTTGCTTCTTTGCTCCCATCATAATTATTATGGCTGCTGGAGGTCACCAGACTGTAAAACATTACAGTGGGTCCTCAAAAGCTGCTTTGCACAGACCATGACAGTTTCTCGCAGACAGATGAATACGTCTTCCGTTTTGAGGCTGATCAGTCCTGTGACAGCTCTACTGGAGCCATCGACACAGTGCCTGTGTCTGAGTCACCATGTAGTCACATGTCAGTAGGACTGTGACTTCAGAAGAGAAAAAAGAGCAACCCAATGAAGTAAAATGTCCATAGTAGGACCTGGCACAAGGAAGGTTTAATGTCATGTCAGTTACTGCTATTCTACAATATGGAAGCTGTGTGCCCATCCATCTCCTACATGAAGATGACAGGATATAGCTCATACCAAGGACAGCTGTCTGTAGACTCTGTTACCTGACAGATAGGAGCAGCAGAAGAGTGACAGTGACAGAGAAAATGACAGATCATTCATCTACGACTGTTGTAACACTGCAGAGATAAATAGATGTAAAACAAAGGCAAACATGTTTTATCTAATTTTGTATGATTTCTGTGTAGCCTGTGTCTTTGAGTGTGTGCGTGTGTTTGGTTTACCCTGGGGGAATATGCCCTGCTTTTGTCCCTGCCAGTGGAGGCCCCTCTCTGGGGATGGGTGCGTTCACAGCGTTGGTATAACTGCTTCTTCTGAGGTTTCAGAAGAGGGAAAAAACGACCGCAAGTGAGGAGAGTAGACACCCGGAGAAAGTCATGAACACATATGCTGGTCTGTAGCTGCACCGCCACTTTGGTGCTGTGTGTAGTCTGTACTGTCAAGGTAGATTTTCTTTTCCAAATGTATTGTGTTTCATGTTTGTTTTTAAAAGCATGTTTCCGCTTGTGTGCATTAAGTGAATTTGTAAGCATGCATATATGCATAAATGTATGTAATATGCACAAAGTGAAAATGCACATTTGTGTGCGTTCACATGTAAGCCTATAAATCCAGGCCCACAATTAATGAGAGGTCAAGTCTCGCTAGTTGCTCTTCTGAGAACCATTGCTGTGTAATTTCACATTCATTAGTTATTCCCCTCCAACCATTTCTGCAAGAAGACGGTACCATAATTTTATGAATTGCCTTGCAAGCAGACTTGATATAATGCATCTATTCCCCTGTTTCCCTGCACTGTGCTGTGCATTTACCAGCTGTAATTCAGCTGTGAAACATGCTTCAAGTGTATAGTCTCTGAAGTAGCTGAAGGTGTTATGCACTTTACTCAATAGTGCCTGAATATCTCTCACATCTGAAAACCCAATCTAACTACTTCTACTCTTGTTCTTCTGTGTCAAAACCTTTCCCAGTGCACCCCCCTGCATTTTAATAAACTCTAATTACTGTATATTTCTTTTTCCTTTCATTTTATGTATTTTCATTTTTGGTTGGACTGGAGTCTAACACATGCCCACAGGGCACTCTTCCTGTGTGTTTTGTTGAGCTACCCTGGGCCTAACTCACTATATTTCACCCTGTGTACCTGGGAAGTTTTGTTTTGTATTAAACTCTTATTTAAACCAGTGACTTGGAGGCATGGTGGCTGAGAAAAGGATGTTTGCTGAATGAGACTATCAAATGATTTAACTTAGGAGGTGTAAACTGTGATAGTGTGAAGGTTAAAGTGGCAGTTAGTTAGAACATCGATTGTTACCCACACACTTGCCAAAATGAAACGGACATGGTTCAATATGGTTCTGTCTCAACTGTTTTTTCAAGATCCAGAGGTTTTTGTTTGGCCTTCAACAGGTGCCTGGTCCAAGTAGTCACCTGTGAAGCGTGGTCCAGCTATGGTTGCTTTAACCCACACACATTCTTGGGACTATTTTTCAACTGCTTTAGTTTGGTTTGTTGTTTTAAAAGGAATTGAGAGGTGAGGAGGTCATGGACAGAATATTAAACTCAATAACATTAATGTTTTTGGGGGACAGAATTGTATAAAAAGCAGCATAAAGGTATCTTTTTTAAAGCCCATAACTTTTTAATGCAAAAACCTGTTTACTTTGCAATGAATTTTAAAATGGATTCGAAAAATTGCAGCATTTGTCAAACAGTTTAGACAATTTGCAGGTTACGCAAACTGTCTCTCTCACACATGTATTTTTAATTTCTTTTTTTTTTTTAAGTACAAGGCGATATTATCAAATGTCCTCTTTTGTTTTGCTCAAAACCAAAACCCTTTAATTAAGAATGCACAAAAAACACAACAAAAAAAAACATTCAAAATTGAAAATCTGGCAGTGACAAATATTTCATATTTCTTGATTCAGTTTTGCTCAGCAGAACATACATTTCATTGAATTGTCAAAATTGTTGCAATTCATCTTCAGGGGGATTCAACAATAACTTGTGTCAGCAGCTGGGTCGCCTGCTCCATGCTGTAATATGAGCATCAGTGACTGGACACATTAACGTGACTGTGGCTGATGAGCTGCTGTCACCTGTAGCTGTCCACTCAACCTGCTCATTGTATCTTAATCTTATTTTACCATTTACCTCCAGTACTGTAGTGATGTAATTTCAGTGTTTCCAGCTATGGCGCTATTGTGCAGTGTCCACGAGGATTTAGCGATATCCCCCCTTCTATCCGTGCAAGTCAATAGCTTCAAATTAAATGACCAGACACTCCTCTTCCTCTTCCTCGCCTCCTCTTTCTCTTGCCCTTGCCGCTCTCTTGCGTTTCTTTTCTTTCCTCCTTCACCTTGCCTACCAGTTGTACATTTTAGTGCTTACATATGCAAAACGTAACACATATTACACTCTGTACAGACATTTGTGCATTTAAATTCAAAAGAAACTTCCTAGTAGCTTAAAAGGTTACTAGTTAGCTTTACTAACCTCAGCGCCTCCATTGTCACCATCCTCCTTTCTCCTCTTTATGAAGCAATTTAATAGACTCATCTGAAAAATGAAATATAATTTAACTGTCAAGGTGACTGTGTGCTGGACAGACAGGACTGTGAGGATGGATGGAGTGAGTGCCAGATATTGTCATACGCTAAAATGTACCCATTATTATTATTATTATTATTATTATTATTTACAAATTGCAATACCTAGCATTTGCTCACAAAGGTTGGTCTTTTCACACCTTTAACCTGTCACATTCTTAAAGGTCCAGTGTGTGATAATTGCCATGGTTTATTTGCAAAATCTTTTTTTTTTTTTTTTTTGTTATCAATTATTCATTTGTGTATGAGCCATTTAGCAGTTACACACAGTAAACATGATTTCATTGTTTTGTGTACATACAGCATACAAAAAAGGGGTGACAGTAGAAGAAAAAACAAATTAACATTGGTATTAGTATACCATAAATTGCACATTATTAGGTAATGTACAGTATAAATCATGTCTTTGAGTGCATCTGTAACTTGAGACCATGTATTAATGTTCTTATTTGCGCCATGTAATTGGCGGTCGATAATTCCATATATACAATATCCAAAAAGGTAAGAGCCCACTGACGGAATGTAAGTTTATGAGGGGTTTTCCAACTAGCAAAATCTGAATATACTACCCATTAATATATTTGTACAAGTGAATAATCGCTATAAAATAACATTTGTTTGGTTTTCGTAGCCTTACATATATTCTTTTATATATATATATAGCAAGGGTCTTAGAGAGTGTCGTCATCTTGCGCCGCCATGTTTGTACGGCAGCCTGAACGAAAAATCCAGCTAGCGCGTTACATGCTTATAAATAAACCAACTAAGAAGAAGGCGGAAGGAAAGAAGATATCATACAACATATCGTAATATGGTTTAGATCTTCATCTCATCGCTAGATGCTCTTGAAATACTCCCCAGTCGCCCCAGCCGTGGAAGATGTCCTCGGAGGCCATCGTCACTTTACCGATGGGAGGGGTGAGCGCGAGTGAGCAAGTGAGTGCTGCAACTGAGAATCTGAACGCTAGATGTCACGGTTTCCCCCCCATTTTACACACTGGACCTTTAAGTAAGAACTACTGCTTGACTATATTGAAATGTGTGTGTAGATCTGTTTTTTATATGTTATTTTACTAGAATATTGTATATAATGTTGTTTATCACAGCTACAGAAGCTGTAAAAAAGCAAAGAAACAAAAAAAGGCAGAGTCGCAAGTGTTCCAGTAAAGAGAGACTGAGGCATAAAAAGAAAATTCTGTCCACAGTGAAAACATTACTTGGTACTATTCCTTCAGTGAGAATGGAAAAAGCACATTGATATGCTTTACTAGAGGCTATAAGGAGCTCATTGCCTCTGTAAAACAGATCACTCTTGCCACCCAGCAGGCATGACGCCTGGGCAGGCTCAGTTCTACCTAGGTGGCCATCACTGATGTTCTCTGTCACTGTAGCATCCTGTTATGTTGGTTGAATGGATGTCATTCTGCATTTTTATTTACAACATGCTGGACCCAGAGAAATGTGTTCCTTGCACTCAGTGTACAGTAGGCTTGTCACAAATGCCAGAATTTCAGTAGTCGATACCAATACCAGTGAATTTCCCCACTTCTTGATACTCATTAGCTATCACAATAAAAATAAAAGAACAGAACATATACTTCTAAGTTCACTATACTTTATTCTGAAATTGTTTCACATCAAACTTTCAAGTGTTTAAGCTCCACTGTGCTTCCAAAACTTCTCAAACTACACAGAATTTAAAGAACAGGCAGCAACGTAAGTTTAGAGCAAGTGTTAAAATGGTATTTATGGCTCAAAAAACAGAGAGTAATGTAGTCATCACTGTGTCCTTTAAGTAGTTAAACAAAAGGACTGTCATTCTCATTAACTCACTTTTAGCCTGTTTTCACACATACTGGTGTGATCAAGGGTGAAAATGATACATTGTTTCATTTTTCTATCAAACATGATTTTGTTATTGTTGTGCGCGACCTAGAGCTGCAGCTTCAAATATCGGGCGGACTTTTTTAAATTGCCCATTTATTTGACTGCGGCGGTGCACCTACGTGTTCCAACATTACACACACAACTTTTTTCTTTTCATCGATCGATCCATGGACCACTTGTGTACCAATCCGTGGAGAGCGATCAGTTCGGATTACGGATCAACCGTGATCCGTTGCACCACTACTGCCCGCGTCGGCCCCCACAGGAATTGATGCGTCCGCCGAGGGCAAGGTTGTATATGTGGTAGTCAGAGTACTTGCTGCCATTGACTTGGTACCGAAGTACTGGTTCTCATTACAACCCTAGTTTACAGCCATCTGTTTCTTAGTCCATTCATTCATCGTTCAGTAAAAAATAATGTACATTACAACCCATAGCATCCTGTTAATTAGGAGAGAAATGTTCAGTATTGGATATCTATTTGTATTCAGCAGCATTTGACTTTTGCCTGCAAGAATCACTGACAGGGGCAGCCTTTCAATAATGTAATACAAGCTGTTTCTAATGAAAGATATGTCTACCAAATGTTTGGTGGAGACAAGTAGGAAGAGTAGAGGCAGTGAGATGTTGAATATTGTGAAAGTGGATTAAAAAGTGCTTTTTCATACCTAAGGTCGTCGCCTCTTGATTTGTTTGAGCAGATAAAGCAATAAGGAGAGAGTTCAATTGTTGATATGAGTGTGTGTGTTTACATGTAAGTGCTTGCCTCACCAGCAAGCCAGTGTGGATTTGTGTGTGTGTGTTTGTGTGTGTGTTTGTAAAGTCATTTTTGTGCTTGTGAGTAATTTTGTGTGTGTGCAGTATCTGTTAAAGCCTCACAGATAAAAGTTGAGGTTTCTTCAACCCTTAACTCCTCACCTACCCCTCTGTTAGCCTGTAAATGGACACAAGGTGAATTTGTACTGAACAGGGTTTTTGATAAAGGTAGCCTGTGAGAAATGGGCCTTGTATCGTCAGTGTAAGGTTGATAGCTGTGGAAGATTTGGTGTTGGATGACTGGCAGGAGGAGGAGAGGTGATTGTAAAATATGTAACAGTGAGAGTAAGAAAAAAGAAGAGGGTGGAAAGAGAGGGAGAGCATGGAAGAATAGACGAGGCTTGTCGAGTCAATATCCAGTCTCCCCCATGGCTACAATACTTCTCTAAGCCTCTCACACTGGTCTAGCTTTTCTCCTCCTTTCATTGTTTATCTTTCTCTGCCTTTTCCTCTCCTTTCCCACTAACAGAAGAAGTAAAAAAAAAAGATGCTACTGGGAGACGGAGTGATAAAAATGACACAGTGCTGATTGACTGGAAACACTTTGGTAGAGGACAGAATAATGGGTTGTATTTGGACTTAAACCAACAATAATTTTCATAATCAGCTAATCTGCTGATTATTTTCCCAATCAATCATTCAGATTATGAAACACTTACTGTAGTGTCATGTATCCTTCTCAGATTCTCGTCTTGTTTTGTCAGATCAATAATCTAAAACTCCTGAAAGTACAGTATTGAAGTTTTTCTGTTGTTGACAACACATGACGTCCTTAACACTAAAAGTGTCACAGGCAGCCAACAGCCATTCATTTTCAATCAACGCTGGCATTGAAGAGCGTCCGGTATGTAAGCAACGGTGAGCGTGCGCAGTAGTGAGTGTCAATTTGAAGTTGAGAGGAGCTCAACATTATGCAAATGAGCAGCGTCACAGCTGAAGCAGCAGCAAATTGTAGACCAGGATTCTCACAGCGGGAGAAATTGAGAGAGTCTAAATGGACACATCTGCAGCGCAGCTTGAGAGCGTCCACAAGCGTTCATGACGCTTTTGGTGTGAACGCACAATAAGAGTCCATGACTGTTTGTATACTAACAAGAAACACAAACAATAGGGTGGCACTGGTTTGAAAAATCACTGGCCGTCATGTGTGCACTCACAATCTGTTGCGGTTGTGAGGAGATACAATCTTAGAGGAGTTAAGAAAGGTCAGTCTACAGTCCTGTGAGAGACACACGTAAACAAAATCTGAAATCTGAAATCTTGTCAGATGCCGGAGCAAGAAGCTCTGACCGTTTTTCTCCTTTACTGTTCTCGAAGCAGCAAACCAGGTCATTTGGCATCATTTTCTTAAAATCCTATTTAGAAACTAATGATATTTATTTATAAGCGTAATGTAACATTCTTTTTAGAAAAAAAATGATAAAAGAGAAAAATGGGAATAGAAATAAGCATTAAATTAAATTGGATGTGCAGTCTCTGATTTCATTCAATGAAACTGCAATTTTATCTGTCATATACAGAGTATGCACATGACAAACATTTGCAAAAATTACACTTCAGTGTAATTTTCAGGTTTTCATTTTCATGTCTAACTGAAATTGAATATAAAGGCATGAGGCATGAGTTCTCATTTAAAGTCCAGGCAGCAGATGGCCAATTGGAAACGTACAGAAGCATATTGTATTTTATGTTCAATTTCATTAAAAAGACAAATTGACAAAAAAATGTCAAAGAGGAACTTGAATTTAGGTTCGGGCTGAAAGTGTGTTTGAAGAGGAAGAGCGTAATAATGAATCATTTTTATGTACATATAGTAAGCACTGCCGCTCAATCAGTCTGTCATGATTTGTGTGAAGCTTCTTCCTGACTGTTTTTCTTTCTTTTTTCCACAATTGCAAAATGTAGACTAAAAACTGATGGATTAAACAAATGGACTCTAGGAATGAACAAATGAATAATCAAATACTTAGTGTTTATAGTTTGTTTTTGTTTTTTTTCTTCCAACCTTCATGATGTGTGGCAGTGCATTGCAGTTTTCATATCTGAAAAGTGTTAGTACGATGTTTTTAGGAGAAAAAGCAGTTGTTTGTTATGAATAATTTAAGTGCAGCTCCTAAAGTACAAAGATACTGGACTTATTTTCACACTCAGTGTGTCTCTGAACCATAATTAATGAGATTTTAGCATTTTTAAAAAGGAAAGGTGAAAGATATAATGACAATTCAATAGTTTTATTTGTGTCATTCTCTCTTGGCAAGGTGAGTTCAGATCTCCCTTCATCATCAGTGACTCATTTCATGCACAGGAGATATTATATTGTCCTTCAGTGCACGAGCTGACTGTACAGAGGCTGTGTTGCTGCTCCTGGTCATTTAGCCATTAAGATATAACAACTTGGCACACGTTGCCATTAACCTTAAATAGGTACTGACTGCACATAAAAGAAAGTGCCTGCTGTTACCAAGATCCAGTGAGTGTAGATTACAGTAATTTACACATCTCCACTGTGACCACTTGTGTAATGTACAGCAATGTAAAATATAAATATTTTGGCATCTGGCTGGTTGATTTACTTGTGCATTTACCTTTAACTGTGAAACAGGCTCATTATGTTGTTTTGAAACTGAATCCCTCAGTTGTAGAAGAAAGGTTTTTGAAACAACTATAATTGCATTTTTAGATGATATTTATAGGGACTAGGGATGGGCATTTCAAGCAAAAGCACTATTCGATAATCGCTGGGAACTAATTGATTTTTTTTTTTTCGAATATTTGAATATAATCGAAAATCATTGCCCATCACTAATAGTTGCTTTATCTTACTTCTATGGCTCCACATTCTTACTTGTAGTTTCAATGTTACATATGTGTGGGAATTTTGAGTTCTCAAGTCTCAATTGCAGTTTTATTTCATCTGAATCTAAATGTTCACAATAGCGCTTATTTTCACAGCGTCTGTGTGCAATCTCAACACTGGTAGAACAGACTAGTGTCTTTTTACAAACACACATCTTTTCTACACATAAACACACTTTACAATCTCTTAATTTGAACCCAATCACTGGTCCACAGCGACTGCTCCCCCTGTTTGAGCAAGTAGCCCAAAATATCATGCTGTGTAACCACCATACACTGTACATTTCGCAGTGGCAGTCTGTGGCCTGAAATGTCAAGAAGTTGCAGTCACACGACATGGCACAGTGCCTTGAATTTGAAGCAAAGTATACAGAAAGAGGAGACACATGGGCTTGACCCACCGTTGCAGACACCACACTGACTTGTTTATGTTCAAGAGACAGAGGCCTACAGCTGTCGTAGTAATCATGATGGAAGTTAAAGAAAAGTAAAGGAAACAGTAATGTTGCAGTAGAATAGGCAGGTCGGGTGGATGGACAGCTCAATAAAAAAAGTCTACAATTGAAAACTGTTCACAGCTGTTAATCAGCCATTATTTAACTTTAACCAAGTATTTTCTACTCAGCAGTGTGTTGAAAAAAGACTTTCAGTAGGGCTGGGCAATGAATCGAAACTGAGATTTAGAGCCTCAAACTGACGTAATCCTGTCCGTGTCAATTATTTCAGTTTTCCCCCTTCTCTCCCTACTGATGCACCGTCACCGGAAAAACACACTCCTGGCTGTGTAGTCACGTGACACCGCCTCATCCAGTGTTTGGGGGGGAATCATGACAGTGACAACACTGTAATCGTTCATTAGCCGTAATTGAGGCAAAGAGTTCAATTAATCGTGATTTAGATTTTTGCCATTATTGCCCAGCCCTAGGCCTTAGCCAGTGGTTCTGTAATGTTGTTATTTTTACATCAGCCATGATTATACATGAACTAACCAAACAGATTTTATGACTCCATGACCGAAACATGGATAAACTTTCTATTGTTTGATCCACACATATCTCTATTTACTGTTTCTTTTTGTTGCCTCACATTATCAGTGTAAATGGAAACATAGATGCTGCTGTAAATGAGCATTTACACACAGTCAATCCATCCTTTATGAATATGGTTTCTTCTTTTCATTTCTTATGATTCACACTGTTGATGTGTGGTGTTGTAGGTTGTGCGTTAGATGCGCTGCCCATGTCTGATACCATTTTGTGCCATTGCAATGATAGATGAAAAGAGGTCCAATTTTCTTTTTGGGATATCTACAAAACATTCCTCTTTTAAAATGGGACTCTGGTGGGTGTTCAACACAATCAGCATGACTTTGATAATTTTGCAAAATGGACCCAAAAAAAAACAAAAACAAGGAAAGAAAAAAAATTACTGTCAAGTGATCGGGAAAATGTCTCTATTGTACAATAAAGCAGCACTGTACTGTTACTTTGAACAAGTCGGCTGTTCTCTTTCAGAGGGAGCTGGTGTTCTCTGTGCCCTCAGGAGAAAATTACACAACTCCTTTGTTCTGACTTGATTAAATACATTTCTTCCAGCAGCACCCTGTTCTTGCTTCTTTGTGCTATGTTTAATGTCTTCAACACAGTCTTTCAACACACTTTCACACAGACACACACACAGAGACACACACACACACACACTGTACGGCACTGCACTGCCAGAAGAGCTGAACAGTTAAAGTAAAACTCAAGGCTTAACCACCGATCCAGCTTGCTGAACTTTCTGCTCTATCGACACTTCTACTGAGATTAAATAAAGCCTAGCTCCTTCCTCTCCCTCTCACTCCATCACTGCTTTCCTCCCCTCCTCCTCTTTTTTTTTCCATTACCTCCTCTCTACCTTTTCTCCATACGACTGCCTGCGTGCCCTTTCATATGCATTCAGGATTATCATCAAACTGTGATTCTGTTTGTGTGTATGTGTATGCATGAGATTGCGCATGTGTATCTATTCATGTGCTTGCATGTGTGGGAATGCCTACTGAGATTACCATTTATCTCTCTACTGATCACATCCGTGCCGAGGAATCCAGCAGAGGCATAAGAGAGGTGGACCAAAAAAAAAAAAAAAAGAAAATTATGCCGGCGGTGATTACATGAGTTTGCTCACTCACACTTTATTGGTACTTATTTCTCCATCATAGACCCCCACACACCCACCCTCACCCTCATTCTGAGCAATTGCCAGGGATTCTCATGAGGAGATGTGTCATGAGGGTTTGCTGACGTTTTTACTTTGGCTGTGGTTATCTTCTTAAACAAACCAGGGTGCTGTGCTAGACTGCTGACATGGGTGTATAGTGTGTATTTTAGATGCCTGAAGATTTGTCACACAACAAGACATCCAGTTGGATGATATGATTGCTGTGGGTAGATTAACTAATTACACCAGTGATTATTAGGAGTGCAGAACAAAATGTAGCTCGTAAAAGCTGCTTACATGAATCAGGTGTTTGGTGTTGGTGAAATAGATGGCTCTTTACTGTCTCACCGTGCAACAACCTTATACTTAATGGCTAAACACACACACACAATATATATTGGCTATATATAGTGCTATAGTGCTAACCGATATATTGGTTTTTCATCATCACTGCCATGTAATTATGTATGTAAATGAACACATCAAAAGACTGACTGAAATATCATGAATTACAAAAACAGGAAAAAAAAAAAAACACATGCCATGCAGTCACACTGGGTTTTCAAGGCGCAGCACAGCCTCTCGCTCTCTTTCTATTCTTCTCACACCCTCAGACACAGCAGACAGCTCGGAGGCAGTGGTGGAGACCAGTGAGGAGTAGTTGCACTGTGAGCATCATCACAACCTTTGTGAATAGAAAAAATTAGCACCATTCACTGTGCCACCTGATCAACAGGTTTTGAACTGGTAGAAAAGATATGTTTTCAACTTTTCCCATCCTCTATGGTTTGTTTTACTCAAGCGCAGCTTGCAATCATCAAGCTAATAGTGAATTGTTATGAGCAAGCTCAAAGCAAAACACTGCAGCCTCATTTGACTCAAACCTTTGTGAACCCATGCAACTTTATCACTGCTGACACAGATTTTCAGAAATTCCAAACTGTGTCAGATCCAAAACAGAAATAAATAATTACACATATCTGTAGGATGAAAATGCCATTCCTTGATATGAACTTTTGTGAAAACTGAGCCTTATGAGCTTTGACATAAAAAAATGTCCACTAGCAAGACAGAACATTTTGATCCCAGGAGACACTAAGAAGTGGAACAAGAGAGTATGAGAATTTTAAGTAAATTTATTGAGAACAGAAGGAGTAGACTTTGCCCCTAGTCCCCAGCAGGAGGTGGATCACCATGGAAACGATTCATCGGTTTAAGGGCCTTCCAATTAGCGGAATCTTCCCCTGGAGCGTTCACTGGTGGTGGTGACGAGGAATGGAGCTCATGAAGGCAAACTTCCAATCTAATGATGTGATTGGAGATGTGCAACTTTTAACTTTGACAGCTTACAGGTGATTGGCTGAAGGCCACTGTGTAAGTGACTGAATGAAGACATGAATGAGTGGGTGGAGCATGCATAGCAGGAAAATGTGCTAATGGCTTAGAAGGCATTGAGATAGTCTTCCTGACTGAATTTTTGCTAAGCTTCATTAGTTCAGTGCTTGGGGATGTATGCTTAGAATATTGCTAATTGACACAGCAGAGGTTCTTAAAACCTGTACAAACAGCCTGGGTCAAGGAACTGTCACCTCCACCTCTCCATTCACCACCCCTCTTCTTTGAGCCTGCTCCTCCTCTGTAATAAAGACCTCTGTCTGAGCCGGTTTAGGGGAGGGTGAAAGTCTGTGGGCTCAGAGTAAGCACAGGAAGGATTTCCTGCTCTCTCTCTGTCAAGCTGTGGTGTTATGTAGGGTTATGGGAGTATTAGAAAGGGAAGAAAAGGTCTTAGCAATGCTGGCTCCCAATAGTTCTCATCACAAATATTGCAGGAAGCCAGAAGGGTGCAAATACAGAAATTAACAGGAAATAAACAAATGAGGTCAGAGAACAAATGAACAACTTTAAGATAGGAAGTCTGAAGGTGACTGGGTGAAGGATGGAGGATCACATCATTACCCCGCTGAAGTGGTTACAAGTCTGACACTTATATGGTTGAAGTTTGGTTTATAGGCCCAAAAGTGGCTCATTTAGGGTTTTGGGCTGAAATGACTAATAACAAGGTGGAGGGGTTGACTGTTTTGAGTCATAGTTATAGTTCAATCCATCCACCCTCTGCAGACTTCCATAATGGGAGCAAAGCTCAGAGGATACAGTGTTTGCTATGAGATTGTTACATTAATGATGTTAGTTGTTTAGCTCAGTTTGAATACAAAGATGACTCCACAGTAGCAGCAATAATTTTATTATATTACAGACGTTTTGACTGCAGCTGTTATTTAGGCTAATTCAGTGCTTGTGCTACACTCATATACATACATACATATATACATGGCAATATAAATGCCCGCATCAATATCTGGGGAGCCCTTACTTTTAAATTGTCCTGTTTAATTTGGGTAATTGAGACTGATATTTTAGACCAGTGCAGTTATTATACCTGGTTCTGATGTTTCGAAGGTGGGACATTACAGTACAGCCTCAGAAGGTTGGAGCCTTTTTGTGGTGTGTTGTCTGTTGCACAACATTGCCTGTTAAGTCTATCCTTGTTCTCCATTTATCACCAAGACTAAATTTGTCACCAGTTTCGTAATGAACCCAAAGACTTATTTACTCTTTTGCTGCAGTCTGGCTCAAAGACAGTGACAAGAAGGGAGTCAACACAAGTCGGCAGCTAAATATAAGTAATTCACTTACAAAAAAAGAAGATTTAGGGCGACCAGTATAACAAAAAAGTATCAATAAATAAAGAAAAGGCCACAGCTGTCATCTGGTGTGCCAGGCAGAGGGAAGCTCCCCTTGAGCAAGAGAGAACAAACTGCAGAGTGAAGGAGGTTTTTATAGCTCAGCACAGCGGGTCCAGGTGTAGCTCATGAGGCTGATGACCCTCTACTCAGTGCATGAAAAACAATAAAAAGAAACAGGGACACCTACTGCCCAGGTGGAGGGGTCGTCTCACTTCTCTTAATATACACATAAATGATGTCCAACATTGTGATTTGTGTGTCTCTGTAGTCCTTCCTTGCCCCTCAGGGTGCACAGAGCTTCTGTGTGTGTGTGTGTGTGTGTGTGTGTGTGTGGGGGTGGGGGGGGGGGGGGGGGGGGGGGGGGGTGCATGTAATCAACATGCCACACATAAACTCTAATTCTGTGTGAAACACTGTGCCATTACAACAGCAATCCAGCAAGGTGCCTTGCTTTTAAAGGGAATGCTGGATGAAGCTCTGAGTGGTTTATTGCATGTTTTCATCCAAAACACTCCCTTGATTAATTGAGAAAAAAGTGCAACCCTTTGGCTCATACACCTGGTGTGGCAACTACCACTTCTATCACCAGTTGAAAGTGGTTACTTACGTTCCTTGAATGCATTTGTGCAAAGTGCTGAAGTATTTAAGGGGCATCTCTCAATGTTTTGTAGAAAAAAAACATACAATGAAATGTTGTGATTTTCATTTTCATGTTTATTACTAGCATGACTAGTTCCTTCTCATTTTGGGTCAATGTGCTAGTCAGCTCTTTCTGGGTCTTTTTCTTTATCAGTGGCAAAATATTGTGACGCAATCGGATCACGAGTAGGCTAACCCTGTGATTCTCAGCCCCGCTTCTTATGCATTCCCTAATTGTGCTGACCCCCAGCATGTGAAAAAAAGCGTGAAATTAAACAATTCCCCTGTGACGCACACCCCGGGGGCCCCTGCATCTGACTTTGGAAACATCTGGTCAAGCAAATACTGTGCTTTCATGCTGTCCGGGACAGCCGTGTGTCTTCAGAGAGGCCATTGCAAAAGAGAGTAAAGTGGAGCAAGGCTCTCCAGCTTCCCTGACAGGCTGAGCAGCCATGTGGAAAAAGAGCTGTGTTTGCTACAGACTTCCACAGCTTCACTACAGGGCTGCATGGTAATCTGTTTGGCCTTCCAGTGACCTACAGTTCCATCCTGAGACCCTGAAAAACCTTGTTTAAACCAGTGTTACTGTGCAAGGCTCTTTACGCTTTTATTTTCTTACATCTCCTTCCACTTGAAATTCAAAAATGAATAGACCTGCAGAGAAAGTGATTTCTATACTAAATAACAAACACAGAACCATACTGTTGTTGCCCGGACACCAGGGATGCTGGAGAGAGAGTGGATCACTTGATGTTTATCATTCATGTTTTTTGGGGGGTTTTTTTTGGTTGTTTTTTGACAAATGTTGAAAAAATAATTGTGTTTGGGGAAAGGGCACATGAAGTGTTACAAGGTTACAAGATCTCAATGAATTGTTTGGTATTTTATCTCTGTAATATCTCAGAAGAAAGTGTAATAGGAAGTGACAGATACTGGAAAACGTTTCACAAGAAAATGGAGGAAGGTATCGCCATCGACTAACAGCAAGATGCAAATAATCATGGAAAGATCACCACAGGAAGCACACGGAGACAAAAAAAGTGGGAATAGAAAAACCATACATTATCACTTTCTACACATCATTCCTACATATGGCTGATATTGTGTGCATGAGCTCAGTATCCTGGTGTTCGGTGAAGAGCAATCTGCATACATTACATTGTAGTAATACTTTTGTCATGTTAAATTAAGTTTCACCCTTTTCAATTTAACTTAAGTAAATTTCCCTAAGCTACAATACACAGAGAGCTATCTGTCTCTGATTTAGCTTCACAGAAACTCCCTCTTAGTCAGAGCTAAATTTTTACTAACACTTGTACCTACTCATATCGTCTCCATTAAATGGGCCAAGTTAACGTTCTCTACCCATGCAGTCACCTCACTGTGCCCCAGTGTCTTATAAAGTCCTGCCATAATGATGCAGGAGAGGGTACTGCGTTTCCACTGTGGGTTAACAGAGCATGGTGAGCTATAGGGATGAGCACAGGCCAACAGCTCTCCTGCTGCACTAGCAAACACTTCCTCAATTCACCCTCTGTTTAGATCAGGTCCCTGGCTCCCTATTAAGTCTGTTTACTTACTGCAGTCAGAAATGTGTGTGTGTGTGTGTGTGTGTGTGTGTGTGTATCCACAAGTCTGAATGTGTGTGTGTTCGGGCTTTCAGAACGAACTTCGCTATTTGAACAGAATTTGAATTATTTTAAAAATGAGAACATTTGAAGATGGAAACTGACATTGGAACGTGTGCCTTCCACAACGACGCAAATCAGCATTATGCGTCGCGATGTACGGCATTGTTTGTTGCTGCCATAAGCACATTTATGTTTGTTTTGATGTGTTGTGTTATTAATAAGAGAACTGCCTGCCCGTCTTTCTCAATGAAGAGTTTTCTTTTTGAGACTTACTGTAGCAAGGTATGTATTTCAATGTTTGAACATATCGGCTTCTTCATTAAACATCATTATGAGGCATGGGCAGTGCAGTGGTGTGATTTGAAGTTGTGTCTCATTGTGATACTGTGTTTGTTGTCTGTCTCAGTGCTGTGACTTTTTTACAAGAATTTAATGCATAAAGGCTCTGGTTTAATGGCCCCCAGATTGCTTGTTGCCTTGGGTCTGTGCCTCATGAAGCCTGTTCAATAACCAAACATGTATCTTGCTCATGTTAAGAGATCAATTGTGTTTCCCATTGGGTTATGGTTAGGTACTGTAAACAGTTAATGAGATGTAAATGTCAAAAAGTTCATGCTGGCTGGTGTTACTGTTTGTTTTCTGTCATACTGTGACCTGCATGACTTTGATGCATGCAGTATTTAACAATTTAAAATTTAATAAAGTGAACACTGCAGAGACTTAAGTAATACATAATTAGATGACAAGTTACTGTAAGATTTAAGCTAATGTCCACATTTTGTGAATCTTTTTAATCTACATTAAAAGTAGAGCCAGTCGGTTTGTGTGTTGCAGTTTGTAAACACAACATTCAAACTTTCCCCTCCTCTCGGGGCTCAACTGTGCACGCCCCTGCCCCTGACAGCACTTGTCAGGACTGACCCATGTTCAAATGCTGTTCTCACTGAACCTCTCTGCATTTCGGCCTTCAAAGTTCTTGCTTGATTATTTGCTACTACCAGCAAGATAGAGACTGACTGGACAACGTCAAACCAGGAGAAATGGCGGATACACACTTACCAGGGAAGAAAAGGAAATACAATCTGAGTGAAGTGCTGGAGGATCGGGCCCTGTACCCACCCATACCCCCTGGGGTGACTAGCCTGGTGGCGGACCTGGTGGGCCTACTAGTTGTGGCACAGCCCTTGAGGCTTCTGTTGCCGGTGATGGCTGGGTATGAGCCTGATGCTTCAGTGCCTCCCTCGGACTGTATTTCTTTTCTTTCCTGGTAAATGTCTATCCACCATTATTGCTATGTTTTATGCAAGCCTACGGTGCCACATGCACCTGCGCTCTGCATTGCAGTAATTTGGACACGTACAGTCTTCTACCGCTATGAGAATAATAAAATGAAAGAGCAATCTGTGGTCCAGCATCACTGGCTAAATCGCTTGAAAAACACCAACAGGTTGGTCTTTGTGTTCTGGAGTAATGGGGCAAAAAAAGTGTGCTATTATTTTGTTGTGTATCCAGTGGAGAACAGCCTCTTTACTGCAACACTAATGCCAGTGAACACTGTTGTTATCCACAACTCTGCAGCGCAGGGCTTTTGAATGAAACAGAGCGTGGACTGAGTTTTCCCTGCCCAGCCGAGTGTTGTAAAGTGCTGCAGTGTGTTGGTTTGTCAGTTGTTTTGCTCCAAATCAATTCTCTATTTCTGTGAATCATTTCAGAATCAAATAGGATAATAATTGTAAGTCTTAGTCTATATTGATTATTAATCTCTGGCCATGTTTTGGTAAATTTTAGTTAG
Organism: Caranx ignobilis; assembly: GCA_021432705.1. NCBI lineage: Eukaryota > Metazoa > Chordata > Actinopteri > Carangiformes > Carangidae > Caranx > Caranx ignobilis. Next base: position 66,156,614 of record MU269985.1, read on the forward strand.
TTAATCTCCTAGTTAACTTGGAATGTAATTTTGTGAGGCTTCAGTTTTATTATCAAACCTGTGGGGAAATATCACTGTAGGAGGAGTTTGGCTTTGGACCATACTAACCTGCATTGAAAAGTTGCATTGAAAAGTTAAAATGTGTCTTGTGGGTTGAACAGACTGCCTTACGCTACACCTGTGCAACACCTCAAATGAACTCTGTTTCAGTCCACAATGACAGATTCAAAATTTCCTCAGTATCCCATTTCACTGCCTTCTTCCTTCTGTACTCTAAAAATACACACTAGAAATAAGTGAGAATATTCACATACATTTTACTGTCTGTGTATTACCTGCGCTAGTTTCAGATCAGTGTGCTCCCAGTTAAAAGAAGAAGCCAGGAGTACTGGCACAAAAGCTTAGTGATGAAGTGCTGTGGTCAAGTGTACCTATGGCACACATTGCATGACACCACAGGTCAGCTGTCTGAGTCAGAGAGAGGCAGGTGTTTGTGCACTTGTGCTTCACTTTTACTTGTCTTGTGAACTGTAGGGCAGATAAGCATAAAAACTGGATGCATACCAAGAAGTTGACATTTGTGCGTTGGGTGAATTGATATGTGCCACCATCATTTTGAATGTAGAATTTGTCTTTAAGCTTATTACCAAGCACAAAGCCAAACCCAAACCAAAACGAATAACTTTCCCATCAAAAATCATTAGAAAAGACCAACCTAAGACACTTGACACTATGTAAACATACCTGCTTAACATCGCCATGCTAACTAGCTACTTAGCTCCACTTCCTTAAACAGCCTATTAAAAGCATCATAACAAGGATGTTTTGACTGCTGATATGATCAAAGATCCTGTAGCATGCTACATGGAAGGCATTTTACCACAGTATGATGAGAGCACCTGTCATCTATCCACTGTTAGCAATGGTGAGTGTCATTATTTCCCTCCTCCCACCCAGAGCAACACTACAAGCAGATGGGGGAGCGTGTTAGCCTTTATGTATATAATCACCTGCACTCCATAGATTGTCAAAGCAGTTTTTTCCCTACTCAGAGATCATGCTGACTCAACAAGTTGACATATTGCACTGGTATCAGCACCAAAGTAAGTATACGAGTTGACATTTGACCATTTTTATATATATACATTTTGAGGCTCTCTGTTATTTTTCCACCATCTGGAGAGACAAAAAGAGAAACCCAGTACAATTTTCGTGATAAAATACAATGATCGAAGAAAGTAGTTTGCCAGGGTGTTGCTTGTTCGGATCTGTGCTTTGCTTTTTTTATTTGGGTTGAGAGCCATGCTTTTCATTTTGCATATCAAAGGCAGCGCGTCTGATGTTCAGGATATAGTGAAATATTTACCTGTGATGCCTGGAAGACAGTGTCTCTTGATTCACCTTCTCTATCCACTGCTTCCTCTGTATCTCTGGTTTGATCTCTCTCTCCTTTTCTCTTTCTCTCACTCTCTGCCCTCCACCTCCTTTCTTGTTGAAAAGGATACTTTATCATGTATGTCATCATCATGGTCTTTATTGTACCCCATAACCCCCTTTGTTGTCCGCCCTTTACAGGGCTGTGAAAATGATAATGATCTGTTGTTCAATTGGGATTGGAAACATGTTCAAAGGATGAGGAGAGCAGCATGTGGTAGTGGCTGTCCTAGCTGTAGGCTGCATAGGATGAATTCACAGGGACAGTGCTGAACAGATGTTCAAGTAAACAGATACAGGCAGGTTTATGCACATGCATGGACTTACACGACACTTGATTTACATTCATTCTTTAAAACTTAAATCTGCATCTCAGAGGTTCATAAAGAACATCATTACAATGTATTTTTATAGTCTTTGGATGATACAGTAGAGCTGCACTATTCATTGGAATATAATCGAAATCACAACATGCCCAAGTGCAATATCCAATTAGCAGAAGCTGCAGTGTTTTATGATGAGCGTTAAATGTGTCACATTGTTTTGCATTGTTAACACCATTGGTGTCGTGGTTCCACAAAGACCGCACGCCCTGCTAATCACATTCTCCTCAGGTAAAGAACATGTTTGTTAGGTACAAGAACAAAAATTACATCATTTTTTTTTTCTTTTATGGTAAAAATCAAAATGTAAAAAACAACCAACTGAAGTGACATTGTATGTGTTCAGCTTTTTTTCAAATAAGTCATATACATGTACAATTCACCTAAATGTAGTTCGTAACCTTTGGAAACTCAATCATTTAAGAGTCAGCACAGCCAGTGGTTTTTATAAAAGTGAGATGTAGCTTTAAGTGGTAAGAAAGCATGGAAAAGTGCGACTTGCCATTGGCAAACACACAGACAGACAAAGGCAGACACAGCAAAAAGACTATATTTGAATAAGAGTGAGAAGTTTGATGGGGCTGGAAATATGAGGAAGCTTCTCAGCAGTAAGTCATCCCAACAACAAAATCCCATTATATCTGGATATTACAACCGTTCTCCTTGTAATTCCTTCCTGAAAGACTTGACAACTGCCTCTGAAATAACTGCTTGTTTTCTCACTTTTAGCAGTTTTCTAAAAATAAGTCCAACTGTTACATACTTGTACTGTGGTAATGAACGAAATGCATGTTGGTTTTATTGCTACACATTCATTTCTTCAGACAGCCTGGGATGGCTACGCTTTCTTTGTCTCGATCCGATTTCCAGGATGTTCTTGTTCGTGTTGCGTAAATGCAGCTGTCCCCACTGACAGTGACGCAGGCAAAAATAGAGGTGCGAGACAAAATGGAGATCACTGCGAGAGGAGTGAGAGAGGGGGTGGCATATTGATTTAACAGTGTTAACTAATGAGGAACAAGCATGGCTGATGAAAGATGTAAATAGCTTGTTCAATTTGCCGACACAGTTTTCCCGTGCAGGTTTATCCCCTCCTCCTGCTGCAATCAACGGTCCGAGAGCACATGGATACACACACAAACACAGGGAGAGCATGAATAATTTAGTGCTAATGGAGAGATAAATAATCTCCTCATTTTCATCGGTGGTAATTGATTCAGGGGAATAGTTTGCCCCTCCCCACCCCCCCACCTCCATCCGCTCTTCCTCCTCTTAGTCCTCCTCCTCATCATTCCCACATTCTGTCTATCTGCAGACTGCTTTCTCCCCAGGGCATTTGTGTGTTCCATTACTGCTCACCCTGCCCATGACAGCTACTATTAACCTTGGAGGTGTACGTGTGTTTTTGTGTGTGTGTGTGTTTTTCAAGTGTGTCTGCTGCCCAAGAGTGAGCTGAGCTAGGGCAAGACGAGCGCGAGACTGTGTGCGTGTGTGTGTACATATGCATTGGTTGTCAGTGTACATTTCTGAGTATATGAGAGAGACAGAGAGAGAGACAGGCGGATTAGAGAGAGCAAGACAGCCGTATTGGAGATGTGTGCTTTGCATATGTTTGAGTGTCTCCATTTGTGTGTGTGTATGTGTGTGTGTGTGTGTGTGTGTGTAAACAGGTGGGGCACATTAAAACAACCCTAGGCAATGGAATTGACTGTTGCTCTGCAAATAAGGGGAGGAGGTCATGGACAGCAGCTCTTGTATCCACAGACCCTTTGCCATACTAAATAGCTCTCCATTTTCTCACTTTCCCACTTTCTCCCCCTTTTGTTTCCTCTCACACGTACATACAGATTATGCCTCTCTTCTCCTCTTCTCATCGGGTTTCTCTTTATGTATCGCTTTCGTTCTGTCTGTCTGTACTCCACCCCAGCATCCACCCAACTCTCCCACCCCTCCCCTTCCCTCTCACTCTGTTCCACCTTCCACTCCAGCCAACTCCCCGTAATGAAACTCTAATGGTCTGCCATTCGTTTCCGCTCTTTGCTTAGTGAGGTGATGCAGCAAGGGCTAATGGTCCTATTTGTGTGTGTGTGTGTGTGTCTGTCCGTCCAGGACTGTATCACTGATAGAGAGACAGTGGTATCATCAGCCTATGGGCCCTATAACAGTTCACACGATGCTGCAGTGGCCAGGTGCCCTCCATAACTCTAACTAATATCCCAATACCATCCTATTTACTGCTGTGAGGTAGATGTAAGTTTAAGTGTGTGTGTGTGTGTGTGTTTGTGTTAGCGAGAGAGAGAGAGAGAGAGAGAGAGAGACGATCCTTGGGGAGAGCAGATAGATGGAATAATGCATGTTTTGAATATTATTACTATGCAGAATCTGGATGGAATATTGGGAGGCATTCAAGCACTGATGGGACTCAGTAATGGCAGCAGTGTCTGGGACTGGACACACTCACACACACACACACACACACACAAACATGCACAAACACTTTCTATGAGAAGCTGACAGGCATAAGTGACTTAGATTAATGATGTTGCAAACGCTGAGGAAATACAGGTGGTTGATTTCCTTTGCTCTGTCTCTGTTTTCTCATGTGATGATTCATCTCTGTGCACCTTTATTACCGCGTATGTGTGTGTTCATATGTGTGACCGCGTATATGTGTAACCCATCACACTGGTTTTGATTATCAATGATAGGCAGTGTAATGAGGTGCCATAAAATCAGATTAATTTGAAGCTGGGCAAGAAACCGATGCCAGATGCTCCCTGCCAGCCTCGCTCTCTCGCTCTCTATACCTTTGTCTCTCTCTCTCTCACACACACACACACACACACACAGTTCTCACACACCTACACAAGGTATTGATGCCGAGAGCAGAGGTGGGGAGGATATGTGGTCCTTTGTGTCAGTACATCTCCAGTGTATATGCATATCTGCGTCAGCCATCGTGAAGGTAAACACAGCTCCATCTCAGTGACAAGATCAATACTTCCTCTTATTCTCTGTCTGCACACATTCCCACTCCCTCCGTGTATGTGAAGGAGGGGGATAATGGGTCACCAACACAGAAAACGTTCATATGTTTGTCTGAGTTTACAAATAATTTTCACAAACTTTGAAATTGAAAGTCTTGATTTGTAATATCATATTTTTTTAACTCAAATTATTGCGCTCCATTTGGATGTTTTGAGGAGGGGTATGAAAACATTGGCTACTGCCTCTGCTGTCATGGTGCTTGTTGTGTTTTACCTTTGCACGCATTTGTAAACTTTTCAAACGAGACAAACTGCAGAGAGATAAGTGCTTGTAAACTGCATGACTGTAGCATGGGTACCAATTTTTCCTCCGCTTTTCTTCCAACTTTCTGTGACATTATTTTGCTGGTTTGGAGAAACTGAATGGGGTTTTTTTGTGTCCAAGTGGGAAAAAACAAACACAAACCATGTTACATGGAAGCTATATTTTTAGCTAATGTAGGTGCTTGAGTAGCAGGTTGTGTTTGAGAGACTGTCCTGTACAAGTTGACAGCAAGACCATGCTGAGATCAGGTTTAAATGATCAAGTTAAATCTCACCAGCTAATTTGATTATTTGAATGTAGTTAGACTTGTTAATCTTGTAATGTAAATGTAATGTAAAGTGCAAATGACATATTCCCATTATAATGTCATGCCACAGTTAGTACGAACAATTACAATAATAATATCTTAATTAAAACTTGTGGTTTGTTTCCACTGGTCTAATGGTAGACTGGGTTATTACCACAGTGCCTGAATCTTGAAATGCGTTGTGAAAAAGCGGGAGTCATCTCAGATTGCAGGGCTAGACACTTTCATGTTCACCACATCAGATATTCCTCTTGAATTGAGAGAGCACCAGTGTAATGTGGTTTTCTACAGACACCGGTGAATTGTGGGTTGTTGCAGCCTTAATGCCACAGAGGAAATAAATTTATGACGACCCAAAACGGGTTCATAGCATCTCCTGACGTCTTTACTACAGAAATGAACCAGGGAGAAAATCTGTCAGACAGCCAAGAATTACGGCTGTGACAGATGAGGAGCTCAAACAGACTGAAGTCTGAAACATACTCACTGTCAGAGAAAATAATTTTGACCACTTCAAGAGCCTGACAGGACAGAATGTGAATCTTTGACTGATAAACTGACAAACTACAAATATGGTGCCATATTCCAGGTTTCAGTATTATAGAGAACAAAGGCTTCAATGATGAAGACTATCTCCCTCGGATAAAAGGGTCAGTATTGGAGAAAAAACAAGCAAACAAACAAAAAAGAACCCTCTGAACAGGAAGAGCGTTAAAGTGCTCCCTGTCCTCAAAATACCCTGAGGCCATCTCATTATCAGGGTATTCATCAAAAGTTGTAGTTGTCTGTCTGAGTTATGGGGGTGGCTGGGTCAAGCAGTAGCCATATTTTCATACAGTTTATGTTCATATGTAGATGTAATTTTGACACTGACTTTATCATATCCTTAGCTGGAATAGAAAGGTGGTCGCAAGAGGATATGGATGCAGTGTTTATCTTTTATCTTTACTGGTTAACACATAATACAGACTAATATGGACAATAAGAGATGTAATGCAGAGTTGCAAAAAAAAACAAACCCTAAGAGAGCCTTAATCTAGGCACTCTCCAGGGCAGAGATTACATCACATTAATCCATTAATCCATTTAGAAAGAGAAAAGGAAGAACTAAAAAATAAAATTGAAAAGAGGTGATGAAAAAAAGAAAGTAAAGAGGAGAAAAACACAATAAAAATAGAAATCATCACAAAAACAGATCAACTTATCTTGAGTGTATGAAGTCAACAGTAATTAAGAATTAATTATGAATTAGTTGTTTTTAAAGATAATGATATAATTGCCAAGACAAAAACAACAATTTAAAAGCTTTCTTAAAGTGAACAGGTACCAAATTTGAAAAATTAGATCGCATTAACTCTAGTGATAGGAGGATCTGTTAATCCATCCATCCATCCATCCATCCATCCATCCATCAGACACAGAGCTGCTTCTTTCGCAGTGTATCTCTGTCTGGTTGCCTGTGCGCTCCTCTCCGTTCACAGCTATGATGTCAAACGGGCTAAATGAAGGAAAAGGTCAATTGCTGTTGTCAAGTAAACCCTTATCTGGATTTATGGCAGTAGTCTGACTGAGAGAAGATATGTGAGGAGCAGAGGGCCTCATTCTGGCCTCTGCACACACGGCTTCCTTGTCCAATTAACTACACACTTTAACATGCTCACATACACACTCATGCAAATATCCACCCATGCAATAGCACACTCATCTGTCTCTTCTTTTCTCTTTCTTTCTCTTTTTTTTGTCTCTCAAACACACACACACACACACACACACACACACACACCCCTGTCTAATTAATGCAGGAACCTGCTGGCAACTGAGAGCTGACCTGAAGAGAACTCTCCTCTCTCCCCTCTTTGCCTCCTTCTGTCTGCTCTCTCCTTTATCAAACTTTTTACCATTTTTTGAAATATGGGTTGACAGAAAGTGCACCTACCCGTAACCTTAGCCATCAAATCTAGATCTTGCATAGCTACTGTGAGCCCAACATTAGCTGTCTCTTAAGTCACTTTTTAGTTCTTTTCTCCTGCTGTTGAACAGGAAGCCTGTCTGTGCCCATTATTGCTTGTCCATATGCACGTGTGTGTGTGTGCGTGTACACGTGTGATTGTGTGTGTCTTTTGGTAAGCCTGTATTTGTGTCTGTACTCCAGTAATTACTGCCAAGCATCCCTCTGCTCGCCCCAGCAGCCTCCCTTCCTCTTACTACATTATTGAATTAGACGTTTTGTCCTTATATGGGCAAATATTCCTTCCTCATCTGGCTCTACTCTTCTGTCACGCTTCTCTGTCAGTGTGTGCATGTGTGCCCATGCATGTGCGTGTGTGTGTGCTTCATCCCAGTGTGCATCTGCATAACATCCACGTCTCCTTGCTTGCGGGTACAGATGTTTAACTTGGGGGGTACTTTTAATAAGAGTTTTATGAAATATGTGCAGGTGTCCTTGATTTACATTTGTGTATGCATCAGTGTGTTTGTGTGTGTGTTTCTGTCAGCCGGGTGATTCTTAAATAATATTCTCCTGCCATTATCTATCTGATGATCCAAAGGGCAGAAGTTCTCCCTCACCTCCAGCTTGCCCGGTAATGAAAAAGGCTCAGATTATGAAAATAACCCCCTCCCACTGCCACCAACACATATCGAGAGCAAATGGATGAGCTTTGATTTCTCTGTTCCCTGCTCAATTTGCTGTGCAGGCTGTGCAAGTGGCCTGGAGGTCTGGTTAAAGATAGAGATGGAGATGGCAAACACATCGAAATTAGATCGGGATGATTAGATGCTGCTCTCCACTTCCACAGCGTTATTGAAGTACTCCTCTGACTGACACTTTCACTCACTTCAGTTTGGTGAGACGAAGATGGAAGTAAATGATTACAGAGAGGGCGTTACACAGTCTTAGGAAAGAAAACAGGAAGAGCAGAGAAATAAAGGCTAGGGAGCCACTGTTGCTGTCAGTAATATGGGAGGGATAAAAATGATTGATGCCTTAAAGTTTAATTCAGTTTTATTTTGCCCTCAGACTGCTGTTTACCATACCTATTTTACCATATGTGCTGTTTATTAGACGCTGGCTACTTTGCATTTTGTAGTTTGTTTTTTTAACAATTATATTCTGTCTTACTTTCACTGTCTCACTGGTCTGTTGTTCACTCTGCACATTATCTGTAGCTGTATATCTATGGTAATACATTAATCAGCAAGCAGGCCAAAAATCTGCTTGACACTGAAATGCATAAGTTATCAGCACAGTAATATTCTAGTCACTTGCTAGGGTTGAAACTGAATCTGAATATTGTAGTATACTGTGGAGATCTGCAATGAGGCTAAATCTAATCTAAATAAAACCTGGTATTCAAATAATAAAAGTCTCAAAGAGCATGGGCGTGGTCAGCTCAAATTATTCATTCAGTAAAGGCAGAGTGGGGAAAATAAAGCTAAGTGGGTGAAATTACCTGGAGCCAACAGCTCTAATTAAGTATAATGTTCATTTCCACCACATATTTTCCAGTCAGGCCATACTCTCCAATTTTCTCCTTTGAGTTTCTGATTTCAACAGAAAAGTGTTTCATCCACTTGTTAATTCAAGTTTTTCCACGCTTTTGCTGGAAGTGTTGCGTTGCATTCAAAGCATCTTACCATCAGTCAGGAAAAACAGAAACATGAAAGGATGTTTGATGACTGAATGGCAAATGAAAAGAGAACTTTTGTTAGAGAAGCAGCAGAGTGGTAAGTCTGTCACTGCATTTTGGAGGGAGTGTGGAGGAAATGTGCCTGATTCTGAATGATCATAAAACAGGTAAACTTAGATGTTCTGAGTTTGCATTGAAGGGGAACTATGCAAGTTGGCTGTTTTTTCGCTGTTTTGGTCGCTTTTTTCCTCTATAGAGCGCCCCCTACAGTTTTGAAATGCACTGTCACTGCTGTTGGCTATGTGCATTTGTTTTCAATGAACCCAGCAAGAAGGCAATCTGTCTACTAAGGTGGATAATGTTAACAAGAGAATTTATGATGTAATCTAATCTATACTTGCCAAAATATCACCCAGTTTGCAAGCAAAATATGAATATACTATCAGGAGCAAACCAAATAAAACTATATAAATTCAGTTAATTGTCCTGGATGGTCTTTCCAAATCTGTTCAGGATTTTATTGTCTTCTCAAACACCCTGGACAATGGTACTGTAAATGACTAAAGGAACACACACACACACACACACACACACACACACACACACATATATATATATATATATATATACACACACAGTATATATATACTATATGAAGCAGGAAGATGTGATTAGAATGGAGCCACTTTGTATCTGAGAGCCTTGTACATGTTATTGACACCACTCGCCCTTAGGAACGCTGTACTGCTGGACAGTAATATCCCCAAGACTGACGACCAGCAGGGTAATTGGGTAATGGTGGTGACAGCATTGCTTAATTACTACCTTCATTTGACAGGATAGGAAGCAGCCCCAACGTCACATTTGGTTACATCGTGTCCATCCTCTTAGTCAATTAACCAACCAAGTGAATGGGAATTAATGTGAATGGATGGTCTGATGGTAAACGTCTTTTATGTGACAGAAAAATAGGTGTAATTCTGCACATTTATGCAGGGGTGTTGTCTTCAAGTTTCCCCTCTCACTTTTTCCACCTCAAAGTCCCTGCTCTTCTCAGATTCACGCACACTATAATTTATGTAATCGTCATCTCTCCAACAATCATAGGAGAATCTGCAGCCTCCTGCGGCTAGAATAGAGATGGGACCCACTCAGTCAGAGAAAACTTGCCTTCATTATTATTATGGAGCTGTCTGGATAAGTGAGAGCGTATGGAGATAAAAACTGAGCTGTGTATTTTTCTGACACTTACATGCTGACACATACACACATGCGAAAAATGTACATGCATATACTGTACAAGCACAAAAAACACAAATATGCCGACACACACAGACATACACACTGTCCCACACACATAATGTAATAGCCTGTGGTTATATATCTCTCTTTGATGTGGACCCAGGGGACATAGATTTATGACTCTTGTCTCCACAATCACTTTTGGATTCAAAACTCTTGTGGCCGCCACAGAGAAAGACTGCATGTGTGTGGCACAGTGGGCAGAGAGGCTGTATATGTCCTTGTGTCATTGCATCAGGATGATGAATGCACATAACACATTCAACTATACATATTACTGAGATAGCTTCGGGAAATACTATATGAATACTTAGTGATGAATATACAAATCACAAGCTCAATATATTGGAACACTTTCTTCTGTAAAATGTGGCTGCACAATTTTACAGTCTGTTACTACAGCCTGTAGTTTTGGAGTGTCTGTTTAATTTGATTTGTTTCTCTGCAGTTAAGTTTTAATTAAAACAAACAAACAACCCTGTCTTCTGGATGCATTTACACACGAATTGTCAGTTTATTAGGTACACATACTTAAAACTACTTAAAACTACTTAAAACTAATGAAGTACAATGCAACAATCCAGCAATATATCCTCCCTTTATGAAGGTTATAATGTTAATTTCTATTGCAACTTATATTAAGGTGTGGATTCAAAGCTGTGATCAGTTTGGAGGATATAGTCTGTGCTGCTGTTGATCTGTATTGTTTTGTACATTGAAGTTTTGTTCTTACTTGTGTGTATCTTCACTGATATTAATTGGTGGACACAAAAAGAAACACCCGGCAATATGATGCAACACAATTCAACCAAATTGGCAACTGCGAGCACATTACATTGTTTTTTCCAGTATCACTGCACTGCTAAACGTAATTGCCTATATTATGTTCACAGGCAGCATAATGTAACCCAGCAAATATGAAGCACATGCAGTGAGGTGGTTTGGGTAGACAACAAAATCAGAATCTGAATTGGCTAAGTATGAGTAAACATACAAAGAATTTTAACATATTTTTTGTTTGTTTGTTTGCTTGCACGCTGTTCCAAGAGCAATTTTCAGAGGTAAAAATAGACACAGGGAAAAAATGAGAACAACAAAGCAGAAAGAAGATGGGCAAACATGAACATTTAGAAATCATGTAGATATAGGTAGGAGGAAAATGTAGATGCATATACATAGTATTTATGTATGTGTGGGTAGCAAGTAGCAATGAACATAACCATAAAATGTCAATATCTAAATCAAACTGTGTGTCTTGTATTTGCATCTTTAGTTGTGTGTTTAGGAGAAAAATGTGGATTCAGTGCTGACCGTGCATAAAATAGTAAAACAACATTGAATTCACTGCACACTGGTATTATGCTGCAAGATAAAGAAATGAAATACACTTGGGTTAAACGTTTTACTGATTTGTCCATTTTTGAGACTTGCCTGATACACTAATTAACAACATGTCCTCATAATCTCAGCAGGAAACGAAGTTGGGGTGGGGTGGGTATTAGTTTTCCTTTAAAACATATTTTCTGTGGCAGATTAGCTCTCTATTAAAGTGGTTTTTAGAAGGCAGCAGTAGATTAAAAGGAGAGTTGTGCAGTGTAACTACTCTATACCATGTCACGAGCTTGAAAATGAGCTGCCTCCCCTTTGTGAATCACAGACACTTATTCTAGCCTGTGTACAGACTCCCCATAATACTATTGTAAACAGAGCAGCATTTGGAATAATCCCTGACCTCCCCAAACCCCCACCACCCCAACCCCACCCCCTCCTCAACCCACCAGCCTCACTCAAAGGGTTTAGAGAGTGGAGCCCCAGGGACAAATCTGGATTTAGCACCAACGCGGCTGTCCCAGGAATATTACGAATGCAGGAAGCACACGCTTGTCTCAGTCACATTCATATGCAGAAGGATTTATTTTTTCATTTAAGATTATGAAAGATTGTCTGAGCGTCTCAATAACAGGGTCTCAACATCAGTAATCTCCTTTGAGGAGGGCTAAAAGGAGGAGGAGACTGCACGGATTTATGGGTAGCAGTTTATGGTAAAGCTTTGCATCATGGACCAGCTGTGTTGGTACACACTTTTGGCCTTTGTGAATGGAGTTCATGAAACATAAACAGTGCATTTCAAGTGGATGCACAGCCAGGGTGTGTGTAGCTCATTTAAGTGTGCATGTCACAAGGGCTGCCAACCATGAATTAATGAATCAAGTTGAAAATGTCAAAGCAGGTCCCCGATCACTCTGCTGCGGCTCAGCTGTAGAGCACTGTCAGCACCAGGCAGCTAACTGATGGTAAGAGGCCTCACTCGCAAAACAAACGCAGCCATACACACATACAGACACACACATGCACACACACACGCACACAGTCTGCCAAGTCTTCCATTTCTCTTGTTATGAAAAAGGTCATTCTTGTCTCTTCTCCCCTCTCGCGCTTCAGTGGGTGGTCAAATTTCCGCAATCTAGCCTCACTATACATCCAAGAGTGATTACTGCATGTGAGTATTCGTATATCATTGTTATGTTTCGGTGACGCTTTTTTTTTTTTTTTTTTTTTTCATTTGGTGTATGGAAATGATCTCCTGGAGCCAAATTGACACTCTGATTTCATATCTATCAGTGCTTTACATCCTGCTGAGATCCATCATACCCCACAACATTTGAACTCCCTCTGTCCAGATTGTCACGTGTGTTCATGTAGTGTGTATCCTGGCATAAAAATAAGTTATCCCACAGCTGCATTAAGTGCAGAAGGGTGATAATCTTCTTCTCTTCACACTCCTCTTTTCATCACCACCTCATCTTTCTATGCCTTTCATCACCCTCCTCTCCTCTGTGTGTGCCCGCAGCAACATGTGATTGATAAGGAGAGTACAAACAGCACGACATAGAGAGCAGCTGACTTCATAAGGAACACCATGTACTGAAATTGTTTGGAGGGTTCACAAACTCCCACACAGACACACACAGACACACATGCACGCTTAGACCTACACACGTATCACATAGTAATAATGAAGTGTATTCATAGCATAATTCCTACTTGTTTGCATTGTATTAATTGTTCTATCACATGTGTGTGGTGCAGTGTGATTCATTAGAAGCATCAAGATCACACAGGGGCTCTCATCACATAAACCCAAGTCACCAGAAGACAACTCTTAGTTTGCATCATTAGCGACTCAAAGAAAACAGAAGATATTTTACTTCTCCTAGCAACATGTGCAACAAGAGCAGCTTTTCACTATGCAATCAATTCACTGCCATGAACTCACATTTCAGGATTTAGTGAAGCACTCAAGCACAAGCCGGTGATTTTCTTGCAGTGTGTGTGTGTGTGTGTTTTTTTTTTTGTTTTTTTTTTTTTTTACACATGCTTAGATCCAAAGTGGCCTGTACATCTCACACATGTACTGTATATGGTTGGCCTCTCATGTTGAAGCACACACACATGCACGCCCCTCAGTGGTGATGTGACTGATGAGAGACATGCAATATTCGATTATCTTGGAGACACCTTCAGGAACTGATGCACAGTATATACGCTGTGCATCACTCTTTCCACTATTTATCTGTTTGTTTCTTCCAATTAACCTTGATTCATAAATTCACCTTCCAAACATCTGGGAAGCGGTAGGGTCACCATTTACCTTCAAAACATCTCCAGTGCTGCTTTTCTACAGCTTATGTCAGGGAGAGAGGGAAGCGAAAACCCACATAGTGTTCACAACATGACAATACCACAAAGGTGTGTAGTGTTCATGAGGCAAATACTCTGAAGGTGAGGAAGTGTATTGTGTGTGTGATAACATGATGAGGGCGTAGTCCTTGCCTTTAGGGAGTCTTTCTTTCTGTGCAAGACTCCTATTTCTTGTTCTAAACACAGCAGTGGATTGAACTGAAGCCTTTTGTATCACATCACCCAACACCGTTTGATTGGCAGGTAATAGTTTGGATTGCTGGCATTTGGTTTTCTGCTGGTGTGAAAGTGAAATATGACTCATCATCACATCATAATGCTGCCTATTAGTCAGAGATCCAGGTTTTGTAATCCTTAGGCAACTGGTCTCTAATTAGGTCATCAGATTTCCTGGGCTAATCACTCGGGTAGAATAAAAGGGAATTGAATAAATATTTATAATAATAATAAATAAGTAATACATTCTGCTATAATCATGATTATTTTTCAGACTTTTCTGAAATCTTTGCTTGTTTTTGGGAAATATGGTAAAGTTGTGCATCATCAGGCCAATAAAGTGTTTTTAGATGAAAGACTTAGACAGTCTTTCAGGTGAGACAGGTGACCAGTGATGAGACTTACCAGAAGATATTCCTTTTTATCAAGGGTTCATATCAGAAAGAGTAGGAAACCACTGCCTATTTGTATGTTTCCTGTGACAGATCTGCAGCAACACAAAATAATTTACTGTATCTGACTGTTTTTAAAGCAAAGTGCTTATGCTTCCTTCATTCCTCCGTTCCCTTCCCTTGTAATCAAATAACTAAGTCTGTTTTGAAACCACTTCGTTATAAATAGATGTAGAGTCTCTAATCCACTGCTCCTTTCTTTGTGTATGTGCATAGTAGAAGCGTACACTATGCGGTGTCTTTGTCTTAAAATGAACAGATGGAAGAAACTGGCAAAGTATAAGTTAAAGGTATCAAATCGATTCTCCCACAGATAGTTGATGTCCAGGGCAGAGAATCAGCACAGTTTTGTCACCTCTGTTTGCCAGCAGCCTCAGGACCAGATGCTGTTCGAATACTTCCTGTCGAGTGTGTGGTCTCTGCCACAGACTACGCACATGCATTTTTCCTTCTGCTGTGCTACATATGTGTCTCAGCGCTGTGACTCAGCAGGGCTTAACCTGGTTCCTGACAGTGGGGGTGTTGGATGACTGTGCCTGCTACCAGAAGCCTCTGTTCACTATTCACCTTTTTAGTTGGTCCCTATAGAAAACACATCAAGCCTGGTTCCAGATTTTAGGGTCTTAAGAAAGCACACAGAGATCTTATATAATCTGTGCTTAGTGCACCATCATTGAGAATTCAGTAGCCTGCTTTGTCTTCTCAAGTCAAATCATGCATGCATGAAATAAATCAAATAAAGCACATTAAAGAGACTCTTCCCATAAACAAAATATCAACAAACCAAAAGAGACTTGTTTTTACAGTTTGACTGAATGGAGCCAAGACTGAATTGGCATGCTGTTTGAACTTCTAAAGTTCACAGGAAAATGAAAAAGATCAACACAAATTATTTACTTAAATATTTTTAATACATGTACTTATTAATTATATGTTTTCAGTTGGTAGGGAAACACCTAAAGATATCAGTAACTTATTCAGCAATAATGATTTTACTAAATAGGCTGCTGCTTTTATCCCTCATTCATACTGCGTGTTTCCATGGAGGATGACATTCAGTTTGTTTATCTCAGTGACTGAACATATTGGCAGATGTGGCCAGGGTTCACTGCTTTCAGTTTTTGGACATTTCCTCCTTTGACTCCTAGCAGGAGGAAGCCTGATGCATTTGTTTAGATAAATCGCTTAACGGTGAAACAGGCCTTTTAAAATCTTTTCAGAATTGTGGCTGATAACAGGGGGCTTAAAGGCTGACCCAGTAAACATTGGTTATCTCTCCCACACATACACACTTGACAAAAGGAAATGCATTTATTGATGTTTTCCATAGATGTATGCAGACACAAAGATTCCTTTGGTCAAAAATTGATAAAATGTTAAACATGAAAACATCTTAAAAAGTTATGCCTATTCAAAAACCAGATATTGTGTGTGCAGTATTGTTTATTAGCATTTAATATAGTGGGCTATTTTAGTGGTGGCTGTTTTACAATAGTTGTGTAGAGGAACTGTCTCAGCCGCTCATGATTTTCCATCACATAACCCACTGCTTCTCTGGATGGGTCGGGGGTACATGGCACAGCCCGACTGGTTCACGGTTCCAGGTAACAAAACGGGGAATGATTTGAACCAAACACTGCACCACCAGTGTCTTAAGGTCAGAGACGAACATCATGCCATTAGTTGCACAGGGAACTCCTATCTGAGCATTTTCTCACTTGGGGTGTTGGACTATGCCTCAATCCATCCATTTGCTGTACTGTATACTGTCTGTGCAGGGTTGCAGGGGGGCTGGAGCCAATCCCAGCTGACATAGAGTGAAGGCGGGGTACACCCTAGATGGGTGTCCAGACTATCACAGGGCCGACAGACAGAGAGACAGAGACAAACAACCTCACACACATTCACACCAGTGTAGAATCAGCCCTGCCAATCAGCCCAACCAGACAGACCTCCACAAAGAAAGCCCTGGGGGTCAAACCCAGACCCATCTTGCTGTGAGGCAGCAGTGCTAATCACTGCACCACTGTGCCACCCCACAGCCCTCTAACTCACAGTTATTTGGTAAGAAACATTCGAAGTCTATTTCTCTCATCCGTGTTATGAACTGATATCCTCAGAACTGAGGAGCAGGACTCTTGTGCACCATGCCTCATTGTATCTGTATATTTAATTCTTACACCTTCTTCATTTCAATAGTCTACAAACCTTGGAACTAGTAAGGTCATCCAAAGTTGAGCATTTATATCTTTAACAAAAACAACAAACATAATGTCGAAGGAGATGAGTTCCTTCAGTAAACAGTCTGATAAATGTTTTCCCGTATGTGTGAAAGCCTTCGTGGAGCGGCAGGGCAGTCACACTACAGAGGAGTGTGAAAAAACAATATGTATGAGTGAGTTGTAAAAATCCATCCTCCAGTCTGCAGAGGCAGTGCTGAGTATGAAACTGCAACAAGTGCAGAGTGGTTACAATTTAAAAGGAAATCATGAGATAGCATGAGACATTGTAGCATGATTTGAAGTCATGACCCACAGATATCCTCCACTGACACTCCAGTCCATTGTTACTCTTGATGATTCAGAGGTTCAAAACCAACCCTTCAGCAGGAAAAAGAAAAGTTTGCCAGTCTAGAAACAAGTTGAGATTATCAATCTAAAATTTTGTGACTAACAAGACAATTTAAAACTTTGTGACTGGCAGCATTAAAACAGAGCTGCTGCCTAATCTGCCTAATGCCAAAGAAGAAAGAGCAGAGTTTCAATATGGATGTAAAATCAAATTAAAGCATTTGCAAAGAGACAATGCAGCCTTACAGTACATTGTTGTTTTTGTAGCATTGGGAAAGCACAGACTTACAGTATACAGTGATGTAATGATGCGGCTCTGCGTTGGCTCTTTTCTTGTCCGAGAACAAACAGGTTCTTAAAAGGTTCTCAAGTGCAACAAACCACAAATGGCATCATCGGCCCAAAACCAGCACTATATATTCATGTTGGTGGAGATGACACACACACACACACACACACACTTGCACAGAGAAAAGCCTAACGATCCTTCTCAAAACACATTAACATTTTAGATTTTGGACATTTAGCTAGAGCTCCCACTGCATCATGACCCATGAGAGACAAACACGGAGACTAGAAGCTGTGCACTTGTTGAACTTGCACCATGCAGCTTGGTTTAGCACAATTATGCTAAACCAGAAATATTGTGACTGTTTTTCATCTTGTCCTCTAGAGCCCGACCTTCAGTTATCTCATAAATCTTCCGATACATATTTGTCATATGTGCATATATATTGTTTCTCTTTGTGTGTGTGTGTCTCTATGTTTGTTTGTCCACCGCCATGCTGATGTCCACCAGCTTTTATGAGCTTTTTGAGTTACATCCTTTAATAAGGATGCGTTGTGGGAAGTTTTGGCGTCTCTGAGGTTGTGCAGTGATAAAGTTGTCAGCTTAATATTACCCACCCAGGGAGAATTTACTCCCTTCTTCTGTGAGTGTGAGTGTGTGTGTTTGCTCAGCCTTGTGGCTTGGTCATGACATTTACGTAGGGTATTATTACCACACGGAGCCCCGCTGACTGACAGACGTTAATTGCACCAACATCTTTTAAATTTCTTCTTTCTTCTCTCTGGTTTGCAGCATTAGAGAGATGCCTGTGCTTTGCTAATACTCATGAGTTTCTCTCCCCATGCAGACAGATTCGCACAGGCACAAATGCATGAATACACCCTCCATGACCCACATTCTTACCCCACATTTCTACCATTCTACCCCAGAGATTTGTGCTCTCCACAGGGGAAGTTCTAGGTTTAACCCCTTTCTCCCCTCTGGATGTCTGAACTGCCTAATAGCAGTAAAACTGCCAATGATGGATGCTCTCTGCATAAAACCTCAGTGTGTGTCTGTGTGCGTAGACCACAGACATGAAGAGAGCACAGTACTGTCAGTACAGCCTTAGTCTCTCACTGCCTGTGGACTGAAGTTTATGATTATTGTTATAACGTAACACTTAAAGTGAAAGCATGTGGTAGATTAATAGAGCTGCTGAAATGAGTCCTAAAACCCAGAAATTAGCAAGCCTGTGAACACTTCTGGTTCCCAATTCCTAAAGTTTGTAGGGTTTTTTGAATGGGTCCTTGGTTAGATGTCTGAAATAAAGTCTGTGGTGTGTAAACGCAAGCTCAAGACATTGTCATATTTTATTTTATGACATAAAATACACCAGGAAATAGCCAGTCATAAATTCTTTAAGCTTTTATGTGTCTTAAAAAAAGTCATCACGCCTACTCACCATCCACCTTTACAGCCTCATTGGGTTTACATTAACACTTTTGCAAACTATCAGTAACTTTATGGTAAAAGAGGCCTTCATAGCAGAGGTAAGAGCTTTATCACACTACACGTTTTGAAGCTGAGTGGTGGTGACGTTGATGTCATGCAATGGTGCTTTGAATGTGTTTTTTTTTTACAGCCTACTATCATCTTTTTATACCTGCTGACTGTGATTATATTTAAGCCTCAAAAATCAAATCATAAAAATGGTGATTGTTTGAGTATCATGCTGAACAAAACCTGTAAGTATCATCAGATTTTGTTTGTCACAGAGATTATTTCCTGCTGCAATTCAAAAGACAGTGTAAAAATCCCATTGTGGTTTTTGTTTGTTTGTTTTTTGAGGGAGCCAGGGTGAAGTTAACTTCCAGGTTGCCCAAAACACATACATCGTCCCCGCAGCTCTCAATAAACAACATGAGAGAAAGCAGTTAGAGCTGGCTTTTATTTATTTAGAAATAACTCCACTGGTTTGTACAGTAAGGTTAGAATTTTTTGTGCCTCTGCTCTCCTCTTTGTGTAAACTTCACTAAGGACTAAATATAATCTGGTGTGGTCTCCTCTTGCAGCTGTAGCTCTCTGCGTACTTGACTTACTTTTTTACCAGTTAAAAGATACTGGAGGAATAATCACATTGCAATTTAACACAGCCATGTCTTGTGTGCGATAGATTTTGCACAGTGCCAGTCCGCAGCTGTCTGGGGCTGGGGTATGACCTGGCCGCCCGACCCTCCTCTGACTGCAGATTACTAATGAATGAGGCAGACACAGAGAAAGTAAAGGAGAGAAGTTATCCTCGTCTTCCCCTGAGAAACTCGCTCATACACTGTTCTCCATGGAAAGCCTTTGGGGGCTGCTGGGAGTTGGAGGCACTTGAGTCGCTTGACTGTAGTTCTTTTGCTAAATTGAGCCCCAGCTGAATTCCCTGTGGATTAGCTCAAAACAGCAGCCAGCCTGACTGGCAGTTCACAATTGTCGCCTGCTGTCACTTCAATGCCCACAGTATAATACAGCAAAGTCCACCACGGCTTTCACTGCAGTAGTGAGACATTATTAATGGGTCATCAGCCTTCTAACACCTAATAGTGTTGACGTGAAGATGGACTTTGATTAAAATTTTCCCTGACAGTGTGTCTAAATATGTGAGGGATGGTAAGAGAGCGAGAGAGTAGCGAGAGAGAGGGAGGGTGCTGCTATGAAACTCTTTAAGAGACCCTTTTACTGAGAGAAAAGGTCAGAGATCAGGGTTTTTAAAATTTTGAGTAAGGCTAGAGGCTTTCCTTTTTGCTGGTGTGTGCAGTTTGATTTATTATGGACGATCATGTGTAGGTATTTTTTGCCTGTATAGCAAACCTCATAGCAACCTAATAGTCAATTCAAGACACTCGCACATGCATACACCGTTTCTTTTGGAAATACTTTGAGAACACCGTTCCTGTGAGACAGAAGCTACTCACTAGATTGGAGACCAAAACTTTTAATCTGCAATTAATTTTGGACAAAGTTTCCTCTGCAGCTCGTGAAATACAACACATGGAAATTCAATGCGGCACTAACCACATTTTTTTTTTTATAACGATACATGAACAAGGCGACATCTGGAAGACAACAGGGAAATCAGATTACCATGACAACACAATCTGTTCGGTGTCATGTGGTTTTGCATGTTATAAACTGTTGTTATAGATTAGTAGACTGAAGCAAAAATAAATAATCATCATCTGAACTGCACAATTGGAGAATATATTTGCTCTTGAAACAAGTACTTGTTTTATTGATCAATTTAACATAATTTACACATCTAAGTGTAAAATTAATTAATATTAAATCCATATTAGTGTTCTTGATATTTAAACTGTCACAATTTCCAGAGAAATACATACTGTTAGTGTATATAACCTGTCATTTCTGCCCCCACTTCACAAAGTCGAATCCCAAAGTTTGCACCAATCCCTGGTCAAGTCCCTAACCACATGCAAATATATGCTAATCCACTCTGAATTTACACGCCACTTTTAGCCAATGAGCTCAGCTAGAACAAAAGGCTGGAGTTAACCTTTCTCTCGTCACTCAGCTGCTGCAGCTCAGGATAAAAGTCTTTTCAGAGAGGGAGATGGGTACAGAGACACATTCAGCCTTCAAAAACAGCGCCCGCTGTGCACGCTTGATTTTTTCCACCACACCCTTTGAATGTATAAAAGTGAGGAAAGCCTCCGTGAGATTTCAGAGCCGGCTAGGAGTGAGTAAATATCTGGATTTAAATCTGCGTGCATTTCAGTGACATTTTAGCAAGAGAGACAGTCGTCCACTCTGATATTGTCTTCCCCTCCAAAAACCTCAAGTGGCTTTAGTAGTTATGACAGGAAGAGGGGGGTTGGGGTGGAGTCAGCAAAATACAGGACTTTCATAGAGGAGACTTCACTTTATTTTCCCTGTCAAACAATATTCATGGTTTCTTTTATCCATGACTGCTCCAGAAGCCTAACAACAATTTTGTTACTGTAACCATAATGATGAAGGTCCACGAGCTTTAATCTAAACTATAATCTTTTCCTAAACCTAAATCTCACAAAGTGTCGTCCCTGATCTTAAGGGGGAACTAAGCAAGTCAGTCGATTTTTCACTGTTTTGGTCACTTTTTTCTCTATGGAGCTCCCCTACAGTTTCAGAGTGCATATCTTCACTGTTGTAAAAACTCATTGCTAACCCCGCCCCCCCGGCCATGTGCATTTGTTTTCAGTGAACCCAACGAGAAAGCAATCCATGCAGCGATGGCTACTGAGGTGGGTAATGTTAACAAGAGATTACGGTTTACGGTGTTTGATCTTGCAAGGTTGGTTTTCGGCCAAGAGACCCATCACAATTACTCCAAAGCTGTTTAATTAAGGTTAAAATCTTGCATACTTCCTCTTTAAATAAGCCATGACTGTTGTTTATTCAAACAGGTTTTTACATTTCCCACTGAATATGGAGAAAGCATTTGTTTCTGTGCCAGTGGACTTTTCTCTCACCCCTCTCTGTGAGTGGAGGGCTGGGTGTGAAAAGCCTGGTTAACCTCAGTCACGGCCTTGGGGGATACTGTAGTGGTGTATGCTACATGTCAGAGGCTTAATGACGGCTCACAGTCAACTCTAGCTCAACTCAGCTTCCGCAATGTGAATGTGCATTGAATTGACTACGTGTGCATATGGACTCACGTGTGTGAGTGTGTGTGTGTGTGTGTGTGTAGAGGGGTGGGTTGGTGGATGATTAAACATCTCAATGTGCCTCTGTGTGTGTTTCTAAGATCAAGGGTTAACTACATAGGGCATGATGTCAAAGGCAGGTCTTTGGTCGGTGAAAACACTGCCGGCTCCACTCAGCAGTTACCATGGAGACGGCTCTGCTAATTCTTGACTGTTCCTCAACAGCTCTGCCACTGCTATCACTGTTATCTACATTGATTTGGTCCCTTTTGCAAGTTGCTGTTCAGGTGAAGGCATTTTAAATTTAATGGCAGTATTGCTCCTTTCTGTTGTTTCATGTTCAATCACATGATCGTCATCTTCTGAGCAGAATTGTCAGAGAATCAGATGCACTTCAGAGTTTCACATAGGTAGGCCTAAATCAGTTTTATAGTCTGAATTGTTTTTCGCCTTGTCATTAGCACTTAGTTCAGCAGTTGCTATAGGCTAGTAATTACTAATGACTAGGGTTGTCACGACTCTTGATACTTCAGTACCAAGTCCATGGCAAAATGCAAAAAATACGTTGGTACCTGCTTTTTTTTGGTACAGTAAGTACCAGATACAACTTTGCCCTCAGTGGGCTGTGTCGATTCCTGTTGGGACTGACGCAGGCAGTATACGTGTGTGAGTCTGGTCTCAGTGTGGCTCGGTGCAGCTACAGTCGAACTCACTGTTTGTTATGTAAACGCGTCCAGACCTTGTTCCACTCCAACTGCCTGGTGTGTGCCATAAGTTTGAGCTCATGTAAACATTATGTGCCACATGGCTTTCTCCGGTCAGTCATCATGGAAACATGACGCTCTGACAGTATTCCGGCGTTTGGACCATGGATTTATGGTTTGGACCAGAGTGAAAACAAACGTGTGCGAAAACGAATGTACGATCTAAAAAATGAAACAATGTATCATCTTTGCATCTGTTAAACAGCCTAAAAGTGAATTAATGAGAACAGCTGTTCTGTTGTTTAACTACTTGAAGGACACAAGTAATGACTACACGACTTTCTGTTTTTATTGAGCCACATTTACCATTTTATCGCTGGTCTTAACTTCATGTTGCTCCCTCCCAAAAAGCAAAAATTACAAATGTATTTCCCCTAAAGAAAAGCTACATTGTATGTTAAGTATAATTTACAAAAGACAGAGGTCACTATCAAAAACACTACCACTGGCCCGAGAGATGATCAAGCTTTGTTAAATTGAGGATGTGGTTCATTTTTTGTTTTACTGCCCTGACTATGAGGTTGTACTTTTTAGTTAAATGTCCTCTAGTTACTCAGTTTCTTTCTCTCTGATAGATGATTATTTAAAGACTTGAGGGAACCTCTTTTGTTGCAGGTTTTCTTTGCCAGCCTGGGGTGAGGAGGCTGAATGTTTTGCTTTAGACTGAGCTGTAAGATTTTGTAGTAGAAAGAAATGTGTGATCACTCCGATTGGTGTGTTAGAAATTCCCCTCTTAGAGAACTAAGTTTTGGGGCAAAGAAGAAGATTCAGCTACTTTGCAAGTGATGCAAAGCAGCTGCCTGCACTTTGAATCACATCTTGACTGGGTTTGTCCTTAAGCACTGGGTAAGGGCCGATACAGATGGAGGCACAATAAGGTCTGCACTGAAACTGCCAAATGGACAGACCAACAAAGCGTGAAAGCCAACAAACACTGGGCACCAGCACCTGAAGTTATCAACTTCCTGACAGAGGGCTGACAAAGCATGTTAGGCAAAAACAACCAGGAAGATCCTTCCTTCCATTTGGCCTCGGAGAACAGACTGGGAGATGCGGGTGGACCTAAAAAAAAAAAAAAGAGATTTACCTTTTCTGGAGGACTTGGTTGTAGTGCTGGTAACCTCACTCAGGTCAGACATGTTTTTTTTATTCCAGGACTACAAAAACCATATTAGTTGAACTCACAGTGTGCTGGGAAGACAATGTGCCTCCCATCAACTAAAGCAAGCCAGGTATCAGACAACCAACACAGAAAATCAACACAGACAAAACATCAAAGACAAAAAGACTAAATACACCAGGGAGCAACGAGGCACCGGTGGATAATCACACACAGGTGAGACACATGAGGAAACCACAGGAGGGAGACCACAAGAAGAAACACAAGAACATTTCAGAAGAAAACAGACAACATGAAATGAAACACACACAAACCATGACGTACAGGCTGAATGAAGATACCTGAGGTACCTGCTGAGGATGAAGAGGGCTTTCTGACTGCGCTCTGACCAATCTGCCACTGAGTAATTCAGCCAAGAGGGAAGAATGGGTCCTTTTTACCAGTGTTTGCGTGACATGAATGTTGGCTGTACCGCTTATCCGTGCAGGGTTGCAGAGGCCAATCCCAGCTGACATAAGGCGAGAGTGGGGTAGACTGGTGGGCTGACACATGAGGACAAACAATCACCAATCACCTCAGTGTGCATGTCTTTGGACTATGGGAGGAAGCTGGCGAACCCAGAGAGAGCCCACTCATGGGGGCACACACAGGGGCAACATACAAACTCCATACACACTGCACCACTGTGCCGCCCTGACACGAAAGTAAAATGAGTCAATAACAAAGATTTGAAGTCACTGCTGGGTAAACAGTTCTGTATTCTATTCTTTTACTTCTAAGTGGACCTAGCATTGATGTTTTCCTTGGTTCTTCGTGGTATGAGGGACAGAAAGTGAAACCAGTTTTAGCCCTGTGTTGTTTGTATAAATTTGACTGGTGGATGGTGTTTGTTTTCTCCTAACAGTCAATGGACCAACTGTGAATTGGTTGTAAGCTATCCAGCAATGGACACACCAGCTGTGTGTGTGCCTGTGAGTTCTTGTTAAACACATATCCTTCCACTGACTTTGTCTACCATCCCCTGCCTCTAAATTTTGTTGTGTTTTTATGACTCCCGATTCCTCATTATGGTACATATATTAAACTTACACTTTAGTCTGTGTTTATAGAACCTTATTTTTTTCTGGTTTGTATTTGCCAACACTGCATTTGTTGTCTCATACAGTTTTCACAGTTTCTCTGTTGCTTGCAGTAAAGTCTTCCCAGGGCAATCTGCTGTCTTCAACTATACTGAACGCCTTTTTAATTTGCTGCATAACTGGACACTCACACATAAACTAATAGGAGATGTGATATAAATTACTCTTTACTGGTGTGTAAGGATATGTTTGTGTGCTCACACATGCAGCCTTCAAGAAAGTTAGAAAGACAAACTATTGATGGATATTTGACAGTGTGAGTCAAAGAAAGAGTAAGGGCACAGGTCATGTTTTAAATTATTCTTCTCTCTTACCAAAAGTACTAAGATCCTCACAGTCACTATACAAGAAACTCATTAAAAGTGGACAGAGGAAGTAGCAATCTCTTAAATTGAGCAGAGTGGAAAAGTTATCAAAATCACCAAAATATTTTCTTATCTAAATTGAAGCACTCAAAGCTCAGTGAGACATGCTTTGAGATATTAGAGCTATGAAATGACAAACTCAGGACCTTTCATCTGATATTTAATTTGATTTGTAAGCTGTTTTCTCCTCAGATCTTTCATTTCTATCAAAGGAAAAGAACTGAATAAAAATGATAATTCTGATGCTTTGAGGACACATAAGATCTCTTCTGCAGAGAAAATAGGATTTTTGGATGGCTCTGCTTGCTTTGTGCTATTTGTATTTGCCTTGTCAGATCACATTGAATTGCTAATCCTACAGTAGCAAGTATTTTTATGGTGGTGAGTTCCTCAATTCTAATCAGTTAGTGATCTGATTAGAGCATGCAGTTTTGAGCGTGTGCACTTATTTGAATGGCTGATCAAAATAAAGCATGAGTTATCATGCACATCTTAAGCACGTTATAATTATATCCTAACTGCCGTGACTGTTATCCAGACAATATGATCAGAGCATGGACAATGTCGACAACAACAACTGTCAGAAATGAGGTAAAACATGACAAATTGCAAAATCAAAATTTGCAGCGTTATGAAAATTGCCCCATTAGTTGCTATTCAACAGAGAGAGATATTACTACTCATGAATATGCAGCTCTGTCTCCTGGAAATGATGTTCACACACTTCTTATTTGCAGGAGCAAATGGGTTTTTTTTTCTTGCGTTATTTACAGCTTTGTTGCAGTTAGGGACAGTGGGAGGTAGAAATATGTGTTTTTACTTTATTATGCATTTACTGTATGTGTGAACTTAACTTCCCCTTCTCTTAATGCAGATGCCCACAGTAAACCTAATCGCATGCACTATTTAGGATGCACGCCCCTGGTCTCTGATGTTATCGCCCTTCGCTTCCCACAGTCAGCTCAATCACCTCTCAATCTTCTCATGCTCCATCATTGTAACGTTACTCTCAGATGGGACTGGCAGACCACAACGTCTGCTCAGATAGCCAGCGGTCTGAAACGTGAAGTCCCGTAGGATCTCTCTTGTTCTCTGCCCCTGTCAGCAGTGCGAACCATCAGGATGTATGGACCTCTAATCCATTGGCACTGATAGCACTGTACACTATCCCAGCCACAAGGTTATGTGTTGTTAAATCTTGCATCGTATGCCCTGTAACTATGTGCTTGGCTGGTTGTATGTTATATTTACGGCCTATGGAACTGGTCCTCAGGGCCTGTTCATGTATCAGTGATATGAATCTTCTCCTGGGACCAGTTTTCAATTGTAGCTGGGCATCTGACAAGTCAACTTTGTCCAAATGACAAAATCAACTATACAAAAGGTGGTGATGTCACTGCTACTGATTCACCTGATGGATGGATTGACGGTCGGACAGACAGACAGACAGACAAACGCTAGATAGATGTATACATATGTGTTAATGGATGTGTGTCAGTGAGGGTGAAATATCTGTAGAACTCCAGTGCCCCACCATCACACTCACAAATGTGCACACACCCAACTCACAACAGTCCACAGACAATTCTATTTGCCTTCCACAAACACAGTTTCCTTCATTTTAGCATTAAAGGGGGAGAGATTACTCCCTCTATTTCCAGGGAAATGGATTTTATATCAGCTGTGTGTTTGTAAATCAGAACGCCATTTCCAAGAAAGCAGGGGGTATTACGCTTATCTCCTTGACTGTATTTGTAAAAGCACAACAATATAGGTTACAACTTCTCAGATTTCCTATCTGCCTGCCTTGGGAACATGCTTTTCCTGTTACAGCTGGTACAGCTCCAATGGAATAAATCAATTTATGTGCAAAAGCAGAATAAAGAAGCATGAACACACCCCGTTTCCTGACACTTGCAAAAACAGATTTTTTTTTTTCAACCTTGTCCCCTCGTCTTTCTTGATTGGGTTCAAAGAGAGTGATAAGCAATCTCCCTACACTAAGTTAAAGAATTATGTGTATCATTTGCATTTAGACAGATAAGTTACTGGAAGAATTTCAGATCATTCTATTGACTACGCTGACTGAATTAAGTTCAATTTTGCATGCCTTCACTTGTCACAGAAAGTTTGGAAATGCTGATCCCAGTTTGCTGATAATACAGGAGCTGCGGGATAATAGACTGCTGCTGAAACGTTGCTTATCCCGTGTTCCACCAACGCACACCCACTGTGACACAGTAAATTTGGGAGCAGCCACCGCAGACTTTTTTTTTTTTTTTTTTGGTTCATCATAGACTTGTAAGATACTGTACTGGCAAGAGGGGGAGAGGGAAATGCAGAGAGAGCAGTCGCAGGTGGAAATCAATGATGAACACTAAGGTAGTCTGATTGAAATCTGCAGGGCTTAAGTCATTTATGGGATCCGCAAAACCTAATGTGATTACCCATACCTCCCTGGACATCCCTCCCCATCCCAACTTCTCCTTCTCTCTTTTCATTCTTCACTGGATCTGTCACTCAGCCCTGAAATATTCATGCCGGGCTCTGAAAAATGAATGCGTCTGCCCAAAAGGAGCAGAAATTGAGAGAGAGAAGTTAGTCGTTTCGATAGATACCCTCTCATGATGAAAGTGACAGAGGGCTTTGAGTCAAGCCATTGCTTCAGGAAACGTGGATGACGTGACGGCTCACGGTAGTCGTGGTCTGTAATTGTGTGTGTGCTGCATGGTTGCATGCGGGAGTGTGCATTGAGAATGTGGTCACGAGAAATTTGAAGTAACATTATGCCAGTTTAAGTAAGGCAGGCCAAAGAAAATGAAATTTGACTGGGTAAGTTACAGTCTTCTCCTCGGAGACTGGAGGAATGAGTAAGGGAGTGAGAGTGAGAGTTGAAATTTGCTGAGTGTGTCTCACTAATACATGAATAATTGAGAAATGATTTCTTCCATATTTCACCTCCGGATTCTACAGGTTGATGTGACTGGCAAGTTTACACACATCGCACATGGGACAACAACAGGGGTGAAACTGGTTGTGTTTGGATCAATACATTGTACATGGTGAAAATAATGGACTTTCATAAAAGGGTTTAGCTACCTCTCTCCCTCTTTCTCTGATCTTTCTATTTAATTGGCTGCAGAGTTCCTCGGCTCTCAGTCTCCACAAAGTACATTTTGTATTGATCCTCTTTCCTTGGCTTCACAGGCTCTGCTTCCCATAGTTATCCCATCTAGTGCTGGTGTCTCTATCAGTTGGCAACACACACATACTTGCACTCACATTCACACCCTGGGGATCACAAACAATTAAATAATGCCTCTTTATTAAGCCGTATACCCAGCCATGGGATAGCGATTTGGGCAGCTTTTGTCACTGTTTGGCTTTTCCTAATCACTTATTCTCTGGCGTGACTTCATCGGAAAACTTAACTTCTCACATAAATGAAAAACATGTAAATTTGTAGAGTTTTATTGAATGTCTAAAATAACTTACAGGTAATAATTATTTGAACTTTTCTGATCTAAACATAGCGTGTGACATAAGCATCAGAAGCAAGAACGTCTGTATCTGTTGTTCTTTGGACTGAAACTGAATGTCATTTAAGTATAATTTCATCACCTTTTGTATAATGCAAATCAAAGTTTTGTTAAAATTATATCGTAAATCTAGTGCACGTCTCATCCTCTCTGATGCTCCAGCCCAGAAAAGAAATATACAGTTGAACTACAGACCATCTTGTCTGTGTTGTCATCATTACACCAGCTGCAACGCCTGTGAACATGTTGATGTTCCCACATGAGTCCTCAGTTGTCATTATTACATTATTACCCAGTGGAAACCTCCTGAGGATGAAAAATGAAGCCAGCATTGATGTTCTCCAACCAGCTGCAGTTCCTCGAACAGCCACTTGAGGCTAAAGAAAGGAAATCCCCATACAGTAGGATTTAACATGTTTACAGCCTGGTACAGAAACTTGTTTTGGCCCCTATAGGTAATCCCCCCCCCCCATAACAACTGCACTGAGGCTGTACTGTTATTGAACTCGCTTGTTTAAATTTCATTAAGGCTAAAAGTTCTGAATGATTAATGCTGTGGCTGCACTGACTGACTGGTAGGTCCTGTCACAGTTGCCTAGCCGCTCTGTGTGTGGCCGCTAGCTGTCTGCGAGGCATCACCCCGGCTAATTCAAGTCACTGAACGTGACCCCTCTGCTGTGTTTGTGGTGTTGGTGCCTTTGGAGCATTTTTCATGCAAATATTAGCTAAATAATATGGCTGGTTGTGTTGGTTAATTGACAAACAGAGAGCCAGGGTGTCTGTGCTCCTGTTTTTTAGGTGAGTGAAATTCTAGTGTATTATTTATATGATAGTATTGGCTTTCTCTGTCGCTCAGAGCAAACATGGCTGTGGATGACAGTTTGTCATCACAAACATATCATTAATTATTTACATTTGATGACCAGAGCTTTCACAGTAATCACTCAAAATCCGTCGAGGGAATTGCATTAAATCAGCTGTTTATGGCTCTTTCTCACTCTGCCTCTCTCTCTCTCTCTCGCTGTCTTGCTGGCTGCACTTTTAGTTCTCTGTGCGGGTTGAAATGTTCTATTTGCAACCGTGGAAAGCAGCAGCAGGCTCAGAAACATCATAATAAGTTAATACATTAATGGGAAAACAGGCCAAATATCATATAACATTGGCAAAGGCACAAGCCGTCGGCAGTCAAACTGATCGTAGTCCATTTGCAGAACCCTAGAAGACACACACACGCACAAAGAGAGAAAAAAGAGATTCACAATACCATTAGCACTGCCTCAGCTAAGGAGATGATTACTTTGTTTATTAGAAATATGTAACATCCTGTGCTTTTAGTGTAACATTACAGAATATATGGCAAGGTGGCAAACCTACCTTATACACAGAGAAGAAATGGTAATGTAGTGACCTCCACAGGAAATGAATCAGACCACTATTCATTGAAAAGTGTCCTGTTGATGTGGTAACAGTGCGATGACAGGCATTCGCTGATGCTGGTCTGTAACCCCTCTCCCAAATCACTTCATCCTAAATGTATGTGGGTGTCAAAGGTGATGGTCACACCTACGCAAAGCTTTGATGCTCTTTGGTTTTGCAGGAGGTTTGACAGACCTGTCAGTGTCACATAACTGGATGGGGGTACTGATGAATAATACAGACCAGAAGGTTGCGCGCAATACACAGCTGCTCTGACACACAGTCAACCTGTGTACCAACATACTTACAACATCAATGCGTCTGGAACAAGATGTCGGGATTGATATTCATGCTGTTTCACGCGCATACTCTGAAACACACATGCAGTTGGACGGGGCGTCCCACAGGTAGCTAATGCAGAATAACATTGTTTCCAGCACGCTGGGCTATTAATCATGGATGAACTCCTGCATCACTGACAAATCAGCCTAATCTCACAGGGGAGGGTGTGAGTGTATCCACATACACACCTAAACACACACACAGACACATATGAATGTATGCACACAGAGGAGTGTGTGTGGATATGCACGCGCTCATAGACACATGCATTTTATCAGTCTAATCTCATAGGAAAGAGCATGCTCTGACTGGCAAACAGAGAATTAATGCAGAGCAGGGGGCTCTCCTCCTCTCTCCCTCCTCCTGTCTCAGTCTTTACTTATCTGTCTCTCATGTCCTTCTCCTCCCCTCTCGTCTTCTCTCTCTCCTTTTCTCTCGTTTCTTCTTGTGGAAAACAACAAAACAACATCTGCACACAGTCTGCAGAGGCTGACGAAACACGGCCAGCAGACTGATGGTCTCAGTGACAGTCCTTTTTTATTTTCAGAGTTTTTGTCAAATCGTACACATCCTTCCTGGCTATTGTGATAACCACCAGGAAAAACAGGTGCGTCTTCATTAGCACACTCATGTCACATATGAATACTGACAAGCAGAAACCTTTAATGACTGAGTGGACTAGTGGCCTGAGGAACGCACTGGAAGAGAAGCTGCACTGCAGCAGAGTAGTCTGATATCCACTATGCATGAGGTTTGTGTCTATGCTTGTTGATGTGTGTGTTTATGAGTGTGTGCATGGTCAAGAGAAAGAGAACAAATGCGAGAGAGAGAGATCTGTACAGGGAGCACATGTTTGGCTAAATAAATAAAATGGTGCAGGCTGAACAAATCTGCTTGGAATGAAGAGGGAGTGAGTGGGGAAAGGTTCAGCAAAAGGGGTTGATACAAAGTGCTGAAGGGTGACGTTATTTAAATTTATGTTGGCGTTTGTGTGTGAATGTTCTGTGCACATATTGTGCATTGATGTGGGTGGAAACATGTATGCCTGTGTTCATGAATCACAAACGGCCCTGGAACTTCTAAAGCCTCCTTCAGCTCTGTCTTAAACACTTGCATATCTCACAGCCCTGTTGGAACACACAATGACATCCTGTCCCCTTAACGCCCACCTCTGTTCTGGTTCCTTTTCCCTTGGCCCTCTGACTGGCTGCTTTGTACCCGGACAGATATACAGCTCCTGGCTGCCCCACAGGGCTCTGGGGAAATGAGATACAAATGCCACAGTATCTGCGGTATCGCTGCCCAAAACCAGTGCTGTAGCCTGTGGCAGTAAAACAGCAGCGAGGACATCGACACCACTGCAATGGCTGGGATGGAAGGACACAACACACGATAAACTAAAATGACTGTAGATGCAGAGCAGAGGTGGATGCCATGCACAACCACCTTGACGTTAACTCATGCATGTAGCCTGGTACGATGTGTTTAACTCCCTGTGACCCCGAGGCTAATCTGTAAATCTGTTTCTTCGCAGAAATTAAGGGGTTAAGCTTCAAAGCATTGAATGAGTCATTATGAATGCAGGTCATGTCTTCTTTTCAGCGCTTGTCATGTAGCATAAATAGGCTTTTAATCTCTGATCCAAACATGGAAGACACACAAATGTTCTTACATCACTGTATATCTAACACAGTGTATCTATGTGTCCTTTAATTTGCCTGGCTAATGCTGCACTCTGGTATCGTGATAAGAGAGTGTAATCTTCTTAGGTGTGGCGAAAGCTTAATCAATATTAACATATTCCCCAGCCCCCTCTCCATTGAATAATTGATATCCCCACACAGTCTTGCTGAGAATGAAATAAGATGTAGGAGTATTAAAATAACTTCCCCGAGATAAAAGAAAATTGATTAAAAAAAGATGGCTGAAAATTAAAGAGAAGGAAAGGGAGCCTAAGGGATTGGACTTTGCATACAAATGAAGAAGAGAGGTTGTGGGGGGGGTGGAGAAAAAAGGAACTTTAGGGAAGTTATGAGCCCATTTATCTAACTCCAGTCATTGCACACTCGGCAGACTGGGTTTTTACTGAACCAATCAAAGCGGTTAATCTGAGAGATCCACTGTAGCCTCGCCAATCCCTGACCTCCTTGTAAAACATGTAGTTATTAATCAATGATTGCTCATCTGTAATTTCCGCATGATTACCCCTTCATTAAAAATCTCAGCAGCGACATCTCTGAGTTGATGTCAAAGGCTACTTCTCCGCTCCCAACTCCAACATCTCAAGCAATCTGCAGGCCTTAACAGGCTGTGCCTACAGGCCCTGGTTGACCTGGGCGGTAATTTCCAAGGAAGAATGATAATTAGAATTAATTGAAGTTTGTAAAACTTATTTCCACAGGTCCTGTGGTTCAGTTCAGTTGTGTTTAAAGTTTTAAGTTATGCCAGCTATAGCCACAAATCACTAAATTACTTTAAGGTTAAATGAAATATATATATCACAATGCATTTAAGTCCCTGGCCTGGGGACTATGAGCTCATCCTCTCCAGCTGCAGGGACAACACATGGAAGGATTTTCAAGATGGATGCAGTGAGAGGATCAAGCTTTAGAGGAATCGTGCATTTGGACCACCTCAGCGCTATCAGATCACTGCTGACACCTCACCTACCACCCCCAGGGCTTTAGCACAGATCACAAGTTGAGAGGGAGAAGGCAGACAGATGCTCGTGAGTTTGTGTTTCTGTGTGTGTGTGTATGTGCGTGCACAAGTGTGTGTGTGTGTGTTTGTGTGAGAGGGAGGAAAGAGGACAGAAACTTCTTCAGCTGTCAGTAAACAGGGACAAATTCAGCCCATCTCAAGGTTGCTGCACTCACATGGGCGACACATGAAGGACAAATGTTTGTGAAGTGTTGAGCGGTACATCTGACAGCTGTGTTCAGTCAGCGAGAGAAAAACTGATGGGTGAAAATGAGATGTCAACAAGATGAGGATGAGGCCAATATGGAACAAAGATACAGGCTGCTACCGCATACTATACATAGGGTACTGTATAATATAGGTACACGAGATGAACAGTACTGTTCTAGGTGTCCTCTGTTGAACATAATTCCATGTGGGAGATGATGACTTGAAAGTAAGTGCATACGGTGAAGGCTTTGATTGAAGTATTCGTGTGTGTGTGTGTGTGTGTGTATGTGTACATTAGATTGGTCTCTCATTCATTCATTCATTTAGCATTGTATCAGATACCCTCAACCTCCATCGACAGGCAGTTGACGTGCAGTGAGGTGAGATAGGCGTCTCGATCAATGTCTTCGATCTCCACGCGCTGACAGTTATTAACACACACACTCGTGGACCTATCTCTCATGATTAACTCTTGATTTTATTTACATGAGGAAAAACCTGCAATTACGCATATACTGTTTGTTCTCCTCACTTTTCCTAAACTGAATCAACCATCTGTCACAGGTAACGGTTGTAGGATCCACTCAAACATCTGCTGTAATTCTTCAACAGCTATGGTCGGGAGCTATAATGATAACTTACAACAATGCGATTAAAAAGGGCTAAAATCATTTTCATAGCCTGTTTTAGTGATTCTTTTAATATCAGACATTAAGGTGGTGAGAAAATGGCAAATTGCAGCCATTTGTGCCTCCATCCCATGCTTCTGACTAATCAATCTATAGCCCGTTAACTGTCTGCTCTAATTATGCTGCATCAATACACAGACGAACTTTACGGTCTGCCTGTTTGAAGGGCTGCTCGGCTCTGTTATGAGGAAAAAGCTGCGATAAGAGTGGAGTCGACAATGCACAATGCAATTCCCTGTTTAATTTTTCAGTCAACTTGTGTTTGCATGAATTATGGGTAAATGTGTGAGTTTGTGTGTCTGAAGCGGGTGAAATCTCCTTGTCCTTTTCTCAGACCCGTTCTGCCCTCTCTCGTTTTCGCTCTCTGTTCTATTTCCTTTCTTTTTTGTCTCTGTCTCTGCTGCCCTGGGCTCCTGTCAGCTGAAACAAATAGCCATGTCTCAAACAACTAGGGTGCTGGGCAGGTGTCAGTCAGGCTGCAGAGCGCAGAAATTGATCACAGTTGGGTACAAAGTCAAAACAACCTACAATAACGTACTCTTTTTATCAGCAACATATACACATTTATGTCCACATCCATACCGTACGTTGGTTGTACATTTGTCTATAAAAACTGTATGACAGTTTTTAGGGTTCCAGGTCCATCTTGTGCTAATTTTTGAGTCAAAGTATGTGCATTTTATAAACTATATATTACAACCAATTCTGACCCAGAAAATTCATAATTTGTCGCAGTCTAGTTATTTTAGATTTATAGGTATAGCGGATAATGGGACTAATTAGTACCAGCGAGGAGGTCATGTTTTCACCTGTGTGTGCCTATATCTCAGCAGAAACTGATTTGCTCTGAACGTTTATGAGGCACGGGGCACAAGCCAGGGGAGAACCCATGACACTTTGATCATTCACAATCAATCAGATTTCTTTTTTCTCTCTGTTGTTAGAATCAGGTGTATGATGTGTGACGTTATCCTTGGCAGAAATCTGAGTGCCCATGTGGTTTTGCAGTGTAATGTAAAGATTTACTGCTGATGGAATGGGAGTCCTGCAGTAGATATTTTTATAGCTGAGGGACTGATTTTTCTCACTGATATTTATCTTTATATATGATATAAAAAATACACCATCCCACCTGTGGGACAATCCGGCCTTGGTAGTGCTACTTCAGGTGTGTTTTGGGCTGTTGTACCAGACTCATACATTTTAGTATCTCCATACCAGTGCAGCAGCGAAGAAGCTGGTTCAGACATATGGCTGTGGCTCTGTTTTCTACAGGAAAGTTACTATGGGCCTTATGTTCCATTTTTTATGACAAACAAATCCATGAGGCAAAAGAAACTTACATTATGTTTCCACCATGCCTCTCTACCTTTGGTTTACATCATACACTCATTCTAACTTTTGGGTGATGAAATAAAGGAGTTACTTCTCAGTGCAATCAAAGGTTTATGAACAAGATTAAGTGGTGATGTTTAACCTGTTAAGAACTAGCCTCTATTTTGGAATTCTGCTGGAAAATGACATGCCCATAATGAATAGAGTATATCTCTGCAACCACAAGGTCTATTTGAATAATCCTTTTATCATAATAAAGGGAACACTTGTAAGATTTGTTAAGATGTGTAAGTCTCAGTATATATGTTACTGGGTCAGAGTAAATGAGGTTGGCACACAGCATAAATCACAGATTTCATTTTCGCCTAAAAAGAAAGAAATACACTTTTAGAATGAGTATCCCCTTGGAATGATGCAGTTGCAGCTCAAAATCTGTAGCAAACCCTAGTAAAACATCTGAACAATACCTGTTTCAAAATGTATGCTAATAAAGTGAAGCAGAGCAAAATTACAGAGGTTTTAGTACAGAGTACAGTAGTCAGGCGGAATCTCCAAATGTACCATTTTGGCACTGTGACGCTGTGTTTGGTGAATATAAAATGACTTGTTTGAGCTTGTAGCCATACAAGCTTCTGTTTAATTTGATGTGCAGCATGAATGTGTTTCTACATGATTAGTGTGTTGTTGGACGCTGTTTATTTCACGATTCGTCAGTAGAGCCCAATTGGGCTCCGCTAGGGCTTAAGAGGTTAAGGACAATAAACCTTATCAAGTGCATTATTTTCAGGCTAGTGCACAAAATGGGTGTGTCTACTAAAAGTAATATTTGAATAATTTGACATTGGGTTATCTGAGGTAGTTATCTACTGTACAGCAGAGTGGCAGCAGGCTCAGAAGTGGAAAAACACCTTTTGAACTTTTGGAAAATTGCCCACACAGAAAAGTTAATATGTTTTTTTTTTTGTTTTGTTTTTTTTTTAGTTTTTAGATTGTCACAGCTTTATCTGAGTAACAGTTTGTGAACCGCTAAACTTCCCTATTCCTTCATACAAGTGCACATATTATGTGATGTGCACTGTACTACTCTGCAGATCAGTTGTTTTAATCAGACAGAATTAAACGTAGGAGTAGCTCAGTGGTTGAAAAATGTAGTTATCCCTGTTCCATGCACCACGTAATCACATTGTTTCCCACACTGTAATAGTGTAGGAGAGCATAAAAGAAATACAAGGAACTTTGTTGAAAATCTGATTGCACAACGTGCAATGCTATGAATTATAATTATAAACAGATTAAGATGAAACAAAAATGTGATGAGGCAGAGATAATATCTCCAGAAAACTCTCCTTGTTATTTACAGAAAACTTCCCCCACACACAGACGAGAACTGTGTGTCGGCAACGTGTGAATCAAAGCCCGTTTACAGCCAGGGCCTGCTCTGGCTGGCTCTGCCTTCTGGTCTTACAAGACAGCCATCTTTGTTTCACAGTCTCAGTTTCTCACTGACTCTCAGTCTTCTGTGTTGTGTGCTGTTTGGTGAAGTATACAGTTCCAATGAAGGAAGACTTTCGTTTTGTAATGAACAATTTTGCTTGTTTTTGAGGGGATTCTGAGAAATCAAAGGTATTACAAAAATGTTCCCTAAAGAGAGAACTTGTCAGTGTGTGCAATGAACTTCAAGGCTGCCCAATCTCAAGTCACAAAGTTGTGTAGTGTGAACTGCACAGCAATCAGACGCCTTTTAAGTGATATGGTCTGAACTTGGGTGAAAAAGTTTTGTACATGGCGGGGACAGCGGCCAAATGTGAATTTTGAAGGTAAAAGCTGAGAAAAACAAATGTGTCCCAGCAGGTTTATTGTGTGTTCATCACACACACAGACATGCAAAGTGAAAACAATACCAGCCCTGCTGTTGCAGCTAGTAATGGATGAAAATTGTCAAAATCATTAAAAGGAAAATCAGTAAATCGTCACATTTGAGAAACTGAACCATGCAATTTTTGGCAATCTGACATAAAAAATGACTGAAACGATTATCAAAATAAATTGTCAATTCATTTCTATCAGTTGATGAACAGTTTGAGCTCGATTTGTATTGTTTCCTGGGTGGTTGAATTGATAACAAAACATTTCATTTTGGAAAGTAACTAGTTACTAAAGCTGACAAATAAAATGTGCAGCTGTCAAGTAAATATGTCAGATTTGTACTTGAATGCAGTAACTGAGAAAATGTTCTGAGCCGCATTTCACCACTAGGTAAATACCAACTGTTATAAAAAGAGATGTGATGATGTAAGGTTCTACTCACCTAACCTACATACAGCACATACAGTCATATCTCGCCTCACAGTTGTTGTTGATCAGTAAGTTGTTAAACTAGGTCAACTTGTCACACACAGACAAAGGTCTTTGTGTAATTATGAGAACATACATTATTTGCAGATGCTTAAATCTCTTATCCTTAACCTCTAACTCCATCCCTCTAACCTAAAGCATCAAAACCTAATTCACTAGGAAACAGCTCTGTGGTGTTATGAATGTCCTCACAATGTATTAATGTCCTCACAATAGTAGTTTACAGCAACAACGTGTACACACAACCACAGAGAAATTTGCTTGTGTACACAACCACTTACTCACATAAAAAAAAATCTGTTCCTCACACAAGGTGGTGGAAAACGTAAAGAGAAGCAGCACAGGAATGTCTTGCAGGTCTTTTCTCATCTTACAGATGTCAAACCCACATTGCAGCTATTTTCAACTGCCTGTTTTCTGCTCTTTTTAGTTGACGTTCATTGGATCTGACTTCTTCCATTTACATTCAGGAAAACATGGAAAGAGAACCTCATCTACCTCATCCAGTCCACCGGGGTAGCGGGTGGAAGGGTGGGTTGGGTGGGGCTGGGGCGGACAGAGGTTGGAAATGTTTGAAACAGCACAGGAAACACCACTAAAAACTATTCCCATCGTTACACCCCACACCACCATCTCCAACGTCACTCAGCGCCCTCCCCACGCACACACTGAAACATTTATGCAGCCATGCCTGTCTGCTGATGGTTCTGCCTGTGAATTATTTACCACTGGAAATGCAGGAACAATCTAATTGAAGAGAAGGGAAACTCCATTGGAGATGAAACTCTGCTTTTCCCCCCTTATAAATGCTTTTCAGTTGATGTTGTCAGACTCTCTTGCTGTTGCCGTTGCCGTTTTGTATTCTCAAAGCTTGCCGTCTGCAGCTGTCCGCAATTACCCCAACGTTAATGACTTCTCCTATGTGAGTTACATATCGTACTGCTATCTTTAAATTTGTGGTTTGAGCGAGCGTGTGTCTGTTTGTATCATCAACGGGATATGAAGCAGTATAAGGCAAATGTTGCCTGTCTCACACTTAACATCTGGCCAATTCACATTAACGGAGAAAAGTAGGAAATGTATTGATTTCAATTTTCACACCACTGCAGATGACATGTGACTTTCAATATTTGAAATTAGAGGGAGCAAGCTACAAGAAAGATATCAAACAAACCCATTCCTTGTTAAGGCAAGAAGTTTGTGCTTGGCCTTCTTGAAGAAAGATTGGGGTTTTTGCTGGTAAAGAAATAAATCTAATATTTTGCTAATTATTTATTGACCATGTCCAGTTCATCTCTCTTATTGTCCAGACTGTATCAAAACAATTTTATTTCTACAGCATCAGTTCACAACAGACGTTATCTAAAGGCACTTTACAAAAAGAGCAGGTCTAGACCTTCTCTTCATAATTCTGTTTACAGAGGCCCAACAATTCCCACTATTTAAAAAGTGCTTTGAGGTAACTTCTGTTGTGAATGGCACCATATGAATAAAATGGACTTGACTTCATTTACACACAGAGTACATCCTCTGTAGACCAGACCATCTCACTTTGGTTCAGCCTACGAAGGGCAACACCTGTGTAGACCGTGTCCCCTGAAGCATGCGGCACCTGCACTGGGACAAAGCTAATCTTTCCTACAAGTTCACTGGTTGATGGAGGCATACAATGACACCGAGGCCGAAATCTAGTTTTTGTTCTATTTCCAGCATAGATGCTGCTTCACCATTCTGCTGCCAGAGCCCATTTATGCTCCATCAGAGAGTCCAAACCACAGAATCACAGAAATAGCCTTGGATAGAAACATCATATTTCAAGCACACACAGGGAAAACAGGTAAATGCCACATTAGGTAGGATGTAGCAGAGGTGCAGGTGGCTGGTTATACATTCTGGTTGCTCCTTCTGTAAAATACTTGTGCTCGTTTGATGCTCATGGTCAAACATATTGATTTGCACTTTTCTGTTACAAATTGACTCAAATATAGTTGGATGATGGAGATATTCGTACCTACTGCTGCCACTGACAAAAACATACAAGCAAACATCTTTGCAAGACAAACCTAAGTCTCTTACATCACAGTACACATTAAGAAAAAAGAAAAAGAGTTTGCACGCTCTGCAGGGAAGATGTTGGCTGGGGATATCTCAGTTGTGTGTGTGATGATGAGATAACCTGCACAAAGCAAAAAAAGAGAAAAACTCTCTCACTGATACTGTACTGTATTGCACGTGTACATGCTCCCAGAGTTACTCACACATGCAGCTCTCCCTCCTGTGAAGTGCTGCATCACTAGGCTGTAATGGAATTCTATAGCTGACTGCTGACTGGAGGCTTTGGAGGGGGATGGATGGAGAAATGGATGGATGGAGAGAGAAATGAAAGGAAAAGAAGGTGGAAAGGTGGGGAAAATTGATTGTGTTCATGCTTTTGAAGAATTGCGCCCCCTGCTCCCATGTGTTTGCGTTCATGTAAATGTGTGTATGAATACTCCTAGGGTGATTGCCATCGATATTATGTGCAATACACCGAGGTACAAAGGTTCATTTTCCGCTAATGCCTGTTTTAAATACCCCACCTTGCTCACAACTTCAAAAAAAGCTCCCCGAGGTGAGGATGTAAGTGTATGCAACACCTCCAACCCTCCTTCCCTTCCTCCTTTTCAACCTACAGTTTAACAGGGGACAAGAGGGTACTGTAAATTACCTTTTGATTCATCCCCTTTAATTATGCAAATAGACTTCATTATCTGCAGTGACTCTAAAGTGTTGTGGAATGTATTCATTAGTCTGCGTGTAGAGCTGTGAGTGTTCATTGAGGGCTACTCAAGTGTGTACAATTTTGCATGCTCTCTTTTTTGTCGGTGCAAATGTACAATATACTCAACAAGGTGTATGTGTGAGTACAGGTACTGTATGTGTGTGTGTTTGTGTGTGTACGCCCATGCGCCTCTCTGTACAATATGTACTTTCTTGTCAAGAGTTAACTCCAAAAGTCACAGTAAAAGTGAAGTCTATAGCCTCCCCACTGTGACATGTTTGTGAGTG
Source organism: Caranx ignobilis (assembly GCA_021432705.1). Classification (NCBI taxonomy): domain Eukaryota; kingdom Metazoa; phylum Chordata; class Actinopteri; order Carangiformes; family Carangidae; genus Caranx; species Caranx ignobilis. The sequence goes on from MU269985.1 coordinate 66,197,902, forward strand.
AAATTGATTATGTGGGTAGGGTATAATTAGGAAGAGGGATTAAATCAAATTATTCAGATTTGATTGGATCACTTGAAGGCCACCGTGACTTCACAAATAGTGTAATGTAGGACTCTGGAGAGCTACAATGTGGAGGACTATTAGCCTCCACCTACAAATCCCTTACCAGCATTGTCCCTGGTCAGGAGATCAGGAAACAAATGAATAGATACACCTCCACCCCTTTCTTGAAACAGAATAAAGGTTTAGCTTTCGATACTCTATGTCCTTTACTACCCATTTATACTGTTACACTAGGAATATGTTTAGTGTTACTCCAAAGAATCGTTGTATTCATCTTTAACTTTCAACTGTCTCCACAGTAATTCTGTAGCCACCGCTAAGTTTTTGTGGTCATAACCTGTGGTATAGTTACCATGGCCATGTACAAATTGTATAAATAGAGATGAATGTATGAAATGGATTGGGTGCACCACTTTGTCTACAGACACAAAACTTTGCTCAGTGACAAACACAGACATGTTCTTTGGTGGAGCCTATCTTTAGAACCGAAACTCTCCTGAGTTTTGGATTCAGTAACTGTATGTGACTGTAATTATGCAAAAGAGTCATTAACTTAATAAACAGTGTCTATAAACAACAGCACAAAGACATGGTTTCCTTCCTTCCTCCCTTTCTTCTCTCTCTCTCTCTCTCTTTCTCTGTCTCCATTTTCTCCCTCTGTCGCTCTATCTATTGCTTCTCTTCCTTTATTCCGCTCCATATTTAACACAGGGGTCTTTCAGGCTTGGTGTTGAGTGTCTGATTTTGAGAGAGGCGTCTGAAGTCGAGAGAAGAAAACATCCGCACCATCTCAATAGCTGAATAAACAGCTGATGGCGCAGCGAGGGAGCTGAATGAGTTTAATGAGTAGACTACGGCAGCATGACCCAGATCCAGTTTCCAGACTGTCACTAAGCTGCCTACAAAAACCAAAGTGACAATAACAATCATCAGCAACAAGTCTCATTAATTACAGTGGTGACACTCATGGTCTCCATTCTCAAAATCGACCCAAACTCCCTTGTGTCTGCTGTGTGTGTGTGTGTGTGTGTGTGTGTGTGTGTGTGTGTGTGTGTGTGTGTGTGTGTGTGTGTGTGTGTATATCGTTCTCAATCATTGTCCCCGTCTTTGCCCCTAATCTCCTCGCCTTCTTCTCATCCCCCTATTGCCTTCGTATTCTGTAATGCTCGTACGATGACTTGGCATCATCCCACCCTCACATCCTCAGTGCTCCACACTAAATGTCAACAACTGAATATTCATTACAACACTGACACCCCTCCTCTCTGTCTCTCTAAATCTCACCCCAGACAGAGAGATTTTTTCTTTTTTTTAGTCTCTCTCTCTCTCTCTCTCTCTCTCTCTCTCCAGACTGATTAGCAGCAGATCTGAATAGCCTATTACCAATTACCAATATTAGAAAAGTAATTTCCTGCAGTTTCTGCTTCTCCACCCTTCCTGCAGTTCAAAGAGATCACTGAGCTTTCTCCGTGTTTACCTGATTTCAAGGCATACTGCAGATTTTCAATAACAGTATTATCTATTTTTTTCTGAGTTCCAAGCTATAAAACTAGTGTGCTGCATAGCTATTGCACATTAAAGCACAATATATATTTTGACATAAAAATTTGTGATTGGAATAAAGGAAACAGGAGTGGTATGCAAATGGAAAGACAAATTATGGTAGAGATATTTATACAGAGCAGAATAGAGAGCTTATTTTCCTAGCTGTGGTTCACAGCATGACCAGAGCCCTTCACCATAGTGGTAACATCATAATTTAGCACATAAGCTTACACAGCAAACCCACACCCAGCAGGGAGTTAACTACTATACTACCATGTCGCCCTGAGGCGTGGTGTACCATGACCTGTCCACAAAACTCAATCTGAGCAGGCAACCACAGAAATTAGGGTGACCAAACTATAAAAGACAGGACATCTGTGGCCCGGCACCCATATTGAAATTCTCAGGTTATAGCCCTGAGCCATTTTAGAACACATTTTTTCCTCCCTGTCAAACTACTTTATAAATATAGTTGACCGGTGTGTGTCATTAGCCCTAAAGGAGTCTTCTTTTTCTGTTTACCAAAGACGCCTTGTCATTCTCATTTTTTTCTCAAAAAAAAAAAAAAAAAAGACCTGGCAGCAGAAGTAAATTAAAAAACTGTCAGTGATGGTTTAATTTTCCAACAGTCAATCTCCTTAAAGAAGTATAATAATATCATAAGACTTTTTGAGACAAGGGAAGGTCGGGCAGCCTTCAGTCAAATCACTTGTGTGTTAAATCTTTAAATCTGTACTAAAACTTGCACAACACCACTTTTCTCATTACAAGCACTCTTAACTGATGAGTGAAATTCATAATAGCTTTTTGGTGTCGAGCAGCATACAGCACACTGTTCACTCATTAGGATGGTCCCCAGACTCACATCTGGCTCAAAGGTATGATAGTTGATGGAGGTTTTTGGCATCTCAGCCTTATAAGGAAGAGAACATTAAGTTGCACATAGATGGGTCAGTGTAGGTTGTATTGCATGCAACAATTAGTTCATTGTGTGGATGATATTAAAAAGATATAAGTCTTAAGCACATTCACCGGGAATTGATTGAACTCAGCAGGTGGAAGCAGACCAGTCTGAAGACCATCATGTCTGATTGCTCTTCATGCTTTGAGTGTAAATATAGGGGAACTATGCAAGTCGGTTGCTTTTTTGCTGTTTTCATCGCTATTTTCTCCCTCTACAGTCTCGGAGTGCATATTTTCACTGTCATAAAAACTCACGACTAACCCTCCCCCCGGCCATGTGTATTTGTTTTCAATGAAGCCAGCGAGAGGGAAATCCATGTAGCATTTTCCACTGAGGTGGGTAATATTAACAAGAGGTTACGGTTGCGGTAATGCAGTCCATGGTTCTTGCGAGACAAGATCTGGGACAATGGGTCAGAGGCGCTGATCTTGCAAGGTTGGTTTTCAGCCAAGAGAAACTAGATGGAAGGCCATTCTCCCCATAACAAGTCACTTAACATCACAACTAGTTAAATCTTGCATAATTCCTCTTTAAATAGCTACAGGCAATATAGAGTGGGGTAGATATGTCCACTATCATTAAAGTAAATGCTCAGTACATGTACTATACAGTACGGTACATGTACTTCAATATTGTGCTCAAGTGCAATGTTAGATTACATGTGCATGACATACTATGTCTGTGATGTGAAAGACACTTCAGAAACAGCCACCGTGTTGACTAATGGTGCCCCAGTGAGAGGTGCATTCTGCAGCTGTAGGGGTCATATCGATGTCTCAGTGATCTGTTGTACAGCAGAGGTGTCTGTAGCCTGTGCCTAGGAAATGTCTCTTGAGCCTTGCCCGACCACAGTAAACTAAATGCGTGGGTTGTCTCTGCGAGGCTATGTTTGTGTCTCTGAGGACAGAATGTGTCAACAACCTCCTTGTGAGTCTAGATGTCTTGGATAGGAATAGCACAAGACCACAGCAGGCACATCCACACACACACACACACACACACATGCACAGATTATGCAGGAGGTATAGAAGAGAGGTCATGTTATCTGTGTGAGTCATCAGTGCAGCCTTAATCACTGTGACTCTTATTTAACGCCCTTTTAGGAGACGCTTATAAGAAATAGAAAGGGAAGCACACACCTCCTTTCATGCTTCCCTTCACATGAATGGCACAGTTAGGTTTGGGGTTATCTACCTTGTGTGTGTGTGTGTGCATGTGAAGATATTAGCTGGTATGTTTGAGTAAACTGACAGGCTGAGATGGCCATGTAACAAACTCCTTGGGCCGGTGCTCCTTATCAGTCTCGCACACACTCTTTCATTTTATCCACCTTGCACACACACATACATCCACACACACACCGAATTCTGTGTCACACTGATCTGTTGTGTTCATTTGTAACCTCCTCCAATCTGCTCTGTTCTCCAAGTCTCACGACAGAAGCCATATTATTTTTAGGGCATCACTTCGCAGTAGCATCACAGGACTCCCCCTCTATTATTTCTGTCTTTCCACTTCCTTCTCTTTTTGCTTGCAATCCTCTCATGTCTTAATCCAAGTGTCAGGATCAGAAGAGTCAGACAAGAGAGGAGTTATGGCCGTCTGTCTGCATACTATACAACCTAGATGGTACAAAGACTCATAGTTGGCATGGCAGTGTTTCAGGAATTAGTTTGTTTTGAGGATACAAGGCAGGAAAAATGGTGTGTAGGTTACCTGACTGTGTTTACGTTTAAGGCATGTACATGGATCGACCATATTTATAATCTTTGTTGCTGCAGGTAGCACTAACCAGTTCTGTAGATATACTGGGTGTACATTTGTTGGTTTGTTGTTGAATCCCCGACTTCTCCAGTCATCATGTTGGAGTTTCGTTTGGCAGGACACAGAACCCTAAATGTGCTCATAATAGTTAAACCAGCACATTGCATGAGAGCTTGCTGCCATTTGTGTGCAAATGTACTGTGTGAATGGGTGAATAAGTGACAAAATTGAACTACATTAATAAAAGCACCATGTGAATGCAGTCCATTTGGTGCCACTTACCTCGACAGCTGTGGTTACACCATGGCCAAACTGAAACCATAAAATCATTATTATGATTTTAATCTATCAATCAAAACCACTCGAGAAACATTTAATGTATTATTGTATAAAGCTGCTGTGTTGGTTTTGCCCAGTCTTTGTCAATTGTAACCATGAATCAGTGTCTCATGCACAAATGTACTCAGTGGCCAGTTTAGACGTGATTATCAGAATCTAAAAAAGCTTTTTATTGAATCGCAGATACAGACGGTATCTTAACCATGTCTGACCGAGCGGCTTATCAAAGTGATTCTGTCTAAGTTATACTATTTGGTTTTGAAAAGAATCTGGATTATGTGAGTGACTGTGTCAAATCCACAAATCTCTGTGCATATAAACCTGTCCTGTCACTGGCAATGCTGATCTTCTTTGTACCCTAAATATTAATACTTTCTATACTTCTTTTTAGACCATCTCTGGCCCTCCTTGCCAAGAACTAAAAGCCAAGGTCAACATACAAAAGCTGGCACTGAGCTAAGCAAACCTCGGCTAAATATCAACTCACACCCTTTTTTTCCCCAAGGTTGTCTCAGGAAAATCAGAAAAGCAGAGAGGAGTCTGATATACACTGTATGATACAGTATGTTTCACATTGGAACATTTATCACATACAGCTGTTCATTTTCTCATCTGTGTCGACTGGCAATGTGCAGTGCACTGTGAATGGCACCACTGTTGGCACATGATGCATTGCACTTGAAATAAATTGCAGGGTCTAATAGTCATGCTTGTCAACCTCATCACGTTATTGGCTTTTTTTTTTTTTTTTGGTTGACAAGCTTGTCTTTTTAATTGTTTCCAAATGGTGCAGATTGATTGTTAGTCATTATAATTAGTGTAAGTATAATAATTGAATATGAAATAATAAGATCATTATTGTTCATTATTACATAATTTGCCAAATTAAGTTTATTTGTATCAACTAGCTTCACAGGCCAGCATCATTACACAAATCACCCTCTAAGAGGATGAAGGAAAATGGTGCTCTCTGTGTAGAAATGCCATGCATTAAAAAAACAAAAAAACAGTGGAGCATTCTGACAGATGACCATGAAAGCAATTGGTTTATATTGGTTTACAGTAACTAATGACAGGTGTGTAGGTAGCCATGTTTGATCGATCACATCCTGTCTCGTGGCTGGTACACCTAAGTGAAATACAGCCCCTGTTAATGTTATCACAGTCACAAAGTTCTGTTAAAATATATACAAAGTTCAGCAAAAGGATTACAGGATTAAGTTCAATATTGATTTGGTCGCTCCAATACCAAAAGTACATAAGATAAGTCCAGTGAGTATAATACAGAGAAAAAAAGAAGAAGCTAAAATCGTTTCATTTCTGGCGTCATGAGGATTCAGGAGCCGGTGCTGTGGGGTGGGGTGGTGGGGAGCCTTAGCATGTGGCAGTGTAGATATTTCAACACACGAGGAGACATCTTGTTTGAACAGGGGAATTCAGAGGGGCTTCAGGTTGATAACGTCTACAGAAATATAATAGAGTAGATAAAAGAAAATTATCATAGCCATAATAAAATATATTATAATTGTTACAGGAGTTAGCTGTAGGAATACAAACTGATCTGAAATCCTGGGCTGATATGCTGACACTAATCATATTAAGGCTTCTAACTTATACATTGTCAACGTAATGAATAAATTCTGTTTTTTCTCTGTCAGTTAAGTTCATTTTTTCAATTTAGCAAGCCAACTCCGTTGGAGCAATAAACCAGTCACCAGCCTCATGTTGGAACAACAAGAAACAACAAAAACAAACAAGAAACTAGAAACTCAGTCCTGTGCAGTTTTGTTTAATTCAGTCCTGCAGGTTATAAAAGGTAAACAATCCTTGATAAAACTGTTGTTATATTTAAATGTTCACTTATGTCAAAGGAAGAGCAAATCTTGACTTCACTCCCCTGCTGGTCTCTGCTACACTAACTTCTGTAACTCGATGCAATGTGTCATGCAGCATCTCTTTCATCAGTCTTTATGTTTTCTCTCCATATTCTAAGGCAAATAGCAGTCCGCCAGATTGATCCCTCTGTGATCTTAGCAGAGTGAAACAAGCAATTATTTTGTGAGCACAGAAATATTATACTGCAGTACACAAGTCACTCAACCCTGTTTCATCGAAATCCATAAAATTCAGCAGTCGTCTTCTTGAGTCATATTTTCTAAGTGTTTAGCTAAAATCTCATTTTGTGCTCATCTCTGTCCTTACAGACTGTGTTAGTCATGAGGTTTACCCCACAGAGGTGTCAGTGCTTATAGGAAATGCTTTTTGGTACAGGTCAGTAAGAGAGAGTCATCCATCCTTCCACCCATTGGCTGCACTGCTCATCTCTGCAGGGTCACAAGCACAAGAGGGCTGGAGTCAATCCCAGCTGACACAGGGTGAGGGTAGGGTACAACCTGGACAGTTCGCCAGTGATAGGGTCAACAGTTCTCCAGTGATAGGGTCAACATGTAGAGATGAACAACATTCACACACAAATTCACAATTGAAAGTTGCCAGTCAACCTATTGTGCATGTGTTTGGACTGTGGGAGGAAGTTGGAGAACCAAGAAAGGCCTCAGGCCCTGGGAATCGACCCAAAACGTTCTTGCTGAGAGGTAATAGTGCTTACCACTGCCTGTACAGTATCGCCCAAGAGAGTAATCAAATAACAATCATTCATTTTCAGTGTTTTTACAAATAACAGTTAGATTTTGAGTGAGATTCTCCTTCCTCTGCAACTGAACCTGGATCGTCTACTTTCACCTGAGCTCTCACGTACTGTACAACAGGTTACACATGTTTGTGCTTGTCATTCAAATGTCAATGTGTCACCGTTCTCTAATCATCTTCCTAGCAGTGATGTGTCAGTGCCCAGGGTACCCTGTCTCATCATCGGGCCCTTCTGTAGCCTTCTGCTTTGGCATCTGTTGGTAGCAGCAACCACGTTAACACCGTCGCTAAGCAGAGAGCACACGGATGAATCCCTGAATCATCTGGATACTCTGAGCGTAGTCACAGATGACAAGATTAATGTTTAGCATCGGCGTTGAAGATCAGTACTGTCAGCCAGATATAAGAGACTGTTAGAGCTACACCTGATACCTCGCTTCAGCACCACTGTTAAATGTTTTGTGTAGACTGAGAGTGGGTTGGTGTTAGAGGTGCTGCAGAGAGAATTTCAACAGGCTTCACATGGTTGACTCATGATTGGTTTCACGCACAGCTTGAGAAAGCTTGCGAGCAGTTAACAAGAATACTCAAAAATTGAGGCTGTCATATTCTGATGTCAAAACCCTTTTACACATTTTCTCTCTCTGTAATTATAGCAGTCTGTTCTCTGCTCAGTTCCTCTCTCGCGCTTCCCGTGTGTGTACGTGTGAGAATCTGTATGTGGGTTTATTCTCTGTAATCTTTTAATGACATGCACTAACGACGCGTTGAGGCTCAGAAACAGCCCAGGCCATGAGACACACACACACATTCACTCACACACTTACACACACACACACACGACTCAGTGGAAGGCCACGGCCTCTGAGGAGATTAGCCAAATCAGAAAAGCGTTTTAGAGAAAGGCAGCTTTAATGCAACACAACACAGATAGCGTGTGTTTGTGTGTCATGGTGTGAAGAGATAGATGTCCACAGTGTCAGACTCCTCAACATTTTGTCTGTAACTTTCTTTCTTTCTGAACCTTCTTGTTTTATCTCGTTCGTCATCAGGTTTTGATCAGAGGCATCCTGCCACTCAGTGTCAGCTTCCATCACAGGCAGTCTCATGCATAGAGTAGAGCACATTTCCAGTTTGGGTTTCATCTTTAAGCATACTGTGCTTATGTATATGGTATAAATATGGTTCTATATTTATACCTACATCAACCCCATCTTACCACTATACTCAATGTGACAGTATTCTGCTCTCTTGGGTTATGACTGAGTAGAAATTCTCATCTACTTGTCAAACTTGAAGCCTTGCACGGAAAGTCAGAATGGAAAATGGAGAAATATGCACAGGATATATACCATGCATACAGTATAGGCTGATTGGAGAACAGATATACAATACATCACATACTGTATTTGAATAAGAACGTACTTGTCATGTTCCTGTGATCATTTGATGTTGATCCATCGTTCTGTTATCAGAGGCTGAGAGCTGTGCTGCCGTCATGGCATTTGCATCAGGTTTCTGTGCACCACTGCTTCCTCACATCCATAAAGTGAATATGAGGAAATTGGTTCTGATGTAATGTCACCATGTTGAAGAGCGCATGACGGTGTTTTTTTTCCTGCCTTAAAGCTACAAGAAACTTGGATTGGAGTTGGATTTCAGAGCTGATACTAATATGATGAGGATTAGGGTTAGGGTTAACCCAAAATAAACATAAAAAAAAAACATATGATATAAGTACACTGATAAACAAACGCATTTCTGTTAAAGGTCTGATAAATGACATTTTAGACAAGTAAACATGTCAGTTGTCTCTGGTACAGACTGTAATTGCAACTACAACAGATGACTTCACACACTGTTGGATGTTTGTGAACAATACAAGAACAATATACTGTTCATCAGTGACCAAGCAAAGCTCCTACAGAACAAAAGAACAGATATAAGCACACAAAATCTCATAAACAGGCGAGCTCCCTCTCATCATCCCTTGACAGATGGTTAAAGGAAATGCTTTCTATCATTCTCACAGAAATGATTCATTTCTGAATGAAATATACCTGTTGTATTTTTGAATATTTTCAGAGCCTTCTCTTGATTTATAAAACAGGATTAATAAATAAACGGCAAATGTGCCTGACGTGATTTGATCTGTGCATTAGTAACAGGTCTTATTTGTCTAATATACAGTTATATGCCACTGCTGATATAACCATGATAAGCTCTGTTATCAGTCTGGCTCCCGACAGGTGTTACTTACATAAACACATCAGGTCACAACAGAATAACAATTATAGGTGACATCGGGTTGCTATGGAGATGCGGGCACTGTGACATATGCAGTCCCACACACATCAAGTATGAATTTGTGACAGAGAGCTTTGAACAATCCAAAGGGTGAATACAGCAGATCAGTCTTACCATGTCGAACTATCTAAACGTGAAGATTGTTTATGCCAACAGAGCATCAGTACATCTCAGATATTAGATCAGCTTTTGCATGGAATCTTTCAAGGCAACAACGCAATGATTGGTGAAACAAAATCTGTGTTTCACTCAGCAAGTGGGATTCGTTAACATAAACACAATGGAGCTATAGATGCTTCAATCACATGTTTTACAAAACTGAATCCGCTTGTGTTAAATCCAATATTTGTATTAAATCCAAAACCTTTCTAATCCCATCTCAAGTCATTATAAAGTAGTTTATTTGGTGGGAATGAGGAAAACTATGAGTCAGAAAAGATGCTGCTTGTATTTCACTCAGAGGAAAAACAAATTTCAACATCTACTGTAAGACCTAACTTGATATTTGATAATCAAGCTTCTTTTTAGTTGTGATTGAGGGACCAATTACCAGACAAGCACGACACTGACGATAATAGAAACTGCAGTAATTAACTGTAAAAACCTAAACCACAGACTTTCTGGTGGGTTGACACATTGTATGGCTCCTCTTTTAGTCACTGTTGTTTGTTCCTCAGTGGGAGAAGCCACAGAAACTAAAACAAATAGAAAGAAAAACACAATGAAAAGAATATCAATTCTTCTTTATCATTCAGATCATTCATCAAATCACTTAGGGTTAGGGTTACAATATATACTTAATAGGGCCTCCAAAATTAATGCAATAATAATGATTTAATGCAAATTACTTTTAACGCAGGTACTATGATACATCCATGGAAGTGACGCAGCAGAAAGGTGTGGATGGCAAGTAGAAACAAACCTCAGAATGTGATAAAGAAACGGCTCTCAAGTTCAGTTTCAAAGTCCTGCCAGGTGGTTCTCTCGACAAGACCAACATTATTTGCATGTTCTGTCATGTGTGTTTTCACACAGGCAGTGATTAGGTCGGCCCAGGCGCGATGCGTTTGGGTCAGTGTGAACACAACAGTCACACTCTGGTTTGGTATAGTCAAACTCTGGTATGGTGTGTTTGTTATGTGAATACAGAAAGACCTCGATCCGCTCTTACTGCCTTGTAAACGTGATGTACCACGCATCTTTTTTCGGTCAGTCGTCATGGAAACATGACGCTCTGACAGTGGTGTGGCGTTTGGACCAGAGTGAAAACAAGCATGCACATGAACTGCACTGGCTGAAAAATGAAACAGTGTTGCCTATCCTTTTCACATCTGGTGCACAACCTTGATCGGCACCAGTGTGTGTGAAAACATTGTTGTGGAGAATATTCTGGACAGTATTTGTCCTCGTTTCGGATGCAATAATAATAAACATACATTCGTATAAAGCAAACACATTTGTCTTCTCCCATGTTGATAAGAGTATTAAACACAAAATATCCATCTTAAGGTATGTTTTAGGGCAGGTAAAGTTTATTAATTTAACATTTCTAGATATTTCAACGAAAGCCTTCACATCCCCCACTCATAATGAGACTCCTAAATAACTCCTAAATGCATTTGTCTTATTCATCAATTCATGTTTAAGTGTTGCTGAGGCACTGCACATTTGTATACATATATAAAAATATATATTGACCTTTTTTTCTCTTCATATGGCATAAGCAGAAGATTCTAAGCAGAAGAGTCTAAACAGGTAACATGATTTGTTGATCCTGGACCATAACAAATCCAGACATTGTACCAACTTGAAACTTAAGCTGTTGTTAGAGCTGTATTAAGAAAATGCATATTGATAAGAAGCAAAGTTTTCCTGTTGATTCACAATCATGGTGGAAACACTCACCTCTAGATCGAGCTCTACAGAATACCTAAAAATAAAGCTACGGCAACCTGCAATCAATCTTGTTTACCAGCCCAGTGTGTTTTTGTAAGTCCCGGCTGAAATGTGCAGCATACAAATACCCTTTTCCTTCTCATATGGTTTCCAGGATGAAAATCCAGCTCCATGTGCTGCTTCCTCCTGCTATACCCCCTGACCAGGAAAGAGCAGTGTATCATATTTGAACATTTTTCCTTTCATTGACAAAACAGTTGATAATGCTGAGGGCTGGACGTCTTAAACAGGAAATAAAGATGCTAGGACATTTTTTTTTAAAACATTATAAATAACAGGATAGAAAAGAACAGTTATCGATGACATTTCTTGGAGCCAACAGAATTAACACCAGTAGTTACAAATCCATTATTTTGAGGTTCCTGTCGCTTCGAGGTTTCTTGGGAAATTAATTCACACTGTTATCAACAATGCCTACAGCTCCATACATTCTTGGATTTATTAATTACAGTTTTGTGCACAGTATGTGTGTGGTGCGCTGCAAGTCCTGATGTAGAGCACTTGAAAAACTCCCCTGAAAGACCTAAAGAGATTTAATTTGAATCCTGACAAAGATCATTTATGGGATTCAAACAAAATGCAGAGAGGCTTTTCTTTTGAAAGATTTTATTCATTTCATATAATACTGACACATGTACTCAATAGCGGTTAACAGGCGTTTAAAAACACAGATATTAAAACCATTAGAGCATCAATTTATTTTTAGCCCGTTGATTCCATGGACCATTTTTTACACGTTTACATGTTTCAATATACCATAACATCTACTTGGTATTAGTCTAACCTCACCCCTGAAAGGATTTTTTCCCTTTGTCAAAAGAACAAAAGAAACAGGAAGACCGACAAACAGTCTCCCCATTAAAAAAAAAAATGGCATGTGGTAAGCCACAAACTATTTAAGGTAAAATATATTTGAGGTGAAATTCAAACAAAAAGAAAAGAAAATTAGAGAGGAATTTTTAAGTTTCAATTCTGAGAAACGTGTTGACAGCATCAAGTGTGTCGTATGTGGCACAGTTAAAATGAAATGTGTCATCCAGAGGCAGCCATTCTGGAGCCACTCCCTTTTTTTTGTAACAATGTTTGTAATACAGGATAGCTGTCTAAAATCCAGATCCCCTTTATTCCCAGTATGCATATGTAACACAACTAAGCCATAGAAGAGAGATGAAGAATACAGATTGTTGTAAAGAAAGTTCTTTTTTTTTGTCATCTAATCCGGTGCTGTTTACGTCATAGTTTGTTTTGTTGAAGTTTATAGTAGCAGTAAAGGATTGTGGGTGATGCACTCGTCTGTGATGAAGGACCAAGGTCACTCAGTTGTCTTTAAAGGTGATGGCAGGCAGTGTTAAGAGTCCTGTCTCTTCTGCCACCATGTCTTGGATATCCTCAGAAAAATGAAACAATTACTGGTTCCTCATTAAAGTCTATCTGAGCGCTTTTCTTCACCACTGATAAGGTCCATTGTGCTGTGTAAGTACTTCCACCGCCATCATCTTGTTCTCGTCTTTGAGGTGGGCAGGACTATCGGGTCACCTATAACAGGGAGAAAAGAAGTAGGTCATTGAAAATAGTCCAGCTGAAAAAGTGAGGATGCAGCCTTAAACAGTAAAGGTCACGGAGCAGAGTACAAAGCTGCTGCGGGTAGTACATGTCAGCCAAAGGTTTAAATAATGCAGTGTGGTGCACCATGACCCACTGTTTGGAAATAATCAGAAGTGATTCTTGTTGGTGGAGCACCAGCAACATGGCTAGCGCATCTCTGTCTCCTCTGGCTAGGCACTAAACAAGACACAGTTTGAATCGTGGCAGTCGGCCCACGATGCCTCACTCTCAGCGTCTGGCCCGTTGCCATGTCATTTTGTCTGTGTGTCAAGACGGCTGCTCTAATCACATGGTCTCTTTATCTCCTCTGTCCATCTTTCCATTTTCTTTGCTCATGCACTCACTTTTGGTTTATATCAAGCTATTAGGAGACTTTGTCCACCAGCCAACGACCAAACAGACACAAATTGCTGTATAACTGCCAGAGCCTGGGCATGTAATAGGCCAGACTCTCCAAGACAGTTTTTCTGTTTTCCTGCATGCCTTTTCTCTCTCATTGTGTCTCCCAGTGGCTTCCCCTCTCAGCCCCCCAAACATGCCATCCTGCCCCTATTTCCTCTTGAGGGAGTCAGTCTTTTGTCCGACCCAGGTGCCAGCTAACAAAGTGTGAAGGCCAGCCATCACTGAAAGAGCTCAGAGGAGCATTTCCTCCAAGCTGGCAGCTGAGACTGCTCTACTGTATCTGCTCTCGATGGCTCCAGGCCACCCTTCCTGGGCCTGCTCCCATTGCCTTCAGGCATCTACTCCTGTGCCTGATCAAAGAGTCTGCAGGCGTTTGTTGTCACGCCAGTTCACTATGCATGCACACTGCTTCACACCACAGTCTCTGTGCCTGCTTTGCTTCAAGGTGCAAACTCAGAGTCCCTTCAGGTGTTCATCTCCCAGCCAGTTTAAATATGCCTGTAGGTGGCAGTTTCCATGCCCAATTAGAAAGCGGATTTAGGTAGTTAGATATCAATTTACAAAGCACACAGACAGCATCATCTCTATGGGTCCACAAGTACCTCATTTTCTGTTGCTTATACCACAGGTTTTTACTATCTACACGACCAGTGGCCACCAGGCAGATGTCCCCCTCCCTCCTTTATTACACACATGCACACAAGAGTAAAATCCATAGAGTCGTTAGTTTTGTTTTTTATTCTATCTACCTTGTTTCTATTGTTTCTATTAAGCAGGATGGTGTTTGTGAATAGCCTGCCTATGAGTTTTATGGCACTCACAGACTGCCACATCTGTTTAGTGTTGATGTAAGCTGGCTATAGAGGACGTAAAATATACATGCGCCACTGACACCTTCTTGTCATTTGTTTGTTAATATGTGTATATGACTGCAAGCATGTCAACACAAATGCACACACTTGCTTTGCAGTCTGTGACAGCTCAGTGGCTTGGCAGCCCAGCCGTGTCTGTCTGCTCATCCATATGATATTATTTGGCATTGATCGAGCTGTCTTCTATCCCCTCCCTCTCTCCTCCTCCTGCCCTCCTCTTCTCCTCCTCTCCTTTGCTCCCAGCCAGGGATGGAAGAAAGGATGGAGAGCGCCAGGCCCTCTTCGCTGTTTTTTTTTCTTTCCGTGCTCTGTGAAACATAAGCTTCTTGTCAGCTGACCAGCTCCACTATTCTTGTTTTCAAGTGTTTTCTTTATTCTTTCGTCACCTCTAACTTCAGCCTTTCCTCCCCACTTTCTACTCGTTACTTTTCCTTTCTCGTCCATCTCTACCTGCCTCTTTCTTGCCTTGTGCTGCTTATCGTGTGTGTGTGTCTCTCTCGTCCTTCCATCCTCTCTCGCTCCATCGTCAATTTCAATTTACGAGCGGGTCTTAATGGGACTATAAGAGAACGTTCGATGCTATTGATCTGGTTGCCTGTGCATCTTGACCTCAGCGTACCACATCAGAGGAGGAAAAAACATCACTCTTTTCATCATCAGGCAAACACATCAGCTATGGCACTCGAGTAGTGTACACACACACACAACAGACACTCACAGACGCACACAGATCATTGATCAAAGACCTGAATGCAAGAGACTGCAAATATTTGTGCTCTTTTAAACTACGACAGAGTCAATGATAAAGCGATGCCTGGCTGAAAGTGGTTTACTTTGATCTTGTTGAGGAAATTATAGATGCACATTTGTAGAGTGATAGAGCTGGATGCATGAGATCAAATATAAGAACCACCTTTATAACAACATTCACACATTCAGAAATTACATCATCCTTATATATTTGATCACCCCTCATGTGTCTCCTTTGTCAATTACACCTGTTACATACTCTGAGCCCACTTGTTATTTTCTGCTTGTCCGCCTTTCTCTTATCTCAGTAATATTGGGAAAGTTCATTGACACCTATGAACAACCTAACACAATCTGGGTCCAGCAGAGCACAAAACTATTTCGGGGTGAGAATAAGAGGAGGGGCCGTGCAGGAGAAAAGGGTGTAACTTGAGAGGGTGAGATCCACTTTGCTAGGTGAGAGGTGAGCAGAGGAAAAAGTCGGCAAGGAATTTTTAATCAGACTGGCACATAGATGACTGTGTGAGTGTTTTAGAGAAAGAGAGAGTGGGAAAGAGAGAGGGGAGCACGTGTTTCTTAAGCTTCTCTTATCCCTCTCTTTTACCCATGGAGATCCACTCTCCCTCCCCTGACCACGCCTTCAATCAATTATTTAGGCTGAAAACAAAGGTCTGCACCCAGCCATGAATAATGGAGGGTGAGAAGGCAGAGAGGAGGATGGAGGTTAGAAACAGAAGCATACAGTGACACGAGGTGAGTCTCACACAAATCCTCCAATGACAGACAGTTAGACGTCTCCTCAGGTCAATGCAATGCATGGAAATGAACAGGTGCCGATGGAGGCTGAGAGTAAAGATATATAATGTATATCTATACCCATGCATGCCCACACATACATGCACATAAAGACCAGATGACCATGCACATGCACAAACTGCTGTATTACAGGCGAATCGGAGCATAAAAACTATCTGAGGACAATTACCACTCTAGTGTATCCAATGTGGCGAGTTGTTTTTGCATCGAGTCAGATGGCATGCCAGTCAGACGCAGGGAAGCAGGGCAAGTAGGAGTGAAGGGAATTGTGGTGTTTTCTCTCTTTCCTTCTGTGTGTGTGTGTGTGTGTGTATGTTTTATTTGCCTTGTTCCTGTTGGCCTTGTTTTTCTTCAGAGAATGTTTGATGTTAGATCCAAGATGGGGCGGAGAGGAAAGTGAGGAGAGAAATTGGGTGAGAAACAGAATGATGTGGGGTGAAAAGGAGAAAGAACTGGGGATAGAAACTAATAAAACAGGGAGGAGAAGGAGAGAAGACAGAGATCTAACACGATGGAGGTAGAAGTGGGTCACTCGGCGGTGTCTGACCGCATGTGTGCATGCATGTGAGGGATGGGAAGATTGTGTGCACAGAGAGAGAGAAAGGGAAATAAGAATATAACAGAGAGAGAGATAATGTGTGCACCGACCTTTGTGGTCTTGACTTTGTTGCCTGTGCTGCAGCTCCATCCTGTGAGGTCCGGGAGAACCTTACACTCCTCACCTTCCATACATGGCTGCATCTGACACCACCACTTCTGGGCTACAATGGAGGCTGGAAGAGGAGAACGAGACAGAGAGAGAGAGAGAGAGAGAGAGGAGAGAGAGAGAGAGAGAGAGAGAGAGAGAGAGGGCAGCAGATATTAAGTTGGCTAAAGACATGACTCAATATTATTTTAATTAAGTGCTTTTCATGGGTTTCCAAACCTGGATATCTGTGGATTTCAACACCAAGCTTTTCCAAATGCAGTGCAAATTTTAAATCAATTTCCAGGGAATCCGAAAAGGAAAACGTGATTCAATGTGTGTTTCCATCTACTACCATTATGCTAATATTAGGAGTTGGACGCATGGAGATAAACAGTCGGTGGCCTTAATTTTCCAGTTGAGCAGCCATTAAACCACAGCAGGAGAAAAGGATGCAAAGAGATAATGTAATTTAAAAAGCACCAGTCAAATCTCAAATGAACAAAAACGATGTGGAAACGTGTGGCATTTCAGTTTGCGATCGTGCGCTCATTTGAGGAACGTTAACGATCTCCTCATCAGTTCACACAGATCTGACGTTCAAGTCACACGCTTCATCTGTGTCCTGATTAATTCTGTCTCCATTGCACTCTGCTGCACTTTGTTTGCTTTTATCAATCCACCAGCTTTTCCACAACAATAAAACACAGAACCCTTTTCTTTTCATCAACACAAACAGCATGATGGTGATGACCTTAAAGATCCTTGAGAGAAACCAACAAATGATTTCTAATTTTGAAAAAAGAGGTGCAGACGACTGTGAGCTTCAAAATTAGAACATGTCATGCCTCCCCTCCGGTGTTTCTGAGGGGAGCTGCGTTCACCAAACGTTTTAGCTGAATCTGGTTTCCTTCTGCAGTTCAATGATCATTGAAACCACCACCAACATCTTTCTAAAGATACAATTTCACAGCCCTCTGCTAATATTTATGATCTGTTGGACTTAAATTTATGGAATTATATCATATGATTTTGTAATTCTTAGTAAGTATGGTGACACATCAATATTAAGATAATTATATAAGATATTATCCACATTTTTCACTCCTGATAAACTACAAGAGATTGTAAAAAAAAAATTGTGTGGGTTTTATGGGCACAGCAATCATGTGAATTTAACTTGTGCATAAAAGATCCTTTACGTTCAAGTCAACAGAAAACAACAAAAGGACAAACCTAGAGGCAAGTTATGCAAGAGACAGCTGGGAACTGTTGTGATCTTTTTGGGTTGGAGTAAATTTGTTTGCAAACACATCAGTGAGGATAAAAATTAATTGATGATGTGCCTACGGCAAACATCACATAGCAAAAAGGTTTTTTAAAAAAAGGAGATATCAAGAAACAAGAGGATGATTAAATATCACAACAAAGAACAACTATGTGCACTCACCAAAAAAGCTAAACATGTGAATGTATGAAAACTATCCTTCTTCAGTCACTCTAAAGACTGGGTACATTTGTCACAGTAAGTTACCAGGTAATTAAATGTTGAGCATGTAAGAACTGAAGTAGTAATTGTCTCTCCAGCTAACCAAATACTTAATCAATTGTCTGTATTCAGTGACATAATTCCCAGGGGATTAGCAACGCTTTTTGAGAGAGATGGTTTGTGTGAACAGCCCAACTTTGCAGTAATGTCTGAGAACTTTTCAAAGGATTTCTTAATAATCAGCTGTTGCGTACATTTCATAGCCCCTCTGAACAGAGAAATCCCAGTATACAAAGCCTACAAAGACTTTCATCAAGTCATCATGTGCTCTGTCAGAATTTGTGTCAGCTCAGTGTTGATGTAATGCCAGCAAACAATTCAGTAGTTTCATGGTTAATAAAGCCTTTCTGAGTATATAGGGCCATGAACATTTACAGTGCATTAAAGTGCTACAGTATGAGACTGTTACCCTCTACGGCTAATACTGTGTGGTATGCTAAATTGACCACAGACTTTCAGGAAATTTGTGGTTAATCCCAGACAAGGTTGACCTATTGAGTTACATCACTGGCAGGTAGGTAATTCAACCATGATTTCTAAATACAGTTGCACTTCTGTATTCTTTCCTTACTTTGGCGGTTACGTTAAGTGAATACGTCTCATTAAGTTCTAATGGAGATCCGTCCGAGTCTGATTTCAGTCAAAGGAAAGAAAGAGCAGAGTTGCAGAGACTGCATTCTCTGATTTCATCAAGTGCCACTCGTCACAGCTGCAGGGGGTGTGACCGTCACTGATTTTGTGGACATGGGGACAACAGCTAGGGCGATTTTCCAGGTATATATCCAGGGTAACATTTGTAGCTTCAAATTGTCAGTGCCACTGTGAAACAAAGCTCATTAATGTGCAGAAGGCTAAATAAACGTTTGGGTCTACAGAATCAACCCCCTCATTTGTTATCAACAGAGCAGTTCCAGAAAGATAACACTTTCTGCTGATTATAATATTTGTTATCATGATTCATGTTGGCAGAGCTTTTATCTTCATGTAACGTTGACTCAAGTGCTAAATATAATAGCAGGAACACCTGAGAGTATTTTCCCCTTTTCTGCCTCTCAGTTAAGAAAAACTTGTGTTTATTAGAATTTGTTAAATCCAATTTTATGTGTATAATTGGAATTATTTGCTTGGCACTGAAGCAGAAACTACTTTTACTGTACAGGTTTCTGTTTCTTATACCTTTACATTTTATTAGCCAGAGTAAGCATTTCATTATTATTAAATTGCTGGTGGGTGCAGTGCAACCCAATGCCATCCATCATCTTTGTAATTCCTCCAAATTCATCACAAAAATGTAATGGACAGAGGCTGTGGTCATAATTTATCAGGCTCCTTAAGTTAGCAGCAGGAAACAACATTAGACAGAAAGGCAGGGCCAGGAGTGCAGCCTGGTTCTGTTTCAAGAACATCTACAGTGCGTTGGTCAACACTACATCAAAATACTGCCAGAGGAGTTCACTGTGTGGACGTGCTCACTGTATTCACATCAAAGTCATTCGTCATTTTTTATTTCAACTTTCAAAAGAGCAGCACACACCAGAACAGGAAGTAAAAGTGGACAAACATGTCCAGAATAGTGCAAAAACATATTTCGTGCAGGAACTCTGGGTCAGATAACACTTATATATGATTTTCAGAGTTCCACATTTGTAAGGACTACAGCGTCAGGACTGACGAGAGAGAATCAATTATAGTTCAGTCAGAGTTGCTTAAGTGAGTGAATTGACCATTTATAGCAAATGGCTCTGCTCTTTGAAGGAACTCTCAAAGAATTCGAGCAACAGCAAGGCTTGTGCTGGGAGAACTAATCCCCCACCCCCTAAAAAATACATACAGGTCCATTAGACCTTAGTTAAATCAGAAATAGCAAAAATGATCATATGTTGGCAGGAGGCTGGGGTGATGGAGGGAGCACAGCAGCAGAGTAAAGGTGAAAAGACTCCAGTCAGAGAAGCTGCATTGTGCCTCTGCTGGAATACACAGCTGGTCATCAAACAACTCGAGACTGAGCCAGTGATTAAAGTACGAATAAGGCAGACACAATGGCTGTGTAGTTCTCCTCCTCAGGTAGTTTGACAAGTATCAGAGTACATTGTCCATGATCCAACAATTGCATGATTAAAGCCAATTTGAAGCTATTTTATTCTGTTAATTAAAAATGATAGTTTCACTTTCTGATAATAAAAGTGTGACTAAAATGAATCAATTGTTTACTCAAGTTTTGTATTTCAAATACAAATATGACCTCTCAAAATGAGGACATCTCCACCACACCAACACAGTGTGGTCCCATGGTCCCATCCCAAAACAGCTCATCACAGCTGCAGTAACTAGGAGGAGTCGCCTGCTGTCAGTAACTTTACTCAGAACACACAAACTAGTACTGAGGAGTGTGACTCTGTCATATTTTTACGCTGCTATATAACTTCTGATTTATGATGGTGCTGCACATTTTGAAAACAGTGTTGTACACAGCAGTTTAGCATTTCTGTCAGTGTGAATGTTGTGGACTGCTTGAAACAGGCAGCTGTGTGACTGTGGAATAGACTAAGCTGGATTTGCTTTGGATTGAAGGGGTTTTATCTGAGCAAAGCTAAAGGTCTGATTTTTTAGTGTTATATGTGAAGGTTAATTTGGACACCCTGAGGAGACACTACAGGGATAATGCATGTGAGACTTAAATTCTGAACTCATTAAGTCTATAATTTCTCAGTATGAAGACATTAAGAGCTGTGAAAGCACTGACAGTTTGAGCGTGCAGGTGTGTACTAGCTGCATGTATACAGACAGTGGTGCATACCATCAACACAGGAGGGCATGGCCCGAGTGGTGCCAGCAACCTGTCCAGGGAAGCAGGAACATTTGACAGTCTGAGATCTCTCCTCAATCTTGTTCTTGTTGCAGCAGCGGTGGGCAGCAATCACTTCGCATGTCCCTGCCTTCACGTGCACTGTGAAAGAGAGAGAGGCACATAGTTGAATACAAAGAAGCACACTAATAAAATTGTTGTCTGATATGCTTTGTCCTAGACCTCTGAGCCTCAGATCAGCCTGGTGTCATGCTCATCGACAGCAGTTGCCACAATTAAAAAAAAAAAAAAAAAAAAAGAAAAAAAAGAAAGAGAAACACTTTGATGGAACAGATGTAACAGAAAATCTGGTGCAAAATAACACCTCCTTCTCCATGCACAGAAAAGCAACATGAACATGATATCACGCTGTATAATGAACCAACCTCAGGCTATTATCAGATACGCATGAGCCATAAAAAGCAGCATTTTTGAATCAGAAATATCATAATATTAAGCATTTGATGGTTTCCCTTCTGCTTTATTTATGCTCTGATGTGCAACACAAATAAGACTATGTACTTATGAAAGAATACATATTTTGGCTTACACACACACACACACACACACACACGCACACACACACACACAAGATATTTAGAAGAAATAGTATTTTATTGCTGTTACTCCTTCACTAAGATGATGAATACAGAAAATACATGTTTCTTGTTGCCCCTCTGCAATGCACAAGGAGTAAAGTTGAGACTTCGTAATTGAAAGGGAGAAAAACAACCAATGTTTATATTAAAATATACTGATGTGTTTGTAGTGTATAGAACAAGTGATAATTAGCTGCAAGACTGGTGAAAGATATATGTGGAAGCCTCTTTCACGCCTTCTATAGCTCCCACTGTGCATGCACTTATACACAGACTTCAATCAGACAGCCATGTGGTTAATTAACAACAAGTCCACCCCAAGTACAGAAGTCCCTTGAGTCAGCTAAGAGCGAAGGAACAAAGAAATTACTCTACTTTTGAAGATTTGTGATGTCAACACATGGCCCTTTCATACCAGCCTTTCTTCAAATACATGAAAATGTCAAGGACAAACAATGAGACTTGTCAGGAGCACAGTGTGTAAGAATATAGCGTGCCTGTGTATGTATGTGTGTGTGTGTGTGTGTGTGTGTGTGTGAGTGACACTGTACATGTAAACAGTGTGTTTGTTCAGATATGCTTGACTTTGCATGTAGTGTGTGTTAGTCCGTGTGCATACAGCACTATGTTTAGTGTTAGGTTTGTGAAAGTCAAAGTCTGATTTGTGTATTTTGGCTTTTCACACAGTTGTTGGAAGTTACTGCTATTTCCATTACAAAAGAGCCTGCCCACAATACAACAAAGGGTGCACACTGCATGGCAATGAAAACTAAAGCAGCAAACAATGACTCGGCTCTGTCTTAAGAGTATTTAAAAGTGAGGCAAGCCAAACTAAAAGACCCAGCATGAATATGTTAAACAGACTGACAGAGATTTGAAAAGTTCTTAAGTTGCTCCATTAATGAGAAAAAGACAAAGCAACAATACAGCAAAGCCCAGTCCAATTAATATCTCAGTGAAAAGCACATTGTAATATCTCGCCCACTGCGTGTCTGTTTCTAATCGTTCTTTGATGTCTTCTGATTTCCCTCTTGGCTGCGTTAGCATTGGGGCCAAATGACAGTGTTGCTGGCTGGCTGATCTGTCCTTATGCTTATCCATCAATCCAGAAAAAGAGATCTCAACAACTACTGGACAGACTGTTGTGAGATTTCTGTTTCTGTAATACAAGAAAAATCCATGTGTTGGAGAGATTGTTGTGTAAATGTATTGCAACTTGGATATAACTTCACAGTTTGGCCACTCAGGGAGCTTTCATTTGGGACCAGCCTCCGGTCTAATAGTGACGCACTCATAGCACTGTATTTACTGGCTAGAAAGCTGTGAAATTAGTTGTGGACATTAATAGTCTCTGGAGGACAGACCTTACTGACCACAGTGACCCCCCTCCCAGTCTTTTCTCAACTGACACGCTCAGGACGCATTTATATGATCCCCAAAGGTTCTGTGTCCATGTTGATTGTTCCATGACCTTTACTCAAGCGCTGACTTCAGGCCAAATGATCAAGTTTGTAGCAAAACAATTAAGGGTCAGTTAGCCATGAAATTTTCTCTATTTTTTCATCAACCTCGGGGAATATGATACGACATTGATTTCAGCCAACGCTGGATCGTCAACCAAGCAAAAGTAGCACCTGCTTGAGGGCCCAAAAAGCCCCCAGATTTACTCCATTTCATTTTGAACCACATCATGTTTTGGTTTAAGTTTTAGTTTTAGGACCTTTATCATTGTGATTGAGCTCATTTGTAGAAGTGTTTTGTTTTTTTTTAATCACATTGCTTCAAAAATGTTT
Source organism: Caranx ignobilis (assembly GCA_021432705.1). NCBI lineage: Eukaryota > Metazoa > Chordata > Actinopteri > Carangiformes > Carangidae > Caranx > Caranx ignobilis. The sequence goes on from MU269985.1 coordinate 66,221,405, forward strand.
CAGTCTTTCAAGCAAAACTCACAAAGGTAGAATTAATCCGTCACAGAAGTACTGTAATCAACAATTATTTTCATTGTCCAAACATCTAACAATTCGTTTTCTGTTCATAAAATGTCAGAAAATAGTAGAATGGCCATTATTTTTTGCCTTCCAGGTCATGAATATATTCAAATGCCTAACACCCCTCCATTTTGTCATCATAAAAGTCGTCATCACCTAACAAGTAATAGTTTCACCTACACACGAAAATGTACTCATAAATACCGAATGTTGTGCAAACAGTGAAAATATATGAAGCTCATCAGTAAGATTCAGTGGCTCAGAGTACAGGTTCAATCCTAAAGCAGCTGCTAATGGCCTTTAGAGCTTAACCTTTGTTTGATATTAATAAGCCACCTCTGGCTTAGCCTCTTGCCTTCTCTCTGTCTTTGCACCACCCTAATTGACTTGCTTTTCTCACATTGGCTTGACAACCCTGTTGGCAGATACACAGCTCAGGAAAATCAACAAACAGAGTAAACACCTTAAACCAAAACCCCCACTGACATTACAAACACCCCCTGGCCCGTTTTAAGGCTCAGCACCTGCAGCAGTAATTGACTCAGCATTAGTAACAGCGGCAGTCCACTGAGCTGAGCATGAGCAGCGGGGTAATGAGGAGGTGGGGGTGAGAGCTTTACTGGAGGAACATAAAAGTTCATTAAAGCTTGATTACACATATTAATGTTAACAGGTGGCAGTAAATTTCTTCAGTATGGAGCACATGGTATAATGAATATGAGCTGGAGCCGTATGACAGCATGGTTGAGTGATTCTTGGCACTGCTTGATATATACTAGAGATATATCCAACAGACTGTCTTGCTTTATTTTGCACTGACTCTAATTTGTTGCCTGTTTAACTGTTTCTCTAAAAAACTTAATTCGACAACTTTAAAACCATTTTTGCTGCCAGGCGGTAGTAATCACTGTCTATGTACTGTAGTTGCTCAGACAGCATAATGAAGACATGGGGAACTGAGCACTGGGGCCCCATTGACCAAAATTGTCTGATTATCATAATTGTTTTGATTGCTGCTATTCATGTTTTTTTTTCCTAAACTCTGGCTGTGGTAGTCATCCTGCCTGAGGTCTGACTGTGGATTAAATGGCCCTTTAAGTGTTAAACTAACCAAAATTGTTAAAACACATTCTAGGGGTATCTCATTTATTGGACACTTTTTAGAAGATGTTGTGCTCAAAGTGTTCAAATGGCTTTGGTAACAGGACTCATTTCACATTTTGTATGATGGAGACTGGTGGTATTCACTCTCCTCAGGTTCATGCTAGGTTGACTATTCCTCTCCAACAGCCTCAACATGTTGCACTATTCAGCACCCAAAATGATACTGTTTGAGGTGGATTTGTGTTGAATGTATTGAATATATTTAAGAAAATACTTTTACTTAAGAAGCATTCAATGTATTTTGGGGATATTTGTTGCAGGAAACCTCTCTGGTTGTCAATGACAAAGTGGAAAGCCTTATGGAAGGCTCCTGGAACACAATTTTCTTTTCAGTGGTTTGACATGTTCCCACAAGAGGAACGTCAGATGATACTTCACATTAGGAGTGGTTTGGTATCAAATTAGTTTGTAAGCTGTCAGAAAACATGGACCCAGATGTTTGCTTTTGGATCAATCGCTCTCTTCCATCGTTCTCACTTGCAGAGGAAGCAGAAAAATAGGAAGGACTTGTTTTTCCATTGGCATCAGGCCTGATGTGATAGCTGCACTGTATGTCTGCAGAACAGAGAGGTGCTGTTGATGTTGCCAATGTTGAAAACTGACCCAAAACACACACTAGGGACCACTAACTCAAAGCAAGATTAGTGTTATCCAGCTTCTATCTTTGGGCTTAACTTGGGTTTTCTGCCAGCATGAAACTGGCTCACTGTTAACCAGAGTAGATCACTATAGTAACCAATGTAAATCTCCCAGATGGTAGCCTAACCCATGCTGCAGAGCTAACCAGTTTTAGCACAGGTTCACTTCAGACATTTAAATCGTATCCTGCCAATAGCTTTGATATTGATCAATCTGATCAGCGTAGAGAATCATTATCAGGACCCTGACAAACAAACATGTTTACAATAAAGTGGCATAACAGAGAGTAATAGATCATTTTATAGATTACCTGAATTATTTCCACCCTAGTTTAAAAACAGCTGCTAACTATTAAATGGAGAATTTATCACTCTTGGTAGCCAGGCAAAATAAATGATTCCTGACAGTCTGATGCCTTCACATCTTTATTCTATTACTGCAGCTCAGAATAACACGAGGGTACTTTGTGAGGATAACTGGAAATAAAATGTACACCCTCTGATGTCTTTTATTAGAAAAATAATCCTCACACTCTTAGATAATTCCCACGATTATAAATGCATCATTTCAGTCAGATAGATCTCATCAGACATTAAATATATTTCTCCTCATCTCTCCTCTTCTCGCCCCTCCTCTCTGGTTTGGCAGCAGAAACAATCTAATGTTACTTTTGATTTTTTTATGTGCATCACATACTCACAATAGTTTGTTCATCATCAGACAGACAGAAAGGCAAAAGAAGCCCTAGCCTTGCTGTAGCACAGGCTGAAACACGGTGCAACTTTTACAATAACATTACATCCACATAATCTGAGGTGAAATATTGAGTAGCTACCCTGAAGGTGTGAGAATGTGCACTGTTATGCTGATGATACTCAGCTGTTATGTGCCCATAAAGGCTGAAGGCTCATCCCAAATTACAACATTAGAATCAGTTTGTCTCTCCGTCAACCAGCACATAAAGGATATCATCAAGACCGCTGCCTTTTTTCACCTTCGTAACACGGCTAGGATTCTGTCATTTCTGTCTAATATTGATGCTGAAATCCTAAGTCATGCCTTTGTCTCAGACCTGCAAAATTTTGTTGTATATATTTTTGGGCTTTTTTGCCTTTATTTGATAGTACAGTATGAGAGAGACAGGAAATTGGGAGACAGCGAGAGGGGGAATGACTCAAACCAGGGGACAACTGCAGCGAGGACTGTAGCCTCTATGGGGCGCCTGCTCTACCCACTATGCCACATGGAGCACACAAAATTCTGTTTTCTAACCTGAAATAGTCACACATTTAATGTCTTCAAATGGTTTACAGTGCTGCAGCTAGTATTTTAATGACATCCAGAAAATGTGACCTTCTTAACACCAATTTTAGCTTCCCCTCACTGGCTCCCTGTCCATGTCAGATTTGAGTTTAAGGTGCTTTTAATGACAAATAGTTATAAATGGATACTCCTTCATACCTGTCTGATCGGCTTAAACCTTACGCTCCGTCTTGTGTTCTCTGTTCCCAGAATTTAGGGCTCCTGTCTTTCTTATTTCCTTTTGCTGGAACAACCTCCCTGCTGACATCAGACTGTCTGACTTTTAAACTTAAAATTCATCTTTACACCTTACCTCTCAGTTAGCTTCTTATTCTTTTACAATGTCCAGCCCTTGTAACTTATCCTAACACCAGCGGGTTGGCCTTGCTCTCAATAAGTTCAGTTTCACCTGCACACGAAAATGTACTAATACTAACTGTTGGCATCGTGTTCAGTGTAACTCAGTTCAGTTAAACTCAGTATGTATTTTACAGTATCATCCACGTCGTCCTGCCAACGAGATGCTGTAAACTTTCTGAAAACCACTGAATCATTCTGTTTATTCCCTCAAGCACATAGGCATCAAGGCTGTGGGCCTCTCTCTCTTTCTCCTCCCTTTCTTTTCTCTCTCCTTGTCCTTCCTGCCTCTCCCTTCTCTGCCTTACACAGTTTTGTGCTTATCCCCTCTGTCCTCCTGTTGCTCCCAAAGGTCCTCCTGTCTTCAAAGCTGTAGTGTCTGGATCTGCAACTGTAACCAACCCACCAACTCCCCTCATCATCCAGTTTAACACTTACTACAACTAGTAATAGTAGTAGTAGCATGGTTTAGACCTGCTCTTTATGAAAAGTGCACTTAGATCCATTTCAGCTTGTTGTTTTTGCTGTCAGTAAATGAAATTAACTTGAATATATATCCCCCATTTATCTCATTATATCATGTGACTTGTATTTGACAAGTCTGCCTCTTTCCCATGATCTAATTTTACATTAGCTGGACAAAATAAACCAGAGTTAACAAGACCAGTTGACAACCAGCAGATTGAACAGAGATCTGTGGTCACTTTTTACTAGACCTGCAATACAGCTGTAGAGGTGATATATACTGTATTATAATATACAGGTGGCAACAGATTGAGGCTGTGTTGCTGCTGTGATGTTAATAATTATCTGCCAAATAGTGAGTCAGGCAGGCCCTACAGACTCCAATAAACACTGATAAATACCAAGTAATATGATGCTAAATTGAGCATTACTCACACAGAGGGACGCACCCAAACATAAACAAACACTTCTTTTATCTCTGTGTGCATTTGTGTATATAGAACGCCACAGTGTGCCACCTCACTGTGTGTGCTTGAGTGTGTGCGTGTATGCGTGTATGTGAAGACTGAAAATGCTAAGCTAAACTTAAGAAAGGGCATCGTGTTCAGTTTAACCTGGTGAGACTCCAACCCCTCTCCGTTTCATCACTGGTGCCTGCATTCCTTGTGATCCCTTTTTCACACTTCATCCTCTCATTTTTACTCTCCTCCCTTCTCGTCTTTCTCCTCCTCCTCATCTTCTTCATCTACCTCACCTCGTCTTACCGCTGTTTCAGAAATGACCCCTCCTTTTCTCAATCTCTCTTAGCCACTCTAGCACATCATTTTTCCTCTGCTCTCTCTTGCTCTTGGCTCTGCACAGCAAACTCAGCGGGGTAGCAGACCATTATCCTCCATCACAGGTCCTAAATCAGAGAATTTTTACACTCTCTATAATGTGTTCTCCCTCTCTCACCCTGTCGCTCCCTGCCAATGTGTCTCTCCTTCTCTTAGACCGATCCTATGTCTCTTCATGGTATGAGGACTTGTTACCCCTGCCTCTCTTAACACAGCAGTGGCTGTTAACCCCATTTACTAAGGATGACGTGCCACTAACAGACCAACAGATGGACAGATTGCCCCGACACTGAACCACCAGGGGCTGTGTGCATGTCTGTGTATGTGTGCATGTGTGTTTGTGTGTTGTGTGGTCTCGTGGATGCACAGGAAACACAGGGATGGCTCTCAAGGTCTCAGCGGGATACTTCTTTCAAATGTCATTCGTACCACTGGGGCCCTCCCCCTTTCTCTCCTGCTCTTTCCCTCTCCTTCCCTCACTCCCTCTCTCACTGTCTCTCTGGTTCTCACTCATAAATATACATTATATAGTAATAAGACTGGACCAAATTCATTTTAGAGTCATCACACATTACTGTAAATATGTTAATGGTGCAGTCCATGTTGTAGACTGGATGCATGCTCCATATAAAACTGTAGCAAGTACAAGCTGCCCCCCTGTTTCTATGCAACTGTATTAACATTTATTAAGATAAAATGTCAAATCAAAATCTTTAAATTCAATGAAACCACCGCAAACAGATCACAGTAATTTACTGAGGCATAAAAAGTCCATTTGGTGCTTTTACACAGAAATAACTTTGACTGTCGACCACCTGCAAACCATCTTTGCTAGGCTGACCTTTGAGGAAGTGGAGAGAACTGGAGAATACAAAGTGAAGTAAGCATATAGTTATGTTGCACCATCTACTTCTGCAATATAACAGATCTCTGCTCAATGGGAAGCTTCACCAGTCGAGCTTTATTCTTGCCGCAAACCAAAGTAGCCACTGGACAACCTGCAAGTATGACCTGTATCACCAAGATTCATGCCTTTCACTCACCCGTGTATTTACATGTCAAGCCAACCTGAGACATCGCTATGTGATGTGTTAATGGTCAGAATTTCAGCTTGTGTAACTTATGTACCCAGAAAGTGTTTTTGCCATACACATTCCTCGCATAGGAAACAGCTGTAAAACTTACAGTTTGCACACTTACAGTACTAATTGCAAATTGAATGATCTCAGTTTGTAGTTCTACTCCATTCAGTAATGTTAACAACAGCAAAGAGTCATGCTGACTTATTGCTTCTGTGTGATTCATGTCACGGGGCGGGCAGTTAGCCAAGTGGAGTCATTGCCAACTGGTACTGTGAATGTGTGTTGGCATACTTTCACGTTAGGAAGGTGGATAATCGTTTTCGTCATATATGTTCTGAGAGCCTCTTTCATTTGGATAAATGAGCCGTCATGTTTGGATTCCTCATCATTTGACACATCCCTGACTTATGCTGAGCCAATAAAGCTGCCAGAATATAGATAAAATAAATATACTGCTATAGAAGCAAAAGCAGCCATTGTGGCAGTGACAGTGTCATAGATTGTCGACAATGAATGAATTCTGTACTCTTTGTGCAGAAATACTCAATGCGTTGACAGTTTCCAGGTAGTGCTGTTCAAGTTGGCTTTCATATAAAAACACAATCACTATAGAGGCAGAGTCAATGCCAGCAGAATATGTTGGCAAAGCAGCTACAGGAGCCGACAATCCCCCATCAGGTCTGATTAATGTACTGCCATGATGTATGAACTGAGAGATGTAGTAATAAGGTAAACACACTCTGGTTTTTGTTTATTTCTGCAGGTGCTGGTTACACACAATGTTGTGATTGCAAGAAAAGCACCATTCATACTTTTAAAATTGAGAAATACATGTACTGGTTTTCCCTGCATTTTAAATGACTGTAGTAAATCAACGATTTAAGATATTGTTTGGTTTAAGGCATTTTAACTTAACTAAAAATATATACATGATAAAGTGTTTTGACAAATTAAGGTTCTGTGTACTGAGTGTATCCATGGCGCATACAGTATAGAGGAACTATATAAATCACATATTTAGTCTGTATAAATATTTAAGTATTGTCCCAAGGCCTTAAGGCCTTCAGGAAAATGAGTCCAGAATGCTTGCCAAGTTAATTAGATTACAATGTATATTTCTCAGTGCATATGTGTGCCCATCAGTGCATGTACGTCTATGCATTTGTGTTAATAATTAGATTACACTGGCCTCTGAGATGGCACTGTTCGTTATGAATCATAAACACAGAGCAAATTAAAATTCTGTTTAAGTGGCTGCCAAGAAAATTAGCATGGAGAGAAAGGGAGGCATACACACTCGACCACTTGTGTCTTCTCTTTCCTCAGCCCTGTTTTCTATTCTCTGCAATGTCTGAATGCTTTTTGCATATCCACAACTCCTTCCCATCTTCCCTCTCATCCACTGCTACGCACTGTCTTTTTGTAATGGTTATTACTAAAAGGTTAACAGGGTTTATCCTGGATCCAAATGAGGTGGGCACAGTACCATCTTAATCACGTGCACATTACGTGTATATGCATACCGTCCCTTAAATTGACTCTAATATGTTTTCAAGCAACACTGTCAGAGCCCTAAGAAATGAAATTAAAAAATGAATAAAAGATGTAACAATTTAGGAGACGACGACAACAGGTGCCACAAACAGCTAAGAGATCAATCACATCTTGAAATTGTTGCCTCTCACACATTTGCCACATCTTGTGTGTAACATAAAATATGATTTTTTTAAACTTTCTGTAATAATTATATGATGTCTGCATTGTTTCACCTGACCTTGTAAACTCAGTTTGAAAGATGATTTTGAGAGAACATTTTCAAAACTGCACCTTTGGTTGCAGAAAAGACAAAAGCCACAGCCACTGCCTGACACAGCTGTGCTATAAGGCATTGGTTCCCGACCTGGGGTCCATGCCCCCCTCAGGGGGGCGCCAGAGATCTCAGGGGGTCCACAGAGGTTTGTCTGTTCTGAGGTTGTGAGGTTATCAAAATTATATTTGTGCATATTAAAATTTAAAAATCTCAACTGGATAATCAAAATCATGTATAAATAAAGAAAGACAATAGGAACAAAAACCCACAACTGCTGTTGATCACTTTATTCTTTTGATGCATCTGTACAGGCAGGGTTTATGGATTGTGGGGGTGGGGGCTTGTCTTGGACACAAGCGGGGGGCCTTCATGGCAGAAAGGTTGGAAACCAATGCTACAGGGAAGAGTAGTAAGTAAGTAGAATCTCTTCAGAGGAAATAACTGGGGGTAAATGCATTGCATCTGGTTTCTTCTTCACCAATTTTTCTTGTTCATTTTCAAATGCCCTCTGATTATAATACAGTGTCACCTAATCAGCACAACTGCAATTATAAATTGTCAGAACCCATCAGAGTTTGTTCAGAGCTGGAGGTGGCACAAAGTTTGACCTCAGAGCCAGTTAAAAGCAGCACACAACAACAACAACAGGAGGCAAATGTAGTAGTTCTAGTACCTGGAGAAAAAGGCATGTGCTGTGTCTCTGTTTGTGTTGATGGACCCAGTGAGGAGCCTGACTCCTGTCACACACTAATGTCCTTCTCTGTTTTTATAACCCTTGAGATTAAAAGATGAAAAACATGAGAGGAAGAAAGACAAGCATGACATTCACCCAGCTTGTGTGCAGTAGAGCTGAGCAGTATGCCTCAGAAATATAATACCTTCTTAAGCTTTTGGAAGATACACCATTATTTTTTCTTTTCTCTAAAAGTGTACAACAAAAGCATCTTCTAACTTTCCACTTATTAGCTTCATAGTAAATGTTTTACACAAACTGGTTTTTAAACTGTCGTTCATCTTAGGAGAGTGGTTTTGACTTTAAGTGAAAGAGTAGAAAGTATTGCTTCATTGACTAAAATGATTCCTTTAGTATCTGCAACAAAATAGTCACAAATAGAGGAAGTGGTGCTGCCTTTAGACTGAGATCTGAATACTGTGATGTTCAATGAAAACATCCACTACAAAATGTGCCACTTCTTACAAAATAGCAGGTTAGGTGCAGACTGCAGAATCAGCCCTCTCCCTCACACCATTCACGCACACTCTGTCCTATCACACACCGTCCCTCAACTCAGTGTCCCTGAGTGACTGAATGAGCGAGTGACCACAATTGGAAAGTGTTTTCTCACAGTGGCAGTTCCTGTTCACGATGTGACAAGAATAAAGAGTGAAAGAGAGGAGAAGAAACGCTGGGAACTGGCTCGCTAGAATTTAGATTTGAAAGGGAAAAACAAAATACCGTGGGCGTGCACACAGGGGGGATCATCCCTGTCAGGAAATATGCCTTGCCAAAAATCACCCAAACCATTTAGCTACACTTAGTCAGCCTGCGCCAAAAACAAAAACAGCCTCAACCTCATTAAATACTCACAACCACCTTCTGATTGGGTTCACTTCTCCAATACTTTTCACCATAACACAGTAACAATTGCGTTTGGTGAGGATGTGATGAATCGCCCGCTGAGCTGCTCCATCTGTAACACCCTCTCTCCACCACCGCCACCACCACCTCACCACCCATCCACCCAACCCTGTACTAATCCTCCTCAAAGTTATGAGACCAGCTTGTGCCAGATTGTCTCCCAGTCCCCCAAACCATGCCTCTGGTTCTCCATCACTGCTCTTCATGCAGTTGTAATGCAGCACAAACAAGGGAATTATCTCCCCACACTACCACCACCACCACGACCCCCCCCCCCCCCCCGCTACATCATACAAGATATTAGCTCATGCGACACGGCGGGCCTGGTGACACATGGTGTGTCCTGACATATTAGTAACCCCGCCACTACTATCACTACCACCACACAGCAGACAATTTATACTAATTTGTGCTGCAGGCGTGATATTAGGGCGGTGAATTGGGTATAAATTGTTAATATGCTCAGATGTATTAACACAGCATTACCGCTCAACCATTAACCCATGGCAGCGTGTCTGTGTGTGCATGAGGCCCTGTTGTTTTAAACCTGTGTTAACTGCTGACTGGAGGTGACTTTTCGCCAGCCCTTGGGGGATTGTCCACTTCTCCTTTCTCAGCTGTGTTTCTGTCCCCGCTCTCTTTCCCCTCCCACTCTCTCTTTCTGAAGTTATAAACCTGCCCAGTGCACAGGAGCATTTGCATCTTCTTCCTCCTCCTACAGCAGTTTCTAATGTGCATTGTTGTTGGGGGAGCTCAGAGCCATGCAAGCCTCTTTTCATTTCTGGTGTCTGTCTCTTTCATTCTTCCTTTCTCTGCCTTGCTTCGTTTCTCTTTCTCCTTCTCTGTCATTCTGGCAAACCGGTATAGAGACAGAAACACAATGATTGTCCTCAGTCCAAACACCCCCACCCGGAGTCTTCGCTTTGTCAGTCAGTGAAGTGAAAGGAGAGATCTATGGTGCAGCAGCCACGTTGATGAGGATTTCATTCTGTCTGAATTCTCTCGCTGTCAAAGGAATAAGGACAGACACTCGTAAACGTCAAGCTCTGTGTATTTCACTTTAACAGGTTGCCGCGTGTCTGTGTGCGCACATGCGTGAGGGCATGTCTGTGCGCGTGTGTGAGTTATGGCTGTTGTTTATGTCACAGTGTTGTAGAGGTGTCGTTTCGCAGATTTAGATAAATGGCCTGCTATCACCCTGTTTACTCTCTGTGAAAGACTGGACAGTCCCATATGTTACGCCGTAGAATAGCAGTCAAGTCACAGCTGCTGTCATCTGCAAAGCTTGTAAGTCTCAAGTCAGCGACGCTCAAAGGTTTTTCTGAGCTTGTTTAGTCAGAGATGGCTGAAACGTTTAGGTACAAAACTTTCATTTCAAAGATTTCTCCTGATCAGTGTCAAGCATATTGTTTCAAACTGTGAAATAATGAGTGTCACAATGCATAACATGAGGAACTGAAACAATAGATTTCATTTCTTTGTTTATAAGCTTATGCACCAAGGACTACGATACACTGGTGATGGTTTTAAATAGCTGAAGTCTGAAGTAAAAAGACACATTTTGGGGGGATTCACCAACACGCAGCCACATTTCTCTGGACCCACAGCTGTCGGCCTGCAGGTGAGCCAAGATAAATGTGACTGCCTCAGTCTCCTGAAGACAGATTAGGTCTTAGTGATCATGACTCAGTCATACACAGTATGTCTGACCGCTGAAAGGGCTTCATCTTAGAACTGTGATATTTCAGAGTAACATAACCTTCTACCCACTGAGCTAGTCAGTGGGTTGACTAGCTTAGCTACTTTTGTATGGAACTATGTTGATCTTTGACTTGTAAAACTGGTATCATTCACCAACCTTCCACATAGGCTTAAGCAAAACAAATAGGAAAAGCTAAGTTCAGTGAAGCTCTAATGTTGGCTAACAATTTTATTTTACCCTCCGCTGATGATTGACATCGGTGTAACTTCATCTCATCTGTTTATATTTCACCATCAACAAAATCGGTTATATCCATGAGGAGCCACTGTGCACCCACAAGTATTCACTGTGTCACCAAGCCTCTTCCTTGCATACTCCAGCCCATTTCCCCATGATGCATGGATGATTTTTACGGTGCCACTCCCCAGTGTGATTTATCTTATCTTATCTTTAAAGATAAAAAAAAAATCTGGCAGATCAGTTTTGCTGTTGGATGATATTGAAAAAATGGGAATAGGAAAGGAAATCAGGAGCTTCAATGAAGACGTTAGATGACGATCTACAAATCCTGAGGAGCTGCGTTTGAGGACAGATGGAGATTTTGTGAAATACAGATGTGATTGTGAAAAAGGCTTAGCAGCGTCTGCACTGCCTACATAAACCTAACTCTCTTACTGCGGATGAGAGAATATCAGCGATGTTTTATTACTTGTACTGAAAGACTTCCAGTTATTTTCTGGGTGATGAAATCCTCAAAAAGACCCATAAGATTATCGACTCCATACATCCTCTACATATATCACATCCTCTTTGAAAACTATAATCTAATGCCATCAGGACCCTGTTGATCGCCTTTAACAAATAACGTGAAGTTTGACTGTACTCCAGAAACCATTAAACTCAATTCACCTCATGTTTACACTCGCCGCTCGTATAAATCCCTTATATTTCCACTCTCCCTGATATTTATGTTTCTCAATGGTTTTCATAAATGTGTAAATGAATTGTCACTGTCAAGGCTACTTATTGTTTGCAAACTCACTTTTCTCAAACTGCCCCTTGAGGGATGAATAAACTATTTTGAATTGAATTGAAGTGAAGTGCTGCAGGCATTACCAGGCACACTGCTGAAAACACTCACAACACCCAACACAGAACTATTGCACCAAGTTTGCCTGAGGTCAAGTACTATACTTTAGTTTGATTTCATGCTTAATTGTTAAGATGTCATCATCGATTACTTGTGAACAACTTACCGTGTCCTTTAATGTGACCTATTCTGATCTTTCACATGCTGTACGAATACAGCATGTTGAAAACAGTGCAGTTTAAATATTTGCAGTTAAGCAATATACAGCAGTACTGTGTTAAGTTCCCTGCCAATATTTACATGGTCTCATACAGATTGAGCACATTCAGTCACACTGGCATTACTTGAACAGATTTTTTTTAATGCACAGGCATGAAAGCTGTATCTTTTATCTGAGTGTTTTTTTTTTTTTTTATCTCTACCTTTCTGAAGCAACAGAGGAAAACTGCAAACAAAGACCCGCTCATCCTAAATGATGTTGGAACACGATTACTGAGTATATTTCTTTGATAAAGTTGCTTAATTCATATTTCAAACGCCTCCATTGGTCATTGAACATTGACAGGCAATCTGATGAGCTCTGTGATTGGTGCATTAAGCTCATCTCTTCTTTAAGCCTCTCTTCTATTGTGTCAGCACTTTCCCTCTAACTGCATTCATCAGGACAGATCATTACATCCCTCCACTCCTCTCCTCTCTTGCCTTCCCCTGTCTCTCATCCCATTCCTCACTCCCAAATGAAAGGGAAACCCTGGTGTGTCGGAGGCTGGCTGGCAGCAGAGCCAGAGGTGAAAAGATGAGAAGAGAGAGGGCGGAGAGATGAAGGCACAGAGAAGGAAAGAGAAAAAAAAAGAGGAAGCGGAGAAAAGGCGCAGCCTGTTCTGACTGTAAATGGTGTGAGAGGAGAGGAGAGTTTGTGCTGGAGGGATGATTAGTCTCTGTTAGGACTCTGTGGGATAGAAAATGAAGAACCACCATCGTTGGGCAATATTAAGACACAGCAGGATAAAACTTAAGCTCCAAGTCTGTCTACTGCAACTTTAAAAATTCACAGTGAAAACAATACGTCTAAAGAACCGCCTGCTGCTTTCTGTGTGCCACTGCTCTCACCAGTTCATCTGGGCATCTGTCCTCTGCATATTACATGAACAGTATTTTTTTTTTTAAATGTTTTTTTTTTCCTTCACTGAAATTCATTTTGGACAGTATAATAATCTTCACAATGTATTTTCAATCACTTAGCCTGGGTAGAATGTTTTTTTTGGTTTTTGCCTTTTGTATGAGGGTGTAATTATCACTTCCAGAAATAAAAACACTTAGTAATGCTGTAACCCCTGAATTATACTTGTACTTGGACCTCAGCTCAGTATTTGCTCTCAGCAGATTTCACTCTCCATTCATTTCTATGAAAAACAGGACTGATTCACTTCCTTTTAATCTGATTTAACTTTGTGTGTACCATGAAGGAATAAGGCATTTGTAAATATGTTGTGCAGCTGCACATAATATAACGCGAAAGCAAAATAATACAGGCTGCAAAGAGATAGATTCTGACTGTAGTGAGTGCAAGGACAAATTGAGAGGTTAGTGACAGTCAAATAACTGATAAAGTGCTGCTGTTGCTAACCTGCTAGAGAGACTTGTTTTCTTTGTCCATTACAGAGCATATCTCCCTTAAAGAGGAACTATGCTGGATTTTCCCGTGGCTATGCTATATCTTTACCTTAATTAAACAGCTTCAGAGTGTCCCAGCTCTCGTCTCTGCGCACCATGACACAACGCAACCCATAACCCATAATCTTTTGTTCATGACAGTTAAAGCTACACAAATATACATGTCGTACCATCATATATGTTATATAACGTTATCCACACCTCCATGGATTGCTTTTTCGACGGCTTCATTAAAAAAAAAAATGCACATGGCCAGTAGGGGGGTTAGCAAAACAGTGGAAAAGCAGCCAGACTTGCATACTTCTACTTTTTAAAGCCTCTACAGACAAGACATACACAGATGATCTCACTGATCACACCTCTTCTTAGTTACTGTATGTTAAAACAGCTCTGCCTGCACTTTGTTGCATCTGTCGGTGCAAATTACACCTACCATTCTTTTTAGTACATGGTGTGTGAATGGAGGGCTAATTAGAGTGAGGCCACATTTCTTACCTCATCTGTGTGCGACAGTGGTAGCTCACATTTTAACAGGTTAGAGCAACTCACATGAGATGTGTGTCTGAGGCACAGCTTGAGCCTCGCTGCCACAGCATGTCATTGGCAGTTTCAGCATGGAGATGCTTCTCAGCAAAAATCCTCAGAGGAAAGATCTGTTCATAATCATATTGACAACGTACCAGCAACTCAGCGTACAAAGACAGAGCTTTACTGGCAGCAGCAATGTTGGTGGTGGTGACACACACAGCAGATCAGTGAGGTAAACGGTGTAACCCAGGCCATAACCCACACTTTTTTGGCCTTTAAAGGCCACTGTGCACTGTGGGACAACATTGCTATTCTAACACAATGCTGCTCGGCATCAATTTTAAGTCATATTAGCAGAAAACAATCTAAAAACAACTTTTTGCATCCAACAACTTTCCTTTTTGCATATCCCTTTGGCTCTCACAGCCCCACATTCTGGAAACATTTAGTTTTGTTATTGGAAATCACAACAAATTTGTAGCCTCAAAAGCTTTGTTTGCCTCAAGCAGGCTTGTATAATTCACTTTAGATCTAGCACAGGAGATATTAAAGTACGCAGTGGCACTTTCATTTTGAGAGAAAAAAAAAGAGAAAAACTTATTTACGTGATGAAAATTTTACAGTTTGTTTCAGTTTTAGTAACGGTAGAAAGTGTATTATTCGTCAGTGAGGTACAATCAGGAATTTAAGGAGCTTCAGGGAAAGCTGTTGGCTGCGTTTCGTTAATATTTATCTGCCTGTATGCAAGCAACTCTGTTTCTCCTCGCTCCTGTTATTCACACATACTTGTGAGCGGCGCTTAAAAGCAACTCCACAAAATTCTGACAGTTTTATTTTTTAATCATTTTAAAGTGGAATCTGTAATTTAGATTCCACAGAAGCAATTAGTTGATTAAAATATGGAAGAGGCAACTTTTTTTCTT
This sequence comes from Caranx ignobilis, assembly GCA_021432705.1. Taxonomy (NCBI): domain Eukaryota; kingdom Metazoa; phylum Chordata; class Actinopteri; order Carangiformes; family Carangidae; genus Caranx; species Caranx ignobilis. The sequence continues at coordinate 66,236,676 of MU269985.1, forward strand.
AATTATAAAGCAGGTCCAACTAGATTAATCAGGTCACCTTGTTACTTCACATGTCCTTGTAATTACATTTTTGTAGTTGGCGCTCAACATGAACCTAAATGAGGCTGAGTCAAGGAGAGATTCACCCTGCCTTGATATATTGAGTACAGTAATTGTGGGTAATTGTGAGAATATGGGGAGCAGATGGAGACCAAATGCCATGCTCACTCTGGAAGAAATCCAAACATGAATCATGATCATCTTCTGGGATGATTCATGCTACGTACAATTGTACAAGCAGCCAACATAATCTTAAAATAAGTGACATCTAGAGGTAACCGTAGATAGGTAGTCTCAGATGCACTTCTTTAACTGTTTGTCTGTCTCCACCAAGCACGTCCTGTATTGATTTTCACACTGAGTACTGTATGTGTTGGCTAAAGTGCACTTCAATACAAAGACACTTTAAAATGCACGCACACATACACACACACACACACACACAGACAAATACCTCACAGAACAAAAAAAAAAATCAAAAGTCCAAGCCCAGTTACTTCCAGGCCATCTTTCTTGTAGATGAAAAATAGGAGAATTTCTATTAATCTGACCAAAAATAAGCATAAAACACTCAGTGAGGGATTGAGTGATTTGTGCTTTAATGCAGCCCACAGAGTATTTACAGTGGTGTTCTGCTAGGATTAGTTGTGTGAGAGGATTAGTGAAGCTGCATTACTGCTGTTTTATTTAACTCACAACAGTAAAAGACTAAAAATAAAAGCCTCTTAACCACATTTAGGCAACATGAGAGGCCAGGCTGGACAGTTACACAAACATGGTGTTTGTGTCGTCTTCAAAGACCTGTGCCAGAGAGGGATATGTATAAACAAACAAACACACACACAAACACACACACACACACACACACACATACACATACACTTACTTTTTCACACATGAGTTTCTGTACTTAATCTATAATCTAGTAATCTGGTGAAAGTTGCCCTGTGCAGCATATGCTCCGCATGGAAACACTGTGTCATATTAGTTAAGGCGATGATGCTCGTGAGAGTGCAGCATATGCAGATACTGGCAGGATCAACAGAGTGGGAAACTCGCCGTGAGAGGAGAGGATTAATGCAAAAGGACTGGGAGAGAGAGGCAGACGGTGAGAGAGAGAGATTTGCAGAGGTAGCACATTACCTCTCTCTCTCTCTTTCACTCTCACCCTCTTTCTCCCGTACTCTCTTTCCTTGCATCAGCATTGATCACAGTACATCAGTAAAGTAAAGAGCACCTCATCCATCAGTGCATGTCTCTGGAGCTGCTGTTATGAATACTAAAGCTGGTCTCTCTCGGGTGCTCACACATGCATGCATGCACACAAAACAACAATTATATTCATGCTGTTTACTGTATCAACATTAGTATTAAACCAAAGTAGAAGCACAATAGATTCCACCACATTGCAGACTCCACATTGATTGTTCAAAATGCGGCACCAGTGCTTCACAGATCTATCGTATAGGAAACACGGCTTTGGGCAATTTTACACTGAGTTCTGTGTTCAGCCCTCTTTTGGTCCAGATTTTGGTTCTGCTATTGTTTTCATTTTATCATTTATCCCTTATATTTTCAGCAAACACTGTAACAGTGTGGACTGCTTTGACCAGGATTAACCTTTTCGCCAGTAGAAATTTCTTCTGCATCAGTGGTTATTTTCTAGCAGTGATGTTCCATTATCTCTGCATGAACCTAATGGAAGTCGTAGTGAAGACCTGCTTCTAATGGATTATTTTTGGAAATGACAGTTTTGGATTTGTATGGCTACCTTTTTGTTTTTAGTTTTTTTTCATGTTGTGGTTTGGTGCCCACACATGATGGTAACAACACATATGAAGCTCCTATGAATGATAACTATGTTGCATTCATTATTCACCTCGCTACAAGCGTACCACATCTACTGGGAAAAACACTGGAAAGAGGCTCATCTACTTTAGATCCAGCTAAGAGAATACAGGCAACACTCGGGGACCATAGACATTTAACGAAAGAAGCTTTAGGTAACGAAGATTATTCTTGTTTTTTGCACAATATCAAAGCATGAATCTGTTGAAATCATTTACATACTGTACGTGGCAGAGAAAACAAGCTTTAGATGGATCCCTGCTGCTTCTGAAATCCTAAATGGTTTAAAAAAAAAAAAAAAAAAAAAAAGTTACATCTAGCCATTTGTTCCATTTCCAAACATCTGGTCATTTGCGGAATCTCCTGAGACTGTAAATCAGAAACTGTGTATGTGGAGAATGAAAGAGGAGGGGAAACGGGGGCAAATGGACCCCAAGGAGGCAGAGCGAAGCGCTTTGATGTGCTTTGAGCTTGACTGTTTGCAAATTATACAATAACATTCAGGGAGTCATGTTTGTCAGTGTTAATGCTTAACTGTACAAATAAGAGTATAGCTGTGCTTACACTCTGTGTAAAGTGCTCTTTGGTGCTGTGGTTACTTTTCAAAGTCAGAAGACACAAAGGTTGGTGAATTTTAACATAAAATAATTTCTGATTTTGAATGTGAGGGTAATAGCGTAAGGGCTACCCTGTCTCTGCACTTAGGCATGATGGGATAGGCTCCAAGCCCCCACAGCTCTGGACAGTGTAAGCAGGTTATACACTGAATCAGTTAAGAGATAAGAAATCTTAACAGCAACAACAAGACAGAACAGAAAATGTGTCTGTTGACTATTTTAGTTTTCTTTTTCTGTATCTTTTTTTTTCCATGTCTGCACAGCTCAGGTATTTGAAACAACATTTATTCATTAAAAGATATTATTTATATAAATTAAGAGTTGGGATATTAGAGATAGACTGATACCTTGTCTGTCTCTGTATGTCCGCCGATATGATCTTATTGCACTGCCTCTATATTGGGTGCGGTTTATGTGTTGGTTGATAACTAAACAAGAATTTTTCTGTACAGACATCCCATAGTAGGTTTGAAGAAATTTAGAAATGGCGTCTCCACTTTATTTGTTTATGTACCATTATGCCTTTTTCTACATTTCTAAATGTTCACCTGACATCCTCATTTCAGTCAGGCAACACACCATACAAGAAGTAAGCAGGCTGGAGAACATGCGTATGAGACAGAAGACCTTCCACAATTCTTATTATAGCAATGGCAACAGAAATCCTACATGCAGAGTGAAAATAACAGCAAACACAGTGAGCAGACATACTGCTGAGAACTATGACACAGTAAATTTACACCCAAGCACTGTGTGCCCATTTCACAATACTGCAAAAACTCAGAGAGCACTCCTAAATAGAAGTAATACATAATTCATAGGTGATGACATAGCTCACAGTTGGAAAGTAAGGAAGGCAAACTTCATCTTATATTGATCATATCTATTTATTATATGTATTATTTTATCATGTTTATTTGAAAAACCTACTTGTTGGATTTGCATGTCCTTCTGAGTGGCTTAAAACTGCTTGTGATTTCCTGTATCATAGCATGAACTTGTATTTCTTGGTAGAATTCACACTGTATAGTTTTCTATCTGAAATTGTGAGATGAACCAACAACCTTCAAGTCACAAAGTAAGCTCCTCTGGTCATCCTTGACTCTAATAAAAGGAAATGGTATGTATTGGTTATACATATTTCAGCACGTCTCTCCTCGCTCGCCGAGAGCTTACTTGAAAGGGCGATTCCCATCTCAGTGTGACTTTCATGTAAAATAAAGCTGAAAGAATTGCAGACACAGAAATGGAAATTCAAATGCATGTATCCGTAAGACTGTGTTCCTATGAATACCAAAGGCAAGTATTGTACAAACACATAAGAACAAAACCGCTGCGCCACCCACCAGGCAAATACCTCTGGAGGACAAATTGGAAATTGAATCATAAACTATAAAGAGCCAAGGTTGAGTTCAGCTGCGGAAGAAAAGAGAGACGAGATGGAGGTGGAGTGAAGAAAAGAAAGAACGGCTGCATTAAATAAAAGTTCACTCTTTCTCTCCTGCCCCTGCAGAAATTCACGCTGTGCTACCTGATTGAAATTTCCTGGTTTAATAGCTGTGAAATAAAGTAAAAGTTGGGACGAGGAGGAAAGAGAGAATATGAAACAGAGGGCAAAAGAGGAATAGAGTGGTAGCGGAACGCCGATAGAGCGAGAGAGAGAGAGTTAGAGAGACTTACAAACCCTAAGACCAACTGATAGATGGATTTAAAGGAAATGGAATTACTTCATGACTTGTAAAAACTGCAATCAAGGCTAATTAGTCATTACTGTTTCAATAATATCTCCCTCTAGCTCTCTTGCCATAATGTTAATCCACACTACTGTTGCTACCATCCTAGTTTCAGTACAGTGGCTTAACCAAAGGCAGAGAGTCAATAGAGGCTTTAGTTTTGCTTAAGAAACCATACAGATGTACCAGGCCGGGTCTATGCGGGGTTGGCTGGCAAGCTAACAGGTAACGATTAGCACTAATGAATGCAATGAGAGGGCCCCAATGAGGTAATCTCACTGTGCAGCCAGAGGAAACTCTCCATTTACACCAATTAGTGCAAACACATAATCAGACAGTGACCATGGCACCTCCAACACATAAAGTACTGTACACCTACATTTCTTTAATTATACCTGGAGGGTTCAACTGCTTGTGTGTCCACGGTGTAACACGGCCGACTGTAGGTTATCATATCTGTACACTTGAGGAAAATTGAAGGAACAAAGTGTTTGTCAATAAAAGGCTGTAGATTCAGGTCTCTGAGAGGGATTCTTTCTCTTTCTGTGGTTAGACTGAAATGCCTGGACGTCAAGACTGCAGCAGAAAGCCATCGCTAGGTTATCTGTTGAAAAATACTGTTAAAAAAATAGGCTTTTTTTCCCCCCACTGATCAATTTAGCTACATTAGTGTTGTGGCTTTAGGGATGGCAATGACCCATGACTTTGGTCCAGACTGAAATATCTCTGCAGCTATTGGATGGATTGCTGTGAAATTATGCATACAAATTGGAGGATGCAGGAGGGATCCTACGGACTCCGGTGATCATTTGACTTCTGCACCATGAGATTGACATTTTTTGACAGTTTTTAGTGAAATGTTGACAGCGCAACCTCCAAACCGCAGAAGCTGCAATTGTTTTGATATGTGTCACATAGCATAAATGAAACATTGTGGTGCTGTAGACAGGCCTCAGCCTACAAATCATATTCTAAATGTACAGGAAAGTGTTTGTTTGGTATGGGCGCTGTTAGAAATGACATCATCATGAGTTATATCTTCAGTGGAAATGAGATGCACAACTGATTATTCCAACTGAAATCATGACTCACACTGCAATCACAACATTTGCCAAAATGGGATTTTCTTTTTACTTTTTTTAAAAAAAAAAGACCAAATACATGCACTACTAATAACATTCTTAGCTTTGAGCAATGTCAAGATGCCATCTAAAATAAGGTTAACATGGTACTTGTGAAATATTGAGTGCTGTTAATCATAATTTACAACAATAAGATATTTCACATTTTGCTTTGAAGTATAGGAGATCTAAGTCAACACTGCATTACTAAAATAGTGAGGCAGAGTCTTAATAGCCAGCTGTATAATACATAGATGGATACATGCACAGCACATGGCCAGTCTTTAATAACCCAGTCACACTCTTGCAGTCGGCTTTTGTTTATCTGTCGACCTGGTTCTTCAGGCACAGGCCATGAATCACGCTGCCTCCTTGCATAGTGGATCTTGCTGTTTTGCGTCACCTCTCTCCTTTCCTAGATATTCATTTTCTTCACTCGGTGGAAAAATAACAGCTACAAACATACTTCCCTCTGGTAGAAAAGCCAATTGGCTGCTTTGAAACAAGCAGTCTGCCTGACAGACATTTGATAATATCTCCACATTTCTTGAATATGCAATGGAATCATGTCTGAGTAGGAATAAACAGAAGATTATCCTGTGATAGACTACAAAAGGCCAGAGAGCCTGTAGCCAGTTATCAAATACACTCCTGGCACCTTAATAACTGAATACATCATTGTTAAAACAACATGTGCGTTACCAAGGACACACTGATTGGTGAAGGTGAGTATATGCAAATTTAGTTCCTTGGAATTTGTCAACAGCACCGATTGAAGGGGAGCAAGGGAGGGAAGAGAAGGAGAGAGCCACAACATCCATAATGATGAACAAATGGACAGATGATAATAAACAGGTATCTTGGTCGTTGTAAGGCAGTGGAGCGAATTCCGTACCTCAGTGCGAACCAGTGTGGCAAAATGTGATGAATTTGTAATATGACAATGAGTAAAATGGTAATTTTCACACGTGCCATGACCTGCTCAGAATAGAAAACAGCCTTAGTGTGTCACACTACTCCCCCCCCACCCCCCCACCCCACCCGGCCAGACAATGACACATTTGTGGCATTATTGTGAAATAACTGTGAAAATATATATCTTTAAGTGAACAACATTTCAGTGCAACCAAAGCTTCCTAAAGCACTTATAGCAGCATGAGCATTTAGCTGAGATGATCTTGCTAATTCAGTATTTTTTATGTTGATTGCACATTTTTGAAAACAAGAGTAGAACACAGATGCTGATGAGATATGGAAATCTTCAGTCCTACTTTTTATAATGCGATGTCACCAAGCAGCATAGACATCTGCATGTCTCTTGAGGCTATGGCAAGTTCGAGCCCCACTTGGTGCTGATTTCTTCTTATGAGCGATGGGCCAAAAAAAACAACAACAAAAAACCTCTTCCAGTAATTGTTTCCCAATATCTGGTGCTCATCCGACAACACAACATTGGACAGAGTCACTCAACAACCTGGCCTGTTCACATTCCTCAGCTGCCGCTTCCCACTAATGTTAGACAAAACGACTGTGAAGGACATAGATATAGACACATATAAAATGTGAAGCTTCATTAATTAATTACATACTTGATGCTTACTTGACTACATAATGATTATAGGACCGTACAGGTTGTTATATGTAATGATGGATTTATATACACTTTTATCTGCTAGGCCCTGGAACATCATTTTCTTCGGGCAGAGGAGAGGACGCTGTCATTTGCATATTTAAATGTCATTAAATGGTGCAACATAACAATAATTCCTGGTTTATACATAATATATTGCAAGAGACTGAATGACAATAAATTGTAATTTTGATTATGCATCCCACTTCTAATCATTTGCTCAATTTACCTTGGCTAATAATTTCATGAGTTATGTCTCTCTCACTCTGTCTCACTCTCTCTCTCACACACACACACACATACACAAACATGAAAACCCTCTCCATCTCTTGACCAGTGAATTCTGGGAAGTGTTTTTCAGAGTTAAAAAAAAAAAAAAAAAAATCATGTTTGTAATTTTCACCTTGAATTTTTCACAAGCCATATGGAGCCCTGTTGTAGACCAAGTGTGGAGCGCAGCTTTACTGTGGAGCAGCCTCTAAGGAGGGCAGACAGCCTGTCTCCACACATCACATTAGAGAGCCTCTTTGCGTGTGCATGCATGTTGGTGTGTGTGCATGTGTTTGTCCATGCCCTCCCATGAGCACTTACTGCAGGCCTGTCTGCGTGCCTGACTGAACGTTCGTGTCCCTCTGAGCTTGTGTGAGAGTGGTTAGCACATGCATCTTAGCATCCCCATACATCTTTGTCCTTACATCTCTATTTCCCCTTCTTGGCAGACAGGATGCCTTTCAGAGTAAGTTAAGTTCTTAGTAGCTTCTAATCAGTGGCGATGTATGGAGATTGCAGCATATAGACTGAGAATCAATGACTCGACAGCGTGTGCTGAAGTGATCAGCATAATCGCTGTTCCGCTTAACTTCAAAATCCAAGCCAAGCTGTTTCTCCAAGACTATTGGCAAAGCCACTGAGACGTTTCACCAAGGCCTAGACTTTGTCTGCAAATCAGATCTCTTCATGGTGGAAGATCTGCAGGCCACTAAGAGAGTTAGAGCTCTGTGGTCTGAGTTCAAAGCCTGTAATTTTCACACAGTTCTGTCATGATGTGTATAATAAGGCATGTGAATAAGAGAAGGACAGGCAGATGGATGGTTTAACAGATGGAGAGTCACCGATGGCAACTTTTCTCTTCTGGCCTTAGAGATTAGAATATTCTGGAGAATAAAAGGTGAACAGAAGCCAGGAAGTTGCACACACACATTCACATTCTCTCTTTCACACTCACACACACACACACGCTGAGATTTACTTTTCCACCTCTCAGCCCCTTTGAATTTCCTCCTAAGGTCACCACAGTTGTTTTGTTAGCACGTGCCTCCTGTGGGTGGTGGTGGTACGTGCTGCTGCTTTAATCAATTCTTTTTCTTCTACAAGATGCTAAAAAAACAAAAACATATTTGAAGCATAGTATATTTTCTAAGATTTCTTACCCATACTCCTGCATCAGTACCTCATGTTCAACTACATTAAGCTTGGACATTCATTTTACTTATCAGTTTCAGCACAGACAGAGCATGAAAGTCTGAACGCTAATTCCTTTGCTCTTACTGTTTGTCTCTTGACATGACCTCGGGCTGCTATCTGCAGACAGCTGGCTGGCTTGCTTTAGCTATATACTGTAGTTGAGTTGTTCAGGCGACTCTCATGGCTTAACCTCTCTTAACAAGAGATAACACGTGGTCAGCAAACACAAACTGAGCTCAGATCAGCGTCTTTTCTTTTTCCAGACTGTTCCTATAGGATATGCTGTTAAATCCATTTCCGGCTGACTAAAGGCTGCTTTCAAAAACCACAGCAACAGGTCCACATCTGCTATTACATCTTCTGTAACTATTATTTTTTTATGCGTATTGTAATAACTCAGTATTCAAGCTTGAGACATGTTGCATCCTGCAAAAACCAAAGTTCAAATTAATGGGCCAGCTCTAACACTGGCTTAAACCAGGTAGGTACCCTTTTCATGAGAGATGGACCAGAATACTTAGTAACCTGCTCAGCTCTGTAAAACTGCAATCACAGTTTCTTTACCTGCCAATGTGTGTATGTGCATGCCTGTGTGTGCAAGAGTCAGTGCGTGTGTGTGTGTGTGTAAGTGTTGCATGTGTGAGAGCATCAACCTTGAAGTGACCTAAGGGATTGTATTCAGTAATTATCTGATTACTCCTCTGTTTTTCACCACTCAGACAAACTGCAACTGGATAACGCTGTAACTCCCTGATTACAACTTACTCTGCAATCAATGACCCATTAACAGGAGCATGCAGTCGCTACACGTCTTCACACACGCACACACATGAGAGTGTCACCAAAAACACTGACACCATCATTACCGCCACTCCTTCAGTGAGACCATCTCTTAGAAATGATGTTCATTTACAACTAAACTGTTTTCCCAATTACACTGTGGTGGCAACGTTAATCACTGGCTTGATTATGTTCAAAGAGAACTCTTTTTTTGTGAATAAATGAATCACATTTATTAACAACAGTAGATTTGCAAAGAGATTGGGTGGTTAGCAGGGGTACAAAGCACACAGATGTCATATCAGAGAGGTGCCTGAGGTCAGGGTGGTTGAGGACGGGAAAAGATTTACTAAAATCTAAACAAATACCTCATTTCTGAAGTCAGATTAGTCACAGATTAAACCTAAGCACAAAAAGCTTATTAACACTGTAGTCTTGTAGTTTGATAGAAAACAAACACACTGACACTAATACACTGTGAGCACTTTACTGACAGGTTCAGTATCAATTAAACTAAGAACATATCCTCATTATGTTGAAAACACAGTCAGGTGACAGTACAACATGTATTTACAAGTTAGTTGTACGCCAGCACAATTTCTAGGAGACTTGAGAAGACCGAATGATGAAATTAATGACGCCAGAGTCTTCAGCGATACAAAGCACCAACTGCTTAACTTTTCTTATCTAGTGACTTTGCTATTCATCTCTCTCACCCGATGTTTTCAGTGTTTTCATAGCTTTGTGCAGACCTCAGCACTTCACTGAAAGCCCGGTGAGGCACCACAAGACGAGAGTGTCGCCTTCCCCTCTCCATGTCTTTTCACCATCCTTCCATTTATGGAAATGTTTGCCCTTGCCTTGTCAAGGATCTCTCTGTGAGAGGAGGAGATAATGCCTGGCAGCCAGAGAACAGCAAAGTCAATCTTACACACAAACAGACACAGCACGCACAAAGCCGTGGTTATAGCTACACGCATCCCAACAAGGACACACACTTTTACTGTGCACACATGCAAAAAACCTTGTAGTCTCAATGAAGTGATAGCATTATGGGACATTTCCAGGTTCTGTTCATCAGGCTTTTACAGATGCTGCATTGTTTTTTTTTTTGTTTTTTTTAAAAACTCACCTCGCTCATCAATCATTTCGCTTTCAGTCATTTGATAATGAGACACACAATACACTGACTGCAGCATAAACATCTAAAACATGTTACGTGACGTGAAAAACACGGGAACAACAATGACAAACAAAGACGACTTGTTGAGATGAAGGGCAGCTGGTGCACGCCACTATCGCAACATGAAAGCCAAAGGCAGGGCTTAACATTTTCAGGCCCTCTCTGCCTATCACATGAAGTCAAACCAAACACAAAATTTGCTATCATCACTTCATGGTTTTATCCTTGGGTGTTTCTTGTCTTTGGCAATTACTTATTTTGGTCAGATATGTATTTTTTAATATGTTAGTCATATCTCTGCTTTGGTCCCTGTCCCCTGCACTCATCTGGAGGAGCAGTCTTGAAATAAAAAAATTCTGGCTAAGTGATCAAGCCAGTAACACAAGCCTTATAACTCAATTTTGAAAACCCCTGGAGCACCATCAGATCTGTTGATTTGGTGCCACCCAGGTCCAGACTCAGTAAGGGCTGCACGTGCTTCGGGTGTCTTATGGAGCCAAGCATTTTACACTTGAGGTTCTGTGTTCATTCATCAAAAGTAGATTGTTTTGTTTTTTTAGCCGCCTCTAAATCAACTTTGTCTCTGTGTCCCACAATTCAATTCAAAACTCTTTTGCTTCACCTAAAAAGTCCTCTGCTGTCTCATAAACTTGCACTCATGGGTCCAGGGTGACAGAATCCTCTCAGTAAAGCCTCCTCTATCTGAAACCCTCTCCCCAGACACAGACACAACTGCTCCAAATTTGCCTCGTTCACGAAGCTTCTTAAAACTGCCATTATGATTTCAGGTTGTTCAACCACGTCATTAGCATGGACACGACATCTCAGTAACATCTTGAGGGAATGTCTTCATATTTGGCACGAACTGATTAGAATTTGGTTGCCAAAGGTCACAGTCACTAAGACCTCTCAAAAAGTGTTTTTGGCCATAGCTTCAAAATTCTGTAAGGATTTGTCTATAAGGATAAAATGATGAGACAATTTATTTTATATGCAAAGGTCAAAGGTCAGCCACATCATAATCATATGACCATTATTCAGTGGGTTAACTCAGGCAGGGAGAAAGACAAGACAGGAGAGCTGTCTGAGCACATCAGAAATGTGAGTGCGATAAAACAGCAATGATTCTGAAGGCAACAGAGCAATCAACAAAGATCTTGAGATCTTGAAATCCCTGTTTCACCAATTTTATTTGTTATCAAAAAGTTTCACAAACCCACTAAGAAAAAACTCAGAGTTAGCAAAAGTTGGTTTTGCCTGTGTAAAAAAAAAAAAAAAAAAAAAGGACCATGCAAGCCATCTAAAGAGCTTCAGGCTGACCTGGAGCAATCTGGAGTGGTGGTTTCAGCCTGTACCATGCACTGCATAGTAAACCAAATAGGGCTCCATGGGTAAAGGCTGAGGAGGACAGCACTACTGAAGAAACACATAAAAAGGCAATAACAAAAACCTTCAATCATGGCCTCTCATGGAATAATACTCTAAGGACACATGAAACCAAAGCAGAGCTGTTTAGAGTATGCAGCTTGTCAGTTTGTTTGCATGAGCCAAAATGTAGCACATGAAGTTAAAAGAAAAAACCTGTGTCTACAGTAAAACATGGTTGAAGTTTGATCTTGCTGTGGGCCAGTTGTCCTGGTACTAGAGACAGTAAATGTATCAAGGGAATGATAAAAAGAGAAAATTACCCGGGCGAAATTTTTCCCAGTGTCAGGACAATGACCCAAATCTCACATTCTGTGGCGCAGAAAAATAGTTCAACAGGAAAAGATGGACTTTACCAGCAATGAGTCCAAACTTAGACACCACTGAAAACCAACCCACCTGCAGACAAGTGCAAGAAACTTCCAGATGAACATTTAGAGGCTGTCATTGCTGGTTATGCAACCAAATATCAGGGTTGCCAGTAATGTGTCCCACTGTCTGGGGCACATTTTATATTTTTACTGTTTGACTATTGTGCAAGGTTTTGATTATTTTCCTTTTGTTCCATAACCTCAGACAGTTCTTTAAAATATTTAAATATATAACAGAAGTTCAGTTAAATGTAATTCTGAAAATATGCTAAACTCTGTACTTAAAACCCAGGCGTGCCAATAATTTCAAGCAGGACAGCATACAGCATGACACATAGAGTGATGGAGGAATGGTTGAGAACATTTGACATTGCAAAGCAATTTAATACAAAACCACCTCAACAAAAACCTAAATACCACATCACCACTTCGCACAGATGTTCACATCCACATAAGCGGGTACAGTGTTCTCTACATCAAGGCTTTGTTCCCGGAGGCAGACAGTTTTCAGTGTCACACAGGTAATCATTGTTAAAGAGAGGGGCAAAGACTCAACCGTCACACGAGAAATGAACTGGAACGCAGTAAGAAGCCTCTGGGCTCAATCATGCTAGTGACTCAGCCACTTGGCCCATATGGGAGGGGAATCATGCAACTGGGGATTTCTAATCCATGAGGCTCATGGCTTGCTGTCTGTGCTGTGTGAAGTACAGGCATTTTCATGTGCTGCCCCACCCTGATGGAGCTGCAAAGACGTAAAAGCCTCTGAACTAAGAAGACCTTTCTTTGTTGGATTACTCTTATTCCTCTTCCTTTTATTAAAGAACTTTTTGTGTGTTCTTCCTGGCAACCTCCCTCTGTGGTCTCGTATTTCACTGTGAATCCGACCTCTGCATTCCCTTGGGCAGTGCACAGCTATTCACTTCAACTTTACAACGTGTGAAAAGAAATTGGCTGCAGAGGCTGCCTGCAGTGGTAATCTATGATAGATCCAATACTGTGAATGCTGCACGCAGACAGTGGCAGACTCTCAGGATTATGTGCGGTACTCCTGAAAGCACATAAACACATATGTCTACCTACCTGTGTGGCTTCTGTGTGCATGTGTCAGGGAGGCCAGACAGAGGGACAGCAGTAGACTCCACACACCTACTCCACAAATGCAAGGACCCCGTTCCCGCATTCTGCCATAGAGAAACAAAAACACACATTAGGGAACAAAGATTCCAGAGCAACAGCTTAATTAGATGTTGTGCATTGCATGACATTTTTTTCAAATGCACATCCCCCTTTCTGCCGTTAGAGACCTGCCAGCATTATCACCGTAGAGATGGTAATGGTAGCCTCTCTCTGTTAGCACTTCATTTGTCCAAATTGAAATATCTTCCTCAGTAAATAAAACTACTTATACTTTGGGATGAGCTGACATGAATATTTGCACAGACACTCATAGTCCTCAGAGGATGAATCGAAACATATTCATGTGGAGGGGTTTTGGGTGAGATGGCGCCTGGTGCACACATTCATGCTCCCCTCCTCCCTCTGATTTTCAGCGATTTTGGTGATCCCCTGATTTTTTCCTCTGACACCATCATGAGGTCAAAAGGTTGATTCTTCCACCATTTTGACATCAGCCTCAGCCTTATTTGTGCTTGGTGCCAATTAGCAAATGTTACACAATGAACTAAGATTGAGAGCATAGTACAGGAGACATCATGTCTGCTAAAGAAAACACGTCTTTGGTTTTGAAAGCACACAAACATTAACCTTAGACGACTTTTTGCTGTAAAATCTATTCACAGCCAGTACTCACAGACTCCTTTTACTTTCCAAAGAAAAAAATATATATTTGCACAGGCGAAATGATTGTTTACTGCAAACACATTCAAACCGAAGAGGAGGTAGAGAGAAGCACAGAGGGGAGTAACAGCAAGAAGGAAGAAACAAAGGCATGACAGCATGAAGTACAGAGGAAGAATTAGGAGACTATCACTGCTTGTACATGTGGAAGTGTGTGTTTAATTTTCTGTCTTCTTGGCAACCATCAGTAAAACAGCATCAAAATCACTAGTCCAGTGATTAACTACAGTGTTTACATTTTTGATGGATGCAAATAGACAGTATCTGTTAAGTGAGGGGGACTGTAATCCAAACCAAAGCAGTGCAAAGCCTTTACATCCTACCTAGGTCTGACAAATATCTGTAAAGGACTCCCACAAACTCAAACTCACAAACAGGGCAATCAACTGGAACAGAAACAATAATGAAAATTTTAAAATAAAAATAGTTGTGTTTTATTCGTGAGCAGTAATAGTGAGCAATTCAGTTTTAAAGATGGATTCTGTTTTTCTTATATATTATACTGTCATGTGGATGATGCAGCCAGTGGTGACTAAAATGCCTAATACCATGTTGTACTAGTGTGTGTGTGTGTGTGTGTGTGTGTGTGTCAAAATGCTGCAGGTGTTAATATTGAAGTGGTAGCAGAGATATATATGATTCAAGTAGTTTATTCTCTGATGAGCAGATTGTTTTGCTCCACCAGGGAAAAGATTTGTTGGTAAAACTGTGGAGGTGTGTGTTTATGCGTACTGTATATACTGCACTGAGAAATGTAATGGTTCATCTCAGCTTGAACATGCCTTGTGTTTTTATTTAAAAAAAAAAAAAAAAAAGGGTTAATTGAGTGTCAAGGATGATGCAGAATTTGCTTCAAGTCTTGGTTGCACACTTTAAGTCTCCACACCAGTGAGAGCTGCATTCCTTCTTTATGTGATTCTGCCATGGGAGGTTTGTTCAGCTCAGAGTGAACATGATGTCACCTCGCACTTGAGAGCGTGTATTTTCCAGCTACTTAGGAAAAAGACAAAGTACTGTCCCTGCAGCGAACACTGTAGAGTCCAACCAGTCACCTGATAGTAAAATTAAGTGACAGTAAACTCAAAACATGAATTTCAGGTCAAGTTGCTCGCCGTCGTTTAAATCTTTTAAATTGATAGTGACTGATTGACTTTTCTTGCAGGGCAGCAAAGGTGGAGAAATAAATACAAAACATTCCTGTGAAATGCTTTTGAGCAGATTTGTGATGATGTAATTAAAACAAACCAAACTTTCCAGGTTCGTGGTGAGAGTCTGTGCAGATTAGCTCAGTGCAGACAAGATTATACACAAACCTGCTTGGGCCTGAGTATGAGCTGATGTGTCTACTTGCAAACATGTATTTGGGCATATACAGTGTATCCGTGTGCGTGCATGTGAGTGTGAGAACTTTTGCCATGAGGACGTTTGTGTGTGTGCGTGTGCGTGTGTGCTAAGACCTGGCTCGAGTTCTGAGCTGGGTGTGTGAGTCATTTGGCTCTGTAACCTGGCATTTCTAGAGCTGGGAGAAGCTGCAAAGACAGACAGGGTGAGCCAAGGCTTTCTCTGGTTAGAGGGCATCACACACACACACACACACACAGAATCATACACATATATGCTCCATTGTCGCTTTTCGTCTTTTCTCCCATTTAACTGCTCTCCTCTCCTTTAGTCCTATGTCCTCCCCTTCTCTCCTTCGTCCTCTTCCCCCCTTCCTCCTGTCCTCACCTATGCTCTGCTTGTAGTGAATAATTAGGAAACAAAGCAGAGATTCTGCCTGCTTCCTCTCCAGCTCATTTAGACACACAGCAGTGTTTGTGATGATGCAGTGCCACTTCATTATGGCTGGTTGTTTGGTCTGTCTGCCGCAGAACGAGTGGGTGTGTGATACAGAAATGGATTCAGAAAGGAGCCGAAAAATAGAGGGAGAACAGGGTAGAAAGGAGGAGGGGATTCAAGGCAGCCTTGTGTGTGTGCATGTGTGCGTGCGTGTGTGTCTGGCTGCTCAGGAACACGGGGTTCTGATCAATAGCATCTAAACAGCTTGGCTCTCCATCAGTATCAAACTCAGCAGCTGATGGTGACTCATGCATACACACTCAGACACACACACACACGCATCAGTGTAAACTCACAAGAAACAATAGTTTTTGTGCATGGATAAACCAAAATGTTTTATGATGTGAGCTGGGACGTTTGTGCATTTTTAGATCTGATTGTGTGCTAACAGTTTGTAAACACTTGTGTTTGCATTTGTCTACATCCGTCTGTGAGTTGTTTCACTAACGTGTGTAGTGCAAGTGTTCCCAGGAGCTTTAAGACACCGGATGTAAAATTCCTCAACACCTTTGATCATATCCACCGGCATGAACAGTGGTAAGAAAGCAGCATTGAATCCTCTAACCCTGGATGATGTAGCTTTCATTAAGTGAACACAGAGGAGCAGAAGCAAAAAGAAAAGCGAGAGGAGAAAGAGATAGAGTTAGAGAAAGAGTGGTGGTCTCAGATGAGTTCTGCAGTCTGTTCCATCCCTTTAATTAGTCCCATTGGAGTGCCCTCCCCGCTTCACATGGCTGATCAGCTTCCCCTCTATATCTCCGCTCTGTATTTGTGTGTGTGCATGCATGGGTGTGTGTTTGTATGCATCTTAGCTAAAGCCGGACGGACATCTCATGGGCATATGAGCTCTGCTTGAGCTCCCAACGGTCGGGGAGAAAAATGTAGTGGAAATACATTAATATTCAAGGAGTTTCCATTCCCTGAGATATCCGCCATTTAGAAAATGGGATGCCTGTACACTCTACATCAGTCACTGCAGCAATTAACATGAAGTGATTTCGCTACCAGCAGATATACTGTATATTGTCAGCACATTATCCCTCGTCCAGAAAAAAAAAACTGAAGTGGGTTTTCGACACTGACAAATTGTTTTTTTTTTTTTTTGTTTTTTTTTTTTGTCTGTGTCAGTGAAATAATTTGGGAGAAGAAAACCAGGTTGAGTCGCCACAGTACAAACCATCTTTAAGGTGTTTTCACACCAGATCTGTTTGGTTTGGATAAAACAAAATCCAGTGTGTGTGCTGACTTGATTTTGGTCTCATTGGTATCATCATTTTTTGTTTCTTTTTTTTTTTTAGATAGTAAATTCTCCAATCTATGCAGTTAGTTTACCTAGGTTTCCCTGCTGCCTTAAAAACACTGAGGTAGCCAAAAGTAAATTAGTTCAAAGTCATCTCTTGATTTGTGTAAATGAAAAAGTGTCTGAGCTGACGCTGACTTGAAAAGACACATTCAAGTAAACACAAGATGTGAAGTTTAATTAACAATTGTGTGGTCACACTGGATTTTCTTCCCTCTTTCATTTTCAGTTCAAAAACTAAATTCCTCATATGACACAAATAATTTAACATTTTTATACTTGAATTAGTGACAAAGACAAACATTTACACTCCCATTAACACTGGTTATATACTGTATGTCAGGTGCACTGACATAGACTACAGAGTGGACCCGATGCTCACCTTCATCATAGTTCACACTGATTTATTATGATGAGAAGACACAACCATCACTTAAATGAATTTGTTGATGTGTAATGGCATCTGCTAATTGAAGCAATCTTAAGTAACATGTACTAAACATACATGTGGTAACCATGGTAACATGTATGTGCATCAGCATATGAAAGCGTGGATTTTCTTCCAGATCAACAGTCAAACCCAGTTAAACTGCACTGTGCTGTGCTTTTATCCCACTCTGAGTAATTTGACAGTTCATTAAGTCCATTTGAAAAGTATGTGATGTAGCGAACCCACAGTAGCCCCAGTAATTTCTGCCTCCTTTTTCATCCTTTTTCTGCCCCTTTGGCATTATTTATAACATGCAGTTTAATTGCAGGCTAATAATACTACTAATGCTCATCATCAGTTATTTCTTCGCAAGCTCTTTGTGACACCAAAGAATATAAATATATGGATAAGATAAATTAAAGTGCTGTGTGACTCGCTGTCTTAATGATGTAGAATGACAGTCGCCAAATTGTCCAATCAGTCAGTCTGTGTGAATCCATGTTTACAGCTTGTGGTTTGTTTGTTATAAGCCATTTAAACATGAAGTATTTCAGAACTAAAATGCAGCAATCAGGGATTTTTCCCCTCAGCCTTGACCAAAAGTACTCAATTACATCTTCCCAAAATCTTCCCAGTGATATTGTGTCATATTTTGTTCTGTGTAATTTTATCATTAAATGTGAGAAAATGCTTCTGCACCAATTAGTGAGGAAACCAGTGATCCCTGCAAGCTGTCATCTTGTACACTAGCAGTGAAAAGTTTTAGAACAGCCTAATCTTTGTAGAAATATCAGCAGTCCAGGTCCAGTGAGCAATCTTAAATGACACAAAGGTAAGCAGTAAACGACACGAGATAAATAAAAAAAAATATGTAAATGTCTTAGAAAACAAGGCTTTTTTTAGGGATTAAGAAATCAGTTTTTTGTCAGTTTTTTGTTTTTTTCCTTCAGCATTTATGTAAATAGTTTTGACTTCAAACCCTCAGTATGTACAAAGGCGGTGGTGGAAACCCACTGTACTACAGCAATAATGATACATCATTAGGACTAGGAGAAGGCTATACTACAGGAGGTAGGACTGCTATTGCTATTGAAAAAAGCCAAGCAACAAAAGGAGACATACTGGTTGGTCAGCAGCTCGTCCTACAGCAAGAAAATGAACCAAAAAAAAAAAAAAACAAGAAAGTGGTTGCAACTCTGTGGAGCTAGTTTGGGATGAACTGGCCAGAAGGTGAAAGCAAAAGTAAATTACGAGTGCAACACAATTGTAGAAACCTCTGCAACAGAGCTGAACTTTCTGAACAGTAGGTTTTTATTGTAGCGAGGAGGAAGAGGCCACGCTCAGCTGCAGGATGAGTCATTTAGGATTTTTAGATTCCATGGTTGTTGTTTTTTTTATCTTCATTATTTATTGAATCAGTACTCTAAATTCAGTACACTGACACAACACACTATATAAACGTCAATAACAATGGTGTGCAAAATTGTGTTTTTCTGCTTTGGAGCACAAAGTGTGTGTGTGTGTGTGTGTGTGTCCTCCTTCCCACAAA
Organism: Caranx ignobilis; assembly: GCA_021432705.1. Lineage (NCBI taxonomy): Eukaryota > Metazoa > Chordata > Actinopteri > Carangiformes > Carangidae > Caranx > Caranx ignobilis. The sequence goes on from MU269985.1 coordinate 66,255,865, forward strand.
TGAATGGTACAAAAGAAAACCAGCAACAGAAGAAAAGAAAATTAGCAACAGTAGAAATTGATTTTATTCATTGTGAGAATTCAACAGAGCAATGAGCATCTCAGTCTCCTGTGGAGTGGTACTGTGCCTAAGGTCATCATGATACTCGCAGTAGCACACTGAGCTATTCAAAGTTGCAGTATCAAAAGAAACTGGAAGATATTGTCTGATATTGTCAAGAGGCAACAAAGAGGAACGGAAATGACAGAGAGATGATAGAAAGGAAAGATGAAAGGTAAGCAGAGGAGTGCATCGAAGGGAAGTGAAGAACATAAAGAAAACTGTACAAGGATGAAGAAGAGAGAGAAAACAAAGGTGTCGGGGCATCTTAAAATTGGATGAAATATTCCTCTGGCACACTGGATGGTTATGACAATGAATGTTTTGACAGTAAAATTAGTGTTTTGTTAGCAGAAAAGTTGGCGACTCTCTTAAACTTCCACCTTTCGACATTAATCAGTAGATTAACCTGTGTCTATTTTTGAGACGTGGATGTGCTGGAGCTGGAGAAAACCTTGCCAACTGGGTGGTTCCATCTGAGGAAAAACACTTTGCTGACTTATGCTGATTTGTTTTTAGCCACACTGTGTCAGCGTGGCTCCAAGGGTGGTGAGGTTTATCGGCCATCCACTTTTTGGGTTCAGGATGAATATTTCAGCATATAATGGATTTGCCATGAAATTTTGTACAAAACTTCATGGTCATAATTCAACATCCCACACGTGTCCTCTCCTAGTATTATGGGGCTCAGATTTCATGTCTAATGTTTTGGTTTGTGAAGCTGACATTCAGATTTACCTGAGCATAATTTTGTGTGTAATGTTAGCACATCAACACTCTAAACTACGACAATGGTTGAAATGACTTGGTTTAGATATGCGTGTTAGTTCTGTAACTGGAGCATGTTAGCATGCTGACGTTAGCATTTAGCTCTAAGCACAGTGGTGCCCAAGTAAAACTACACAGAGCTGCGAGCACAGCGGCGACAAAGACTCTTGTTCTTGTTTAAAAAAAAAAAAAAAAAAGTTCTTTCTGATGTATCATATTTCACAGCATCTGAATGTTTTCAAGTTGAATGTGTCCTTCTGTACCCATTTATCCTTTACAAGGTCACATTGGACTGAAGCTTATCCGAGCTTCACACACACACACACACACACACACACACACACAGTAGTTAAACAGAAAAGGCTCTTAAGATCAGATTCTTGGCTAAATTTAGGAGGAAGAAACCAAGAAGCCATTAAAAGGTGTGTGTTTGTTTGTGTGTGCGTGTTTGTTTGCACACAGCAGAAGTTGAATGCCAATGGACAGAGCACAATATTGTGATGACTTGTCAGAGGAAATCTGTGCATTCTTGCAACTTAATGGACGGGTTTGTTTTGTGGCCAGAATTAGGAGCGTGGCTCTCCAAAACTAATTGCAACCTCAGGATATTTCAGCTTGATTAGGTCTCCTTGATCCTGCCAGGAGTGTGTGTGTGTATACTTGAGTTATGTTTCATGTGTGTTTCGTTAATGAAATCCACAATTTGGCCTTTGTGGATAAATTTGCTCCATGTGACCTGTGGACAAAGCCAGTGGCTCCAAATTAAGCCTCCAATTTAACAAGCATTGTGGAAACTGAACACTCGCTCACTCAGTGTGTGTGTGTGTGTGTGTGAGTGTGAGTGTGTGTGTGTGTGTGTGTGTGTGTGTGTGCGTGTGCGTGCGTGCGCGTGCGTGCGTGTGTGTGCGCTTGTGAGTGTGTGTGCATGCGTGAAATAGGGAGGAGGGGGGAGAGAAAATGAGGAGTGGGATGCTTTTGGCCTTTTCCTCCTCCATTCCTCAGCCTCTTTTCTGCCTCTCACTACTTAACAGTACTATTTGACTTTAGCAAAGTGCACATCACGGACTTGACATCCCCATCTTTCAAATCAGCTTTCGCCTGCTGCTGCTACATGTGTGTCCCCAACACATCCCTAAAGCTCGATTCGACCCAAGGGTGTCACAATCCATCTATCTCCCTCCTCTCCCTCTCTCTTGCTTTGTCTCTGTCTGTGTTAACCTGGAGAACTCGTTGCACCGCGAGGTACAATCCTGATGTCACTACAAATCCGTCGTCCACACATGACATCGCCACCCCTAAAACATCCCGGGGTCAAACACACACAAAGACACAGGCGCGCGCCCATACAGAAATGCCACGCCACTGCAGAGTGTGTTTGCTGACAGTGCAGATCCAGGTGGTAAACGCAGTTATGTTGTCTGAGCTTTTCTATCACCCACAAGTCCAACAGCATCAGACAATAAAAGAAAAGGGAATAGCTACTGTAGCCCTCACCTACAGGCACACGCTACACTATAGCTATAAGCTGGCTTAACACTGCAAAAATAACATCAAAGTCCCTCTCTCCATAGAATACACAGCTCACCACTTTCATATTTATCTATCACATTTTGACTACACTTCAATTTTCTGCAAGGTTCTTGGGCAATAACAGAAAAAACACTTTGAACTAAATAAACAAATGCAAAGTAGGGATCTGTTGAAGCTTTGGAATTTAGGAAATATATTAAGGCAAAATGCAAATGGTTTCCACTGTGTGGTCCCTGACGCGGAGAGAGAGGATGGCGTCAGGCATGGGAGAGCACAGAGGAAAAAAATAATCCAGAGGGAAGAAATGGCTTCTTTAATTCAATTTCAGTCCAGGTTTTTTGACTTTTGTAGCCTCTTGGCTGGGATTATTACAGCTCTAGATGAGCAAGTGGAAATCCATCCAGTGCTATAAGCCTTTGTTGACAAATGTAGTGGTTGTTCTGCAGAGTAAGAACAAGAGTTAAAAGTAAAACATGGTTTTATTCCAGCGAACTGACAATGTTGCCGAACAAGCAATAAGAGTGTGAAACAATAAGGAACCACTTTAGGCACAGATGGTTAAAGATGACCACCTCCAGCATGGTGGAGGCAGGAGGCTGAAAAAAGGGTGCAGTTATTCCCTTGTTTCTGGACCCACTGCAGGTTCTGCTTTTCCAGCTCCCCTTAATAGGAGTCTGATTTCATCTGTCCATCTCCGAGACCGACAGGTGAAAGTGACCGGCAATAAAAGCACTTTCTCGCTCTCCTTTCCACTACTCCTTTCCTCCCTCCCTCCCTCTCTCTCTCCCTCTCTCTCTCTCTCTCCATACTCTCAAGTGTGCCCCCCATCTTAATTTTTCATCACACTGGTTTTGAGAGGACCGGCACTTTTTCTCCTCTCCACCGCCCTCAGCTGGTATATTTAGATCGTGTCTCTCTCCTCTGCTTCACCACTGCTCAGTCATTTCTTCTTCACTGCTTAGTTGGAGCATTTAGTCGATGAATCATTTCATCAATCTACGCAAGTTCAATCTGCAGCAATTTATCATCAATCAATCTTTCAAGTCTTTTTTTTAATTTAAGTTTAATCATGTTTAGAGTGTTGCTTTCAAGCTGTAGGTTGCAGATACAATAATAAGATATGAGCTGATGTTACCTTGGACAACAATGGGCATTTTTCACTATTTTCTGTTATTCTGTGTCAGGATGACATCAGATGACAAAATGCAGTAATTACATATTAGTTTATTATTCCACATCATTAAATAATGCAGCAGTCAAGTCAGTTCATGATGGAGGAGAGCTAAAAATAGCTACAAGATCTGCCACCTCATCCAGTGACCCCAGTGAATTTCATGTAATTTGGTGGTTGATTCGTACTTACACACTATAAATAATCAAACTAAAGTTAATATTAAAAGCCAGTTAAAATGTGAATGTATCCAACTGTAGCTATGTGTGGAGTATGTAGCACCATATTATTATTGTGCAGGTCCTTAGGCATTTCTTTCATCAGCATAAAAATGAACACATGAAAAGAAACCTCTCCATCTTTTGCAGTTTTGATTAGGTTTAGACACCAAAATGATGTGATGACATAGATAAAAGAGAATAGTTTTAAAAATCAGCACTTATGTGAGGTTAGGGAGAGATTCAGTGTGTTTCATGGACTTGACTATCCCGGTAATGATCGGATTTTTGAGTATCCTGTTTTTATTTGTGCATGCAAACATCATATCCCGATTTCAGAAGCCGGGATACGCCCTTATCCCGGTTTTGAGAAATGTGGATTTGCTAGAATTACCCCTTTGATGTTGTAATGGTTACAATAATAAGCATGTGAAGGCGTAAGAGAATAACGAGCCATTTGAAAAGAAACCAGCAATGGCTGTCGATGGAGAATATACAGCAAACAGTGGTCAGTCGTCTTAAAGTCCAGTGTTTTGTTGCCTCATCCCTGCACTGCTCTGTGATAATATGACATCTTTCTTCCTTTGACTCATGACAAGTCGTAGCTCTCATGGCCGTCGGAGGCTTTGCTGCTTGTTTTGAGGCGTTTTCTGAAAATAAAGCTGTTGTTCTTCTTGTTACTCTGTTTCATCCAGGCAGTTTGTGACATGCAAAAGAATCAGTTTTATACATTCCCATTAAACACTAGATGCTGCAGCACTTTTATGGCCTGCTCAGAGGAAACCTCTCATGTTTCTCACTGGAGATTCGGATTTCCTATACGGACCACACACTAAGAGGCCGTCCCTACAGGATGACACTCAGACACTCTGAAACCAATACCACCCCCCCCAGAGGAAAACACACACACACACACACACACTTTAAAGCACATAGTACACGCAATATTTAGTTGAAAATCCGTCATGTTGAGTTAAAAGACAAGCTGCTGCCAGTTGGGAACTTCAAGAATGTTAAGTCTGAGCGTGAAAAACTTCCTCCATGTGTGTCAGTGGAGGACTGCCAATACTGGCTGAGAGAAAGAGAGAGTGAGAGCGATGGAGCAGGATAAAAGTATATTAGGGGAGTCAACAATCCATATTCCCTGTTGTTGTTTTTTCCATTTTAGAGAGAAAATGTGGGCAGGAGGGAGAGAGAAAGAGTCTGATCATCAGTGATGTGTGTAGATGAGCGACAGGAGGTAATGATTAGTGTCCAAGCTGCCCTTAAAAACTTCTGACGGGAAAAGAGACACTAAAAGGGCACTGGTGCATCCTCTGCTCTTGCCATTCCTTTTTCCTGCCTTTGTCTCTCTGTCTCCTACAGATTAACACACAGGGCAGAAGTTTCTAAAGAACAATACTGAGATCACAATGGGGCATCTCACTGATGGCTTCAATCCTCGTCGGTCTCATTCCGTAACTCTACTAAACTCCCCTGGTTCAGACCTATTTCTCTGCCCTAAATGCATAATTTTGTAAATGAAGCATCTGCTTGGGTGGTCCCAGTAGACCCATGTGTGTATCAGGCTGAGGCTGACACACACACACACACACATACAACATCACTCAAAAATAGTTTTGCTAACAGTCCCCCAAAAATACGTATAACACCTATGAAGTTGCTTTGAGGGAAACGACAGCCTGAAGTTGATATTTCAGCTCGTATGCATGTGGTAAATGTTACGGAAGCAGGAACGAGAAGCGGAGGGATATTTACAAAGAACCTCAGATGAACTGTGATAACAGATGCTGGGAACTGCACAGACTATGAATCATGACGCTGAAAAGGTGGGCTGCTGCGTGTGTGAACTGAAACAAAGTCTGTATTTAGGTTTTCCTAAATTAGGACGGGCCTTCATCAAGAGCAGATTTGTTCTGTGAAAATCTGGCGCTAGAGCTTCTGAGGAAAACAAGAGAAATAATAACCTGAAAACACAGCAGACAAAGGCAAAGACGCAGTTGTCGATGTTCATCTGCACAAAATTGCTGTTTGCATGAAGTCAAGTGTCTCCATAGTGATATAACTCCTGGTTTATTGGCACGACAACAGATAGTTAATTTAATGACAATGGAGAATTAGAGTGAAAACATATCAATCCAATTCAGCTCCTGCAGCAGTAAAAACTGAAGTTCTGTTCTATTGCACCACACTACATGCTGATTTCCTTTTCATTCTCTGTGTTAAAAATTACAAAATAAACACAAGATTTCAAAATCGCTAAAAATAGTTGTCACTCAGATGGTATCAGCACTTCAGGGTGAAGGATTCTTGTTAGTGTGTGAGTGTTTGTGTGCACAGATGTGAGTACTGTATCTGCAAACAAATCTATTCGGGTCTAGGGCTGGATTATAATTGATTCTTACATGGATTTTCACTACGTTTCCTGATAACACAAAGCAACAAAGAAAAATAAAGCAGGGAGTTGCATGAATTACACAAACTTGGACTCGTTCCCTGCCCAGATCTCTCCACATATCTTTCCTATTTCCCCTCACAGTCTGGTGCACATAACTTATGCATGCTGTTTTCATACAGGTTGCCATGATTCGATGTGTGCCTTTCTGTGTGCTCACCGTGTGTGTGTGTATGTATATGTGTGTGTGTGTGTGTTGTGTTTGCAACCAGTAGCTGCAGATAGCAGCAGCAGGGCAGTAATGGTGTATAACTCATTCTAATGATGCAACAGTGAAACAGCAGGTAAGGTCAACACAAGAAACTGTGGTAGAAGGTGAACTACCTGGACACACACACATACACACACTCCCTGCAGACACACCTCCAAGCCCATAAACATGCACCCTGTCAATTTCTATATCACTCCCCATCTACTTTCTCCCTTATTTACTTGCAACCCATTATTTTGTTCTCCTCTGATCTTCCCTCCTCCCCTGCTCCTCTCTTCCCTCCACCTTCCCATCTCTCCTCCTCAACCTCCCTCCTGCTGTTTCACAGTGATATTGTTGGAGGTCAGTCGACGCCCTGAGGAAGTGGGCTGATGAATGGATCCATGATCACTGGCTTTAATTACAGTGTCAAATGAACTGTTAGCTGACCAGTATCTGCAGGTTTAGTGTGTGTGTATGTGTGTTCCTCCCTAATGTGCTAGTCAGATCCCCGCAGATGCAGTTGCCATATCAGCATGCACAACAACAGATGGGCTCTGGTTACACACACACACACACATGCAAATGCACACACATGCATGCGAAACCACTGTCTCACGTACCATTTATCATGGGCTGAAGTAACAAAAATAAGCAGAGCTTCGCATTACAATATTTATCTCTAGGTGTGAACAGAGGGCATGATGCTTTTGTCTTCAGCCTAATTATGCCATTTCTGCACAGGCTCATAAGTGAACAGGCAGGTTAGTGTCTAAACATTTAACCACAGTACATCCTGTCATAGCAAATTCAACTCAGTGGGAATCTCTTTACACTGCCAGCAAGTATGGTGGATGTGGGGTTTTGCCTATCTCTGTCTCTCTCTCTTTTTCTCTCTCTCTCTCTCTCTCTTTCTCTCTCTCTCTCTCACTCTCTCTCTCTCTTTCTCTCTCAAAAACACAAATACACCAAAACACCAAAAACTCTGCTCATGAGTAATTGCCAACAGATCAGACTGAGCTATTGACTTCTACCCACATCCCTCCACCAGACATGATAATGGAGAACTGAAGCCACTGGGGCAGGCAGATCAGCAGCTGGGCTGGCAAGAATCAGAGGCAGACAGACGGCCAAACACACAGACTGTAGTTTTATCTGGTGGCTGAAATTATGTCTCTTCTTGTTGTGTCTCACTCATGAAGAGGATAAAGAAAGAAAACACTCAAAGGACATGCTCTTGAAACTGGTCCAGTCTCCTCTTAAGCACTGTTAAATGATTTTTTAGCCAAAACTTAGCTCTCATACTAATGATTTAGTATAAGTATGACTTTTTTCTCTTTTTTTTTAAGGGAGGTGAGTGGGGTTGTCTTTGGGGCCAACAGGAACAAGCTGTGAGCACAACATGAAAATATCATCACTTTTTAAGTTGATATGGGGAATTTGTTAACACACTTTTCATTCACACATCCAGCAGGATACATTATGTGGCATCTTTATCATTCATTGCCAGTCATGTTTGGTGCTGAGCAGGTACGACAGGTTACTACAGTGTTCTTGCTGACAGCAGCTGCCTGCTGGGGTTGAAAACAACACAGTGAAAGGGGCGAGAGTGAACCACAACAGTAAGGCTGTTAACCAGAGAGCTAAACAATGAGCTGAAACTCAATATGAAGCTCAATAAAGCAGAGGGGAGCTGCAGAGTTAGGTTCTAATGCTCGTGTAGGTTCATTATTACGAACAACCCCTTTCACACTGTCACATTATCACATTGTTATTTGATACATTGTTATTATACATCTATTGATTATAGTTGCATTAGGCTTTGCTCTCTGCTCCTGGGCGTGTGGTGGAAGAAGGAAAAAAGCTACAGTGGGAAGAGTTGGACTTTGAGAGCAATTAGGTTTTCTACATCCTGTTAATCTGGGCAGGCGTTTTCCTGCACTGTCACTGTAAGTTGAGTAAATCATTTATACGGCTTAGCCTCGTCCACCATTGTGCTTGCAACACATACAAGACAATGCACACACACATACAGTATACACGCTCTACGTATGGCTCTGTTTCCATGGATGCATTATATTCACAAGAAAACATTTACATGGCCAAGGCAAAGCACCTAATCAAATTCTGAGCTACATGTAGGAGGGGTAAACATGGATGCACATTCCTGTCACGTGTGTTCATGCACACGCGCATGTGTGTACGCCCTTTGAGCAAGTCTTTGTGTGTGTATGCACACTCTCCATGTGTGTCAGAGAGAAAGACAGCCAGAAAAGTGTGTGTTTTAGTGTGCGTGCACCTGTAGTTGGTATTCCAGTGTGGCTTGTTGTGAGTATGGTTTCCCACAATTCTTATCAGAGTTGTGATCACAGAAAGCTGGTCTCCACAAATGGAACACATCCCTCCCTCACACTATCAGGGATGTACACACACACACACACACACACACACACACACACAATCTGTGTATCCCTGTGTTTCTCTGTTCGTTCATGATGCGCTTTCTCAAGTCTAATTCAATCATCAGCTTATAACACAGCGCCTAAAAACATTCACCCAGGAACATGAATGCAATTTGGAAGAATCTGAGTTGAGCATGTATCTGTCTTATGGATATATGAGAGTGTTTGTTTTGGAAGTCCTGCACAGAATCAGCAGAGGAAATCTGCCTGGGGATGGATGAAACAATTGTCGACTCAGAAAAAATGAAAACAAATGGGGACAAATAGCAAACTAAAGAGGTCGACATTCTGAGGGTTGGTGGTGGTTGTTTGTGGGGATGAAAGGGGTTAAAAAAAAATGAAACAAAAAGCAAATAGCTGCCAGGTGGTATTTGAATTAGCCTCTCTCACCCCACAGTCTCATTCCTGAGATGGAAGCACTCATGTGTCCTCCCTTTTATCAAGAAATGGCCTAATTGACAAGCCAGTGATGTAGTATGGTAACTAAGCTGTGTACCCACATTAAAGCAACGCAGCACTTCAATAGCAGCGAGGCAGATCTGCATGCTGATATGCTGAGGAATGCATCACACAGAGCAGTTCGTGCAGAGGTAAAAAAGTGACGAGAAAAATACTTAGATAAGAAGAATCTTGTTCAAAATCTGGCTCCACTTCATTCTGGGAAATGTGTCCTAGTTAGCACCCTGCTGCTCAGTGTACACACACACACACACACACACACACACACACACACACACACGCTCTCTCATACACACATTCCTATGCTGCTAATGAACAGGCTGCTTTTCCACTTGGGATTTGTCTCCCTATATGTTTTTTTCCCTCTACCTTTACCACATCCCTCCATCACCCCCCCCCCCCTTCTGTATTCCCAAGACAGGTTCTCCTCCTCTCCAGGGTTTAGATATTTGACGTGTGTCAGTCATACACACTCAAACTGGCAAGTTGTGAACCTAGCCACATGCGCATTTGTATGTAAATAGTAGACGAAATGATAATGCAACACCCACCACCACCAGCCCACCCAACAAAAAAAACAACAAGCCAATACAAATACAATGAAGCACTAGTGATAGATTACTTGGCTCTCTCTCTTAGACTCACTCTCGCTCACAGACACACACACACATATGTGATCCGAGGTGGTCCTCAGTCAGTGAATACATTAGCACAAGTCAGGATGACACCTTTTAAGTGACTGTGCTGTATCTGCAAATTGGATGAACAAATGAATCTGTAATTCTCAAACATCACAGGCGATTTGAAATGCGTCAATCCCCTGATCTCTAATGTATTCATGTTATTCATCTTCACGCTTGCCATACACAACCCTTCTTATTCAAATACTTGTTTTCACATCCTTTTAATCATATTTGCATGGATTAATTTTCAGAATGTTTAAAGCATTGAGAGTGTCTTGCCTATAGTTAGATTGCCGAGACTGCGGAGATACACTTGCATCATTGCTTAACATCTCATCGTGTGATATGTGTGGTAATTGAAGCAACTAGTTATTTCTCATCTTTTGTTGCAGGTCACAGTTGTGTTTCATCAAAGACTTACAGCTGTGAGCCTCAGTGTCAAACAGCCTTAATTTTCATGCAGACTTCAAACAGTTCATTTTCAGTCAGTCACATAAGCTGTTTTACTCGGAGGCGGAAGACGATGGTTTGCTCAAGCCAGGTCGAAAACCTTTGAAAATTATCTAGTGCATGCAGATGTGTGTTACAGAAATGGAGAGACGAGAGGAAGGGAACCAAAAAAGAGAGAATAGCTCGTCATCACTGATGTCAGTTAAGGGAACATAAAGTGAAAACGGTTGCCAACTTGGTTGTTTGAAATCTCATTTTCAGTTCGGTGAATCCCTAACATGGGGAATCCTGGGACGTGTAAAAGAGAGAATTTTACCACCCACTGTTCAGCCTGCAGCACGACAGCACTATGTAGACCGGACTGAGCACAAGTACAAAGAAAGACGCACCAATCACATCAGTACATTAAACTTTGATCCTTAAGGTCACTGTGGTCACTCTCATTTGTACAAAAAAATAGTGCAGATATTCAGTGAGTATACAACAGAAACTGAATACATGTGGTGTCTCTGTAAGCTTCAGAGCTTTGACAGTGCAATAACGTGATTAATCCCTGAAAACTTCATGTCCAAATTCAGTGCAGGTTGTGTCAGTTACACTGGGTTTGAACCTTCAAATGTATGGTTTATAACTGTGAGTCACTGAGGCCACAAAGTAACATGCACACAGGATGTTTTGATGAGGTAAATCAATTTATATTTCCATATCCATCCAAAATATTACATTTTAGGTAACACAAAGCTGGTAGTTTGGGGGACTTTTCCTACTATGACAATAATCCTTTTTGCACTTGTGTATTATCAGTGAACATAATGAATTGGCATTAAATGAATTTAATGCACTCAGTGTTTGAGTGACTTTGTAAAACTGTTTAAGGCTGTCAATTTTCCATTTTCATAACTGCCTGTTAGTTTTGGTAATATACAAAAGCGAATATTAGCAGGACAAGTTAAGAGCTTTTGTCAAGGTCACTTTCCCAGTATCACAGAGTTAGCAGCTCTTTTCAAAACAAAGTGTCTAAAGCTGCTCAGAAAGTCACCAGATGTGATCTGTGACTCCATTACATGACTGTGTTGCACAAATCAACACAATCAAGACATCAGTCTACACTAACTAGCTTTATGTCATCAGCTATAATTGCCAAATAGTATTATCTCATTAAGATGAAGACCATACATATAGTTTTCATATTGTAGTGGTCAGAAAGTATCAGGGATATGTAGAATGTATGCAGACACTGGAATAAACCCACTCTTGCAATCTTGTAAAAACAGAAATAAACTTAAATTGTCAGAGTCTGATGATCGAAACTAGTCAGCTTGTTTTAATGTGGGCAGAACCTTCCCCCAAAGTGAGGAGGGTCTGTTAAGGGCTGTTAGAGAGATAAAGGTTGTTTCTTTTTCAACACCATATGTGTTGTTTTTGTGCTTCTACGCCAAAGGACCAGAGGCAGACACCAGACACCTAAAGGAATTTCCTGCTGTTCCAATAAACGATAGTGCTGCATTTGCCCCCTCACTGGTTTTACTGTCTAGCAGCTGTAGTTAGCTGTAGGGTGCTATCTAACAGACAAGACTACATCAGAGACAACAGTGGGCAAACAATTAAGTGATCCTGGAGATTTAAGAATCACAGAAGCAGCAGCCTGTATTTGTGGTTACAATTATGTTGGAACTAATGCAAATTGGTAGATGAAATTTGGAGGATTTCTACCAAGCTGTGTGGGAGAGTTTGTGGGTTTGAATTTGCATGTGTGTGAGAGAGATAGGAGGGATTGTTGGGTGAGGGTGGGTGGGTGGCTGGGGCCGGTCAGTAATGAGACCTGATTCCTGTTAAACACACATACACTGCATCCATGCACACCCATGCACACCAGCCGATTGTTCCTGATTACAGACTGCTGTCTTCAGGGTGTGACAGCAGTTCAGATGTATAACTCAGCACTCACCCCATCCCACTGCCAGCACAACCTTTTAAACTCACACGCACACAGCCCACGTCCCAATGCCCCTGACAGCATATTGCCAAAATAAACAGCATCAGTCTTGTCAACACAGAGGACTCTCCCACACTCAGACACACACCTGGTCGTCACACACGCCAAACACAAACACAAATCCACACGCACTCTCTATAAACACATCTGGCAATCAGAGCTGTGCAGACACACACGCAGCAGGAAGATGAGGATCAGTGGGGTATTGATATTACAAACACACATGCATACACCTGCTTTCTCTTTCTCACTCTCTCCCCTCTCTCTCTCTCACACACACACACACACACACACTCTCCACCCCTGACAGAGATGCAGACTGTTACTGACAGACTGGAGGACAAGTGATTTCCTGGCAGCCAGCATCTCTTGCCTCTTAATCCAGGCAGTGGGAGGCGGGCCGTACTGGCATCTGAGTCCAGTGTATTGGATCCTCTCAAATCTGACCTTTAACACAGCCAGACCAGAGCAGGTAAAGGTCTACAGCTCTCCAGTGACTTGCATAGATTTGATCCATCCTGCACACAAGAGTAGCAAGACATGGAGAGAGAGGGAAAGAGATACAGCACAGGGACAAAAGGGAGAGTCCTTGAATAAAAACCTATTACCCACACAGAAAAGGAGGTTCCTCCTCTTTCATTTCAAGATCACTCATTCAGATTTCTATTTTTCTCAATAGCGCTTTGTCCCCATGAGACGATATTAAGAAAAGCATGACAGACTCTCAGCATCGACATATTCTCTGGACTGTTCTGTGTATCCCATGTTTGAATAAATATATGGAAAATAAAGGCAGAATAAGATCCTTGTTGGGCTGAAAAGGTTGCCTTACTCTTTTTAACACATTTAAGACACATTCAGGCCACACAATGAGTGGTGTCATGAGTGAGCAGTCTACGCCCATCACTGGGGTAGTAGCTAAAGTGGTCTGTTAAAACTACTGTTCGAACTATCAAGAATCATCAGTATTGTTGAGTAAGTAAGATAAAATAATGAATGCTCACTTTCTTACTGTTATCACAAGAAGGAAAGATGATGATCTGACTCTTTTATATGTGAGGCTAAAGCTGCATCATAATTCCCTGTAAAAACACAGCTTGTCAGTTGTTGATAAGTGAGTATTAGAGGCGCTGGTAGAGGTAGTTACTGCTGGACAGTCAAGCTGGCTATTTCCTAAATCTCCCTGTTTTTATCTTGCACTTATCAGCTATCGGTTGTAGCTAAAGATCAAGTTTACAGATGTGACGAGAGTAATGATCTCTTTGTCTGTCTGTACCTTAAAGTATCAATGCATTTGCAGCACACCCTTAGAAAGGAAGGGTGTAGAAGTCTAGGTGGGATTAATGCTCCTGCTTTTGCATCCTGTTGCTTCTTATTCGTTCAGGAAAGTTGCACTGACATGACACAGTGTATTGGCAGGTGCTGATAATCAAACAAAGACCTCCCACATCCACTGCTCCATTCAGCCAGGAAAAAGGAGATAAGGGCGAACTTTGACCTGCCACCCGTCACCCCTGACACCTGCCACATGGGTCACTCAGCCACGGGTGCCACGTCTGTCAGGACCAGGGTGAGCCGGGTAGCTGATCACCAGGCAGTTTAATCTTCAACTGATTCCCACCACCTGGCTCTACTGGCATCACACCAGGCCACACAGCCCTCCATTCTGGCAAGACCTACTGTCACTGTAGCAGTGGGTTCAACAGGAATTGGGCTTGGATGGATGGATGGATGGATGGATGGATGGATGGATGGATGGATGAAGTGCACGTGGGCTGTGCATGCTTTTTTGAACCTTCCAGAAAAAAACTGTTTGAGCACATTATCTTCTGTATTCGCCCGATTAGTCCTGCTGCATGCTGGGTACAGTTGGAGCCATGGGTGGCCCGCAGGCTGTACTGCTGCATAAGTGTATGTGAATACATGAATGTTTGCCTCGGGGGAGGATTTGCTCTTGGGTCTTTGATTACCAGTTTGCAGTCAGGCTTTTCAAAATGACACAATTCTTAGAGTCCCCTTCAGCAATATAGCATGTACTGTAGCTTGTAGCTAAATCCCCCATCTGTTGGATGAGGACTTAGGGTTTTGGCTTGGCTGTCCACTTCTTTGTTGTAAATGTGTGCGCTGCAGAATTGTCTTATGTCTCTGAATGGATTGTGAGGTTAACCATTCATGGCAAAGCTTGAAAGAACTGCTGATGTAAAGAGCATAAATGTTTCTCAGTTTTGTAGAATAGTAAAGAAAATCACATTTTGTACTGGCTGTAATTTGCAGAGGTGTAACTGGCTGCATTGGATTGCATAACTAACCGGAATCGCTGATTTAAAAAAAAAAAAAAAAAAATTGGACACAGCAGCTTCATTTCCCTATCCTCCAAATCCTTCACTCAGCACATTATCAGCCTTTGTACACACACAAAAAAACAAAGATCTGCACACCGACCCACACTCTGTCCTTATCCCACAACACCCCCACACACAGATTTCATTTTTGCAAAAGGTTTAACCAAAGGATGCATTTGTCTTCTGTGTGAACTTACAGTTCCTATGTTGAATGCAGACAGTGACAAATTAAAAGAAAAACCAACATAAAGTGTTTTACTAAGGTGTTGGGCCTCCACGTGCCATCACAGCAGCTTCAGTCTTTGGACTCCAGTGGAGGGATCAACACCACTCATCCCCAAGATGATGATGGTGGTGGAGAAAGATAATACTTTGGTCCAAAATCATAGGTGTTCAACCTGAGATTTGGTGACTGTGCCAGCCATACTGTAGCATTTGATTCACATACCATTCATTTACCCAGTTAGTGCCATATGGATGGAAGCACTGTCGTCCTGATCCTCCACTTATTCTTTCAGTTTTTACCTTTCATTCATCATCAGTCTGTACAAATGTATGTATGTTTACATGTCCTTTAGTCCATGGGAAATAACACAGCATGTCGTGGAGCGAACAGATAATATGCATCAGTTGGGCTACATCTGTTGGGAGACAAAAATACTTTGGACCAATTGGATTAAGGCTACAACAAATGACTAATTTCATTATTTATTAAACTGATTATCTCATTTTTTCACAATAAAACAATAAACAAAAGAAAAAATATCCAGCAATCAGAGGTAATAAAAAAAGGTATAAACGTAATAAAACATAAAAAATACCAACAAAAGGCAAGTGTTTATGATATGAAGTAGAGAAAAGCATTTCATAACATTTTAGATGGATAAATCTGCAATTATTCAGAGTTGTACACACACATTGATGTTGTTGTTGTCATTGTTGTTGTACTTACAGTACTTTACAACATGTGGAAAGTAAAACTAGACAAAAGAAAAATCCAAGGTGAGAACCGTAAAAAGTTCAGAACAGTGTAATTAAAACATCTCTAATCAACATTTTGCAACATTTTGTCACTAAAAATCTGTAAAAACAATAATAATGGAGAAAAGACTACTTAAAACAAATCACATATTAGATATTACCAAAGAAATGCAGCACATTCAATAAATCAGTGACATAATTGGGGGCAGAGATATTTACATGAGTCAGTAATAGAAATAAAATTATAATAATCTTTTTTTAGGATGATAACATAACATTCACCACACACACACACACACACACACACACACACACACACACACACACACACAGATCTTATTTGACTCTTCTCATTAACTCTTCATTAACATCCTTGCAAATAAATCACACTGCATTTGATTAAACTAAATGAAGTTGTTTTAAATTAAGACACAGATCACATGTGCTGCAGATATAGAAGAGATTCAGCAGACATGCCTTTCAATGCTGCAGCCCTGAAGGAATAACATAAACCTCAACATCTGATCCATTCACATTCAATAGTTTGTAACTGTTTTCTGTTTTCCTCATTTGTGGAGCTTATATAAGTCCACAATGTTCCATAAATCAGGGTTATTAAGCACAGTAAGAGAAAATATGTTCACCTAAGCCTCCTGGATGCTTATTTTTCACAGTCTCATTGAGCAGAGAGCATTTAGAGACGCAGGCACTGGGCACTCACTCGTGACAACAACAAAACGGCGTCTTCACAAGTCAACATTATTAATGGAGAGCTAATGGAGAGCTCATATTTGCAACGTGTCCATCCACCATTTGAAGGGCATAGTCAGAGAAACGGAGAACCCAGACTGAAATGGATAAGTGTAAGACAAGAAAAGAAGCCAAGAGCCAGAGAGTCACGGAGAGAGGAAAACAGACAGACAGAGAGAGAGAGAGAGGGAGAAATAGAGAGGAATGGTTAGTAGGTGTGGACCTTGAAAAGCTTTTGTTCTCTGAACACGGAGGGTTAGAGAGGCAGCACTTGGCAGTTGGTTCAAAGCAACAAACTCTAAATCAATCTTTGACAGCTGGTCCAAACAGACTCGTACGTACACACACACACAAACACAGAAAAAGGACATACAGCAGGAGAAAGCACAAACAAGCAGATAACACCGGACACTTTGTAGTCGACCTGTGCTGTGAAAAAGGAAAAAGGTTTTCAAGCATGTAATGTTCTGTGCTATTCATGGTATGCGTGAAATGGGAGAGAGTGTGGTTTGATACTGAGACCTGAGAGTGTGTGTATGTGATGAATGTGTGTGTTAGCGCGTGGCCAATGCTGTGTTTCTTTAATGAGCTCGGTTTACACACTTCGTTAATTGGCTGGCACAGCAAAGGACTGTCCAAGATCTACAGACCAGTCCACACACACACACACAGACACACACACACATACACATCTCCATTTCACCATGCTTATTTATTCATGTATTAGTTAGTTTGTTCCACTAGGTTCACTCGCAGGCTGCTGTGGTAATTGCCACTATATTCTCTGCATTGATTTCCACTCCTACTGCAACACTCTGTGGCATGCATGTACACACATGCATACACAGCTGCTGACTCAATAGATGTGCGTTTTCTTTGCAAACCTGCCTTCACGAGAAACAAAGCGTGTGCAAATTGTATTCTCAGTCATTTTATCTATCCACTTATCCATTTACCTGTATTTCCCTAACATGTGTTCATTCACTTAACAAAGGGAGAGGTGAGACAGCAAGAAGTGCAAGCATTCTAATTAAAGTATCTGGGAGGGAAGAGAGCTGAACTTTCCTTCAGCACACCGCTCATCACACTTACTGTAAAAATAGCATCAACCCCACAATCCTGGGCAATGTTCTGTCTGCTTGCAGCTCAGGGCTTGTGAGCAATAGGAGGTACAGTGGAGCGATTTTGCTGTTACTGCACAACCAATAGAGAGCAGCCAGACCCAGTCCACATAGGCATTCTGTTCTAGCTGGATGTGATAGTCCATTCAGACTGGACTGTGTGTGTATGTGTGTGAGAGAGCCATGCTAAATATGATTACAGATGGGAATGGTGTACGTGTGTGTGTGTGTGTGTGTGTGTGTGTGTGTGTGGATATGTGGGCAGGCAGGACAGGAGGTCTGCAGGGAGAGATAACTGCACAAATCTGTCCTCTCCTTCTCACTCACACCCTTCTGCTCAGACCTCTAAAAGCTTACCCCGAGGCTTACCCTGCACACACACGAGTGCACACACGTACAAACACACACACGTACACGCACACAGGATCCTCATGTCAACCCTATCCCTAACTCCCATTTCAGTCTTCATAGCTGTGTCCAAAAGAGTTAAGGTGGGAGGGGAGAGAGAGAGAGAGACAGAGAGAGAGAGAGAGAGAGACAACAAAAGCATAGATGGACAAAAAGTGCATTAGTAATGGTCTGTCCAGTCAGGATGATAATCTATTAATGAGGCGAAAGACTCAAGTTCACACAAACATGTGTATGTGCACATATGCATTCAGCTGCACCGTCAAATGCAAACACATTCAGGGAATGAGAGGCTAAGCTGAAGAGGGGTTATTTAATATTTAAACAGGATGCTTTAAAGTTGATATTGAATTGGGATGACACAGGAAGACGCTGAGTTCCCCTAAAATAAAATGGGGGAAAAAAAGATGATTCAAATCTCAGACACTCTGCAGGTAATTTATACTGCATGAAACTCACACACCACACAGTGCTTCCCTCACAAATCTTCCATCGTTTGTTTACCCTCCATGTTCTCAGTTTTAAGAATTCCCGTTTGTTTTTTCAGCGGCTCATCCTCCTTGGCTGTGACCCACCACCCTGCCTTTGCCTCTCTCTCCCCACAAACAAACAACTCCTCTTCAGACGGTTTTTCTTTACACCATGCCTCTTTGCATTATCCCCTCTTTTCCAAACACCTTTGGGGGTGAGGGAGACCATGTTATGTCAAGGAGATTCAACCATCAACCATCTCCCCACGCTGGGAAGTCTTAACTGTGAACAAATCTGTCCTTAAAGCTGACAACCCCATCCCAGCCCCAAACACACACACACACACACACACACACACACACACACACACACATATAAACACCGTCCTCCCACCTGCACTTCGGCCTCAGATGTGGAAGCAGAGGGCAGTATTCCCATCATCATGTGGGTACCCAGAATTTTGGTTAGTGACACATGAGAAATGGTTGCAATCTCATACATCCATGTCATGCATACCAATTGGGCAGCGGTGGCCACGGTTACCATCTTTGTCTCCACAGTAAATATAGAGTGGTATTTATACCACACCTAACAAACAGCAGCTTTTTAAAGCCAGTTGCAGGTGGTATGACATGAATATGCAGGTGAAATACATAATCCTACAGTAGAACAGTGTTTG
Organism: Caranx ignobilis; assembly: GCA_021432705.1. Lineage (NCBI taxonomy): Eukaryota > Metazoa > Chordata > Actinopteri > Carangiformes > Carangidae > Caranx > Caranx ignobilis. The sequence goes on from MU269985.1 coordinate 66,275,098, forward strand.
TTTAGGTTGTTTGCCAATTGCACTGATGGTGTTATTTAGCAGCCTTCACAGCATCAGGTAAAATGTCAGAGGGGCATTTATAAACTTCAATTTCAGTTATTTGTGAGTAATGAAATATCTTTCTATTTATTTATATTCAAACCACAACCTCCCCGTGGTAATGATCTTTTAATTTTATCCTGAATTGTGACTCACATCATAAAGTCTGTTTCAGTTTGAGCTTTATAAATGAATCATTGATCATCTCTCTGACGGACTATGGAAAATGACGGTTTACAGTTACATGTAATGAACTGGTGGTATGGGTGCTATAAATAGCAGCAGCCATTTGAAATGACAGCTCTTCTGTGCTGTTCGGGGAAGTCAGTCAGTGAAATTGCACTTCTCTGCCACTCCTCTCATCGACAAGTCTAAAGTCACTGATTACAGTGGCACAAGTATCAATATGAAAACAGATGGTGCTTGTACATTAATTTATCAGTAATTGTAGGAGTGAAAATTAGGCTCACGCTCACGCAACCAGTTTGACAAAGATTGAGATTCTTTAGGTTTATTTGTCTGGGTTTATAAATTTGACAAAATAATACCCATGTAGATTTCTGTTTTTGTATGTACACAGAGTTTCTGTTGTGATTTTTGTACCTAACTGTGCGCTGTCCCTGCAGCACCACGGACAGCTCCATTGCTGACTGCTGACTGCTGCTGCTGTACCGGTCAGCACCATGGACAGCTTCCCAATTCTCAAAGAGGGGCCCTTGGGCCTTCAGGGGCCTCATTAGTGCAGTCAGGGATATGCAGATTCTACAGAGTATTCCCACTTCTAAGCAGACTATATAAAGAATACCCTCAGCTCAGTCTGACACTAATGCCTCCAGTGCATGACACAGAAACTGTCGCCTCTCTCCTTCCCACCTTTCCCCTTTCAAGAAATTCAAGAAAGATTGATGAGAGTCGAACAGGGTTAATGTGAATAACAGGAGCTGTGTAGATGTTACATGGTGAGCTTTATCTAACACTTCATACTCCCACCACTGATTCCCTAGCTTATCCTGTACTGTAATCTGCTTTATGGAAAATGAAGCTAGTCATACAAACTCATTAAAAAGGCATTCAGGTTCACAGTGAAAACAGTACAGTTTTGTTTTTTTGTTCTGCTACTCCACTTTGTTACAGAGAGAAATACTCTGCTTTCTACTGTCACTGCTTACATATTGTTGCATCAGTATTAACAGCTTCATAAAGTCATGTATGTATAGTAATATAGCAGTCACAGGGGCCATCTTATTGCAGAACAAGTCCTTTTACTTTTGATTATCCAAGTCTAGTTTCCAGATAGTACTGTTGTACATTTACCTATGTAATTTTGAATGCAGGACTCATATTAGGTTGTTTTTACTTTGTTGTTTTGCTACTTTTAATTAAAGCTCCCACCTCTTCATGGAAACCGAATATTTGAAATAAAATCTGAACTTCACAGCTTCTATATGACAGATATGCAAAGTCCAAAGCATTTCTATGCGAGATAAGAGGAGAATATGTGTAAAAGACATATTGACAAAAATAATTGACAATGTAATTCCCTGTGACCGAAAGCCCTGAAGCCATCAGCATCACAAATTAAGCTCCTCTTTGTGCTCTTCCCTGCCACAGCTGCAGCCTGGGAGAGGACACAAGGCCGGCTCAGCCTCATCACATAAAGGCAGGCGGAATGCTAATAAAGTTGGATTCAATCAAATTGAAAGCAGTCTTTTTGTAATTCATGGCTTTAAAATTAGAATTCTTGTTCTGTATTCAGAGCCTCTCTCTGTCTCTTCCACACAGCCTGAGTTTTATCCTGACTGGAACCGAAAGAATGATGTGTTATCTACAAACATGGAAGGCTTTTTTTTTTTAACCTCTAATTCTCCCAAGTACATAAATACTTAAAAATACTGCAATTGTAATTTATCTCAGAGTGCTTATTTTTTAATGCAACATCATTCATGGTGCTATGTGGACACTGTGCTGCTCATGTTCCATTTCCTGCAGTAGATATAATCTTTTTGCAGTCACTGTTGCTTTTTCTTCCTCACCATTTGTTGATTAAGTCTCCGTGGGCACTGACACATATCTTCGTCTCCTCTGCCTTGGGGGCTATCACTAAGTCTAAGCTGAGCAACAAGTTCCTGTAATGAACAACTGCAGCTGCTGGTGCAAATATAAAGGCCATTGTTATCTGTTCACCAATTGGCTTTCTCCAGAAATCACCAATCCTGTACTGGAGGTTTAGGGTGACTAATATAGCAAATGTAAAAGCTAGATAGCTGTTGTTTAGATCAGTCTCTAACAGAGCACTCAAACATACCAATTTATTTTAAAAATGTTGCAGATTAAAACCCACCCGAACGGCACATGTGCATGGCTATAGTTTTCTCCCTGTGTGTGCCCTCTCAGTGCTGTGGCTAATGGCAGTGTCATAATATTAGTCATATTAGGAAGGGATTAGTAAGAGAAACCGTCTTAAGGATGTGATCCCTGGGAGGGGGTGCCAGATGCTGCTTGTATTACTGTCAGCCCTGTCTCGCACACACACTGGGAGCCTAGCAGCCTCGCCTGCTTTCTTCAATAGGATCTGTTGAGAAACATGACACACTGAAGCGCACCACCTACTGTAGCTCATTCCCCTCTTCCACTGTGGTTTTTTTTTATCTCATCTATTGAAGTGCTGGCGTGAAGTGTTTCTTGTAGAAAAACAGAAACGCTGCGGCTGTGTCGAGGGTGAAGCGTACGGATTAGGAGAAAGAGTCCTTTGCTCTCAAGCTTCTTAACAAGGTGTTCCCTCGTCACCGGGCAGACTGTGTCATTTACAGTTGAGGCCAAAGTGACAAACTTCTTAAAGACTAAAATGCATAACGTAATGTAGCATTGTGGAGGGCAGATGTGGGTCTCCTCACCAGCCATAAACTCTTATAACCAGAATTGTTGATAAATTATATCCCAACAAAGTTAAATGTATTTGAATATTTTATATTCATTTTATTCCCATGAAAATATAAAAAACAGGAATTCACATGCGTTCAGCCTTTTATAGAGCGATTCATTTGAGATGTTCGAATGGAAATGAGCATTTTATGTTTCTGGAAGTGAGACAGCTTGATGGAGTAGCCAAGTTGAGCTTGTTTTTGGATTGAGTGTTTTTTTTTTTTCTTATTATTGTGATTCAATAGCTGGCTAAATGTTACAGCCTATACCACAGCTGGAATCAAAGGCTGGAGTGCTAAGCCTTACAACATATCCTGAATTATTCTTCCCCATGCTTTTTCTCACATGCTTTGGTGTTGGGATTATCCAGTTAGCAGAGCTTTGCACATGTTCTCACACTTTCACTGTTTGGATTAGTTTTACCGGTCGCTCATTAGTCATTGACTGTGAATTTCAGAAGCAGGTCATCAGGTAAACTACTTCAACATTTTATTACAGGATGTTTTATCTTTCCCAACACAGAGGTAAACTTGAATAAAAAGCCTCATCCTGCCATGAAGGGACATGTTGGACACATTTCTTCATCTTTTTCATCATTGCCATTACTGAGCCTCACCATACATACACACAAAACTGTGATAATTACTGCTGTGTATGTGCTCTACCTCAAACATACCAATCCACAGTATATAAAGCTTCATACTGAATATATAATTGCATAATTAGATATAATTGCATGTGCCGTGGGCTTGCCTGACAACCTAATGAGGCAGCCATAAAATAGCTAGTGGTTCCACTTATAAGAACATAATAAAAGACTACAAGATAAAAGGGTGTCCACAGACAAACACAGGCAGCCAGTAGGACAGGCCCAGAGCTACTCACAGGCAAAAGAGGAGTAGCAATTATTAAGGGCAAGAAAAGCCAGAGTGAGTGACTGACTTTACGACTATCATTATACTCTGTCAACGGTGGCTCAGCTCATCAGTGTCTCTGCGGTTTCCATGTCACAGCCTTTGGGACGTCATTTGCTCCCTACCGTTCCTCACTCGTCACCGTTGCTGAAGGAATGACCAAGGCAAGATTCACACAAAGGTGCCTCTGGAGAACAGAGATAGTACACACACACAAGGCCAGGCCTAATTATGCCGGCCTAATGGCCACAGTGATTGCTGTCTGGTTGTTGTTGATGAAGAAAGCTGCCACAGCCAGAGAGTTGTGAGCGTGTGTGGTGTGGCTCTGACTTGTGGCTAACAGCTCCTCTTTGCCGTCAGCCATAATGAGTCAGCTCTGATGCCACCAAAGCTACAGCGTCAGTGTTTATAATGTTTAGAAGTGCTGCTGAAAGCGAAACCACTCATTAGCAGGAGCTATAGTGGCACCAAAAGCTGTTGCAACATGTGAACAATAGTTCACCTGTGCTCAGTGGATTTAGCTACTGTAGCACCGCAGCACCACAATCTGGCATTTCTGAATTCTGCTACAGATGGTTTCACAATTATGCCACACAAAACTTATGTCAATAAAGGAACTGCTTACAGAACAAGTTATGTGTATTATTTCACTCAAAGTAAGACCTGGCTTTACTCTATATGGGATTTAATGATATCTATTAGTTGAGCTTCATGAAGGTAGAAAAGCGCAGTCTGGGCAAACACAGTAAATACACAGCACTGCAGTGCCACACTTTAGTGGCTGCTGCTATATCATTTTCATTTATCAAATAACTGCTCACTCTATCAAACAGAAATGTCCGTAACACTTTCCTGTAACCACTGATGGTGTTATCTAATGCCTCCTTTAGTTTGATGGAGGAAATGCATAAAGTTCAAACACTTAAGAGGCTGGATCCATCAAATATTTGGCATTTCTAATGAATCAATTATGAAAATAGTTCCAGGGTAATTTTCTGTCAAATGACTAATAGATTGTTGCAACTCTACATGCCCGTCCCTGTCAAAGTCAAATAAGCTTTATTGGCATGAATGTTAAAGTTAGGTTATTGCCAAAGCTTATTCAATAATTGGATTTTACACGAGAAACACTGAGTGATACCAAGAGCATCACTGTCAATAATGTACTTGACAAGAGTAATTACATTACTGTTAAATGTTACAGTTAAAAGCTTATTAAAAGATGTCAAAAACCGCATTACTGTGGTCACTCAACTGGCTGCTGAGCAATGAACATGTAAATCGAGTTTCTGTAGAACTGCTTTTGTACTAAACTGAACAAAACAGCCTCAACTAGCAGCTGAATGAACCCACTCCTGTGCTGAAGATTGTGTGACTGTGCTTTCCTTGGACTAATGAGGGGATGTCATAGGACAACGGTGAATGAAGCTTTGCGTGTGTGTGTGTGTGTACGTGGGTTTATACATGAGTGTTTTCCAAGACCATGTAAGTGATTGCAGTGCTGAAAGGCTTGTGCAAAACAGCACAAGTGGATATGCAGAAGGTTAATAAGGGAGAGAATGAGTAAGACTATGAGTGTGTGATTCCACGTGTGTCTGTGCTCTGTTAGAGAGAGAGTGTGTGTGTGTGTGTGTGTGTGTGTGTGTGTGTATGTGTGTGTGTGTGTGTGTGTGTTTATGTCTAAGGTGAGTGATGAACTGCCATGTATTTGAGTTAAAAGCCATCCATCACCCTCATCAGTGACTCTGGGGTCCTGCCGTTACATGTTTCCCTTCATTTACACTGCTAATGGCCATCTCTCTTTGCCAAACTCTGTTGTGCTGCACGTCTCACTGTTGCTCTCTCTCTCTCTCTCTCTGTTTCAAATCTACTTTTTCCTGGAGCTAAGCAATTCCATCACTGTTACTAGTCATTAGTCCTGCCAACTAAATAATTAATTTATTCATTAATTTAATGAAAATAATAAGCGCCTGTCAATAGATAATAACTATCATTGAGTGCAGACACAAACGTGAAGACATAGCAACGATGACACAGTGATGTAACTGGCAGAGTTTTAACCCGAATTTAATTCACAATTTTTTTTCTTTCTATTTATTCTTTTATTTCTTTTATTGCAACTATGGAATCACTATATAATTGATTAATCCTTTGATTGTTTTAGCTATTATAGAGCACCTCTGTGTTTTAACTGATCAAAGAGTTGGTCTGTTTTTGGTACATAATGGGCTCAAATTGCAATTGGAAAAAGAAACAAAATATTTGGCATTTAAGTTTAATAAGCTACCTAATGAATTACCATTTATCACAGTTGTGGGAAGCACTGAGTTAATTGTGATGTCAGCTGAAAAAACCCAAATCCATTTTAAGTTCACAGAGTTGATTGTGTCTTCTTTTTTCAAAGCAACAGTAATTCTCAAATACATTCAAATGAATACAATACAGCTTTAACTCAGAGCTGATATTTTAACTTGGAGAATGATGTAAATAATTTATTTGGAACTGAAAATTAAATTTTTATCATTTTGTCTTTTTGTTTATTTTATTTTTTTAATGAATTCATTGATTGTTTCATCTACTGAATCTAAAAATTGCTGAATTGGTCTGAGAACAGTGAAAACTGTAAAACAGTCAGATAATAGAGATATTTGAAAACAGAGCTGCAATCATTTCTCTCATTTTTGCTGTTTTTGCTTGAAAACTGACCCAAAAAACTGAGTTACCAAAATTGGCATCACATCATTTGACAACCAGTCGAGTAACCGAATGATGATTAGTTTCCTCTTATTTGTCCATTTGTTTCTACACTGAGACAAAGAAGAGGCGCTGACTGAAACAGTAGACTTGTGATGTTTTCCCCATGCAACTCTCTGTTCTCTCCTCTCCACCTGGTCTTCACCCCGTTCTTGCTCTATAGTCAAGGGAAACAGTGTGTGGGGCACAGAGGTGCTGGGTAAACAGCGGTTCTGCAAAGTGCTTTTTCCCGGGCTGTGTATACCTGGGTAATAGAGGCAGTAATGGAGTTTGCTCAGGCTAAGGTAATCCTGGATCTGTGAGCGGAGCATCTGCTGCCGTTTCCCTCTGCTGTTGTTGTTCTGTTCCACAGCAGGTACCAATGTTTTTGTAGCTGTCACCGTTACTGTCCCACACAAGTCATTTGGGAGCAGATGCAGCCATGTTTGTGTGTGTGTTTGGGTATTTCTGGAAAAGAAAAAAAAATACAGGAGTGTGTGCATGTGTGAGTATGTGCCTGTGTATCCTGAGCAAATAAAGTAGGGTTTTGAGAGACGTGTGTCTGCAGGGGAGGGAAGGTGTCTGTATGCGTGCATGTTTGGTGGACAGCGTCTGTGTGTGTGTGTGTGTGTGTGTGTGTGTGTAAAAAGAGGGCGAAAGAATCTAAAATATATGTGTTTGGATGTTATAGCTCACCTTTGGGAGGTGGGATAAGAACAGGGCTGGCGGCTAGGAATGAATTTACGGGGCCCGATCTCCCAGAAACAATTTCTTTATGTGGGTTACACACATTTAGAGTGGCTACTCGTCCCCCCTGGGCCTCAGCACACCACACACAGCTACTGGAGATGGCCAATGAAATACAGAACACCTTTTATAGGACACATGCTTTTTATTTATTTTCATTTATCCCCTGTAGCCTTCTTTCTTCCCCTCCCCCCTTTCTCTCTCTTTGTCTTGATGTCTGTCTCTCACTCTTGCTGTTTCTTCTTTCATTCTCTCCTGTTCTCCTCTCATCACGCAAAGCTACAAGAGGTGACAAATGAAAAAGAGATCACCTTTTATAGGACACTTTCTGTACTTTTTTATTTCTGCTGCCTCGTCTCCCTCTGTCTCTGTCTCGCTCTCTTTCCCTCTCTCTCTCTCTCTGGACAGGAGCTTTGACATTATTCCCAGAGCCCAGGGGGCTTATTGGTAGAAGAGAAGGATAAAGGAAGTGAGTGAGAGAAGTGCAGAAAGAGAGAGAGTGTGTGTTAAAGGTGCACCGGGAGACATAAAGAAGTTAAGGGATATGGAAGCCATCTGCATTTTAATATGCTTGTTTGTGTGTGTGTGTGTGTGTGTGTGTGTGTGTGTGTGTGTCAATCAAATTAAAGTCCAGTTATAGTTCCAGGTTCTACAACGTCAGCATTTGTCCCTTTTCCAGATTTGACATTGTAATATATTCAATATTATTGAATTTTAATTTGTTGATTGGAAAAAACAAGATGTCTCGCTTCTGTTCTAGTTCATGGGGACAGGATTTTTTTTTCAGACCTCTCACCAATTAATCCATTAGTTTGAAAAAAGAATTGGCATAATTGTCAAAGGTACCTATTAGTTACTGTCCTGGGTAATTTGAATACATTGTGTTTTGCATAGCAGCACATTATCCTCTGCACTGCATGTGACCATGGTGTGATCCTGTGTGTCATAGGATCAAGACACTGTCCACGATCTTTGTCGCATCTCTCTCCCCCTCATTTCCTGTAACCTTTTCACTAATTGCTATGAAATGAGGGAATAAAATGTCAGAGAGAAAAATAAAAGATCTCCACAAACACTATATGAGAAGCATCCTCTTGTAGAAAACAACTCAACAGATCATCTGCGGAAGCAGCTTATTATGACTCTTGGATACGTTTTCTGGTTGGACAAGCTCTAGTGGCCTCAGTAATGGTGAGAGGAGAGAGCTGCTCGTTTATTTTGTGAAACCAATATGCAGCATTGTTTCTTTTAGCTGTGATCGCTCCACGTGTTGTTGTTGTTGTTGTAGTTGTTGTTGTAGCCAATAACAATGGAGGTCTGCTCCCATGGTTCATATCTTCACGGACAAATGTCCTGCTTGGTGGTTTAAGTTGGAAGACAAATTGATGCACCAAAAAAAAACAAAAAAAAAAAAAAAACACAAAAAACAGCCTCTTACTTTTAATATCGAGAAGACTCTTCTACAAAATGCAGTATACAGCCCTGTTCTCAAAATCACTCTCTGGAAATAAATCTCACAAGCACATACACACACAAATCCATCTTATACACCACGTCATCCTCTCTGTCTCCCATGTTATTGCAGTTTAATTGTTTGCCTCCTTGCGGTGGGGGAGCTGTAATGTAATTCAGCCAGCATTGCAATTCATAGTTAAGAAATAGCTCATGAGGGCAAGAACTGTGCTGCTGTGTTTTATTCATCGGAGCACTTGTGCAGCCTGGTCGCAGGAGGGAGGCTGCAAATGCTTCTTAAATGACATGGCATTAGATTCATAATGATATCCTTGCACAAATGCATACAAGCATCTTTAAGCTTCATTCAAATTAAAAATCTGAACTCTAATTCCTCCCGCAGCACATGAACTCCCCCACCTCTGTCTTCTATTCTTCTATCCTTCCCCTCATTCTCTCCATTTCCATACCGTCCATCTCCTCTCTCTGTCACATCTATATGTATCTGTGATCAGTGATGTGAGCAGTGAAACTGAAAGCATTTATTGCATTAACTGGTGATGTAACATTTCACCATGGCATTCATCAGCCTGCGGCCACATTAAAAATACATTTAAGAGCCAGTCTATGAGCAACTAATCACTGACCACACATTTGTTTCTTTTAATGCATTCCCATGTCTCCACATAAACCTCAACATCCAATCATCCTCGCTGTTCATCTTGCCACCTCCCTGCATCTTTCTCCCCTGTCAATCATGCCTCACTGTCAGTGCTCCTTCTCATTTTGTAACTTCCTCCCTCCACTTCTCTGCCAGGCCTCCACCATGTTCGTCACAGCAGCTGGTGAAAACAGAGGGAGAATGAGACAAATGGCAGATGGATCAGGGGCATACTGGCAGTTGGGATGACCATCTTTGTTTAAAGCAAACCCACTTGTGTTTATAAACTGCTATCCGTTGTGAACAGACCATAAACAGCCATAAAGTAACATATCCATCTGAAAGAAAAGCTCCAGCACACCCACATCCTCCTCTCTGTCACCGCTAAATGATAACCTAAATGGATCATTGTCTACAGAGCAGGAGGTGATCCATGGCGCTGCGCAGAGGACGCCCAACACTGGTTCCAGGTGATGAGTTTGCCTATGCTTCCTCGCACATGCTCTCATTTCTGCTGTGTGTAAAAGCAGTGCTCATCATGTCCCTGCCATGTTAAGACAATGCAAACCGCTGTTGGGCGCATCTGTTCTTAAACAGGAGACAAGTATAGTCTAATAGTGCGTCAGGGAAGCATAAAGGTTCCTCATCTCATTCCCCCTCTCCGTGGCACGGGGTGACAACCCAACTTGTCATTTAGCACCGTTGGAAATATCACAGCTCGCAGAACCAATCAACAAGAAGTAAGACAGCTGTTCCCACCGCTAAACACCAGCTCCGCTTAAAATAGCGCACTGAAGCCGGCGCCATATGCCCATATACGCACAGCTAGGACCCGTGTGCCCCCGTGTGTGTGTGTGCGTGCGTGCGTGCGTGTGTGTGCATGCGTGCGTGTGTGTGTGTGTCCGCGCGCGCCCATCACAGACAGGAAGATAGAGAGAGGGGGAGAACAGGAGAGAGGCCAACATATACAGGCTGTGCAACACCTGAAACCGCCGCAATCATTTGTCTTTGCTATAAAATTACTACCGTGATAATAAAACTCACACCACGCCAGAGGAGGCTGATAAGGCATCTATTTGCACGATTCTAATGCCTTCATAACGTAAAAAACATCCCTGTCTGTTTCCCTCAAATGGAGCGGATGAAGTCTCATCTATTCCGTGCGTAAATGGTTTTCAAAGACGAGATAAGCAGTAGACTGTAAAACACTCATTTCCGTGCGTGACAGGTGTGACACTAATGTACTTTTTTTTTTTTTTAATCACGCACACTTTTCATTCAGATAATAAAAAGCGCGGGGATGCACCAGGAGTGCTGCGCCCAGGCATGATGGTGATCCAGTGATCCATACCTGTTGGTGCGGTGTGGTCTTGTTCCGTTAGCCCAGCAGGTAGACCTCTCTCCTCATAGCCGCGCCGCTATCCGAGACGGGGGAGAGGCTCGCATCCCTTCTCTCCAGTATCATACAACGGCTCCTCTCTCGCACCGGCCGCTTGGGTTCGACTGCAGCGGAAAAGTTACACCATACCATCCACCTCCGCAGCCGGGGTTCGAGAGAAAGGGGAGCCGGTGGCAGATTAGGATCTCCTGAGGGGCGGGTAAAACCAGCGCGCTGCCCCACGCTGCTACTCCGGTGCGAGAAAAGGTCCTCTGAAAGTTCCGCTCCTCTCCTCCTCCTCCTCCTCCTCCTTTGCACAGCGGATGAGACAGGAAACTTACTCACATACACCGTCACAGAGGAAACATCCAACTTGAACTCTCCCTCAGTCAGCGGTTTTGTTTTAATCTCCTCTTTATCCTCTTCAAAGGAAAGGGTGAAAAGTAGCCCAGTGTGCCGGGACAGAGGTGCGATGCGGTCGGGGAGTCAGGCAGACTGTTGTTGCGCTCCTGTCTGTCCGTCTGGAAGATGGAGAGCGCTGCTTTGACTGTCAGCTCTGAAGTGGAGCAGCGCTCCCTAGCGGCCTGATGATGGAACAAGTGTCCAGAGAGGCGCATGCAATAAACGTAAACGATACCAATGTGAAGTAGACCATATGGACTGCATGCGCCAAGACATGCTGGACACATGATATTAGTCGCCTCTCAGCGTAGATGGGTACGGTCTAATACGTGAGGACAAAATACACAAGCACACACACACAGTCACACAACTGGGTGCGTCTTCAGTGCCTCTCTCCCAGGGGCTTTGATGCTGGACATGCGTAAAGTCTGAAATGTTTGTGTCACTTCATGAAGGACAAAACAATATTGCGTCCATCCCCCCCTCCCCTTCCATTTCTCTCTCTCTCTCTCTCTCTCTCTCTCTCTCTCTCTCTCTCTCTCTCTCTCTCTCCCTGGGCTGTGTGAAGTTCAAATTAAATTGAACTCACTTTAGCTGAGCTATGGGCATTTCCCAGTAGACTACACCAACAGGAGCAGAGGGGTGATCGACACCATGCCCAACTAAACTGACCTGTGTGTGTGTGTGTGGGTGCACATCAGTGACTGCGTGTGTTTTGTGTGTGTGTGTGTGTGTGTGTGTGTGTGTGTGTGAATGTGGTGTCTCTGTTTCTTTCACTGCCTGAAATGACCTAAACTGCCCAAAGAAGTTTACTCACAAATAACTTTGTCCAGACTCAGTCACTCTGACCAGTGCAGTTCATCTGAGGAAGCAGCTCCACTGGCTCTGGGGTGTGACCACTTCTCTGACTGTGCATTTATGTGTGCGTGGTGTGCAGTTTTTCCACTGGCTGCAAGAGAATCATATGGACAGTAATAGGATTTAAGGCAGTAAAACATTAGATGCAGTCAATGAAACAAAGCACAGCTGAAGTTCAAGTTGTGTGTATATTGTCTATAAGAGTCAGCATACAAGGGGCACTGTGTGTGAGTGTGTGAGATGTAATCGAGGGGATGATGTATGGTTGCACACATGGATGACAGGGTAATTGATCCATAGTGGGGGTGTGATTGTGCGCGTGTGCATGTGCATGTGAGGAGGCCTGGTGCCAGTCATATATCATTTTACCCTGTGAGCTAATCTGTTACTCTGACAAAGAGTTCAGATTACTGATCTCTCCTCTCCCTCTCCAGCCTTCAACGCCATTCTTTCTTCTCCTCTCTGCTTGTCTCTTCTTTTTTCTCACCATTTTGTTTTTATTTCTAATCCCCTCATCTCTACATTATCTTTCTAATGTACCAAAGCATTCCCCCTTCTCTCTCTTCTCTGTCTCCTCATCCCGCTCTCTCCCAGGTAACATGGGTGAATCATGGATAACCCAGCTATGGGATTTGTCTTCTGTGCCACTCACTGGCAGCACAGTTAAACTCAACATGTGGACTGTAAGATAAAAAGCAGAGACACACATGCATGCAAGATCCCAGGGCTGCTTGGAAGCCATCAAAAATCAACCCAATTCCTTTGGGATCTCTGGCATTTACACACATACATGCTCACCCACACATGTATACATTTTCTCACAAACACACACACACACTCACACACACACACACACACTCCAGTTGGTGGCTTCCCAGCGACACAGATAGGGATTTAACATGTGCCAATCAGAGACCTTGGTGAATTTCTGTCACAGAGTAGATAGTCAATTCCCAGAGAGAGATGCTTTGCAGACCATGTGACAGCCGTGGATATGTTGTGTGCACATGGAGTAGCACATGCTAGCACACACAGACACAGACACAGACACACACACAGGCCTTTGCGCACGCAGCCACGTGGGCATATTAATAGAGTAGCTCAAAATAGTCTAATCACATTTATTGTCATACACATGCTTCAATCACTGAAGTGAATGGTTAATCAGCTCAGTAAAACAGCTGGAATGGAGACAAATACTGCTGGACCATGAGATAATCCCACAGACATGAGGACAGAGCCACATGGCTCCATATAATCAGAGGAATTAATGACTGTAGACAGTGTAGCAGTGGATTTGTTTGCTTGTTTTTTTTTTTTGTTTTGTTTTGTTTGTTTGTTTTTTTCGGTTTGTTTTGTTGAATTCAACCCCCTTTGTAAGCAGCTATCTGATTTGGAAATACTTGTATCCTCATTCACACCTTAAAATTACAAACTCCTGTGACTCACTGTGATATGTGTTTAAGGTCCCAAGATCTTACTGTAACAGGAGTGCATGCGAAACACAAGGGAAGAAAATATATCAGTAGAATAAATAAATACACTTTAACCATGTTTTGCCTGTGTATCTCAATAACACGTTGGTGACTGTTTCTTAAACTTTTTATGACCCACTGAAATGAAGCAGTGTTCACTGATGACCCACATCATTCATTCAAGATGCCCATCGGTTATGCCTCGGTCAACAGAACATTGACATTTTTCCTCCAGTTTGTGCAAATAATTTATATAGGTCAAACAACCAGTTATTCACTAGTCAGAAAGTCCAAAAAATGTGTAACCTTATGAACTTAAATGTTATTTTTCTACTTTCCCATTCTGCTGATCATCTGGTAACCCCTCAGGTCTGTTCCATTTAAAAAGAGACCAGGATCAGGACTGGGATCAAACAGCTGAGGAACAGGAACTATTTTATTCTTGGTTTGTGTTTTGGGCTTGTGTTCAAAAAAGAGGTACGCTTGTTGACAGGTTAAAGGATAAGGCTGTTAATATTCCATATATTTGTTACTGTCAATAAATCCTATGAAAAGATCAAAACCAACAGTGTGTTATTCTCAACACTTCCCTGCTCCCCCCATCTGCCTGTAGCTCTCAGGCTGAACCCACTGGTTCTTACTGGAGATGTAAATCTATAAAAACAAGTCACAGGTATGGTTTTTGCTTTCATTTAAGAAACAGGATATGAGATTCAATAATACAGCCAGGCACTGTAGTTTACAGTATACATCACTCATATAGGAGTGAGTAATGCATTTGTTTAGGACTATTTTCTGCTGTGGATTTGATACACTGCTGAGTATTTATGGTTACAGGACAGTGTATGTGAGACTGACTCAAAATAAACTGCAGTGCTGCGGTGTTAAGGTTCATTTCATCCAGTGCAGCTCTATGGCTCATTGGACCTTATTAGGAGTTAAGTTAATTGTTGATTTGGTCTTTCAGGGGATTTTTGGTCTGTAAGAAAACTACAGAAAGTCATCCGACTTTTCCTTTCAGAGAAAATGCAATTTCCCTTCACCAACACCTGTTAAAATATATTCTAACTGGCACCACCAAAGTTGTCCAGCACACTGCCGTGTTACATTTAATTCAACCTAAAAACATCAAAGTGAAGATGAAAGCTTTCTCAGTATATTATGTGTGCACATGTGCATGTGTTTCACAGCCCTGCCAGATGACTCCTATTACCAATACCATGTGGCACAGAGTGCTGAGCACATCACTTCATTTGGAATAAACACAAAAAAAATCACGCAAACACACACGGACACGCATATTGTCTTCTGTGTTTCATTGGCAGGCAGTAATACCAACATTAGCATATGAAAGACAGCAGCTGGAAGGTGTAGCTGTCACTGTTGTTGTTCCTTGTTGTGTTATTCATTTGGATGGCACTTCTTCTGTTCTTGCTATCCCTCGCTTTACTAATGTTCAGCATTGCGCTCCCTCCTGTCTTTCTGTGTGTCTCCTTCTGTCTGTCAGTCATGCTGTTTTCTTTGTATCCACACAATAATCGCATCACGACAGCGATGAGGGGAAATACAGTACATGTATGTATGAGGAGCAGACTCCAACATCTGTTGTAAACATTCTCTTTCTGTAAAGTCACACATACGCTGCTTTTCAGGAACTCTTAAAAGTTACGACCTGAAACTTCCCCCAGTCTAGAAATCTCTGCTTTCATTTATAAAATTTGAAAGTGTTGAAGAAGCCAGTTTTTTTTCTATTTAGCAATGCTTCTTAGAGCTCTGAATAATGTGAGTTATGGTGTAAAAGTTACAGTAGATCACTTATCACAGGCTGTAAGTCGAGTTAAAAGACTGAGCTGCCCTCGGCAAAGAACACTTTATCTCAGATAGCAGCAGGGTGCAACCTACCAACCCAACTCTCTCCCCTCTTGTCTGTGTCTGTCTCTCTCTCTTTCACTCAAAGATGTAAATGTTCAAACGGACTAATTCCTTCAAAGCTACGATGAGCATGAAAGACCAAACTCCGCCCTCATTGTTAATTGATGGTCTTGTATTGCAGCATGAAAGCTGGATTAGCCTCGCTTCTGACTCTCATTATCGGTAACTACAACTGCACTTACAGTTAGCCCCATTAAAGTTGCACTACAGATATCTGAGACACACCTTGTACTAATTTCCTCCAGTGTAATTCCATCACTTCAAATGTCATTTACAGTGCATGGAAGTGAACTGCATGGTAGTAAAGTGGAAGGTGTGCCCCAGCTCTGATCATGAAATGGGTTTGAAATGAAGAAGGTTTAGGTGAAATGCGTCTGAGGCTCTATTCTACACCACCCCATCATCCAGTTCACCTTTCCTTGCAGGTGGTCTACTCCAAGACAATACATTCTATGGCTTGGGGAGGTTAGTAGATGCTGGCATGTGACTGTTGCTGCAATTCAGACACAACAGCAACACCACAGAGTGGCTGACAACATTTTCCCAGCTGGCAGCACCTGCAGATTCTCCAGGGATGGCTACAGGGTGTTGTTTTTACAAAAGGACATCTGTGACGCTCTGCTCGTCCTGTTGCCACTGCACCTTAACCTGAAGAAGAGCTGAATGTAAAGCTACATTCATTAGTTTTAGTGAAGTGACCATTTAAATTCATTTTCCACCAAAAGATTGGCCTAAACCCTTGAGCGAACTATTGGTAGAAATGGAATGTAATATCCATAATTGTGATTTCACGGGTGTGTTTAAGAATCGTTGTGTTTTTTTTAGGTTTGAATGAGCTTTTCATATCTACATAGGCAGCAGGCTGTCTTGCAGTTGAGCCCACTATGTAGCACTGGCATGTCTCTACAGTAGGTGAATGTACATATTGAGCTGTCAGCAGATAGTGATCTTGAATGAAGATACCAATACTGTGGCCATCATGAGATGCTCACTGGTGCAAAAACAACCTAATAAACAATCACTGAGAAAAGGAGCAGCAGCAAACTGAAATGACTCTGTATTATGAGAAGATGATGTGTAGCAGTTAATTGTTTTACCTCAAATGAGTCAGCCTCATCTGCCAGAGGAAGTCGTGGGCCATCTTTGTACCTGACCTCATTGTGAATATAACTCAATTTCACCATCTCCTGAGAAAATGATCTGTGTTTTAGTTGTGTTTTCTGCCTGATGCTGAAAAGGCAGTGCAGAGTGGGATTTTAGAGCTGTTTTACTCTAAACAACTGGGAACAAGGCTGAGGGCAAAGTTGCAGACTTAATAACCAAAATTGCCAGTTGAGAGACACCAAATGAGCTGGGGGGAATTCTCCAGGAGTTTGTCACCACGAGCAACCCCTCTCACATTACACATTACACTTAGTCATTTGATCCATTGTTCCACTAACGATATTGATTAGTGCAGCTTTAATGACACCTTGGATCTCTGTGTCTCTGCCGTGGCCCTGAAGTTAGTCCATTAAGCATTATAAAGTGCTTCAGAGTGAAAAATAAATTATGCTTAACAATGCAATGAATGTGATGATATTTGCATTGATGTAATTAGCATCACTATCATCTCCTGTGATCCGTGATGATGTACATGGTCATAATCCACATTTCAAGTCCTCATTTTCAGAATAACTGCAGTGGTACAGTGTAGCCCTGAGGGCATCCAGGACAGCAGCTTCCTCACATTCAGGTTGACTTTGATAAGCACAGCAAATGTGCCACTCAAGGAGGAAATGAAGGGAACTGTGTCACTACTTGATGTTCTGTTGTCCTCTCTTCTCAAAATGTCACTTCCTAACGCCACCCTCCTACTTGTCAGGCTTTTCACTCACGTTGGCAGGAAGGCGCTGCAACAGGGACAGCTCTGCAGGGACGGTCTGTCCTCCACAGAAATAAAACCCGTCAAGAGGAGGATCCACAGTGATGATCCTTGAACTGATCAGATATCCATGCGTGGATGGGAGTCAGTTATCCCATACATGGAGCTTGATATGCACACCAGCTGGAAAGCTGGTGCTCTCTGTGCAATGAGAGAGGGTGCGGCAAGACTTTTTTTTTTTCCATGGCTTTTTAAAATATTCAGTGGTGAAGGTGAAGATCGTGGCACAGGTGTGCAAGACATTTTGACCTTAACAAAAGCTGTTTTTTCATATTGCAAGATGGTTTTCACACTTACTCTGGGCCAGTGTTCCTGGTATGAAAAGGAAAAATGGAGAGAGAGTCATCTTTTCAGTTTTCTTCCCTCTTCTTCCAGTCTTCCTCTCCTCATTTCTCAACCTCTCAGCCTCATCAATTCATCTGAGCAGCAGGGCCACAGGGTCATGCTTATAATCGCCTGAGCGCAATGAGATTCAGGCGTTATAATGCAACAGCAACTCATAATCCAAAAGCTTTCCAGGAAAAACAACACCCATAAAAATCTGGGATTATGTTGTTCCATGCTAGAGGTTCAGGAGCAGGAATATCTCTCACTCCTTCTGTCTTTCTTTTTTAATCCTCTCTCACTCTCAATTTTTCTGCCTTTCCCTTTCACAGCCTTACTTTCTCGCTCCCTTTCCTTCCCTCTAAATCTCGTAAACAGCTTTCGTTCTTATCGGGATAAGATCAGAGAGAAAAGGCTTTATTTGGAGGCTGGAGAGAAAAGTTTTCAGCAAATGCATTTGTCAGGTTTATACTGCACTATGGCAAAGTTAGCAGAGGACGATCACAGACCCAGAGAGCAAGGAGAGAGAGAGAGAGAGAGAGAAAGAGAGAGATAGAGAGAGAGAGAGTAGAGTTTCTTATGGTTTAGAGACTGTTCCTCCACTTGCATTGAAAAGTCTTAGCAGATACTGTGTCCTTAACCCATCCCTGTATCCAGCACCCTGCTACACTGTGGCTCAGTGTACATAAGCTGGATTAGACGCCCTGACACAAACACAAGCGTGGATGCACGCCTTTAGCTTTGCATATTTGAGCAGCACAGCTGGATATCTGGTCCATGTGAAATAGGATAAAACTTTTACTGTCTCCTCATTCCCTGGTTTTTATGTTTGCATAGCTCGCTCATCCTCGTAAAGCCTTACAAGGAGGCAATTGTTTTCAAAGTCCTTGTGAACATGGTCTGCTAAACAAAACTCCATCCTGTCTGGATTTACATTCATACAGGTTTAAAATGCCCAAGAGTGAGACAACACCACATCCATACAGATGTGCGTGTGTGTGACCCCCACAGAGGCATCCCTGTGCAAAGCACGGACACTGAAGGCAATTCAGTCCATTTGTATACGCTGCCAGTGCGACTACAGTGCATTCATTCACCCATTTCTCCCCCTCCCTCACTCATCCCTTCCCACCTGCCTTCCCCATTCCTCTCACTTCTTTACCCCAACCTCCTCATTTTCACCTGATGGTAACACCTACACATAATTAATGATAATCCATGCTGGCCATTGGCTGCGATTCAGGAGCATTTTATATGAGAGGAAGCAGGGGAATTTTCGCTCGCTCTTTCTCTGTTCCCAGTTGTGTCTTTTACTCAACTGACTCCAGCTTACTGAGGAAAAAGACACCAGAGGGAGCCGAGATAAAAGACACTTTGGAGAGGAGAGAACCAGTGAGCCCACATTCCCTGCTACTAATAGCACTATTTTGAAGAAAAATCAGCTCCAAGCAAGAGTAGGAGGAGGCAGACGAGGTCGGTGGTTATAAATGTCGGCTTGTGGAGAAATATGATTCTTTTTATTTGGTTTTGGCCTAGTTTAAAAATCCAAAACTTATCCTTGATTGAAGTGAATGAACACAGACAGTGGGTAGGGATGGTTCATGGGATGCCAATGCTGGTAAAAAGAAAAATTAGTCATCATAAAACAAATTATGTGAAGAGAAAGAATTATTATGCTTTCACAAAGACAGAAAAGCATACATGGCAGTGATGTGAAATAAAACAACTGGTGTGATTTTAGGGCCCTCTAGTGGTGAGACCAACATTTTGACTTTTTTTTTTTTTTGCAGTGTGTTTACGGCATTAAAATGAAAAGGTTTTCCTCTGCTTTGTTTGCATTCTCACTGACCGATTACAGTCATTCTACACTATTTCTACACACGTCAGGCATCTCATTCACTGTGTGAAACAACATGTGTCCACTGGAGCCACAGGCTGTGACAATCGACAACAGGAGCCATAATTCTAACACATCAATATACATTTTTGTCATATTTTGTATTTTGTAAAATGCAAAAAGGTTGTTCCCTCAATATCTCGTAAAACAATTGTTTACACTATTTTTTATTCATTTAATTTTTTTTACAATTGTTTTCTTCATTACTTTAAAGCACAAAGTATTGCCTGTGACAATCCATGACCAAAATATTGCATCTCTAAAGAAGTCAGTGCTGACACTGTGTCTGACCTTTTCCAGATGTCTCTTCTGTTCTGTTTAATGACATCATCAGCAGCAAACAAAACAATGAGAGCAACATCAACGTTAGGGGGGGTGAAATGGATTTGGTTCAGTTTCTGACTGTATTAAGAGTGTGACACCACTAGATGTCACTGTGTCCTCACATTTCAGCTGCAGGGTGACACGAGGACAGGCAGACCCACTCTGCTACTATGAGTAAACTTCCCTGAGGACATGTTGGGTCACTCAGTGGTTCACTGCAGCCTTGAGCTTCTTCCTCTTGTGTTTTCTGTCCACTGATCCGTAAGGACCAGCGTGGGAAAAAGATGAGAAATGCCTGTCCAGGCTTTACAAAGATTGTATTGATATTTTGATGTTGTGTCCTCAGGGTGAAGGTTCTGTATGACCTTAATACTGAGTTGCATAAGCTTTGATAAATCAATAAGAGGTCTGGGTCATTGGAAGTGCAGCTTTTGTTGCACTTCCTATCTTTCTAGACTTATACTGTATTATTTATCAAATTAAAATGCAAAAGTTAAGTTCTTGAATTTATATTCGTGACACTTAAGGAAGCTGTTCTCACTTACTCAGCAGACAGATGTTTATTTCAGACTTCTTATGAAACACTTAGATTCCGTGTATTGGGATTCTTAGTAGTTGGTTGTGAAAGAACTTTTGAGTTTTTTTGAGATTTTATTTGCCCCACTGGACACTGTGAGGAAATGGCAGCATGTTCTGTCATAGTGTATACGCCCTAATTTAGGTTTTACGACAAACTCGCAACAAAGATAAAGGCAACCGTGTTCTCTCCTTAATACATAACCCAATCCGCTGTGGTTTAAAAATAAATCCACATCCGTTTAAATCCAGCAGTACAATTCCTCTTTGACTGTTCATGCAGAATGACATGCCACAATGCTCGGGGCTTTAACAATTTGTTGAACTTCTTTGTGTAGTTTCATAATTCATTTGCACAGTTTTATATTCCCCTTCAGCATTCTTTGCAAAGAGTTGCACGTGAGTTGTCATTAATTGACATTTAGATTTTCAGTAGCAATTACACATTTTTAATTCTCAATAGTTTTAACCTGAGTAGGGGGAGTGATCATGGTTTAATTTTGCCTGTCTCTGCATTTTCACTTCCACCTTTCTTGTTGACTATTGTATTTTGTGTCAGTGTCCATCTCACAACAACTCTTATTTCTTGCCTCCAAACTGTCTTCTATCAAACTCACTCTACCTGGCACTCATACTGTTCAAAAGCATCAGCTGGCTTTATACTGTCTAAGGGAGTGTGCAGTGTGGGTGTAGACAATTTGTTTCCTTGAGGCTGATTGTACAAACTCACTGTACCGTGCTGTGACTGTTCAGATTTACACACTACTGATGATACCGCGCAAAGCATATGAGCTCATTTCATGGTGTTGTGTTTTTACTGAATAATCCAAGATAACTGTCTCTTGACAGCTAGCTATCAATTACATGTTGTTGTTGTTGTTTATTAAATAAAGCCTACTTTAGTTACAGTGTCGCTGTAGCTGCTTTTAGACTGTGCTGAAGGCCCTCAGTATTGCCACTTAACTTTTGCAGTGAATGTCAGTCAAGCTCAGCAGTGGTCCTAAATGTTGGAAATACTGCTCAACTTGGTCGTAAGTGCATCCACTGCAACACACACTCAAAACTCATCTCATGACAGTCTGCAAAAAACTGACCGAGTTTGGTGAAGCAGGTTTTTGTAGATTTATCTCTTCTTTTTTGTTCTTTTACTTTGCTGTCATGACATCATGATATGACATTCAGAAAGTAACCTCTTGAAATTCACATCTCCATGTGTAATATGTGGTACCAAAGGTTTTTAATTGAAGATGCAGTGATGACATTAGACCTTCAAACCATGTCATGTGTGTTTTCTTGAGCAGTTTATTCTCCAGCAGAGCAGGGTATAAAATTGGATGGTCAAACACAAATGGCATCACTGTGGCAGCGATGACTGACTGATGGGTAAGATAAACAGAAAATGATTCCACAACTGTTTTGATAATTGATTAACTCATTTGCAAACAATGGCATTCAATGTGGTCTGGATGAAATTTAAAAATAATGGAAATAGCCATTTATTGCAAATCCTTCAATATAATAGCTTTCTCTGCATATGAGACAGTTACTTTTCCCTCAAAGGCACACACTGTAAAGACGAATAACTGTTGGCAATGGTATAAATTTGCATGACAAAGTTTAACCCAGTGCAAAAGCACCATGCAAATACCTCACCACCACCGGCAAATCCACTGATTGCTGCAGTTCCAGTGAAATGAACTGATTTCAATTTGAAAAGTCATATGTCATAACAAGTAGTGTAATTGAACTCTAGGACTAAAGTAACTAAGAAAGTCAAAAGATTTGTTTATTTAGACTCAAAATTCTGTCTGTGTGCACTGATATAAATACATTTTTGAAATTCCCAGTGGTATCGATGTCTCCAAACAATCCTTGCCGGAACAAGCGTTCAAGATTGTGGAATCGGCTGATGCAACGCATAGCATGGCGTCAAAGCAGCAGTTTATACAAGGACACAGAGAGAATGATAGGATGTTGTAAATCAATATGCAAGGTTACATTCTCTGAAGTGTGGCTCCACTTCAAACACTCATCTTCCTCCAGTCAGTGCACATCAGCTAGCAGTACCCCCTCCCAGACAGCTTGCAGAAATAGCATCACTTTTGTTTGGTGTCACTGCGCACTGTTTTTTCTGAAACTACAGTATGTGGGTATTACCATGGAAACTGCAGAGAACTGTCCAAATTACTGTCAAGGAGCCAAGATGCAGAGAAGTCAAATACATTTAGCTCGTTTTGGAAGCTTGTGGCTTGAACTTCTCAACAGCTAAGTCTTTGTTGACACTTTTTCCCCACGAGAAACCAAATCAACATACAAGGATTTTGCCTGCTAGGTGTTTTTCTTTGGGTACAATAAAACTCTCTGGCTTGACTATGAAAGGACTGTGTATTGATATGATCGTGAGTGTCTACTGTAGGGCATGAAATGTTCTCCTCAGCCCGGAGCGGCTGTGTGTTTTTGCACAGTTACAGCCTTCTTGGGTGAATGAACTTATAACCTCACTGAGAGAATGGTATGTTAAAAAGTTCAAATCCCTGTTGTGTGAGTTCCTGCTTTACTGTGGGAGAAAAGCGCTGGGGCCAAAGTCCATTTCCTTACACAATAACGAAATAATAATACCAACATTAATATACCACTACTACCACTAATAATAATTATAATAGTGATAATAATTGTTGTGTCTGAATATGTTACTTGTAAAATAACAGAAGTAAACCTTACTAATGTCACCATTTAAATGACAGAACACTTCTTTATATAAATGATGTCATTATTTTCTAACCGTAAAGGGGTGGGGACGTTGTAACAGTTGAATCCTTCCAGCCAATAGCGTGCAGACGCTGGAATTGCCGAACGGCCAAGACATCGTGCTGCATTCAGGTGCAGTCGGAAAGTTTCTTATCACAAACTGTGCTCCATAATGAGGGATATTACAGACTCTTCCCACATCATAGTGAAGCTGAAGAGTGAGGCTTTCATTATTGATTTAATTTCATCATTTAATCATGGAATATTATTTCCATCATCATGTTTTAGGTCTGTACTCTGGGGGTTGACAGATGTGAAAAGCTGTCTTACTTTGACCCCTAGACTGAGAATGGATTACTGAATTATGTAATAAAATGAGATCAAACCAGACCTAACTGGAGTCCTGTTTTATTTGTGGAATTAAAGTTAATCAGATTTCAGCATCCAAAAGTATACAAAAAGGCAAACCTCAGTAACTGAAAACACAGGTTTAGAATTAAAGTAGAAATCAAATTACATTTTGCAGTAGCTTACTGGTAGCTACACTCATGTGCATATTGTTTCAAATAGTTATGTTCAAAAGCCAAGTGTTGATATTGCTCATGGACAAACCTCCTGAGGAAAAATCCCTGTAGCCATAGGCAACTATTGTAAACAAATACAGATGCTGACATTCTTTGCACCTCCCTTTGAATAACATGGTGTGTCTATTTTTGTGGGTTTATAACTTGCGAACAACTCATTTTTGCAATAAACTCAATTTGAGTGGAGGTTTTTTTTTGTTTTTGTTTTTTTTGTATTATATTTTGTTATAATTTTAAATCAAATGTACATTGGATGCTTCAACTTTTTCAAATAAATTAACTAGGTTTCATCCTTCAGCATCTTTCCTGTAGTCCAACTTGTCAACAAGCAAATCTATGCTTTTAAAGTGGCCTAAACAACACTAAGAGACTAAGAGTATTTAACAAACAGTTTTTTCTAAAAGCACTTTACATGAAGGGTTGTGGTTGCACCACTACTCTACCCAGACTGCAGAATTTTTAGAGTAATTAGCTGTTTGGGCCTGATTTTTGTGTATCTTGTGTATATTCTTTGGTCTGAGTCTGGCCCATATACTGTGCTACTTCCACATCGGAACCAGTTCTTGCTCACACAGAGGTAATCCCAGTAACTGTCAGCCAACAGGAGGATAACAACCAGGACTCGGGTGAAGGACCATGTCTAGTCAGGATAGCACATACGTAAAATTTGATATCTTTCATTTTGTAAGTGGTGACAGCATAAATTAAGCAATTTAAACACGTTATGTCTGAGGTTCCAACGACAAAATGATTAATCCATCGATTCATTGATAGTTACCACAGAGCCTCTCTTGCATAGGGATTGAGAAATGGGAAAGTTGAGTTTCCCGAGTGACCGTGAAGGCAGCAGTCTGGGAGGGTCTTGTGAGCATCGGTTGGACTTCTCGGCCACTCACTCTGGTCACAGCTGTTTCAAGGGAGGAGGAAACGCGGAGGTCCTCGGTTTTTGAAAGCACAGTCTGGGGAAAGGTGAGCGAGCAAATTCAGCTTTTACTGGTCCTGTCGAGTCGATGTAGCGAGTTCGAGCCCGGAGGGAAAAGTAGTTAGACGAGCACGAGCACCGCTGTCAGTTGATACGTTCAGGAGCCGAGACAGCAGCGGCAGCTCGGCGACTTGAAACCTGTTACTTGTTTAGAAGTTTTCCAGCGGAATGACTCGAGTGTTTCGAGATTTGTCTGATAGAAATTTGAAGGAAAAGTGTGTCAAACTGTTTACATGGCTGTTTGTTCTGCCCCCCCGCTGAAGATATGGATCCTATCGGCATTCCTAGCACACATGACCCAGCCCCTGTGTCTTCCTACTATACTCCTCATTATGTAATTAAATGACATGGACTTCAGCTGTGGAGGCAGAGCTCTACCGGCTGTAAAAGAGAGAAAAAAGTTGATCCTTTCTTCCTCTTTGGAAACATGTTCGGCGAGTGAACGGGAATCCTTAGTATCGGATGTTTCCCCCTCTTAACAGGGATTAATGGAAAGCAAAAGCATTCAAAGAAATTCAAGAAAAACTTAATGAGTGACCGAGTTAATTTGGTTATGCGGTCAGGAAGTCTGTCCTCCTGGTCTGTGTGCTAAATAACTGTGAAAACATTTGTTTGACCCGAGGAAATTCCTCTCTCCGAGCCACCACACCCTTGTTGAGCAGCGCGGCTACTGAGGCTCAGTCCCTCATATCTCAGAGCTGTGTGTTCCCTTGTCTTGGCATGTTCCTCCACAACAAAAATGCACCGTGAACCAACGGGAAGCCTGCAAAACTACAGCCATGCATCGACAGTACTACTCTGATTTCTGTTTGTGCACTAACACACATAAGAACACGCACATACAGAACAAGAATGCATACCAGCGTTACCCTACATCCTCCAGGGTGTGTGTGTGTGTGTGTGTGTGTGTTTGCAGGAATATCTGTTTTTGTTTGTGTGGCTACTACAGGAGAAACTATGATGTCATTGTAACTGAACAGCTGAGTGCTGACCAAGCTGTTTGCAGGTATGGGCAGAAGTGATGGTGTTACCCATTGGTACACACTCAACATAAATCAGTGGCAGTGCAGTGGAAGGAATCACTGTGGAAATCCCCAATCCTGATTGCAAAAGTCCTGTTGCTGTCATTGTTATCACTGTGAGTCTGTCACTGTCACTGCACCCTGTGATGAAATCTAGAGCTGCTCAGTGGGAAATGGGCAGCATGAAAGTTGTAAAAGAATTATAATAATCGCAGCAGTATATGTACAGATAAAGAGTGTGTGTGCCTGGTTAGCTGTATTGGTTTGCAGAAAAGAAAAAGAGCCCACTCAGAGTGGAATCCATGCAAAAATCTAATGACTAAATATGTCTGATCAAACCATGGAGTAATTAAAGGCTTCCTGAGCATGTAGTGCAAAAATGTGAGACCTGAAATTAAATGTAACCCAATTCCTCTACCAGTAATGGGACAATATAGTTGGGGTAATTAAATACAGCAAAATATGCAACAAAAACATATAATGTGAATATGATAACCAGCCTGGTCAAAACCCCATCTGTGATAGGGCTTTAATGCCATATTGATTAATCTGTCAGTTATTATCCTATATCAGTATTTTGGTCCAGAAAATGTGGAAAAGTGGAAAATGCCCACATAACAACCTGGTGTGTTCACTTCACAGTGATATAGACCATCAAAGTAACATGCAACACACATTTTTGAGCTGTACACCAAAACACCTGCGTATACATTCACTCCCAGGAAAAGTTTTCTATTGGTTTGGTTGTTTTTCTTGGCCATACTAGCTGCAGAGAGATCTCTCCATCAAACACTTTCAAAGCATGTGATCATCACTCTGTGTTAAAATAAATTCCTCTGTTCAGCTAATGTTAGTACGAGGCCTTCTAAGCCTAGATGATGAATGAATATCTTACAGAGCTGTTCTGGTTCTGTGGACAGTGTTTGTGAGGTGGGATTGCCACACAAAGTAGGAACTCAAGGGTGCAAAAGAGTAATTTTGAAAGTTGCTTTTGGGAAGGGATCTCTTGTCAGCCAAAGACATGAACAGTTATTGGAACCAATAGTTATATCAATTTATACATGGACTTGTGGGCAATCTATCAAGATAGCCTTTAATAAAACAGATATGTTCCTACAATTATCTTTTAAAGTTAAATAACCAAACATTTCCATTGAAATAAGAAGGGTGGTGTCTCATAAAGTATTGATATTATGACACCGTGTCTTCCATGTCTAGCACGAACCCTATTCTTTTCTTCTTACTGTATTGAGGTCACCTCAGAAGCTGAATAGCTTAGTACTAAAGCCCTCATTCACTGAAAACTATTATGGATCAGAAACTCACACAGAGACCAGTGTTGCCTGAGGCCGTCTCCCCCTGATGTTGTGCCGCATTTTATTCCTTTAAACATGCTTTCTACCATTGACCTACTATGAATGTTTTTACTTTTTGCCTGCTGAATGTGCACGGCTGCACGCCCTGAGGTTCGGAGATGATGAGTGCAGGAAGCAGACTTACACCAACCTACAAGCAAATGTTTGGGAGGTCCTGTGTGGACACAAAAGGGGGTGGGGGTGAGGGGTTCTGTTTTTCCATCTCTCCAACTCATAGTCATGTTCTAAGGCGAGCTGTGGGTTTGTGCATTGTTAAGCTATAGGAGCTTATCGGCCGAGGTGTTCAAACACAATGCTTCACCATATCCTGTCTCTGATGAGTCTTTTCATCAGTGGTTATTTCCAAGGAGGCCAGTGTCATATTGAAAAGTAATCTGACTGCAGTCTCTTTCACACCGACCGCAGGGGTAGGCTCAGTTTGGGCTCTGTCTCTCTGTTTCTGTTTTCATTCGACGGTGACTGATAAACACGTCTGCATGGAGAACTGTGTCTGGAGGCTGCATCACACACAGCCGGAGTGTAGGCAAGAAGAAACTCCAGGGAATAAAAATAATCTCTGGGAGAGTTTCCTGTTTGGATCTCGGTGCTTGCAGTCTCAGGAAGTCCCTAAAAGGACAATTTAGAAAGCTAAACAAATCTTGTGTGTTACATTAACAGTAGAGCTTTTAGGAATGAGATCTGATAGTTGGCTCCACTTTGGACTCAGGTCCTTGTCAGTAACACACTCCCTTTTGTTAATCTCTGGCACTAACAAATCTTTGGTCAAGCCTTTTGTCGCTCTATATTCTTTATTTATCTTTATATCACTTTGTAAGGCTACATATGCAAGTGAACTGTGTGACTGTGCTTTTTGTGGTTTCACAGGGACTAAAGACTATTAATGTAGTTGATCACCTCAAGTCCATTTAAGATTCACTTAGAGCTCCAAGGATTGATGAATTACTTGATCAACAGAAAATCAATCCACAAATGTTTTGATAATTGATTAATAATTATCTTCTTTTTTTCAAGCAAAATCACTCAGAATTCAATTTCCAGTAACTTAACTGTTGATTTTTCACTGCTTTGTCTTGTCTCATTGAACGGAGCAACTTTGAGGTGGTGGATTTGGAGTTTTTTTAGGTTTAGTAAATTGTACTTGGAATTTTTGGAAATTAAACTCCAGTTCCCTGGCATTTTATAGCCACATGACTGTTTAATAACTAATATTGAAAATAATCCTTAGTTGCATCCTTAAATTCATACCATATCAACATTTTAATTTGATCAGGTTAATGCTGCTGAACCATAATGTTACTGCTCCTATTGGCCACAAATGTGAATTGATTGTATCAGATGCATGTGATGCACATTTCATACATTGTGCAGCTCATCTCATCTTCAGATTACAGTCACAAACTGTAAACATTAGTCTTCTAAAAAAAACGATTGCCGTTGTCGAGATGATTTTAGATCATGCTGACATGTAGTTTAGCCTTAAATTACATTAGAAATACTTGAGTTGGGGCGCCGTGTGGCTCAGTGGGTTGGGCGGGCACCCCATGTGCAGGGGCTGCAGTCCTCACTGCGGCCAGCCCTGGTTCGAAGCCTGAATCTGGCGGCCCTTTGTGCATATCCCTCCCCCTCTCTCTGCCTCCTCATTTCCTGTCTCTCTCAACTATCCTATCAATTAAGGGCAACAAGCCCAAAATTGTTGACAGTTGTTAATGAAATGTTGGTGCCACAGACATAGCAAAGACAAGCAGGAAATGCTGTCATTTGAGAGGCTGGAATCAGAGAAGGTTTGGCCTTGTTTGATTACTTTTTCTTAAAGAATGACTGATACAATTCATTATGAAAACAGTTGTTGCTTATTTTTCTGTGGATTGGCTCATCATTTTTTATCTGATCATTTCAGCTCTAAAGTAAAGGCTGAAATAACAGACACACTTAATAAGGTTAAAATGCTGTTGAACCCTAAATGTCCAAACACTTTATCAAGGTACAGTGAGGCTCAGAGGGGCTGAACCATTGAGAGGAGCAGTGCTGGGGTTGGTGACTCCATCCAGGCTGTCGTGTACATGTGTGTGTGTCAGCGTTGGCTTTCATTTGTGCTGCGTATGTGAGTTGATAAAGAGGAATGCAGCACCCTAAGGATACGCAACATTAGCTCCCTGATGGTGACGTCACACTGCAACACAGGGGAGAGAGATGAGAACAGAGTGAGAACAAGAGCCTGTAGGAGGATGTGTGGAAGAGAAGGAGCTGTATGAGCAAACAGAGTGAGAGAGCACAGTCAAGTCAGTTGCTTCACTACGTCCAGCTCAGGTGGTGTGTGTCCATGTAGAACCAGGTTAATGCTGCAACAGCAGGCTGTGATAAAGATGTGGAACACAGAAATACACTCAAGATTTCTGCCCAAATCCTGATTAGCTCCATTCCCAAGTCACCCCATGACTAATTCACCCAATTGTTCATTTCATACTCATGGAATATTAATCAAAGACTTAAGGATTTTGTAGTTTCTTCATATTTGTTGCTTGTGCTAGAGCATTTTCATGTTCTACTTTTGACCACCACGCCTTGCTTTCCTTCCTTTCCCTCCATCTGTCCGACTTTTATGTCTGTTTGTACTGCAAGCGCAGGCTCTGGGGCGGATGAAGGGATAATTCTCTGTGATATTTCTCTCTTTCGTCCTCCGCAAGCCCCCCCCCCCCTTCTCAGTTGAGCTGTATACACTGTGATAAATTGGGCTGGGGAGTCTCAATGGCTCTGTCCTATTTTGGGCTCCAGCTAGGTTCTCTGACTTTAGCCGCTTCCCTGGCCTGGATCCTGAGCAGCCAATTCTGGTTTCAAGTTTGAGTCAACCTTGAAAATGTGAGCGTGGCTTCAACTTCTTTGTTCAAACCTCAGGAAATGAGTTGTTCAGCTTTGTATGGAGAAGAAGAAACAAGGCAGTTTTCTACATACATTCTAATAGATGCCAGCCAGTGTCTGATCCACTGGCTTTTGCTTTTCTCTGCTCCATAGTGCATCCTTAGTCTTAAGTAGGTGAACATTAAAATTAATAAAGTAGCTTAAGTGTGTTTGTTGACTAAATGACTCTGCATTAAGTACAGCCTGCACCTCCCTAGATGGTTTCCTCTAAAGGGGAACTCCTCCACTGGGACCTGTGTGAAATAAATGGCTTTAAGTCATGTCACTTGAGATAGTGTCAAGAGGAGAAAGAAGTGAGCATACCATTGTGGCCCTCCTCTCATCTCTGCTTCAGTGTAGCAACCACAGGCTACATTAGCTGCTGCTAGCATAGCCCACCTCTGAAATGTTGGTAGAAAAGTTGTGTTGCACTAGTTTGTTTGTTTTGTTTTTTTCCGATGAGATAAAAGGTCTGACCTTGTTCAGACATTAACATCCTTCCCAGGTGATTTGAGCACAAGTCAGGGCTCCAGACTGCCCTGACTTTGCCCCTAAAATTTGAGACAGTGCAACCAGTAAATTTGCTCTGTGCTTTTTTTTTTTAACACTGGTTAAATGTGGCAACTCAAAGAATCTGTAGTTACAGGTGGCAGACCAATGTGTTTGTGGATCATGAATGAAAAAGAAAAGAAACGTGAATATTTGCTTTGCAAGTTGATTTATTGTCTGCACCCCTACATTTTCTGCTTGCACTCCTAAATGAGGCCACATTCATTTAGCAGCGTGAACACGCTCTGGCCTCATGATCAGCTTCTCTACGGACTCTGTCACAGTCTAGTCCCACAACAGGTTCAAAAGTATTTTACTGTTTCAGATGGCTAAAACCTTTATTCCTCTGTGGAGCTGTGTGCTCCACATTGATTTACTCAGCCTCTCTGTGTCCTCTTCCTCACAAAACATTGACATTGACCAGTTGGACTGGCCAGAAACAACAATGGATCAGTTACTCTTTGTAAACCCAGAAATCAAGGATAATTATTTTGTGAATTCAGTAAAAAAAAAAAAATCTTGCTATGTTTGCTTCATTTGATTTTTGAAAAACAGAGCAGAATACTCATATGGGTGACATCCATAACTCACCGATGATGACCGAAAAGTGGTTATTTAAGAGTGTATCTACATTAAAATTTTGCTGTGACTGAGTAATTGATGTCGTAGTCGGCAAATAATTTCCTGTTAATTGATCAACTCGTTTGAGCTGTAATGGTTAAATATTTTTACCTTGTCAGTGTGGATCTGTTGTGGCAGGGAGGTCTGGACAGGATTTAGACAATGTCTCCTTAGCATGAACGAAACACAAGCTGATCAACAGGAGCACTTAACACAGGTGCAGCATCTAAGAAATGTAACAAGATGCATAGCAACCTTTTTGTAACCCTAAGCTGTTGACTGAAACTCTTTCCCCTCGTGTGTTACCAGTTCAGTTTCAGAATTTGGCCTCACTTCTCCAAAATATGTTTCAACCTGCTAATGTTCAAATTAATGGAGGTTAGTAAACATAGTGTTTGTATGTATCGTAGCACATCCAACAAAATTGTCACAGCCTCTGGGCAGTTGGGCTCACTCAGCTAAGTGTTTATATCAGCTTAAATCAAAATACGTTTACGCATGTGCTGTATTGCTATGGTAGAGCAGACTTTGTATATAATCCTGTCCTCAGCATTTCACCCAGGAGAAAAGGGAGAAAGGGAGGGGTATACAGAAAGACTGTGGTGGGGGAGATGTTGTGTGTAAAGAGGAAAGGGTTTGGGGGGGGGGGGTTGTAAGTGGGTGAGACATTCCTCATAGCTTATGTCCTCCCACATTTTTACACAGTCAGACAGGGATGTGTGTGCGCAATCAGTGACCTGTTGTTAATCACCATGTGGAATGCATTTTTCTGCTTTGACCAATCAGTGTGTCAATACCTCTACTGCTAATATTTGTGTATGACACCCTCTTGCTCATAAGTTACCTGTCGGTGCACAGTTAGTTTATATTTAACAGGATTTTTTTTTTTCCATGTTAGACTTTAATTTACAAATTCAAGGAAACTTAACTCCCATGTATCCATCCAGGCTCTTAATTTAGAACAATAAGCATCACTTGTGCACTAAGCTTTGATTCTTCTTTCACATCAACATAAAGACAGTTTCCTCCATCTTCCTTGAAACTCCGTCAGACTCGATGAGGAATTATCTCCAGTTTCCCAGTCCTCAATGATATGAGACATCAAATAAAGTCCAGGAAGTCTCATTAACTAATCCATGAGTTTCAAAAATAATCAAGTATGCTTGTCATTAATTGCCACACTAGAGCTCAATGTGACATTGTTTCATAGCTTGATCTGTCCAACCAGCAGTTCTTTAGACATTCATTGATTATCAAATTTGCTGCACATTCATTTTGACCAACCATTTCTGATCTGTAAGACTCAGAAACAAGATTTTACAACTGGTTGGCTACCTCATCTTGCCTCCTGTGCTCCTCTGCTCCATAACCACACCTTTATGACTGTGGTTTAAACAAGTCTTGTTTGGTGGTGAAGTGATTTCCTGTGATATTGTCTGTATTGCCTTGCAGTGTTCTGTATAGTAGAGCAGCCTGCAATTGTTGGTGGCAGGAAGGTGGGACAGCTTCTCACACACAAACAGCACGCATGAATTGTGTTTTTTTTTTTTTTTTTTTTTAATTTCAAGGACAAGCTGATTGAACACCTCAGTCCTGCACATCATTTATAGAAACAGCTGTCCACTTATAGTGTTTAGAAAAAATAAACAGCATCTCCGCACTTGACACCCTCGCGAAGCAGTGCAGCTCCTCTGATTTAACAGAGCACAGTGGGTGTTTTTCAACAGTCGGCACACTCAGAATAATCCAAGAAAATATTGGAAATGCATTGGGCCTTGAAATAACCAGCACAAATCCATCGATAAAAGCTTGGACCAGCCCATCTCCAAATGTGTTTTCAAAAAGCTTAATATTATGACAATGTGATGTGTGAAACACGAGCAGTCACTCTCTGGATCCCTGTTTGTTTGATCCTTTGAAATTTTAAATGCATTTAGATAAAATGGTGGAGTAATGATTTTCCTTTAAGCTCCCTCTGACAGGTTGGATCTTTGTTTGAGATCATTTTATTATTGCAGGTCTGCTACTGAGGTAAAAACACCATCCCAGCAGTGTACTGATGGTTGTGTTGGAATTGGTTTTATAGCTTGTATACACTTGTAAACAAATGGGTCACTAAGTGCAGGGATGGTGTTAGTACCTCCAGTTTCTGACCCATGTGATTAAAATAGGGAATGTTTCAAGAACAGAGAGAAGACGTCTCTGTCTTTATCCTACCTCCTGGAGGTCACTAGTACATTTTTTACCCCCTGCCGTGTCTAATGAACAACTCTGGCTAATGTGTTACTACTGAGGGTGTGACTCAGTCCCTGCCAGGTAGAGATCAGCATCTGTTCTGCATGTGCTGGGAGCGAGAACTTTGTCCTTTGCAGCCATACACAGGGGCAATACAGGGCATTACGCAAGACGGGATCATTCATCCAGAGACACGTGTAAACATGCAGTGTCCTGCTCAGTTACCCGGCTGTTGTGTGTTTGAGTGTGAGTGTGTGTGTGTGTGCGCGCAGATACAGTATAACTTCATGCAAACTGTAGCTCATCGCTCCGCTTGGTCCTTTGACGCTCTGTATGAGATCTATGCAGCTGTATTGTCATGTGACTGTCGTGGTGACATGAATCACTGGGTTTGTTTCAACATCACACACAGTTAGCTACTTTAACTTTAATTATTTATGAGTGTTTTCTACAATTTATTCTCTTAAAATCATTTATCTCTCCAATGTTGACAGAAGCTTACTTACTGTAACTTAAAATCCAGGGCACACTTAATTATTGATTTTTAAATATACCACAGTGTAGAGTAGGGATGGAACAGTTTATAGAAACGCTCCGAACCGTTCAGTTTGACTACCACGGTTCGGAGTGTGTTATTCAGTTCATACACATGCACAACTTTTTCCTTTTTTTCATTTAGTACTGAGGCAAACCGTCCCACCCCTAGAGTGTCAGAGTACCGCAGCAAACATTAAAATAATTGCAGCATTTGTAAGATTATATTATTCATTTTAATCATTTAATAATTTAATAAGCTCACTGTGTTATTTTAATATAATTAATATAATTCAAGTATGATCTTTGGATGGAGTTAAACTCACTTAAAGACCAGGGACCAAATGTCCTCAGTAGTATTGACTTTATATCCATTATATTCATGTAAATGACTATAACCTCGGGCCTGGTGTATAGTGTGTGTCGGCTCTAATGAATCCTCACACACTCTGTCCTTTAGCAGACATTCTTGTGAGATCCCACACTTAGTTGCAACTCACAAGCTGTCTGACTTCAAGAAAAAGTGACGGACTGGTTGTGTTCAACTCCTCCTTGTGCTAATAAAGCTTATTTGAACTGACCCAAGGGAGAGAAACTCAAGGAGGGAGAAAGAGAGGATGACAAAATGGGTGAATTCCACTCGTCTTTCCTGTTGCTAGTTGTCTCTCATCCCATGGTCACTACCATTTATGTCCTACCAGGAAGTCACGTAAAGGAAGAAAAAAAAAAAGGGACAGTCCACAACACACACAAAATACCTCAAGATCATCACTTAACATCTTTACAGGAAAAGGTAGGGACAGAAACGATAACATCAGGTACAAACTAACAAGCTGTGTGTTATTACATCTGAAGATTTGGTTCTGTTTTCTTTGCTAAAAAGCTTTGATTGTCAGCTGTCCGTGGGTGGTCTTGTGTCATAAGATAAGATATTAATAATAATGTACAAATGAGCATCAGTATGAATAGCAGTAGATGAGAATAAACCTTCACAGAGGTTTTGTTGATTTACAGCTGCCAGACAAATAGCCAGCTAGTCACTGCTACCTGTCTGGTGCATTTTCCTCACACCTAAATGTCAGAATGAGTCCAGAGGCACCAGCATGTTCCTTTGGACGTGTTTGTCTGATGATCAAACAGCTTTGGAAACCTCCTCCCACCCTTCCTGACGTCAGGCTGTGACTGACAATTTCTGTTTTCCACTCCCACAACTTTCCAAAACTGATGATTTGATACTCACAACTACTTCATGCCATGATTGAGCAGTGGTGTGGAAGTGAATAACGCATTAGGGTTTGAGCTGTCTTTTTTTTCCCATTCTTGGCATCACTATTTCTGTCCCCAACAGAGTAGGTAATGTGTAGTGTACACTGTAATGTCTTCCAGGAGGGTCTGTCTGAAAATGTGGACCATTATCCCTGTATTTAAATGTTGTTCTACCCTGTCCCCCTGTGTAACTGTTAGCTTTTCACTCTGTCCTTGAGTTTGGCTGCTTGGAACTACTATAAACACTTTTGCTTTGTTACAACTCAAAGTTATTTCTTGTCCTTACGAGGCTTTTGTTTAACTGATGTAGTGAGCAGAATTCATCATAGTTCATCCATGCTTTAATTATCTTAAAAATGAACTGATCTATAACATAAGTTCCCAACATTTTAGTGGTGTTTGATATGTAAATGATGTAGTGGTTAAACTTTGATAATATATTGCAACTTTATTAGAAATGTTGATGGTATTTTTAGTTATCCATTTAGGGAATATTACATAATCAGCTATCGTTTGAACCAGTGTATCAGTGCTTATGTGAATAGTTTCATGCCGTCGTGGCACCAGAACACATCACATGCTGTCTTACTCAGGAAGACGTCCTTGGAGTCTCTGCTCACGTCCTTGTACTTGCACAGTACACACACACACGGGCACATTAATGCAAAGGGAAAGGGCCATTATCCCCACTAAGTGCCATGTGCTGCCATTGTCACAAGAGACGGCATGCTGTGAGAGAGATTGTCGTCAGTAAGCTGCATTATTTCATCACAGTACAAGGTCTGCAGGACTAGCCCCATTTTCTGAAGCTTTCTGTGACTGAGCTGTAGCTCATAAAGCGTGTATGTGTGTGTAAGCACGTATGTGTTCACGTGCATGCGTGTGCTGTGCCTGTGTGTGTTCCCCCTCTGGCAGTGACAGTATGATGTATGGAGTAGCAGCAGCCTGCTATCACAGAGAACAGGTGGCTCTCTCCAGAGACAAACTGACAACACACTGGCCTGATTTAATGTGTGGGAGGAAAAAAAAGGCAAACTGAACAATTGTCTTTTTATTGTTGTGGTGGAATTGGTAGCTGGAGTTACAGTGAGTGAAGGTAAATCACTGAGGCCCTTACAAACTGAGAGGATCAAATACAGGCTTGTGTAGAGATGCACATTTCATTGTTGAACATACATGAACACCTAGGACTGAGTTATCTTGAGGGCTTATTGTTGCTTTCAACAATTCAGAAGTCAGAATTACTGTATAATGAATCCTTCAGGCTCTGCCTAGATAGTACAGTTTGTTTTGGTCACAATGGACAAGGCACCATGCAGCCTGTAAGAACTGAAATATTAGAACTGAAGAACACACCCACATCGTTTATAAATGCAGCAGAGTTCTGTTTACATGCCATAACACAAAAACACTGTCATTTATAACACTAATACTTAGTGTTTGTTGATCTGCACCTACTTACCAAGTATTTTTATATGGGCTCAAATGTGATGTTTTCTTTGGTCACTTCTGCATGTCCCTCAACAGGAAATATCATTTCACTTAATGGCTCCTTAGCTCCGGTAATTGGCTTTTTTAACCGCTGACATCACATTAAGTTGCTTATGGTGGATTTCTCTAACAGTTGCTCATTTACCCATCCACCAGACACATGACAACATTTGCATTCATTTCCGCGTGTGTATCTGCCCCATAAGTATATAAAAGTCCAGTTTCAATGATCTTAAGCTCTACTTTTGGTCTCCACTAAAGCTAGAGGTAAATATCTCTCTTGCAGCAGCTAAATGTTCGACTGTGTTCACCAGCTAGTTGCTGACTTAATCTGCTGTTTGGTGCTGAGCTAGTCGTATACTGTGGGTTTTCAGACTTTTTTTTTTTGCTGAATAAACCGTCCTCCTGCTGCTGCTGAAAATGATATGTGAGCGATGAGAGTGAAACAAAACAGTGAAGGTCTGTAGCCCAGAAAGCAAAGCAATGAAAGATATTAAGCTGAAAGATATTAGGAGGCTCTATAAAGCTGTAGGGAGCTGCAGAGTCATGTGATGACTTTTGGGTTCATCACTACAAGCAACACTTTTTTTTTATTTTATTTTATCTCCAGTAGTCTCACGATCCATTGTTGATAGAAAAATACTGATTTCAGCCACTGTGTAATAGGGCAGTATTCCTACATCATTCATCGGCAGTGGACTGAACACTGTGTGTGATGGTTTAGATGTCTGGGGATAAAAGGCCTGTGTCAGTCCAGGTAGTCTGAGGTCTGTGGAGGTTGATGCAGATGGCAGGAGGCCAGGACATTGTCTCATCACCTACTGCCTTCTCTCCATTATTGTCAGCTTGTGGGAGATGGCTATTGATCCGTGTGTGTTTGTGTGAGGGCTGTATCGCTTTGCCAAGCCACGTTCCACTCACATATACACACCTTTCAGGATTACAAGCCCAACGAAAGGGAGACAAATGTGTACAATACAGAGGAGTCAGACAAACCCAGTAAGAGCTGTAAATCAAGTCCCCACATTGGTGTAGAAGTGACATTTTACGGATTGTTTTTAATGCAGTTGTGCGACCGAGGCCATGTATGTGCAGCTGCATGTTGAGCACCGTGCTCTCCTCCTGTTCTCTTCCCTCCCACTGCTTTTCCAGACCAGTGCTGAGCCGTCAGTGCGACTCTGTTTTTCACCTCACACACAGGACGCAGCCCAGGAAAGGGAAGAGGGTGCGGCTCTAAAACAGAGTTGGATCATCTCTTTTTTTTCCCTGGTTTCCACTATTCCTGGTTGCATTTTTTTCACCTCCCTCCTCTATTTGGAAGGAGTTGTTTCTCACCAGTTTACCAACTGTTTGTTTTCATGAGCCTCCTCCTTTAACATTTAGACTAATTACACTGTATTCTGTTTGTAGATGGCAGCCATCAGGAAGAAGCTGGTGATAGTTGGGGATGGTGCATGTGGAAAAACCTGTCTGCTCATCGTCTTCAGTAAGGACCAGTTCCCAGAAGTCTACGTCCCTACTGTGTTTGAGAACTACATTGCTGACATTGAAGTTGATGGCAAACAGGTACTTCATGTTTTAAGTTTCTGCTTACTGGTGTTGGTTTGATGACTGTGAAATAATGAGTACACTTTCCATCCAGGAGTTTGTTCTCTGCTCTTTACCATTGTTCACTTCACAGTCCTTCAGATTTATCTTGTGACCCTTTGGAGAAGGCCTGACTCTTAATCTGAAAACTAATATAGCAATGAGTATTTAAACACCATTGAAATTTTACAGGAAGCGTGTTCTTCTATCTTTATGCAAATATTCCTCAGACTTGTCAGATTTTTGTGACATACTGAACCTGCTGCTGTAGTGTTAAGAATCTGACCCTGTTGGATCTGGACTTTGAGAACCATGTGATGTCAAGACTGATGGGAAAAAAGTGCTCATTGTTAGCAAATCTGTGGCTCTTTTCTTTGTGATAAAGCTGCAGACCTCCAGCCAACAACAGGAAAAGGATCCTGTACAGGATTGGGACCCCCCCCCCCCCCCCCCCCCCCCCCCCCCCGCTCCTTATACATCATGACTAATGTCCCATTTCCTATTCCTGTTTCCTGTGCTGCACAATCTGGTAACAGCTGACTGGACTTTAAGTTGTACAAAACAAAAACTAACTGTTTTCTCACAAGACTCACAGTTGTGGTATACTGATTTAAAATGTTTCTGCCTTAGTGAAATATTTCATATCAAATCAGTGTCACTGTTGAACTCACAGCTGACTCTTATTTGATTATCCTCAGCTGAAGCAAAAAGAGTGCTGAAAAGGTCACACAGGCAGTTTGGTGGTCAAGGGAACTGCAGCGTAGACTGACTCCTGAGAGACATCTAGTGGTAAAAGAAGTGAAAAGCACCAGAAATGGACAAAAGTTTGTCAAGGCGTGGTGCTGGCCAGACAGAAGATGGGGACATGACAGGTCGATTTTTGGCTGTCTACTGTAAAAGCTAAGAGACAGAGTCAACAGATATGGGGACTGCCACTTGATGTGTATATGAAATCACACTACCTGGTCCAGTTCACTGTCTCATATACCATGGAAAATGGCCACAATGTGCTATAAGTCAGAAGGTGCTGTGGCTAGCTAGACTTGCCAGAGTCAATAGCTTGTCAGCCAACAAGCAGGACTTGGCAGAACAGGAGAGTGGTGAGACGCCAGATGAAGTGAGAACATAGTGTGGTTGCCCTCTGAGGCAAAATTAAGATTCTCAGCAGCAGCAGGCCCTGTCCTCCAGCTGTGACTGCAATGGTGGCGAAGGTACTGAAGAATTAAATCAGCAGGACGGCAGAGGGCGATCACACAGGTCAAGAATACTCTTAATGCTAAGAGATCACAGTCAATTTGTACAGTTGGTGGAAAAAAAGCAAAGTGGAAAAAGGGCAAATAAGATATGCATGAAATGACACTTCTAGGCTACTGTTTGAAAGAAATTCCTCAACAGTCCTTTGTGGCTGCATTATAGCGTATGCTGCATCTGTTGTGGAGCTCTAGCAAATGCTTCTTTTTTGTATGCGTTTGTTTTATCTAGAGCAGGTCAGCCACCGTGGGACTGCTAACACTTTGATTAACAGCCTAAGAGAAGCCTCTGGGAGCCATCCTCACCTCTGGGGAGTTGCTTTGTAGCCCTGATAGCAGAGGAAATAATCATTTTAAAACCTCCTTTCTTCTCTGTTTCTGATTAATCTGTATATTTTCATATCCATATCATGTCTTTGTGTTTCTGTTGTCTAACCAGCGCATTGTTTGTTTTCCTCTCTCCCAGGTGGAGCTGGCATTGTGGGACACAGCAGGTCAGGAAGATTACGACAGACTGAGGCCTCTCTCTTACCCCGACACAGACGTTATCCTCATGTGCTTCTCCATAGACAGCCCTGACAGTTTAGGTAAAGCTGAACACACTTGCGCACCAACTTAATGAGACTTTAAGCAACATTGTAGGTCATTACTGTGACCAGTGATTTTTTTCTGCAATTAAGAAGTAATACGGTCCACAAAATGCAGATCATCTGAAACCAAATGATGCCTAGTTGGGTGATTAATTCTACAATGATTAATTTTGTACAGGGGATCAGCTTTTTATCAAATGCCTTATTAATTACCCACATCTTTCAGGATAATCACTAATAAGCCTGTCTACAGGTTCTTTCCTTGTTTTATTATTATTTTGTTTTTCACAACACTTTCATTACACAATTCACTGTTTTCCAGGGACTTAAAGCTGGGGTTGGTAATCCTGTTCAGAAACATGTTTTGTTACACTGGGTGAAATGGTCCTTCTACCCTCTGAGTAGTCAATACATTATGTATTCAGAAAAAGGAACGAAAATAATCAGTCCTCTGTGGAAGCTGCAGGACTGAAAAAACTCCGACCAATCCACGCTCTTCGGTGCGAAGAGCAAAAACCAATCAGATGATTTCATGTCTAGTTCTGTATCCGCCCCCCTCGATCCATGTCTCCGACGCATGTGCACAATCTTCACGTGTCGCTGTTGCCGGAAGAAATCAGCGTACAGAGTTACAGCAGAACGGATTTCATCCTCATTTATGAGCAGTGGCTGAGAAAATGCAGCCCCAGTTACTACTTCCACTGTTACTTGTAACGGCTCGCCCCGAGAAAAAGGCGAGGAAGAGAAAGCTGAAAAGGCTGCTAACAAAAAGGCTCTGGATAAAGCCAGACGTCTAACCAGAGT
This sequence comes from Caranx ignobilis, assembly GCA_021432705.1. Lineage (NCBI taxonomy): Eukaryota > Metazoa > Chordata > Actinopteri > Carangiformes > Carangidae > Caranx > Caranx ignobilis. The sequence continues at coordinate 66,316,190 of MU269985.1, forward strand.
AAACATCGGTGTTGCTTTTGTGGAGACAACTGAGGGATTTGAAGTGATGCTGAGGTTGCTCTCTTGCTGTTGGACAGGTAATTATATGCTTTGCTTCAGGGAGGATTTGTTATTTTTTTGAAATGTGTAACTTTTGTTAACGTAGCTACTTTTGTAGCTTGTATTAGCCTAATGCTAATATTAGCTTCTCTGTGGGTTTAAAACGGGTCGGTGACACTAGTATTGAATAGATTATAGTATATATATAGTATAGTGTGTATATATATATATATATATATATATATATATATATATATATATATATATAGTGTATATATATAGTACTCCTCCTGCCGCTTCTCATTTTCGTGCGGTGCGTGTTCCAGTTTGTGGGGGCGTGGCTTGGATGTACACACTGACAGGAGGGGGAGGAGGGGTGGAGCTCAGAGGAGGTGCAATTTTTAAATTTTGCTAGCTCTCTTGCTAACTCTCCGGGATTACCAACCCCAGCTTTAACTGAAGATATGATATAGATGATGAAAACATGCTGTAGGTGTTTTTTCATGTCATCATTGATTTATTAGCTTTGTAATTAACCCAACGGCTGCCATTCAGAGAAACGTTACACTCACCTGCATCTAGGCTGTTGTGTTCTAGATCAATAATTCAAATCAGTAAAAATAAGTAACTTCATATCACATAAGACTTGTTTCAAGCTACATCGTTTTAATAAGTGAACTTGAATACAGTAAAAAGGTATATTTTGAATTAAAAAGAAGCGTGAATGAGCTGTAGAGAGAGTTTTTCACTTCATTCAGTTACCACACAAGATACCTCTGGAGTTTTACACAGAACATCGTGCATGTATTTCCGGCTTGGATCTGAGTGTCCTTGGCCCTCAAAAACCAAATAAAACTGATGAATAAATGTCTTGCTGGAAAAAGCTTTTTCTCCCACAGTTTTGTGTTATGGGCACTGCCACAGATGGTATGCCTACACCATCACAACATGACATCTCCTTCTAGAGAAAACTGCTTATTTTGGCCCGCAGACTTGGACCATGTATCAGCCAGGGGTCAGTGACCTCTGGATGTTTATGTCTATATAGTCACAAGGGAATTGACAAGGCTCTCCCAGCTGTGTCCTTGTAAGGAAGGGGTCTGGAATTTGCTGTTTGAGTTGTTTTATTTTTTTCTGTCATTTTTCAAATTTGTTTATAATTGTGTTCCCGTCCTTGTAGAGAACATTCCTGAGAAATGGACACCTGAAGTGAAACACTTTTGTCCCAACGTCCCGATCATCCTTGTTGGAAACAAAAAGGATCTCAGGAATGATGAACACACACGCAGGGAGCTGGCCAAGATGAAACAGGTGTGTGTTTGTGGATTTTTACTGGTAACTAATTATCCAGTCAAGTGTCTCTGCTAAATGCCACACTTAATCACATTTTAACCCACTGTTTGTACACTTAACCTCTAGGAGCCTGTAAAGTCTGAGGAGGGAAGAGACATGGCCAACCGCATCAGTGCCTTTGGCTACCTGGAGTGCTCTGCCAAGACCAAGGATGGTGTGCGGGAGGTGTTTGAAATGGCCACCCGGGCAGCGCTGCAGGTCCGCAAGCGTAAGAAGAGGGGCGCCTGCGAGCTACTGTGAAGAGGTTGAGTGAAGAGGTGGAGTCTTCTGGCCAGTCAGCAGCTGAGGGAAGACTCCCCGCAACACACAGAACAAAGTTAGAGAAACCTTAAATCAATGGCTTCCGTGGACTATACTTACTTCACAGATGCAGATATGCCACAGGCGAATATGAAAGACTGACACACCTGTTTAAAAGCAAAACACATCAGCCTTTTTTTTGTTTGTTTGTTTGTTTTTCATCTGCTTCGCACACACTCTCGGTTCTTGTCTCAGCCATTTTGTTTTCCTCCACCTACCACCTGCCCCCTCCTCCTGTATGTATGAATGTATGTATTTATATGTCCATATACTTTACAAATATACCATACATCTGCCTCTGTGTGTTGATTGTTTACAGAGAAAGGTCTTATAGCTCACATGCTCACAGACTCTCTCTCTCTCAGTTCATGGCTGTAGGTTGCAGGCAGTTTTAGATTTGCTTTAATCCCTGGAACCTCTGCTTCTCTTGTACCTGCATGTGCCACTCCCTGTCTCCTTTTATACACCAGCTTCAGTCATGATCTTTCCATCTATTTATCATACCACTATTCATTTTACACTCACAAAGTCCTATTTCACCAAGTACTGTGTCAGCAGAGCTCCGTTTTCCCCAGTTTCTGACAAAGGACTAAATTTAGAGCCTGTTCACTGCATTAATCCACTGAAACCTACATAAAGTGAAGCAGCATCAACTATTTGTGAGAAGAAGAGTTGGACTGCACTTTGGTCTGCCTCTCTTCCAGGGACAGTGGACTGTTACAGATCCAGTATATAGTCATGATGTCTCACTGTGTACTGGATTAACTGAGGACAAGTGGATACTGTAGACAGCCATATTAATATACAAACAGAGTATAGGTCTATTCTGTGTAAAGTTTTTAATAAAATACCCAACTGACAAATTGATTGACAGCTCAGTGTCATTCCCACTGTGCCACCTCCTGAGTTTGACTCATCAGATCAGAAACTCGTGTGGTTTAAAGACTGGGGCTTTGCTCGTATGTAATGGCTCTTAATTTGACAGCACAGCAACATTCCTTAAAATGTGATTGAACAAAACAGCAAGTATCTTGTAGCTCTAAAAGATCATTAAAATGATTGCCACCAACAGTACAGATGCTATGTGTGTCGGGAACAACCACACTCTCTTTGGGCTCAGAGCTGAAATGTTGAATGAGAGTTTGATGTTTTTACACCAATCTCATGATTAGGAGATTTGAAGGAGAAACTGTTGCAGAATTATGATTAAAGCCTGAGTGCTAACTTAAATCTACAGTAGTTTTCTCCATTGAGTCACAGAATCACTAAGAATCATCACCTCCCTACTGTCAGTCCTCTGATGCAGTTAAAGAACTTATTCAAGACAGTATGACCAGACTTTGTGCTGAGTAATCCACATCTAGTCCTGCCCAGACAAAAGCCTTGAAGATGCTGTACACACAAGTGTGTGACACGGTCCCTACATTGATGTTAACACCATCATAAACTACAGCTACAGTGATCTTTCTAAATCCACAACATTCAGATCCATAGAGATCAGAATGGGGCGGCTTGGGCTAATTCCTGGACAGTACCTCTATGTGAATGTTAGAAGACAGTTCAAGAGAAAATGTTGATTGTGATGATGCTTTACTAACAGGAGTGGGATGTGTTGAGTGTCTGGATGAGACAAACGTGTTAATAAAGTATTTTTGAAATACTACCTAATTTTAACAGGTTTTGATTTGTTTTGCAGTCCTGAAGTTCAAGTCTTAAAAATGCTTTAAACTGTTTGATACTTTTATCAAACACTTATACCAGCAACTACATCACAGTATTCTCACCTCACATGTTCCAGGAAGTGTCCTCATGGATATTAAAATTCAAGTGTGGCAGTTTAACAGAACAAAAACCCACTTCCACTGAAAAATAAAACCAAAAATGTTGAATCATCCAAACCATTTGTATTGTGGGTTGAAGTTTTGACATGAAGAGCACCCCAAGCCTTTGCTAAGGTATTTATTCAAAATCAATAAAGAAGGCTGCACTTGTTATTGTGGTTCAAAATAGATATTTAATTCATATCTCTCCATCCATAGTAAAAACATCGCAACAGGTAGAATCATATTAAAGACAATGACATGAAAACATATATATATAAATATAAGTGTGTGTGTGTTTTCATGTTGTCATTATTGGGTATTGAGAGTAGATTGATGAAATTTTTCTTTTTCATTTTATCGTAAGGCTGCAACATGACAAAATGTGAAAACATCAAAGGAGCCAGAATGCACTGTACGTGGAATGACCCTGTTGTGCAGTTGTTTCAGTGAATCAGCAAATCATCATTAAACTACATGACTATAAAAGAGCAGTGATTGAGAAAAGTCTACTTTAAATTTCAAACAGGAGACATATAGATAATCCTTATTTGGTAATAGCAGCTGTGGGGAAAGTGGTGTTAGCACAGCTCTCTAAAGTAGTCAGAGACATACTGCTCTAAACACCAATCACCCCCCTGTACTTCATGGTCCCTGCTCAAGTTTCTAAAGTAAATATTAAAAGTGCAATAACCTTGGCCCATATTCAAAAAGTATCTTATTTTACCACTGAGAGTTGTCCTAAATCACACTGAAAGTTAAAGTTTTCTCTGAAGTCCAGGTCACTGAGGGAAATTGAAAACCACAGCGACTGGTTGATGAAAGAAAACTCAACACCCCACTGTAAAAATTACAATAATAGCCTAACAGAAAACAAATCAAATAATAATAACAAGAGATTATGGACTGTTTGTAAAAGTAGGGCATTATTCAAAATGCAACTTCATGATATGGTTTTTGTCGACACAGGAGATTACATTAACACAAATGGATAAACAAAAACGTTGTAATAGACTACCTATCTAAACCTAAATAGCAACAAATAGTAAAGAACAACAGAACTAGAAAGAGCATTTCCTGAAGGAAATGCGTGTGAATGCTGAAGGCATCTGAACGCCATTGCTGAAGCAATGCTGGGTTAGCTGAAGAAATTGCTGAAGCAATGCTGAAAAGGCTGACACTAAAAAATATAACTTCTAATGGATGGCTTCACAGGGGCTAAAATCAGTAGAAATGTTAACACGGAGGAGGGCAATTATTCCCTTTTGACTGAGTTGGTAGGTAAGGTTGGTAAGTCATTCAGCAGTTTTGAAAACAACTGCAACATGAGACGACAGGAAGCCTTTTATGATACCTGATTTGGTCCCAGTGAGTCTTTCTCCCAGACTTAGGTGCCACTTTTTATTCTATGTGGCTTTGTTAAATTGCTTCTGGTAAAAAAAAAAAAAAAAAAAAAAAGTTAGTCCTAAAGTTTGGACTGACTAGTCTTAATTTCTCCTCAGTCAGCAAGTAAGGAGCTACTTTTAGCTGAGGATGCCTTGTGAATACAAGCCCTGATTTTGAGATATATTTTGGTATGCTGTCCTTTCCATGTGAATGCTGACTGGCAGGTCCCCTCTAAGTGAAAATGTTAAACTGAGACCTTCCTGGAGAATTGTGATTGAATGCAATGTAGAAGTGTTTTCTATTTCAGGTTTGGCTTTCGTAGGTTTGGTCCTTGTGTTTACAGGTCATTCCTCCACTCAGGGTCCGTGATCTGCTGAACCATGCTCTCAGCAGTCTCCACTGATGAGAAGAGTCACAGAGAGAAAGATGGACAATTTTAACACCAATCAAAATGTTCCTCTTGGTGATAAAAATGAAAATAAAGATGTATCACCTTGAGTTTTAATCTCAATGTAGAGCTCAGAGAGTCTCTTCAATACGTCTTCATCTTCCTCTGCACGAACAAATCCAGTGTAACCTCCTTCGTTGCTGCAGTACTCGATGAAGCTGCAGAGGAGGAGGGAACCATGAGAGTTACCAGGCATTAAAGACAACAGGTTAACATTATGTATGGTGTGACAGGAGACTGAAGAAGTGACCATATGACACATACCAGGCCCAGGTAGCATCTGTGTTCAGCATTCGGGGGTTTCCTACAACAATCAGGAGGGCTTTGGCTCGAGTCACAGCCACATTGAATCTCTGGAGAAGCAAAGAGTGGGTCAGGATAATGTTTGGCATGCATCCATGCAGAGTGTGTGCATGTGTTTGCAGCAGATACCTTCTCATTCTTGACAAAGCCCAGACTGAACTGTCTGTCTGTCTCTGCGTATTTGGGGCTGCTGCGAACTGTAGACACCAGGATGACTAATCTCTCCTGACCTTGGAACTCTTCCACGGAACCAACCTGCCACAGACATGTACGTAACATTAAGACAAAGCTCCTGCTGTGTGTTTTAGATTTTTAAATTTTAGCATGACAGACTTTGTTACCTTAAGTGCATTCATGTCCTTGAATTTGAACTCTTTCTCTTTTCCGATCTTTTCCAGGGCCTTGCGGATTTTCTGCACCTATGGGACAGCCAGAGAAAAAGATTTCAAGTTTTTAATCTACATATTATTTCCATTTCCACTTCAGTGTGACAGAAGTCAGACTGAAGTGTGTTAACATGAATTCATTTGCACCTGTTTCCTGTAGGGGGCGATGATGCCTATGTCTTTGGGTGAGATGGTACCATGGCCCTTCTTGCCCTGTCCTTGCAGCAGTTTCCTCACGTAGTCCATCAGTACCTCCACCTCTGCTATGTTGAAGAATGAAGGACTGTTGGCTTCACGGTCATCAATGCCAGTCACTCCGTGGAAGATCAGTGGGAAGTCCTGAATGATACATGAGAAATATTTTTTAGAGAAATGTTTTTTCATTCTTTTTGTTGTATTATGGCTATTTTGAATTCTATGCTGTTAGAAGGTGGATTTAATATGAAGGTGGTATAAAAAATAAAACATTAAGATCATCTCTGTTCAAGCAGACGTGAGTGTTGTTGTTGTTGTTGTTGTTTTTTGTAGACTTGATTATTCTAACAAATACATTTTCTTCTGTCTCTCTTGGCATCCTCAGTGAGGAAATGCAAATAAGTTAGACTTCTCAGTCTCATTCAAGGTGAACACACTCACAGTCTAAAAATGTTAATTTTGTATTCCCACGTTACAACATAAAATCATTAAATGACTCAAGATGTTAAATTTATTATCCACAGAAGAAGCTCAATCAAATGTTGACTGAATCTTAAAAAGGTACAAGTATGAATGAGTTAGGGTTCATGCTAACAATTATCTTCATTGTCAGTGAGTCTTAGTTTCTACACTGATTATTCAGTATATGATATGTAAAAAGGGACAAAATGCCAACCAGTTTCTCAGAACCTGATGTATCAACCTCAAATTAATTCAAGTTCATGTCCAAGTAATAGCTGAAAACTCGGAAATTCAGCGATTGTTGATATAAAACTGAGAAGCAACAAAATTCTTTCCCAGAAATTGCTGGCACCAGCACATGCTTTTGCATGGCTGCAAACAGAAAAAAACAAAGAGCCAGTTCATAGATTGTCAAAATAACTGACAGTTCATAATGTATTGATTAACATCAATACATATCAATACATCAACTAATTGATTCAGCCAAAAATAATGATATAAAATGTCTATGTTAAATTTCGATTTAATAAATGACACTGTAAAGGTATATTGGCTGTTGCTTTTCATGCTTTGATTTATATGTGATCAGTTTCTGTTTGCACATGCACTGTTCAGTGTGTTGTCAGTCATTACCATCCGTTTGAGATGTTCCCATCTGCAGTAGGAGTTGCGCAACATTTCATTTGCATGACACTGCAGTTCTCCGTCATAGAAACGCTCGTTGGGAATCTTCAGAATGGCAGGATGGGACCTGCAAATGAGCAGCAGATATGAAAATAGATTAGAGGAGGTACTGTGGAAAATCAAATGCACAATTTCTGTCAAGCAGACCTGTAGTTGCGCAGCAGTTTGGTGACAAAGCGATTGTTGAACACGCCTTCGTTTTTCTCATACAGAGAGCAATGATTCATCAAACGCTCCAAGAGGGAGACACCTGCAGAAAGCAGAGCATTTTAAGTCCAAAAACATATTGAACGGGTGTAAATAAGAACTGAATTGAGAACTATAACAAATCCTCATTTATCCAAATTAAATAACATGTCTGAGTGCATCTGTACTTACCCAAGCCATTCTTCAGAGCAAAAGGGGATCTGAGAATGGGTCCAAGCTGCTTGGGGTCTCCAGTTAAAACAACCTGACCAGTCTCTGGATGGAGAAGCCCTTTGTAGCAGAGAACAAAAGCAAACAACGATAAAACAAGAGAGATTACAATTATAATTCAATTTGGTTATGTATCTAAAAAAATCAATATAAATGAAGTTTCTCCAGGGAAGTGAAAAAGTGATGAAACTGGCTGATATGCACTTGCATGGATGTGTTTATTGTGTTTATAATGTATATATATGTATATTATGATTGTTGTATTGTAATACATCCATGCACACTTGCTGTTCAATGCTCATGACATTAGTCACACAGCTCGCAATATGTTTGTAAATGGTAAATGGACTTGCACTTATGTAGTGCTTCTCTAGTCTCTAGGACCACCAAAGCACTTCTTTGATCTTTGGTCATCAGATTGTAATCATGTCATCCTAGAGTCCATGTGGATATTTCTGTCAGATAAAATGAAATTCTCCAGCCAGGGCTCTCTCACCAGCATGGTGGTGGAATGACAGACACATTGTTCATTGTTCTCTTTACCTGCCAGTGGGATTATACATTCAGTCTCCACAGCATGTCCTGCCTCGTCCACAAACACATGAGTGTAATGTCCTGCTGGGATGCCTCCTGTGACCAGCCTGCAGAGATCAGACACATAGCACATGGCAACAAACTTACTTCCACACAAGTTCATCTGTGGGGGTAACCTGTTAGTATTTTGATTAAAGATTAATAAAAATGTGATGTGATTACTTTAGTGTGCAACAATGATGTGTTACTTCTTAAGTGTTAGTGAGTGAACTGCAATCTAAGTCAATCTCTACCTTCCAGCTGTTATCAGGGTGGTGACCATGATCTTATACTCCATCAGCTCCTCTTTTGGAGGGAAAACATAACACTCTCCTGTCAGATTGGAGCATGCCTGTGAAAGTCACACAATGTCAGTGCAGACACACCTAAGCATCAAACATGTAAAGCACCAGGAAGTGCAGCAGCAAGACAGCGAGCAAATTGTCCTAATTGGATGTGACTTCTGTCTAACATCAAACTGTGACCAAGTGAATTAGCGTGTGAGAATAAAAGAGTCCTGAAACAAACATAAATACAGCATCAATCAATCACTTTGACTTGAAGTAAACAGCGCACCTTTAGCTCTTCAGGGACACACTTTGGGTCCCGGCTATTGGCGTACATGCGGTACACTTTATGGTGATCCACGTGTTCAAGGATCTTCTTGCAGAGCAGATCAGCAGCGCTGTTGGAGGGAGCACAGGCCAGGATGTGGCAGGAGGCCTGGGTCTTCTCTATCTGTTTGATGGCCTCAACCAGAGTCACAGTTTTGCCTGAACAGACAAAGAACCACCATAAAATCAGGAGCAATACATTTCTGGCTCTGCAACCAGTTGGCAGGTTAACAACTTTGAAAAGACAGAGGATGCTGGTACTGTCTGTACCTGTTCCAGGAGGACCAAACACAAGGTAAGGAGCAGGTTTTGATGAGCCAGCTACAATGTGCTGCACTGCTTGGTACTGCTCCAGGTTTCTCTCCAACTGCCAGTCAAACAGCCTGTAACATGAAACGCAAGAGGAGAACAGAGAACAGAATTCATAGTCAATCATAAATAGGAACAATTCATTGAAGATGATAACCATATAACCTCTCAGGCCATATTTACTTCCTTCCATTCCCTATATCAATGAATATACTCTGCATGAAATATCACTTAGAATGAATTAGAATGTAGTTTTCTAATTCCTGTGTATAGTATATACGTTTGATAGGAACTGCTGAGAGATGTGTGGCATGAATAAAAGATGCCTTATGTCTTTTGGGGGTTGTACTATTTGATCTACATAAAAAATAAACAAATAAAACACAAAAACAAATTTTGACTGTGCATAAGTAGCAGCAGCCCTGATCCTCTTTGTCTCTGTGGGAGACCTCCTTGGTCCTCATCACCTCATCACTCTTATGTAGTGTGACACACAGTTGGATCATAATCAACTGTTTCTATGACTTCTGGAGTAAATTCATGTATCTATATTTCAGTCTATTTGTCAGGGACAATATATGTAGGCCTTGTAACATCTTCTTAAAGTCAGCTCACTGCTCACTGAAATATTTAAGTCAGTCTTTGCATGTCTGACTTACAGTAAATATGTCAGTGAGCTAAACACACAGGATGTTGAATAAGTAAGTTGGGAAAGAGGGCAAAGGAAGAAACTGGGGGTTAAAGCTGTTCAGTCAAGATATGTTGAGATTTATATCATAAAAGACTGAAGATCAACTGTTGAACTTAACCAGCTGGAAAACTGGAGCTGGAAAAGGAGCCTATGTGGGCTACCTGCACGTGTACTTGCCCCAAACGGGTTATTAAAGGTTCACAAGTAAACATGTGTGAGCATCCAAATGTTGGAACTTATTAAATAGCAAATGGTAAAGCAAAAACACAGAGAGTGGAGGGTCAAAACTCTCTCAAGACATAGACAGACTATATGACTAACTTGAGTTTGGGAAGCTCAGTTTGAGGAGTGGGGTAGGTTGGTGCCGCAGGGAACAACACCTTTCCCAGTCCACAGTGAACGGCCATCTCTGCTGCTCTGTGCTGAAGACGCATAGTCAGGCGGTTGATAGTGAATTCAATGCTGAACTTCATATTGGGCAAAAAGCGATCCAACAATCTGCAAAGGAATCCGAAGACAAAATGTTTGAATGTCAAAGGCACGTTTTTTTTTTTTTTTAATATGTTCTAATTCTTATGTGTTACTGTATTGTCTTGATCTTACGCTGAGCTGAAGCCAAGTTTGACGCTGTCCAGCTGCACGCTATGGACATAGCCACGGTACTTCACCCCTGGTTCTCCTATGGGATATGCCAGCAGCGCATCTCCTCGTAGGACAGACGGGCGGTTCTCAGACACGCCGGGTACCTGGCAGGTGAATAAGAACAGGCCAAGGTCTGAATTACTGTGGGTGCCATAGTATTGTAGTAGTTAGTAATGCCATCTCTCAGTAAGAAGTTTTTGGGTTTGATGTGAATTGTTTGTATCTATTTTGTCTGGAGATCTGTCTGCAGTGCACCCTGTCATTGCTCTGTGTCAGCTGGGATTGGCTCTACCTTCTGTGACCCTGCAATGATTATCAGTATAGACCACAGCAGGATGGATGGATGAGTATTGTGTCCCGTCTCTATAATTTTAATATATCAATGTCTTTTTTTCATCACAGTCAATCAGAATATGGTCACAGAAATGTATGACTACACTTCATGATGACTTTGTACTGGCTATGTCAAAATTTTGATATTTATTTACTAGAAGGGAGCAGCATCATTTTCTAGATAATCTATTAACTTTAACAAGTGGATTCATCTGATCGTCTGATGCACTTTGCAAACTACTTTGAAATGGCTCCTGAAAGAGACCTGAGCCAGTTGGCTGTTTAATTAAACTTGTAGTTCTGGTATACATTTTCAAACTGAACTTTTTCAATTCAAAACAACAAGATAAATTGAAGCAGTGGTCCTTAAATTGAGAATATCAGGTCAACGAGTGAACGGCAGACTGATTGTTAAGGAATGTGAATGAGTGGATGATAGATTTACCTCCAGGACGAGAAGTTTCTTGTTAAACGTGTCTATCGTCATAACAGTCTCTTCAATGTTGTATCTCTTGATGTCCACCTCCATCTGAAGCTCCTCCAGATGCAGCAGCAGCTCTAACTTCTCGGAGTAGTTCTCCCAGCTCAAAGCACTTTCCAGCAAGCTCCTTTAAACAGAGAAAAGCAAAAGAAACAAATTGCATGGTGGCATGTATAAAGTAGATGAAAAGCCTAATTGTATCATCAATGTGTTTTTTGTGTTCCATGTCATGTCTTAGGGAAATCTTGTTTACATCCATGCTAATGTATGTCAGTCAGTATATTTCTTACTTATATTACAACAACCAGCAAGATCATACACATATACACTTCAGGGACATTGTTGTCACTACAAGTGGACACTGCAAGAAGTGTATACTGATACAACATGAAAAAATATTTTTGCAGTTTGTCAGATAATTGACAGCATGCCCTCATTTGAACATATTAAACATATTTGCTATTTCAAAGATAAAACAGTTACTGGAACTGACATAAAAATGTGAATTGAATTTACCTTTTATCAGAGACGTAAGTTGGCCACTTCAAGAGCTTCACGGACCCGTTCATGTCCTTGGGTACTGGATACTGTTTTAGTGCAACCACATTTTGCAGATGCATCACTGACCACCTGGTAAAATGAGACAACATTCAAAAAGTAGGACGCATCACTTTGAAGTAACAGATGAAACATGCAGCATTTCAATTTGTATATTGGCTGTATATTTAACAGTGCACTGAGTGAACAATGATACCCCTCGGGTTGCTGCCCATCCACAATTTTACAGTGAACTTCAGGTGTCCAGGCAGGGAGGGGCTTGGGTTTGTAGGGTGCTACAGGTGCCAGCTCCAGTCCCAAGGAAGTTATACACTGAACCTCAATGAAGCGCACAATGTGGAAAGCAGTGGAGGAGGGCTGCAGGTTTGGTTTGAATTCAAAGGCCAGTGTGGCTGGATAGAAACCAACCAGACTGCAGCGGAAGTAAACCTTGATTTCATAGCTGTCACCTGAGATCAGAAGATAACAATAAGAAACAATAACATTTTATAGAGACGATTCTTTGTGCTTTATGGTGACCATAATTCTCCCTCAGCTGAGAAATTATTGAACTGAAATAAATGTACATTTGTTTGTGACTTTTGCATTACCTGGGTTGAGTGTCAGGGGGTTAGTTTTGGTCACTTTGTGCTCATCTGTCAGAGTTAAGTGTTTGAGCCAGTGCAGTGGAGTGTAGTAGGTGAAATACACAGGTTCTGTCCCAGTGTTTTTCACTTTCAGATTTATTGAGTACTGTTTAAAAAAAAAGAAAAAAAAAACAGATTTAAGCAGTTGAGTTACACATTTATACACTGAACAACAATGGAAATTACACTGTCATTTCACAACATAAATACCTCATATGTGTTCTCCACACACAGGGAAAGTTTCCCATTCTCAAACTGACTGGTAGCAGTGATGCTGACGCCCTGTTTGTCAGAAATGAACAGAGCCCTGTGGGTGCAAGAAAAGCAAATACTATTTATTACAGGCAAGGGGGTGTTTATGTTATCTGAAGATCATTCTGGTGACAGTGAAGGAGAGCTGTAGTGAGGGCAGTTAAGTAATAACAACTTCTTCATAGACTTCATAGACTGCCAGGGTGAATCTGCAAGCTATGCTGACTCCTGCAGTTTGCGCTTACAGCCCTACAGGACTTCCTGTTCTGTCTGCTTTGGTTACAGTGTTTAAGTAAATCAGACCAAGGAGGACATTTGTTTGTTGAGTGTCACTTTTCAAATTACTTTTATTCAATGTTTGTTTAATAAAGAAAAACTTTAAAATTAATATTCTGATACCAGTGAACAGACTCCATACACAATATCAGATAGAGCATAGAATCTGAATAACCATCCTTCTCCTCCATCAGTTCATCACTGCAAAGAAAAGGTCATGGGGGGGGGGGTACTCAGTTATTTTATCTTTCTCTCTGAATAACAAATTGCACATGAATTTCAATTGAAAAAAAATTCTCCATCAAATATGTCAGACACTACAAATCTCCTAACCATCACTGTTAGACAGTGAATTATCAAATTAGCATCAAAGGTTGTAACACCTCTTTGATTCAACAGTGATTCAGCTACTTTACACACACAGTCAATTAATTTCCATGACAGAGAGTTACCTAAAAAAATACTATATGATGAATGTGTTAGTTTTGAAGGAGCATGAAAATTTAAAGAGGAATCAAATTATTTGATCGTGTTACCTGTGTGTCTTCAGTTTGTCCATCAGAAGACTGGCCAATTTCCTCCGGGCTCGTACTCCTGTATCTGCGTCATCTGGGGAAGTGAAGCTCTGTTCTAGCCCTGGACTGACTGCTCCATTCTGCTCAGCCTGTGGCTGACGGCTTCTGGGTGTGTGCCACTGGTCCTCATACTGCACTCTGACCTGTACAGAGGATCATTTCCTTTCAATTTTATCCTGAGATGAAAAATTTCATTCCTCATATTTTTTTTATTGGCAGTGTCAGTCATCAGGGTCTATTCACCTGTTTAATCTGCACCCATTAACTTGTTTAATGGCCCTGTAAACCCAAATAGATACAATAACATGCAAAACATTTGTTTGTCTTTTTCAGACCTTAGGTTTCATTTCTGAAAAAAATGACACCACCCAGATCCTGTGGCGTACATCCCAACTGCTGTTTTCAGAATGACACTGCTGTTTGTTGTTAAAACAATTCATCTCATAAAACATTCAGCACCAACAAAAAGCTGTCATGTTTTATTCTATTAACAGCAGAACTTTTCAGACCAAATGTGATACAATCAATAGACAAAAACAAAAGTGACAATACACACAAAAGTATGACCTGCAGTGGTACGCAAAATTATGTCTTGAGAAATATGATTGTTAACCTTCCCTTGTTGCTCCCCCCATCAGATTCAACCTAAGACCTTGGGCCAGATGCCTTAATACCCTCAGGGATAGACACACTGACAGTGAGATACTCCCATGTAGAGAAAAGAGGCCTCTAAGGATAGGGAGAGACCTTGAATTATCGGTAACACAGGTCACTGTGTGTCAGGCTGGTGCCTTGTGTGAGTGTAAATCATGTATGTATGTGCAATGAACCAAAAGAATACCTACACATTCCTCTGAAACATGGATATGAGTAAATATGAGATGGTTAAAACTCTGTGAATGTGTGAATACACATATACACTGCTTTCAGGAGCAGAAGTGAAGTGATATCATGCAATCGCATAAATAGTAACTTATATATATATATATATATATATATATATATATATATATATTATATTATATTATATTATATTATAATATAATATTAAAAATAAAATAAATAAAATAATTAAAAAATAAGCGCTCTGGGCTTAAGCTACGATTATAATTTTTTTGTTTGTTTTTTTAACAAAATCTTGATTTGCAGAAAAAGTATACTGTAACTTTTTAACTGTATATTATTTATAGTTGTCATACACAGATGATAATTCAATTTTGTGTTACAAAAAAGTCTGATTAAAAAAACACAAAAGTTGTTCAACATATAAACATTAACATAATAAATGAATAGCAATAACAAAAACTGTAATCAATATAATTAATATTAACTATATTTCATGAACTGCATAAAAACTTTGAATATGCTTCAAAAAAACCTTAATTTTGTTGGCTGTCAGATACTGCTTATTTTCCTTCATTAGGTTTTCAAGTGGTATTTTCTAGCTTTTTCATTGGTCACTTAAAAGCAGGGCCTAAAAGCAATATTTAATTGTCTGTCTCAGGGACAGCTGTGAAGACGAACTGACCCCAGCACTTGGCTGTTGTCATCACAGCCAAGGTTGTCAAGATATCGCAAACTGATTCCAGCCGAGGGAGTAAACAGTCATAACACAGACGCCCTTCATCACAGAGATATAGTCTTCCCTTGGGAAAGTACTGAATGAAAATGTACAGTACATGTTGTAAGTTTTGCATGGCTCTATATGGGATTAAATAAGACCTGCAGAGAGGATAAGATCCAGAGGTAGGAGGCTGTACAGTGTTAACTGCTTATCTCTGTTCTTGGATCTCCAGAAACTTCTTCCATCACTTTTTAATCAGCATTACTCTGATCAGATAAGAGCCAGTGGAAGGAGTGCTCAGACATTTACTTCAGTACAAGTAACAACACAAGCCCTTTTCTTTTTTTCTTTTCAGTCAGTTAAATAAAGCACCTTTAACGTTCAGAGGAGAGACGTCTCTCAGTGAAACTGAAAACAACTGTGAAACTGTGAAATAAATGTGAAACTTTGCAAATGCTAACAATTAGACACACATTTTGTGTAAGGGCTTACAAACCAAAAATGCTGCTTTTATTTTATCATATGTTGTCGTGTTTTTGAAATCTTTGAAATACAAAGTAATTCACTGCAACACTGCTCCAACTGAAATTGAATGTAATTTGGATGTTAGCTTTTTTCTGTTATTGTTGTTTTTACTTTTAGGTCATGGCTTTCAGATGTAATTTATATTAGTTCACACAAACACTTTCTATCCATCTGATACTGGCCCGGCCCAGCCGTCCAATTTTTAAAACTCACTGTGGCCTCTGAGCCAAAAAGTTTGCCCACCCCTGCTCCAGATCATATCTCCATTTATTTATGGAGGTCACGTGTTACAGACTTTGACCTTTAGCTTAAAACAATTAAACTTGTCATATTTATAAAAGTCACTTCTTTGTAATAATTAATAATTAGTGTCGTGTAACTCTCAACAAGTAATTTAACTTAAAAATTAGGCCATTTATTTCAGTTTAACTATTGTATATTGTATCTGACTATACGCCACTACAGCAAATAACTTCATCATCATCATCATCATGGTGCATCAGAAGTAAACAGTGACCATGAGAATACCAAAGATGTCTTTGTATTTCTGCTTTATCAGCAGTGGATAACAGCTTTAAAAAACTGCTACTGCGCTGAGGTGTCCGAAAATAAAGTTTGTGCATTTCAAAAAACTACACAGCTCATCTGAGAAAAAAAAATCAGGGGAAAGCCATGGATTTGAAACTTACTCTGAACCAACACATCACAAAGTCTGTAGATGTGGTTACCATTG
The DNA here is from genome assembly GCA_021432705.1 of Caranx ignobilis. Taxonomy (NCBI): domain Eukaryota; kingdom Metazoa; phylum Chordata; class Actinopteri; order Carangiformes; family Carangidae; genus Caranx; species Caranx ignobilis. The sequence goes on from MU269985.1 coordinate 66,332,735, forward strand.
TATTACAGTGAAAACTGACTAAGGTTGTGCTTTTGTGTGTGTGTGTGTGTGTGTGTGTGTGTGTGTGTGTGTCAGGCCGAGTACAGACGCCATTTACATTTGACTGTTGTGATCAACCACAACATTAAAACCTAGGCCTATTTATTAGTTATGCCTGGCCTGTACTTTATCACCTGTCTGGACATGTTGGTGTTAACTGTCGATATCTTCTTAAGGTGTGTTTAGAGACAGAAAAAGTGTCATCTCTATTGTCTGAATGACAATGACTCCTCACCAAAGAAGCATGTATACCTGTATCATCATCTCCGTCCATCCCTGTATTCAGCTTTAATCTTATTAAAGTAAATTGTATAAACAGAAATGCATACCGTGTGGTTAAAGCGAATGGTGTCCCCTCGTCTTGTTGTTTTGCCAGTCACTTTCAGGCCGTAGAGGACTGAACCAAAGTTTGGGTCTTTGGTCCCTGGAGTCCTGAAATTAGAGACCAAAACATTGAACTTTACAAACATGTATCAAACGTTCATGCATCTGCAGATATACGGTGTAGATGCTGAGGACTGAGCTGCTCACCTTCTCCTGAACTCGTTGTTGTAAATGTCTCTCAGTTCAAGTCTGTCAGTGATGGATGCTCGATTAGTCTCCTTCAAAAACTCGTAGAAGTCGAGTCCGATTTGGCCAAATGACAGTAACTTCTTATTAACCATGATTGTTTTTTTTTTTGTTTGTTTGTTTGTTTGTTTTCAAAAAGAAAAAGACATCAATATGATCGCATCAAACACGGCTGTCCACCTGAAGACGGAAATACACCGCTCATCAGTTCAGCGCCTTGGGTGTGAAGCAGGGGATATTTATATCAGGAAATCCCGAAGAGAGTTAATTGCTTTTATATTTCTGGGCAGTCCACATGGGCGGTGTCCCTCTGCCTCTCATGATCGCGAGCGGAACAGCTGACACCGAGACCGAGCACGGGGGTTTAAAGCGCGTGCACCCACACAGCCGTCCGGTGGGGAGAAACGAAAGTTAAGAGTTAAGACTGTTAGTAGCTCTGTCGGTAAAACGAAACTGTGTTAAACATGATAACAAAACAGATAAAAATGTTTGACTAGGGTGAGTGAGCGAACACGTAAGCAATATAAACTGCATGTATTCCTTTAGCAAGTCATTTAGCAACATTAGAATATGAGTAGTTGAAAGTTAGCTGCTTTATCACATGTCCTCTAATTAGCTATGTGCTATTATTTCCTACAGATGACATCAAGAGCAAAAATAGTAACGCAAATGGTGACAAACGTGAGCTCTTGAAATATTACATCTTGTTTTTTAATGATGAACGTGTGTGGCTGTGTGTGTGTGTGTGTGTGTGCGCGCGCGCTTGTGTGTGTGGAGCAACATAAACGTCACAGAATAAACCGCACTACCACACACACCTACAGAGTGAATATAAAAGGTTTCCTAGTATTCAGTATTTATAGGTATTTATAGGAACAGCACTTTTGGTCTGTACCAAGCATTCTTCTGAAGATTGTATTAAAGACATTTTTATTAAATGGTTCTAAAAGCTCATGGAAATATAAATGTATGGCAGAGATACTGGCATCGGCCACAGACCGCGAAGAGAAGTTTATTGTAAGGACATGCAGAGTTGTGGATCCAACTTTGACACTGTCTCACTCTCGCCCCCATTAAACTATCAGATGGACAGGAAACAGGGATCAAAGAGCCCCCCTCTCACTAACACGCCGGCTTTTAACATGTCAGAGGAGATGTACAACCAGACCAGCTCAGCTCCACAGGATCAACAACCCACTGGAGAAAACAACTTAACTCTCAGTAACAGTAACAATAACAACAAAAACAATAATAATACACTTAGTTTGTGTATTGACATTTGAGTGTTACTTATAGTGTAAAAGTAACAGGTAAAAGGGTTTCTATTTATCATTCAGATGTGAATCCTGAACTTTCTGTCCCACATGAACACACCCAGTCTCCCCCCTCTCCCTCTCCCTCTAGATAACAGTCATAAACCACAACCGACATCCCTGAGTAGTAACAAACAGAACACTCTTCAGACACAGATCTTTTTTTTTTTTTTTTTTTGATAATACAATTCCCAGACTTATATCCTGTATAATGGTTGAAATACAGCCTACAGATTTCAAGACCACATCTCTCATGTGGCCACACTGTCACACCAGAATATCTAATTGTTGTCATAATTATAAATCAAAGAACTGACTGTGTATTCCACATTTAGAGACTGTTAGCTATAGGCAAAAATAGTTTCTAACCCCTCCATGGAAAGTTATTTTTACTCAAAATTCAAACAAAGAGGAAGACAGGAAACTCCCCTGAAACTTGGCCGGGCCTCTTATTAATCAGCTCAGTCAGGCTTTCAGCCATAGCATTTAGCCATTTTGATTTCATTATCATTTTGTACACATTTCCCCTCCAATTACCACATGCTCCAGGTAACCTGCTTTTAATTGTGTTAATAGGTTCTCCATTTAGTTTTCCTGTTGCACCTCTCTCTCTTCCTCTACAACCCAGCCAACCATCCTGAGTCTGATTCTGCTCATGGTTTCTGCTGCTTAAACGGAAGTGTTTCCTCCTGCTGGATCTTGGTGGGTTTTGTTGGCTCTCTGTAAATACTGTTGTGTGATCTACACCTTTTGTTTTTGTAGAGTACCTTGAGATAAATTTGTTGTGAATTGGTGCTATATAAAACTGATCTGACTAACTCTACACATTCGATCTTTTATTTTTATAAGCCAAGTCAAATCCAACTCAACTTAACAGCAGAAATGCTTCAGACTAATTTTTGTAACTTTTTTTTTTTTTTTGACCAACACACCACCAACACATGACCCTGTGAATACAGGGCGCAACGCTAGGTCTCCAGGTACAGGACCTCAGTCGATTGATGATATAACATTATTTAATCATCAAATCTCATTCATAGATACATGTAGTAACCACTAGTTGTGTGGCTGTATTGTAAATAGCCTCTTGTTAAGCAGAGACTGCGGATCCAATAGGCAGTCATGGCTTCTCAAGAGATTGATAAGATGAATCAATAAAAATTATTCAATAATGGTCCTGGTGATGCCCTGTCAACAAGGATTTTATTCATAAATTGTGGTGTCCAGGCTACAAATGATGTAATAAGTCATATGCACACTTAGTGATCAGTTTGCCATGCGACTTTATTTTTTTACTGGTTTATGGCTCATGATCATTGACCTGATCGGTAGGCTCTCCAGCTGCTGTCAGTTTTCCCTGTGGAGCGTAGTACAAATGTGGATAGGAGAGGAAGAAAGAGAAAAACAAACACCCTTTAATCTACAAGGCAATTTCCAGCCAAGAGCAACCACATGCAGTGCCAAGCATGTGAGTTTGTGACTGTGCTTATTACCTGAAATGCTGTGCGTGTCTAGTGACCAGTACATTTTTCTCCTCCTCAGAGACTGTAATGCCACAATAACTGCCATTTTCTAAGCAGTAGTAAATAAACCTAAAAAAAAAACAAAAAAGAGGTCAGTATATGTTGAGAGTTAACTATAAATTTGTGCAACACATTCATCTCAACTGAAAGACTGTGAGACTGATAAGCACTTATAATCTTACCTGTTCCAGATATGATCAGTTGTCAGGGCCCTTGGGTCTCCAACCACGACCAGTAGAGCTTGAGCTCGGGTCACTGCCACATTGTACCTCTGTGGAGAAAATATTAGTTAGTGCATATTGTGAATTGGTCTATTAGTGCTGCATTTGTGAGCATGAAGAGTTAGACAGCAATCAACTCCTGCTCATTATTATGCAAATGTTTGACAAAAGGTGCTTAAAATTCTCAAAGGAGAATCTGATTTATTGTTTCTGTCAACACAAATAATATATATTGCTAATGAGTTACTGTGGAAGTGTAATGTCTTTCACCTTCCCGTTAGAAACAAAGCCTAAAGTGAACCGGTCACTCTGCATAGTCAGTTTGGGAGTGCTACGCACTGTAGACACTAGAGTCACATTGAACTCTTTTCCTTGAAACCTCTCCACTGAACCAACCTATGAAAACATAAATGCAACATTTGTTAAGTGAACTTCCAAAACTTCTCTCAAACATGTTCCACACCTAGCAGACAACTTCTGTATTCATACCGCAATGTTTGCCAAGTTTTCATTCTTGAGATCTTTGTCCATCCTCAAGGCATTTTGGATTTTCTCCACCTGTGGGCACACAAACACTATGGATGAGGATACCTTTTTTACATATGGCATGGGTCATTACTGTGTTTGAAAAAGCATCAAACTTTTTTTTTTGTCTTTTAACCCATGTCCCATCGCTGGTTTTATGGTTGATTTTTATAATGGCTATTTACAGGACAAACTACATGTTGGGAGATAGGAATTATATTTTGTCCTATAATGCTTGGTCACTGGGGAAAATGGCAGAGAAGCTGAGTTGCAGTTTCATATCTAGGTCTATTAATATAGCAATGGGTGACTATTAGAATATACTCACTTGTTTTCTGTATGGGGTAATGATGCCAATTTCTCCTTGTTCAATTTCCATTACACCCTTTTTGTGAAGATGGTCAAGTATGGACTTGAGGTATTCCTTTAACACCTCCACCTCTGCCATGTTGTAAAGAGAAGGACTGTTCTTATCGCATTCATGAACACCCGCCACCCCATGGAAGATCACGGGAAAACCCTGAAACAGAAAGATATCAGTGAGATTAGGGTTAGAGAGAGGGAACTGATGCCTGTGTACGTGTGTGTGTGAGCATGTGTGTTAGTCTGTATATATTACTTTCTTGGGCAGTCTGTCCCATTTGCAGAATGAATTACATTTCTCCTTTGCAGCATATGGCAGAAGTTCTCCTTCATAAAAAAGTTCATTGGGAATTTTTAGAATTGCAGGATGGGACCTGAGAGAGAGAGGAAGTAAAGACGGGGGATTAGAAATGACACTTTGAGAAGACAAAGCAACAAATTTAGGGATCAAAAATACCACACCTATAGTTCCTCAGTAACTTGGTGACAAAGCAGTTGTTGAAGCCTTCTGTCTCATGCGCCTTATATAGGCTGATGTCCCGCATCAGACGCTCCAACAAGGACACTCCTATACATAGTAAACAGCTTCAAACATTCTTACATACAAGCAATGGTAAACATCTGATAAGTTATTGGCAATTCTTTCATTGATAGTTTCGTTACCTTATTCCTTATCTTTTATTGATTATTTAGAGACATTGCAAATCCTACGTGTGGTTTTGTATTGTGTACACATAGTGCTCACCCATGCCATGTTTATTTGCCAGTCCACATGTGATGACGGGGCCTAACTGTTTCGGGTCTCCAGCCAGCACTAACTGGCATTTAGCTGGTTTTAGTAAACCTATGGAGCACATATATAACAAGGCATTGTTCAAGAGAAAGATTCAGAATAGAGATTAATAGATTAAGGGCATGACCTAAACAGAATATCTCACACTAACATTTTTAACAAGCTGGGCTAGGCTTTCACCTGCTATGGGGATGATACACTCTGGTTCTGCAGCCTGACCTGCCTCATCCACAAAGATGTACGTGTAATGACCTGGAGGTATTCCTCCTGTCACTAGCCTGAAGAGATAGAAAGATGAAAGAAACTGAAGACAGTGAATTTTCCTCATTTTGATATGAGTAAGTTACGGTATTAATTTAGAGTACAGCAGAGTGTTTGACCTGAAACTTGTATGTACTTACTGTGACACAGTTTAGTAAATGTGGTGTAAAACTAGAAGCACTATAGTAACAGCTGCATGTATGACAAGGGAATATCCTTATTGGCTGTCTGAAAAGCTGATACCAAAGGCATATTTTTTCAGTAAATTCATATGGATAAACTGTAGTAGCTACTGTACCTTCCCGCAGTCATCAGTGTAGTGACCACAATCTTAAACCTCATCAGCACATCTCTGGGAGGAACAATAATCATTTGTGCCTCATGGTCCAGGTTGCAGCAATACTACAGAAAACAACCAAGTACACACAAACATACACACGCACACACGCACACACACACATACATGTTCACGTGTATGTCATACTTTTATATTACAGAACGTATAGACACACAAATGCCACAATGAAGTTTGAGAGCACTACACTTGACAAAAAATAAAAAATACTACAATTACAATGGCAGATCTTGCTTTTCTAATGTGATTCATTCATTCCTTGCTGAGGAACAGGATTTACTTAGAAAGTTAATTATCAGAAGGTGAAAGATGTTATTTGACAGAGATGAAGAAAAACTCTTCACAAATCAGTTCTGTACTGATGTGATGTGACTGAATGTCTCTGCAGATCATCATAAAAACACAAAACAAGAAAAGCACACACCTTTAAATTTTCAGGAATATTTTTCACGGAGTGCTGGGTGGCATAGAAGCGATACAAGTTGTTGGAGCCTATCTTTCTCTGTATCTTCTCACAGAGGTGATCAGTTGCACTGTTTGAGGGAGCGCAAGCTAGGATGGTGCTTGAGGGATGGGTTTTTAATATCTGCTTGATTGCTTCCACCAAAGTCTCTGTTTTGCCTGACGAATACATGTAAAAATACATTATTCAAAAAATAAAGAAATTATATTTAAGCACATACATGTACATGCAGTACCTGTGCCAGGTGGACCAAATAACAGGTAAGGGGCAGGTTTTGCAGTAGCAGCTACAATGTGTTGAATGGCCTTGCACTGCTCTGGGTTGCTCTCAAGCCCAAACAGCCTAATGACAGGTAGACAAAGGTGCAAAAGAGTGACAGAGTCACAGTTGAGAGTCATGGTTAACATGCCTGGAAAAAATAATTTTAGGAACAAATGAAATAAAAAGCACACAGAGAAAATGTTCATAATTATGACCTTTTTTCTATGTCTATAATGTACATGAATGTTTCTACTAGATTTGTGAACTTGAGATAATCTGACCTCTGAAGAACAGAATGGTGGGAAGAAAGTTGTCCAGTCGGGAACAACACCTCCCTCAGTCTGTGTGTGTACACCATTGTTACTGCTCTGTGCTGCAGACGCAGGGGCATGCGGTTGATCACGAAGGCAACGCTGAACCTCATACCATCCTTGAAGTGAATAAGGAAGCTGCATACAATGCCATGTGTAGTTATTGGGTATGGTGAAGCAGATGAGTAAATAATACATTTGATGAGCAATGTGTAGTCAGTTTTTCTCGGTCGCTTTGATGTAATTATTCAATCAGAAACATCATTCTCACGACTCTTAATGCTGGGGTAGGCAGATTTTCTTTTAAAAACAAATATTAACTTTTTTTTTTTTTTTTTAAGAAAATTGGGATTACCCATTCAGTTATCAGTAAGGAAAAATCTGTGTGTCTGGGACAATCACAGTGTTTCTCTGTGTCTCTGTATGCAGCAGCCTGAAAAGCTTACAGCTCTCAGTATCTTTGAACAATCAACTCTGTTTTGGTCTGGGGGTTCCCAATTGGTTGAGGGGCTGGCCCTACTCTGTCGGGAGGCCCCACTCTGTCCTCCTGATTTGTTAGGACAGTGCGGGCCTGGCCCTTCAGCCAATTGGGAATCCCCAGAACAGAATAGATTTGATTGGTCAAAGATAACGGGAACTGTAGGCTTTTTTTTTTTCAAAACAAATCCTGCCTACCCCAGCTTTAAAGGTCCAGTGTGTAGAATAAATATAAGGCTATGAAAACCAAACAAATTTCATATTGTTGCGATTATACACTTATACAAATATATTCATGGGTAGTATATTCAGATTTTGCCAATAAACCTTGGCAATTATTAAACACTGGACCTTTAATGATGATGATGATGATGATGATGATGATGATGATGATGATGAAAACCTAAGACAGACTGAAATGCCATGTCTACAAATAAGTAGAAATAATATTTTCTCCCCATCTCTCACAGGTTTTCAGAGAATTGACTGGAAAATGTTGTATAGCCACACTTTTTATGTTGGATTTTTTTTTTTTTTAGGTTTAATCTGTATTTTATACTGTATTATTAAAAATTGATCTGTGGTAAAAATGTCTTAATCTTGCTCCTACCTGTCAGTGAATTTTACGTAGACCTCATCTCCTTCCTCATATTTAATCCAGCCTATATAGATATCACCTGGAAATGCTCCTTGATCTAAAGGAGTTACCAGCACCTGGTTCCCAGACAGCTTATTTGTTGAGCTGTAAGAGTTGCCTGTAACCTGACCACACAAAATGTTTACGTGGAGCTTACTGTTTCATTCTGACATGTCTAGGTGAATGCTGCAGCCAAAGCCACAACAGATTTTTAGGTTTTATTGTGTATCAAAATGCATTACCTGCAAGACAAGAAGGTCTGCGCAGTTTTTGTGTCTGTGCATGGCCACATTGGGGTGGTTGTATTTCTCTATATCTGTCTTCTGTTTAAGCTCTTCAAGATAAAGTAGCAATTGGAACCTCTTTGAGTAATTCTCCCAGTTCAGAGAGTTTGTCTCCATCTCCTTAAACGTCTCCCTGCGGATGGAAAAAGGTGTGAAATAGTGCATCACTTTCGAAAGCATGAGGAATGTGAGGCTATAACACCAGAGCACTGTATTTTCCTGCCCTGAGTGCATATGGCACATTGTGGCCTTTGCATTTAGCCTGTCACAGATCAGCTCAGACACCCTTGCTTTATTTTACACACAATAGTCAGGGTTATCTGTATGTTCAGCCTGAGATGTTAATCGCTCCTTATTCACGGTGGTGTGAGACAAGTTTAAAGGTAAATCATTTTAAAATGTATCATTTGTTTGGTCGTTAATATTGCTCAGTGTGCACAATATGCTGCAACTCTGGCTCAAAACCAGAATCCTTAACAGGCTCAGAGAAAATGAAATCTGGTGCAGATTAACTTGCCCTTCTCAATGAAAGCGTGTGCAGCTGAAAATACATACGTGTTTGATCTGATGAGGTATATCATGTAGCCATCGAGCTGATATTTCTTCAAAGGAACACGCCTAGGCAATGTCGCTTCCCCAAAGAAGCTAAAACAAAACAAACAAAAAAAAAAAAAACAAAGAAAAAAGCACAGGGAAGTAATGAAGGGAAAGCCTTAACAGACAGCAATTACAAAATAATATTGACTGCTTGATTTCATAGACATTGGTGTAAAGCATAATCATCACACTATAGGTAAGTCATTCTTCGTATGATAAAGTTACACCTTTCAGCAGGTTCCTCCTCTGTTTGCTGTGCATGCGGTGAGTTTCTGGCCATGGGGAGGAACCCTTCATCAGAGAACATCTGATGCCTGACATCTCTGATCATTGTGCTCTGATCCTGTGCAGGATGACAGGTCCAAGATCTCGTACAATTTTAATTAATATTAATAAGTCAGGATATTGTGTTTGTAAAGGTGAGACCTTACAGTTGAGAAACAAGAATTAAATCAATGTAACCGTCTGCTTCATCATTAGGCAGGGCACAGCAGAGTTATTTGTATCTAACATTACACACGAGGGCAATTCAATGTGCTTAACAAAAAAAAAAGATAGAGACATTAAAAGCATCATTTTCTGGTCCTCTCTTTTTTAAATGATAAAACTCTGTTGAAATGAAGACACTTTTAAAGGACTCTTTAAAAATGATTATTATATTCTGAAGGTATATTTGCTAAGGGACGAAATTCAGGGGGAAACTAAGGGAGCATTGGGTGACCCTGATATTTGTTGAGCTGAGCCCGAATTTAGTGTTAAATTTACTTGGTGCTGGAGAACGATTATTATTGATTATTGATATACACAGTATGCTTTGATAATCAACATGGCTTAGGATAGAGCTGAGAAAAGCTTTAAGTCATTGCAATCCTGCTTCAGTGGTGTGATAGCCTGTGAACAAGGGACGGTAATTTGGTCTGAACTATTCACCTGCTATGTAAGTGATGTTTTAATGTAGTGTGGTCCCTCTAATGAAAAGTGATCATGCCTTGACTACCCTACCTTCACTTCTCTAAACATAGGCCTGATGCTGCTAAACATAATTTCTCGCATTCATGTTGTTATATGCAAAGCGACGCCTCGCGAGCACATCAATGTATCGATAATTGATTACATTGACTACATTTTTTTCGCCAGGTGGCAGTGAGAGCTCTGATTAGCTAGCTTAAATGCGGCAGCATTTGAAACAACAGAAATGAGACAGGAGGAGTGGTGCTGGTTCTAGCTTCAGCAGTTGTTTTAACATTACATAGCTGGATTTAACAGTAAGTACGTGCGACTGTAAAGTTTGGAAAGTGATCACAACTTGCTTGCATGCTCACCAAAAGTTAAACACACCTAGCTTATTATAACCATACCAGTAAGAGGGTACAACTTTCAATACATACACACAGCAACTTAGATGTTTAGTAAACACATTAACTTACTTCACTGGTGGACAACCTGGAAAGACACGCCCGAGTTTCCTGGTGAAACTAGCTTTGCTTTGAATATAAACACATTTCCGGGATGAGTCAATGTTGATTCAAATTGATTTGAATCAAATTGATTCAAATGAATCATCATTGTGGTCAAGTGTTCTGAGCATTATGAGAACTTACTGCGGTGCCTACTGCCCACAATCCTCATCAGCATTATCATTCATACTCAGGCACAGTGGTGGAAATTATTGTCACTCAGCATGAATACGGTAAAAATAGATTTATTTAAAATATGATATACGTCTTGTACTGTCATTACCACTGAAAATCACCATTACCATCAGATGGGATGATGATGATGATGATGATGATGATGATTTTGGATGTGGTGACAGCCTTCTACTTTTTGGCTCATGCTTCAATTTTTGCTTTTTACATCTGACCAGTAGGGGGCACCACAGATTAATTTTTGCTCAGCTGTCTTGGTTGTTCTTCTTATTTCTGGTATCTGAAATTATTGCACTGTGTAGACTATACTGTTATTATTATGTGTTGTCATTTTGTTGTAGAAGTAATTTTTGCACAAATGATGGATGACTGTAGCATATTTTTATGGGGGCCGTATTATACTTATACTTATACCTGCTTATACTTATACAAGTAACGAAATCTGTTACTGTGATGACGATTTTCCTGTTCTTAAAGAGATCATCAGGTACACATTATTGTCATTCATGATGAAAATCATCATTGGTTGCAGCTCCACATTACAGATTTCCTTACATTTCAGTTTTTGAACATTTTAGACTTACATATTTTCATTGCAGATTCAATCTAAGTAGGCAGAGATCAAGAAGTATGTTACACCTCTTAAATGACTGAAAGGCGGTTTTTTTTTACATTTTGTTTTATTTCTTCTGAAACACAGATACAGACATCAGGGCATACATCAGCTACAACACTGACACGATTCAGACTCGCACTCAGACACTGACACGGACTCCTTTTTATTTATAACCTATATACAGACACAGACACTTGTTGCAGCGGTTTACAGATAACATCCGCCGGGAGTGCGCTCGCATGGCAACCGTTGCTATATAAACTAGTTTCTTAAACAGCCGCAAGCCCTCTCAGTTTCATTACATTACACATACTCATTCATGTCGTTCACTCACACTCACACTTTCATTCCTACTAAAGCCATCCTCACTCCTCTCATCTGAGACACATATGGACATCAGGGAATCAGCTACAAGTTAGAACGTCACGTTTAGATGTTACGTTCGTGCGTGCCCAGCGTCAACCACTTTTAGAACGCTGATGCCCCCCCCCCCCCCCCCCCCCCCCACACACACACATAAGTATTACAGACATATATACATTAGAAGAACGAATCAGAAAATTAACTGTTGATTATAGTTAAGTCTGTCTTTACATTTGTATGCTTGTGTGTATGTGTTTGTCTATGTGTATTGTATAGCTGAGGATATGTTTGTGTGTTTATGTATCCAATGAAGGGCCACAAGTGCACGTTAGACACAATAGTCTCTCAGGGAGTGAGTGTAGATAGTTTGGTAAGTCTCAATGTTGGTTGTGAGTCTTAAGTTTAGAAAGAGTTGGTTTGTGTCTGTGTGTGCATGTGTGTGTGCGTGCATTCACTTGTGTGTGTGAGCGTCGGAGGTATCTACTGATGATCCTGAAGAAAGTTTGGAAGTGGCCAAATTGAGGATTAGAGGGACAGGGGGTCGGGTTTGTTTGACACAAAATCTTCAGAACAACCAGAGGTGTTTGTTTATCCTGATCAGTGTTAGTGTTGTGCATGTGTCTGTTTGTGTGTGTGTTTATGTCAGCCTCCTATCTGTCTGCCTATCCATGTTTGTGTTTGAAGCTAAATTCTGTCGGACTGCGTGATGACTCAGCTCTCCAGATTGTCTTACTGTACTATTTGTCATCTCTGTGCCGACTGTGACTCACTGATCATCTCGCTGTCCCTGCGGCCATGACCCCACATGAGCAGGACCCAGACGGCAGAGTTAGATTGTTTTTGCATGTGTGTACGTGAGTGAGTGCCCCGATAGCACTGTGCATGTGTAACTGTTTATCAGACAACATGTCAATGCATTGTGTGTCAGTGTGTGTGTGTGTGTGTGTGTGTGTCAATGACCCAGGGAGACAGCAGGACCAAGAAATGACTTAAACGGCCGCAGCTGCATTTCCATGGCAACAGGGTGTTTTAATGGAGGGACATTATGGGCTAGAGAGCAGGGTAATGACCGCTCTGGCCGTCGGAATGCCTTGATCTTATCACCATGGCGAGAGGGGATGCTCCCACTTTCTGATGGTCTAATAGCCCTTGCTCTAATAGACAGGCAGCCTGGGCCACTGAGGTCACTTGGAAACACTGAAGCACCCCTCCCACGCACCCTTAAACACAAACCCATAGCACTGCTTTGTCACTCTGTCCATTTTTTTTCCACTGATGTTCTGGTTAGAATGTCTTCCCTTTTTTAACATGCATGTGGCACTATAAGTAAGTATATTTGTGATGGAAATATAATCAAAGAGCAGTTCTTCCAGGAGAGGAGAGGGCCAAGCCAATGGTTGAGGAGAGCGCAGAAGAGAGATAAGAGCAAAAGAGATGTAAAAGAATGGCCTGTCACTGTTTTTGGCACCGTCACACAGCCTCGTACTCACATACCCTCCTGAATCTCACACAGCATGGCGGAGTGTATACATGGACAAATCCTATAAGTCCATTTAAATATCACAACAGTCTTCTTGTAATCTGTTTGTTTGAAATTCGTGATGAATCGGCAGTTTTCAGCAGGAACCAACGCAGGCCTTATCCACACGTATTTGTCCATGTTAAGGGTTGAGTTATTTCTCAGCACGAATGGTTGGATGCCAGTGGAGGAGTGTGTGTCTGTGTGTGAATGTTACTTTTTTATCTCACTCAATGAGTGAGTGGAGGTTGGCAGTGAGGCTATCTGTCCCTCTCAGACACCCAATCTGTCTCTGTCACTGTGCTTGCAGCCTCTGCACACACACACACACACATACATACACACATACATTGATGAAATGGCCTCATCAGCAGTAACATTATTCCTGTTATATGCCATGTTACTCTGTATTTGGTACTATTCAACCAAAAATGGCTGTTAAAAAAGTAAGTTAGTTGAATTTGTTTTTCAATTGCATGTATGCAATCAAATCAAATATCCTGATCCAACTTCTTGTCATTTAAGTCTCTGTTTTCGAGTCCCTCTCTGTTATGACAGGCAGACAGACAGTGCTCAGGGTGAGAGCTGCGTCTGTACTGAAGTGTCCCATTGAGTTTGGTGAAGTGGACTTATCTCTCACCATCCCTTCTCACATCTCACTCTCTCCTGGATCCTGACAGGACTGAACTCCACACTCATCCTGCCCTCCTCACTCCAGAGATGCCTCTCTCGTCTGGGCTCAGACCCACACTCGGACCCCCTCCACCGCAAAGTCCTCCTTACAGTTGGCAGAGTGCTGCATGATTCTCAAGGTAATGCTTGTGTGTGGGGACTGGACAGTTGATGGTGATAGTGATGATGGCCACTGATGTGTTGATCCCACTGCTAAAGATCCTGCTACTTAGATGTAACAGTAAAGACATTTTACAAGGAAAACATATCCAGCCAAGGGGGTGAATGGAAAGACTATGACTGCAAATCAAGTGATAAACAGTGCACACACTTACATGTATTTGTTTAGATTTTAATCACAAGCACAATTAGGATTAGATATTTGTATGATGCAGATCTTTGTGTATTTATTTTCACATTGAAAAAAATAAACCAGTAACTACAACAAAGCTGCTCCACAGGGCTTGTCTTCCCACCAGCCTAGGAGGGTGGGGGTAGGGGCTTAAATGGAAAATTCAGGTTTGTGGAGTTATGTGTGGCAGTCTAATGTAGTCAGTACATTACTTGCTAGACTTATTAGACTCTGATTGTTACACTCCCAGTTAGGAGTGCTGACCAGTTGCACTGGCAGAGTGGCAGAGCTACATATTGCTTTGCACAGGACACCAGTCAGCAGAAACAATGCGGTATCCCGAGTATAGCAAAGCCAAAGGACAGTGCCATTCTCATGGAGAGATGAACCTCTGAAAGTATCCTACGTAGAAGCTCACAATTAAACACATATTGAATATTTGGTGGTGTCAGTTAAGACCACTGAGGGGGGCTATGGGGACACATAACACTAAGAGTTTGGTAACCACTGCTTAACAGCACTATCAGGTTAATGTTACAATGGCAGAGCAGGCATGCACAAACTGGTAAATCTGACCTTTCTACCAATTGGCAAGGCAGAGAACAAGTCCATTACACTACATCGCATCTTATAAAGTTACCCTTGGTTCCCATTTGAAACTTCTTCTTGAGGATCAAATGTGACACACACAGAAATGCTTACAAACGTCTGAATTTTAAAAGCACTGAAAATTCATGAGATCAAATAAAGTGATCATATAAGGTGAAAACTATTTCTGACTAATATACTGTATCTCGAAGCAGCAATGTGCAAGATATTTGTCCATGTGCCAAACAAAAAAAGATATTTGATATTTGAAATAAAGCAACTATCCAGTTCCACTGTGCACACACATACCAACTATATACAGACACTAAAACGGTACGTCAGATTAAACAAACAAGATTAAATCAGGCATCACATGCATTTTAATCTGGTTTGTTTAATCTGTACAAAAACTGAGGTGTCACAACGACACATATCACCATAATGTTACCAGGCACTCAGCCAAGACACCAGAAGGTACTGCAACCCAGCCAAGAAATGGTTGACATATACCTTCCTGTAAAGCACCACTGTCATTTCAGTTGTTGAGGTTTAGAGGTGCTGGTAGGCAACAGGCAGACTTTGTTACCTTGTTGCAGACACAGGCTAGCTGTTCCCTGTTGTTTTCTGTCTGTATGCTAAGATAAGATAGCATTCCATTGGTGGCAGCATTGTACCATACAAACATGAGAGGGATATTGATCTTCTCATCTAAGTCTCAGGTTATAAAGCAAATAAACCTAAATATATAATGCAAACCTTTAAAAATCTTGTTTTGTTTTGTTTTTTTCCTATCTCAAGCTGGCGAACAAAAGAATGTGAAAACAAGGAAGCATAAAGTAAGAATTAATGTTCCAGTCCAGAGAATTTTGATACACATAAACATTTGGTCAAGACACACAAACAGTGTTGACAGTGAAGATGTACAAACCTAAATACTTAATGCTAGAGCCATCCAATGCAGCATACAAAGTGCGTCAGAATCACATTTAGTGATTAGGACAAATGGGCATATTGCAGTATTTAATTTATTTGTGTTTGGGCAAGGACCCCACACGTTGCTGCGGTTGTCATCCTAAGGTAAAGCATAATCCCTGCAGTTAAGTAACTGTTGGAGTGGCTTCTCATGGTAGATTTCAGGGTTTGTGGCCGTCCTGGCGATGGCATTTGTGTCTGTGTGTAATATGTGTATTCTCAGATGTATATTTATGAGAGTCAACTGTTTCTATAGCTTTTCCTGCGTGTATAGCTGGTTGTGGTTTTGTCAGGCATGGTGTATTGTTGTGAAGTGGAATCATGTTTATTGATTTGTTTACCAGAAGTAGGAGGCTTTTCAAGCATAAACATCTCTCTCTCTCTCTCTCTCTCTCTCTCTCTCTCTCTCTCTCTTTCTTTCTAACTGTCTCTGGCTCCCTCACTCTCCCTTTCTGGGTTTAAACTTTAGGGTTGGAGTACTTTGCAGCAGCAGGATATTTACATGCAGGGTGGCCATATTCTCAGATCCCCCAAACCAATCCAAGACACAAACCCCATCAACATCACCTTCCCTTACATCATTTAACTCCATCAGATTACATGTTCCTCGTGCTGTTGTTGTTGTTGTATGTAACTTGGGTCTCTGTGAAGTAAACAGCTGTTGGTGTGTGCTCTAGTGTCTGATAAACACATTAGACTGTTGTTTACTTTCCCTTAAACTATCCCAGTTCAAACACTTGATAAAGATGGAGCTCCAAGCCAATGATGAAGATGTGAGCATCGTTATGGTGCTGTGACTTGTCAGAATGAAATCTCATGCACAACATGAACAAATATGCCTTTAAAGGAGCTATATGTAAGTTTGGGCTATTGCCACCAAGTCAACGTTCACAGCCAGTCTAGATGAAATATTGTGAGTTCAGCATCAAACCGTCTGTACACACCAAGAGCTGTTGCCTGAGGTTCACCGTGATGCCAGTGTTGGCCTGTTTTGCATTTATTGCTTTCACGTCTCTGTTACCCTGAAGTTAGCATGCTAACCAGCTAGCACGGCACTGGACCCACTGCCACCATTGTGGCATCTTGTCCTCCAAGTAGCACCAATCAAGGGGCAGATTATATCTCCTTGTATTGTAAACAATGGCCAAGTCAGGTTTTACTTGACATTTATCATTACCAAATAGCCAGGATGAAAACCATCTTCCATGTATTTTGTATAATTTCCATGCTTCCCACCCCTCTTTGTTACCTTTTATATTAAGGTGTCAATAGAATTTAATGAGCTAGTTTTAGTATTTGTATGTATTTGAACAGTGGAGCTGGTCAGTCAGTAACTCTACACATACTTTTCCCTGCACAAGGAAGTTTAGGAGACTATATATAACATACATATAAGAGTGATATATGTTTTTTAACAACATTTACATGTTTGCATGAACATAGTGGACATGAATGTTTGCATGGACTGTGCAGTTTACATGTGCGTGTGTATCTTTACATATATATTCATGCGTGTCATGTGTGCGATCTATAGTCTACATGTAGTTCAGGGAAGTTGGTGTTACTGTGTGACCCCCACACTCTCTGCACGAGAGGAACAGTTTTCCAGTCTGAGATGAATCATAACACTGTCAGCAAGCGAATGTGTGCACAAAACAAGGTGTGGTGTGTCTTAGCCTTTATGGCAGACAGCAGGCATGATTAAAATAGCACAGTTCCTTCAAGTATTGTGATTCCAATGCCTGAAGCATTTCTCTTCTTTCTGTAAATAGATAGATTGTTGGTTCTACCTACATTATTATCTCTTCTTATTGTGTCATCTGTTCTAGCCTACACATTACATGGTAGCTTTTAATGTAGAAAGAAATCTAGTTTGTTGTTGCTTTTCATCATTTGTATCTTATGTATACTAGCCAGTTGAAGTCTACCTCAGATTTCATAATAAAAGGTCAAATATGTGATTACAAAGTCCAGACATTAACAGTCTCGGTAAAACATCTCATTTATTGACGTGGATTAGAATAAAATACTAGATATATGAGGTCAGTCTCCAGATTTGGCTCATGTAGTATTAGTATTAGCGCTGGGTTAAGCCTGTGTGAAAGCTCTATTATACTTGATTGAATTATCTCCTTACACAGAGTGGGAGGCCGAAATATAAACAAGTCCCGCTGACCGGGGAGAGGGACAGATGAGTTTCCCTCTGTTGTTTTTGTTACACCAGCACTTTATTGTAAAACTGAAATGATATTGTTCCCGTGGCAGCTCTGTGTAAATGTTTTGTGAGCGGTATTCCTCCATTTCATGCCGAGCGCTTGCTCTGTTTACCACTGTTTACTGAACGACTGAAGCTACTGTACTGTGTCCTTGCTCTCGATCAGTTGTCTCGGCGGTAGAAGCTGGTGAACCCCAGTGAGGCAGAAGTGTGTAGGTGTGTTATTGCTACACTGGGCTGCAGGCATCAGAGGGCAGGTTGTGATTGCAGATTGTTTTAGATGACACATATGATGATGAGGATAATCCCACATTTGATGTAATTATGTCAGGGCCAGTCGAAGTGCCTATGAATTTTTTTTTGTCTGTGCTTTCATGTAGATTCCAGACGATGTGCACCTCAAAACACAAGCAAAACAGTCACCAGCATTCCTCAAGGCGAGTGTTTGTTTGTGCGGTGTGAGTTTGGGATTCGTTGTACAAGTGAATTTATATGTATCTTTTAGTGGTTTGTGTTTTTAAAGGTGAGGAGTCTAGGAGACTGGGAGTGGGGCGTCAGCTCCAGTGGTGTGGTAAACACATCTACACCACTCTAAGCAACAATAAACACACAGTTGTTAATATGTTTGAGTCTAGGTAGATACTCTAGTTGTTGCTTTTACCTTTCACCCATTTGATGTTATTATTTGTTCTGCATCCAGTCTGTTATCACTCCTCATCCCTGATTAAAAGTTATAGGGATGAGCTGAGTGTCTAGTTCGATTGTGTGTGCATGCTGGGATGGCCCAGCGCTATCTATCAGTGTCACTCAGGTAGCCATGGTATCACTGTTAGTGTTAGCATCAGTGTGTGTCAGCTGGTATCACTCACTGGTATCTATGTCTGTGAGGCCTACACAGTTTGACCCTGACCCTGTATCTCCTCTGTTTCCCACACCTCTTTCTCTTGATGTCTGTGTATGTGTGTGTCAGTGTGTATTGTCAGCCCAAACCCCTAGATTCCCTGGTATGTTGGTGGAATTTCGACTATTTTTCCAGGTCACTGTTGTTTGTGCCTTGCGAGGTGTGTCTGTAAATTCCCACACAGAGAGGGAGATAAACACACTCACACTGTCACACGCATATACAAACCTCATCACATTGCAGCCCACACCTTGTACGGTGAAGAATTCACTGTCTCTAAATGTCCGACTCAGGCTCAGCATCTGCTCTCTGTCCTTTAAACCTCATTGTGGCCGTTTGTGAGCCGAACCTGCTGAACGCTCTGCCAGCCGACTCTGAGCTTCCCTCCTGCCCTCACAAGCGAGTGAGTTATATCAAGGATAAATTATGGATGACAAATTGGAGCTGTGTCAGGTCACAGGCTTTCTGCTCACGGAAAATTCATTGAGGTCAACCTGCATGCGGTTGTATGTGTCAGTAGTTGGAGCAATTATAGACACATTGGAAATGTTTTACATGCAACGGTGAGTGGGTGCTGAAATACTGTTCCACCAATGGAGTGGAATTGTTCCAGTTTTATTCTTTTTGTCAGCAACTTGCCAGATGAAAGAATGGATGTGGAAACCTATTAGTTCATCCAGTGAGACCAATGTTCTGAGGAAAGGGAACAAATGTTCCTGTGATATTACAGTGTTGGATATCAGAATGCTTGTAGGAAATGACAGAGCAAAGGGGGAAGTTAGTGAAAGTGAAGAGACTGGGGGCAAAGGGGTTGGCAGTTAGTGATGGAGCGATATTTTTTGCTCAGCAGATAAGTGTTTTGTGTTGTAATCCCCTTTTTCCCCTCATTGCACACGCTACAATTCATACCCGCACTTTCTCTCCCCTTCTGTCTGTACACCCCTCAGGTCCTGACAGGTCATGTAAATATTAGTCTGAGCTCCCTAATAAATCTGCACCTCCCTCTGCTCCCCCGCAGCCTCCCAATCTGAACCTGTTTCCAACAAGGCTGCATCACCTAATACCTAATGGCTGACACCCACCCCGCCAGACAGAGGCAGAGCAAAAGGATCAAAGATGAATGGATGGGTTGACACTGTCGGCAGCTACACTGTAGGCCAGGTTTTAATCTGGCAGAGCAGGTGTTCTTCTGAGTTCACCTCAGGCAGGCGAGCCAGAGAAGAGCTTAGCTAGTTAGTCATGGTTAGGAGGTGTCAATAGGAGACAGATCAGCCATGGTCATTCATAGTGCTGTTGATACACCTAAACTTCATGACCCTTGACCTCTCCAGACTCCCCCTCCAACCACTGAGAAAAAAATGACCTAGGTTTCCCTAACCCTGAGGACTGAACTCATCCCCACACACACACACTTGTATGTTTGTATGCACTCTAGTCACTGATTGACAGAGTATAAAGGCTTGCTTACATACTGAGCGGCTTACCAGATAGGTGATAGGTGGACTCAGGGGGGTCCTACCCCAGCCTGCAGGTATGTACATGTGAATATATGTGCGAAACAGATCGCATGGCTGACACCCAGACCACCCCAAGGTGAATGTTACGGGAGAACTGTTGGTGGGGTGTCAAAAGCCCTATCAGAAGTATCACGCAGGAGGGAGGTGGAGGGAAGGCAGGCAGGGAAGGCAGGCAGGGAGATGTGGCAGGCTGGGCGAGTAATGATGATGAATTGTGGGGAGCACAGTTCTTTCTGCTCAGATTAAGATCTGCTGATAAACATGCCTGCCAGGTCTCGAAGTAACCCTATACATTTCTCTCTCCCCTTCGTGCATCCGTTGTGTAACTCCTTGCCTTCCCTCTCATTGTCACACGCCTTTTTTTTCAGCTTCTCAGTCGAAGCTGGACTTTCAAGCTAGATGTTCAAGTGAACTCTCGCACTGTGTCAAGTTGGTAGGCCCTGTCCTGTCTGTCTACCTCCACATTGTTAAGTGTGTGGCTGTGCACACTTGTGCATGTGTGTGTTTGAAAGTGGAGTGAAGTTCATCCTCTATTCTCAGGGTTGTTGTCATTTGGCAGCTAGACTGATATGCATTACAGCCTGGACATAAGGTTGATAAATCTACATAACTGTCAGTACCGAGAGACAGGGAGAAAGAGAGGGGGACAGTATGAAACAAGTATAAAAAAAGGGGTGACACTGTTGAGAATAACTGATGATGAAAAACTGATGGCGGGCATGTGTCCATTTGTCCTGTGCGTGGCTTGTAGTCTAAAGATACTGCAGCAATGTTGGTGTTACTGTGCAGCCTTTTACCTGGAGCACAGTTTGAATCTGAATGGCTTCTGTATATGATTTGGTCAGAGTCTGATCACTGACACCTGTAATGTGTTTCAGTAAAGGAAAACTGAGTGAGCAATACTATTACTGCGAATACTGTAACAACAGGTCAAAGATGAACCGCAGAGTGGATCTGTAAAATGAGAAAGATGTTTGCACAGTCTGGTCTTTATTCTCTGCTCTATTAGTTTAGTTAACCTTGACTTTAGTTTAAAACCTGTATAGTTTGGTTTTGTTTCTTGCCCTGTCTGACTTCTTTTAGCGATTTTACCACATTCACATATCTCAGAAATTCATTTGATCAGTATGTTGTAATCACAGATAGAGCAGCCGGCCCAGCGTATAAAAATCTGATCCATGATAGTTACTTTCTGTGTCCTCAGTTAGTCCTGTCTCCCTCTCCTCCTCTTCCTCCTCCTCCTCCTTCCTTCTCCACTGCGCTGTCTGCCAGCTGTGAAGACTACCGATTTGCCTGTGATACTTTGCAACAGGAATGCTCTCAGCTTGGCATCCAGCACAGAGATAGACTCTGCCACAGGACGCTGGCACTAGAATAGTCTCGATGACTGGAATGACTTGATAATATTACCCTGAGGGTCAATAAAGCTTATCTTATCTTACAATATGGGCCTCCCGTGGCTATTAAAAGACCTCTCTGAGGATGCTTAGGTATCTTTTTGGGGCAGATATGATTGCTAAACTGAAAAGTGAATCATGAGTAGCGTAATATCTGTTCATGTAAAGACTTGATTATAAAGCATTTATCACAAGAATGGACCAGCAAAGACCAGATTTTTCCTTTTCCATCTCAGTTGATCTGAGGTGGAGTCTTATTCCTACACTGTGGTAACCCACTATTTTTGTCTTAACCTTACGCTTGTGTGCACTTTTGAATTTATGTTACCAGAAGTTTTAATATAACAGAGGCTGAACTGGCCTGAGACTCTGGGAAGCAGAGAGGGCTGAGTCAGAGAAGATTGCTGGAAAGTATTCCCTTTGATAAGCCGGCCAAGAAGCCTTTGATTAAATGTGGTCCCAGCAGGAGCCCACACTAGGTCCTCTGTGGCACGACCATGTCCAATCACCAGCTATCAACAGCCCTGGGTAATTACAGCCATCTAGTCATTAGCCTGGGACCCACCTGGAATTCCACATAGCGAGGGGTGGGATGAGGCCAGCAGGGGATGGGGTTTAGGTTGGGCCTTTAATCAAACACTTCCCTCCCCTTGACTGATATAACACACCCCACCCTGATCCACACAGAATCAGCCTTTGTTACAGACATAGATTATATTATTACTGCCCCAGTGTCTCTCAGCTCATGCTGGTGAAGAGATGTGATAGTGTGTGTTTATCTGTGTGGGAATAACACGGCAGGTTACGACAGCAGAGCAACAGAAACGACTCACTATCCTGTCCAGTCACGCTAATTAGTTCTGCTCTGTTGGCGCTATCTATTCTCTTTCTTGCCTTCAACCTCTACGTTTGTCTGTCTGAACAAAAAACAAAGATTCCAGTGTCATACTAATGCACCATATATTTCATATGAACATCTGTTTAGATAAGGCAATATACACAATGTTATACAAGTAAGCTGGAGAGCAGAGAAGTGAAATCTGTCTGATGTTGTGGTTATGTGACTGAATGACCATCCAGACTTTCTTCTTCTTCCTTCTTCTTCTTCTTCTTCTTCTTCTTCTTCCTTCTTCTTCTTCTTGGCAGCAGTTTGTTGTCTAACACACAGAAAACTAGTATGCTGTATAATCATAATAATGGGAGTACTCTCCTCTCTCCTCATGTCAGCCAATGGAGTGCAGTCTCATCCGCAGATGAGAAATGAAACAACACTTGACAATTTTAAATAAATCACTTTTAAACAGCTTTCTTTTGTTTTTTTTTTGTTGTTTTTTTTTTCTTTACAGTTGCATTCAAGTTCTAATGATGCATCCGTCCATTTTTTTTTAAATTTTAATCTGGTGTCCATCTCCATGTCCTCTGGTAGTCCTCTGCCTGGACTTCAGTTTGGCCACACAAAGCCAAACTTACGCTTAGATGTCCACTTCTCAAAGTGCACTTGTCAAGCTACTTCCCAAAGTCCATCCAAGTATTCTTTTTGGTAGATAAAAGTGTATTTCCCCAGAAAAAAAAGAAAATTATGTGAGTATATGATGTTGATGTAATAATACTGGATACGTTTGAAGGCTCAGTTAATGTAAAATGTCTCTTTAAAGCATCATGAAAGCAGCAAACCATTTGTAACTCACAACCACACACTAGAAAATAGGCCACCTGGACTGAATCTTTGATTAAAAAAAAAAAAAAAAAAGCCCAATCCACCTGAACCCCAAAGTGTTTACTGGTTTCACTGTCCATCATCTGATCCCAGCAGTTCAGTCACAGGGCCATTCACAAACAGGGGTAATGGGTATTCATTCATATTGATGGGGACTGAATTCTAGTGCTTTCACAGAGACAGGTAGAAAAGCCATGCAATGATGAACCAAGGTGGGGGCAGGGGAGGGCGGAAGACGCAGAGCACTTTCAGACAAACTTTCCCAGAATGCCACGTTCCACAGGATGTCCTGCAAAGGGGAAAGGGGTGGGGTTGCATTACATGGGCGAAGGGGGCGTGTCCTCAGGTCTGGTCCAACCATTCGGCTCGTTTTGGGGCCTTGCATGTGTGTATGTCCACAGCCTCCTCACAGTCCTTACACTCCACGGCACAGCACCATTTGAATTTGCACTCGCACTTGGTGATTTGCTTGACTCGTGTGGTGTCGTAGCCCCGCCCACAGCACATGACCTCGCAGCCATCTGTACCACGTGATGTCTTATTGCAGACCCGCCCAGCCGTGCCCAGGGAACCTGAAAAGAGCAGAAAAAGTTAACCACTGAAAGCTGAAAGTTAACTTAAACCTTATTTCTTTTAACTGGACTTTGATGCTTCACTTCTACTGAAAGAAAAGCAAGTAGTTGGTCATTGCTTTGGAGAGCCAAACTCAACGATTACTTAATTGACAAAATAAATCAGGTCTTCTTGAATAATCCTTCAAGTTGTTTTCCAACCAAAAGGCAAACTAAGTGGTAAACTGAGAAAATAATTGCCAGGTCAATCATCCTAAGTCTTGACATGACTTTTATTGTTCCACTAACCTCCCTATGTCAATGCAATCTCTAGTTGACATTTAATTTCATTGGGTTTTTCTGTAAAAGTGAAAAAATCCTGGGCACCTGTTGCATCCTAAGATAAATGTGCATCTACTGCTGCACATGCTCTACTAATTTGAACCCTTCATCGGTTTTTACAAAGTTAAACAATTAAATTGTTTGCATGACAATTTGTTTAATTAACGCCCTTGTCATTTATCCCTTTGTTACTTATGTAGAGTACTTTGTTAGTAAATGAAACCAAACACAAACACATTCTGTATCAACCATTTTAAAACAGTTGGCTCGATTCTTTTGGTGTTAATATAGTTTTTTATTTCGATGAAAGTGCCAGTGATGGATATGATCACTGGCACTGTTTAGCAGTCTGGCTATTACCTAATGCAATTGCATATTGTCTGTCTTATGTGAATGTCATCCCCACAGAGATTAGTGCTGGTGTTTGGTGTGAGAAGCTCCCTGTTTGAACGGCTACCTATCACAACAAGCTGCCCATAGAACAACAGACCCACACACACAACTATGCAGTGTTGGTAGAGTGGCCTATAGTTACACTGCCTTTCCCAAGCCACTGCTCCCTTTGAAGCCACACTGTGTGTGCGTGTGTGGGTTAAATGGACAGTGGAGCGTGACAGACAGACAGGCTCTCACACTCTGAGGCCCACTCTGCCCTCCAGCTACGCTTAGTTCAGACAGACAGAGAGTGAGTGAGAGAGAGAGGCTGTGACAGACAGAAAGAAGTGATTTTTTTTTTTTAAATTAGCTGCTTGTGTCCCTAGGCTGTGGATTCCTCTGGGAAGGTGAGAAAGAGGGGGAGGATGGATAGACAAAGGCAGTGAGGAAGAGGGAGAAGTGGACAGAGTCTCTTAATGATGGAGGCGTTGATGTCAGATATCCCAAAACTTTGTGTGACAGTCTTTTCATACAGCAGACGGCCAATCAGCAACAGTCATTAGTGAATAGGTGCATCAAAGGTTGATCAACACATCCTCTGACCAACTGATGTGGTTGTGTATATATGCATGTGTGTGTGTGTGTGTGTGTGTGTTGACAGAAACTGACAGAGGTCAGGTGGTCACAGAGAGACCATGTCCTCGGGGCACAAGGATATTAGCTTCCACAGACATCACACTGGTGTTATCTGACTGCCATTACACACACACACACACTGACATTCACACACACACAAACACACACTCACACACAAACACACTATTCATGCATGAACATACACACAAAATACACATAACACAGTCGGGGCAATCCATCAACATCCATGAGAAACTGCCTCTCCCCAGCTGTCAGACCACCCTACCCTCTTGTTTCGACTTTTCTCCCGCTCCACTGTCTTACCTGCTGCTTTGTCTTGCAGGCAGTAATCAGGAGAGTTCTCAAAGTAGACCAGGTCATTCTTGGTGGCCTTCCTGAAAGCTTTGTTGGCTACAGTGAAGCCTGTCCCATCCTGATTCATTGTCACCTCGATGGCCCCGTTGTATTTCCTCCTCAGGTAATCACCAGTCTTCCTGAAGTCCGCCATGGCACGCCAGCATGTCCGCAATGTGCAAGAGCCACTCACTCCATGACATTTACACTCCAGCTTCATAAATCGCTTCACTGCCTAAATACATAGAGAGAAGTGGAGATTAGGTGTATGTTGCTATAGCTGCTGTGAAAATTTCCTTTACCTGATCTGAAAATGAAGTACTGAGACAGAAAAGTAAAGGGTTGCTTTTAACTGAAGTAGATGAAAACAATTTTTCACTTCCTGCACTACTGTCTTGCAGGGAGTTTTTTTTTTTTTTTGCTCAGGTGTTGAGATGCGCATCTGTTACATTTTGACTTTTCAGGCGGATGGGTTTTTATTCATAGTGCTCAAAGCCTTATAAACCTACATTCATAATGTAGACTGGAAAATCTCTACATCTCTGTTAACTCCTTTCTATCACTGAATTTAGTCCATGGAGACACTGAAATTATAATTATGCAGAAATCTGAGGATGCAGAGTGACTCCACATCATTTGCTTTGCTCCAAATTCATATTAGGTAAAGACAGACATAATCACTAACATGAATATTCAGTGTCTGATTAGCCTGCTAGCAAAGCAAGCATGCATAGTTTGTACTTTCAACTTTGTCTTTGTCGTGTCTCTGATGCCTTATTTGAGTAAAGAGTCAGTATTTCAAAACAGTTGTGATTTGAAAAAAACACAGTGCATTTTGAGAACGCTCCCTGCTGTAGTTCATAAACCGATCTTTTTGAGGCTGAAGAGATTATTGCATGTTCAAACTGTTTGTTTTTCAAATAAAAGTGACAACCCTAAAATTCAGGATGCATTGCAATTGGCAGTGCTGACAGATTGGTCAGTCTTCATCTGGATCTGCTCTGGATCGCATTGAGACTGGAACCCAGCAGGGTGTGTATGCAGCCAGTGGAGTTTGGCTCGGTTACTAGAACAAAAAAAAATCCCTCCAACAAGTTGATAGGTCACCTAACTTTTCCATTAATTGTCATGTTCCACCTACCTGATTTGCATATAGGGATTTGGTGGAAACACATCATAAAAATGCTTATTATTACCAGGTGTAAAGGCAAAGCTACACAATCATTACAGATCACAGATTACATGTTAAAGGTTCTATAGGTAACATTAAGTCACCCCTTTATATTGATAATGACATTGGTGGCTGTTTAGTGAACTACAATCAGAATCCTGTAGCTCACATGAAAGTTCACACATCGTTGGTAGAACAATACCAGTAGAAGAAGATGGAGTAACCTAACCTGCTGATGTAAGCACACACTTACTGTTCTGCCACAGCGGTTGTTGTGTAGGTTCATCAGTGCCCGTGCATCTCGGACAGTCCTCTCTTTGGCATCTATGAAGGCTTTGGCAAACTTGATCCCATAGTTGATATTATCGCTACAGCCACCCCAGTCAAACTCGCCTCTCTCATCGCTAGCTCGCCCACGCTTGTGTGGGTCGCAGTTACATGTCTTCAGTTCACCCTGGCTGCAGGCGCGAGTAAGCGCATATACCACTCCTGCTGAGGAAATAGCGTAAACAAATGCTGCTTCACGACTGCCTGAGAAAGATACAACACACATAAAGCACAAGAGACAAAAGGAAGAGAAATGTTAAATATATCATGTTGTTCTAGACCTAAAGTCTGCAGTTCACATATTAACCTGCATGTACGGTATAATCCCATCAGGTAAGCTATCAGGATGTGAAGGTGCAGCTGACAGGCACATATCAGGCCTGATGTGAAGTATAGGACAGCTCTGTTTAAATATTATCATGGAAATAATTCTCACTGCGGGGCTCTCCTCGGCTCACATAAATTGTTTAAAGACAGACACAGTGATACGCCATTAATCAGCTACAGGGTGATGTCATGACAGCATTATCTACCATTGCGGTGCTCATCTGTTCTTTCTTGGTCTCTGTAGTTCCTTAGAATATGACTCAACTATTGTGTGGCCAAAGACACATAGAGAATTAGACATAGTATTTGGTCACAGTTGCCTTTTTCACAGTTGCTTTTTGTGGGAATGATTTCTCCATAAAGTCATGTGATGAGTCTAACAGACATACGTGGTTTTCACTTGGTGCCTCTTGACTCAAAGTAAAATAAAATAAAAAAAAAACGAACAAACAAAAAAAACTACTTTATTGTTAACATTATGCTCATATGGCGCAAATCAGTCAATTAGTCTGTCGGTCAAACACTTGTGCCCAGAGCCAGATGTTTGAATAGCTATGGTCACTCTGGCCCCTCTTCTGACCAACCATCTGGAAACAATGCTTTGATCAACCACAAGTTACTTCAAAAAGTAATCGCTTGATTTCCACAAAATTTGTGGAAATTCATGGTTCCCAGAGGATGCCAGTTGTCATGATCATGCAGCCTTTTCTCCAGCCAAATTAACATCTGATGTCTGAAAGTCAAAGGTCTAAAACTAAAATAATTTACTCAAATTTTACAGTAATTTGCCATTAAATGCAGAAAGCACATTCATGATCCCCACACGATGAACTGTTTCTTTGTTGGACCCATCAATAGCCTGAAACGTCAACCCTGCATACACAGTATCTCATTCTACAATGGCCAAGTTTTTATTTGGCTCCCGAGAGGGTAAACCACTTTTCAAATGCCCGCCAAGTCTTTTGCCGTAGCAGCAGGAAAAGAACAAATTCGTCAAATTAGGCAGTGTGCTGTTTATTCTCACTGTCATATTTGTAATTAACATTGCAGTCTTTAGGGTATCAAGGCGGTGCCTTTAAACTCTGTCCACAAAGAAGAATGCATTTCAGCTGCACTTTTCAGTCATCTGTCTCACATCTGATGGAACAGATATGCTTTTATTTTAATCAGTACAGCTGTCTGTGCAGACCTGTGCTTCTTATGTGAAGCTGTGACCTGAAGTGCCTGTGTCTCTGAACGTTGCCAAAATGTGGGTGGCAACATAGCACCACTCTGGCTGAAGGCATCCTAGCTTCAACCCTCTGTGGACACTGATAGACGACTGAAGCTGCTGCGCTGCTGCTTTCACCACAAAGTCCCGTGTAAACAGACTGTTCGACTTAATCTTGTGGTTATATCAGCTTAGCTCGCAGTTGCATGTTAACAAAGGGCGCGTAATACATTTGTTTTTCATATCTGTGCATCAGCCCACACAGATATTGGATTTTGTTTGATCACCTGAAGTTGTAAGAAGTATTTAAACACTTGAGTATTGTTGTTCTGTAAATGCTCAAGCACCATCACTTTAAAATAACATTAAAAAGGTTTTGGCATCTTACTGATTGTGAGGTGTGGCACTTTGTTTCTGAAAGTAAGGAACACGCTCATATTGCAAACCTATGTGAATCATTTCTGGACCAGAAAAGTTTGGCGTGATCCAACCTGCTTGTTCTGTATTCACTGGAATGTCCCATTTCATCTGTGGGGTGAGGAGAAGGGGGCAGTGGGTGAGGGGGCGTATGTGGAGGAGGATGGAGGAGGGCATTGCTGGTCATCGTTCAAACCTGCGCTGTTTGTCTGTCAGTGAGAATATCTCTCTAAATATTTACATCTACGTTACAGTTTATTCCTCTTCACCACAGACACACACGCTGCCTGTATCTCCATATCTGCTACTTTTTTCCATGCATCCTTAGCTCCCACACATGCTTAGGATGGCTGGAAGAGGGACAGTAACAATGCCAAAAGAGTCGATGCTGTCAGGTTGTACATTTTCAGAGACAACCATCTTATATTGTGCAGCTTGCATCCAGAAATGGACTCATGTTAATGCAGCATTTCTGATTCATCTGTGCAACAAAGTAGAATAAGCAGAATCCAAAGTCATCATCCTGAAGATATAGTGTCATAGAGTGCATGTCTTTGCACAATTCTCTGTCTCTATCTTCTTGATCTACAACAGCTACCGCAGATCATTGAAAATAAAGCCATGATGTGCAACCTGTCATTTAATCTTCCATGCAAAATTACCACCTGACTTCAAGACATGATTGAGTTTATCTTCGCTCTGCAGCATTTTCACTGAAGAGGTTTTGCTTTGATAAATATTCACGATTTAGACTTCCTTGAGGAGGAACTATACATGCACTAGCTACAAAGATGAGGAATGTATGTATGTTAACATGCATCTGAGATCTGGCAGGAGTGGAAAAACAAAATGACGACAAGCCCAAGTCTCAAAGCCCGTGTGTTTATTGACGAGGCGTAAGGCATTACAACAGTCCATTAGTGACTATAAACACGGCGCACCAGCATATGTGAGTACGCAGAGGAAAGATCGCAGGAAGAACAGAGCGAAGGGAGGACAGAGTGGGAAAGGGAGAGATAAGGCAGTGAAAGTGAAGAAGAAGGGTGAGACTGAGAAGTGAATTAGCAGGAGTTGGGAGTTCCTCGTCCATGCTCTTGGGCTCAGGCAGTAACGAGACAGACATACGCATAGACACACACGTGGACTTACTCCGTAGCAGGACACGGCCAAACACGGTGTGGTCACGGTCCAGTGTGCTGCAGTTCCAGCGGTGGTGTCTGAACTGGTGTTGGCATTCTCTGATCCACTCCTTGGTGCCCTCACCAATGGCCTGCATGATGTCTGGGTGGCGCTGGCAGAGTTGCCGCTGCTTGTTCACCAAGCCTGGGATGTTGTCACAGATCACGCGGGCCCCCAGCGCACCAATGTACCTGTGGATGCAAAAGAACCACAAGGAGGTTCAAGCTGGTTTTGATCTCAGTCAGCACTAACATTCACAAATATTATCTGAACTGAACTAGAGTGATGGACAGTATATTGCAATGGATGAGCACATATGGGTGCCCTCACATAGTAAGTGTATAGGCATGTGGTCACACACTCAAAGGTGGTGAGTGGCATGAAGGAGAGCTGCGGTAACAGTCCTTTATGAGACAGAGTTCACTACACTTAACAGTTTAAGGTTTGCGAGTAGGAGGGGAGTGGAAACCATTTACTCTGCTCTCCAAATAAATAAGCACTTAACCTCTCCCCACAAGACCTGCGTGTGTATGTGTGTTCAAATGTTTCCCAGTAGGATGGTTGAAATCATGTCGTCACAAATCAGACAAAGAAGCCTGGGGCCTCCAATAACTCTGTCAAACTAAGAACCCATTTACTCTTCTCTGTCTTCTGCCTGATTGCTCTCATCTTACTCACAGTTTGCCTGTTCGCTTCTTCCAATCTTTCCCCGTGTCCTAATAAAACAGACTGTTTACAGTGTCCCATCTGGATAAATGCTATTTGCCCAAAAATAAACTCCAAACCTAATCGTGATGTGCCTCTATGTGTGCGTGTGCACGAGACCTCTTGCAGCTTGGTGGCAGTGCGGCTTTGGCAGGTCAGTGAGGGGAGGTCAGGGGAGCGTGTAGCTGTGTGGTTGTGTTTTATGAGGCCGAGCGATAGGATTGAGACCGGAGGCTCTCTACTCTCCAGAGTGCGATTAGAGAGGAGGAATAAGAACAGAGTGCTCATCAAAGGGAAGAGGCTGAGCAGCAATTCACGCTTAATTCTCTCTCTCTCTCTCTCTCTCTCTCTCTCTCTCTCTCTTTCTCTTTCTCTTTCTCTCTGAAAGTCAGGAGCACTTGTGGATTTTATTGGATAGTAAATCACTCTCCATAGGTCTAAAATAACATGCTGTAAAGCCCTGCGACTACACTGTGGATCATAGGAAAAAGACACTGAAGGCTTCCACTGGTTTCTGATAATGTAACCACAGCCCCCTGCAGTACATATCGCTTTTACCTCTTTCTGCCCTGTCACCCTTTCAAGCCCACCTGGACCATATAAGAAAGAAAAATGATATTAATAATCTGATCGTTTTCTGTAGCAATATCAGTGAAAATTCATTTCACTGTGTAGATTTAGGTTTCCTCCCAAATTAGCTGCAGCTGATCATCAAAATCAAGTTACATTGCTTTTATTAGATGATGGAGACCTTAAGTCTGGTACGTGAACACGCAAGATGATGAACACCAGCATTAAATTTATAGCCCTTGAGAAGTAGCTGAAGGTTGTAGGTGGTCATGTATTTATCATGTATTAAATCATAAATCCATTTTTCTACCTGTCTCGAGCGGCTGCAACATACCACAATCATTTTGGTGAGCCTGGGCTGTTAAAGGCTCATAACTATCCATATCATCACTTACTGTAGCTGTACCCGCACAGAAATGTCAGAAACAGTTAAATAGTGTATCTCCACCACTAAATTCCCTTCAAAGCCAATAATGTCCAGCCAAATCCTTTACACACACTCTTCCCACTACTCCCCATAACTGTTGTTAATCTACACAAACTATTAGGCATTCCATCACCCCAATACCCGCCCACACACAGACACTTCTCCTATAAACACACTCACACACACGGACATTTTCACGTATGTTATTACGCAGGCAATGAGATATTTTTTCACCCCTCACCTATGCTCTAGATGGCTGGTTTTGGGGTATTTTAGTGAAGTCATTTGAGTGTGTGCGCGCGCACGCGTTTGTGTGTGTGTGTGTGTGTGTGTGTGTGTGCGTGCTCGCGTGTGTGGTACCTGGTGAATTAATGACTGCTCTGCCTTGTCTAATGCAGGCTCCAGCTGAGCTGAACACGCGTTCAGCCAACAGCGCCGACATAAATTACGTTTATCGCTCTATTATTATTCCTCAATATGGCAGGCCAACAAACTGACACGGAGAAAATGCGTCTTAGAAACAAAATCCTTAAGAAGCTTGAATCCGATTCACAAACTCATAATTTAGGGGATTCTTACTGTTAATGCCCCCGTCGCGTTTCTCTCTTTCTTTTTTTCAGGAGCAAGTCAATTGGAACTAAATTAAATGATGACAGAAAAACACATTAAGTGTTTCTCTTTGCAGTCATTACTCCATAAAAATTACAAGGCAGTGTACTCATTCATGACAAATTATAGCCTATGAAACCCCATGCGTTTAAAGTATTTGCTGGAGGGGGAAAAAAATCAAGCAGGAGAATAATAAAGTTTAAAAATGTTGCCGGCAACATTGCACTGCAACACTGATGAGAACAGCACCGTCGGCTGTACACTGGAGGCCTGTGCTCTGCATAATAAATTAACTTATGCAAACCCTCAACCCTCATAATGGCCTTGTGTGTCTGCTATTGGAAAATAGCTGCCCCGAATTAATTGGAATGGGTTTTGCTGTTGCGTTTGGAAAAGGGGTTAATAACATAGTCGTCATAAGTTAAATTCGCTGGCAGTGTGGATCCTCAAAGTTTTTAGACTGCCCGTTCGTTTCTAACCATTAACATGAGAGAAAGTCCAAAACCAATGTGCTTTGTCCTCTTTAATTAAATTTGTAATAATAATATATCAATAATAATGATTATTTAGTTAATTGGTCAATTAATTGACTCCCCCAACTAAATATACAACTTAAGCTTGTATAGGCTGAATGTTGTTGACAGGCAGACAGGCAGGCCTGAGGTGTGATGGATGGAGACTCACCACCATGAAGAGTCCACCCGAGGCGTCACCAGCAGCAGCAGCAACAGACACGCACAGTAAATCCTCGAACCGGCACCGGGGTTTTGGCATGAAGAAGACCGGGATGGTGAGAGTCTCACTCCCGGTGAACCACAGCTCCGAATCCGCGCTGCCCGGAGGCTCAGAATCCTGTTTAAACCCAGCATGGCTCTGTGCGTTGTTGGTGATGGTTTTTTTCTCTCTCTCTCTCTTAACCTCCAAAAGTTCCCACCCACACCCAAAAAAAAAAAAAAAAAAGACAGATTTAAGAAGAAAATGCCAAACTTGATTAAGGTTGGATATGTGGCAAACACTAAGCACCCATTCAGTAGGTTAGGTGTAGGCCTGGTTATCCAGTGCGTGGCTCCATGTCGCGCGGCTGTCAGGAGTTTGAGGAGCGCGTTTTCGGTGCCATGTGCGCACCAGACTCTCCACTGAGTGCTTCTGGCTGTCGACGACTGGAGGTTTTACCTGGTGAGGCA